>JAQQTP010000076.1:6560000-7867500 GCA_029884605.1 Ormosia emarginata | reverse complement strand
ATGATGTTTCACCTTAATTTTCTTCTCAAAATGTATCTCCCTCTCAGTACTCACCCTTTTTTCCACCTCCAATGTATCCTTTCTCTTACTATTCTCATAAGTATACCTCATCATCACAATTTCCTTCAACATCACCATCTCCTGGTTTTTCTCCTTTTTCTTATACATCACCACTTCCTGGTTTTTCTCATCCACATTCTCACTCTTCCTTTTTACATGTTCCGTTCCAGTCCTTACCATCAACTTCACAATACTCTCATTTTAGATATCCTGTTCCTCCTTTGAGGGCACATGTCTCTACTATGTCTACTACTCCTGAAATTTTAGCTAATCAATCTTGGTTTCCTGATTCAGGAGCAACTGCTCATGTAACTCCTGATGATCACAACTTTGTGTACAAGGTTCCGTTTGAAGGATAGGATAAGCTTCACACTGGTGATGGTACAAGTCTGAATATTAAAAACATTGGTTATTCTAAAGTTCAATCTTCATATAATTCTTTTTTCACTCTCAAATTAAATGATCTTTTGCATGTTCCTAAAATTACTAAAAATTTAATTAGTGTCAGCAAATTTGCTAAGGACAATTCTATTTTCTTTGAGTTTCACCCTTATCATTGCTTTGTTAAATCATAGGCAACCAATGAGGTGCTCTTGAGAGGCACACTTGGACTTGATGGACTATACTACTTCAATTCTTTTTAGCTTCAACATCTTTCTCCTTCTTCCATTGGCTCAAAAACTACTAGTGAAATTAGTTCATTTCTTATTTTTCCTTCTGATTTCATTGTAAAACCATTACAATCTTTTTAAGTTTCTGTCATTCCTTTTATTTCAACAAATGAAAACATATCACATGTATCTCCTTTCTCTTTGTGGCACTATAGACTTGGACATCCTGCTGCTGAAGTGGTCAAACAAGTGATGTCCTTTTGTAATCTTTCAATACCATAAAAAACTGAGTATGATTTTTGTTCTGCATGTTGTCTTGGCAAGGCTCATAGATGACATTCACCTGCATCTTCCATTTCATGTAATGCACCTTTGGATCTTATTTTTACTGATTTATGGGGACCATCCCTTATTTTCTCTTCTGGTGGTTACTCATATTATATTAACACTGTGGATGCATGTACCAGATACTCTTGGATATATCTATTAAAAAGAAAATCAGATGCTATGTCTATCTTTGTTGAATTTAAACAGATGGTTGAACTTCAATTAGGAAGGTTGATCAAGTGTGTACAGTCTGATTAGGGGGTGAATTTCGACTCATAACTTTTCTTAAGTCTCATGGTATTATTCATAGGCTCATTTGTTCTCATACACATCATCAAAACGGTGTTGTTGAAAGAAAACATCGTTACATTACTGAACTTGGTTTAACCTTACTTGCTCAAGCTTCTATGCCTATAAAATTTTAGGATGAGGCCTTTGTTTCTGCTGTGTATCTCATAAATAGATTACCTTTTTCTGTTTCAAATACTATCCCATACACCAACTTATTCTCCTCTTTACCCGACTGCACCTTCCTTAAGGTTTTTGGTTGCTCATGTTTTCCTTTGATCAGACCATATAATCACAATAAACTTCAGTTCAAGTCAGTTGAGTGCACTTTCTTGGGTTACAATCTTAATCACAAAGGCTATAAGTGTCTTGCTCCTTTTGGCAAGTTGTATATTTCCAAAGATGTGATTGATGCGAATTAAAAGTTGCAAACCCAAGTGCAAGTTGTTTCAAGTAATAAATTCTCAGGAGTTCGAGGTCGATCTACAGGGAATTGATGTAGAAAAATTCTTTGAGGTAATGAAAATATTTGTCACAATAATAAAGGTAATAAAGGTTGTTCACAAATGAAAAATGATTTACTTGGGTTAAGAGATCCACTCTTTGTAATAAATTAAAGACAACATTATTTTTTTTATAACTTAATTGAAATCCACACATAATGAAGGTTCCAATCGGAAAATACAACATTCAAAGTTCATTTAAGATTATATATGTAATTATATTATGGTTCCTCTATTTATCCACTAACACCAACACTTATAAATAAGTTTAAGAATTCATTGTGTCAACCTCTTGTTACAATGAATCAAGATGTCCACTTTACAAGGAGTGTTTCTAAATTGACTCGAAACAAAATACAACACATATAATGACTACTTGATAATACATCATTTAAGCACAAGAAAGAAATTAATCAAATCTTAATTTATTACTAAAAGCTTCACCCTTTCACCTAAGCAAAATTAAAATTAGTTACTCGTGAACAAGAAGAAAGAAAGAGATAAGAAGAAAAAGATGAATATAACTTCAATTTAGAATAAAGAAAATCACAATAAGAGAAACAAATAACAAAATATAATCTAAGCTAAGATGATTAAAATGATCAGCCAATGCTTCCTTTTATAGAGCTTAAGGAGTAGAAAATGACAATAGAGTTGTTTGATGATGATAAGTAAATGCCAAAGAAGTTGTTTGATGAAGATAAGTGAGTGGAAAATTATTTTGATCTATGTCTCCCCACTAGCACCAAATGATTCGGTGCATATCTCATGGATGCCGTCAAAATTGAACAAAATGGTCTTCATGAAAGTTGTAGATAAGGGTCTTAACTGTGTTCTAGTAAATTTCAGCTCCAAAGACCACCTACAGCCCGAGATATGACCCAATCATTGCACGCTATTCAGGCCCAACTACAACTTCCTCTGTTCTGACTTCCAAGCCCAATATGACCTCCAAGACTTTCGATCTGCCTCTTGTGTTCTTTATGAAAGTTGTAGATATGGGTCTTAACCTTCTATTGTTAAAATTTTAGCCAATTGTAACTCCTATACCTCGAGATATAGTCCAATGAGTGCACATAGGTCAATCTGTCAGGTTCAAAACTCTAGTTTTTACTTCAATTCTAATTTGAGTTATCCAAACGTATGTTCCAGCTCTTGAGGTCTCATGAAAATTGTAGAGAATTGTCTTAGCTTTCTAACAAGACCAGAATCACTTCCATCGGATATTTGTAACTTAAAGTATAGTCAGTTTACTTAAAAACATAATCAATCAAAATAAGGACATTTCAAGCAATAATTTCTTCAATGATCAAATTAAGCTCAATATCATAGAATATGACAAAACTAACTTAATTAAGCCTAATTGAACCTTAAGAAGCCTAGTGAAAGGATTATAAAATAAATAAAATACATTGTTATCAAATTCTCTTACACTTAACTTTTGCACTTCCGTGCAAAACACATAAGACCAAACTAGGGAACAAAGAAAAACAACACAGACCCAAAAGCTAAAAAAAAGCTCTAAAAAATTCAATGAAACAAGAAGAGCAATCAGATATTCAAGGGATCAAAGCATTAATGAGGTAACATTTCTTCACATATCAAACCAACAAGTAAGAAAACTTCAGTTAAAAAGAACGAATCAAGAATGATAGATCCTCACAAGATTCACTCTTAATCTTTCTAGCATTAAAAAGGTAGGTATTTCACTTAATTCAACCCATGAAAAATTACACTACCATAAGCTTACTTATCTTCTACTTCTCCACTACTCAGAACACATGCACACATAAATCATGAGGACTTTATTCAAGATTGTAACGGAGTTAAGGTAAAAGAGGGTGGTAATATGGATTTGACAAGTTAAAAACTAAAAAGAATAAAAGAGTGTGAGAGTTGAGTTCAATTAACGAGCATGAAAGTTTATCCTAACTCCACTTAATACAAATTTCCTTTACATATTCTTTTCCTTTCCCTTTTTGCCTTGTTGACCATTCTTTACACATTTGTTTTATTTTTTTAATATAAATATACACATTTTTTTAATTAACCACTATTTCCTTTTTCACCAACCATTTTTCACACACACCCCCACACTTGTTCAAGAACTCATCCAATGACAAAGCTAATGTTCTCTTATTCCCTAAGGTCGAGTAAGAACATGATTTTTCATTTAAGGCACATAATGAGCTAGAAACAAGAAATGGTTAAATAAGCTCAAAGGGGTTAAGCAAAGGAAAATATACAAGGTTGGCTATTTGGTTAAAGTAGCTATTTCAAGAAAAATGCCTCAATCATGTATATGTATGTATGTGAAAATGTAACCTAAAAAAGAATCAAAGCAAATTCTAGAGTAACAATTCCATGAGTGAAAATCACATAAGAAAGAAGAGAATGATATAAATGTTCAATCCATTCATCAATAACCTTAATTGGTTTTGCTATGAGTAGGTTTCTAACAATCATATCAATAAACATACTTCCTTAACTAAGATGTGTCTCAAAAGTGAAACTACTCCTTACTCTGTCATCCTTAATTAGTTCAGTAAGTTGTTAACAATCATATCATAGTTCCCACTTTTTTTTTAACAATCCTTCCCCCTAACCAGATCACAACATTGTCCACAATGTTAAAATATAGATGAGTAAAACCAAAGGGAGATAAAAGATTTTACCTGTTGTGGCAATTATTAAAAAGAGAGACCTGACACAAATTTATATAGAAATAAAGTATGATAAATAAAATCAAAAGTAAAAGAAAATTAAAGATGAAGTGTCAGATCTGGCTTTCTTTTCATGTTGCTTCCCTCACTGCTTCCTTCAGACTAATCTATCCGAGCTATTGTTAGATCATGTTCATAAACAAAAACTTCTAATTTATTAACCAACTCATCAATAGTGGAAGCAGAGATAAGAAGTTGTCTTGTCGAAAGTGTGATAAATTTATGTTCCACAGCTTTGTCACAAAAAAATAACAAAAGATTAAAGAAATTATTAACATTCAACAAACCTATGGGTTTATGGTAGATGTTCAGTTGGGCCTGAGAGATAATTTGAAAAACTTCTTCCAAAGTACTAAAACCACCTGGTAAGGCAATGAATGCATCAGAGTTTTCAAGCATTGCCTTATTCGTCCATGTATAGATGATACTTGAAGTTTTTCTCCAATTGTCTTTCCAGTGATGTTCTTTTGAGTTAAAGGTCCATAAATGACACCTAAAACCTAACTACCTCCTAGAAATGCAGAGAGTGATACAACCCTCATTAACCCACGACAACCTCCCCCAAATACAACATGCATGTTCCTTGCAACAAGTGTTCAACCAAGAGCGCTTGCTACATTTACAAACTCTAAACCCTTCCCATAACTTGACCCACAAAAAATATAGATATTTGTAAGTCTACGAACATGAGGTCCCATAATTTCACCCTCCCTTTGAATGATTATGAGCTGGAGGAAAGTGAAGAAAATGAAATGTTTAAATAAGAAAAGAATGGAAAAAGTAATGATAACACCTATATGGGTAGGTTGACTGTTGTCAGAAAAGTTTGAAATTAAGAAACAATTTTATTTTATTTTTATTTTATTTTTTTTACCTTCAAGAAAACCATCAGGGTAAAGAAGACTAGAAACCCCTGAAGGACCCTGTTCAAAGGATTATTTGTCCAAAACTAAAATATAACAAAATCATACAAAGATAAAAGAAATATAATAACAAATGATGACATACCTTTATGTACAATTTTTATGGTGTATCTTTATATTGTGCATCATGAATGCAGTAGTGGCATATCTTTGAATTATGTGTCACCAGTGCAACATAAGAACTTTATAAGGATTGCCGAAACTAGCAACAAGAACCTTTGAGTCATTTCCGTCCCGCTTACGGAATAACAACCCTCTATCTTCCTATAAACCTAATTAAAGGCCTATATTCTAAGAATATGGTACCTGACCGCAGCCAATCAGAACTCACCATAGAGGCCTACTAATTAAAGTAAGTATACGATTCAGTAACAATTTCATGTTCACTGTAAAGACGGGACGCTTCTATCTGTCCATCAGCGCTGCAGAGCCTTGGTTCTAAGAACTAGGAATGTAGCACGTGGCTCTCTATAGAGCATGACACACGAACCTTATTTACATACCGGTGTATGAAGGTCTCCTCCTAAGTTTATGACAGGACAGACATCTGCCTGGGGCTCCTAATCTAATTAAAGACTAAGTACAACCGTAGTTTCACCATCATTTCCCTTTTTTTCTTTCTTTTTTTTCTTTTTTTTTCTCTCTCTCACTTTTTATGACGAAGATGAAGAAGAAGATAATATGTACATGTTGTTGTGGATGTGGCTCATATCTGCCTCTGGTTTCACGTCCAAAAACGGCTTGAACGCCTTCTATGAGTCGAGGATAAGGTTCCCATCCAATTTTCTTATAAATTGGTAAACAATATCTTTTAGAGTTAGATTCTCAAGACTGTAACGCTTTTGTTCCTCCTTGAAGAGATTCCACAAGTTAAGAAGTTCACGATTCACATATCCACAAAAATGCATATGAAAAGTCAATAAGATATCATCTAATGACTCCTTACTCAGTCCATTCTTAATGAAAAAAAATTTATCTTCTCTATTCGTAGAAACCATCCCCGAAGAACGACATCACTTGTTACAATTCCATCATGCACATTTGTGACAAACTTCTAACCTTTTTGCTCTTCTCCTTTTAGAATACAAACTTTTACCAAAACCTGGCATGTATGAGTCAAATGAAATTAAAGACGCACCTGCTAGTCGGACATTTGCTTCGATTATCCAGCGTACATCTTTCAGCATACCCTTATGCATTAACAGTCTCACTCTTTCACATCTAGCTTTGTAAATTTTTGTTAGAGCATTTTGAGGAAGAGAAGAAAAATATTTTCTTAAATTTGAGAGAATGACATCCATTTTAAAGGAGAATGAATCAGTTATTATGGGAAACTGAAAAACAAATCAACTTAAGAGCCACGGAGTACTATTATCCACCACTTAACCGGGGTGATAAAGAACTGCAAAACACAATAAAGCTATAAAATTTGAGTAAATTTTTCTCTTAACAAGGATCTGAAATGAATTCTACCTCAACAACTTGATTTTTCAGAAATGGTTTAAGTCTTTGTTTATTGACCTTAAACACGTTATTATTCCTAGGATTCTCAATGTCTATGGCCCCATAAGGATACACATTTTGACAATAAAAGGACCAGTCCACCTAGATCTCAATTTTCCAGGGAATAGTTGAAGACGAGAATTATAAAGCAGAACTTTTTGACCTATTTTGACCAATTTCTAAAGATTTTCTCAAAATTAATTTGTCATGAAAAGCTTTTGTTCTATCTTTATAAATTTTTAAGTTTTCATATGCATCATTTCTCAATTCCTCAAGTTCATTTATTTGTAATTTACGTAACCTACAAGCATCATCAAGATTTAAATTGAAAGTTTTAATGGCCCAAAATGCTTTATGCTCCAGTTCTATAGGCAAGTGACAAGGTTTTCTATAGACTAACCGATAAGGTGACATGTCTAAAGATGTTTTGAAAGCAGTACGGTAAGCCCAAAGTGCATCGTTTAGTTTTAAAAACCAATCTTTACGATTTGAGTTAACCATTTTTTTTCAAAACTTGTTTAATCTCCCTATTTGCTAATTCTACTTGTCCACTTGTCTGAAGGTGATAAGGGGTGACAACTTTATGGGTAATACCATATTTCTTCATTAAAGATTCAAATAGTTTATTACAAAAATGTGTTCCCTTATCACCGATGATAGCTCAAGGGATTCCAAATCGACTCAAGACATTTTCTTTTAAAAATTTGAGAACAGTTTTATGATCATTGTGTCGATATAGAATCGCCTTAATCCATTTTGAAACATAATTAACTGCAACCAAAATAAACACAAATCCAAATGAGGATGTAAATGGACCCATGAAATCAATTCCCCAACAATAAAAAATTTCAATGACAAATATAGGGTTCAGAGGTATAACTGTCAATTTCTGATAATTTTCACAACTTTTGCAAAAGGTATAACTGTCTTTAAATAAAGTGGGCCAATAAAATCTACACTGTAAGATTTTTGTAGCTGTTTTCTTTGAAGAAAAATAACCTCCACATGTTTCTGAGTGACAAAATTTAATGACACTACCTACCTCACTGTCGAGAACACATCTCCGAAAGATTTGATCAAAACAATATTTGAACAAATATGGGTCATCTTAATAATTTTTTTTTACCTTAGTTAAAAACTTTTTTCTGTCTTGGGGTGTCCACTGAGGCGGCATCTTTCCTGTTACAAGAAAATTGACTATATTAGCAAACAAAGGCATAGAATTGACAGAAAATAAAAATTTATCAGGAAAATAATCATTGATAGGTGTGTTATGAAAAGGTTAGCCTGTTGTAAGTCTGGACAAATGATCTGCAACAGCTTTTTCGGCTCCTTTCTTATCTTTTATTGTGATGTTGAATTCTTGAAGCAACAAGATCCACCATATCAACCTAGGTTTGACATCTTGCTTAGACATTAAATATCAAATAGTAGCATGATCAGAGAAAATAACAATAAAAGAACCAATTAAATAAGCTTGAAATTTGTCCAATGCAAAAATTACAACATGTAGTTCTTTTTCACTAGTGATATAATTCATTTGTGCTCTATTTAAAGTTCTACTTGCGTAACAAATCACATGAGGCTTACCTTCCTTTTTTTGGCATAAAACAACGCCAACAACAAAATCACTAGCATCACACAGTAATTCAAAAGGCAAAGACCAGTCAGGGGATTGCATGATAGGAGCAGAATTTAGAAGACCAATTAAATTTTCAAAAGATTTTTGACATTCTTAACTCCAATCAAATTGTGCATCTTTTATCAGAAGATTACATAATGGTCTAGATATGACACTAAAGTCCTTAATGAATATTCGATAGAATCCTGCATGTCCTAAAAAAGAACGAACTTCTCTGATTATTTTTGGAGAAGGTAAATGAGCAATTAATTCAACTTTGGTCTTATCAATTTCAATTCCTTCAGAAGATATCACATAACCTAACATGATTCTTGAGGTAACCATGTAATGATATTTTTCTCAATTTAAAACAAATCATTTTTCTTCACATCTTTTAAGAATTTTATCCAAATTATTAAGACAATTTTCAAAAGAATTTTCAAAAACTGTCAGGTCATCCATGAAAACATCTAAATAAAGCTCAATCATGTCACTGAAAATACTTAACATGCATCTTTGAAAAGTTATCGGAGCAATACAAAGGCCGAAAGGTATTCTTCTATATGCAAAAGTGTCAATGGGCACGTAAAAGTGATATTTTCTTGATCCTCTAATGCAATTAGTATTTGATTATACCATGAATAACAATCAAGAAAATAGCAGTAGGGATGTCCTGTTACTCTTTCTAGAATTTGATCAAGAAATGGCAAGGGAAAATAATTTTTCCTAGTGGCTGCATTCAATATTCAAAAATCAATACACATATGCCAACAGGATGAAATTTACGTAGTTATTAATTCACCTTTTTCATTTTCAACCATTGTTATTCTAAATTTCTTAGGCATAACTTGTGCAGGGCTTATCTACTGGCTATCAGAGATAGGGTAGATAATTTCAACGTTAAGTAATTTCAGAACTTCAGCTCTAACTACTTCTTTCATGTGTGGATTTAATCTTCTTTGAGGTTATTATGATGTTTTAGCATTATCCTCTAAATGTATTCTATGTGTACATATTAATGGATTAATGCATTTTATGTCCTTTAATGTCCAACCAATTACATTTTTATGCCTTTTAAGTACTTCTATCAATATACCTTCTTGTTCTCCAGTAAGGATTAATGAAATTACAACTAGAAAACTTTGTTCTTTTTCTAAAAATGTGTACTTCAACCTAACAGGTAATGACTTTAATTCCAGTGTGGGTACTTCTTCATGGATATTATCATTCATGAGTTTTAACTCTTCAAATTTCGGTGGTGTTGTGTGAATTATGATTAAAATTAAGGACAAAATCAGTTACCAAGTTCCACAAAAAATATACAAAATCTTGTAACCAGTTGTAGTTAGCAAAGGTGTTACCAAGTGGCTCCAGTACTCAAAAGGAGGGGTGAATTGCGTTATAAAACTTTATAAAACTTTTAGCAAATACTTATAAACCAAATTTAGTCGAAGCTAAATATTTAGAAGGATACAAAGATAAAGAGAATAAATGAAAGCTTTTAAGTGCAGCAAATTAAAAGATAAACAATAAAAACGAAATTATAGAAAATAAAGAGATAAAAGATAAGAAGAGCAGACACGATATTTATCCTGGTTCAGCCACCAAACCACTTGTGGCCTACGTCTAGTCCTCGAAACACAATTCGAGATTTTTTACTATTCAATACAAACTTAAAACAAGTGCTTACAACCGTTACAAATAAGAGCACTTTTCACACATAGGAAAACTCTACCCTTGTGCTAAAGCTTCAAACTGTCAGGGATACCTTACTCTTACACAAACCTTCAAGGGATACCTCACCCTCGTTTCAAATCTTTGAGGGATACCTCACCCTCTCAGAAATACAACAGAAAATAAATGAAGAGAAACTCTCATAAAGAGCAAATAATACAAATTGAAGCACTAATAGAGCTCTCTAAGGATATCTCAGATTTTTGGCAGAAGAGCACATAAAATAAGAGAGAAATTATAAATCACATTTTTAAGCAAGCAAAGAATGATTCATATTGTTAGGCATCTTGCAAAGATGACCCAAGGTCTCTATTTATAGAGCTTTCCAACAAAATAACCATTGAAAACATTAATTATCGTAATTAATATGAAAAGCTCATATCATTTCAAAAACAGAGCCCGTGGTTTATTCGAATACCTTTGAGGTTATTCGAATACCATTGTTTCAAAAGACTTGTGAAAAATAGTTTTAATGAAGGTTATTCGAATACCTTTTGAGTTATTCGAATACCTCTACTAAAAGAAGCTTTCAGTGAGAACAAATCTATTTGAATACCTTGTGAGCGATTCGAATAGATCATTTAAAAATAGATTTTGGAGAGCTTTTGTTTATTCGAATAACAAGTGTGCTATTCGAATACCTTTTGAAAATAGAAAAACGTATGACATTTTAAACAAGGTCTATTCAAATACCTTGGAGGCTATTCGAATAGCTTTGTTCCAAAACAGTTTTAAACACTTAAATTTTTTAGAAAACATTCTTTGAATTTAGAATATTAATTTAAAAACATTTTTATATTTTCGTGCAAAAAATATGAGATATCCAAAAAATCTTCGTACAAGAGATCCTAAGTCCTAGAGCCAAAAACAGATTTTTGAGAGCTTTTGTTTATTCGAATACCAAGTGAGTTATTCGAATACCTTTTGGAAACAGAAAAACTTATGACATTTTAAGCAAGGTCTATTCGAATACCTTGGAGGCTATTCGAATAGCTCTGTTCCAAAATAGTTTTAAACACTTATATTTTTCAAAAAACATTCTTTGAATTTGGAATATTAATTTAAAAATATTTTTATCTTTTCGTGCAAAAACAATGAGATATTCTAAAAATCTTCGCACAAGAGATCCTAAGTCCTAGAACTAATCTTGAACTTGGTCTTCTTATCATCTTCATGTTTGTAATAATCAAAACTAGTCTTCGCTATATTATCAACCACATTCTCTCCCTTTTTGATGATGATAAACTATTATTAAGAAAAGCATTAGTTCAAATAAATTAGAATTCACAGAGTTTAAAAATTTAGAGAACTTACTCCCCCTCTTTTTCGTAAGAGGTGATTTATATCAGAGATGCGTAGCTCCCCTTTTCATTTGGAATCCAATTATTGTTTTATTTTTATATGTCTTTTCTCAAATGTTTCCAGATATTTTTCTCCCTCTTTGGCATAATAAAAAAGATATAACAGATATATATAGAAGGCAGAAAAAATAGGCATATATTTGTAGCAAAACACTCATTTCATTAATATTTTGGTAAAAGAAAATATGTACAGTGCATAGTAAAATAATGAGCCAATACATATAAAAGCAAAAGATCCTAAGTCTAAGCGAGTCCTAGAAATAAGCATCTGGTGGCGAAGGAGGAAAGGCAAGTTCGTTTCCAGACAGTAGAGCTCAGAGGGCAGCCTGTTCATGCTTAACACTAGCTATTCTGTCAAACAAAATGGTGAAGGTGTTCTCTATGTAAGCTTTGTTGTCCAACAAAGCAGCCAAGATTTGCTCATTTGTAACAAGAGCAGGGACAAGGGCAGGAACATTAGCAGCAAGGACAACAGGAGCATCCTGAGGTTCTTCCACATCATCTTCTATCTCAACTGGGTACACCCAGCCATCATCAATCTTGATCATCTTCATTTTATTCAAAGTGAAGGAACCAGACACATGATGATGAGTTAGCTGAGTTGCTCGCACGGTTTCCAGAATGTAAGGATATTTGCCAAGGAAAGCAGTGATGATCAATTCATAGGACAGTTCAGATCGCTCTTTGTCTTTTGCCCTCATCATATTCTTCATAATGAAGGTGGAATAGTTAATTTGGTAACTTTTCTTCAGAATCCAAAGCATAAATATATCTTCTTCACTCACGTAGGCGTAGTTCCCACCTCAAGGAGCTAGGATATAGGCATAAGAATAATGGAGGAGCCCATCCTGGCTCTTCATTATGCCTCATTTGACTCCCTTTTGAGTAGAAGGCAATGCCAACCCAGGCCTCAAAACGTCTTCTATAACTCTATTCTTGTTGAAATCCTAGAAAAGTGAGTCACCATATTCTTCGATATTGCGGCCAGAAGACTGTAACCCAAAGAACTGAACCAAATCCTAGGGAGTGATCACAATGTGCTGGTTATATATGTCAGAGTGAAGTTCCTGACCTTCAATTTTCAAATTGCAGTAGAACATTTTAACCAGGTTAGGATAGAGAACAACTTTGAAGGAGTAGAGTTGAAGCACACCTTGGTGGTTTGGCAGGTTCAGAAAGTCAAAGTTGCCTTCTTTTTTGAAGAACCCCAAGTCAAGGTACTTCGGTTGCACCAGATTGTGCTCCCGATAATGAGAGATGAAACGGCCAAGCTTGCTTTCATTGGAAGAGAGCCTTCGAAGGTCCAGAGGGTTGTTACATGGAGCCATCTTCGTGCAAGGGTGCTTTTGGCAAGAAAAGGAGGATGCCATTGTTGAAGGCAGCAGGTGGGAGAGATAGTGGAAGGTTGAACAATGGTGGAGAAGAGGTGAGAGGCTTAGGGAGACAAAAATGTGTTTTTGAAAAACTAGGAGAAAGAGAGAATGGCAATAGAAAGGTACAGAGAGATATATAATGAAGGCCTAAAATCTATTCGAATAACATATAATCTATTCAAATAGGTATGCTGGGAAAACCAAGAGACGTAACCTTCTGTTTAGAAGGTATTCGAATAACTGGGCAATTATTCGAATAGCTAGGCCAGTTTGGCTTGGCTTCCAGCCATGGGTTATTCGAATAACTCTATGAGTATTCGAATAACCAACACAAAATTATAAATCCCAAAAAAAAGGATGTATTCGAATAGAGGGTCATTTATTCGAATACTACAGATGCATATGAGGAAAACTGATAGCAATAAGTATCGGGTTATTCGAATAACAATTGAGTTATTGGAATAGACCAGCTTATAAAAAAACATGGAGTATTTAATACTGATATATGGTTATTCAAATAGCCATAGGTCTATTCGAATAGACCTATCAGAAAAACACAAGAAATCACGTATAGATGCAATGGTATTCGAATAACTTCAGAAGTTATTCGAATAACTTTAACAAGAAAACACATTTATCATAAGCAGAAGTGTATTTTGAGAGAGGACAAACTTACCCAATGATGAAGTACCTGCAAAAATAGATTTTAAGGATATCTCCAAAGCTCAAGTCAGTAATAATTCAAGAAAGATAAATCCATAATTAATCAATAATTACAAGCAATTATATGTTGGATTGATCAATTATGCCAAATTCTCATCTAATATAAAAGAATGCTTCTTTTGCTAGGGGTTTAGTGAAAATATCAGCAAGTTGCTTAGATGTTTCAACAAATTCAAGAATGCAATCCCTTTTTTGTATATGATCTTTGATAAAATGATTTCTTATCTCTATGTGCTTTATTCTATAATACAAAATGGAATTCTTAGAGAGATTTATTGTACAAGTGTTGTCATATCTTATCGGGATGTGATCAAGCTAAAGACCATTGTCTAGAAGTTGTTGCTTCATCCATAGGATTTGAGCATAACAACTCCCGGGTGCAACATATTCAGCCTCAACGTTAGACAAAGCCACACTATTTTGTTTCTTGCTATGCTAAGAAACTAAAGAGTTACCAAGCAAGTGACATATCCAACTAGTACTCTTCCTATCTATTTTGCATCTCGCAAAATCAGAATTGGAATAGCCTAGGGTACCACAAACTTATTTGTGAAGTGCCTACTAGGTATTTCATTATTCTTTTAACAACACTTAGATGAGATTCCTTTGGGTTAGCCTGATATCTAGCACACATGCAAATACTAAACATAATATCTAGCCTACTAGCTGTAAGATAAAAAAGAGATCTAATCATACCTTTATATTTCGTTATTTCTACGGATTTAACTCCGGCATCTTTATCCGAATAGCAATAAGCGTCCATTGGTGTAGCCATGTGCTTAGCGTTGTCTATTTTGAACTTTTTGAGTAGTTCCTTGCAGTATTTGGTTTGACTTATGAATGTCCTTTCTTTTGTTTGTCTAATTTGAAGCCCAAGAAAGAAATTAAGTTCTCCCATCATTGACATTTCAAACCCATTCTGTATTGACTTAGCAAAATCCTTGCAAAGGGATTCATTAGTAGCACCAAAGATAATATCCTTTACATATACTTGTACAAGGAGAATATCATGCTTTTTGTTTTTAATGAAAATGGTAGTATCGACTTTTCCTCTTGAAAAATCATTTTCTAAAAGAAACTTACTCAACCTTTCATACTAAGCTCTAGGTACTTGTTTTAAGTTGTACAAGGCCTTTTTGAGTTTAAAAACATGGTTGGGTAGTTCATGATTTTCAAAACCTGGAGGTTGTTCAACATATACCTCATCTTGAATAAAACCATTTAGAAAAGCACTTTTAACATCTATTTGATATAACTTGAAATCCTTGATGCAATCATATGCAAGTAATATTCTAATAGCTTCTAATCTAGCTACAGGTGCATAGGCTTCTTCATAATCTATTCCTTCTTCTTGATTATAACATTTTGCAACTAATCTAGCTTTATTTCTTGTTATTAAGCCATTTTCATGAAGTTTGTTCCTAAAAACCTATTTTGTGTCAATTATAGGATGATCATTAGGCCTAGGAACTAATTCCCATACTCGGTTTCTTTCAAATTGATTTAATTCCTCTTGCATAGCTAAGATCCAATGTTCATCATCAAAAGCTTCAATTATATCCTTAGGTTCAATTTGAGAAACAAAGGCTAAGTAATTACATGTATTTCTAAGATAGTTTCTAGTAATTATCCCTTTTGAGATATCACCTATCACAGAGTCAAGAGGGTGGTGTCTTGATGTCCTCTATTCTTTAGAAAGGTCCATGACTTGTGACTCTTCTTGATTTGGGGAGTCCTCTTCTTGTTTCCTTTCTTCCTTGTTGTCCAAATGTGTTTTTGCTAAAGCTTCTGCAACATCATCAATAATAAATTCCTTTCTCGATCCATTTAGATTAGTTTCATCAAATGCAACATGAATGGATTCTTCAATTGTCATAGTTCTTTTATTATAAATTCTAAAAGCTTTGCTATGAATTGAATAGCCTAGAAATATACATTCATCATACTTAACATCAAACTTTCCTAAGTTATCCTTTCCATTATTCAAAACAAAACATTTACATCTAAAAACATGAAAATGTGAGATATTTGACTTTCTTCCTTTGTATAACTCATATGGGATTTTCTTTAAAATCGGCCTTATAAGGGCTCTATTCATTACATAACACGCGGTATTAACCACTTCAGCCCAGAAATACTTAGGAAGAGTAGCCTTGTTAAGCATAGTTCTTGTCATTTCTTCTAAAGATCAATTTTTTCTTTCTACAACTCCATTTTGTTGTGGAGTTCTAGGGGCAGAAAAATTATGTTCAATGCCATATTCATCACAAAGAGTTTCAAAAACATGATTTCAACTTCACCACCATGGTCAGTTCTTATGGATAAAATTGAAAAACCTTTTTCATTTTGGATAACTTTGACAAGTTTCTTAAAAGCTAAAAATGCATCATTTTTGTGAAAAAGAAATAAAGTCCATATGAACCTAGAAAAATCTTCCACAGTCACAAAGGCATAATAATTCCCACCAAAGCTCATAGTTCTAGATTATCCAAAAAGATCCATATGCAAAAGTTGTAAAAGTGTAGTAGTTGAAACAATGTTTTTGGCTTTAAAAGAGACATTTTCTTGTTTTTCCTTTTGACATGCATCACATAATTGATCTTTTTCAAAATTGAGTTTGGGTAGTCCAAAACTAGCTCTTTAGAAACTAACTTTTTCAAGTGATCCATATGAATGTGTACAATTCTCCTATGCCATAACCAAGACTCATCTTCCTTACTTAAAAAGTATTTCACATCACTTGAAGATATATCATCAAGACTAATCATATAAATGTTGTTAACTCTATGACCAATAAACTTAACATGCTCGTCATTTTTATCTTCAATTATGCAACAATTTGAATTAAATATAACTTTATTTCCTTTATCACATAATTGACTAATACTAAGTAAGTTGTGTTTAAGTCCTTCAACAAGCAATACATTATCAATAGAAGAGTTAGGACTCTTACCGACTTTGCTAACTCCAAGAATCTTTCCTTTGTTATTATCTCCATAGGTTACATGTCCGTGAGTTTTGGCAACAAGGAATGAGAATTTTGAGTTGTCTCCGGTCATGTGCTTGAAGCATCCACTATCGAGGTACTAATTTGAGCTTTTTGCTTTCAAGCACACCTACAACATAAATTTAGTTTTTAATTTTTGGTACCCAAATTTTCTCGGGTCCTTGAATGTCTGATGCGTGCGGATGTAGCGATTAAAATTAAGATAAAAATCAGTTGTCAGGCCCACCAGAAAATAAAAACCTTACAACTAGTTGTAGTTAGTAAGGGTCGATCCACAGAGAACCAATTCAATTAACACTATTAAACAATTCCCAATTTAGACTCTGATTAACAATAAACAGTAAAAGGGGGGTTTTGGAGTTTTGATGAACAATGAACAGCTTCAAAGATAACAATAAACAAACTGAAATCAACAATATAAGAAAATTGGTTAAGAGATTGAATCCACCACTAGATTTATATGATAATGTAAATCCACATATCCTTTTTATTCCAACATGCTCAATTATGTTTTTATGCAATTGTGAGAGTAAATCTCTGTTTTCCTTACGTGTTGGCCAATTTAGCAACCGCTCAAATCAACTCCTAATCACTGATTAGTCATAAAGCAACCGCTCTTACAACTATCCAACAATTGCATTAAGATTTAGAAAACCAATTACACTAAGGTCTAATCACACACCGGGATTAAATTACTTAGAACATATATTTCTCTAGATCTACTACCGCAACCGCGCATAATAAACCTAGATCTACTACTTTGAAAGTAGGAACAAGTACAAAAACCTTCATACCAACAATAGATTCATAAATATATGAATAAAAACATAACTGTGTTGAAATAATCAAATATGCAAAGTTTACAACATTAATACTAGCGGTTTCATCACCCTCTTAACCAAGGGAGGTTTAGTTACACATAGCTAGAAAGAAATCACAAGAAAAACTGAGAGAAAATGAAGGAGAGTCCCACCTCCTTATGATAACCAATGGTGCCCTTTTTATAGAAGTCTAGGGTAACAAAATGACAAAGGTGAGTGGATGGATGAGTGGGTTAGTGGAGTGGGGTGGTTGAGTGGATTGGTTGAGTGGGTGAGTGGTTAAGTGGGTTGGTTTGAGTGGAGTGGATTAAATATTGGTTGAGTGGGTTAGTTGAGTGGATGAGTGGTTGAGTGGGTGAGTGGATGATTGGTTGATTTAGTTGAGTGGGTTGGTTTAGTGGGTGAGTGGTTAAGTGGATGAGTGGTTGAGTGGGTGAGTTGAGTGGATGAGTGGAGTGGTTTGGTTGAGTGGAGTGGAGTGGTTGAATGAGTGGGTGAGTGGGGTGGAAAAATCTCGTGTCTGACTTGGAAGCCAAAAACGACCGACTAGACATCCGATCCATGAAAAGTACTCTTCATGAAAGTTGTAGATCTTTGTCTTGGCTATAACATGCATATCTGGATCGTCCAATTTGGCTTCCTACAACCCAAGATATGGCCCAAATACCACAGGTTGCTCAAACCCAACTTCAGCACCTCTGTTCCGACTTGCAAGCCCAAACTGACCCATTAGACTTCATTATTTCAAAAGGTGTTCTTCATGAAAGTTGTTTATTTGGGTCTTGACTATCAACTATCCAAATTTCAGCCCATCTCCATTATTATAGCTTGAGATATGATTTTATGAGTGCACACCGTTCGGATTCTAGTGATAGAACCCGTATTCTGACTTCCATGTAAATTTAGGTCCCTTAGACATCTGTTTAAGACTTCGAGCTCTTCATCAAAGTTGTAGAACTTCCTCTTAGCTTTCCTACAAGATAAAATTCATGATTGTCAGATATCAGGAACTCAAGTTATGACCAAAATACAGAAATAGTGTAAAATCTCAATAATGCTAAAAATATTCAATTAGGACCAATTTGAGCTCAAACTCACAAAATCATGTCAAACTCAATCAATTAAGAATATGGAGAGTGTAAATGACTAAATATAAGGGTTTCTTAATGAATAAAATATGTGTTTATCAAATTCCCCACACTTAGCTTTTTGCACTCCTGGGCAAAACTCAAGACCAAAACAAGGACATAAGAGATTAACAAAATTTTAAATTCCAACGACATTCAAGAGTCCAAAATTTTACAATCAAGAAGAACAACCAAAGGTTCAAGGGATCAAAACATTCATGAGTTAACAATTCTCCACATCTCAAACCAACAAGTAAGGTATCTTCAACATGAATCGAGAATGATAGATCTTCACAAGATTCCCTCTCAATCTCTCAAGTGTTTAAAAGGTAGGTATTTCACTCAATTCAACCCATGAAAATTACACTACCATAAGCTTGCTTATCTTCTACTTCTCCACTACTCAAAACACATGCATACACAAATCATGAGGACTTTATTCAAGGTTGTAGTGAGGTTAAAGTAACAGGAGAGGATAAAATGGATATGAGAAGATAAATACCAAAGAGAATAAAAGCAAATGAGAGCTGAGTTCAAATAACAAGCATAAAAGTTCATCCCAACTCTAGTGTATATCCCTTTACATATTCATTTCCCAATCCTTTTTTTTTTTTTAACACTTGGTTTTTTTTTTTTTATATATATATATATATATATGAACATAACTATATACATCAATTTTTTTTTTTTTTTTGGGCACTCTTTTCTTTTTCAACAACCATTTTGTACACACACCCCACACTTGTTCAAAAACTCATTCATTAACCAAGCTAATGTTCTTTATTCCCTAAGGTAAAGTAAGAACACGATTTCTCATTTAAGGCACATAATGAGCTAGAAACAAGGAATGGTCAAATAAGCTCAAAGGGGTTAAGCAAAGGAAAATATACAAGGTTGGCAGGAATCAGAGAATTTTCAAGAAGTCAAAAGAGTGCTTGATATCATATTGAAAACAAGGTTAGCTATTTGGGTAAACTAGCTAATTAAGAAAGAAGGCCTCAATCATGTTCATGCATGCAAGTGAAATGTAGCCTCAAAAAGAATCAAAGCAAGTTCTAGAGTGGTCATTAACATGAGTGAAAATCACACAAGAAAGAAGAGAATGGCATAAATGTTAAATCCATCCATTAGGCTCAAAATCTCACAAGGTATGCATCCATCAAACTCAATTCATCAATTCAATCATCCATCACCAAGCATATCAGTTCAAGAAGGGAGAAAAGTTATTCAATCATGCAATGAACCCCCTTTTTTTTTCTTTTCTTTTTTTTTTTGAATTTTTTTTTACAAAAAGAACATGCTGAAATCTCTCCCCCACGCTTAATATAACATTGCCTTCAATGTGAAAGAGAGATATAGAAAAGAGCAACACAACCTGATAAGAAGTGAATCAACGCCAAGCAGAAAAGAAACACACTGTCAGTACCGCATCAGACCCTGAAAAGAAATCAAACAATAAAACTTTAGTACTAATTAGTTACTACCTAAAAAACTCCTTACTCTGCCACCAATTAAGATGCGTCTCAAGAGTAAAATTACTCCTTACTCTGCCATCACTAATTGATTTAATAAGTACATGACAATCATATCATACTTTCCAAACAACACAACAAATTTTTTTTTTTGGGTCAACTATCCTTCCCCCCCAACTAAATCACAACATTGTCCTCAATGTTAAAATATAGATGAGTAAAGGACGATGTAAGATATTACCTGTTGGAGAAAGTGACACAAATTTAAACAGAAACAAGGTACAATAAAATCAAACCCATTAAAGATGAAGTCGCAGATCTGACTTTTGTTTCTTGTTACTTCCTTCGTTGCTTCCTGTTGACCAATCTATCTGAGCTAATACCGGATCAGGTACATACTCAAAAGCTTCTAATTTATCAATGAGCTCATCAATAGTGGAGGCAGAGATAAGAAGTTGTCTTCTTTGAAGGAGTGATAAATTTCTGTTCCACAGCTTTGTCAAGAAAAGATAATAAAAGATCAAAGAAATTATTAACATTCAACAAACCAATGGGTCTATGGTGGATGTTTAGTTCGGCCCAAGAGACAATTTGAAAAATTTCTTCTAAAGTACCAAATCCACCTGGTAAGACAATAAATGCATCAGAATTGTCAACCATTGTTTTCATTCGTCCATGCATAGATGTTACCCGAATTTCTTCTCCAACTGTCTTTCCAAGTGATGTTATTTTCACCAAAGGTTTAGGAATAACACCTAAAACCCGACGCCTCCTATAAAAGCAAAGAAGTGATACAGCCCCCATTAACCCACGACAACCTCCCCATATACAAGATGAATATTCCTCGCAGCAAGTGATCGACCAAGAGTGCTAGCTGCGTTTACAAACTCTAATCCTTCCCATAACTCGACCCACAAAAACACAGACATTTTTTAGGTTACGAATAGAAGGTCCCATTCTATACTCTTCCTCCCTTTGAGTGTTTACGAGTTGAAGGAAAATGGAGAAAATGGAGTGTTTAAGCGGGAAAAAGAATGGAAAGGGAATAATTGCACCTATGAGGGTAGGTTGGTCATTGTCGAAAAAGGTTGAAATTAAGAAACACAAATCTTTTCTCCTTTTTTTTTACTTTTTTTTTTTTTTTTTTATTTTTTTTATTTTTATTTTTATTTTTATTTTTTTTTTTGTTTGACTTCAAGAAAACCATCAAGGTAAAGAAGTCTAGAAACCCCCGAAGGACCCCGCTCAAAGGATCGTCTCGTACAAAAATCAAAATACAACAAAATGATACAAAGATAAAAGAAATAGAAAATGATGACATACCCGTATGTACAGTGTCCATGGCGTATCTTTATCTTTATACGCGTCATGAGTGCAAAGAGACATCACGTCCTCTCTTTTTTTTTTTTTTGAAATTGTTAGAAAAACTTGATGAAAGATGAGTGTATACTTACTTAAGATTGGGATGGAGGTAGTCTGCTTTTCACTTTGTGCCAAAGCATTGTTGACCAAGATTCGACCTATTCAAGACCAAATAAGAACATAGGGCTCCTAAAAGGGACAAGTGGCCATAATTCGATTGGCTGCCTCACATGTGGGATACAATCTACCTTCTTTGTTTTTCAATTAAGAAGGCTAGATCAGGATGCATGCATTTCCCCATTCACGGTGTGTGTTACCAAAGCCAACCCTAAGACGTATACATAATTTTTTTTCTTTTTTTTTTTTTTTTTTTTTTTTTTTTTTTTTTTTTTTTGTTTTTTTTGTTTTTTTTTTGTTTTTGTTTTTTTTTTTAGAGATTCAAATGCTTAAACCAACAAACAGATAAAAACATAATCTAAGAAACTAATGAAAACACAAAATAAAAAGGGATAAAGAGAGCAAATCTGGTTGGGTTGCCTCCCAATGAGCGCTTAGTTTTTTTGTCCTCAGCCCGACATGATGATATTTTCAATGCTCCTCATATTGTGGAAGGATGAGGGTCATCACTTCCATCTCTGCACTGTCAGGAAGTTCATGATATGGTTTGAGACGATGACCATTGACCTTAAATGCTTTGCCAGAAATTTCACTCCTGACCTCAACTGCACCAAAAGAAAAAACATTAGATACCACAAACGGCCCAATCCACTTAGAACGCAATTTACCTGGAAATAATTTGAGTCTTGATTGGAATAGCAGGACTTTTTGTCCTCTGTGAAATTTCTTTCTGGAAATCAATTGGTCGTGGAATGCCTTAGCTTTAGTCTTATAAATCGGGCATTCTCAAAGGCTTCATTTCTTAGTTCTTCTAATTCCTCGTGCTTGGAACTTCCTTTGCTTTCCAAAGACCTTCTAATTCCATATTAACTTGTTTAATGGCCGAGTAAGATCGATGTTGCAACTCAACGGGCAAATGACAGGGCTTTCCATACACCAACCGAAATGGTGACATGCGATGGGAGTCTTATAGGCGAGTCCTATAAGCCAATAAAGCATCTTCAAGTCGAGTGCTCCAATCCTTTCTTGAGGGATTCACTTGTCTTTTCAAGGATTGACTTAATCTCCGGTTGGACACTTCGGTTTGCCCATTTGTCTGTGGATGGTAAGGAGTGGAAATTCTCGTGCATTACTCCATATCTCTTCAATAGAGCATCAAAGGTTTTGTTGCGAAATGAGTCCCTTGGTCACCGATGATAGCCCTTGGGGTCCCGAACCTGGAGAAAATATGTGACTTAACAAAATCTCGCAACAGCTTTAGAATCATCGGATCGAGTGGCTTTTGCTTCCACCCATTTAGACACATAATCAACGGATAAAAGAATGTATGTGAAACCAAATGAAGGAGGGAATGGTCCCATGAAATCAATACCCCACACATCAAAGAGTTCCACAAAAATGATCGGAGTCCGAGGCATTTGATTACGAGGACCAATATTACTGTTCTCTGACGGGGTCACAAGACTTACGAAGTTGTAAGCGTCTTTGAAAATTGAAGGTCAATAGAAACCACTTGTCAAGCACTTTATTGGCCGTCCTTTTCTTGCCAAAGTGTCCTCCACATGCATAGGTGTGGCAAAAGGAGAGGATGGAGTGTGTCTCGAGAATCGGGAATGCACCTCCTAATGACTTGATCTCGCACAATGCTTCCATAAGTACGGGTCATCCCGGATATAGTATTTACTGATACTCCTTAATTTATCTCTTTGGGCCTTGTTCAAACCCTCCTGGAAAGTCCTTAGTAACCGGGTAGTTAACAATGTCGGATACCAAGGGATTATGGTGTTGACAACCATGAAATCTTCATCCGGAAAAGTCTCTATGATAGGCATTTCTTCCTCTTCGATTACCAATCTACTCAAGTGATCGGCCACCAAGTTTTCGCTCCCCTTTCTTGTCTTTAATCTCCAAGTCAAATTCCTGGAGCAATAAAATCCATCGGGGCAATCTAGGCTTTGCTTCTTTCTTTGTTAGAAGATACTTCAAGGCTGCATGATCTGAAAACACAATCACTTTAGAACCAATTAGATATGATCTAAATTTTTCTAAAGCAAATACAACGACTAAAGTTCCTTTTCTGTGGTTGAGTAATTAAGTTGAGCATCATTTAGAGTCCTTGATGCATAGTAAATGGCATAAGGAACTCTATCAACTCGTTGTCCCAAGACACTCCTACTGCAAAGTCACGGCATCACACATTAGTTCAAAAGGTAACTCCCAGTTGGGTGGCCGATGATAGGCGCAACAGGTTAACAACTTCTTGAGTTTATTGAAAGCTTCCATACATTTCTCATCAAAGTTAAAATTAACATCTTTTTGAAGAAGTCTGCAAAGGGGCAATGAGACTTTAGAAAAGTCTTTAATGAATCTCCTGTAGAAACCCGCATGACCAATAAAAGAACGAATCTCCCGCACACTAGTGGGTGGTGGCAAAGAATGCATGAGTTCTACCTTAGCTTTATCTACTTCAATTCCCCTAGCGAAATTACATGACCTAACACAATACCTTCATTCACCATGAAATGACATTTTTCCCAATTCGATGCAGGTTAGTGTCAATGCATCTTTTAAGCACCAAAGTTAAATGTTCCAAACAATTTTCAAAATCATTTCCAAAGACACTAAAGTCATCCATAAAAACCTCAATGATGTTTTCAATGTAATCGAAAATAAACTCATCATGCATCTTTGGAAAGTTCCCGGTGCATTGCGAGTCCAAAAGGCATTCGCCTATATGCAAAGGTACCAAATGGACAAGTGAATGTAGTCTTGTCTTGGTCTTCTGGAGCTATGGCAATCTGATTGTAACACGAAAAACCATCCGAGAAAATAATAATAAGAATGACCACTAATCTTTCTAACATTTGATCAATGAAAGGTAAAGGAAAGTGGTCTTTTCTCGTGGCGGCATTCAACTTCCCGTAATCAATACAAACACGCCACCACATGTCTCAGTAACCTAGTGGGAATAAGCTCATTTTCAGCATTTCTTACCACAAGTAATTCCAGATTTCTTTGGTACTACCCGACTGGGCTTACCCACTTGCTTTGTCGAAAATGGGGTAGATCACCCCCACACTTAGGAGCTTCGGTATCTCCTTTTTCACAACCTCCATCATGGGAGGATTCAATCTCCGCCGAGGGTCTCTCACAGGTTTAGTATCCTCCTCCATTAATATCCCGTGCATACAAACGGAGGGACTAATACCCTTGATATCGGTATTGACCAACCAATGGTCTGTCTTATGTTCTTGCAAAACAGACTACCGCTTTCTTCTTGCTCTTGGGTGAGTGACTTTGCAATTATTACTTTGGAAGGGTGTCCTTCTCCCCCAAGAAGATGTATTTAAGATGATCGGTAGTGCTTTCGGTTCCCAATTCAGGTGCCTCGCACAAATGAAGGTTGAGGTATATCGGTAGTAACAATGGTAAATCAACAAAAGTTACCTCATGCTCTTCAGGTGGAAGAGAGCTCTTGTAAGGCAAAGAACAATTTCATCAATGTCTTCACTCCATGGCTCTTCTTCACTCTTCTTCTTTTCCTCCTGTACATCTAAGCTATGAGTTAGAATTGTATCAAGAGCATCAAAATGGTCGGTATCAAAAGGCATCGAAATTAAAGAATCAAAAGGATCAAAAGAATCAATTAAACAAACAGAGTGCACATCACTTGGGTATCTCATAGCTTCAAAAATATTGAATCTAATTAATTCCTCATCAAATTCCATTGTTAGAATTCCTGAGTGCACATCAATTTTTGTCCGTGCAATCTTCAAAAATGGTCTTCCTAGCAAGATAGGAGCAGATTTGGGAGACTCATCCTCTTCCATGTCCAAAACATAGAAGTCTGTTTAAACACTAATTCATTCACCTGCACCAAAACATCTTCAACCACACCCTTAGGGTATGTATTAGATCTATCAGCCAATTGAATAACAACACCAGTAGGTTCCAAAGGACCCAAGTATAAAGATGCATAAATAGAATATGGCATGACATTTATAGATGCACCTAAATCAAGCATTGCCCTTTCAAACCTTGTGTTACCTATAGTGCATGGAATGGTGAATGTGCCGGGTCCTTACATTTGGTTGGGAGTTTTTTTTTAATTACAAATGAAACATTTTCTCCCACTTGGACCTTTTCATTTCCTTTTAATTTCCTCTTGTTAGTGCATAATTCTTTCGAAATTTTGCATATCTAGTACACTGCTTAATGGCATCTAACAAAGGGATATTAACCTCTACCTTCCTAAAAGTCTCAAGTATTTCTTTTTCTGCTTCTTCTTTCTTGGTTTTAACCAACCTACTAGGAAAAGGAGCTTTAGTGACATATTTAGGAAGGGGTTCGAAATACTTACCTTAGGGGTTTTGGAAGTTTGCCCCTTATCATTTGCTTCTTTGGGTGGTTCATCCTTCTCTTGAATAATTGGTGGAAGAGAGGTAGGCTCATCCATCGTCTTTCCGCTTCTCAATGTGACAAAGACTAGCATTTTCTCTCGGATTCACTTCATTTGTGAGGGTAGTTTCCCTGAAGCTTGGCTTTGAAACTTGTTGAATTCTGTGGACAACGCCCTATCCGATTCTCGCAAGTTATTGATTGCGAGTCCTTGTTTCTTGTTTGAAACTTTGTATAGTTGCATTTGTTTCTTGTTGGAACCGCAAATTATTAGTGGCCATTTGTTTTACTAGCTCTTCTAATGAAGGCTCGAGTTGCTTAGGAGCTTGAACTTACTTCTTGTCTCTCGAGGGAAAGGTACTTGCCTTTGTTGGAATCCTGGAGGTCCATAAGCCTGAGGTTGATTTTGAGGTTGCTTTGCATAGCTGAAATTTGGATAATCCCTCCAACCGGATTATATGTGTTTGAGTAGGGGTTGTAATTTTTGAAAGTCCAAAGATATCCCTCATCTGCTCTTACCTCCTCATTTGTGTCTTCTTGGAGAGTGAGACACATATCAGTGGGATGTCCAGATGAACAACGATCCCACAAGCATGAACTCGGTGCTTTACCCGAATCCATTAACCGTTTGAACCATAGCAACAATTGAGTCATTTGTTCTTTAGTATATCTTGGTTGTCTCTACTTCTTTCACTTTACTCTTACTCCAGTGTCATTTCTAGAGTAGAATTGTTGAGTATTGGCGCCATTCTTGAGATCAAGTTTCTAGCTTCTTGAGGAGTTTTATCAATCAATGCTCCTCCGCTAGCAAAGATCAATCATGTTGCGATCCATCACTTGTAAGCCTTCATAGAAATACTTGAATTAAAAGTGCTCACTTATTTGATGATGAGGGCAGGTGAAACATAGCTTCTTAAATCTCTCCCAAGGTAGTCATGGAGTGATTCCCCATGCCTTTGTTGAATACCACAGATTTCTTTTCTGATTGTTGCGCTTTTGAGGCAGGGAAGTATCTGTCTAGGAAAGTTCGGGCCATGTCCTGCCATGATTGGATGGATCTGGGTGGCAAGTAGTAAAGCCACTCCTTAGCTGAGTCTTTCAATGAGAATGGAAAAGCTCTCAACTTGACTTGCTCTACATGAATTCCTGCAGGTTTCATGCTAGAACATACCACATGGATTTCCTTCGAGTGCTTGGTGGGGTCCTCTCCGGGTAATCCATTGAAAGATGACAAGAGATGGATTAAACCGGATTTCAATTCAAATGCCTCTTCATTTTCAAGAATGTCTATGCAAAGAGGCATGTTGATCTAGATCTGGAGCACCCAATGCCCTTAAAGTGTTTTACGCCATTGTCACTTCTTCGGATATTTCGGATGGCTCAAATGTCTCCGAACTTGATAGGTCAATGTAACGGGCGGCTTCAATGTCGGCGGTGTGAGTTGGAAGTTAGCCTGGATGGAAGGGAAATTGAGGATGTGAAGTGAGTTGATCAATATAGTTCCTCAAATTTAGCAATCCTTCGTCTACTCCTTCAAGGGACATCAACACCTACAAAACACTCGAAAGAAAGATTAAAAATAAAATAAAATAAAATAAAATAAAAACAGAATAAAAATAGGAAATAAATTAATAGTGTAATTGAAAAAATTGGTTCCCTCAAGAATTGGCGCCAAAATTACGATGCGTGCGGATGTAGCGATTAAAATTAAGATAAAAATCAGTTGTCAGGCCCACCAGAAAATAAGATTAGAAAGGTCCATGACTTGTGACTCTTCTTGATTTGGGGAGTCCTCTTCTTGTTTCCTTTCTTCCTTGTTGTCCAAATGTGTTTTTGCTAAAGCTTCTGCAACATCATCAATAATAAATTCCTTTCTCGATCCATTTAGATTAGTTTCATCAAATGCAACATGAATGGATTCTTCAATTGTCATAGTTCTTTTATTATAAATTCTAAAAGCTTTGCTATGAATTGAATAGCCTAGAAATATACATTCATCATACTTAACATCAAACTTTCCTAAGTTATCCTTTCCATTATTCAAAACAAAACATTTACATCTAAAAACATGAAAATGTGAGATATTTGACTTTCTTCCTTTGTATAACTCATATGGGATTTTCTTTAAAATCGGCCTTATAAGGGCTCTATTCATTACATAACACGCGGTATTAACCACTTCAGCCCAGAAATACTTAGGAAGAGTAGCCTTGTTAAGCATAGTTCTTGTCATTTCTTCTAAAGATCAATTTTTTCTTTCTACAACTCCATTTTGTTGTGGAGTTCTAGGGGCAGAAAAATTATGTTCAATGCCATATTCATCACAAAGAGTTTCAAAAACATGATTTCAACTTCACCACCATGGTCAGTTCTTATGGATAAAATTGAAAAACCTTTTTCATTTTGGATAACTTTGACAAGTTTCTTAAAAGCTAAAAATGCATCATTTTTGTGAAAAAGAAATAAAGTCCATATGAACCTAGAAAAATCTTCCACAGTCACAAAGGCATAATAATTCCCACCAAAGCTCATAGTTCTAGATTATCCAAAAAGATCCATATGCAAAAGTTGTAAAAGTGTAGTAGTTGAAACAATGTTTTTGGCTTTAAAAGAGACATTTTCTTGTTTTTCCTTTTGACATGCATCACATAATTGATCTTTTTCAAAATTGAGTTTGGGTAGTCCAAAACTAGCTCTTTAGAAACTAACTTTTTCAAGTGATCCATATGAATGTGTACAATTCTCCTATGCCATAACCAAGACTCATCTTCCTTACTTAAAAAGTATTTCACATCACTTGAAGATATATCATCAAGACTAATCATATAAATGTTGTTAACTCTATGACCAATAAACTTAACATGCTCGTCATTTTTATCTTCAATTATGCAACAATTTGAATTAAATATAACTTTATTTCCTTTATCACATAATTGACTAATACTAAGTAAGTTGTGTTTAAGTCCTTCAACAAGCAATACATTATCAATAGAAGAGTTAGGACTCTTACCGACTTTGCTAACTCCAAGAATCTTTCCTTTGTTATTATCTCCATAGGTTACATGTCCGTGAGTTTTGGCAACAAGGAATGAGAATTTTGAGTTGTCTCCGGTCATGTGCTTGAAGCATCCACTATCGAGGTACTAATTTGAGCTTTTTGCTTTCAAGCACACCTACAACATAAATTTAGTTTTTAATTTTTGGTACCCAAATTTTCTCGGGTCCTTGAATGTCTGATGCGTGCGGATGTAGCGATTAAAATTAAGATAAAAATCAGTTGTCAGGCCCACCAGAAAATAAAAACCTTACAACTAGTTGTAGTTAGTAAGGAGTCGATCCACGAGAAACCAATTCAATTAACACTATTAAACAATTCCCAATTTAGACTCGATTAACAATAAACAGTAAAAAGGGGGTTTTGGAGTTTTGATGAACAATGAACAGCTTCAAAGATAACAATAAACAAACTGAAATCAACAATATAAGAAAATTGGTTAAGAGATTGAATCCACCACTAGATTTATATGATAATGTAAATCCACATATCCTTTTTTTCCAACATGCTCAATTATGTTTTTATGCAATTGTGAGAGTAAATCTCTGTTTTCCTTACGTGTTGGCCAATTTAGCAACCGCTCAAATCAACTCCTAATCACTGATTAGTCATAAAGCAACCGCTCTTACAACTATCCAACAATTGCATTAAGATTTAGAAAACCAATTACACTAAGGTCTAATCACACACCGGGATTAAATTACTTAGAACATATATTTCTCTAGATCTACTACCGCAACCGCGCATAATAAACCTAGATCTACTACTTTGAAAGTAGGAACAAGTACAAAAACCTTCATACCAACAATAGATTCATAAATATATGAATAAAAACATAACTGTGTTGAAATAATCAAATATGCAAAGTTTACAACATTAATACTAGCGGTTTCATCACCCTCTTAACCAAGGGAGGTTTAGTTACACATAGCTAGAAAGAAATCACAAGAAAAACTGAGAGAAAATGAAGGAGAGTCCCACCTCCTTATGATAACCAATGGTGCCCTTTTTATAGAAGTCTAGGGTAACAAAATGACAAAGGTGAGTGGATGGATGAGTGGGTTAGTGGAGTGGGGTGGTTGAGTGGGTGAGTGGTTAAGTGGGTTGGTTTGAGTGGAGTGGATTAAATATTGGTTGAGTGGGTTAGTTGAGTGGATGAGTGGTTGAGTGGGTGAGTGGATGATTGGTTGATTTAGTTGAGTGGGTTGGTTTAGTGGGTGAGTGGTTAAGTGGATGAGTGGTTGAGTGGGTGAGTTGAGTGGATGAGTGGAGTGGTTTGGTTGAGTGGAGTGGAGTGGTTGAATGAGTGGGTGAGTGGGGTGGAAAAATCTCGTGTCTGACTTGGAAGCCAAAAACGACCGACTAGACATCCGATCCATGAAAAGTACTCTTCATGAAAGTTGTAGATCTTTGTCTTGGCTATAACATGCATATCTGGATCGTCCAATTTGGCTTCCTACAGCCCAAGATATGGCCCAAATACCACAGGTTTCTCAAACCCAACTTCAGCACCTCTATTCCGACTTGCAAGCCCAAACTGACCCATTAGACTTCATTATTTCAAAAGGTGTTCTTCATGAAAGTTGTTTATTTGGGTCTTGACTATCAACTATCCAAATTTCAGCCCATCTCCATTATTATAGCTTGAGATATGATTTTATGAGTGCACACCGTTCGGATTCTAGTGACAGAACCCGTATTCTGACTTCCATGTAAACTTAGGTCCCTTAGACATCTGTTTAAGACTTCGAGCTCTTCATCAAAGTTGTAGAGCTTCCTCTTAGCTTTCCTACAAGATAAAATTCATGATTGTCAGATATCAGGAACTCAAGTTATGACCAAAATACAGAAACAGTATAAAATCTCAATAATGCTGAAAATATTCAATTAGGACCAATTTGAGCTCAAACTCACAAAATCATGTCAAACTCAATCAATTAAGAATATGGAGAGTGTAAATGACTAAATATAAGGGTTTCTTAATGAATAAAATATGTATTTATCAATCTCAGTTTTGGGTATAGTACCCATTGGAACTCAAACCATTTTGTCTCAATCTTTGTGGTAACATTTTTCCTTGTATTGCATGTTGATGCACTGTGTCCTTTATTCTTACAATAAAAACATTTTATAAATGGACTACTAGAAGTACTTGAATAAACAAAGAATTTTTTATAGGATTTGTGCTGATTTTTTTGGATTATAACCTATTCCAGCCTTTTGAAAAACAACTCTTTGTTTTCTTAACAAAATATTTAAATTATCTCTTCCGAGAGTGAATTTAGCAATGGTGTTCTTTAAGTCTTCAATTTCCTTTTCAAGCATATGACAAGATGAACAAGATGAAGAAGTAGAAGCATGTGAAGAATAAGTTATGCATGCATCAATTAATCCTAAAGTCTCATTTTCAATTTTTAATTCTTTAACTTTTTTATTTAAATTAAGAATTTGATTTTCTAAAAAGAAAATCATTTTATTAGACGAAAAGACTAATTTGGTGAGCCTTAGGGATTCATCATGCAATTCTTCAAAGGTCTCTTGCAATTCATCATAAGAAGAAGATAAATCACAATTAGAAATTACCTTAATGTCACTCTCATGGTCTTCTTCTCCTTTGGTCATAAGACATAGATTCGCTTCCTCGCTATCTGAGCTGTTAATTGATTCCATATCGTTGTCATCCCATGCTATATAGGTCTTTTTTCTTTTTCTTTCTTTAAAAGGTTTCTTCTCAAATTTCATAATCTTCTTTTGGTAAAATTGGCACTCCATTTTCATGTAACCTGATTTTTCACATTCGTAGCAAGTTGGAGTTGAATATACTCCTTCTTTGTGATGAGTTTTCTTCAGAGGGAAAGGCAATTTTCTTTAGTTTCCTTTCTTTCTGAGAAATTTACTAAGTTTCTTAACCATAAGGCTAAGGTTTTCTTCATTTAGCTCAAGATTTTCCAGGCTTTCTCCATCTTTATCATCATCATCATCATCAATTGTTGAGGCGGTGGCTTTGAGAGCTATACCCTTTGTCTTCTTATCATTTTCTTCACTTTGGCTTAATCTGTTCAGCTCCAGTTTGTGTTCATGGAGTTTTCCAAAAATGGTAGCTAGTATCATTGTCGACAAGTCCCTTGATTCTGATATTGCTGTCACATTGGGTTGTCAAATCCTGCTCAAACATCTTAACACTTTGTTAATCAAATCTTTGTTAGAAAAATTCTTTCCTAATGATGCAAGATGATTTACAATGTGGGTGAACTTCTTTTGCATTTCCTAAATGCTTTCTCCTTGGTTCATTCTAAATAATTCATATTCGCGTGTAAGAGAATTGATTCTCGACCTCTTAACTTCACTAGTACCTTCATAGGTAACTTGTAAAGTGTCCCACATTTCTTTAGCAGTTTTGCAGTTTGAAATACTGAAAAATTCATCATACCCCAAAACAGTGGTAATGATGTTTTTAGCTTTCAAATTATATTGAACTTTTCTTTTATCCTCATCAGACCAATCACTTCTAGGTGTCTCGATTTTTACACCATCGACCACTAGTGTAGGTATAAATACGCTATTTTTGATAGCATCCCGCACATCTAGATCAATAGTTTCGATGAAGATTTTCATTCTTTCCTTCCAATATGCGTAACCATCCCCATTGAAAAAGGGTGGTCGGTTCACGGAAGATCTCTCTGAAAAGTCATTTGAGGAAGTCATGTTCTCTCGAAGCTGCTAAGCTCTTTAAACAAGAGTCTAGCTCTGATACCACTTGTTACCAAGTGGCTCCAATACTCAAAAGGGCGTGAATTGAGTTATAAAACTTTACAAAACTTTTAGCAAAGACTTATAAACCAAATTTAGTCGAAGCTAAATATTTAGAAGGATATGAAGATAAAGAGAATAAATCAAAGCTTTTAAGCGCAGCAAATTAAAAGATAAACAATAATAATGAAATTACAGAAAATAAAGAGATAAAAGATGAGAAGAGCAGACATGATATTTATCCTAGTTCAGTCACCAAACCATTTGTGGCCTACGTCCAGTCCTCGAAACACAATTCGAGATTTTTTACTATTTAATACAAGCTTAAAACAGGTGCTTGCAACCGTTACAAACAAGAGCACTTTTCTCACACAGGGAAATTCTACCCTTATGCTAAAGTCTCAAACTGTCAGAGATATCTCACCTTTACACAAACCTTCAAGGGATACCTCACCCTATTAAAAAAATAGCAAAAAATAGATGAAGAAAAACTCTCACAAAGAGCAAATAATACAAATTGAAGCACTAATAGAGCTCTTTAAGGATATCTCAGAGTTTTGGCAAAAGAACACAGAAAATAAGAGAGAAATTATAAATCATATTTTTAAGCAAGCAAAGAATGATTGTTAGGCAGTTTGCAAATGTGACCCAAGGTCTCTATTTATAGAGCTTTCTAACAAAATAGTCGTTGAAAACATTAATTACCGTAATTAATATGAAAAGCTCGTATCATTTCAAAAACAGAGCCCGTGGTTTATTCAAATACCTTTGAGGTTATTCGAATACCACTGTTTCAAAAGACTTGTGAAAAACAGTTTTAATGAAGGTTATTCGAATACCTCTACTAAAAGAAGCTTTCAGTGAGAACAAGTATATTTGAATACCTTGTGGGCTATTCAAATAGATAATTTAAAAACAGATTTTGGAGAGCTTTTGTTTATTCGAATACCAAGTGTGCTATTCGAATACCTTTTGAAAACAAAAAATGTATGACATTTTAAACAAGGTCTATTTGAATACCTTGGAGGCTATTCGAATAGCTCTATTCCAAAACAGTTTTAAACACTTAATTTTTCAGAAAACATTCTTTGAATTTGGAATATTAATTTAAAAATATTTTTATCTTTGGTGCAAAAATAACGAGATATCTGAAAAGTCTTCGTACAAGAGATCTTAAGTCCTAGAGTCAATCTCGAACTTGGTCTTCTTATCATCTTCATGTTTGTAATCATCAAAACCAGTCTTCGCTATATTATCAATCACAAAGGGTCGATCAACAGAGAATGAATTCAATTAACACTATGAATTGATTCCTAATTTAAACTCTCTAAAACAGTAAACAGTAAAAATGAGATTTTGTTTGTTAAATTAAAAACAAAAATTGAATTTAGAGCAATAATAGCAAACACGATTTGAATTACTAATTAAAAGATATTGGTTAAGAGATAGAATCCACCACTAGATTTGTATGATCATGCTTGCCTACATAACCTTTATCCAATATGACCGATTATGTTTCTATGCGATTGTGAGATTAATTCTTTGTTTTCCTTAAGTTGTAGTTAATTTGGCAACCACTCAAATTAGACTCTAATCACTAGTTAGTTATAAAGCAACTGCTCTTATTTCCATCTAAAAATTGCATTAATATTTAGAAAATCATTCACACTAATATCCAATTACACACCAGAATTGAATTACTTAGATCATATGTTTCACTAGTCCTACCACTGCAACCATACATAACAATCCTAGTTTTACCACTCTTGATATTGGCAGAAAGTATAAAAACCTTTATACTAAATTAAGATCAGAAAACATATGAATAGAAACATAATTGTATTGAAATAAAGAAATAAGCAGAATTCACATGATCAAAACTAGGGTTTCATCTTCCCTGAACCAAATAAGAAACTTAGCCACACATGAAAAATTCAAATTCAAAAGAATAACAGAAGAAAAACATCATCCAGAATAAAAGAAGAGAAGAAAACTAAAGATCAAATTAGTTTCCAAGGAGCGAGGTTAATTAATCTTCGATTGTTCGAACTCGAGTTTCTAATCTTTGATCGAATCTCCCTCTTTCTTGCTCTTCGTAATTCCTTCAGTTCCTTGACGGCTTCCAGTCTAGAGATCCCCATTTTTGAGTCCTCAACATTCCTATTTATAACTTTGGATACCTAACACTTCATTAGAATTCGTATCTAGTTTCCTGATTCGCAGCATGACCTACCCCTGTCTGAGTCTATCATCATAAACTTACGTAATTTGGAACTCAGCGAAGAACACAACCTACCCCGTGTCTAGGGACATGGGCCGTGTCTTCTAGTTTCTTCATTCTTGGTCTTTTCTCCTTAAGGATTCCATCATTCAGCGATTTCCTACAAGGCACAATTCAATTAATGATCGCTTATAATCACCTTTAAGTATAGTTTCACAATAAAATTCAATTAAGCTTGAAATCTAGAAACTTAGCTAAATGTTGACAATTAAGCATAAGTGGAGTCCAATTAAATCAAACATAAAGCACTTAGAGTGTAAAAATAATCGTCAAATTAAACACCCCCATACTTAGCCTTTTGCACTCCTGGACAAAACTATATGATTAAGCACATGCTTCTAACAAGCAATGAAAGTGCAGACAAAGAGCACAAACCTTCACACCTTAGTCACTTAAAAGAATCTAAGCAATCAATAATTTCTTCCATCGACAATCCAAACCAGTAAGCAAAATCAATCAAATTTCAGGGTTAAATCAAAATGATAGACCCTCACAGATATATGCTCTCTCACTCAAGTGTTTTAGGGCTTATATTTACTCTCAACTCACTCATGAAAACATGCCCTACATATGCTTGGCAAGCTTCTAACTTCTCCACCACCTAGGCCAGATGCATACAGAGATCAAAAGGTCTTGAATTGGGTTGTAATGGGGTCAGTGTTAAGGTAAGATACATCAAGGATAAACAAGGTTAGACCATAGGAAACAGAAGAACCAAGGGGACTATATTCAATCGTTACAATAAAAATTTACCCCAATGCTTTTCAATCTCAATTCTCTTTTTATATCTTTTCCCTTTTTCTTGTCTTTCTCTATACAACAATCAATTTTTTTTTTTTTTACATCCAAGCATCTCAAAATTTTACCATACTTCAATCAGGTCACTTTGTAAGTGACATATGTTGCATCACTTTCATTTCAACTAGCTCACTCTTTTCTCTGATTGCACATAAATATCATTTTTATTTACCAGAACAGTCACATAATTAAAAACCCCTCACACTTATTCAAAACCCAATTCCCAAGCTCTTTTACTCCCTAAAGTAGGGTAGCTTAATGGTTTTTCACTTTTAGGCTTATATTGAGCTGTGATAGAAAGAAAGGAAACGAGGTCAATTAGGCTCAAAGGGGGTAATCAATAGATGAGAATGAAGGTATGACTATTTGTCCAGTAGCTATTTGAAAGAAATGCCTTTTTCATTTCAAATGTATGCAGTGATCATTTACAGCTTAAAAGAGAGTCAAAACAAGTTCTGAAGAATACATAATCATGAGTGAAATCACACAATTAACGAACAAAAATGGTATAATATTTAACCATTCACTTTAAGGCCTAAAATCTTGCCAAGGTCTCAATCCATCACATTTGAAATAACCTCTCAATTTTTCAAAAATCTCATTTGACAGATTTGAACACAAGAAAATTTATTCCTTCAAACTTAAAAACTTCTCAATTTGTTCTTTTATTCAAAAACCGATTTTTTGTTTATCATTCAACTCACTTTAAAACTCATTAGAGGTATAAACCATATATTCAATTAAGATCAATACCCCCCACACTTAAATCAGACATTGTCCTCAATGGCAAAACATACAAATAGCAAAGAAAATAAACACAATTAAACGAACATGGCATAGGAAAAAACATGAATAAACAAATCCAGAATCATGAATCAACAGTCATATTCCAAAAATGGATCCAAAATAATGTCAAAATATCCAGCCAATGTCAAATGAGAAACCCAAAATAACAATGGGAATACATCAAGATGAGGGAAGGGAATAAGACAATTTCTGAAGCAAGGCATCTAGTTTTCCATCAGTGGAGTCCTCCAGCACCTAGAATCTGTCATCAAATCTCTGAAAGCGATCCTCTAATCACTGGAATCGGGCAGCATGGTCTAACTCCAGACGATCAAGACGATCCAGAATGTTATCATAAGAAGCAACTCGAGCACGAATAGAGGGGCATGCGTCTCGTGCAAAATCAAGAGCATACTCCGGGGTTGGTGGCACTGCATCATCCTCTTGGGGCTCAAGCATCGGAGCTTGCCCGGGTAAGACCTCTCAATCTGCTCCAACTAAGTGTAATGCACCATTCTGATGGACACACATTTTTATAGCCACCAGAATAGGGCCATCAATAGCAGTGGGACCTCAGACAAGAGCCTCCTCCAGTAAATTCAAATAATTAAAATGGGCAGCAAATAACAGAAACTTAGCCCCCAAGCAAAATGCAGTCAGCTCTAGTGGCCCCAACATACTGAAACTGGTGACACAACCAATACCCCCTATTAACCGGTTCCTTATTGACCATGCAAGAAAGGAAAAATAACTCATTCCGACTAAGGGTCCCCTGGCTCTCTCCCCTAACACAGATACTATTGGCTAACCACTTTTGGATGTACCTATGGGCAAGAGATCTAAATCTGGAGGCCTTAGAAATTTTGGGATAGTAACGACCAGAATCAGCCACAGTCAAGGTAAACCAAACATCATCCGGATGAAAATTTCGGGGAAAACAATTATAGTCTACTGGGAAACCAAAAATGACACAAAATTGGTGGATGTCTAAGGTGTGGGGATGGCCAAAAAGTCTAAATTTAATCTCAGCAGACCACTCGACCTGATTACTCAGAAGGTAGAGTTTGCAATCAAAGGTGGAAATAAATTCTCGAGTCAACTCAGCGTAGTGGGCCTACACATGTTGGCAAACTCACCCCAACCTATCCTATCCAACAAAGCAAAGACCTCATCATACAACCCAATAGCCATAAAGTGTCCTCATCCAAAAACCTAGTGGCAACTACATCTTTACTATCGATGGGATAAACGGGTACCTGAGGTGAAGGTGCAACATGTGGTGGTGGTGGAGGTAGGACCTCTTTCTTAGACTGCATCCTCATGTGCTTCTTTGGAGGCATGTTGAAGGTTGGGGATTTGGGAAGGAATAGAAGTAAATTGAGAGAATGATGATGGATTGAGGGTTTGAACAGAAATGGGGAATGTGGATGGGTGAGAGGAAGATGGTAAGACGGGAATGTGGGTTGGTGGAGAACGGTGGTGGTGGTGGTAGTGAGATGTATGAGGATGGGACGGTGGGTTGAACGTGGTGGTCTAGGAAGGTGAAATAGGGTATGGTAGGTATAATGAAAGGGTTGAAGGGGTGGGGAGTGAGGACGGTGGAAGGGAATATGGGGGTTTGGGAGAGGGTAAAAATTGGTGAGAGAAATGGTGGAGAAGAGGAATTAAAGGAAGGATGGGTGTTTTCCGATGGTGTGGGAATGTGAAATGGGGGGAAGGAATAGTGAAGATAGGGTAGTATGGCTGCGCAAGGAGAGGAGAAAGGGAGAGGTATGGGAGATTTGGGGAAAAAACCCTAAATGAGGGTTTTAGGGGATCTGGTGCGACAACATGAGCTGTGTCTTATGACACGACCCACTCTGTGTTCCCCTATGACAGGAGAATGACCCCCTGATTCACGAAAACACGGGTCGTGTCTTATGACACAGCTCACCCCGTGTAACCCTATATGAAAGAGGTGGGGATACTGCCCATGAAAACACGAGCCGTGTCACTTGACACGGCCCACCTCGTGTTGTCCGCTGGAAGGGACACTTGTTTCCCATTTAAAGACACATGTCGTGTCTCATGACACAACCCACACTGTGTTGTTCTCTGTAAATAACTAGGGCTTAAGCTAATTGGGAAAATGGGGTGTGTCTTTAAACATAGCCCATCACCATGTCTTCCATAGATTTGGCAACTCAGAAAATCACCCTAAGACCCTATAGAATTACCAATTTTCAAAGATATCACCCATTAAACTCTGATACTGACTCCTTATACCAGCAAACAGTTAACTCGTGCATTCAATCTCAAACCCAGCGTGACAAAACATAAATAGTTACAAAGATGCATGTATCAGCAGGCAAGAAACATACCAAGATATACTGAACTATGAAGTTAAATAGGAAAAACACTAAAACAACATAAAATAGAAAAGAGAGAGAAAACAAATATGGTTGGGTTGGGTTGCCTCCCAATAAGCGCTTGGTTTATTGTCCTCAGCCCAACATTGTGACACTCCTTAGTGTTCTTCATAATGTGGATGGAGAAGGTCATCTCTTCCACTTCTTCATTGTCCAGAAGCTCATGGTAAGGCTTGAGACGGTGTCCATTGACTTTGAACGTTTTTTCAGACATCTCATTTATGATTTTCACTGCACCAAAAGGAAAAACATTAGTAACCACAAATGATCCAATCCATTTAGAACGTAATTTACCTGGAAACAGTTTGAGTCAGGATTAGTATAACAACACTTTCTGTCCTTTGGTAAAACTCTTCCTGGAAATCATTTGGTCATGGAAGGCCTTGGTTTTGGCCTTGTCAATGAGGGCACTTTTAAAGGCCTCATTCCTCAATTTTTCTAACTCTTGTAGTTGGAGCTTCTTTTGCTTTCCAGCACCTTCCAGATCCAGGTTAACTTGCTTGATAGCCCAATAAAATCGATACTCTAGTTCCACTGGCAAGTGACAAGGTTTCTCATATATTAATCGAAATGGTGACATGCCAATTGGGGTTTTATATGCAGTCCTATAAGCCCATAAAGCATCATCAAGTCTAGTACTCTAATCCTTTCATCTTGAATTCACTGTCTTTTTAAGGATGGACTTGATTTCCAGATTGGACACTTCGGTTTGCCCATTCGTTTATGGATGGTATGAAGTGGAAGTCTAGTGCACCACACATATTTCTTCAAGAGAGTTTCAAATGTTCTGCTGCAAAAATGGGTCCCTTGATCATTAATGATAGCCCTTGGAGTTCCAAACCTGGAAAAAAATATGAGACTTCACACAATCCACAACAATTTTAGAATCATCAGATCTTGTGGCCTTTGCTTCCACCCATTTTGAAACATAATCCACAGCTAAGACAATGTAAGAAAACCCAAATGAAAGGGGAATGGTCCTATGAAGTCAATGCCCTTAACATAAAAAACTTCCACAAAAATTATTGGAGTTTAAGGCATTTGATTCTTAGGACCAATGTTATCTGTCCGTTGACACGGTCATATGACTTACAAAAGTTGTAAGCATCCTTGAAAATTATAGGCCAGTAAAAACTACTGTCAAGCACCTTGTTGGTTATCCTCTTCATGTCAAACTGCCCTCCACATGTATAGGTGTGATAGAAAGAGAGAATGAAGTGAGTTTCTGAATCTGGAATGCACCTCATAATTACTTGATTTGCACAGTGCTTCCAAAAGTAAGGGTCATCCCAGATATAATATTTGCAGTCACTCTTCAACTTATCCCTTTGTGCCTTGTTCATGCCTTCCAGAAATTCCTTGATGGCTAAGTAGTTGGCAATATCAGTATACTAAGGAAGTGTGGTCTCGATGGCTATTAATTGCTCATCCAGAAAACCCTCTTGGACTGGTATCTCCTCCTCCTCAGTCACCAACCTACTCAAATAGTCTGCTACCAAGTTCTCGCTCCCCTTGTTGTTTTTAATGTCCAAGTCAAACTCCTGGAGTAGCAGAATCCATCAAAGTAATCTAGGTTTCGCATATTTTTTCGTAATTAGGTACTTCAAGGCTGCATGATAAAAAAAATAATTACTTTAGAACCAATTAAATACTATCTAAATTTTTCTAAAGCAAAAATCACAGCTAGAAGTTCTTTCTCAGTTGTAGAGTAATTTAATTGAGCATTATTTAGGGTCCTTGATGTGTAGTAAATAACATAAGGCACCCTATCCAATCGTTATCCTAAGATAACCCCTACTACGAAGCCACTGACATCACACATTTTCTCAAATGACATCTCCCAATTAGGTGGCCTAATGATAGGCATTGTAGTCATCAACTTCTTGAGTTTGGTAAAAGCCTCCATACACTTCTCATCAAAATAGAATGGAACATCTTTTTGAAGAAGTGTGCAAAGGAGCAAGGACATCTTGAAGAAGTCCTTGATAAATCTCTGATAGAATCGTGCATGATCAATAAAAGAACGAATTTCTCGCACACTTATGGGTGGGGGTAAGGAACACACAAGTTGTACCTTATCTTTATCAACCTCAATTGCCCTAGCAGAGATTACATGACCTAACACTATACCTTTTTCTACCATGAAATGACATTTTTCCCAATTCAATACAAGGTTAATATTAATGCATTGTTTTAAAACGAATTTCAGATGTTCAAGACAATTTTCAAATCTTGTCCTAAACACGCTAAAATCATCCATGAAAACCTCGATGATATTCTCTATATAATCAGAAAATATACTCATCATGCATATTTGAAATGTCCTTAGTGCATTGCAAAGTCCAAAAGGCATTCGCTTATAAGCAAATGTGCTAAAGGGACAAGTGAATGTGGTCTTGTCCTGATCCTCTAGAGTAATGTCAATCTGGTTGTAACCTGAAATCCATCTAGAAAACAATAGTGAGTATGACCAGCTAATCTCTCTAACATTTAATCAATAAAAAGTAAAGAAAATTGATCTTTTCTAGTGGCTGCATTTAATTTTCTGTAATATATGCAAACGCGTTTTCTTGTTTGTAGCCTAGTGGGAATAAGCTTATTCTCAGCATTTCTTACCACAGTGATTCTTGATTTCTTTGGTACTACCTCGACCGGGCTTACCCACTTGCTATCAAAAATAGGGTAGATCACGCCTATACTTAAGAGCTTCAGTATCTCTTTCTTCACAACTTCTATCATAGGAGGATTCAACTTCCTTTGGGGATCTCGCATTGGTTTAGTCCCCTCCTCCATTAAGATTTTGTGCATGCAAATGGATGGGCTAATACATTTGATGTCAGTTATGGTCCAACCAATGACCGTCTTGTGTTTCTTCAAAACAGCCACCAATTTCTCCTCTTATTCTTAGGTGAGCGACTTAGCGATGATCACTGGAAGTGTGTCATTCTCTCCCAAGAATATATACTTAAGATGATCAGGTAGTTCCTTCAATTCCAACTCCGGTGCCTACACAACAAAAGGTTTAGGTGCATCATTAGTAACTGGTAACTCGACATATGAAACATCATATCCTTCTGGAGGGGAAAAAAACTTATGCAAGGCTGCTACTACAGCATGAATGTCCTCACTCCATGGCTTCCCTTCATCATCTCTCTTCGCATCCTGTAACTCTAAGCTGTGAGTCAATATTGTATTAAGTGCATTAAAATGATTAGACTTAAAAGTTGCAAAGATTAAAGAATCAAAAGTATCAAAAGAATCAATAAACAAACAAATTACACATTACTAAGGTGATTTCTCTAATGTAGGATGAGCTCAAAAGAGATGAATTAATGCAAGTTAAGGCCTAACATTAGAGGATAAAACTAAAAAAGTATTCTAGTAGAGCATGCTGCGGCGCTGGGTAATGAATGTCGTGACGTGAGCACCTCATTTGCTGTCCCTGAGTCATGGACGCCGCAGCATTGGGTAATACACGCTGCGGCGTGATGCGCCTCACTTGCTGTCAGTACTTACATTCGAGGCATGCACGCTGCAGAGCTGGGTAATGTACGTTGTTGCGTGACCCACCGAACTGAGCCTATAAATATATTTTTATCAGATTTTCTTAGGATGACCATTTAAGGTTAGAGAAGTTGTGTTAGGTCTTCGTTTATGAGGCTAAAGGAGGCCAAGAGAGCTAAGGTTGGGGGGTATTTTCCTCATGGAAGGAGATTCAAGCATCAATGGAAACATCCATAAGTCTTTCCTCATTTCTCCCTTTTGTTTCTTTTCTTCTCTGATTTTGAACATGTATTTTGTTATTCTATTTTCATGTTCAATGATGTAGCAGTTGTTTTAGGAAATACTTTGAATTTTTTTATGAATAATAATGATTTTGTTCTCCTTTGAGTTTGTATAGATGTATGATTTTGTTCAATCATATGGTTCTTAATGCTCTTAATAGTTTGGCCAATTGTTAAGTGATTTGTTGAAATCTAATGAGCCTAGACATAAGACTTTGGGTTTTAAATCATATGTATGGTTGATGCATGTTTGATTTCATTCTAATGGTGGGATGGGTTGATTCGCTAATGAGATAGAAATATACCTCTTAGTCATTAATAACGTGCGTTTGAGAATAGATCTTAAAGAGTGGAGTTTGCACTAGTTCTTATGGAAACATAGGGAATTAGGTAAATAAAGCCATGGTTGACTGACCCCTAGACATAGGCTTTCAACTAATGAAGATTCTCAAGCTAACATAATCATTGCATTAATATTTATGAAGAGGATTGCATGTTGTTAGTTGAAGTAAAGGGTGAAGAAGGATTTCCCTAAGCTCTAGCCATTATCTTTATTGCTTTCCTAGTCTTTAGTTTATATCCATTTTCCCTATTTTTATGTTCTTGAATATAATTACTTAAACTATCAGTTAATACTTAGCATTGAAAATAAATTTATCTTCATGAGAACGATACTTTATTCTTCACTTTATTACTTGAACGATTTGTGCACTTGCGGTACACAAAAGGTCTAACATTCTGCAAGTTACTGATGGTGGCCTTTGTTTCTTGTTAAAACTGAATGTTATTAGTGGTCATTTGCCTCATTAGTTTCTCCAGTGAAGGCTCAGATTGCCTAGGAGCTTGAGCTTATTGTTACCTCTAAGGGAAAGATGTTTGCCTTTGTTGAAATCCTAGAGGTCCATAAGCTGGAGGTTGACTGTGGGGCTGCTTTCCATAGCTCAAGTTAGGATGATCTCTCCACCCTGGATTATATGTATTAGAGTAGAGGTTGTAGTTTTGGAAAGTCCATAATATCCTCCTACTACCTTAGCCTCCTCATTCGTATCCTCTTGTAGTGTGGGACACATATCAGTGAGATGTCCAGAAGAGTAACAAATCCCACAAGCATTCACTAGTGCTTTTCCATTATCCATAAGCCGTTGAACCATGGCAATTAACTGGGTCATATACTGTTGCAAACTAGTCATTTTTGCCTCTTTAACTGCTCGCACTCCGGTTTCATTCCAAGTGAAAAATTATTAAGTGTTCGCAGCCATCCTCGAGATCAAGTTTCTAGTTTCTTGATGAGTCTTATCAACCAAAGCTCCTCCACCAGCAGCATCAATCATGTTGCGATCCATCACTAGCAAAACCTTATAGAAATACTGAATTAGAAGTTGCTCTGTGATTTGATGTTGGGGGCAGCTAGCATATAACCTCTTCAACCTCTCCCAATAGTCATAAAGTGATTCCACATGCCTTTGTTGGATTCCGTAAATTTCTTTTTTGATGGTGGCGGTCTTTGAGACAGGGAAGTATCGATCTAGGAAAGCTTGAACCATATCTTGCCATGAGTTAAGGAAGTCGGGTGGCAAATAGTATAGTTACTCTTTTGCAAAATCTTTTAATGAGAAGGGAAAAACTCTGAGCTTGACTTGTTCTCTTGAAATTCCTGCAGGCTTCATGTTAGAACAAACCACATGTATCTCTTTTAGATGCTTGTTAGGATCCTCCCCAGCTAATCCATTGAAAGATGGTAAAAGGTAGATTAGGCCATATTTCAACTCAAATGCCCCTTCAATTTTTGGAATTTCTATGCAAAGAGGCTGTGATCCAAATCTGGAGCACCCAGCATCCTTAGAGTAGATTTTGCCATCACTACTTCTTTGAATATCTCTTCAGATATCTCTGAACTTGATAGATTTATATGGCAGGCAGCTTCGACGTCAGCAGGTGTGAATTAAAGAGGAAATTGTGAGCTGACTTGTTCAAAGTAATGTCTTAGATTCCTCAATTGCTCGTTTACTTCACCACTGGACATGAACACCTGCAAAATAGTCGGAAAGAAGGAATGAAAATATTAAAAACTGAAACAAAAATAGAGTGAAAAATAGAAAACAAATCAATAGCACAATTGGACAATTAGTTCCCTAGCAACGATGCCAAAATATGGTGTTGTGTGAATTGTGATTAAAATTAAGGACAAAATCAGTTGCCAAGTTCCACAAAAAATATACAAAATCTTGCAACCAATTATAGTTAGCAAGGGTCAATCCACAGAGAACTAATTCAATTAGCACAATGAATTGATTCCTAATTTAAACTCTCTAAAATAGTAAACAGTAAAAAAGGGAATTTGTTTGTTAAACTAAAAACAGAAATTGAATTTAAAGCAATAATAGTAAACACGATTTGAATTACCAATTAAAAGTTATTGGTTAAGAGATAGAATCCACAATTAGATTTGTATGATTATGCTAGCCTACATAACCTTTATCCCAATATGACCAATTATGTTCCTATGCGATTGTGAGATTAATTCTCTGTTTTCTTTAAGTTGTAGTTAATTTGGAAATCACTCAAATTAGACCCTAATCACTAGTTAGTTATAAAGCAACTGCTTTTATTGCCATCTAATGATTGCATTAAGATTTAGAAAACAATTTACACTAAGATCCAATTACACACCAGAATTGAATTACTTAAATCATATGTTTCACTAGTCCTGCCACTGCAGCCGCGCATAGCAATCCTAGTTTTACCACTCTCGATATTGGCAGAAAGTATAAAAACCTTTATACCAAATTAAGATAAAAAAAACATATGAATAGAAACACAATTGTATTGAAATAAAGAAACAAGCAAAATTCACATGATCAAAAGCAGGGTTTCATTTTCCCTTAACCAAATAAGAAACTTAGCCACATATGGAAAATTCAAATTCAAAAGAATAACAGAAGAAAAACATCATCCAGAATAAAAGAAGAGAAGAAAACTAAAGATCAAACTAGTTTTCAAGGAGCGAGGTTGATTGATCTTTGATTGCTCGAACACGAGTTTATAATCTTTAATCAAATCTCTCTCTTTCTTGTTCTTCGTAATTCCTTTAGTTCCTTAACGGCTTCCAGTCCAGATATCCCTATTTTTGAGCCCCCGGCAATCCTATTTATAACTTTGGATATCTAATGCTTTCATTAGAATTCGTATCTAGTTTTCTGATTCACAGACACGGGTCATGTCATATGACACGGCCTACCCCGTGTTTGAGTCTATCATCACAAACTTACACAATTTGGAACTCAGAGAAGAACACGGCCTACCTCGTGTCTTATGACGCGGGCCGTGTTTTCGAATTAGCTCAGCACTAAGCCCACCTTGAGGTACTAGAGCAGTACACGACCTACCCCGTGTTTGATGACATGGGCCGTGTCATTTGTTGATGCCCAGAACTGAGTACACGTAACATGCCAGAGAAGAACATGGCCTACCCCGTGTCTAGGGACACGGGCCGTGTCTTCTAGTTTTTTCATTCTTGGTCTTTTTTTCTTGAGGATTCCATCATTCAACGATTTCCTGCAAGGCACAACTCAATTAATAATCACTTATAATCACATTTAAGCATATTTTCACAATAAAGATTTGATTAAGCTTGAAATCTAGAAACTTAGCTAAATGTTAGCAATTAAGCACAAGTGGAGTCCAATTAAATCAAACATAAAGCACCTAGAGTGTAGAAATAATCGACAGATCACTCACCTTCCATCCCTTATATTCCATTACCTGTGTATAGAGCTGTCAAAATGGGCCAAACCCGATGGGCCAGCCCGAATAGCCCGACAAAATGGATGGGATGAGTTAGAAAATATTAGCCTAAAATTTAAAACGGCCCGATCTAGCCCGGCCTGAATGGGCCAGCCCGCAACGAGCTGGGCCAGCCCGACCCGTTTACTTGTAAAATAGCAGGCTGGACTGATAAAATGCTAGCCCGAAACATACCTAGCCCGATCTGGGTCGGCCCAAAATGGGCTGGACCGGCCCGTTTTGACAGCTCTACCTGTGTACAATCAAACAAAGAGCATATTTCAGGAATATCATCATCTACTTCCATACCTGAATCAAATGAATTAATTAAACAAACTTCTAATTAGTTAGAAAAACTCCCTTTTAGAATATGATTATTTACAATGGCCTCAATCCTGTCAACTTCCTCCTTTTCATTATGGACTTCCTATGGTTGCTTCAATATGTTGAAAATATTAAGCTCTAGTGTCATGTTTCTAAATGTTAGCTTCATCACTCCATTTCTATAATTTATCAAAGTATTAGATGTTGCTAAAAATAGGCGACCTAAAATAACATGAATTGACTTGAAACTATTAACCATAGGTTTAGTTTCCAAGACAATAAAATTCACAGGATATATGAATTTATCAACATGTACCAACATATCTTTTACTATTCTTTTTAGAATTTTAATTGATTTATCAGCAAGTAGAAGAGTTACAAAAGTTAGTTTTAACTCACCCAGGTTGAGTTATTGATAAACTGAATATGGAAGCAAATTAACACTAGCACCAAGATCAAGTAAAGCTTGTTCAATTTTATGTTCTCTAATAATGCATGAAACCGTAGGACAACCGGGGTCTTTATGTTTCAAAACATTATTACTCTGAATAATGGAGCTTACCTGTTCAGTCAAAAAGGCATTCTTTTTCACATTTAATTTTCTTTTAACAATGCATAAGTCCTTTAAAAATTTGTCATAAGAAGGAACCTGTTTGATAGCATCTAACAACGGAATATTGACCTTCACTTGTTTAAAAATTTCAAAAATTTTAGTGTGGTGGTTCAATTTCCTTGAATTGCTTAATGCTTGTGGAAATAAAGGTGGAGGAGATGAGAGTTTGGTCTCATTTTGGCTAAATGGCTTATCAACCTCTTCCTTATCTTGGGAGATTGATTCATCATCTTTCTCACAAGGTTCAGGAATTTGTTTTTCAACAATTGTTCCACTCTTAAGAGTTATCACTGAATTAACTTGATCTATTTGTTGGTTTTCTGAACTACCCTCATTTAAACTATACTGACCTTTGGGATTTGGTTGAGATTGAGAAGAAAATTTTCCTTTCTCGTGAATAGTGAGTGCAGAAGTAAGTTTAAAAAGAGTGTCTTTTATATCAATCTTAACTTGAGTGTTTTGTTTATTAATGACCTCTTGCTTTTCCATAAATGCATACAATGTTCTTTTAAGGTTTCTCATATATGGTGGGACATAAGGTGCATATCCTTGAGAATTTTGAGAGTCCTGTTGTTCCTGAGGAGGCGGTGGTTGCACAAATTGTGCATTATTATTATTCTTCCAACTGAAGTTAGGGTGATTCTCCATCCCAGATTGTATGAATCTAAAAAAGAAGAGGTGAATAGCTTTTTAAAATTGTTCATTTGAATTACTTACTCATGCACAACTTCTTTAAAAATATGTGTTAGCCATGGCAACCATCTCCCAAGAGGGAGGTGAATTGGGTGATTACAAATTTTTAGAGCAACTTTAAGAAATTATTCATTTTGATATTTTTTAATCAACACATGCAGCGGAATAAGTCTAACAAAGATGCAACTATTGTAGATTACTCAAATAAAACTTGTGTTATAGGATAAATCAAACAAATAAGATAGATATCAAGTTCTTAAAATCAAAGCATCAAGATGACAAGATATGCAATAAATAAATATGTTGCACTAAATATTGAAATTAAAGAGTGCAGGGAAGAGAGAATCAAACTCAAGAATTTATCTTGATTCAGCCGCCAACCACTTATGGCCTACATCTAGTCCCTAAGCTTAACTTGAGATTTTCTTCACTATCTCCTAGATTTCACAAGTGCTATGAAAACCTTTGTACAAACAAGAGCATGATAACTTCTTTGAAATGTAGTTATTTGTGCCCCATATCTATGCTTTCATTGATTGCTTAAGTCCTCATTGTATGCATATTTAGAAGGTTTTGTACTTATATTTGTTATATTCAATTCTGATACCTTTCTTATATGATATTGAGCAAATGGTGCTTACTTTATTATTGATTAAGTGGCTTTGCAATTGTTAATGATTTGATGATTTTTCTATTATAGGAAGGGCTTCAAACAAGCTGATATATAAAGCATTTGAGCTAAAACTGGAAAAGGAAGTCAAAGAAGCATTTTGGCAGCTGACGCCGCGGCGTAGACATATCAATGTCGTGGCGTGGTGAATCCCTTGCATCTAGATAGAGAGCTACAAAATTTACACGTCACGATGTGGCACATTAATGCCACTGCGTGGTGACCTAATTGTATGCATGTCACGGCGTAAGCATGTTAATGTCATGGTGTGCCTTTGTTTTTCTGAGTCTATAAATACATTTTTAACATATTTTACGAGGGAGTTTGGAGAGTTTTTTAGGTTTTAGAGAGGTTGAAACTGGAACTTCATTTCTAGGCAGATTGGAGGCCTGGGGAGCCAAGGTTGGAAGTCATCTTCCTTATAAAGGATGATTCAAGCATAGAAGATCACATTCATGAGCTTCCTTCCTTCTTCCTTAGTTTTCTTCTCTCTCCTTATTCTTTGAGCACTGATTTTGTGTAGATTTTCGTGTTCAATGATTAGCTGAGCTGTATTTAGAGATTACTTTGAATCCTTGTATGAATATTAATGATTATGTATTACTTTGAGTATATATTGATGTTTGGTTATGTTCAATCATATGATTCTTAATGATCTTGATTGTTTGATCAGCTTTCAAGTGATTTGTTGAAATCTGATGAGTCTAGACTTAGGAATTTGGATCTTTAGATCATACGTATGGTTGGTGCATGTTCGATGAGTTCAATTGACTTGGATAAATTGATTTGCTAATGGGATAGAAATATACCTCTTAGCCATGCATAGCTGGTGTTTAAGAATAGATCGTTTATTAGTGGATTTCACTCTGGTTCTCATGGAAGCATAGTGAGCTAGGTGAAGGAAGCCAGGGTTAACTGACCTAGACATAAGGTTTTAACTAAATCAGATTCTCAGGCTAACTTAACTAATCATAAATATTGCTTATAAGGATTACATAACGTTAGTTAAAGTATGAGGTGAAGAAAGATTCCCTAAATCTTTAAACCATTCTCTTTACTTTCATTTATCATTTTTATGTCTTTAGATTAGTTTTACTGCACTTTTTCCTATTTTTAAGTTCTTGAATAGAGCTAGCTAAGCTATTGGTTGATGCTTAGTATTAGAAGCCAATCATCCTCGTGGGAACGAACTTTTACTCTATATCTGTATTACTTGAACGACCCATGCACTTGCGGTACACAAATGGTCTAACAAGTTTTTGGCGCTGTTGCCAGGGATGTTGGTTTATTTCAGTATAGTTTAGACTTATTCCTTAGCAATTGCCTAGGATGACAGTTTATTTCTATATTGCTAATATCAATAACAAGTTTATTTAGTTCTAATTCAAGTTATATAGTTAAAGTTTTCTTTTGTACAGTTTATCTTAAGTCTTCATTCTTTATAATTTTAGGAACAATAAATGGAGGATGAACTTAATCATTCGAGGCCTTTGAGGGAGCTCGAGAAGCCTAAATGGAGACCTCCAATTAGGCAAAAGAAGACCTACCATCTGATCTATCCATTTTGGGATCAAATTGGTCATACTCCAAGGAGATGCACACTGGAGTGCAATGTGGCGGTTTGCCTTGTAAAAGTCCTGTCGGGACTATAACTCAGGCCCTTCTTAGGAGGGAACTTAGGTTTTTATGAGTTTGTTAGCTTATATGTTTTTCTTTAGTATTAAGTCTTATATATGTTAGTATATTTAATTTTGTAGTTGTGTTAGTTTTTATGTTTTTCTCTTGTTTTGAGTCTTATATTAGTTAGTATGTTTGATTTTTGTAGTTTAGTAGTTAGTATGTTTGATTTTGTAATTTTACTTAGTTTTATGTTTTAGTTATGTTTCATGTCATATATATACTTATTACCTTAATTTTGTGTTTTAGTATGTTTTAGTCATATATTCTGTAATTTTATATTTTGGACAAGTTTTAGAGGTGTTGAGGACCTCTTTACACCAAATTCTACAACAAAATTGAATTTGCTGTAGAATTCTGCAGGCTGACCTCTTACATCGTGGCATAAGTCTGTTGCACGCTGCAACGTGACAGTTATTTTGTGCTCATTAAGCCAAAATCCAGAGAGTTCAGCGCTGCGGCGTGGAAAGTTCAATGCTGCAGCGTACCCTTTAAACTTGTAAAAAAAAGAAAAAAAAAACTTGATTTGGGTGCTGCTGAAAGCACCCATTCTGACCAAATGTCGCGGCATGGATGTTGTGTTCTGTGACGTGTCACCTTGTAATGTATATATTGCACATATTTAGTTTATTTTAAGTATTTTTAAATATTGTAGTATACTCGACTCTCACATTTTTAGTATTTATTCAGGCTCAGGTACCCTAGAAACTGTTGACATTATTTCACTTCAGTTTGGGAGAGTATCATTACATGTTTTGTTACTATAAAGTAGAATTTGTGTAACATGTATTGATATTTACATTATGCAGTGATGATAGTCACCATGTTATCAAGATCATATGCTGAGGTTAACTATTACTGATGGGTTTCTGAGAAAAAAATTTAATTTTTAATGCATGATTGAACTGATGCTAGTGTGGAATTGGTTGTCCAATGACATAAATGGTTGCAATTTGAATACTTTTAGTGAAACCATATATGATCAGAAGCATGTAAAACAATTTAGTTATTTTTTATGTATGATTTACATCCACTTATATATAAGTGTAACTTTGAAAATGATAAGAGTGCATGTCTAGAGAAAGTTTATAGATGTACATGTAGAGATTTTGATTTTCCTAGAAATTGTTTTTAAATTTTCTTGACGCGAAATCCTAGATTGTGCATAACTTAGGAAATGATTAGGGTATTGTTTGGATCAATTGAGCCTTTCAAGCTTGCTCTAATATGATGAAATCTCTAGGTCCCATTTTGAAGCATGTTGATTGTTTGTCTTTTATGTTTGTCATTCACCCATTGTGTTCTTTAACCTGTTAACAATTCTAATGCATGTGAAAGCATTGTATTTTCTTCCTACCATCAATGTTTGTTGAGTACATGATGTGTTATTTCTTGCAGCGAGTTCACTTATGCCTATATTAGGCATATGAATTTATATTCAATACAAAATGAGCCTGAAGGAACTTGATGCAAAATTGAAAGAAAAAACATTTCTTTATGAAGAAAAAAAGGAGAAAGAGAAAAGGAAAGAAAAAAACAAGCAAAGCATAAGAAATGAAAAGTATTAAAAGCATTGAAAGGTTCTGGCGAGTTTTCTTTCACTGTTGCATATCCTGATAGTATCACATGGTCTTAAGTCTTGAAATAACATGTTTATGTGTCTCGATGTTTGTTGTATATCATTTCCATTCTTTTCATACGCCTATTACCATGGCTTGACATTACAAGCTATTAAAGACCCTTTTGATCCTCAGTTATGTGTGATTTACATTAGTAGAGAGAGATTTTAAGATCAATTTTGTGGATTTTATGATTCATATATATGTATGCTTATAAACTTATTCGGATTTGTATGATTTGAATAGGAGAAGTTTATCTTACATGTTTGTGAAAAATGTGATTTGCATGATAGAAAACTAGATTGTTAGCATGTTTAGGGTTGTGTATGTGTGGAGTTGATTATGAGATTTTAGCATTCATTAAGGACTGATACAATCATTCTACAATGGTTATGTTTAAATGAAAATTGAAATTGAAAGCTGTGAAATGCATGTGAAGTATAAATTGTTAAAGTAAGTTTACTTAGTCATACTTTGTTTTGATCGAGCACAAGCAAAAGTCTAAGTTTGAGGGTGTGATAACTTCATGAAATGTAGTTATTTATGCCCATATCTATGCTTTCATTGATTTCTTAAGTCCTCATTGTATGCATAATTGGAAGGTTTTGTACTTATATTTGTTATATTCAATTATGATACATTTCTTATATGATATTGAGCAAATAGTGCTTATTTTGTCATTGATTAAGTGGATTTGCAATTGTTAATGATTTGGTGATTTCTCTATTATAGGAAGGGCTCTAAACAAGCTGATATATAGAGCATTTGAGCTAAAATTGGAAGAGGAAGCCAAAGAAGCATTCTGGCAGCTGATGCAGCAGCGTAGGCATATCAATGTCGCGGCGTGGTGAATCCCCCGCATCCAGACAGAGAGTTACGAAATTTACATACTGCGACATGACACATTAATGCCGGAGCATGGTGACCTAATTGTATGAGCGCTGCAGCGTAGGCATGTTAACGTCGCGGCGTGCCTCTGTTTTTCTGAGTCTATAAATACATTTTTAACATATTTTACGAGGGAGTTTGGAGAGCTTTTTAGGTTTTAGAGAGGTTGTGGCTAGAACTTCATTTCTGGGCTAACTGGAGGCCTGGGGAGCCAAGGTTGGAGGCCATCTTCCTTACGGAGGATGATTCAAGCAAAGAAGATCACATCCATGAGCTTGCTTCCTTCTCCCTTAGTTTTTTTCTCTCTCCTTATTTTTTGAGCTCTGATTTTGTGTAGATTTTTGTGTTCAATGATTAGTTGAGTTATATTTAGGGATTACTTTGAATCCTTGTATGAATATTAATGATTATGTATTACTTTGAGTATATATTGATGTTTGGTTATGTTCAATCACATGATTCTTAATACTCTTGATTGTTTGATAAGCTTTCAAGTGATTTATTGAAATATGATGAATCTAGACATAGGAATTTGGATCTTAGATCATACATATGATTGATGCATGTTTGATGAGTTCAATTGGCTTGGATAAATTGATTTCCTAATGAGATAGAAATATACCTCTTAGCCATGCATAGCGGGTGTTTAAGAATAGATCGTTCATTAGTGGATTTCACTCTGGTTCTCATGGAAGCATAGTGAGCTAGGTGAAGGAAGTCAGGGTTAATTGATCTAGACATAAGCTTTTAACTAAATTAGATTTTTAAGCTAACTTAACTAATCATAAATGTTGCTTATAAGGATTACATAACATTATTGCTTTTATGTCTTTAGATTAGTTTTGCTACACTTTTCCCTATTTTTATGTTCTTGAATAGAGCTAGATGAGCTATTGGTTGATACTTAGTATTGGAAGTCAATCATCCTCGTGGGAACGAACTTTTACTCTGTAGCTGTATTACTTGAACGACTCTTGCACTTGCGGTACACAAATAGTCTAACAAAGCACTCTTCACACATTGGGATACTTCACCCTTGTGGTAGAGCCTCTAACTCTTCAAGCTTCACAAGTACTTGAAAAAAACCTTTACATAATAGAGCACTCACCACACCTTTAGGATACCTCATCATTTGTGTTTGAACCTCAGTACAAGGGATACCTCATCTTTTTCTCTCTTGAGGGATACCTCACCATTTTACAAGATTTTAAGATGAATAGAAAGATTATAAACTCTCACAATAGTAGATATACAACTTGAAAAACAAAGGAATAGAAGGATTTTGCAATAAAGAGCTCAAAATATGATTTTGATGATTCAAGGATCAAATCTAGTGTTCAAGAGTTGTAAAACCTTCAAATATCACTTATATATAGAGCCCAATTGATAAAATAGTTGTTTGTAGTGTTTAGAAATAATTTTTTTATGAAAACTAGTTGTTTATAGTCATTGGGAACGTTTCTTGGCATGGTGTAATCGATTACAAGGCTCATGTAATCGATTACATGGCCTCTGCCAGAGTTGTAATCGATTACAGGAGTTATGTAATCGATTACATGTATTCTGATTTTGAAAATTAACTTTAAATGATCATAACTTCTTCATTTCTTATTCGTTTAAAGCAAATAACTATTCATTAGAAAGAACTTTGAGTCTATTTTCATATGCAATAGGTTTCAAAACAAAAATAAAACTATTTTGAAAGTTATGATCAAAAGAGTAACTAAAGGTCAGCTTTTCAAAACTCAATCTTGACTATTTTTCATAGTTTAATGCAAATGGTCATAACTTCTTCATTTCTTATCTGTTTTAAGAAAGTAATCACTCATTGGAAAGATATTTGAGTCTATTTTCAAATGAAATAAGTTTTATAACAAAACTCAAAGTATTTTGAAAGTTATGATCAAAAGAGTAACCAAAGGTAAACTTTTCAAAACTCAAACTTCACTATTTTTCATAGTTTTGAACTACTACCATGACTAGCTTTTCAAAACATGTTTCCTGGGCATTTTAGCATGTAAAAACCATTTGAAAAGATTTTAAAATATATTTGATCTCTTTTCTTGTAAAACTTGTATCTTTACGTAGGAGAAAACCTAAAAGGAAAATATACTAATTCTTGTCCTTAAGCTTCTTGATGTAATCCAAGCTTCCACAAAAAAAATTCTTCCCTTCAAATCTTACCAAAGCTTGGAACATCTTATCATTCTCATTCTTCTTGAGTTGAGCATAATTGTGATCTTTTGGTTTCTTGTTGCAATGCACATTCTTGGTACTTGGACTATTCTACAAAGTATTACTCACTTAAACAAATATAGTTAGTCCAAATTCATAATTCAATATCTTCATATGCATGATTCATAAATGTATAAACTCTAGTTAGTCTAACATGCATATAAGACTTTCATAGATATATCCAAATAATACATTTATCAATTGCTAATAGATATGCTCTATATAGGATGCAACAAAGAACACTTTACACATTTTCATTTAAATAGAGTCAAATCCAATATTAATTTAATACAACTCATACAGCATATTATTAGATATATTCTATAAAAGATGCTATAAAGAATATGCATCATTCTTGTATGAAATATAACAAGATGGAGTACATGATCATGCATGATCCAATATAATCTATTAAACACGTCTATGTATTATAAACATTATTCTTTTTGTCTTGTATTTGCCATCATCAAAACTTAATATATTAAATCATTGGGACAAACTTATATCTACAACAGGTATCTTTGGACATACATTTGTCGAATGTCTTAATTCGTCACAAATGCCACAAATTTCTTCATTTTACACAAATTTGACTTCTTTTGTTTTCCCTAATTCCATGGATTCAACCTTTCTAGCCAAAGTGGCATACCTAGCATTTGGATCTTCTTCTTGACTAAGATGATATTTTTTTTTACCAGCATTTGCAAGGTTATATGTAATTGAATTTTCAAAATGATTAGTACCGTGCCAAGATTGAGAATTTTCAGCCAAATGATTTAAATAATCTAAACCTTCTTCAGATTCTTTATCAAGAAACTCACCATTACACATTATTTTCACAAATTGTTTAGTTTCAAGTGTTTAACCTTCATAAAAGAAGCTTATAGTGCGCTATTTTTCAAAACCATGATGTAGGCAAGAATTTAACAAAACTTTAAAACGTTCCCAACATTGAAAATATGCTTCATTTGAATTTTGGGAAAAAAATGGATTTGTCTTTTCAAAGCATTGGTTTTATGTGTTAGAAAAAATTTCTTTAAAAACTCACCTTGCATTTCTTGTCATGTGTTAATTGATCTTGGTTTCAAAGCGTTAAGCCAAGTTTTTGCTTTATCTTTCAAAGAAAAAGGAAACAATTTAAGTTTAACAATCTCTTTAGTGCAATTTTGATTATTGAAAGCGATATAGACTTTCTCAAATTCTTTTAGATGTAAATATAGGCTTTCAGATTCTAAACCATAGAAATTAGGAAGTAAAGAAATCATACATGGCTTAAATCTAAAATTGTTAGCACTGAGTGAAAAGATAAAACATGATGGATTAGAATTTTGAGATCGTTACAAATATGCACGCATAGTTTGCAACAATTGATTTCCATGTTCATCATGTACACTTTCATTTTTAGCTCGTGGTAGTTGATTTTTATGTTCAACATGTATACCTTTATTTTCAACCATTGTGTCAATTGTGTGTGATTGTGATTCAAACAAATCAATATATAAAGTACCAGGATTAATTTTAACTAAATGACCAAAATTTGAATCACAATACCAATTAAGTATAAATAAGTGACTTAAAATTAAAAAAATAATGTACAAGTCAGCGGTATAAATGGATCATTAAATTTTAAGCATAAATAAATAACTTAAAATAATAAAAAAATGTACAAGTTAGTAAGTCAAAAAGCGTAAATAAATAACATAAGTAAATAAGTCGAAAACGTAAATAAATGACATAAATAATTAAGTTAGTAAGTTAGTAAGTCGAAAACGTAAATAAATAAATAAGAAAGCATAAATAAATAAGTTAGTAAGCATAAATAAATAACCTAAATAAAAAAGTTAGAAAGTTAGAAAGCATAAATATATGACATAAATAAAAAAGTTAGTTAGTAAGTTAGTAAATTAAAAAGTTAAAAGAGTAGCGAAAGAATATACCTATTAGTGAAAGAAAGAGAACCTCAATAAATTAAAACTTCAAGTTAAGTCTCTGGCAACGGCGCCAAAAACTTGATGCGAAATAAAAGTTGCAAACTCAAGTACAGGTTGTTTCAAGTAATAAATTCTCGGGAGTCCAAGGTCGATCCACAAGGAATTGATGAAGAAAAAATCTTTGAGGTAAAGAATAGATTTGTCACAATAATAAAGGTGACAAAGGTTGCTCACAAATGAAAAAGGATTTACTTGGGTTAAGAGATCCACTCTTGGTAATAAATTAAAGACAAGATTATTTTTTTTATAACTCAATTGAAATCCACATATAACAGAGGTTCCAATCGAAAAATATAACATTCAAAGCTCATTTAAGATTATATATGTAATTATATTATGATTCATCTAATTATCCACTAACACCAACACTTATAAATAGGCTCAAGAATTCATTATGTCAACCTCTTGTCTACAATGAATCAAGATCTCCACTTTACAAGAAGTGTTTCTAAATTGATTAGAAACAAAGCACAACACATATAATGACTAGTTGATAATACATTATTTAAGCACAAGAAAGAAATTAATCAAACCTTAATTTATTACTAAAAGCTTCACCCTTTCACTCAAGCAAAATGAAAATTAGTTACTCATGAACAAGAAGAAAGAAAGAGATAAGAAGAAAAAGATGAACATAACTTCAATAGAACAAAGAAAACTACAACAAGATAAACAAATAACACAATAGTATAATCTAAGCTAAGATGATTAAAATGATCAGCCAATACTCCCTTTTATAGAGCTTAAGGAGTACAAAATAACAATGGAGTTGTTTGATAATGATAAGTAAATTCCAAAAAAGTTGTTTGATGAAGATAAGTGAGTGGGAAATTATTTTGATTCGTGTCTTCCCACTCGCATCAAATGATTCGGTACATATCTCATGGATGCCATCAGAATTAACAAAATGGTCTTCATAAAAGTTGTAGATAAGGGTCTTAATTGTCTTCTGGTAAAATTTCAACTCTAAAGACCACCTACAGCCGGAGATATGGCCCAATCACTGCACATTGTTCAAGTCCAACTACAACTTCCTCTGTTCTGACTTTCAAGCCCAATATGACCTCTAAAACATCTGATTTGGCTCTTGTGTTCTTCATGAAAGTTGTAGATATGGGTCTTAACCTTCCACTATCAAAATTTCAATTAATTGTAACTCCTATAGCCCGGGATATAGCCCAATGAGTGCATATAGGTCAAGCTGTCAAGTTCAAAACTCTAGTTTTTGCTTCAATTCTAATTTGAGTTATCCAAATGTGTGTTCCAGCTCTTGAGGTCTTCATGAAAATTGTAGAAAATTGTCTTAGCTTTCCAACAAGACCAGAATCACATCCATCGAATATTTGTAACTCAAATTATAGCCAGTTTACTGAAAAACACAATTAATCAAAATAAGGATATTTCAAGCAATAATTTCTTAAATGATCAAATTAAGCTCAATATCATAAAATATGACAAAACTAAATTAAGTCTAATTGAACTTTAAGAAGCCTAGTGAAAGGATTATAAAATAAATAAAATACATTGTTATCAGTGATCTTCAATGAGTCAAAGTTCCCTTTTTTTACTTTACTGCCTATTTGCTTTTTTCCTTCACCAGTATCATATCCTTCTGCCACTCCTCCTCTTGCTTTACTTCCATCTTGTTCCAGAAATATCAATCAAGGGCAACTTTCAGTTTTGCATGATCATATGGTTCCTTTAGCTCAATTTGCTATCAATCAAACTGTTTCTAATACTAATAGTCTTTCTTCTGTCTCTGCTACTTCCACTACACCTTCTCTACCATTAGTTCTACCTACAGTTTCATCTACTCATCCTATGATAACTAGATCAAAATTTGGAATATTTAAGCATAGAGCTTTGTTGTCTACATCTACCAATATTTGTCCTGAAGAACCTTCTACAGCTATTGAAGCTTTATCTAATCCTCTTTGGAGAAAGGCAATGCAAGAGGAGTATAATGCCTTGATAAGAAATAATACTTGGACTTTAGTTCCTTTACTTCCTAACAGGGCTGCCATTTGTTGCAAATGGGTTTTCTGAATTAAACACAATCTGGATGGCTCAATACAAAAATACAAAGCTAGGTTAGTAGCAAAGGGCTTTCATCAGCAGCAGGGTTTTGACTTTCAAGAGATATTTTCTCCAATTATTAAGCCTGTTTTAGCTCTCACTAATCATTGGACAATTAGGCAACTTGATGTTAACAATGCCTTTCTTAATGACATTCTTCAAGAGGAGGTTTATATGGCTCAACCACAGGGGTTTGTCTCTACTGATAAGTCATTTGTTTGCATATTATACAAAGCTTTATATGGACTCAAGCAAGCTCCTCGGGCTTGGTTTGAGAAACTTACTTCTACTCTGCATAAATTTGGCTTTGTAACCAGTAAATGTGATCCATCTTTCTTCATTCAGTCTAATTCTCTTGTCACTACCTATGTTTTGGTTTATGTAGATGATATAATTGTAACTGGAAGTTCCTCTACTGTGATTAAAATTTTAATTTCTAATCTTGACAAAGAGTTTGCTTTCAAGAAAATTGAGCTATTTCTTAAGTATAGAAGTTACTGAGCTTAAGGATGAGAGTATGCATCTCACTCAAACTAAGTATATTAAGGATTTGTTAGCTAAAGTTCATATGTTGCAGTCCAAGGGCATCAGTACTCCTAAATTAAGGATTTGTATTTTTGTTGGTGACAGCATGCATTTTGTAAACACTGATTTGAGGCATAGACATTTTTCTGTTGCTTCAAGATTCAGAATTTTGTGTGAATGTGTAGCCATGATGTTTGTGGGGAGATTTTTTTTTAAACAATTTTTTTTTTATGTAGGAATGATTGTCTCCTCCATCCAAACAGAAAAATGCGAGGAACATAGCTTATTCAAATTTCAAAATTTGATGCTCGAATGTTATATGGTGCTTCTGTGCCATACATTTGCTTGCTACTGTTCTTGTGACTGTTATGCACTTAAGAATGCACTATTTGTATGTTGTTTGTTTCAGACCTAGTGAAGTTTTATGTTCATAGAATGATATATTTGCACAACTGATTAAGGTTTCTAATTTAATTGACAGTTTTGCGGGTGGAGCAAGATGTTGAGAAGTTTATTCGTGATTCTAAATAACAACAGCTTGAATTTCAGCAGCTGCCAACATCCTATTTACGGTTTTCTGCACACCGGGTGGCTCAGCATTACTCATTGCAGTCGATGGTTTTACTGGATAATAGTTTACCTGATGGTTCTAGGTCAACAATTATTGTCCGCAAAAATTCAGAATGTAAGCTTCCACTTATTCGCCTTGCAGACATCCCAATAAAATTATCATCAGAAGACAATGCTGTTATTGAAGTTGCAATTAAACAGAGGCAACAGAAGCAGACACAAGTTCTTAGCAATGCAAATTCAAACGCAGTCAAGAATAGCAACTCTAAAAGTGTGGAAGAGAGAAAAGAGGAGTATAATAGAGCTCGTGCCAGGATCTTTAGTTCGAGCAATAATGGTAGTACTATGGTTGGGAAGCCAGAATGTGAATCAAGGAAGCAGGATAATTCTTTACTTGGTTCGTTGGGGGTTTCTAGGGTGGAAGATAAATCTACTTCTGCATCTGATGCAGTGTTGTTAATAGCGGATGGCGGTCCATGGCGGAAAGCCAAAAATCCGCCATACAAAATGGCGGATGGCGGTTGCGGAAAATGGCGGAATGGCTATGGCGGTTGATTAAAAAAATAAAATATATACAAAAAATAATACAAAAAAAATCTGCTAAATATAATAAATAATAACAACTAATAACATACACCAAGAACAATAAAACTACAAATATATTCCATCAAATAAAATTCACCAAAAGTATCACAATTCGAAAGCATAAGGAAAAATCATAACTCACAACTCATAACTCAATCATTAAAATAATCAAAGTCTCATAAGTCATACATAACATAAGTAATTAAGCAAAGATAAGCAAAAAAAATGACACTATCAACAAGTTCAAGACATGATACAATCACACAAGAATAAGTTAAAAATCTATGTGTCCCCCTCCTCCTCCTCCGGCTCCTCCACATCAATATAATCATCATTGTCAGTGTCAGATAGTGAGGCATATCCCTCAGGTTCTTCTCCTTCTGAATCCTCAAAATCAATTTCTTGTAATTCTTCTTCCAACTCCTCAATGTGGTCTTCAAATTCCAATTCTTCGTCATCTTCAACTTCAACCACTTTCTCTTTTCCTCTTTTGGTTGAAGATGCACTTGTTGAACCTTTCTTGGTCTTAGAAACTCTTGCAAATTTCTTGTGCTTGAACCACTTGCTTTGGTTCCTTTCTTTTTTTTTAGTTTGACGCCTAGTATATGTTCTAGGCTCTCCAACCCCGAAGCCCTATAAACAGTTTCCCAATTAAGGCCATCATCATCCTCAAAAACCCTCTCATTCGCAAAGATCATCATCATCACCATCCATCTCTCCAAGTAGCCATTCATTACACTCATCAATATCATCGAGTGAGATTGGGTCAATTTCATCCCTAAGATTGTATCTTCGGTTGAGTGCTTGATTATATTTGACATACACTAAGTTGTGCAATCTTTTATGCTCAAGCCTATTTCTTTTCTTAGAATGAATCTGCAACATTAAGATAAGCAATTAAAAAGTGTTAATAATTATAAGAAAGTATTGATTATTATTGAGGATTTGAGGTAGACCAAAATGAAAGCAATTTGATAATTACTTGCTCAAACACACTCCAATTACGTTCACATCCCGATGCACTGCATGTCAAGCTCAAGATCTTAATAGCTAGTTTCTGCAAATTTGGAGCTGACTGTCCATACATTCGCCACCATTGAGCTACAAAGCCAAAGATATTTTGTTAAGCAAATGACTTAAATTTTAAAAGTTAGAAGAACTTAGAACTCAACTTACTTAGAAGACTAGAAGTTCTATTCTTAGTTTCTCACCTGGTGCAATGGCTTTCCTCTGTAATATTGCAAAGTTATTTCCAAACATACCACTAGCAGCTTTATAAATTGGTAACTCCGAGAGTATCTTCTGTTTCACCTCTTGAGTTGGCACTAGCTTCTCAATGCATGCATACAATCCATTTGTAACCTCAAAGTCATATTCTATGTCAGGATTGTCATAGAAGAATTCTGGGTTTAAAAAGTGACCAGCCGCATGTAATGGACGATGAAGCTGGCAAGTCCACCTCTTATCAATGATTTCAAAAACCTCTTTGTATTTGCTTTCATTATTTTTGAAAGACTTGATAATGGCTTCTTTTGCCTTGTCCATTGCTTCATAAACATAACCCATGGCTGGCTTTTTCTCACTATCAACAAGCCGAAGCACTCGAACAAGAGGAGCTATCACTTTGAGTATAAACACCACATTATTCCAAAAAGCCGGCATAAGTACAGTTCTTGTTGCTTCCTCCCTTAGCCTCCATAGACAACTTGTTTCTTACCCAATCATCTGAGGTAAACATCCTTCTAAGATTTGCTTTCTCTTTATGAATCCTTTCCAATGATAGAAAGGATGTTGCAAATCGGGTTACTTGCATGCCTCACCAATTCCTCTTGTTTGTAAAGTACCTCAACAAACTCAAGGTACTTGAATGGCTATAGATGAAGCCAACAAGAGAGATTCCCTTTGAATTGTCTTCTTTATCAAAGGAAGCTTACCAATGTCTTCCAAAATCAAGTCTATGCAATGGGCTGCACAAGGGGTCCAATAAAGATGTGGTCTTTTTCTTCCAACAACTTACCTAGGCTAGAACATAGTTGCTTCCATTGTCCGTTATAACTTGGACAACCTTTTCCTCTCCAATCTCCTCCACAATGTAGAGTCAAGCAACTCAAATAATTTCTCACCGGTCTTCACAAAGTTAGACCCATCAATAGACTTCACGAACATTGTCCCGGCGGGAGAGTTGACCAAAAAATTGATCAAGCATCTTTGCTTCCTATCACTCCAAGCATCCGACATAATAGAGCAGCCCAAAACTTGCCCATTGTTTTTTGACCCTTCAACAAATTTTCGGTGTACACCAACTCCTTGTTGAGGAGTGGAACTCTTATGTCATGATAGCTTGGAACTCGCAAATGTGGTCCGAAGCTTCCAATGGCTGCAACCATGTCATGAAAGCTTTGCAATTTGATCATGTTAAACGACAACCCAGCTTGGTACCAAAACCGAGCTATATATTGATGGACTCTTGCTGTAGCTTCTTTATCACATGCCTCTCTAATGCTTGCTTGCCTCAACCTCTCTTTCTTATTTTTTCCAATTGCGCTTCGGTTTTCTAAAAACAGATCAATAGGGCCCTTCAAAATACCCTTACCCGTACCCCTCCTACTTGCAGATGCACGGTGCAGTGCAGTCAGTATCTCTAAACTCATATGCTTCATCCATTGCACGTTCTTCATCACTATCACCATCAAGATCAAGAATATCTTGCATTTGTAATTTGTGATTTTGAATTGCAACAATTGCTTCACTCTCTTGCTTCTTTTTATCTTTCAAATATCCCCATAACTCTTCTCTAACTTCCTTTGGACATTTAGAGCAAGCTGCAACATTGCCTTTCTTCCCCATTAGATGCTCTTTTGCTCTAGTGATTCCTCCCCTTGTGACTTTACCACAAAAATTGCACACACATTGTTGGTATCATTTTCAAGAAGTTTGGTGGCAATATTTCCACCTGTGGTCCGTCCTATTATTATTAGCAACAGACCTTGAAGTGTTAGAGGAGGTTTCACTTTGTCCACGAGATGTCATTGATCTAGGTTAGGTCCTAGAAATGAAAATAAAACAGAGACTTAGATAGGAATAGCATCATAGGAAAGAAAAATAAAGTGCAAAGAATTAAGAAGTGTAAAACAGAGAGTTGATACCGTAAAACCCAAAATGGAGAGAAGTGAAAAATCCAAAACGAAAAAAAAAAAAAAAGCTGAATGTCATTCACGAGAATGACAAAAGCAGAACAATGAACATACGAAAAAAAAAACTAAATGACATTCACGAGAATGACAGAAACAAAACAATGAACATACGAAAAAAAAGCCGAATGTCATTCACAAGAATGACAGAACAATGAACATAGTTTGAGAATAGAGAACAAAAAAAATAAAGAAAGAAGTGAAGATTGAAGAAAGAAGAAGAAGTGAGGCTGAGAAGTGAGACGTGAGAACAGAACAGAGAGAGACAGGAGCCGAGATTCGAGAAGGATGTTCTCACATTACCTCGCCGGGAGAAGGTCGTCGGTCGCCGGAGGTCACGCCGCTCGCCGCCGGAGTTGATGGAGGAGAACGATGGATGGGAGTGGGAGGACGTCGAGAGGTAGAGAGGCAGAAGAAGTGGTCTTCGTAGAGAGGTAGAAGTGCCTTCGAATGAAATGGGTTAGGGATTTAGTAAATCCCTCCCGAAAAGCCCAAAATGCCCCTTAAAGAAGTGCCGAAACCGCTATTTCAAAGAATGGGCGCCATAACCGCCATGGCGCCATGACCGTGGCGGCCGCAAGAACGAGGCGGAATCCGCAACTCAGCAACTAGCGAATGGCGGATTCCGGGAATTCCGCCACCGCAATCCGCCATGGCGCCGCCATGGCCGCCATTTAACAACACTGATCTGATGTCAGTTCTGGTAGGGGGCTGGTTGAGTCTTCATCAAATAACAGTAGGGCTAGAAGTAGGACAGAGAAGGAGCCAGTTGGTAGATACAGGCAAAGTAATACAGGCCAATGACAAATTTTACGATATCTAATTGATTTTATGTTGGTATTCTTGTGGCTATAGAACGATAAAGATAAACTATAGTGCAACCTTACAATATTTTTGGGAAAAGACCAATTGGAAATCGACACGTACTGTGAGTGATTTCTACTTATTATATGTTTATTTGGAATTTATCAATTTAAAATTAATTTTGTTATTGAATTTTAAATATAGTAGAGGTTTAAAGACTCTTGGGACAAGCAAAATTATTTGAAAACTCATTATTGAGCTTGTGCACTGCTCTGAGTTGATAAATTTAGTTATCTAAAAATGTTTTGATATTGGTTATGGACCAAAGTAAATATTACGTATAATGATTTATGCTTATGATGGTAACTGTTATGAACATTGGTTTGGACTAATGATGGTAATTGATATAGACAATGGTTATTCTCATAAAAGGAAATTTGAATTTACTTGAGTGGATTTCTTATTATCAAAAAAATGCTCTCCTTAAAATAGATTGATGTATTTGATTATATTGAATTTTGATTGTTGTTCACTTAAGGAAAAAGTTTGTTTTTTTTAAGCCATATTATTGCAATTTTGGAAAAAAGTTTATTTTCTTGAAAGCTATATTATTACATTTTTTAAACTTATATCTTTTTGTATTATTATTAATTAGTTGATAAATATTTTAAAAAAACCTATATCTCTATTAATAATTTCTTATTAAAATTAACTTTAATTTTATTCAAAATTTAATTTTTTGGGTCATATTCCAAAAGCTAAATTAAAAGTAATCTTCACGTGAACTTGTTTGAAAAATTAAATAAACATATGATATTAATTGGATTAATTTATATTTTCATTTAAAAATATTATTATTTTAATATCATTGCATTTTGATAGTCACCACGTGCATGTTAATTCACATTTTTTGGTTAAGATAAAAAATGATAATTATAAAAGAATTTGAAGTAAATTATAACTATTCAGTGAGAAGTAGATTAATACAAAAATAATTGTTGGTATAGAAATACAACAATAATTGGAGACCAAGAAATATTTATAATATCCTTTTATGTTTATTACTAAATTATAAATGATATTAAAAGATTTTTTAAGTTTATCCTTTCTAAATATTCTTTCTTTAAATTATTAAAAGAATAATTAATATTAACAATTTTAAAAAATAAAATTTAAATACCAAAATGGAAAATCTCTATAATGAAAATCCCGCTATAATACTATGGATATAAAATAGATAAAATAATCATAAATTAATAGAAGAATAATCACAAGTAAGAAGCATGACCTAAATCATTAATCACTAACCAACTTGTAATGATTCATTACATATATAATATAGTATGATTTAAATATTAATTAATAGCACCGATCAATAATTTTCCCATAAATCTTCTAAGTTTTTACAACAAAACCGTATGAAAATGAAATAACCAAATCATTTTCACCCTATCTTATATACATTTAGTAAAATTATGCTATGTTTGAATTATTTGTGATTGAGTTTTAAACTCAAAATCATAATTTGAGAAAAAATAAGAACATTTTACTTTTCCATTTATCTAAACTCGAATTTGCAAACTATCTGAGTCATTTGACCAAGCATTTGTTACATTCAATACAAACAGTACACCATCGTTGAATGTGTTTAACTTCTTTGAATTTGAATGCTTCCAAATCGCAATATTTGACAAACGCATAAAATTAAAGGATATTTAGGAAGAATCTCTGGTGCGTCTGAGGCACCATGCCTCTATAAAATAAAAATAATTTAAAAATAAGAATATCAAAAGAGATTGAAATGATGAACAATGAATTACGAAAAATATTAGAAGAAATTAATAAAAATATAATATTTTTAATAGAAAATAATAATAGAATTGCAAATTGTACATGTGATAGAATACAAATGGAAAAAATGAAATAAAAAATATTAAAGAAACCCTTAATAATCTTAATAAAAATAAACAAGTTGATGAAAGTGAAAATATTAAAAGAATTGAAGAAATTTTACAACAGTTAGGAATTCTTTTAGAAGAAGAAAAAAGTAATAAATATGTAATGAAAAAAGATCTTGAAGAGATGATAAAAAATACAATCAAAAGAGTTAATTGAAACAGTAGAACAAGAACCTTCAAAGTTTTTAAAACCAAGTAACTTTATGGAGAGGATAAAAGATGAATATATGAATCTATTAAAGAAATCGAATGATATTGAAGAAATTCAACAATTACTAGAACAATTAAAAATAATTGAAGAAGAAAATAAATAAATACAAAAAATAGAACAAATAGAAACAAATAATGAAAATGAAGAAGTAATATTGAATTACAAGATTTGAGAATTAGAATTAGATTATGATGAAATATTTATGGAAAAAGAAAAACAAGTAATTCAAAACTCAAAAGGAAATGAGAAGAATATTGGGGATACCCAAAAGATACACGGGAAAAATATAAATAAAAAACTATGTATAACAAAAGATATGTTTGAAAAGATGGAAGATGAACTAAAGTACAAGAAGAACTTAACCCTCATTATGAAAGTATTAGAGCATGAACTAGATTAAACACTGATTGTGCAAGGAATAAAGAAGCAGTACTTTTACAATGGACTAGTGAAATAACTCTGCTTATAGCAACTAATGAAATATTTAATGGATTAAATCTAATAGATATTAAGAATTTAATAGTCTATAAAACAGAAGAAAATGTACAAAAATTTCTCATGAGTATTACTGATGAAACATGGTTACAATATGCAAGAATTGTAAAAAAGTAATCAAGAATTTGCTAGAATAATTATGAGATTAATTTACTAAGAATTTGTGGGATATAATATTTTTGAACATAGAGACGAAGTAAATAGATTTCTACATGAGAAAGCTAAAGCACATCTAAATAAAATGCAAATATGTAATATGTGTGAAATCGAAAACTTTATTTCTGAATATCAAAAGTATTATTATCAACTAAATGCTGATACTAAGCAAACATATATGAATATTTTTATAGATAAACTTTCATACCTACTTAATACAAAAATAAGAACTATCTGGCAAATCCAGCCAAAAGAAACAGCTAATACTTTAGGAGGAATTATACAAATACTTTTTTATGAACTAAGAGAATAATGTATACAAAGAGAAATAATTAGACAACTAAATAAAGGTAGAAATGTAATATGTTGTGACTTATCAGAAATAGAAAATCCAGGAAAATATGGATGTAATCCAATAACAAAGAAAAGAAAATACTATAAAAGAAAGCCTAGATTAAGAAAAACCTATCCTAAGAAAAAAAAACATATAAGAATACTAAGAAAAAATACTTTAGAAGAAAAAGAAATACACCTCGAAAATATTGTCCAAAGGGTAAAAAGAAATGTGTTTGCTAGATATGCAATGTTAAAGGTCATTACGCTAATGAATATCCTCAAAAGAATGAAAAAGATTTTAAAGAAAAATAAAAAATAATAAAGCAAGTCCATAAGATATAAAATTTGAAACCATTAGAAGAAGAATTAAGTGACATTGAAAATAGTATATATGAATACTCAGAAGACGAATTATCTACGGAAGAAATAGAATCCGAATAGTACTTATATTAAGATAACTATTGAAAATAATAATAAAGAAACTGAAGCTTATATTAATACTGATGCAAGCATTTGTATTGCAACTAAAGCTTTCTTTGAGAAATGGAAAAAATTAGAAAAACCATTAAAAATTCAAATTACCGATGGATCTATACATCCTTTATATTTAGTAGCAAAGAGAATTACTCTAAAAATTCAAACCAAATTATTTATGGTACCAACAGTATATCAACAAGAAATATTGAGGAATTTAGATATGATATTAGATAATAATTTCCTACGATTATATTCACATTTTTGTCAATATTTAGACTATATCTCTCTTAAAACACTTAATATTTGTGGAAAGCAATTAAAAGAGATCATTAGTATCCCAATTATTCATTCCTTAGAATGTATTTATTCCAAGAAACAATCAAAGTTTAGCAAATTGAATCGTGGTGAGTTAGTTGAAGTAATATGTAGAAAAATTCACAATTAATTTAGAAATAGAAAGAAGAATCCCAGCTCATATTGAGGAATTATTAGAAAAAACATGTAGCGAAAATCCCTTAGATCCACAAATCAATAAAAATATAGAATTAAATGAATTAAAACTAAAAGATCCAACAAAAGAAATAAAATGTAAACCAATGATTTATACAAAACAAGATAGAGATGAATTTGCAAATGATATTAGAGAGATGGAAGAAAAGGTTTAATAAGACCATCAAAGAGTAAACATTCAACACCAGCATTTTATGTTGAAAATCATAATGAAATAAAAAGAGGAAAAAGATGAATGGTGATTAATTATAAGCAGATGAATGATTCAATGGAAGGAGATGCATACTATTCGCCAAAAAAAGATTTAATTGTCGAACGAATAAGAAATATAAACTGGTTCAGTACATTTGATTGTAAGTCTGGATTTTATCAAATGAGGCTTACAGAAGAATTTAAAGTCTTAACAGCATTTGGTTGGCCCCAAGGATAATGTGAATGGAATGTACTTCCAATGGGACTGAAACAATCACCAAGCATTTTCTAACGAAGAATGAATTCAATACTTAAAGAATTTAAGGATTTTTGTCTCATTTATATTGATGATATATTAGTCTTTACCAATAAAGATTTGAATGATCATTTCAAAAAATTGAATTAGTACTTAATAATTGTTTAGAACGTGGTGTAGTATTAAGTAAGAAAAAAGTTGTTTCAGCCCAAAATAAAATTAATTATTTGGGACTAGAAATTGAAAAAGAAAAAATAATATTGCAAAAGCATGTATTAGAAAATTTTTAGAATTTTCCAATAAAATTAAAAGATAAAAAGGAACTACAAAGATTTTTTGGATTACTGACATATATTTCCAATGAAGGTTTTATAAAGATCTTGCTGCAGAAAGAAAAATACTTCAGCAAAAGCTAAAAAAAGATGCCCTCTAATCTTGGACTGAGGAGGACGAAGCAATTGTTACTAAATTAAAGTACTTATGTCAGGATCTTCCTGAGTTATATCATCCTTCAGATGATGACTTAATTATTAAAACAACTGACGCATCAAATGAACATTAGGGAGGTGTAATGAAAGCAAAACTTCCTGGACAAAAGAAAGAATTACTATGTTAATACATGTCTGAAACTTTTTCAGACAGTAAAATTAATTATCCTACTCATGAAAAGGAAATACTGGCACTTATTCGAATGTTGAAAAAACATTGAATCTATGTGCTTGATAAAGAATTTATTGTTAGAACATATTCTACTTATGTTGCAGGTTTTAAGAATATTAATCATAAAGGAACTTATAAGCAATAAAGATTAAATAGATGGCAATTGAAGCTTGCCGAATATAATTATTCAATTTCACATATCAAAGGTGAAAAAAATGTCCTTGCAGATATATTATCCAGAGAATGGAGCAAGGCACATTAGAAATGATTAAAAAGTAATTGGAGTTGAAGGAAGCATTAAAAGAACAAAAGTTGAAGGAACTAGAACTTATTGAAGCAGACATTAAAGTTCTAAAATTACAACTTAAGGTAGAAGGATTTCTCGAAGAAGCATTTCAGCAAGAAGAAAAGAAAATTAACAAATGGTATATAGTTTTTAATGGACTATTCCCAGGTGTTTATGACAACTGGTTCAAAGCAGCACCACATTGTCAAAAGATTTCTGGAGTTTTACATAAATCATATTCAACAAAAGAAGAAGCAGAGCAAGCACTCAGAGATATATTCAAATAAAGGGAAAGAGATTTATCTTGGAAAAAGAACTTTTTCAGAAGCAACAAAAAGTCCACTGGTAACACAATCCTCACTTAAAATTCTGAGGAGAATTCCATCCTCTCTAGATAATTTTCAAATTACTACCAGAAAAGAACATGAATTACAAGTGCAATTTTCAGAAGAAAAATTCTAGGAAAATTTTAAAAGACTCATTAATTGGAATGATAAGGAGAATGTTAACTGTTTCTATATGGTTGATCGAAAACTTTTTGGTATTAAAGCAATTATGCTTCTAAGAGCACCTTCAATATTGACATTCAATATGTTTCAATTTGGACTTATTGATAGTCTTTATTTAAGCTTGAATTTAGAAGAAATTAACCTTTTTACTTACAGTTTTAAGGAAGCAGTTCAATTATTTAAAAAGAATGTTGCAAAAGACCGAAGCATTTTCTTGAAGTTCTACTCAGATTATCCAGATTTCATCACCAAGCAACTAGCTAAGCATTTAGTTTTTGTGGGGATAAGCACTAATAATTTTTCACTTAAGGACGAACCTACTGGAGTGGAGAATGACGAAGACCAGATTACTCAGATATTATCTAATCAACTTGCAAGTATCTATTCACAATGTCAAAGCAATGGAAAGGAATATTTACCAAGACTCTGTACAAATGACCAAATACTTTGTTTCTAAGCAAAACAAGTGGCAAAGTAATGAAAGAAAAAAGATATGAATCTTTTGACAAACTTTGAACTACCTTTTTATGCACTACAAGGACCACAAATGGAGTATAGGCCAGTTGTTCTCAATGGCTTATGTGCAATGATTAAGCAAAGTGAGAATCACGCATGTGAAAGATGTGCATCAGAAAAAATAATGATCGACACCGACAAAAGAAAAGATGATGAGTCAGATGAGGCAATAATAGAAAAGTGATGTAAATCTTTATGTCACTATGTAAATTATTTAAAATATGATGTAAGCATTGACGTTTGAAAGGATAGTTTTGTAAATTTTTTTCTGCTATAAATCAGCCCTCTTATGCTGAGGCAGAACAGATTTTGAAAACAATTCAAAAATCTCAGTTGAGAAGAGTTTTCTTCAGAAAACTTTGCTAGTCTCGTAGGAGATCTAGCCGAGCATTTGAGAGTATGTCCACATATCATGTACTTATGACCACATACTATCAATAAATATCTACATTTTACTTAAACCTTCAATCATCTACTTTAGTCAAATCATCAAAATTAATCAGTCAAGCACAGAAGCAACAATGGGCAAAAGAAAAAATTTCATAACAACAAAGCAGTAGATTTTTGAAGAAATCAAACCAGGTATGTTCATTCAACTTCTCTCAAATAATTATTGTCAATATCATTGTGAACACTCAATTTTGTCCAGACATTTTTTTAATTTTGAAAAAAAAATAAAAAAATGATGATAACACTATTAAGCGTTCCTTTTTTCTTTTGGCTCATTTTCTTAATTTTTTATCCAAATCAAGCCCAACCCAATAAAAATCTATTCAGATCCATTTAACTACCTTAGACCATTTGTGTTTGAGTTCTAACATCAAAACAAAAAAAAAAAGAAGGGAAGAGGAAAGCCAACGTTGTAGAGAAGTGAACCAGGCCAAAAACAAGAGACAAAAAAACAAGCCTCTATGGGTGATGGCAGAAGAAAAAAGACAAGTGATAGTAGAGGTTTTAAAAATAGAACATCAAAGAGGAAAGGAGCAGTTGTCTCCGACACGTTATAGCTTCTCTTCAACACTAGCACGGTTAAGCTGTGAAAAAGTTCCAAAAGCGAATATATAGAAAGATGGAAGGATGCAGAAGAGGCAGGAAAAATGAGAAAAGACTTAAACGCAAAATTGAAGTGAGAAAGCAATGGCATAATCTAGTCTCTAGAGAATCCAAATATAAGATTTTTAAGCCTATAAAGGGAGAACGGTTGAAGGGGGAAGCCAGCCAAAAAAAAAATCCTCTGAGACTTCATCACCCATATTTTTGTTTTCCTCTCACGTAGGAAACCTACAGAGAACAGAGGAGACAGCAAGCAAAAGGGGGAGGGGGGATTCTTCATTCACTTTCCTCTTCACCCATTTTTAATCCCCACAAAAGACCCTCACCTTCAACCAACATCACTGGACCTCCATACCTTCAACCCCCTTAAGATCCATAGCCATTAACCATCCTTCACCATTGAAGCCATCCACAATAGCTACTTCTTCGTCCTCCCCACCACTCACTTCACCATTGAAACCAGACCAACAACCACCTAACCACCAAACCAGACTCCTCCTCCTCCCACACCGCCGCAAACCGCCAGGTCTGCCGTGCAACCGCGAGACACCTCCAACCACCTCACCTGCAACACTGTCCGACCAGAGAAGACCCGCGACTGCTGCCTTGACCAGTCGCACTGGAGCACAGCCCAAGATGAGCCCGCGCCGTCCGGATCTATGTTGCACGAGCCCAGCTGCATCGGATCTGCGTCGTACAAAGCCCAGTCGCACCAGACCACGCTGCTCCCCCTCTGCCCGTGCCGCGCCTGGGTCAACCTTCAAGCCGACCTGAGACTCCGACGCTATCCAAACCTCCGAACGGCCGCCGCCGCTTCCCCGTACTGCGACCTACGATTGTGCTGCTCGGTGCGATTTGGTCCTTCTCCTTCCTCCATTTTTGTTTTTCTCCAGAACCAGAGTCTTTTTTTTTCTTTTTTCTTCCTTTGTATTCAGTTTTCAAAATTAGTTTTTAATGAGTTTTGCTAGTTTGGTCAAACAATTGGTATATATTTAATTGGGCCAGAATGTATTGTTTTCGTGAATATGTATTGTTTTGCTAATTAGGTAAAACGGAATAAATAAATAAATAGGCCTTGAATCTGATAGCCTTTTAGAATGTTAATATAAAAAAATTGGTATCTTGGGTTTGGGCTTAGCAAATTAGGACTTGAATGTGTTATTTTCAGTTTGGGCTTGAGTTAAAGAAAGGGAATCCAAGATAACAAAAAAAAATACAAAATGAGAATAAAAATGATAAAAGTGAAAAATACAAAAAATAAAATAAAATCATCTAAGTTATGACAGCTTGGTGGTTTGTTTTTTTTAATAAATAAATAAATCAAAATATTTGAGCTTTGTTGCTTTATTGGGGAAAAATAAAACTAGATTAGCTGAGCTGCGACAGCTTGTTAATCTAGTAACTTTTAGAATCATCTGAGTTGTGACAGGTTGATGGTTCGTTTTTAAAAAAGGGGGAATCAAATGTTTGAGTCTTATAAAAAAAAATGGATTAGCTGAGTTGCGACAACTTGTTAATCTTGTAACTTTTAGAATTGTCTGAGTTACGACAGCTTGATGATTTTTTCTTTTCTAAAAAAAAATGAATTTTCAAAACACAATATTTTCAAAATTAAAAATAACCAACTTACAATTGCTTTTCTAAAGAATGACGTGACTTTGAATTCCTCAATGCATCCGAGGATACGTAGGAGCAGGATTTTTATTCTGTCAAAGAAAAATTAAATTTTCATAATTTATTTGTTTGTTAGTTTATCTTTTAATGAAGGGATAAAATAAGTATTTTTAAAAGTTATAAAAATTTGCACAACTGATTTAAGGTAACCGTCTTAGGGCGGATGTATTAGGGGTGCTGTGCGATTTAGTCTCCACCCTTCTCTATGCATAATTAGACTCCCGAACCTGAGTTTTTGAACGTAGATCATCTCTTTTACGTTTTCCAATTTTTCCTAATAAAAATAAAATTGGTGGTGACTCCCCTTATTTTTTTGGTATTTTAAGTCGTTATCCCGCCGCGATTCCCGGTCGCGACAGTTGGCGACTCCACTGGGGATTCTTGAGAGTCAAGCCTTTGTAAGTTAGTTGTGTAAATTTTGTGACATTTATATGTTTGTTTTACCTTTTTTGTTTTTGTTTTGTTTTTCTATTTTGTTTAATTTGTTTATTGATTAATTTAACTGTGTTTTTTATTTTATTATGCAAACCTTAGGATAGAGGATTCTTAGGAATTTGTTTTGCGTTTGTTTTGTGAGAATATGAAGGTTTGTATGTTCCTACACTCACTACACTTACACATTTTTCACACACATTCGAGTGGGGCCCTATACTCAGGTCTGAGTGAAACCTAAGTTAGGTGGAGGTTGCGTAGTGGTAGCTATTTTGGATGTACATCCTGTTTGGTTATCGCGAAAACCTCATCTAGAGTGTGTCTTTTTCATAAATGTCCCGCACTTAGTGGTTTACCCATTGTTTGTGGTCAACATTATGAAATGAGACTTAGCTCTAGAGGCCTTTAAAATAAAAGAGTCATCCAATGTGAGTTCTCACGAATCAGAAAGGCTCGTAGATCCTTAGGGTAGAACTCCCCAAGTTTAAGGCAATCTTATTAGGGCACAAAAGGAACATACATTCTTCTTACCTTCAAATTATCTATGTCATAATTATTTTTGTATATATACATAATAAGTAGTGTGGTCCATTAATGTGATAAACCTAATCGCACCTCGCTCAAAGACAAGTTTTACTTGGAAATAAAAGGAGAAAAAATAGGTGTAAGTCACTATTAATGGACCAACTATTTATCATTGCATTCATCCTATATTTTGAAATAAAAGAAAAATAAATAAATTTTCATCATGCATTTTTGTACATGTTCTTTTAAAAAAAAGAAAAAGAAAAAAGATTTTGTTTTAAGTTCCATTTAATGTTCTCTTTTTTTAAAAAATAAAAATAAAAAAAATAAAACCTGAACCATTGCTCATTCTCGGAAAACGTCGATCGCACAAACTCAGTCCTACGAGACGAGGTCGCAAACTAGGCTGCAACAGATGTCAAACTCAGAGAGAAATTTGGGTCGAGAGATGGATGAAATGAGGGAAAGAATTGATGCAATGACAGAAGGACAATCAAGGGTCGAGAATTTACTGAGACAGTTAATCAAAACCCTTAGAACGACAAATAAAACTCCTGTCGTTACTGGAATAGATGCAAATGAAGGGGATAGTTCAATGAACAGAAATCTTGAAGGGGAGAATAACAATGCAAAAGCTGCTCATGGGCAGCCAGTGAAGATATTCTTGAATAGGAACTCAGGAAGAAAAAAATCAAGAGACGAATTGATTAGAAAAATGCAAGGGCAAATTAGAGTCATTCAAGGCCCTAATTTGTATAGCTCGATGGGAATCAATGAACTGTGCCTGAAAACCGAAGTTAATATTCCTACGGACTTTGAAATTCCAGATTTCTCAAAGTAAGATAGAAGCACAAATCTAAAGTTTCATCTGAAGACTTACATCACCAAAATGGCCATTTGGTCACGAGATCAAAAATTCCTGATCAATTTCTTTTATGAAAGCCTGATCGGGCCGGCTCTGGAATGGTACATGCAACTTGACCATTCAAAGATTTCTTGTTGGGATGATTTGACAAATCTATTCTTGGGGCAATATCGATTCAACATCGACACTGCACCTACCCGAGAACAGCTAAGAGCAATGCAAAAGAAAAGTGAGGAGACTTTCAAGCAATATGCTCAAAGATGGAGAATGTTGGCAGCCCAGGTTCAACCATCATTGACTTCGTCAGAGATGAGCTCGTACTTCATGGAGACGTTAGGAGCACCTTTTATTGGGTTGATGGCAGGGGTTACCTATGGGGATTTTTCTGACTTAATTTTGGCGGGAGAAAGGATTGAGAACCTTGTAAGAACAGGTAAGTTACCTGTTGAAAATATAGAAAGTAGTTTTCCTAAGATGGTGGAACCGATAAGGGAGGAAGAGCCAGAAGTCAGTGCTTACCAGACCTCATACCAAGTTCCCTCGCCGCGTTCATATGTCATAACTCATCCTGTCTATACCAAGCGCCCTTCAGCAACTCGGAACCTATGAACAATTGGAGATTTGAGGCGTTTAATTTGATTGTCATCTTAAACTTTTGTGATGCTTGAACTTATGTAAACTCTCTTGAAGCATTAATATAATAGATTTGCATGGATCTTAACATTCTTGGCACTCATGTTCTTGTCATTTCTTTCTTATCACTCTTTTCTTTCCTTTTCTTACTTTCCTTTGGTTTGGATCCCATTGGACTCTCATTCTAGAAAAACTTTTGGTGGTCATGAAGCTCATGTGTACAAGTGCCCTTTTCTAAGGCAAAAAAAAAAAAAAAGAATGAATCAATAAGAAAAATAAAATAGAGCAAAGAAGTAATCACTTGTTATGCACAATCTTTTTGTCTCTAAATTAAAAGTTTTGAAAATGAGCAATCAAGATTTGAAATGAAGATTGGCCATCTTTTTTCTCTCATTCACAAAAATTCATAATTTTATTATCCCTCGTTATCCTTTTTTGAGCTTGAAAGTTTTCTTCAATAAACCCTGGACAAGGATCACCCTTACACTAGGGGATAGTACAAAACAAAGATTGAGTGTCATGGTGACTATTTTGAAGCATAAAGAAAAGAAAGAAAAGGTGAAAGAGGCAGGAAATGAACAATTTCTTTAAAAAAAACTAAAAAAAACATAAAAGAGAGAATGGAAAAAGAGAAGAAAGAAAATAAACTGAAATGGTTCATGACAAAGGTGAATGATTGAAGTGAAAAGAAAATGGAAGGAATGGAGAATAATAAGAGAAAAGTATACTTGAAAACGCAAAAGCAGTTGACAAGGTTCAACTTTGAACAAGGATCCTTGGTCCCATCCAACCCTTAAATACTGGTTTGAGCCTTATATCTTTCATTTCATAACCACTAACCTTGACCACGTTACAATCTTAAAAAGTCCATTCTGATCAATGAATGATTGCTTTTGTTTTCATAAGTTTTAATTTTGAGACAAAAAGTTATGTTCATCCAAGTATCGGGTTCATTATTTCTTTAAAAAAAAAAGAAAAAAAAATAGGACTTACCCAGGGGCAAGTTTCTACCCTGTTCGAGCTAGCTCTACACTAGAGCATTTTTTTCTAGCTCGGTTTAGCCGACACTGGGACATTTTTTTTTTGGTTCAACTTGGCCTTACATTAGGACAAGTTTCCATCCTGTTCAATTCGATTCCAAACTGGGGCAATTTTTTTTTCTTCCATGGTTCAATTTGACCTACGCTAGGGCAAATCTTATGGTCATTAGGGTGTTTGCCCTACTCAATTCAGTCATAAACTGGGGCAAATTTCTCTTCGGTTCAATTTGACCTATACTGGGACAAATTTATCTTTAGTTCAATTTGCCTTGATGTGCATGCTCAGCAGAAGGAAATCATTGGCCATAATGCCCAGTAGCCAACTAAAGATGACTTTCATTAAGGTCGAACCAATCCATACTAGGGCAACACCTCTTTGAATCCCACACCATTTTTGTGTCTTTTTCTATATACTCTTCCTTTGTAAATACCTTTTCTGTAGTCAAACTCCCAAGGTCAATCTGGAAGTTGTTCTTTTTTTGTTGTACCTCTGAATCCATGTCTGTCTGTTACGTAATGCTTTAGGTATGGTGAACATAAGTACAATACTATGATGTGACCATCTAAGGGTAACTCCCTGATGAACAATTTAGACTGAAAAGAACTTGTAAGTTCCAACTGAAGGGAAAATGTTATCTCAAGGGATGATCCAGAAACAAGAGGTACCCGAAAAAAAGAAAGGAAAAAATGGAAGTAGAGATTTTGAAGAGAGCTAGGAAGAAGAGAGGGATTGTGTGCCTGATAATCAAATTTGAAAGGAAAGATATCCAATGTCTCAATGTTTGAAGATCCCGAGGAATTTAAAACAAGTTGATAAGCCCTAGTTTGCGAGAGCTTGCACCCGGGTTTGGTGGATCAAAGTTTTTTGATGAAGCAATTAGCATCAAGTATACAAGTGAAAGGTCTTTGATTTGTTGTTTTCAATCTATTAACAGGATCTTTAGATTTTGAGTTGCAGGAATGAAAAGTACAACATCTTTTCATGAGATAATAAGCTGCAGCAACTTTGAAAGTGACGTCTTTGGCTTTCACGCCAAGCTTCACTATAAAACAACAGACAAAAGTTTAAAAAAAATCCAGGTCCACGACCTGATGAAGTGTCAAAAAATTCTTCCAAGTCCTTGGCTTGGTGGCTTTCACAAAAAAAATTTAGGTTTGTGGTCTAACGATCTCCCTAAAAAAAAAAGAAAACAAAAAAATAATAATTTCAAGTCCTTGACTTGATGACATGTTCGTACAAAATTTAGGTCGATGACCTAATGGTCTTTTCTAAACAAAAAATAAAGAGAAAGAAGAAGGAAAAAAGAAGAAAAAAAGAAGGAGAAGAAGAAAAAGAAAAAATCTTTTGGGCCAAGCCCACAGTCATTTAATTTTCGAGACATCAGATACCCACTTGTTTTTAATTTTCGGGGCACCAGATACCCAATGCTTTTAATTTTTGGGACATCAGATACCCACTACTTTTTAATTTTCGGGACGCCAGATACCCACTACTTTTTAATTTTCGGGACACCAGATACCCACTACTTTTTAAATTTTGGGACACCAGATACCCACTGCTTTTTAATTTTTGGGACGTCAGATACCCATTACTTTTTAATTTTTGGGACACCAGATACCCATTGCTTTTTAATTTTTGGGACACCAGATACCCACTGTCTTTTTAATTTTTGGGACATCAGATACCCGCTATTTTTTTTTTATTTTTGGGACACCAGATACCTACTGCTTTTTAATTTTTGGGATGCCAGATACCCAATACTTTTTAATTTTCGGGACGCTAGATACCCACAACTTTTTAATTTTCGGGACACCAGATATCTATTATTTTTTATTTTTTTTGGGACACCAGATACTCACTGCTTTTTAAATGTCGGGACACAAAAGCCCACTGTCTTTTTAATTTTCGGGACGCCAGATACCCAATGCTTTTTAAATTTCGGGCCCAGCCCATTATCTTCTTAAATTTTGGGACATCAGATACCCATTATCTTTTAAATTCCGAGTCAAGCCCATTGTCTTTTACAATTCCCAGTCACAAGGTCACCCAGCATTATTCCAAAAACCAAAAAAATAAAAAAAACAAACAAAAAAAAGAAACAAAGACTTTTTTTAATCAATAAACGTCAATTGAGCTGTGACAGCTTGTTGACAAGACCGTGACGTCTCTAGCTTTACGCTGAGCTTCACTTTGGTAGGATTAACGACGTTGTGACAACTCATAAATCCACGTTTGAGGTCACTGGTTTTCAGACAACATCTTTGTCAATTCATTCACACTATCTCATGCATTGCCTTTCGAATTCCGGGTCAAGCCCATTGTCATTCACATTCCGGGTCACAAGATCACCCAACGTCTTTGAAATTCAAAAAAAAAGAGAAAAAAAAAACTCTTTTGATCAACAAACGTCAATTGAGCTGCGACAGCTTATTGACAATGCAGTGACGTCTTTGACTTTACGTTGAGCTTCACCTTGGTAGGATCAACGATGTTGCGATAACTCATGAATCCAGATTTGAGCTCGCTAGTTTACAATTAGCATCATTTCATCACCGGACAAAATTTAAGTTCACGTCTTTACTCGTTTCTTACGATGATAATATGAAAAACTATGGTTATTACTAATATCTAGTACGAAACAAGTAAAGAGGGGCAACTGTGAACACTCAATTTTGTCCAGGCATTTTTTTAATTTTGAAAAAAAAATAAAAAAAATGATGATAACACTATTAAGCGTTCCTTTTTTCTTTTGGCTCATTTTCTTAATTTTTTATCCAAATCAAGCCCAACCCAATAAAAATCTATTCAGATCCATTTAACTACCTTAGACCATTTGTGTTTGAGTTCTAACAACAAAACAAAAAAAAAGAAGGGAAGAGGAAAGCCAACGTTGCAGAGAAGTGAACCAGGCCAAAAACAAGAGACAAAAAAACAAGCCTCTTTGGGTGATGGCAGAAGAAAAAAGACAAGTGATAGTAGAGGTTTTAAAAATAGAACATCAAAGAGGAAAGGAGCAGTTGTCTCCTACACATTATAGCTTCTCTTCAACACTAGCATGGTTAAGCTGTGAAAAAGTTCCAAAAGCGAATATATACAAAGATGGAAGGATGCAGAAGAGGCAAGAAAAATGAGAAAAGACTTAAACGCAAAATTGAAGTGAGAAAATGATGGCATAATCCGGTCTCTAGAGAATCCAAATATAAGATTTTTAAGCCCATAAAGGGAGAACGGTTGAAGGGGGCAGCCAGCCAAAAAAAAATCCTCTGAGACTTCATCACCCATATTTTTGTTTTCCTCTCACGTAGGAAACCTACAGAGAACAGAGGAGACAGCAAGCAAAAGGTGCAACACCCTAACTGGGGATGTCACATTTCCGAACAATAATAATAAAACTTCTACTCAAGTTATAAATTATTTCGTAATATATAATAATATAGGTTGTAAAATATATATATATATATATATATATATATATATATATATATATATATATATATATATATATTTATTATACCACATTATTTTATAAAATAGAATAAACAGAACACAAGATAAAACAAACTATTACATACACACCATAATTATACATATAATTTTGTTTTTAATAGGTACAAATAATTTACATATTACAAACTATTTAATTAAAAACAAGAATCATCTCGGTTTAAAGCAAACCATAAAACTAGCCCAAGCATAACACTAAAAGTTCTGATCCTCCGAAGAATCCTCCTCGGGAAGATTATCGGAAGACAGAAATACTCTCGTAACATCATACCATGCTGCAATCAATCCATATGATATGGATGATCTCAAGGTTCGCCTTCCTCGAATTGGTCACTCGGTTGCTGCTCCTCATTATATTGACAATCCAAATGGCTGCTCCCTCTTCTACTCCTCAACGACTTTACGGAACATAAATAATAATACGTAAAAAATATATATACAAAGAGGTGAGACAATCTACATCATTACCAGCATAGCAGTAAGAAAACGACAATACAAACAAATATAACAGTTAATATAACAATTCATATTATCACATATGCAAAATATCATAAATCAAATTATAACTAATCACATTATCACACATGCAAAATATCATAAATCAAATTATAACTATTCACACAGTGATGCAGATTAAATATGTCATGTACTCAGACTGCTCCTACTCCATGGAGCTAAACACAAACTTCAGAGAGAATGATCCAAGAGACATGTCCGTACATCGTCGCCTCAACCAACTATTACATAGTCAAATACGTCGTGTAAATAACACACAAATCAAATACGTCGTATGAATGGTACACACACAAATAAATATGTCGTGTACGTCCCAGGAGCATAGTACTGGAGACGGTCCCCTATAGATCATGATTAAGAATAGTATTTGTCGAGATCGCTAGTGTGTGTTTTTCAATTACCACGGCAGGAGCTACCAACTCGTCCACGTGTGAATCTACCGCACACTAACGCCTCCAAGTTCTCCACATGAACACACTACGCCTATCACACCCATAACACGGTGTAATTCATCTCGTCGACCAATTGTCAATTTCAACCAAATTGACATACCACTCTATGTATGTAATGATCCATAATTACAAAAATACCCTCAAGATCACCATAAATCATAATTACATAAATATCCTCATTGTCACCATCATTACAAAAATACCCTTAGTATTAATAATTCCAAAAATAGTATGTCTCCACTTGACAAGATCTTATTTTCCAACATGTCCGGTCCACCGCTTTGACCGATTCGACAAGAAAAACTTACTTGTTTCCATAAGCGCGTAAATATTTTATCTCATTTTCACAATTACGTCACACTTTACAAACGTTTTTCAATCGCGTAATTATTTTTCAACGTTTCTCAATCGCGTAACATTTTAAAATCATTTTTCTCAATCGCGTAGTTTAAAAATCATCATTTTAAATACGCGTAAGCTATTTCTACTATTTTCACCGTATAAAATATTTCTTGACGTTCCAAATTAAATTTTTGAAACATTCCAAACTAAAAATATTATTTAGACATTATTTTCTATTTTTCTTACAAAAATTACTCTAAGTAATAATTTTTGACGTTTTTCTCAAAAAATCAAATTTAATAAATTCTTCTACCGATAATTTTATTCTTTAACTACGTAAAATATTTTCTTGCTTTCTAAATGCCATTTTGAAACGTTCTTCAACACTTACTCATTTTTAATCAATTTTGACAACATTTAGTTTAGAAAATCCACTAAGTGATATTTTCTACGTTTTTCTTTTAAAAATTCCTTTATTTAATCATAACCATAAAATATACTTTAAAAATTGCTAACATACTTTAAAACTCAAAGATAAGTATTTTCAAGTGTCAAAAATTTATTTCTTTCATACACTAGACTTCTAATAAAAATTTGTTTACTTATTTGGTTCTTGAAAATCCATTGTAAATAAATTCTTTTAGGTCAATAAACTAATTTACACTTAGAAAATAAAATTTGGATCAATTAAACATTAAAATATATTTTTGGCCAAAAATCACCATTTTTATACAAACCATGTTTAAAATTATTTTTCATCCATTAAATCATTGAAAAATCCTTTAACTTAATTAGATCAACTAAGTTATCCTTTTAGAAAATGGTTGAGAACATATTGGTTCTCTTTTCATAGTAAAAAACCATAAGCTCTTCATCTTGTGTTCTTCGGAACACTTTTGCAATCTCAACATATTTGCATATCCAACAATAATTATCATAGATCCATGAACATATACATATATTTATAAACACATACCATATATTAAAGCAATAATAAAACACATACCAAATATCAAAGCTATAAACATGCTTGCATGCATAATAAATCACAAATAAAAAATAAAAAAAATAATAAACATGCACACAAAATTAATCACAACTAGAAAAGACAATAAACATGCACACAAAATTAATCACACAACAAACAACCAAGTGAATGAATCCTTATGGATTCTTCACCACAATTACATCCATTTTCTCACCACCACACATGGTTGATGAGATTAAATCTCCCTCTTACCTATAAGGAAGACAAGATCTCCTTGGACTCCTCCTTAGAAATTTTGTGTAGCTTCAACAAAAATCCTAACAACCTTAAACAAATTATAAAGTCATAAATTATGGTTGAAAAAAATAAACCATGGATCAATCATGGCTTAGAACATTTAAAATAAAATTAGAAACAAGAAACAAGAATTTTCACCTTATAGGAAAGAAACTTCAAAGTGATTTTCCAAGCTCCAAATGGATGATTTAGCAAAAACTCACAACTAGAGATGTTCTTAGAATATGGTTTAGATTTAAGAAATGAAGTTAGATGAATTTTTTGATGGATGGAAGTAGAAGAAAGGGTGTTGGCCGAATGGTGGAAGAAAAATGGACTTAGAAGTTTTTCTTTAAGTTCTTGATAGAAAGAGAAATGGATGAAGGTTTAGAATGATAGAAATGAAAATAATGAAGTGAATTTAGTCTTCCTCCATTATGTATTGCCGTAGGACACTCATGCAAAAGCTAACCACCTTTTTGACAAATTTGGCTTAATAATAGCCATAGGACACAAATTATGGAGCTTTGTCTCCTTTGTTGACAATTTGCTAACATTATTATTTGGATGGTGGATGACTAAGCATTTAGCAACTTCTTGGTTGCTTCCTTGTTGAATTTTGAGTGCATAATTCATGCATAAGGCCGAAAATGCTATAGGAGAATCAATCAATTTTGATTGATTTTTAATAACTTATTTATGCTTAAATCCTCCTAGTTATGTTTAATTAAAAATTAGCTAGGTTCCTTTATTATTTAGTTAATCATCTATTTATTTAGAAACACTAATCTCCTTCTTAATTATACTAGACTATAATATGGTAAAAAAATTAATTAGGTTTTAGTCCATTTAATTATCACTCAAACCCCTTTAGATTAACTTAATTAAGTTTTAGACTAATTATTCAATTAAGTTAGGTTTTAAACTAACTAATCTACTAAGTCTAATCATTTTTGTAGATTTTTAACCTTTTGGTTTAGAATTTTACAAGCCTTTTACGTTAGTAAATTTTTCCTAAAAGTGGGTCCCACAAAACAAAAGTGGGTCCCACAAGGCAAACGTGGGTCCCACAGACTTTTCTGCATGATAAATATTTTTATTACACAGAAAAATCCTAAAAATTAAATGATTGATATATGTATTATTCGGATTGGGTTTAGTAAGATCGCCCAGCTCCAAATAATCAAACAAAATTTTTCCCGGCCCGAAAATTATTATTTTCATGACTCAGAGAAAATCACACGAAACAATCAAATACAGTTACGAAACAGTCAAATTAATTTTATAACACACAGAAAATAGAAACAGCACAATAAGGACAAAAGCGTAATTAATCAAAAATTGGGGTGTTACAAAAGGGGGAGGGGGGATTCTTCATTCACTTTCCTCTTCACCCATTTTTAATCCTCACAAAAGACCTTCACCTTCAACCAACATCACTGGACCTCCATACCTTCAACCCCCTCAAGATCCATAGCCATTAACCATCCTTCACCATTGAAGCCATCCACAATAGCTACTTCTTCGTCCTCCCCACCACTCACTTCACCATTGAAACCACCCAATGACCACCTAACCACCAAACCAGACTCCTCCTCCTCCCACACCGTCGCAAACCGCCAGGTCCGCCGTGCAACCGCGAGACACCTCCAACCACCACACCTGCAACACTGTCCGACCAGAGAAGACCCGCGACTGCCGCCTTGACCAGCCGCACCGGAGCACCGCTCAAGACGAGCCCGCGCCGTCCGGATCTACGTCGCACGAGCCCAGCTGCATCGGATCTGCGTCGTACAAAGCCCAGTCGCACCAGACCACACTGCTCCCCCTCTGCCTGTGTCGCGCCTGGGCCAACCGTCAAGCCGACCTGAGACTCCGACGCTGTCCAAACCTCCGAACGGCCACCGCCGCTTCCCCGTACCACGACCTACGATTGTGCTGCTCGGTGCGGTTTGGTCCTTCTCCTTCCTCCATTTTTGTTTTTCTCCAGAACTAGAGTCTTTTTTTTTCTTTTTTCTTCCTTTGTATTCAGTTTTCAAAATTAGTTTTTAATGAGTTTTGCTAGTTTGGTCAAACAATTGGTATATATTTAATTGGGCCAGAATGTATTGTTTTCGTGAATATGTATTGTTTTGCTAATTGGGTAAAAAGGAATAAATAAATAAATAGGCCTCGAATCTGATAGCCTTTTAGAATGTTAATATAAAAAAATTGGTATCTTGGGTTTGGGCTTAGCAAATTAGGACTTGAATGTGTTATTTTCAGTTTGGGCTTGAGTTAAAGAAAGGGAATCCAAGATAACAAAAAAAATACAAAATGAGAATAAAAATGATAAAAGTGAAAAATACAATAAAAATAAATAAAATCATCTAAGTTATGACAGCTTGGTGGTTTGTTTTTTTAATAAATAAATAAAGCAAAATATTTGAGCTTTGTTGCTTTATTGGGGAAAAATAAAACTAGATTAAATTGAAATTTCATGACAAACTGTTAATTTAATAACTTTTAGAATCATCCTAGCCAGTTGTGACAAACGATGGTTCGTTTTTTTTTAAAAAAAGGGGAATCAAATGTTTGAGTCTTATAAAAAAATTAGATCAACTGAGCTGCGACAGCTTGTTAATCTTGTAACTTTTAGAATTGTCTGAGTTACGACAGCTTGACGATTCTTTCTTTTCTAAAAAAAATGAATTTTCAAAACACAATATTTTCAAAATTAAAAATAACCAACCTACAATTACTTTTCTAAAGAACGACGTGGCTTTGAATTTCTCATTGCATCCGAGGATACGTAGGAGCAGGATTTTTATTCTGTCAAGGTAAAATTAAATTTTCATAATTTATTTATTTGTTAGTTTATCTTTTAATGAAGGGATAAAATAAGTATTTTTAAAAGTTATAAAAATTTGCACAACTGATTTAAGATAACCATCTTAGGGCGGATGTATTAGGGGTGCTGTGGGGTTTAGTCTTCACCCTTCTCTATGCATAATTAGACTCCTGAACCTGAGTTTTTGAATGTAGATCATCTCTTTTAGATTTTCCAATTTTTCTTAATAAAAATAAAATTGGTGGCGACTCCCCTTATTTTTTTGGTATTTTAAGTCGTTATCTCACCGCGATCCCGGTCACGACAATCATGTATTAGGATTAGTTAATGGAATTATTATGCCTATACTTATTGATACTAGATCATGTCTTAGTTATGTAAGCAAAGACTTAACTAGTAATACGAGAAGAAGTAATACCAAGAACAATATTAAAATATAAACAAAAAGAACAAGCAATTATAGAATTTTGTTTTAATTCTAATATTAAACTACAAACTGAATTATACGTTAAAGAAAAAATAAATATAAAATTACTATTAGGAATAGATTTCCTTGAAGTAGTAAAACCATATAAAATTAGTTACTCAAGAATTAATCATATCAATTAACGAGCAACAAATAAAAATTCCAAGAATAAATTTAAGTATCCATGCTATAAAAGATTACTGAAAGAATATACAATAAATGGAAATAGAAAAAGTTGAAGATATAGAACATTTACAAACAAATGAATAAGATGGAAATTTTGAAGGAAGTATTTTAATAAATTGATCTTTATTTAAAAAGATATAAAAAGAAGACTTAGATTTAACTAAAAAAGAAAATATGAAAGGAAGGGAAAGATTGAGTGGAATATTAAAAAGGTTTAATCAAAGAGAAAATATTATCTATTATGGAAAATCAAGTAGTGAAATCCCAATAAATATATTAGATACTCAATGAAATATTAGTATACAATTACTTAATAAAATAAAAATTATGGAATTAAAAAAATATAAAAAGAGAAGAAGATAGAAAGAAAATATGATATATTCATATAGGAGCAGTTCAAGTATTAATAAAATTAACTTTTCAAAAGAAATAAATTCACCAAGTAGAATTAATATTAAAGGATGATAGAATTATTGATCCAAAGGATAAGATACTAGGTATAATAGAAGGAAACTTAGCCTATGAAAAAATAAAATTTGAAGTATGACCAAATATAAGAATACCCTTAAATACTCAAAGAATAGAACAATCATTAACATTAAAACATAATTTTTGAGAAAGAACCTAATGAGACCAAGAGATAAAAATATTTCAAGTAACTTATTGTATTAGTTACGCATTAACAAATTCACATCATAGTAATACTTTAAAAAATAATGATAAAATAAATATTCTATAATTATTTACAGATATAAGAAAGATTTATTATCCTAAGAAAAATGAAATAACGAAAATAAGAACTTTTACTAGCAAACCAAAACTAATAGAATTTAAAGAAAAACAAATACCAAAACCCATTAGATTTAATGAATCAGAAAAAACTAATGAGGAAAATGAAATTAATAAATTAGTAATACAAGTAAATGATTTAACACAATATTTAAAATGAAAAATATAATGAATATAAAACAAATTAAATCAATAAAAATAACTTATGATGAAATAAATTACAAAATTAACACAATATTTAAAACAAAAAAATATAATGAATATAAAACAAATTAAATTAGTAAAAATAACTTATGACGAAATAAATTACAAAATTATTCTTGGTACAAATTGGTATCAGAACAAGGATTAAGAAAATGAATAACGATAAAAAAGAAAAGAAAATACAAATTCAACACACTATTAGTGTTTTAAAAGGACTAGATGAAAGATTGAAATATTACATTAAAACGAAAAAAGGTTAATCAAGAGCAAAAAGATAGAAAAATAAAAAAGAATAAGCTATCACCTAATAAAAATAGATAATTTATTACAAAGACAAAGGTCAGAAAGATTAAAAAAAAATTGAGTGCACTGATGCCCTTATATTTTTTGTTTCAGAAGAAGTCACAAGATATTTAACATTAAAGACAACAAAGCTTGTTCCTTTACCTAAAAAAAAAAAGTGATTAAAATATTATACAGATTATTTTGGTGGAAAAACCAACCTTTGAAATTACTAAAAGAAAAACATTTTTCATACATTAAAAATATATATATCATATTTATATAGTATATTTATGTAAGAGAGATATTAAATCAAGCTGTATATAATTGTAATTTTGCTGTGAAATATTGAAAGAGTTTATAAATAAATTAAAAAAAATTATAATATAAAAATTAGACAAATATGAGTTCGTCACTAAAATAGGAGAAAAAAGTTCAAAATAATAAAAAACTCATATTTTCTTCTTATTATTTGAAATGGAATGCGGGGCCAAGAACCTGTCGTAGTCAGCAACTTCCCACAATGGGGGCATACAAGCAGAGGGCACACCAGCGCCAGTGGCTATAAATACAAGGCTCTCCTTTGCTCATGCACCACACAGCAACCAACATCTTCTTCTCAGTCTCATACTTGTATTGTTCGTTAATTTCCATCTAAGCCATCATCTGTATCACCAACCAATACCATGGGTGTTTTCACATTTGAGAACGAGACCACCTCTACTGTGGCTCCTGCTAAGCTTTACAAAGCTCTGGTAAAAGATGCTGATAACCTCATCCCAATTCCCAAAGGCTGTTGAGGCCATCCAGAGTGTTGAAACCGTTGAGGAAATGGTGGCCCCGGAACCATCAAGAAGCTCACTTTCCTTGAGGGTCTGTATATTTTTTATTTTATATATATATATTCTGTAGACATAATCTATGTGGCATATAAAAATCATCACTATAAATTAATGAAATCAATTAATCAACAAACCAATTAAGCTGATGATATTTGTGAATTAATGTGAACTCAATCCAATGGGCAGGTGGCCAAACCAAGTATGTGTTGCACAAAGTTGAAGCAATTGATGAGGCTAACTTGGGATATAAGTACAGCATAGTTGGGGGCGTCGGGTTGCCAGACACAGTGGAGAAGATCTCATTCGAGTCCAAATTGGTTGCAGGCCCCAATGGAGGATCTATTGGGAAGGTCACTGTCAAGTACCAAACCAAAGGAGATGCAGAGCCCATTGAGGAGGACATCAAGAATGGCAAAGCCAAGGGTGATGCTCTTTTCAAGGCCATTGAGGGTTACGTTTTGGCCAATCCTGATTACAACTGAAGTCTATCACTAAAAGAGCTTGTTTATGTAGAGCTTGTTCCATGTCTCTTTTTTCTTTCCTTTTGCAGAATTGTGAGATTCGATGTCTTTCTATCTCACTTCATCAATAATCAATAAATTAATACAAAAGAAATTATAAGCACCATCTAAACATTTTTTGTGTGTGTTAAATATAGTAAGTTTATAGAATTTATTATTCTCAGCTGAGTTTTTATTTTGGACGAATTTAAACTCAATAAAGTAAAGTGAGAAGCAATCTCCTTTGTCATGTAAGTTAATGTATATCTATGTATATCTCTATATACATTTACTGCATGTGAATTATATATTTCATTTTTAATCATCAACTTTAGTACTTTACATTGGGATCAAGGAATATACAGTTTTTTATACACATGTTCTAGAACTTCACTGGCCGGCCCTAATTTTCTCTCCATCTTATGGCATTTATTTTCTTCTTTAGTATGTCTTTGTTCCCTCTGTTAAGTGTTTCTCTAACGGGGGTTACGATTCCTATCTTTCAGCAGCAACTTTTTTCATTTTTTTTTCTTATTTTATTTTTTTGAGTATTTATTTCAATAAAATTATTTAGATGTTTTAGATTTATTATCTTTAGATTTGAGATATTTAGTTTTAATTTTCTAAGGTCAGTTTCAAACTTTAGCCTTACACAATAACAAACTACTTAGATTAATTTCAAATTTTGGCTTTACAAAATAGTAAGTCTTTCAAATTTATTGAAATAAGAGATGTGATATTTTTTTCACACCATAAAACATTATGTATCAATTTTCAAAGTAAAAATACGTCGTTATTGATAATATAATATATGAATCAGGGATAAAATTATTGATCATGAATTAATTTTTAGTGAAGATTGTATTTATTTATTTTTTTAATAGATCTATTATTTTTATTGAAATTGTAAGTATTGTTAGATTCTTTAAGAGTAGATACATTCTTATTTATTTACTTTATAGATAAGTTCATTTTAAAGAAATTTTATCCCTTTTCTATAATATATTTTATGCAGGGTGGACACATGAAAAAAAAAGGACTTAATTAATGTGAAAAAAGAAAAAAAGGATCTTAACCCAAGTCATGAAACTGGCGCCATATTTAGCTCCTTCAGTCTGCGCAAGTGTTTGCCATATTCGTGAGACAAGAAAACAATAACAGTTTGAAAATGTTTTTGATTTTTTTTTTCGAAAACAATAAAAAACATGAAATAGATTAATTATCAAATGGAATCAATGCCACTTGAGTTAAGGTTATTCTTCTAGACCAAGATATGAGCCCATATACTTAGAGTAACCCGACATACTAGGCTGACACTTAGACGTATTGCGCACATGAAGCAGCCTGTACGTTAGACATAATAGAGATAAATTCTAATCATATCTTGTATAGACTGGAGAATAAGGATAAAATGAGTAATGATCTCTACGATCGTGTTTTCACAATCTTAAATAACAATTTTTAATATGTACTGAATGTTTAAACATCATACATTTTAAAAATATTCATATAAATATAATAAGTAAGAGAAAAAATATATAAATTAATTTTTAATATACACTACTATCTTTATATATCTACTAACTTAATCGTTAGAGTGTCTTTTACAAGTACTTATTTCCTTACTTCTTGTTGTTGCGGTTGCGTCACAAAAGAGTTCACAATTTCATACCTTATCAGGAATAGTTATTGAGTCAAGTCATTATTTTAACTATAAAATATAATTTTGTAGCACAATGTTAGGCAATCATTTGATATAAACTAAGAATCTGTTTATTATTTATTTATTAATCAAACCAAGTTATGTAAATTAAAAATACACGAATAAAAAAAAAATTCTACACTAATTTTTTCACTATTTAACAATGATAATTTTTTAATTATTAGAAGACGATTTGGTCATCAACGCGTGTTGTTTTGAAAAAAAATATTTAAATTTTTTAAATACATGATCTTAAATTTAATATTAAAATTTATATATATAAAATTAATACTGTTTAGATAAATTTTTATTTAGATATTTGACTTGTATTTGAAATAAGGATATTATCATAAATTTAAAAAAGAAAAAGATGATGTGGTCGGATAACGCTACGGCAGTTGGTGGCACTGGGTTGTCAGAGACATCAATTGGAGAAGATCTCATTGAGAGTTGAGACCCAGTTGGTGGCTGCACAAGTAGAGGATCCATTACGAAAGCTAATGTCAAGTCTTTAACCAAAGGATATGGTCGGCCCAGTGAAAAGAAGCTCAAGGTTGGCCAGCACAGTGTTGAAGGACTTACCAAAATGTTGAGAGTTACCTTTCGGCAAATCCTGATTACAACTGAACTCTTTATAACTAATAAGTTAGTAGTTGCCCTCTATCTTTTAAATCGTAATAAAATCGGGGCTTCCAACTGCAATTTCTTTTGTATTTGCTGTAAATTAAAGTGTTGAAGATCTGACATTAGGAATAAGATTGAAATATGGATGCAACTTAAAAAAGATATGAGTTTATTTTTTATGCATTTGAGTATAATTTTTTTTATATTATTAACTAATAATATATAAATATATGCGTAACTTTCAAAATAGTTATTATAAAATTTAAATATTTTTTAATGACGTGATAATGTTTGATTTAATAATATTACTAATCCATAATCCATGTATACCATTTGTTGCAACTTTTTTGGGAAAAAATGGCACAACTTCCTTTAAAACTTTGGAAACAAAAAAATAGGTGAATTAAAATTTTGGATATTTTTGTTGTCAAACTTTGAAATTTTAGCAGGGTTTAATTTTGATCAATTATCATTATAAACAATTTTTATGTTATCCTTCAACCACGTATATTCTCACATTGTAATCCCCTTACTAAAGTAATATTTTAAATAAAAATTTTATTTCATAAAAATTCACAAAAAAAAATTAAAAAAAATAAAAAATATAAAAAAAAATAAATATCCATACAAGATAACATAAAATTATAATACACATTTATAATTTTTTAAATTAAAATATCACACCAATAGTAATGTTTACTCATAAATACATATATACATATTTTTAATAATTATATCTTTCTCTTTTAAAACAAGAGTTTATACTTAATCAATTTGAATAATGATAACCATAACACATCCTGTACTAGTATGAAAACATAATGAATAAAGTGATAATTAAAAATTCTTAGTGTGAAATAAATAATTATAAAAATATTTAAAAATATATGATAAATTTCAATTGTATAAAATACACATAAAATCACATGGTAATCAAAGTATGACAAGAATAATATAATTTTAACATAGTAGAACAAATGCTAAATAAATCACGTAATACAACCTTATGTATTAATATCAACAAGTTTTTCAAATATCAACAAACAAATACAAATCATCAACAATATCAACAAGAGCAAGTTCCTTATCACAAAGAATCCTTACTTTTTATTTTCATGTTTGTTTATCTCACATTTTACTTAAAAGTATTTACTTCCATAGGAAATCTATAATATCTCTAGTGTTACTTTAACATCATGATAACAAAGTCAGACATACTCACACTAACTAAACAGATAACATAAAATGAATTTCACTCCTTTGCCTCTCAATGATTAGGTGTAAACTTTTCTATGAATTTCTTGCTTGTCATCACACATAAGCAATATAAGTTACCAATGTATCACAAATAAATTCATCATATACAAGTTTATAAATAAATAGTGGCAAAAAAATAAAATTCATAAAACTTATAATCATTAAATTTAAATGTCAATTCTTCAAGAGATCAATTATGATTTAAAATTAATTTAATAATTCTCTTAATAATCCACATCACAGTCTATAATTTGTCAGATCCTCATCATAATTCATAATTTATCATGGTCTTAATAGTACATTTATTGCATAAAAGTCTTTTTGTTGTAAATGTCAAAATAAATGTCATAAAATTACTCTCAGGTCAAAGTAAATATAAGTTAGAATAAATGTCATATAATTACTCTAAAGCTAAGATAAATATAAGAAAGTTCATATAAATCAAGTATATATATTTATTAATCAATATAATTAAAATATTTATTTAACTGAAGCTTAAGTGACATTTTAATTTATTATATTGATTCCATAAAAGAGTCAACATTCAATTATAATAATTATAAATTTTATCAAATATCACAAATATTTTAAAATTAAACAAATATCAAATTTTTATAACATTACATGTGTATAATAAATTTATCAAAAATAACAATATATACAAAATATTAAATAATAAATTAATTAATAAAATATATAAATATACTAAAACCATGATTTTATTTTAAAAAAATTAAAATCATATCACTTTCAAATTCTTCTTTCTTTTTTTCTTCTTTCTTACTCATCTTCTTTTTTCTCTCTTTTCTCTCTCCATCCCACGGTGCAGCACCAACCTTATCTTTCTTTAATTCTTTCTACCCACCCCCCTTTTATAGCCAATTGAATGGCTACTTTTCTCTGCTCATTGGTGCACGCTGCATTGCAACGTTACACTTTTTTTTTATATATTTTTTTAAATAATGATTACATAGAAGATATTTTTCTTTAAATAATGATTATACAAAATATATTTTATATTAAAATATTAATTAATTAATTAATATTTTCTTATAAATACTTTTTTCTAAAAAAATTAATTTATATAAATTAAATTCTTACAAACTTTATTCAATTTTTTGTTATTAGTAACAATTATTATAAAATAAAATTAAATAGAATATAAAATTTTCTTCTTCACAAAATATTTTATAAAAAATAAGATGTTACACACATCACCAAAGAAAATTTGAAGTTAAATAGTTTTAATAATATGAAATATATAATTAGAAGATAATTTTTTAAATATGTTAAAATTAAATTATTTGAGAAAAAAGACTTGTCTGTACATAATTATTACACTTTTTTTATTCTGGAAAATTGCACAGCATTTAAGTAAAAAAAAAAAACTTTGTACAAATGCAACATGGTGGTTAACAACAAAATTTGTATCCTTTAATTTTGCCTAGAGTTTAAAGGGTGTTATTTTCCCGTCTTTGAATTAAATGAATCCATCTGACTTAAAAAAAAAAAAAGAGAGATTCTCCTTATAATATTGTGTTCTGCACTTGTTACCAGCTCGAGTGTCACTGTGAAGGAACAAGAGGAGTGAGACGACGAGTAATGCTTGATGTCACAAATCGTTTTTCGTAAAACGGTACATGAAATAACAAAAAATACGTTATATATACTACGCTTTGTGAACCATAATTTATTTATTTATTATATTTGACATAATTGTATTATAACTTCGTGAACCATTTCGAAAAAAGCCGTCGCAACAAATAGCACAGCTCGTGAGACGAATATATGACATGGTTTGGAACGACAACTTTCACATCCTGGTTAGATTCGACAGAGTGATTATTGATTAAGAGGATCGCATTGCGTCACACACAATATTAATCCTTGGACAATTTAAATTTGGAGAAATTCTTAAATATTCATAAAGTAAAATATTTCCCTTACTTTATATTATTTAATATATATCATATGCAGCTGAATTTTAAAAAAAGGAAGTTAATACATCTTTTGTGATCATATATATCGCTAGCGTTGGTTTCAAACTTGACTAGTAGTTTTTCAAACTTAACTAATAGTTTCCCTTACTTTATATTATTTAATATATATCATATACAGTTAGATTTGAAAAAAAGGAAGTTATTACATCTTTTGTGGTCATATATATCGCTAGCGTTGGTTTCAAACTTAAACTAGTAGTTTTTCCAACTTCGTTTTCTTTTCAGACCAATTTTAAGATGCACTCTTTAAAGGAGGTTCGCCAGTAATGGTCACTAGTAATAATGACTTAAAAAATAAAAAAAATAATTTATAAAAAATTTTATTATTATAAAAAAAAATTGAGTATATAATACACTCAAATTTAATAAAAATGTACAATAGTGCCCGCCTCCTTTTTATCCCTTCTCTTCGGTCACAACTTTTGACATAATATGTATATCAAGTTTTGAAAATATATCATTACGTCTTTTGAATATAATTTATTTTGTGTATTTAAATTAATTTATTTTATGTTTAAAATAACTTTTAATAAAAATTATTTAAATATTTATTAAAGAATAAATAATTATTACTAAAAAATAATTTAATACAAATATGTTTATATTCTATCGTCATTAGATAATATATGAGTTTATCGTCAATAGTCAATACATGAACAGTATAAATTATTTGTCAACAATTAGCGCATGACTAGGTTACAAAACTCGATATGACATGGACTTTGATCCGCCGGTCTCCACCCAAATTGATGGGTCAATCTGGCTTGTAGCCTGTAGGTGATGTCTTAAATTTTATATTTATATATATATATATATATATATATATATATATATATATATATATCTATGAATATGAATGCTGTGGGGCTTAGATGATACTTAATTTTAATAATGTTGTATTCCACTTATCAAATATTATTTTCATGCTAGTTTAATACTGTGCAAATAATTTTTTTAGTTCTCTAAAAATATATGTAAAATCAATTTAGTCTTTTAAAATAATATTATATCCATTTAGTTTTTTAATTAGAAGTTTTTAAAGTATAATTTTTATATTCTTACATCAAATAGTGTATATATTTTTTTTATACTTCATCTAATATTATTTATTATATATATATTTTTATTACTTTCTCTCACTCAATCACATCTTTTAAAAAATATAAATAATAACTACATTCTTTTTAAAATATAAGATGATCTTTATTTTTTAAAATATTAATAGTATTCTCACGGTTAGTATATAGAAGAATAATTTTTATGTTACTTTCTGAAAGTAAATTAATATCAGTTTTTTTTTTTTTTTAAAAAAAAAAATTCACTTGTATCTTTGAGAAATTAAAATGGATATTTACTTTTTAATTTTTTTTACCAAAAAAGCTTTTTTAAATTTTTTATATGTTCACTGTAATTAGGTCATAGGTTTAAATTTAATTACCACTATTGTAACAAAAAAAATCATTAGAGAAAAATGTTTATAAAACTTGATTTTTTTTCGTTTATCAAATTATCCTTCCAACTGATAGATAAATGATTAGCCTTTTTTTGTTTTTTAATAATTACAAAACTTAATTTTATTTCTTTATATATATATATTATATCAATTTTATTAATTAAATTATATATATATATCATAACTTAATTGATAAAATAAATGTAATAAATATAAAAAAATATAACAAAATTTTGTCATTTTAATAATAGCATGAATGCATAATATAAAACTTTCCGTCTACATTAACTTTTTTAGCAAATTGATTTCGTAAATACAACTACCAGTTTATTTAGATGTGTTTTTTAAAATAAATAAAAAAGATTTTTTAAAGAAAAAAGTATTTTTGTTTATTTTTAATATGTTTTGATGTTTTTTAAAAAATAAAAAATATTTAAAAAATACAAATTATTTTTTAAAAAAATTGGTGTTTTTTAAAAAAATCTTTTTATTATAAAAAATTATTTTAACATTAAAAAATACTTCTTTAATATTATATTTAAATATAAAATAATATTTATTTTATAATTTTTTTAAATTACGTAAAATCTTATAAAATCTTATTTTATAAGCTGATTCAAAATAACCCAACCTCATCTGGATTGGTATTAATCTTTTTGATTTGGATCTTTTCAAGTTATGTTTTTCACAAGTGATTAAATGAATAAGAGGTAAATATAAATATTATAAAAAATATTTTATAAATTTTAATTGAATTTATTAATAAAATTTTTTATATTTATTTTTTCTTTTATTTAATCACTTAAAAAAAATAACTTGAGAAAATTCAATCTTACATTTTCTTAGTATTTTGTTTCTTTCACCCGCTTTCTCACACGTTACCCAAAAGTCCATACTTGATAACCCTCGACCTACGCCACCTAGATCTAGAAGCCAGATTGATAATTCCTTTGCCTTTATTTTTAAATTTATAGAAAAGATATGTGGACGTAATTCTGTCCCAAATAAACAAAAATCAACAGTAAGAGTTATGAAAGAGACGTTCGAGAGAAAAGGATATCAATAGGCGGTACACTTTAAATCCGCTATTTTTGACTAATTCTCAATCTTTCTTTTTCTCAATTTCCAAATATAATACCAAAAGGCAAAAGAATTACCTAACAAAAACAAAAAAATTGAGACTAAACGCCAGTGAACTTCTTCTGTGCATACATGAGCATGAGTAAAGGTCCCCCCGTTAGTATCTATAAATAACATGTCTCCCCTAGTCACAAACCGCACCAAATACTAAGCTGTATACCCCAGTCCCCTCCCTTCTTCTCATATATACTAATTAAGTTTGCTTTAGTCCTCCTTTGTGTTTAAAGATCATGGGTATTTTCACTTTCGAGGAAGAGCACATCTCTACTGTGGCTCCAGCTAAACTATACAAAGCTTTTGCAAAAGACTCCGACAAAATCATCCCAAAGGTTGTTGAGTCCATCCAGAGTGTCGAAATCGTTGAAGGAAATGGAGGCCCTGGAACCGTCAAGAAAATCACCGCTGTTGAAGGTTAGTAGTGTTATATATGCCTATATCCTAGCTCCATCTGATCTCCATGTGTGTGTGTATATATATATATATGTGTGTGTGTTAAAATAATTGATTATGGTGATGGATGGTGGCAGGTGGCAAAAGCAGCTATGTGCTGCACAAAGTTGAAGTAATCGATGAGGCTAACTTGGTACACAACTACAGCTTAGTTGGAGGGACCGGGTTCGAAGACATATTGGAGAAAGTGTCATTCGAGACCAAGGTGTTGCCGGGTCCCCATGGTGGATCCGTGGTGAAGGTCACCATCAAATACCATACCAAGGGCAACGCAGCGCTTTCGGAAGAGGTGCGTGAAGCTACAAAGGCAAAGGGAGATGCACTTTCCAAGGCTGTTGAGGGCTACGTTTTGGCAAATCCTGATTACTAGAGTCTCTCACACAAGACGGACCTGCACTTGCTTTTACTTTTCATGTTAATTAATAAATAAGTTGGTCTGTCTGGCTAGCTGTTTAATTTAATCTGTATCGGCCTTAATATATGTGGCTTTGGTTGGATTGCCTTTGTGAGTTAATGTTCTGTTCTGTTTAATCTGTGTGTTACCATGGGTGAATGATTGAGTACTATCTACTGTACAGTGTATACTGCTCCAAAAAATCGATGGTGTGTTTAGAGAAATTATACTGAGAGTATCTCCCACCATTGATATAAGTTATTTTTTTAAAACTTTATATGAATGTGTTTAAAATTAAATATCTTTTTAAAGCATACATTTATTATTGTTTTAAGATTATGTAATAATTTCTTGATGCGTTGAAGTCTTAATTTGCACCATCTTTATTATATAATAAATAATACAAGATTAAATTAGGATTTTAGGTCTCGTTTGGTGGTTAGGATAAGAGAGACAGGATAAGATAAACTATCATATCCTATTTGAAATTATTGTTTGGTGAGTCAGCAGGATATGATAAATTAATTCTGTCACTTATCCTATCCTGATTATTTAGTTCAAATTCTATCCTGAGGGGAGAGCTGGGTTAGAACTCAACGGATAAGGTGATTTAAAGTATGATATAAAAAAATATTTTAAATATAAAATAATTAAAGTATAATAAAATATAACGTAGTTCTTAAAAAATATATAATAAATATAAAATATTTAAAATAATAAAATACTTAATAATTAATTTTAAAAATTATTTTTATTTTGTATCGAGGTTAATTTTATTATTTATATTATTTTAAAAACTGAAAAATATAAAATTATTCTAATAATTTAACTATATGTAAAGTAGAAACTAAAAATGAATATTTAAAATTATAAAAAATTAATTTAAGTTAAATAATATTTTCAAAATTTTAAAAATTATATGTAATTTTATCATAAGGATAAATTTGTCTTTTTATATAATTTAAAAAAAATTAAAATTATAAAAAAATAAAATCAAATAAAATATGAAAACATTCTGAATAAAAAAGAAAAATTTTAAAATCATACTAAAATTATAATGTTATCGTATTTGGTTATCTGGTGACACTAAACGTCGAGATAAGATAATAAACTTATCCTGCTAATATTTTATCCTACTTTCTATCATATTTCTCTTATCCTATCCTGACTACCAAACGAAATTTCTCAGTCCTTATAATTTTTATTCGTTTTTAATTTAATTTTTATAATTTTTTTTAAAATTAATTTTTATACTTATAAATATTTTTAAAATAATAACTGTTAATTTTTATTATAATATTATTAATTTAAATATTTTACAAATAAAAAAATTAATAGATTGTTTATTGAATAAAAGAATACTTATTAAAATCTAAATTTAAAAAAAAAATGTGTCCTACTGGACAAGGAAAGAATTATTAATTAATTAATTGATAATGTAATAACGAGTTATAATACAAGTTAATAATAAATAATATTTTAAAAATATTTATAAATGTGAGAATTAATTTAAAAAAATTATAAATTAAATTAGAAATAAATAAAATTTATAAGAACTAAAATTATAATTTAACTATAATAAAAAGGAATGAAGAGGACTTAATAAAAATTAGAATTAATAAAGTTGTTCTTTCTGTCATTTCTTTAAATTGAAGCACGTTACCCCGTTAAACAAACCACACTTAACAAAGTCTCCTCAATTGTCTATAGCTCATACACACACGTCATCAAAATAGTTGATTTATTATTATAATAAAAAAAAATGCCACTCTCAAGAATCAAATGGTGAATTGGTGATCGTATATTGCAAAAAATATGGTAGTTTTATTATGCCTGGGTTAAATGAAAGAGTTTATTTCCAAACTAGACCTGGAGAAGGCATACTTAGATTTCTTTTTCGGTGACCTTCTTCTTTCTTTTTTTTTTTTAAGTACGATAAGATTAGAAATCTAAGTAGTTATGATGCGATGTTTGAAGGGTTTTAAAACTCTTCACGCTTTCAACTTTCCTTCTGAATTGAGACTACTTATTATCATGAGCTGTGTCACCTCTACGCGTTACTCAATTATATTCTCAATGGCGACATCACATATACCTTCAGTCCGGAGTGCGGAATCAAACCTTCTCTGTTGCAGGCAATGTTTTTAAAAATAGGTTGGATCATATAAAGTGAATGATTTATATAGTTCAACGAGTTCAACCGACAGTTAAATCACTTATATTATAGTTATATAAATTTTTATTTTTTATTTTAAAAAAATTAGTTAAAAAATTTAAATTAAAATCGACAAATTCAATTGGTTAGTTTCTTGATTTTTATTAATTTTCTTAATTTTTGTATTAATTTTTTACTGTTTAAACAAATTAAAAAAATGATGAAAGTTTACGGTTCAACGAAGTTAATTAATCTGCGGTTTTAAAAACACTGATTGCAAGGGTTTCAAGGACCATGACCGTTAACAAAATACTCATGTGATCAGTTCTTCATCTTAATCTGGAGGAATCCAAACCAAAGTTTTCACTCGAAGTAGATGAACCTCATAAAGACAACTTGGTCTCCATTCTCTACACCAGACAACTTAGGCGAAAATTAAAATTTTATTCAAATATCAACGGATTTTATGTTGGTCGCTTCAATTTCTTTGCTCCTCGAATAATGTTTCGCAATAATAATATTGTTTTGGGCCTGATCCCATGACCCACTTGAAAAAAATGACTTTCCTACTACAAAATACTTGATGATAAGAAGCAATAGATTCTCTATATATATATAGACACAATCCATCTTAACAGGAGCAGCAGATGGTGACATAGATTGACGGATCAAATCAATTGATGAGGTGCAAGCAGCTAAGCATGAGAGAGGAAAAGATGACAGAGGGTCAAATATTTGATATTAACATCACATCTAATTTAAAGACCAGACGGATGCTAATTAAACTACAACCTTGTTTACTTATTAAATTAATATTTTGATTTACTCCAAACTCCGAAGTTCAAATTGCATTCGCACCCTCCTGCACTTGTGCTTGTCAAATTTTGAACCACTTTTCTTTTTTATTTATAGTTACAAATTTACTATATACTACAGTATGAAATTACTTAGCATCTAATCAAATATATTATAATCCGCAACTTTTTTCGTGGTGTTCTTAATTTAGACTAGTTCTAATTAGACATCGTGCATTTTAGTCCTTATCTTGTTAAAAGAAAGAAAAGACAAAGAGTAAAGATAAATATAGTAGTGACATCCGACTCATGCAGTTTTGATATGATAGGCACTTGCTTTTGTAATCTATATATTTATACCTTTATTATATAATATTTACATCGTGCAATTTCAACCATTGATTAATCATTAAAAATGACAAACTTTATAGCAAGAAGGTTCTAATTGATATTTAATAGTAAAATGAAAAATAGTTACATTTGGAAAGAGGTGCAAGTATATAGTACGAAAAATAACAGAAAGAGTACAGGTAATTAGCATATTCATTTGCCTCATCGTACGGGTCTTTTTCTTCTTTATTAATTAATGGTGTATTGATCAGCGCTATGTAAGTGTCTGTTAATTTGTTTTATTTATTTTATAAAAGAATTAATAATAATAAATATTTAAAGTAAATTATAACTATATAATGATAAGTTAAAAAAGTATTTGAAGACTATTGTATTTAGAAATTAGAAATATTTATAATTTCTTATGTTTATTTTTGAATTTTTAAATAATCATTAAGATATATTTATAATTTTTTATATTTTTATTTAAATTATTAAAAAGTAATTAATAATAATAATTTTAAAAAAATTAGACACAAAGTGAGGATTCCTTTAGTATAGAATGTGTGAACATCTGTCTTATCTTAATTCATTTATTTAGGATGAGTTTGACAAATTTTATTGTGAATCTGAGCCGATATTTTTTTTAATGAATAAAAGTTTAAGAAAAAATGAGGTTGTCACATTTTAAGATTATAACATATTACAAACTTCAATGAGAACTTATATTTATGATTATCAATAAAAGTCTAATAGCAAAAACTAATGCCACCGTAATACTTGTGCATATTGCAACAAAAAAAAATCATATAAATTTTTTTGCTTATATTAAATTTTATATATAACTCACATTCTAAAATTAGAATATACCATAAACCTCAACTAATACTTACAGTAATAAACAAACATAGTTTTAATTGACATTTTAAATGGATTATACTGCAGCACATAGTATATGATTATTCTGTTGTTTGCTAGCTATCATAACTGCACCAGGACTTAATTTCAATGTATCTCCGCTGAAATGCCGCATTGATACATCATACACGTTCCCAGATGCACCATATACAATAATAATATAAAGAAATAAATAATATATATATATTGGAGGTATTTGATGAAATAATATTTATTGTAAAAATTGAGATAAATAAATTTTAATTTTTAAATTTTATATGAATAATTAATATTAAAATATAAATATATGTAATTTTTTAAATAATTATATAATTTTTAAATAATTTTTAATCTTAATAATCTATATATAATTATATGATCAAAATTTATTTATCTTATAATCTCATAATAAAAACTTTTCTTGTTAAATAATTTATATATATATATATATATTATTAACACCTAATTTTAACCTAATCTAAAAAATTTAATTCAAGTTAAATAATTAATATAAAAAAATTCTTCATTTAATTTTAACCTTTCATTTTAAAACCCAATTTTACTTAGTTTTATTAAATTTATCCTATTAAGTCTTTTGACCCAAATTCTCATTTTATCTTTTAAATTACTTTTCTATGATACGTTACTTTCTTTTTTTGGAAATAAAAAAATCCTTCAGATCTTTTTATTTTTGTCATTTATCTATTTTTGTCTCATTCCCACATTTTCACCTCCACCATTACAGACAAAAACATTGCACCCTTTGCTCAGTATTGTCTGTGTTGCTTCCACCTGCACTGCGGCACACACCTTATCACTTTGACTCCATTTGCACTACACTCACGTACACACACACTGGCTACCATTCAACACATACTTCACACACACACACACACTCTAAATTTCAGAATATACAGCACACACTAATGGATAGGGGAAAATCAGCAAGAGCAATCCAGAAAGAGTGAGAATTTGAGGAGGGGAGAAAAACACAGAAAAAAAAAAAGAAAATGTTTGCTATCCATACAGAAAAACCACCTTGAATTCCCATGCCATTCACCACCATCAACACCATTCCTTGCCACCCAAATTTCGTATAACAAGCAGCCTCAAACTCACACCCTACAAAACACTTAGTCAAACACAGTAACAACTCACCCACATCACAGAACACAGCTCAACCAAACCCAGCCATTGTCCCTTTGCTCCCCCAACACCAAGCAGCCACTGTTCTTCGTACTCCAACACCCCCTGTACGATCAAACCATGGCAGCCACCATACCAAACTAGAATTGCCCAAGACCACGGCCACCTTCATCTTCGCCTGAGCTCTGCCGTTCCTAGGAGACCCACGCCGACCAGCCACCACCGTTGCCTGAACCCAAATCGCGCCAGAGCCAAGGCCAGCCCCCACACCTGCCGTTCCTAGGAAACCCGCTGCCCTCATCCGAACTGGAACCTCTGCCATTCCTCCTTCAACCCACCGCGCTAGCCACCGTCCTTTTCGCACCACCCAGTGACTTCCACGCCTCCCTCTCTCCCTGTTTTTGTTAGTTTTTCTGCAAATTTGAATGTTTTCTCATTAATATAACAGATTAACAGGAAAAAGGAAAAGGAAAGGAAAAAAATAAAAAATAATTATATTTTTTAATTTAAAAAACTGATAAAAAATAAAATGAAAATAATTTTATCTCAATTTTAAATCACAAAAGTTAAGTCTTTAAAAAAAAGATGAGAAATAGATCCTTATATATGTCATTTATTTTTTATATATTTTTAAACTCTAAAAAATAATTATTTTTTTTTTCTCCTTATTCCTTTTTTTTCTTTTTAACTATAATGTGAGTTTGCTTATGTTAGTGTTTCATGAATTGAGGGATCCGTTTATTTGGGTTAAGGTGGGTAGTTTAGGCCCAATTTAGGTTTTAAAAAAATAAAAATAACATAAAAATTTCAATTGATTTTATTTTTGGGTTTGGGCTTAAAAAGAGATATTGTTCAAGTCATAGTATTGTTTCATATTCATGTTGGACAAATCTTGTTAATGGATTTCGTTTTTAGTTGTTGTACTTAGAGGACAAATCCATAAATTAGAGTAACCAAAAAAACAAAAACAAAAAGTTTAGTGAGAAAAGGTGGATGCAGCCATGTAGGCTTAGGATAAGAAATAAATATATAAGTAAAATCAAGAAGTGAGCAAAAAAAAAATTAGTATGATAAAAATACCAAAAAATTAAAAATACAAAAATATAAAAAAATGAAAAAATAGAATATTATCAAAAACAAATATGCTAAGAAAAATGAAAGATAAATTGGTGAGTTAGTTTGAATGGAATCTGACTGTCCTTAATTATTATGACAGTTGACATTTTGGCTTTTTAATGTTAATCCTTTGGTAACAATTTATTTTCAACATTTTAAGTTTTTTTTAATTAAATAAAATTGATCAATTCACACTTATTTTATAAAAAACGATGTAATTTTGAATTTTTTATCATACAAGAAGATATATAAGAGTGGAAATTTTTTTTTTTACACAAGCTAAAATTAAATCTTCATTATTTAGTCTTTTGATTTGATTGTCTTGTAAATATTTTGATACATGTTTTATTTTATTTTGTTTGAAAATATTGTAATTTATATTTTATTGATATTGTGAATATTGTAATTCTTGATGCTTGCCTTTTGTTTATTTTATGGGGATAAATTTAATAAATTTAAGTTATTTAATTTACACAATTAATTTTATGGTAACCGTCTTTAAACAAATATATCAGAGATGCAATAGAGTTTAATTTTCATCTTTCTTTATGTAATTTTATCTTATTTTTTTTAAAAAAATTAGATTACCTTTCTGCCGAGAATCACGTCGCGAGATATATATATATATATATATATATATATATATATATATATATATATATATATATTCAAGTTCTAAGTTCTAACAGAAACAAGTAGTAATTTTTACTCGAAAGCCTTGGTTTCACACGGGAGTATGACTTTTTATGGCGTAAGTTGCTATTAATATGCAAATATATATATAAAACACATAATAAGTAAAAAAATAATATAAGATAATCTGAAAATTGGTTAATTAACAAATAGGTTTACTTATAATTTAAATAAATTACTTCAATAAACTATACCAAGATTTTCTGTATTTTTAGACTAAAAGAAGACCTTCTTCACCTCAACAATCATATTAAGGCATGACTTTTTCAGCATATAATAATCATCACGGTAAAAAAGAACAAAGATTGCACTGCACACTTGCAGTGTTATCACAAACCCTCGTCTTGTTCTTATATCTAAAATTCAAATATAGTATAATATGCCAAGAAAAATATATATTAATTTGCAGTACATAATACCATTCAAAATTAAATTGGGATTAGTAAATCTAAATAAGTTTGTAAATATAAATAAATATCTAGGGACAACATTCACTATATGACAGAAGCAACGATCACAATAATACATGCCCAAGTCAGCAACTACAATTTTATTACACCTACATACAGGGTAAAACCAGTCCCCATCCTTAATGACCCCTTTGAATGTAGCCAAAACAATGTTTCCCTTCCTCTCACAAAACAAACAAATCAACTTTCAATAACTTTGAATATCATTCAAAATACATCCAAATTAGGAAAATAGTAAACTACTATTAATAGTAATAATAATCTCAGTACAGTCAATCAATTAATGAACAATCCTGTCAAGATTCAATTGCAAAAAATCATCGTGAATTGAATACTGACCACCATCACCCAACACTGGTATATTTTGTAAACCCACAACGTTGTCTTCAATAATCCTACACACACAACAGTCATAAGATTCAAAAAGAAGAATAATAAAAATAATAAATACTTTAAAAAAGAAATATGATTACTATCTCTTGAGGGCATTAGCCTCTGTTATGTTTGGATTGAACAGAATTTTGCTTGCGTAAAGAACATTCTGAATAACTATCTTGTCTGAACTATTGGAAAAATAATAATAATAATTAATGGAACATTTTCTAAGTAAAATCAAAGCAAACCAACTACAATTAGATTCCATCAAAGATAAATATTTAAAAACCTTTAAAACTCTCCACTTTGGCAAATTGTACAACAACAACAAGACGATTAAGATTTTCATCAGTAATAAAGCCGTTAAGCTCATCCACATAGTTCCCCAAAAGAGCACATTCAAGCTTAATACTGTTCAACATCAAATTAAAAAATGACATCAATATAAAAGATAGAATGACAAAAATTAAATTTAGATACTTTACTCCATGAAGAAAAAACATTACACTTGGTTAAATATAATCATTTATAGAAAACATATGACATCCCAAGGTCAAAATGTTTACCCCTCGACAGATATCTCAATAACTATCATCTTAGTCATCTTGCCATCCTTTTCATATATCTTTTCAGTCCCAACTCCTGCCAGCAAACTAATAACATATTCAAAAAGGAAAATATCAATGAAAAAAATATCATCAAAGTTCCAAAACAAATAAGTACTAAATTATAAAATATGAATATGAGAATTAGTATGAGATATAAGATATTACTAACTAAAAATGGATATTCAGGATCAATGTGAATAACTTACTTTGAAGGAGTAAATGTAAATCCATATAAAGGAATCAACACAGAATCACATGGCTTCACAGTGGTCTTAAATTGGAAAATAAGGCAGAATTCATGCTTTGTAGTTATGTAAAATCTAGTATTTGGTGTGACACTGAAATATGCAAACTGGTAGACACCACCCTCCACTAATGTAGAATTGAATTTATAGATCAGCATCTTCTTGACAATTGCTTCCATCTTACAGCCCTGTATCACCACAAAAAAACACATTAAAAAATATGATAATAACAAATTAAGCTCACAAAAATGAAAGTGTAACTCTTACAAACTCATTCATTAAAACTATCTCCATTGCAGCAGGGACAGAAGGGACGGTATAACTGGGCAGAAGCCACATGTGAACAATACGGGCCTTGACCCTCCAAGCCTCACGGTCAGGGGTAATTTTCTCCAAAACATCAATTTGGGGAGCCATAAAAATAACAGGAATATAGAGAAAAACACAATATGTAAAAAGTACCAGATAGCATAGGAAACATCGCATCAAACAACTTAAACTAACATCTATTTATAGATGAGGAAACCTTCATATAGTGAACATTAACAAATTGAAAAACTCAACAACATATTTTTATCTTGAAATAAATGAGCAGGAAACATAAACTAATCATCTATACCATATCATCTGAAACTACTCATACCATAAAGTATAATTACAAAGTTGATTATACCCGTCAAAGTAGTACAAATCGGCATGGACCCCCAACCGCCCCAAGTAAAGAACTTGTACAACAACCCAATCATTACAGTCTCTCACAAATAAGAATAACATTAGGTGAAAATCTCATACTCTATAAATGGTAGATAGAATGGTGAATGCAGAAATCTTACATAATAAAGGACAAATCAAATACTCAAAATGCTACATATTTTGTAGCACAACAACAATAAGGGGGCAGGAGACAATCATGGGATAAGGGTGGAACGTGTGAATAAAGAAGGACAATAAAGAGTTGTGGGAGAAGGGCATTGCGGACTGGGAAAACAAGGGAATGAGAAGGGGTAAATGGAATGGGTGGGGATGGGGATGGGGATGGGGATGGGGATGGGCGTGGGGTTGTGGGGGTGCTTAGGAGAGATGTAGAAAAATAATAATGAGTGAGTTTTCTCATAAATGATAGAAAAAAACATATGATAAAGTTTGGTTTATTTATTAAATATATACAAATAAATTTATATACAAATAATATATAATAAAAAATAGATGAAGAGAATGTTTCACCTGGTGTATGAATAAGAATAGGTAGGATATTCCAAAAAAAAAAAAAGAAAGTAAGAATTATTGGCTCAATTTAGATTTTGAAAGGGAACGAAATAGTAACCTAAACACGTAAAAAATGAATAAATTAATGTTATATATGTACAATAAAAAAATATCACATTTATTTTGACAATAAAATAATATATTTAAAAATTCACATCTAATTTACATCAATTGCAATAAAAACACTCAGGTGATATCTAATTAAGAATGCTGTATATTACTATTGTACAATATTAAAAAACTCTTTTTATTAAAATTAAATTATAAATAAAAAACATTATATAAAAAGATAAATATGACAAGCAAATGATAGAGTAGATTTAGAAATGAAAAAAATACCTAATATTAGTCTATTTTCATATAAGACAGGAAAGTAAGAGTCAAGCTTATTGCATTTGTTTGATTTTTTTTTTTTCTGAATAAAACATCCAACCGTATTTATAAAGTTAGACTTAGATGCGTACAACTTAAGACATTGTGGGTGCTCTATTGATTATTGCTCATTGTTTCACCTACGGGAAAACTTCTTCAACCATTACCTAAAATACTTAAAATTTAACTTACATCTAAATATAATATTCAATATAACTACATCAAATATTTTAAAATACTTAAAATTTAATAAGTATCTAAATATAATATTGAATTCTAATATAACTTTATTATATTTTAATTTATATAATGAATTTTTTAATAATTTTATTTAAAATATTTTTATAATTTATATCCACAGGTACGAGAGAATGACCCTGCTCCCGCCTGTTTATTAAAAAAAATATATAAATAGATATTTATACTTATAAAAAAAATCAAACAGATGTTACTTACGTCCATAACGGGGTATTACCCGCGAATAGTCGGTACTCCTTTCGCTATTTTTGACTAATTCTCAACCTTTCTTTTTCTATAATACCAAATACCAAAAGGCAAGTCAGTGAACTTCTGTGCATACAAACCGCGTAAAAAACTAAGCTGTATAGGCCAGTCCCCTCCCATCTTCTCATATATACTAATTAAGTTTGCTTTATCTCCTTTGTGTTTAAAGATCCCCCGTATCTATAAATCCCATGTCTCCCCTGGTCACAAACCGCATCAAATACTAAGCTGTATACCCCAGTCTCCAGTGCCCATTCCCCAGTCCCCTCCCATCTTCTCATATATACTAATTAAGCTTGCTTTAGTCCTCCTTTGTGTTTAAAGATCATGGGTATTTTCACTTTCGAGGAAGAGCACAACTCTACTTTGGCTCCTGCTAAACTATACAAAACTTTTGTAAAAGACTCTCACAACATCATCCCAAAGGTTGTTGAGGCCATCCAGAGTGTCGAAATCGTTGAAGGAAATGGAGGCCCTGGAACCATCATGAAAATCACCGTTGTTGAAGGTTAGTAGTGTTATATATGCCTATATCCTAGCTCCATCTGATCTCCATGTGTGTGTGTATATATATATGTGTGTGTGTGTTAAAATAATTGATTATGGTGATGGATGGTGGCAGGTGGCAAAAGCAGCTATGTGCTGCACAAAGTTGAAGCAATCGATGAGGCTAACTTGGTATACAACTACAGCATAGTTGGAGGGACCGAGTTGGAAGACAAATTGGAGAAAGTGTCATTCGAGACCAAGGTGTTGCCGGGGACCCATGGTGGATCCGTGTTGAAGATCACCACCAAATTCTATACCAAAGAGGTGCGTGAAGCTACAAAGGTAAAGGGAACTGCATTTTGCCAAGGCCGTTAAGGGTTATGTTTTGGCAAATCCTGATTACTAGAGTCTCTCACACAAAATGGACCTGCACTTGCTTTTATTTTTCATGCTAATTGTTTTGGTGTAGAATCAGAGGGTGTCTGAGAAGACACGTGTACAGTAATTTCCTCATCCTTGTGCGATTTTTACCTCCAAGAGTCTTGAATAGGGGGTTGGAGTGCATAAAAACTCAAACGCTTCAAGTCAATAGAGGCGCATGAGGGTGTCAGTACACCGTAGGAATTAAGGTTACCTCATTAGAATGATGTTTGCTGATACTTATAGTGCATATGTATAGTCCTTAAACATTCGTCGCAGAGTGCAGGTATGCAGAGATCGTGACCTGTGGGAGAAGGGTGTGTCTCCTCTCTATAATCGTTCAGGCAGAGGCCTGATGGAGGATGCCTCCCCCCACGATCGTCCAAACATATCCCTAAAATCGCGGACCTGTCGTATTAGTGGCCAACCACTGTGACAGGTAGTCATGGTCTCCACACTGTAAAGGTCATCATCGGTAGTGATCAGGCCATGCGCAGACTTACGAAGTGTTTAATTGGGGAGTACGACTAGTACCCATGTACGGACGTCTTGCTGAGGTGCGTACTCCGGGTCCTGGTGGCGTATATGTCGGGTTTGACCCCTAAGGGCAGTATACAGGAGCACGGTTGATGCGTGCGGATGTAGTGATTAAAATTAAGATAAAAATCAGTTGTCAGGCCCACCAGAAAATAAAAACCTTACAACTAGTTGTAGTTAGTAAGGGTCGATCCACAGAGAACCAATTTAATTAACACTATTAAACAATTCCCAATTTAGACTCTGATTAACAATAAACAGTAAAAGGAGGGTTTTGGAGTTTTGATGAACAATGAACAGCTTCAAAGATAACAATAAACAAACTGAAATCAACAATATAAGAAAATTGGTTAAGAGATTGAATCCACCACTAGATTTATATGATAATGTAAATCCACATATCCTTTTATTCCAACATGCTCAATTATGTTTTTATGCAATTGTGAGAGTAAATCTCTGTTTTCCTTACGTGTTGGTCAATTTAGCAACCGCTCAAATCAACTCCTAATCACCGATTAGTCATAAAGCAACCGCTTCTTACAACTATCCAACAATTGCATTAAGATTTAGAAAACCAATTACACTAAGGTCTAATCACACACCAGGGATTAAATTACTTAGAACATATATTTCTCTCAGATCTAATACATGCAAATCATAATAAACCCGGATCTACCACTTTTATAACGGCAAATAGCACAAAGATAATTATACCCACATGAACATCATACATCCCACTAGATCTACTACCGCAACCGCGCATAATAAACCTAGATCTACTACTTTGAAAGTAGGAACAAGTACAAAAACCTTCATACCAACAATAGATTCGAAATATATGAATAAAAACATAAGCGTGTTGAAATAATCAAATATGCAAAGTTTACAACATTAATACTAGCGGTTTCATCACCCCCTTAACCAAGGGAGGTTTAGTTACACATAGCTAGAAAGAAATCACAAGAAAAACTATGAAGAAACAAGAAGAAACTATGAAGAAACAAAGAGAAAATGAAGGAGAGTTACATGTTGTTCATGATAAATGGTGCCTTTTATAGAAGTCTAAGGTAACAAAATGACAAAGGGAAGTGGGTGGATGAGTGGATGAGTGAGTGGAGTGTTTTAGTGGATGGATTAGTGGGTTGGTTTAGTGGATTGGTTTAGTGGATGAGTGAGTGGAATGGTTGAGTGGTTGAATTAGTGAAAAATGCCAAAGGACTTTTGGTGAGTGGGAAATTATGGACATGAATGGGTGAGTGGATGGATTAGTGGATGAGTGGGTGGAGTGGTTAAGTGGTTGGATTAGTGTATGAGTGGATGAGTGGGTGAGTTAGTGGATGAGTGGGTGAGTGGATGAGTGGATTAGTGGATGGATGAGTGGATTAGTGGATGGTTGAGGACGAAAATTTCGTGTCTGACTTGGAAGCCAAAAACGACCCACTATACTTCAGAACCACGAAAAGTGTTCTTCATGAAAGTTGTAGATCCTTGTCTTGGCTATAAAATGGATAGCTGGTTCGTCCAATTTGGCTTCCTTAAGGCCAAGATATGTCCCAAATACCGTAGGTTGCTCAAACCCAACTTCAGCACCTCTGTTCCGACTTGCAAGCTCAAAATGACCTACTAGACTTCTTTTTCTCAAAATGTGTTCTTCATGAAAGTTTTTTATTTGGATCTTGACTATCCACTGTCCAAATTTCAGCCCATCTTCATTATTACATCTTGAGATATGATTTTTTGAGTGCACACTGTTCGGATTCTACTGACAGAACCCGTATTCTGACTTCCATGTAAACTTAGGTCCCTTAGACATCTGAATCAGACTTCGAGCTCTTCATCAAAGTTGTAGAGCTTCCTATTAGCTTTCCTACAAGATAAAATTCATGATTGTCAGATATCAGGAACTCAAGTTATGACCAAAATACAGAAACAGTGTAAAATCTCAATAATGCTGAAAATATTCAATTAGGACCAATTTGAGCTCAAACTCACAAAATCATGTCAAACTCAATCAATTAAGAATATGGAGAGTGTAAATGACTAAATATAAGGGTTTCTTAATGAATAAAATATGTGTTTATCAAATTCCCCCACACTTAGCTTTTTTTTTGCTCCTGGGCAAAACTCAAGACCAAAACAAGGACATAAGAGATTAACAAAATTTTAAATTCCAACGACATTCAAGAGTCCAAAATTTTACAATCAAGAAGAACAACCAAAGGTTCAAGGGATCAAAACATTCATGAGTTAACAATTCTCCACATCTCAAACCAACAAGTAAGGTATCTTCAACATGAATCGAGAATGATAGATCTTCACAAGATTCCTCTCAATCTCTCAGTGTTTAAAAGGTAGGTATTTCACTCAATTCAACCCATGAAAATTACACTACCATAAGCTTGCTTATCTTCTACTTGTCCACTACTCAAAACACATGCACACACAAATCATGAGGACTTTATTCAAGGTTGTAGTGAGATCAAGGTAACAGGAGAGGATAAAATGGATATGAGAAGATAAATACCAAAGAGAATAAAAGCAAATGAGAGCTGAGTTCAAATAACAAGCATAAAAGTTCATCCCAACTCTAGTGTATATCCCTTTACATATTCATTTCCCAATCCTTTTCTTTTTTTAAACACTTAGTTTTTTTTTTTTAGGCACTTTTTCCTTTTTCAACAACCATTTTGTATACACACCCCCACACTTGTTCAAAAACTCATCCATTAACAAAGCTAATGTTCTTTTATTCCCTAAGGTAAAATAAGAACACGATTTTTCATTTAAGGTACATAATGAGCTAGAAACAAGGAATGGTCAAATAAGCTCAAAGGGGTTAAGCAAAGGAAAATATACAAGGTTGGCAGGAATCAGAGAATTTCCAAGAAGTCAAAAGAGTGCTTGATATCAAATTGAAAACAAGGTTGGCTATTTGGTTAAAGTAGCTAATTAAGAAAGAGGGCCTCAATCATGTTCATGCATGCAAGTGAAATGTAGCCTTAAAAAGAATCAAAGCAAGTTCTAGAGTGGTCATTAACATGAGTGAAAATCACACAAGAAAGAAGAGAATGGCATAAATGTTGAATCCATCCATTAGGCTCAAAATCTCACAAGGTATGCATCCATCAACTCAATTCATCAATTTAATCATCCATCACCAAGCATATCAGTTCAAGAAGGGAGAAAAGTTATTCAATCATGCAATGAACCCCTTTTTTTTTTTTTTTTTTTTTTGAATTTTTTTTTTACAAAAAGAACATGCTTTGAAATCTCTCCCCCACGCTTAATATAACATTGCCTTCAATGTGAAAGAGAGATATAAAAAAGCAACACAACCCGATAAGAAGTGAATCAACGCCAAGCGAGAAAAAAACACACTTGTCGATCTGCATCGGACCACGAAAAGAAATCAAACAATAAAACTTTAGTACTAATTAGTTACTACCTAAAAAACTCCTTACTCGCCACCAATTAAGATCGTCTCAAGAGTAAAATTACTCCTTACTCTGTCATCACTAATTGATTTAATAAGTACATGACAATCATATCATACTTTCCAAACAACACAACAAATTTTTTTTATTTTATATATATATATATATATATATATATATATATATATATATATATATATATATATATATATATATTTGGGTCAATTATCCTTCCCCCCCAACTAAATCACAACATTGTCCTCAATGTTAAAATATAGATGAGTAAAGGACAGATGATATTACCTGTTAGAGAAAGCTGACACAAATTTAAATAGAAACAAGGTACAATAAAATCAAACCCATTAAAGATGAAGTCGCAGATCTGGTTTTTGTTTCTTGTTACTTCCTTCGGCTTCTTCTGTTGACCAATCTATCTGAGCTAATACTGGATCAGTACATACTCAAAAGCTTCTAATTTATCAATGATCTCATCAATAGTGGAGGCGAGATAAGAAGTTGTCTTCTTTGAAGGAGTGATAAATTTACGTTCCATGCTTTGTCAAGAAAAGATAACAAAAGATCAAAGAAATTATTAACATTCAACAAACCAATGGGTCTATGGTGGATGTTTAGTTCGACAGAGACAATTTGAAAAATTTCTTCTAAAGTACCAAAACCACCTGGTAAGACAATAAATGCATCGAAATTGTCAACCATTGTTTTCATTCGTCCATGCATAGATGTTACACTGAATTTCTTCTCCAACTTGTCTTTCCAGGTGATATTATTTTCAGCCAAAGGTTTAGGAATAACACCTAAAACCCATTGCCTCCTATAGAAGCGACAAGTGATACAGCCCCCCCATTAACCCACGACAACCTCCCCCATATACAAGATGAATATTCCTCGTAGCAAGTGATCGACCAAGAGTGCTAGCTGCGTTTACAAACTCTAATCCCTTCCCATAACTCGACCCACAAAAAACACGGACATTTTTGAGGTTACGAATAGAAGGCCCCATTCTATACTCTTCCTCCCTTTGAGTGTTTCGAGTTGAAGGAAAATGGAGAAAATAGAGTGTTTAAGTAGGAAAAAGAATGGAAAGGGAATAATTGCACCTATGAGGGTAGGTTGGTTTTTGTCGAAAAAAGGTTGAAATTAAGAAACACAGAATCTTTTCTCTTTTTTTTTTTTTTTTTTATTTTTTATTTTTTTATTTTTTTTTTTTTTTTTTTTGTTTGACTTCAAGAAAACCATCAAGGTAAAGAAGTCTAGAAACCCCTGAAGGACCCTTCTCAAAGGATCGTCTGTACAAAAATCAAAATACAACAAAATGATACAAAGATAAAAGAAATAGAAAATGATGACATACTTGTATGTACAGTGTCCATGGCGTATCTTTATATTGCGCGTCATGAGTGCAGTAGACATCACGTCTTCTCTTTTTTTTTTTTTTGAAATTGTTAGAAAAACTTGATGAAAGATGAGTGTATACTTACTTAAGATTGGGATGGAGGTAGTCTGCTCTTTCGGCTTTGTGCCAAAGCATTGTTGACCAAGATATTCAATCCATTCAAGACCAGGCGTAACATAGGGCTCCCAAAAGGGACAAGTGGCCATAATACGATCGTGCCTCACATGTGGAATACAATCTACCTTCTTTGTTTTTCAATTAAGAAGGCTGGATCGGGATGCATGCATTTCCCCATTCACGGTGTGTGTTACCAAAGCCAACCCTAAGAAGTATACATTTTTTTGTTTTTTTTTTTTTTTTTTTTTTTTTTTTTTTTTTTTGTTTTTTTTTTTTAGAGATGACATGAAGAAGAAGAAGAAGAAGAAGATATGTACAGATTGTTTGTGGATATGGCTCACATCTCCTCTGTTAAACGTCCGATGAACGGCTTAAACATCTTCTATGAGTCGAGGATAAGCTTCCCATCCAATTTTCTTATAAATTGGCAAACGGGGTCTTTTAGAGTCGATTCCCAAGATCGTAGCGTTGTTCTTCATCCTTGAAGAGATTCCACAATTTAAGAATTTCACGATGCACCAATCCACAAGAATGCGTCTCAAGAGTCAATAAGATATCATCTAATGACTCCTTACTCGATCCATTCTTAATGAAGAAAATTTTATCTTCTCTATTTGCGGAAACCATCCCCAAAGTATGACATCGCTTGTTACGGTTCCATCGTCCACATTTGTGACAGGACTTGTAACCTTTTTGCTCTTCTCCTTTTAGAATATGAACTTCTTCCAAAACCGGGCATATATGAGTCAAATGAAATTGAGGACTCACTGCTAATCGGACCTTTGCTTCAATTATCCAACGTACATCTTCGGCATACCTTTGTGCATTAACAGTCTCAATCTTTCACATCGAACTTTGTAGATTTTTCTCAGAGCATTTTGAGGAAGAGAAGGAAAATGTTTTCTCAGGTTTGAAAGAATGACATCCATTTTGAAGGAGAAGAAGGATTTAGTTATTTTGGGAAAGTGAAAAATAAACCGACTTGAGAGTCACGAGTACCGTATCCGCCACTTAACCTGCAACACAAAGAACTCAAGAACTTGATTTTCCAGGAATGGTTGAGTCTTTGTCCATTAACTTTACGCGCATTACCATTCCTAGGATCCTCAATATTTACGGCCCCAGAGGATACACGTGTTTGACAGCAAAAGAACCGCGTCACCTAGATCTCAATTTTTCAAGGAGTAGGTGCAGATGATAATCTCAAAGCGAACCTTTTTGACCAATTTCGCAACTTTTGCAAAAGGTGTAACAGACCTTGAATAAAGTAGGCCAATAAAATCCATCTTGCAAGATTTTCGCAGTTGTTGTCGCTTGAAGAAAAGTGACCTTCACATGCTTCCGAGTGACAAAATTTAATGGCACTACCTACCTTATTGTCGGCACACAACTGTTTTTTTTTTTTTTTTTTAGATTCAAATGCTTACAACCAACAAACAGATAAAAACATAATCTAAGAAACTAATGAAAACACAAAATAAAAAGGGATAAAGAGAGCAAATCTGGTTGGGTTGCCTCCCAATGAGCGCTTAGTTTATTGTCCTCAGCCCGACATGATGATACTTTCAATGCTCCTCATATTGTGGAAGGATGAGGGTCATCACTTCCATCTCTGCACTGTCGTCGGAAGTTCATGATATGGTTTGAGACGATGACCATTGACCTTAAATGCTTTGCCGAAATTTTCACTCGATCTCAACTGCACCAAAAAGGAAAAACATTAGTTACCACAAACGGCCCAATCCACTTAGAACGCGCGATTTACACGGAAATAATTTGAGTCTTGATTGGAATAGCGGGACTTTTTGTCCTCTGTGAAATTTCTTTCGGAAATCAATTGGTCGTGGAATGCCTTAGCTTTAGTCTTATAAATCGGGGCATTCTCAAAGGCCTCATTTCTTAGTTCTTCTAATTCCTGTGCTTGGAACTTCCTTTGCTTTCCAGACCTTCCAATTCCATATTAACTTGTTTAATGGCCCAGTAAGATCGATGTTGCAACTCAACGGGCAAATGACAGGGCTTTCCATACACCAACCGAAATGGTGACATACCGATGGGAGTCTTATAGGCAGTCCTATAAGCCCATAAAGCATCTTCAAGTCGAGTGCTCCAATCCTTTCTTGAGGGGTTCACTGTCTTTTCAAGGATTGACTTAATCTCCCGGTTGGACACTTCAGTTTGCCCATTTGTCTGTGGATGGTAAGGAGTGGAAATTCTGTGCATTACTCCATATCTCTTCAATAGAGCATCAAAGGTTTTGTTGCAGAAATGGGTCCCTTGGTCACTAATGATAGCCCTTGGGGTCCCGAACCTGGAGAAAATATGTGACTTAACAAAATCTGCAACAGTTTTAGATTCATCAGATCGAGTGGCTTTTGCTTCCACCCATTTAGACACATAATCAACAGATAAAAGAATGTATGTGAAACCAAATGAAGGAGGGAATGGTCCCATGAAATCAATACCCCACACATCAAAGAGTTCCACAAAAATGATCGGAGTCTGAGGCATTTGATTACGAGGACCAATATTACTGTTCTCGACAATGGTCACAAGACTTACGAAGTTGTAAGCGTCTTTGAAAATTGAAGGCCAATAGAAACCACTTTGTCAAGCACTTTATTGGCTGTCCTTTTACTGCCAAAGTGTCCTCCACATGCATAGGTGTGGCAAAAGGAGAGGATGAAGTGTGTCTCAGAATCAGGAATGCACCTCCTAATGACTTGATCTGCACAATGCTTCCATAAGTACGGGTCATCCCAGATATAGTATTCTGATCACTCCTTAATTTATCTCTTTGGGCCTTGTTTAAACCCTCCGGAAAGTCCTTAGTAACCAGGTAGTTAACAATGTCAGCATACCAAGGGATTATGGTGTTGACAACCATCAAATATTCATCCGGAAAAGTCTCCATGATAGGCATTTCTTCCTCTTGATTACCAATCTACTCAAGTGATCGGCCACCAAGTTTTCGCTCCCTTTCTTGTCTTTAATCTCCAAGTCAAATTCTGGAGCAATAAAATCCATCGAGCAATCTAGGCTTTGCTTCTTTCTTTGTTAGAAGATACTTCAAGGCTGCGTGATCTGAAAACACAATCACTTTAGAACCAATTAGATATGATCTAAATTTTTCTAAAGCAAATACAACAGACTGAAGTTCCTTTTACGTGGTTGAGTAATTAAGTTGAGCATCATTTAGAGTCCTTGATGCATAGTAAATGGCATAAGGAACTCTATCAACTCGTTGTCCCAAGACAGCTCCTACTGCAAAGTCACTGGCATCACACATTAGTTCAAAAGGTAACTCCCAGTTGGGTGGCACGATGATAGGTGCAACAGATTAACAACTTCTTGAGTTTATTGAAAGCTTCCATACATTTCTCATCAAAGTTAAAATTAACATCTTTTTGAAGAAGTCTACAAAGGGGCAATGAGACTTTAGAAAAGTCTTTAATGAATCTCCGGTAGAAACCTGCATGACCAATAAAAGAACGAATCTCCCGCACTAGTGGGTGGTGGCAAAGAATGCATGAGTTCTACCTTAGCTTTATCTACTTCAATTCCCCTAGCAGAAATTACATGACCTAACACAATACCTTCATTCACCATGAAATGACATTTTTCCCAATTCAGTACCAGGTTAGTGTCAATGCATCTTTTAAGCACCAAAGTTAAATGTTCCAAACAATTTTCAAAATCATTTCCAAAGACACTAAAGTCATCCATAAAAACCTCAATGATGTTTTCAATGTAATCGAGAAAATATACTCATCATGCATCTTTGGAAAGTTCCTGGTGCATTGCAGAGTCCAAAAGGCATTCGCCTATATGCAAAGGTACCAAATGGACAAGTGAATGTAGTCTTGTCTTGGTCTTATGGAGCTATGGCAATCTGATTGTAACACGAAAAACCATCCGAGAAAACAATAATAAGAATGACCACTAATCTTTCTAACATTTGATCAATGAAAGGTAAAGGAAAGTGGTCTTTTCTCGTGGCGGCATTCAACTTCCTGTAATCAATACAAACACGCCACCACATGCTGTAACCTAGTGGGAATAAGCTCATTTTCAGCATTTCTTACCACGGTAATTCCAGATTTCTTTGGTACTACCCGGACCGGGCTTACCCACTTCTTTGTCGAAAATGGGGTAGATCACCCCACACTTAGGAGCTTCGGTATCTCCTTTTTCACAACCTCCATCATGGGAGGATTCAATCTCCGTGAGGGTCTCTCACAGAGTTTAGTATCCTCCTCCATTAATATCCTGTGCATACAAATGGAGGGACTAATACCCTTGATATCGGTATTGACCAACCAATGGCTGTCTTATGTTCTGCAAAACGGCTACCGGTTCTCTTCTTGCTCTTGGGTGAGTGACTTTGCAATTATTCTTGGAAGGGTGTCCTTCTCCCCCGAAGATGTATTTAAGATGATCGGTAGTGCTTTCGGTTCCAATTCGGTGCTGCACAATAGAAGGTTGAGGTATATCGGTAGTAACGGGTAAATCAACAAAAGTTACCTCATGCTCTTCAGGTGGAAGAGAGCTCTTGTAAGGCAGCAACAATTTCATCAATGTCTTCACTCCATGGATCTTCTTCACTCTTCTTCTTTTCCTCCTGTACATCTAAGCTATGAGTTAGAATTGTATCAAGAGCATCAAAATGGTCAGTATCAAAAGTGCAGAAATTAAAGAATCAAAAGGATCAAAAGAATCAATTAAACAAGCGAGTGCACATCACTTGGGTATCTCATAGCTTCAAAAATATTGAATCTAATTAATTCCCCATCAAATTCCATTGTTAGAATTCTGAGTGCACATCAATTTTTGTCCGTGCGGTCTTCAAAAATGGTCTTCCTAGCAAGATAGGAGCAGATTTGGGAGACTCATCCTCTTCCATGTCCAAAACATAGAAGTCTGCTTGAAACACTAATTCATTCACTGTACCAAAACATCTTCAACCACACCCTTAGGGTATGCATTAGATCTATCGACCAATTGAATAACAACACCGGTGGTTCCAAAGGACCCAGTATAAAGATGCATAAATAGAATATGGCATGACATTTATAGATGCACCTAAATCAAGCATTGCCCTTTCAAACCTTGTGTTACCTATAGTGCATGGAATGGTGAATGTGCCGGGGTCCTTACATTTGGTTGGGAGTTTCTTTTTAATTACAAATTGAAACATTTTCTCCCACTTGGACCTTTTCATTTCCTTTTAACTTCCTCTTGTTAGTGCATAATTCTTTCGAAATTTTGCATATCTAGGTACACAGCTTAATGGCATCTAACAAAGGGATATTAACCTCTACCTTCCTAAAAGTCTCAAGTATTTCTTTTTCTGCTTCTTCTTTCTTGGTTTTAACCAACCTACTAGGAAAAGGAGCTTTAGTGACATATTTAGGAAGGGGTTCAGAAATACTTACCTTAGGGGTTTTGGAAGTTTGCCCTTTATCATTTGCTTCTTTGGGTGGTTCATCCTTCTCTTGAATGATTGGTGGAAGAGAGGTAGGCTCATCCATCGTCTTTCCGCTTCTCAATGTGACAGCACTAGCATTTTCCCTCGGATTCACTTACATTTGTGAGGGTAGTTTCCACTGAAGCTTGGCTTTGAAACTTGTTGAATTACTGTGGACAAGCTGGTCCTATCGATTCTGCAAGTTATTGATTGCGATCCTTGTTTCTTGTTTGAAACTTTGTATAGTTGCATTTGTTTCTTGTTGGAGCGCAAATTATTAGTGGCCATTTGTTTTACTAGCTCCTCTAATGAAGGCTCGGTTGCTTAGGAGCTTGAACTTCTTCTTGTCTCTCGAGGGAAAGGTACTTGCCTTTGTTGGAATCCTGGAGGTCCATAAGTTTTGGAGGTTGATTTTGAGGTTGCTTTGCATAGCTGAAATTTGGATGATCCCTCCAACCCGGATTATATGTGTTTGAGTAGGGGTTGTAATTTTTGAAAGTCCAGCATATCCCCTCTTGCTCTTACCTCCTCATTTGTGTCTTCTTGGAGAGTGGGACACATATCGGTGGGATGTCCGGATGAACAACAGATCCCACAAGCATGAACCGATGCTTTACCTGAATCCATTAACCGTGAACCATAGCAGACAATTGAGTTATTTCTTTGCTTTGTATCTTTGGTTGTCTCTACTTTTCTTTCACTTTGCTCTTACTCCGGTGTCATTTCTAGAGTAGAATTGTTGAGTATTGGCGACCATTCTTGAGATCAAGTTTCTAGCTTCTTGAGGAGTTTTATCAATCAATGCTCCTCCGCTAGCAAAGACATCAATCATGTTGCGATCCATCACTTGTAAGCCTTCATAGAAATATTGAATTAAAAGTGCTCACTTATTTGATGATGAGGGCAGCTGAAACATAGCTTCTTAAATCTCTCCCAGTAGTCATGGAGTGATTCCCCATGCCTTTGTTGAATACCACAGATTTCTTTTTTGATTGTTGCAGCTTTTGAGGCAGGGAAGTATCTGTCTAGGAAAGTTCGGAATATGTCCTGCCATGATTGGATGGATCCGGGTGGCAAGTAGTAAAGCCACTCCTTAGCTGAGTCTTTCAATGAGAATGGAAAAGCTCTCAACTTGACTTGCTCTACATGAATTCCTGCAGGTTTCATGCTAGAACATACCACATGGATTTCCTTCAAGTGCTTGTTGGGGTCCTCTCCGGGTAATCCATTGAAAGATGGCAAGAGATGGATTAAACCGGATTTCAATTCAAATGCCTCTTCATTTTCAAGAATGTCTATGCAAAGAGGCATTGATCTAGATCTGGAGCACCCAATGCCCTTAAAGTGTTTTACGCCATTGTCACTTCTTCGGATATTTCGGATGGCTCAAATGTCTCTGAACTTGATAGATCAATGTAACGCAGGCGACTTCAATGTCGGCGGTGTGAGTTGGAAGTTAGCCGGATGGAAGGGAAATTGAGGATGTGAAGTGAGTTGATCAATATAGTTCCTCAAATTTAGCAATCCTTCGTCTACTCCTTCAAGAGACATCAACACCTACAAAACACTCATAAAGAAAGATTAAAAATAAAATAAAATAAAATAAAATAAAAACAAAATAAAAATAGGAAATAAATTAATAGTGTAATTGAAAAAATTGGTTCCCCGGCAACGGCGCCAAAATTCTGATGCGTGCGGATGTAGTGATTAAAATTAAGATAAAAATCGGTTGTCAGGCCCACCGAAAAATAAAAACCTTACAACTAGTTGTAGTTAGTAAGGGTCGATCCACAGAGAACCAATTTAATTAACACTATTAAACAATTCCCAATTTAGACTCGATTAACAATAAACAGGTAAAAGGGGGTTTTGGAGTTTTGATGAACAATGAAACGACTTCAAAGATAACAATAAACAAACTGAAATCAACAATATAAGAAAATTGGTTAAGAGATTGAATCCACCACTAGATTTATATGATAATGTAAATCCACATATCCTTTTATTCCAACATGCTCAATTATGTTTTTATGCAATTGTGAGAGTAAATCTCTGTTTTCCTTACGTGTTGGTCAATTTAACAACCGCTCAAATCAACTCCTAATCACGATTAGTCATAAAGCAACCGCTCTTACAACTATCCAACAATTGCATTAAGATTTAGAAAACCAATTACACTAAGGTCTAATCACACACCAGGGATTAAATTACTTAGAACATATATTTCTCTAGATCTAATACCGCAATCAGCAAGCATAATAAACCCAGATCTACCACTTTTATAAGCGGCAAATAGCACAAAGATAATTATACCCACATGAACATCATACATCCCACTAGATCTACTACCGCAACCGCGCATAATAAACCTAGATCTACTACTTTGAAAGTAGGAACAAGTACAAAAACCTTCATACCAACAATAGATTCAGAAATATATGAATAAAAACATAAGCGTGTTGAAATAATCAAATATGCAAAGTTTACAACATTAATACTAGCGGTTTCATCACCCCCTTAACCAAGGGAGGTTTAGTTACACATAGCTAGAAAGAAATCACAAGAAAAACTATGAAGAAACAAGAAGAAACTATGAAGAAACAAGAAACTAAGAGAGAAAATGAAGGAGAGTTACATGTTGTTCATGATAAATGGTGCCTTTTATAGAAGTCTAAGGTAACAAAATGACAAAGGGAAGTGGGTGGATGAGTGGATGAGTGAGTGGAGTGTTTTAGTGGATGGATTAGTGGGTTGGTTTAGTGGATTGGTTTAGTGGATGAGTGAGTGGAATGGTTGAGTGGTTGAATTAGTGAAAAATGCCAAAGGACTTTTGGTGAGTGGGAAATTATGGACATGAATGGGTGAGTGGATGGATTAGTGGATGAGTGGGTGGAGTGGTTAAGTGGTTGGATTAGTGTATGAGTGGATGAGTGGGTGAGTTAGTGGATGAGTGGGTGAGTGGATGAGTGGATTAGTGGATGGATGAGTGGATTAGTGGATGGTTGAGGACGAAAATTTCGTGTCTGACTTGGAAGCCAAAAACGACCCACTATACTTCAGAACCACGAAAAGTGTTCTTCATGAAAGTTGTAGATCCTTGTCTTGGATATAAAATGGATAGCTGTTTCGTCCAATTTGGCTTCCTTAAGGCCAAGATATGTCCCAAATACCGTAGGTTGCTAAAACCCAACTTCAGCACCTCTGTTCCGACTTGCAAGCTCAAAATGACCTACTAGACTTCTTTTTCTCAAAATGTGTTCTTCATGAAAGTTTTTTATTTGGATCTTGACTATCCACTGTCCAAATTTCAGCCCATCTCCATTATTAAATCTTGAGATATGATTTTTTGAGTGCACACTGTTCGGATTCTACTGACAGAACCCGTATTCTGACTTCCATGTAAACTTAGGTCCCTTAGACATCTGAATCAGACTTCGAGCTCTTCATCAAAGTTGTAGAGCTTCCTCTTAGCTTTCCTACAAGATAAAATTCATGATTGTCAGATATCAGGAACTCAAGTTATGACCAAAATACAGAAACAATGTAAAATCTCAATAATGCTAAAAATATTCAATTAGGACCAATTTGAGCTCAAACTCACAAAATCATGTCAAACTCAATCAATTAAGAATATGGAGAGTGTAAATGACTAAATATAAGGGTTTCTTAATGAATAAAATATGTGTTTATCAAATTCCCCCACACTTAGCTTTTGCACTCCTGGGCAAAACTCAAGACCAAAACAAGGACATAAGAGATTAACAAAATTTTAAATTCCAACGACATTCAAGAGTCCAAAATTTTACAATCAAGAAGAACAACCAAAGGTTCAAGGGATCAAAACATTCATGAGTTAACAATTCTCCACATCTCAAACCAACAAGTAAGGTATCTTCAACATGAATCGAGAATGATAGATCTTCACAAGATTTCCTCTCAATCTCTCAAGTGTTTAAAAGGTAGGTATTTCACTCAATTCAACCCATGAAAATTACACTACCATAAGCTTGCTTATCTTCTACTTCTCCACTACTCAAAACACATGCACACACAAATCATGAGGACTTTATTCAAGGTTGTAGTGAGGTCAAGGTAACAGGAGAGGATAAAATGGATATGAGAAGATAAATACCAAAGAGAATAAAAGCAAATGAGAGCTGAGTTCAAATAACAAGCATAAAAGTTCATCCCAACTCTAGTGTATATCCCTTTACATATTCATTTCCCAATCCTTTTCTTTTTTTAAACACTTAGTTTTTTTTTTAGGCACTCTTTCCTTTTTCAACAACCATTTTGTATACACACCCCCACACTTGTTCAAAAACTCATCCATTAACAAAGCTAATGTTCTTTTATTCCCTAAGGTAAAATAAGAACACGATTTTTCATTTAAGGTACATAATGAGCTAGAAACAAGGAATGGTCAAATAAGCTCAAAGGGGTTAAGCAAAGGAAAATATACAAGGTTGGCAGGAATCAGAGAATTTCCAAGAAGTCAAAAGAGTGCTTGATATCAAATTGAAAACAAGGTTGGCTATTTGGTTAAAGTAGCTAATTAAGAAAGAGGGCCTCAATCATGTTCATGCATGCAAGTGAAATGTAGCCTTAAAAAGAATCAAAGCAAGTTCTAGAGTGGTCATTAACATGAGTGAAAATCACACAAGAAAGAAGAGAATGACATAAATGTTGAATCCATCCATTAGGCTCAAAATCTCACAAGGTATGCATCCATCAAACTCAATTCATCAATTTAATCATCCATCACCAAGCATATCAGTTCAAGAAGGGAGAAAAGTTATTCAATCATGCAATGAACCCCTTTTTTTTTTTTTTTTTTTTTTTTTTTTTTTTTTTTACAAAAAGAACATCTTTGAAATCTCTCCCCACGCTTAATATAACATTGCCTTCAATGTGAAAGAGAGATATAGAAAAGAGCAACACAACCTGATAAGAAGTGAATCAACGCCAAGCAGAAAAGAAACACACTGTCAGTACCGCATCAGACCCTGAAAAGAAATCAAACAATAAAACTTTAGTACTAATTAGTTACTACCTAAAAAACTCCTTACTCTGCCACCAATTAAGATGCGTCTCAAGAGTAAAATTACTCCTTACTCTGCCATCACTAATTGATTTAATAAGTACATGACAATCATATCATACTTTCCAAACAACACAACAAATTTTTTTATTTTTTTTTTATATATATATATATATATATATATATATATATATATATATATATATATATATATATATATTTTTGGGTCAATTATCCTTCCCCCAACTAAATCACAACATTGTCCTCAATGTTAAAATATAGATGAGTAAAGGACGGATGATATTACACTGTTAGAGAAAGTGACACAAATTTAAACGAAACAAGGTACAATAAAATCAAACCCATTAAAGATGAAGTCGCAGATCTGGTTTTTGTTTCTTGTTACTTCCTTTCGCTTCTGTTGACCAATCTATCGAGCTAATACCGGATCAGGTACATACTCAAAAGCTTCTAATTTATCAATGAGCTCATCAATAGTGGAGGCAGAGATAAGAAGTTGTCTTCTTTGAAGGAGTGATAAATTTACGTTCCACACTTTGTCAAGAAAAGATAACAAAAGATCAAAGAAATTATTAACATTCAACAAACCAATGGGTCTATGGTGGATGTTTAGTTCGACCCAAGAGACAATTTGAAAAATTTCTTCTAAAGTACCAAAACCACCTGGTAAGACAATAAATGCATCAGAATTGTCAACCATTGTTTTCATTCGTCCATGCATAGATGTTACCTGAATTTCTTCTCCAACTGTCTTTCCAGTGATATTATTTTCAGCCAAAGGTTTAGGAATAACACCTAAAACCTGACTGCCTCCTATCGAAGCAGCAAGTGATACAGCCCCCATTAACCCACGACAACCTCCCCCATATACAAGATGAATATTCCTCGTAGCAAGTGATCGACCAAGAGTGCTAGCTGCGTTTACAAACTCTAATCCCTTCCCATAACTCGACCCACAAAAAACACAGACATTTTTGAGGTTACGAATAGAAGGCCCCATTCTATACTCTTCCTCCTTTGAGTGTTTCGAGTTGAAGGAAAATGGAGAAAATGGAGTGTTTAAGTAGGAAAAAGAATGGAAAGGGAATAATTGCACTTTATGAGGGTAGGTTGGTACATTGTCGAAAAAGGTTGAAATTAAGAAACACACAGAATCTTTTCTTTTTTTTTTTTTTACTTTTTTATTTTTTTATTTTTTTATTTTTTTTTTGTTTTTTTGTTTGACTTCAAGAAAACCATCAAGGTAAAGAAGTCTAGAAACCCCTGAAGGACCCTGCTCAAAGGATCGTCTGTACAAAAATCAAAATACAACAAAATGATACAAAGATAAAAGAAATAGAAAATGATGACATACCTGTATGTACAGTGTCCATGGCGTATCTTTATATTGCGCGTCATGAGTGCAGTAGACATCACGTCTTTTTTTTTTTGAAATTATTAGAAAAACTTGATGAAAGATGAGTGTATACTTACTTAAGATTGGGATGGAGGTAGTCTGCTCTTTCGGCTTTGTGCCAAAGCATTGTTGACCAAGATTCGATCCATTCAAGACCAGTAACAACATAGGGCTCCCAAAAAGGACAAGTGGCCATAATACGACCGTTTTTGCCTCACATGTGTGGAATACAATCTACCTTCTTTGTTTTTCAATTAAGAAGGCTGGATCGGGATGCATGCATTTCCCATTCACGGTGTGTGTTACCAAAGCCAACCCTAAGAAGTATACATTTTTTGTTTTTTGTTTTGTTTTTTTTTTTTTTTTTTTTTTTTTTTTTTTTGTTTTTAGAGATGACATGAAGAAGAAGAAGAAGAAGAAGATATGTACAGATTGTTTGTGGATATGGCTCACATCGCCTCTGGTTAAACGTCCGAGAACGGCTTAAACATCTTCTATGAGTCGAGGATAAGCTTCCCATCCAATTTTCTTATAAATTGGCAAACAGTCTTTTAGAGTCGATTCCCAAGATCGTAGCGTTGTTCTTCATCCTTGAAGAGATTCCACAATTTAAGAATTTCACGATGCACCAATCCACAAGAATGCGTCTCAAGAGTCAATAAGATATCATCTAATGACTCCTTACTCATCCATTCTTAATGAAGAAAATTTTATCTTCTCTATTTGCGGAAACCATCCCCAAAGTATGACATCGCTTGTTACGCTTCCATCGTCCACATTTGTGACGGACTTGTAACCTTTTTGCTCTTCTCCTTTTAGAATATGAACTTCTTCCAAAACCGGGCATATATGAGTCAAATGAAATTGAGGACTCACTGCTAATCGGACCTTCGCTTCAATTATCCAACGTACATCTTCTCGGCATACCTTTGTGCATTAACAGTCTCAATCTTTCACATCGAACTTTATAGATTTTTCTCGAGCATTTTGAGGAAGAGAAGGAAAATGTTTTCTCGGGTTTGAAAGAATGACATCCATTTTGAAGGAGAAGAAGGATTTAGTTATTTTGGGAAACGAAAAATAAACCGACTTGAGAGTCACGAGTCACCGTATTCGCCACTTAACCTGAAGAACAAAGAACTCAAGAACTTGATTTTCCAGGAATGGTTGAGTCTTTGTCCATTAACTTTACGCGCATTACCATTCCTAGGATCCTCAATATTTACGGCCCCGGAGGATACACGTGTTTGACAAAGAAAAAAAACCGCGTCACCTAGATCTCAATTTTTCAAGGAGTAGGTGCGGATGATAATCTCAAAGCGAACCTTTTTGACCAATTTCCGCAACTTTTGCAAAAGGTGTAACGGACCTTGAATAAAGTAGGCCAATAAAATCCATACTTGCAAGATTTTCGCAGTTGTTGTCACTTGAAGAAAAGTGACCTTCACATGCTTCCGAGTGACAAAATTTAATGGCACTACCTACCTTTGTTGTCGGGCACACAGCTGTTTTTTTTTTTTTTTTTTAGAGATTCAAATGCTTACAACCAACAAACAGATAAAAACATAATCTAAGAAACTAATGAAAACACAAAATAAAAAGGGATAAAGAGAGCAAATCTGGTTGGGTTGCCTCCCAATGAGCGCTTAGTTTATTGTCCTCAGCCCGACATGATGATACTTTCAATGCTCCTCATATTGTGGAAGGATGAGGGTCATCACTTCCATCTCTGCACTGTCAGGAAGTTCATGATATGGTTTGAGACGATGACCATTGACCTTAAATGCTTTGCCAGAATTTTCACTCCTGATCTCAACTGCACCAAAAGGAAAAACATTAGTTACCACAAACGGCCCAATCCACTTAGAACGCAGTTTACATGGAAATAATTTGAGTCTTGATTGGAATAGCAGGACTTTTTGTCCTCTGTGAAATTTCTTTCTGAAATCAATTGGTCGTGGAATGCCTTAGCTTTAGTCTTATAAATCGGGGCATTCTCAAAGGCCTCATTTCTTAGTTCTTCCAATTCACTGTAATGGAACTTCCTTTGCTTTCCAAGACCTTCCAATTCCATATTAACTTGTTTAATGGCCCAGTAAGATCGATGTTGCAACTCAACGGGCAAATGACAGGGCTTTCCATACACCAACCGAAATGGTGACATACCGATGGGAGTCTTATAGGCAGTCCTACAAGCCCATAAAGCATCTTCAAGAGGCCTAATGCCGGTTTTACCGAAGTTCTTCAAAGTCCATCCACTTTTTCAAGAGGCCGCTTCGGGGGGAAGAGACCGGTGCTAGTTCTAGAGAAAATGTGGATGCGACATGACCTAGGATACCGTTGACGATGATGTCGGTTCCCACCTCCGGGGTCTTTTTCCGGACTACTTTTTCCTTATATGTTCCATGTCTCAAATGTTTCCATTTCCCTTTTTTTTTTAAATTTTTTTTTGATGATGTATGGAATGAGAATGAAATATAAAAACTCTTATCTTTGTACCTTCTCTTTTCCTTTTTCTTCTTTTCTTTTCGCTATATGAAGTTTTTAGGTTCGACCGGGGTGAGCCCAACGCTTACTATGGGGTGGCACTATCTCTTTTTATTTATCTGTGTTCTTTCATTCTTGTCTGGGGTGAGTCCAACGCTTACTCCGGCGTGACGTCCTCATGCCCCCAGCTTGGTGCTTTGGCTTGAAAAGGTAAAGTGACAAGTTTGAAATGCTTAGCCCGGGGTATTTGCGCCGGAAAGGGTGGATTCCAGTTTGGTTGTCGTAGTCTGAATGGTGACTCTGAGACCGAAAGTTTATCACGGTTTTATACCGCTGTCCCGAGCAAGATCCAGACTTAACCTTTGAAGACTGCGTGATGTTTAGATTGTTGTTTCAACTGTTCTGCGCAAATGTCTTTTCAATTGCTTTTGTAACTGCGAGGGCCACGTGGCGCGTTTTCAACAAATAGACTTGCCTAGAGCCTTGTGTGCCATGATGAACACGTTTTTGAGATTTGGATATCTGAGGACGAGAATGCCCCTTAACTGTTTTGGCCTTTATAGGTGGAGGTTTAGGGGTTCCTTGTTTATTTTTCTGTCATTTTCTAAGTAGTCTTCAGAGAGCTTCGCGCTGAAGAAAGGTGATTCGTGGAGGTTTCAAGGCATTTTCCACCCATTTCCTAGTCGTTTCTTACCATTTATTTGAGGTAACTACTTCTTTGACTTCCCCTTGGTTTTTTTCCCTTTCCTGGTTATCTCATACCTAGCACTGAGTAGTAGGGAAATTGTGCATTCTTTTTTCTTTTCTTGATGGAATGTGCTCCTTTGGTGTCTTTAAATTTCTGCTCTTGCCCTGGGAATTCTATCTCCGCCGCGCTGCGTACGGCGAATGTGTCCTTTTGAAATTTCAATTTTGGAAGGAAGGGAAACCAATGCACGAGTTCTTTGTGTCCGTGTCTGAATCTTTTGTTTGAATGATTCTAACAACTACTTACCGGCACTTTTTCATGTTCTCAGGGTTCAATGGTAAAAAGCAAAGGAGGGTCTAGGACCAGAGTATCTTCTTCTGAGGATCTTACTCTAGCTGTGATTGAGCAAATTCGGATTTGTCATGGTCCAAGGTTAGTATACCCCTGGGTAGGGGATGATGTCTAGAAATATCACTCCAACTTTTCTTCTAAGGTTGTCCTGAGACAGTTGATGGATTACATTCATCTGACTGACGAGAAGAAAAGGGACAAGGAGTTCGTGGCTGTATGTCCCGAATGGAACGAGAGGGTGTGCTTTAGTCGTGAGGCGGACTCTTATTTCATGTTTATGTATGAGCCCCTTTTTGTGAAGTTAGGGCTCCGTCTTCCATTCTCGGAGTTTCAGATGACTATCCTTCGTACTCTTGGAGTAGCTTCGACCCAGATTCATCCCAACGGCTAGGGTTATCTTATAGTTTTTGAGAGGCTCTACTGAGTGAACGGGCTAAGGTGTTTGGTCAATGCTATTTTCTACTTTTATACGCAATTAAGTCACCAGGGTTCATCGAAGTAGAAAAATTGGCTCATCATTCAATCCAGAAACAGTCGCAAGTCCTTTAATGTCTTTCAGGATAGCTTCAAAGGATTTAAGACTAGGTTTTTTAAGGTTATGGTGGCTGAGGAATTCCATCCTTTTTTCTTAAATGTTGAGGGTGAACCGAAGTTTCCGTTGTATTGGACGCCAGATGCTTGGAGCACCTCGACCGTTCCTTTGGAGAAAGAAAAGGATGAGCTTAACCTGGAAGAGCTTAAGACGGTTGAATTTATATCCCGGTATGCCGAGAACGGGAATATTAATATTAGAGCTGTCCTCGAGACCCCTGGTGATGACATTCTCCTTCCTTTGTTAGGTGGGAAGTAAAGTATGGTGGTTTACCTTGTGTGTGTGGCATTGTTTTTTTTTTTGTACCCTTGATTTCTTGCTTTCTGAATTGCTTGTCTTGTTTTGTTTCAGTGAGCGGTATGGTGTCCGGACAATTTGTCGCGACTTTGCATGCGTACAGGGCAAGGAGAAAAGGGGCGGAGTCTTTGAGTGCCCCTCCTGCTACAGCCCCGGCACTGCGTGAGGTTGTTGTTGAAGAGGTCTCTAAGGGCCCGGGGTCTCCTCAAGATCTTCAGTCAAGCAAGAGGAAAGTTGCGGAGGACTTTTCTGACTAGGGTAAGAGGGCTGCCACTGATAGAGGTGCAGAGGAGGGTGCCACTCTCCTGCCTATTATTGCGGGGAGTTTTGACCCCCGACCATTCATTGATGAACACTTTATGAAAAGTGAGGTGATGGGGCACATATCCTGGCGAAAGAAGGTTCAAACTTTAACCGAACTCCAAACTTTGGCCCTTCGTGCTATTGCCGATGTCTGATATATCGATATGACTGTCGAGGAACTCGACAGGAAAGCATCGGCTAATTTGAAGAGGAAGGACCAAGAGATTGAAGAGTTCGCTCTGAGGCTTAGCGCCGCCTTCAAACTTAATAAAGATGCGCAAGTGCGAATCACTAGTTTAGAAAGGGCATTGGTTGAGGCCGAAACAGATAAGAAAAGACTTGAATTGAGCAAAATTGAGGCCAAGAAGGCCAATGCTTTCCTCCGAGATGAAGCGGCCCAATTGAAAAAGGATACGGATGAGCTATATACTATTTCTGAGAAGATCGGAGGGGATCAGTTCTAGAATATTATAGCCCAGATTCAATACTTTAATTCGGGTGTCACCATCGCCTTGGAAAATCTTAGTGTTGAAAAAGTTTTTCATAACAGGGAGCTCATCTTGGTGCAAGACCTTCCTCAAGAATATTCCGAGGATGCTTCAGGGGCTACTCAGACTCCGGAAACTGGCAGGGTTGAACCCTAATTTTTTTTCTTTTTGCCTTTTGTTATGTTGTAAAGACAATTGTCCCGTTTGGTTGGGGCTTCTAAATTTATGCATCTTTGCTTCATATTTGTCTGCCTGTGTGTTTTACTTTCCGTGGTCCATTTTGGGACCAACGCCCATTATGGTGTCTATTGCAGCCATGTTGTGGACTTAAGAAATTTTCTTTTGTAACTAACGTAAAAATCATTGTCCGAGTTCTATAACCGTGATGCCGGATAGGTAACATCCTTTTGGACTTAGGTATTAAAAAACACCTTAGTCTATTATCCAGATACTCATATTGACGAGCATTTTGGAAATATGGACTTAAGCAAGAATAAACACCTTTAGTATCTTCTCCCTCGTTTATAGATTTAAACTTATGGAATTTTTTGAACTTAGGTGTAAGAAATAATGCCTTAGCTTAGGATACATCGTCCAAAGGGCTTAATGCTTTTGAATCCTTTGGCCTTAGGCATGTGTTGTTATTTAAACCTTGCCCGGGGTCTTCTTATTAATCGTACTGGTTAAGCGGGATCCCACTTAGCTTAGGTATGAGGGTGGGCCACGGGTCATCAAAATCGTTGTGCCACTAATTTTGAGGTAGACAATGTCGGGTATCGAGGTCGGGTGTTGATCTTGTAGCTAGTTATTGCAACTGGGTATGCTACGCCTCCTGACTTGAGTTTTTAATTTCTTATCGAAAAAGTGGTATCTGAACAACTTTTTTTCATTGATAAGTGTTGTAGGACGAAGGTCCACACAAGGTCAAATAAGGACAGATTAAACATTAGTTTTTACTACCAGACTAGGCGACTATAAGCGTCTAGCTATAATATTTCTTAAGTTTATCTGCATTCTAATAGTTCTTGATTGTGCTACCTGTTAGGGTTTCTAACATGTAGGTTCCTTTGCCAGTGCTGACGACGATACGGTAGGGGCTTTCCCAGTTAGGGGCTAGTTTCCCTTAGGAGACATTTTTCTCTTCTATGTCTCTTTTCCTAAGAACCAGATCCCCCGGTTGGAAACGCCTTGGAACCACTTTCTTATTATATCTGGCCATCGTCCTTTGTTTGAGGGCGGTATCACGTATGTGGGCCACACGTCTTCTTTTTTCCAACAGGTCCAGGTTCTCTCTGATCAAACCGGGGTTATTGTCGGGCGAAAACTCTTGATGACACCAACTTTGTTCTCCGATCTCCACTGGGATCATTGCTTCGCTTCCATAAGTGAGTTTAAAAGGGGTTTCACCCGTGGTAGAGTGAGGAGTAGTCCTGTAGGCCCAAAGGACGTGGTCTAGCTGTTTGGCCTAATTTCCCTTGGCTTCATCTAATTTCCTTTTTATTCCCCGAACAATAACTCGGTTGGCGGCCTCTACTTGTCTGTTTGTCCTGGGATTTTCAACAGCGCTGCAGTGATATTTTATTTTTAATCCGGCCAGTAGCTCTTCGAATCCCTTATTTTTGAACTGAGTTCCGTTGTCAGTTACTATGGATTCTGAAATTCTAAACCTGGTGATAATGTGCCGTCATGTGAATTTCTGGATCCGAGCCGCAGTGATTGTGGTTAAGGGTTCTGCCTCAATCCACTTCGTGAAATAATCTACTGCTACCACCAGGTATTTCAGTTGGCCTGAGGCTTGAGGGAAAAGACCCAAAATGTCCATTCCCCATCTGTAGAACGGCCAAGGTACTGACATTGTGGATAGCTCCTTTGAGGGGGCTTTATACTGGTCCGAATGACGTTGTCACTTGTCACAAATTTGGATATGTGCATGGGAATCAGCTTCCATTATTGGCCAGTAATATCCTGCCCTTAGTGCTTTTAGGGTCAGTGTTTTTTCTCTTAAGTGGTGTCCGGAATTTCCTTCATGAACCTCAGCCAAAACGTATTTTGTTTCTTTTGGGGTGAGACATTTGAGGAGGGAAGAAGAGTAACCACGTCGGTACAAACGACTGTCGTATATGGTGTATCTTACTGCTGTCTTGGTTAGCTTTGAGGCTTCTTTGGGATCTGGAGGTACGACTCCGGACTGCAAGTATTCCATAATGGGGGTGATCTAAGACATCCCTTCCTCTTCTACCTGAAAGACGACATTATCTGTGATGGAGGGCTGAGGAAGAGTTTGTTGGATCACTGATCGGTTGTTGCCAGGGCTTTTGGTGCTAACAAGTTTAGACAAAAGGTCTACTCTGGAGTTTTGCTCCATTGAGATGTGCACAATCTTTGTTTCTTCGAAGCCTTTGAGGAGTTCTTGGACTTTGACCAAGTATCTTTACAAGAGAGGCTCATTGGCTTGATGTTTACCTCGTATTTGGGAGGTTGCTAACTGTGAATCGCTGCAAAGTGTGATCCTAATTGTCTCTATGTCTTTTGCCATGGATATTCTAGCAATGCATGCTTCGTACTCCACTTGATTGTTCGAGGTAGGGAACTCGAACTTCAAGGAATGCTCTATCGTCAATCCTTATGAATTCTCCAAAATTACTCCGGCTCCACTTCCCTTGGGGTTGGAGGATCCATCACAAAGATGGTTCAAGAGATTTTCTCTGGGTTTTCTAGGTCGGAAGTAAGTTCTACTAAGAAATTGGACAACGCTTAGCCTTTTATTGCGAGTCGTGATTAGTAGGTGATTTCGAACACAAAGAGTTCGATTGACTAGGTAATCATTCTTCCTTTCAAATCTAGTTTGTGCAACACTTAGCGGATGGGTTGGTCTGTCCTTACTACCACGGGGTGGCACTGGAAGTATTATCGCAGTCTTCTTACCGTGGTGATCAGGGAAAAAACAACTTTCTCAACTTTTTGATACCGGAGTTCTAGTCCTTGAAGGACTTTACTCACGAAGTAGACTGGTTTTTGACCTTCGTCCGTCTCCTGAATTAGTACCGAACTTATAGCCTCTTCGTGGACTGAGAGATACATGAATAGTATTTTTCCGTTGTTTGATCTTGACAAGATTGGGGGAGGACAGAAGTTTTTTCAAGGACGAAAAGACGTCCTCGTATTCCAGGGTTCATTCAAAACTTCTTCCCTTTTTGAGTGATTTGAAGAGGAGAAAAGACTTATGAGCTGCTTTAGAGAGGAAACGCGTGAGGGTTGCTATCCTCCCTGTCAACTGTTGTACTTCCTTGACACACTGGGGACTCCTTATGTCGAGGACGGCCTGACACTTGTCGGGGTTGGCTTCAATTCCACGGTGGGTTAGCATGAATCTTAAGAATTTACCGGCGTGGACTCCAAAGGCGTACTTCTCTGGATTTAGTCTCATATTGTGCTTTCGGACTTGTGTGAACACCTCTTCAAGGTCTATTGTGTGGGATCCGCCCTGTGGGGTTTTCACTATCATGTCATCAGCATAGACTTCTAGCATTTTCCCCACTTCGTTCCAGAAAACCTTGTTCATCATTCTTTGGTAGGTGGCTCCTGTATTTTTTAGTCCGAAAGAGCATGACCCTATAGCAGTAACTCGTCCTTCCAATGATGAAGACAATTTTTTCTTCATCTCTGGGATACATCAAAATTTGATTGTACCCGGAGTAGGCATCCATGAATGATCGCCACATGCAGCCTGAAGAGCTGTCAACCAGTTAGTCCACATTGGGAAGTGGATATGGATCTTTTGGGTAAACTTTGTTCAAATCTGTGTAATCCACACACATTCTCCACTTTATGTTGGGTTTTTTCACTAGGACCACGTTGGACAATCACGTGGTATAAGCAATCTCCCTAATGAATCCGCAACTTAGCAATTCTTTTACTTGCTCTTCGATGACCTGTTACCTTTCAGGGCTGACCTTCCTCTTTTTCTGAGCAACCGACTTCATATCCTTGCTAATGGACAGACGATGGCAGATGAAGGAAGGGTTGAGTCCAGGCATGTCGGACGACGTCCAGGCGAGCAGGTCCTTATTTTTCTACAACAACTTAATCAACTGTTGTTTTTCGTCATCTCCTAACCGAGCTCCGATCTTGGTAATTTGGTCTGGCCTATCCCCAAGTTGGAGAGGCTGTAGTTCATCCTCTGGGTGGGGTCTGATGCCGCGAAGTTCTTCTCTGGTATCCAACTCAGTCATCAGTATGTTGACCTGATCCAGGACTGGGCCAATTTTGATAGACTTTCTTTTTTCCGGGGCCCTGCAGATTTTCAAACTTTCGTTGTAGCATTTCCTTGCAGCAACTTAGTCGCCCTTGACAGTGACCACCTCCTTGTGCTTATTAGGGAATTTCATGACAAGGTGGGTGGTGGATACTACGGCGCCGAAGATGTTTAGGGAAAGACGACCAAGGTTGATGTTGTAAGCCGAAGGGTAGTCTACGACTAAGAATTTCACATTGACTGTTCTAAAAAGCGTGGAGGGACCTAGGGTCAGATGGGTTTCTTAGTACACAACCGGGGTGATCTTCTCACCCGTGAACCCCATGAGTTCTCCTTCGTGTAAGGTCAAATCTGACCGCGGGAGTTCTAGCTTCTGGTAGAAGTCTAGGAACATAATGTTTGTCGAGCTCCCTTGATCCACGAAAATTCGGCGGACTTCGGCATTGGAAATGACCCTAGAAATGACGAGGGGATCATCATAATCCAGGATGATTCTGCCGTAGTCTTCGTCCGAAAAGGTGATGCACAGCGTCTTTTTTCCCGCTGTGTTGGGTTTGGAGTTAGAGTGAGAGACACTGAATACCATCATTCTTAATGCTTTCTTTCATGCTCTGTTTGATGGTCCTCCTTCAGCGAATCCTCCCGCAATAGTACTGAGCGTCTTGTTTGGTTCAAGGCGACGATCGTCGTTGTCGTTAGGTGAAGTGTCCCTATTTCTTCCCTGACGATCGTTGTCATTTCGGTGGGGTGGTGTGTGGGATCTTCTCCTCAGACTTCGGTTTGTCCTCCTTCGGTGGGGAGATGGACTCCGCTCTTTGTCCTTTCGGTGTCTACCACGATGCTCATTATTTTGGGCACGGAGGACATATTGCTGTAATCGTCCGGCCTTGACTAGGAACTCAATGGCGTCTCACAGTTTGTAGCAGTTTTCTATGTCATAGTCGTAACCTTTATGGCACGCACAATGTTTGGAGTGGTCTTTTTGCTTGTGCTTTTTAATGAGAGGTGGTCTCTTGATGTTCTGGAACTCGGTCTGCATCACCTCCCTCAAGATCGTTTCTCGTGGGACGTTTAGGGCGGTATACTCAGCAAACCTTCGCTGAGGTGGGCTACCTTTAGGACATCTGGACCTTGAGGAATCGTGATTGGATTTTTGATGAGTGCGCTCATTTTTATCCTATCTCCTCTAGTCTTCCGTTGCTTCCTCGAGGTTGACGTATTTTTGGGACCGTCTCTTGAATTCACCCAAGTTCTCAGGCTTCTTCTTTACGAGGGATGCAAAGAATTCAGACCCCACACGAAGACCGCTCCTGGCATAGTGAAGGGCGATCTTATTGTCAAAGCTTTCCACGTTGGTACATGTCACCATGAACCGTCTTATATAATCACGGAAGGGCTCATCCCTGCCGAATCTTGGCTAGAGATTTGATGGACTTGGGCTGCTCCTTACTGGTGGTGTATTGGAGCAGGAACCGTTGTTTTAGGTCTGACCAATCTACGACGGATTTACGTGGTAGTCCGGAAAACCATTTAAGGGCTCCTTTTTTTAGGGAGAAAAGGAATGCACGACATAATAGCTCCATGGATCCGCCATGGAAGCACATAGATTGCTCAAAGGCGTTTACGTATTCCTGGGGGTCTGTGGCTCCATCGTAGATCTCCAAGTTAGCAGGGAACTTGAAGTTCCTTGGGACCCAGTATTCCATCAATTAATCAGAGAAATGGTGCTCTTGGATGCTGCGGTTTGAGTTGTTGTTCCTCACGTTAGATACCATGGCTTCAGCATGACCCCTTTTTTGGTTGTTCCCCTCCTTACGTCCTCCCTCAGTATGGTTTGACCTGAGCTGATTTTCATGTATGGCTCTTTTCATGTTTTCTAGTCTCTGGTATTACTCGTTCAGCATGACCATGTTGTAACATGTCCTGAAATTGATGTTAGGACATATGGGACTGGCTCTCATGCTCATAGTGAGATACTCAGTTGCCAACATCGTCGTTTGGCATTCCCAAGCGCTGACGCACTGGGATTCTTTATTTTTGGGTGTTAGGGTTTCCCTCTTTGCCTTGGATTCCAAGTCTATTCTTTACCGAGGGGTTTGGACTCTTATCTGAAATCGAAACGGAATGTCCCTCGTGCTGCTACTCCGCGTTGGGTGCCTGGTTTCTCATGGCAGAGTTTTCTTTGGTAGATGGTAGGATAAAGGGATGTTGGGTGTCTGGTTTCTCACAACAGAGGGATGTTGCGTAGCAAAAGCCTGCATATGGTTAGTAGAAGTTTGCGCAATGTCCCTCCTTGAGTTTTGTCTCGTGTTCACTATGGTTGAGTGGGATTAGAAGTTTATAGATTCCTACAGACAGCGCCAATGTTCTGGTGTAGAACCAGAGGGTGCCTGAGAAGACATGTGCATAGTATTTTCCTCCTCTTTGTGCGGTTGTTACCTCCAAGAGTCTTGAACAGGGGGTGGGTACCTGCAAAAAGACTCTAACGCTCAAGTCAAATAGGGCACAATGAAGGTGTACACCGTAAGAATTAAGGTTACTTCGTTAGAGTGGTGTTTTCTGATACTTATAGTGCATGTGTACAGTCCTTGAGCATTCGTCGCAGAGTGCAAGTATGCAGAGGTCGTGGCCTGTGGGGGGAGGGTTTGCCTCATCTCCATGATCGTTCGAGCAGAGGCCTGACGGAGGGTGCCTCTCTCCCACGATCTTCCAGACAGATCCCTGAAATCGCGGACCTGTCGTATTAGTGGCCAACCATTGTAGCAGGTAGTCATGGTCCATACACTGTAAAGGTCATCATCGGTAGTGATCAGGTTATGCGCAGACCTACAGAGTGTTTAATTGAGGAGTACGACTAGTACCCACGTACGAACGTCTTGCTGAGATGCGTACTCCGGGTCCTGGTGGCGTATATGTCAGGTTTGACCCCTAAGGGCAGTATCCCGAATCACGGTCCAAAACACTAATTAATAAATAATTGGGTTTGTCTAGCTGTTTCATTTAATCTATATCGGCCATAATATATGTGGCTTTGTTGGATTGCCTTTATGAGTTAATGTTCTATTCTGTTTAATCTGTGTTTCACCATGGGTGAATGGTTGAGTACTACCTAATCTACAATGTATACTGCGCCAATAAATCGATGGTATGTTTAGAGAAATTATAATAAGAGTATTTCCAACGTTGATTTAAGTTATTATCTTTAAATTTTATGTGAATGTATTTAAAATTGATGATAAATATTTTCTTGAAGAATGTATTTATTGTTGATTCAAGATTATGTAATAATTTCTTGATGTGTTGAAGTCTTAATTTGCACCATCTTTATTCTTTAATAAATAATACAAGATTAAATTATAATTTTATTCTTTATAGTATTTATTTTAGTCCTCATAGTGTTTATTCGTTTTTAATTTAGTTTAGCTCTTACCGCAGTTTGTAAAAGAAGTCAATATAATCCAAGGTGTTGGAAAAGCTGGAAGCATTGAACAAGTTAACTTCAATGAAGGTTAGCAATCAAACAACTACTGAACAAGCTCATTCCTCTATATATTTGGTGATGTGAATAATTTCTTATAACTCTTTCTTCTTTTATCATTATGCAGCTAGCCCCTTCAAATATTTGAAACAAAGGAGTGATGTGCTGGATAAGGACAACTTGGTTTGCAAATACACTACGATGGCGGCAGGGTCCAGTTCTGTGCCATATGTTGTGCCGTACCCTGGCAGATATTCTGCCCACCCGCAACAACTGTATGGTGGGTATCCTCAGCCTCAGTCGGGGTTCGGGTACCCTTCGCAACCTGTGTTCGTGTACCCTCCGCAACCTGGGTTAGTGGCGGGGTCCAGTTCCATGCCATATGCTGCGTCGTACCCTGGCGGATATTCTCCTCAGCCGCAACAACTGTATGGTGGGTATCCACAGCCTCAGTCAGGGTTCGGGTACCCTCCGCAACCTGGGTTCATGTACCCTCCGCAACCTGGGTTCGTGTATGCTGCTCCGGTTCAGAATCTGGGAACAAACAATTTGTTTGGGAAATTGGGAGCGCTGGCTAATGGAGTGCTGAGTGAGGTTATTGGAAACATATTGAATTTTGAGGCAAGTTATGATCATGGTGCATAGGATGCTGGTGGATGTGACTTTAATGGCATTTGTATTATACATGATATACAAACTTAGTGTGTGACTGGAGTTATACAAATTTTAATTATTTTAATAATTGATTATTATATAAAAGTTTTTTTGTTATAATCGATTCATTTTTATGTTTAGATATGTTAGTTAAAAAATAATTTTAAATTAATTTATTTAGTTTAATTGGTATAAAAAATTATTTTTATGTATTAAATTATCAAAATAAATATATAATAATTAAAAAAATTATTTGATTGATAATGAAAATAGTATTTATATATCAAAATGTAAGAAATATTTTATAAATTAGAATCATAAGTTTAATCTTTAATATTATAAAAAAAAATTATAACTTTTATTTTATATTAAATTTCTTATAAAAATTAAAATTAATTTTATTAAATATATTATAATACTGTTAAAATAATTTTTTTTAAAAAAATTAACTTAAAAAAGCTAAAACAAACATGCACTTATTCAAATTTGTAAATAACAGCGTGCAACCAAAAAAGGGACATCTGGAATGGTTGCAATTTGGATGGCCATGAAGGGCTAGTGGTCTGGCAAAAATGTTTGTACTTCGGTAGTTTTTATTAGTTTTCAAATTAGTTTTCATAATTTTTTAAAAATCAATCATCGTACTTATAAATATTTATAAAATAATTATCGTTAAATTCTATTATAACACTATTAATTTAAATATTTTATAAATAAAAAATATTAAAAAATTATTTATTAAACAAAAAAATATTTACTAAAAAGTAAAAAACATCTATTAAAATAAAGAAACATCAATTGAACATTTTTAAAAAAGAAAATAGATGTTTTAAAGAGTATTAACTAAACAAAAAAATAATTACTAGTTAACTAACTGATGGCATAATAACAACATTATAATGAAAGTTAATAGTAAAAAATATTTTAAAAATATTTATAAGTGTAAGAATTAATTTTAAAAAATTATAAAAATTAAATTAAAAATAAATAAAATTATAAGAACTAAAATTATAATTTGATTATAATAAAAAGGAATGAAGAGGACTCTATAAAAATTAGAATTAATAAAGTTGTTCTTGCTGTCATTTCTTTAATTTGAAGCACGTTACGCCGTTAAACTAACCACACTTAACAAAGTCTTCTCCATTGTCTATCTCACACACACATATTTCATCAAAATAGTTGATTTATTATTATAATAATAAAAATGCCCCTCTCAAGAATCAAATGGTGAATTGGTGATCGTATAATGCAAAAAATGGTAGTTTTATTATGCCTGGGGTTAAATGAAAGGGTTTATTTCCAAACTAGACCTGGAGAAGGCAAACTTAGATTTCTTTTTAAGTGACCTTCTTCTCCTTTTTTTTTTTTTTTAAAGTACAATAAGATTAGAAATCTAAGTAGTTATGATGATGTTTGAAGGGTTTTAAAACTCTTCACGTTTTCAACTTCCCTTCTGAATTGAGACTACTTATCATGAGTTGTGTCAACTCTACACGTTACTCAATTATATTCTCAATGGCGACATCACATATACCTTCAGTTCGGAGTGCGGAATCAAACCTTCTCTGTTGCAGGCGATGTTTTTAAAAATAGGTTGAATCATATAAAGTGAACGGTTTATAGTTTAATTAAATTACTTATATTATAGTCATTTAAATTTTTATTTCTTTTAAAAAAATAATTAAAAATTTTAAATTAGTCAGTTCATTGACTTTTATTAAATTTTTTAATTTTTTATTAGTTTTTAACTATTCAACTATTCATTTAATTTTTTAAATAAATTTAAAATTAATAAAATAATCAATTCATAATTCAACCAATCTAACTTATCCGATTAAAACGGTTTTAAAAACACTGATTGCAACGGCTTCAAGGACTGTTAACAAAATACTCAGTGATCAGTTATTCATTTTAATCTAGAGGAATCCAAACCAAGGTTTTCACTCAAAGTAGATGAACCTCATAAAGACAACTTGGCCTCCATTCTCTACACCAGACAACTTAGACGAAAATTAAAATTTTATTCAAATATCAACAGAATTTATGTTGGTTGCTTTAATTTCTTTGCTCCTCGAATAATATTTCGCAATAATAATATTGTTTTGGGCCTGATCCCATGATCAACTTGAAAAAAATGACTTTCTTACTACAAAATACATGATGATAAGCTGCAATAGATTTATTATATATTATATAGACACAATTCATGGCTTTTTTATCAAACTGTTATTAGTGGTAATTTTTTTTATTAAAATGTCATTTTTTAAAACAAATTTATCAATATGTCATTCTTTCAAAATTATTTTTTAAACTATCACACTTTGATCATATGTTGTATTTTTTTATTTTTTCTTGAGACACGTAGAATGCACCAAAGAGCTTGGCGCATCCACGTAAATTGCGCCAACACGCTTGACTCAATCTACATAGATGCACCATGCGCTTTGACGCATCCTATGTGACCAAGTGCAATGAATACGCTATAATGTTTGGCATAACATGTACAAAAATGCAACGTCCCTTTTTTTATTCTCTCAAAAAAGGAACGTCACACCATAATATAATGAAACGTAAAAATGAAGTAAATTACAGAAAATAATAATTATTTTAAACTTCATAGACCCGGTTCATTTTATAAATATATAGGTTCCTTTCTAAATGACATTATATATATATATATATATATATATATATATATATATATATATATTAAATTGTTGCATTAGATTGTATTATTACCTAGTAGTGTCAAAAGAATTAACTTAAAAGTTCTTTTTGTAGCGAATTAATAGTTAAATCAGTTGCAGAAAAATCAACATAACATAAATCATACATCCATACATAACATTTATATTTATATATTTATATGCATCAGCCTGTTTAATTACATCATGAATTATACAAAAAAAAAACAAAAGATGTACCCACCCGAGATGATACAAATATACACCCATCAGAACAGCAAAACATCAGGCTTCCCAAAAAGATAAACGGTTAGCCATCAGTAGCTACCGACAGTATCAACCCCTCAGACTGATGAGAAGGAACCGAAGCAGGGTCCTCCTCATCCGATGAAATAGCCATCGGAGCTACTGAATTTCGGGCAGGAGCTCGAGCAGTGGAAAGAAAAGAATCATCCTGTGGGGTGTAGTACATATCAGCCCATATATCCCTAACTGATAGGTAAAACTCAAGGTGGACAAAGGCATTAAGGTCAAAAATAGGCGGGTCATAGCGACCCCAAGCTAAAGACACCGTCAGCTCCCCATGGTACACACATCGATCCGTCTGCACATTTATGTGCTAGCAGTCGGGACCTCCATGTAAAGTAATCCTGGTATTGCCCAAAAATCCGCGTGGGCCCGACGACATCCTCAGCAAGCTCTAGTCATAGTAGGGCCAGAAGCCAGGAAACTCAGGCGTTTCCTTTTCTTCACAAACGTCTTCTTAGAAGTACACAGATCGACAAGAATATAAAAATACAGAAAGAGGTGAGACACCCAACTTTCATTACTAATACGGCAATAAGAAAACAGAACGGCGCTGGACGCCCACATAATAACATAGTTCATACATTCAATCATGGTAATAGTAAAATTAACAGTAAAAGCAAAATGCTAATAAATAATTGTAAGAATTACAATAACAGGTAGATAACAGTAATATCTCCAACAGTCAATAGTTCAAGTAATTAGATAATTATTACAGTAATAATACGACCAGATATTTTCACAGTTAGAAATGCTCTTGCTCAATGAATTATGAGACTGACAGTTCACAATGCACAAGGTACTAAAAATCCTACTCCATGGAGCTAGGCATCAACATTTTAGAGTGAATGATCAAGGAGTTATACCAGTATCTCGTTAGCCTTAAAAATAGTGTCTTTCATCTCATAAAAATATTTGTGCAATTGGCTTATACATGGCACCTCAACAGTTGATTGCGATATAGGACAGCGTCTCAGTCCGGATCATCGGTGTGTTTGCATCGGTCTATCCCACGGCTCCAATAGAGCTACCACTGTCTATTGTGAGACACCCGCACTCCGACGCCCCCAAGGCCAACCACTATGACCCTATGCTTAGTCTATTGACACCCGCACATAGGTGTTATTCAATCTCCTAGGCATACATCACCTTTCCAATAATGTCCAACAGATAACACATATACATGATGACTCAATGTACATCATATATGTTCATCAATTGTAAAACGATGCATCTCCTGCATATTCACCAACAAGGTATTTATCATGGAACATAATATAATGGCATGTATATACAATTCTCAACAATATCATGCCACAACTTCATCAATTAATCATCAATAAGCATTTAGTCCCACACATGGACTCACATTAGCATAGAATCAATTCTCAATATCAATATATATATATATATATATATATATATATATATTATAGTAGTCCCATCATGAGTGTTCAAATTTATCATTCGATCTCTTGTCACATTATCATCAAAGCATTTTTCCCAAGTAATTTGGTTGCATAATCATTCAATATTTAAGGTTTAAGGTTTGTATTTAGATCCCACAGGGTTAAGAACTCTATTCCCATCAATTTTGGATAAAAAAACTCTTATTTGGGGGCCTGGTAATCGATTACATACAGGCTGTAATCGATTACGTCTCAACTAGAGATTATGTAATCGATTACATCCAGCCCAGAAAACTATTTTCGCAGTTCCAGAAGCATTGTAATCGATTACAATGGCTATGTAATCGATTACAAGCTTGTTTTATGCAGAAATCAGAGTTCTTAAACCATTCTAAACCTAAATCAAACTAATAAACATCATCAACGTATTCAAAAGAACCAATAATAGATTCATATTCATCAAAACACACAATGCAAGTCCATAGGTTCATACACATCAAACAACCATAAAATCATAAAATTAATACAATATAACAAAGAGAGTAATCCAACATGGATTCCCTCATCAACAACAACACACAAGATATTTCCTTACTACTAAGATTGGTTGAAGATGATCATCTCCCTCTTACCTATTTGAAGACAACACAAGGGTGCTAATCCCTTTTGCTCTTGATTCTCGTTTTCTACCTTCAAGAAAACACTAAGGTGAGTAACTTTCACAATGTCCACTCAAACCATGGAAAGATGAGTTATTGGTCACATAGGTGACCAAGAAAAACGAAAATGAGAAGAAAATAGAAGAAGGTTGAAGACTTTACCTCAAAAGCTCCAAGTTTTACCTTCAATGGTGGATAATGGAATAAGAAGAACTTAAGGATGACTACCAAAGAGAATAACCTTGGAATGGTGGAAGAAAACTAGAAATGTGATTGGTTTAGCAAACAATGGAGATGGTCTCCAATGGGTGGGTGCACCATGGAGAAGGAAGAAGAAGAGAAGAAAGAAAAGTGCTTGAAGAAAATGAGAAGAGAGAAAAGTATTAGGTGTTTTTGTGTTTAGAAAAATGGAAATAAGGTGATAAAAGTGAGAAGCATTTCTTTGCTTCCCCAAAATGGGCTTCAGCCGTGGAGTGAATGGGGAGGGAAGAGAGAGAAAAATGTGTATTTGAGGAAATTTCTTGGAATTTTCCCCTTAATGAGCTTTGATTAATTTAATCTTTCTTTTGAAAATAAAGCTAATAATGGATGTGACACAAAGTAAATTTTGGATAATGTGATAGAATTTTTTTTAATACATACTATTATCCAATGGACAACTGTTACAGATAGCAAAACTAGTATTAATTGTCAAACAGATAATAAAATACACAACGATTATTATTTATCAGATAAAAATCTCGAAAAACATAAAACCTCATAAATCGTGTCCAGTCTCGGGTTTAGTAAGATCCCCGTCGACGTTTCCACAGATCAAGGTTCTCGAAAAAAATATCTCATTTTCTCGGTTCCGCTCAGTTTATACGTAAAACGAAAAATAATATTAAAATATTTCATATTCACAGAAGAATTTCTAAAAATCATAAATATTATAAAATGAATATTTATAATAAAATAATTAAATTTTGGGGTGTTACAAAAAACGCCAAATTTGTTGGCTTAACCTAACTCAGTTTATACATATTTTAATATTAGGTTTTTTTTTGGAGGATATGAATATTAGGTACATATCGTTTACGTTAAAAATCATTGTATTTTGTATTACATGTTGAGTTGAATTTTTATTTTATATAAACTCTTTTATATCATCATCTATGTAAAAAAAATAATGTTAATTTATATTTTCAAATTGATAAATTAGACATATATGAGGATTTAGGGAAAATTAGAGAACGCTCAAATTGGAGTAATTTTATTGAAAATTCACGACACATTACTTATCATGGACTAAAATTTAAAGAAATTAAGTGATATGATATTCACCACCCTCCAACCTATATATATTTTTTAGTATTCTCTGATCATATACAAAATGAATGCCACCAATGACATATGACAATCTCATTGGTTACTTGGATATGAGATTATCGTACTTAACAAGCAATGACATGAGATTAGGGTAACAACTAACTAGGTGTCTCTTTTAGTATTAGATAACCACCAAATATTATAAAATTATTATTTTCTTCGCCCTTCAACTTTTTGGCATCCATACTTTGCCATGCATTTGTTTTTAAATTCCCTATGAGCGTCGTGTTATACATTATTAGATTTTGCTAATGTAAACTCGAGTATTATAACATAACATTTGGATGATTTAAATTATAATGGGATGCGTGCTTAGTATTTAAAAGTTAAGAAATTTTAAAGAAAATTATGAGTGTTGAAATCCAAATGCTTATGCGTTTAGACATTCGAATTCTACGAAAATTTTGACAGAATTTCCCCTAAATATTAACTTCCCAAAAAGCACACAAACATGTTTAATTCCACCATAGTACCAAGATCAGCAATATAAATGGAACAACAAACAAGTTCAATCCAACAAGGGTACCAAAATCATAATTGAAAATCATAAATAATAATTTAGTCAAAACCACTAAATATAACATTCTCATATACACGTCGATGAGATGGACCAGCATCAGAATGCGGTGGTCTGTGAGAGGAATCAACTGAAGGACCTGGCTGTGATGGGTATGGTGGGTAACTTGATGACGGGTAAGGATATGAGGGGTAAGGGTGTGGCGGGTACGGGTATGGTGGGTAAGAATATGGCAGGTAACCCGACGACGAGTAAGGATACGGTGGGTATGGGTGTGGTGGGTATGGTGGTGATAAGTAGGTGGTAGCTGAGTGGCCGAATATGTAGGAGTTACATCTAGAGTGGTAACAGTGGTAGGAGGCCGAGTCATAGGCTGGCTCGTAGAAATGGAGTCCTCGGGATGCCAAAGTCGTGTCCGAGTGCTAGCTAACCCTCTCCTCCTTCTACGCCGCGTCCCCTGTGCACTGGACTCCTCAGGTGGCCCTACAATGCCATCTGCTGTTGGAGCTGGATGAAGTTGTTCCATGGTAATGCGATCATACTCCTGCAATGAATGTAGGATCTGCGCAGCAGCTTCTCGAGCGACATCGTCACTGGTTGAACTGAACCAATGCTCTGCAATATCTGCCTAAGAAACAAATAAAAAATATGTCATTATAATCACAACAAAATGCATATAGTAACTGGCGAATTGGTAAAGAGCTTATCGCATTCCCAATAGACGCACCGGCGGTAGACACCCAACGTTTGGTAATTCTTTTATACCAACACATGTACTCAAAACGTGAGGTGAGCGGTGCTTGCAATGGGGTTCCCCTAACAAGCTTCTCCCTTCGACTATCCCATGCTATTATGTAAACAACATGTGTTGCTAGCCAATTTTCATCATGCAAACCTGCTAATGTAACTGAGTGCAAACTGTCAGGCTGGTATGGTCTCTGGGGGATGGGCTGGTCAACACCAAACTGGCGCATCACCTGATCTGGCTGGTGCCACTCAACAATGTGAAAACATATGAGAGGGACAATTGTCAGTGTTATGTCCTTACCAGCCACACAAGCCGGTGGAAGTGATGTCACCCTGTCATCTATGTAAGATTGCCATATAATCTGTAAAATTATATGAACACTGACTTAAGAAGCATATACATAAGTAATTAATTCAAATAAACGTAAAATAATACATACCTCATCATTTTTAAGCCGGTCAAAGAATAGGCGATAATAATGAGGTACGCTGGTCACAGTATCACACAAAACTTTACGCTTACGCCACCTATTTATGAGTCAAAGAATTATGAACGTAAGTGAGAAATAAAGCAAAGTAAGTAATGTAATTAAGAAATGTAAAGAAATGATATGAAAAGAATTTACTACCAGCCTAATGGACGGAATTGACCACGATCAACAATCATATAAAAAACATCAGGCTCACGATGGTCCGTCAGAGAAGGGGCAAGTCGGAGGAATCTGTACCAGGCCCAATACTGCAATAAGATGCATGCTCCTCCGATCTCGCATGTCTGGTAGTCCGTAGCTTTGCAAAGCTCTCTATACAAGTACGCTAAGACTGCAGACCCCCAACTGTATGTCCCGACAATAGCAAAGTCCTCCAACAGCGGAACATACATCAAGTGCACAGACCTACTGGTATAATCCGGGCATAAGAAACCCCCAATCACTCTAAGTATGTAATGTCGTGCACGCTGCTGCACGACCTCGTCAAAAACATCGGCGGTTAACTCTGTAATAGTTGACTGTCATAGATATGTAATATCAATGCGTCCGTTGGATATGAGGTTTTCTGTGTCATCAATCCCCAATAGGGTTCTACACAGATCGAGCCAATCACTACGGTGGGTAAGGCCAGTAACAGCAGCGTCGTCGATAGGAAGACCTAATATGATACCGATGTCCTCCAACATAATGGTGCACTCTCTGGTAGGCATATGGAATGTATGTGTCTCCAGGCGCTATCTCTCAACCAACGCACTGATCAATGCGTGATCGATGCTGCAGTAGCCCATATGGGCAACCCTCGAGAAGCCAGCTAGCTCTAGATATGGAAGAATACGTGCAGGTGGGTCCATATGTTTTGTTTTCTGAGCACGTATGACACGCAAATGTCGGTCCTCATGTCCCTGCCAAACGTGCTGAGACACATGATACTCCTGCAACTCCAAAACCGATCCATCCTCTAGGCCTGGGTTTACACGGAAAGCCATCTATCACGTTGTATGCTAAAAAATAACAAGGATTAGTGTGACAATATGAAAAGCAATATATAATATTTGTTACCGACTGTAGAAAATAATAAGGCACAATTAAAATAATACATATAATCAACTAACATATATTAATAGTACTCGAATGCACCATCATAACGGAGTAATACACAAATTATATTTAACCAAAATACACATTCATGGTTGGCTAATACAAGAATCTCTAACTACCAAAATATGTCCTAGATTAACTACATGGCCCTTCTCCATCATCCCTAAAGGAGCTCGATTCACCGGAATGACAGGTGCGAGAATTATGTCCAGGTTGATGGCATCTTTTACACGTTTGTGCTGGCCCTGCTTCGGGCCAAACCATCTCATTCCTGAGTCGGGTTGATTTTGGTCGACCTTTAGATCTAAGCAATGCACGATCAGACACCAAAGTGATGTTAGGTCCTACAAGCCACCATGGTTCAGCCCGAACTGGTTCAAATTCAAACTCGTAAGCTCTGTAAATGTTTTCCTGTCTGTAAACCTTATGCACTTACTTGAATGAGTCAAGTGACACAGAAGCACACGCAGCAATTGCATGAGAGCATGGAAAATGCAATGCTTGAAACACTCCACAGTCACATCGGCTTTCTCGCAGGTTTAAAGTATAAGAAAGTCCACCTTATTGTGTCACAGGATTAAAGACCTCTTCAACCATGAACTTTGTGTTCTGCATGTCGTACCGACGAACTTGGTGTGAGCTCGCCTTTGTCATGTTCATTCTTTAGTGCTTCAATAAATCATCACTCCATTCCTGCTCAGTAACGAGTTTCTCATTCGCCTAATCTTTCCAGTTGACAAAGTATTTTACTAATTTAGTATATGTTAACTGAATCAATGCAGTTATAGGTAGATTTTTACTACCCTTCAACACTCCATTGATGCACTCTGACAAATTGGTAGTCATATGACCGAATCTGCGGCCACCATCATACGCCAAACTCTATTTTTCCTTTGGAATCACATTAATCCAATTTGTCATCTCGGTAGTGGCTATCAACTTCTCCAGCCTAGCATCAAATTTCATTGCAATTTGTTCATACCCTGATACAAGACATACAATGAGTTGGTATTAAGAACTAAATATTAGTACAATAAATTAGAATACAAGTGAAACTTTTGAGTACCTGTGTTGATTAAATATCTTTTCAGCTCCTTATTCTGGAACCTGAAGTTAAAATTTGAACCAATGTGTCGTATACAAAAGACATGATACGCATTTGGTGGCTGCCATCCAAGATATGGATTATCCACTGAATGTATGATGCCTTTATGTCGATCAGATATCAAGCACAGACCCTCTTGTTATGTGACATGTTCCCGAAGGTGGGCTAGGAACCAACTCCAGGCATCCTTTGTCTCCCCTTCCACAATAGCAAATACAATTGGTAGAGGTTTTCTATCTCCATCTTGGGTTGTTACAATTAACAACTTATGACGGTATTTTCCATACAAATGAGTAGCATCGATTTGAACAATGGGCTTGCAATAACGAAAGTCAACAACACATGGTCTAAATGTCCAGAATAATCGAGAAAACACTCTTTTCGACCGATCAAGTCGGTTATGCACAAAACATTCCTCATCTTGCAACTCCACCATTGTGCCTTCCATGTCTCTTCTCATGGCAGCTAGCCATCTAGGCAACACTTCATAAGATTTGTCCTAATCCCCGAAAACCTTCACAATGACCAATTGTTTTACCTTCTAAGCTTTCCGATATGAAACTTGGTAACCGAACTGGCTTCGAATCCTCTCAACAATTAAGCATACGGGAGCATCGTGTCTTGCTCTAACCATCTCTAAAATGTAAGAGCAGATCATACGGGAGTCCATCTTGCAGTGGTTTAATGACACAACTGTGTTGACGTAGGTGTGAGGCCTATGATATTTTGTAATCTGCCACACGTTCGACCTCTAGCTTTGTATGGCCCTAAGTCTTCAATTACAACCTTCGTCAAATCTAGGACACTTAGCAATTAGTCTTTTTAAATCAGAATCTTCAATCTTGTACTCCTGATGCCTGCGAATTGTATAATGTTTGAGGGTTGATTTCACGGCATCTTTTGATGGAAACTGAAAACCCTGATATAATTCATCATTTATGCTCCAAGTCCCATGACGATCTAATTCAGGCAAGTTATCAGGATTCTCCAATGCATCTCAATTGATCTGAGAGAATTTTGGGCATGGTGGCACAAACACATATTCACATATTCAAGGCCTGAAGGCACAACCATGGATTCAGGGGCAATCGATAGTGGAGGGTCGTCTTCTTCTAAATTTTCTTTATCATCAAAGTTTTCTGCCTCTATGTCAGTATTTGAATCATCAGCCTCAACTATCTGTTCTTCATCTTCACTTGTTTCCCACACTACATCTCTTGCAAGTGGGTTATCAGCTTCAACCGTTGCACCACCAATAACAATCTTGCTGCATGACTCAACTAGATTAGAAGGACCAACGTGAGATTTTGTTTGACCAGGAGCTTCAACAAGCTCTTCATGGCCCATTGTTTCTGCCTCAACATACAACTCTATCGAGGCCATGTTCAGAATTTGAAAAAAATAATCTATCATGTATTTTACATCATCATCGTCTTCTAACCCTAAACCTACCCATCTCCATGGATTGTAGCGTTGTGGACATCGATAGACAACCTTTGATACATATACACATGCTTGGAGCCTCAACTTTGAATGGATCTTATTTTTCAATCCATCCAAAGTCATATCGGCTGTGATCACAATAGGTCTGGGAGGAGGACCTTGATACATGAGACCATTTTCACCATCATACATTGTTCTATTGAAGTAAATGAGCATATTCAGGGGCTTTGTCATTTCAATCTCACTTCTGAAGAATAACATTTGAATACATATGCAATTAATTTACGCGTGTTAATTATTGTACGTACAAATAATTTCCTAAGCCCTACTAATTTGAATTAAACTATATTTAGTTAATTAAAACATGTTAAGTACTTAAGAAAAAAAATCATACTTTTATTCTACGTACAATTAATTCATACAATTCACACTGCTTATCATATTAATTATATTATCAATCAGTCAAGCAAAAAAATAATTTTACAACCATTAAATACGTATAAAATAACATAAACATATAATTAACATTATTACATAGCCAACAAATTATAATAAAAAATTATTCAAATATTAAAATCAATACTTACATACAAGGAATAATATCTGAATGATTAGAAAATACCACTTCTAGCAACAATTGAGAGCTGAGAGAGTTTAGAGAGAGAGAATTTGTAGAGAGATAGTAGATTTTGAAAAAATGGGGTGAATGTTACGGATGGTAGGGGTGGGGGGATATGTATAGTTAAGTTAAGCTAACAAGCTTGGCGTATTTGTACAGGTTACGCCAAACACTATGGCATATTCATTGCACTGGGACACGTAGGATGCGCTAAAGTGCATGGCGCATCCACGTAAATTACGCCAAGTGTGTTAGTGCAATCTACGTGGATGCATCAAGCGTGTTGGCGTAATCTACGTGGATGCGCCATGCGCTTTGGCGCATCCTACGTGTCCTAAGAAAAAATAAAAAATGTCACGTAGGACCAAAGTGTGGCAGTTTGGGAAATATTTTTGATAGGATGGTATTTTGATAAATTGTTTTAAAAATGACATTTTGGTAAAAAAAATTACCACTAGTGGCAGTTTGGTAAAAAGCCTAAAATAATTGATACGCGTAAATTGATTGCATGTGTGTTGAAATGTTATTCTTCATAAGTGAGATTGAAATGACAAAACCCCTGAATATGTTCATTTATTTCAATGGAACAATGTATGATGGTGAAGAGGGCCACATATATTAAGGTCTTCCTCCCAAGCCTATTGTGATCACAGCCGATATGACTTTGGATGGATTGAAAAATAAGATTCATTCAAAGTTGAGGCTCCAAGCAAGTGTATATGTATCAAAGGTTGTCTATCAATGTTCACAATGCTACAATCCATAGAGATGGATCAGTTTAGGGTTAGAAGACGATGATGATGTAAAATACATGATAGATTGTTTCTCTCAAACTCCGAACATAGTCTCGATAGAGTTGTATGTTGAGGTAGAAACAGGGGGGTATGAAGAGCTTGTTGAAGCTCCTGATCAAACAAAATCTCAAGTTAGTCCTCCTAATCCAGTTGAGTCATGCAGTATGATTGTTATTGGTAGTGTAATGGTTGAAGCTGATAACCCACTTGTAAGAGATGCAGTGTGGGAAACAAGTGAAGATGAAAAACAGATAGTTGAGGCTGATGAATCGGATACTGACATAAAGGCAGAAAACTTTGATGATGAAGAAAATTTAAAAGAAAACAACCCTCCATTGTCGGTTGCCCCTGAATCCATGGTTGTGCCTTCAGGCCCTAAATCTGTGTTTGTGCCACTATGCCCTCAATTCTCTCAGACCAATTGGGATGCATTGGAGAATCCTGATAACTTGTCTAAATTATATCGTCGTGGGACTTGGAGTATAAATGATGAATTATATCAGGGTTTGCAGTTTCCATCAAAAGATGTTGTGAAGTCAGCCCTCAAACATTATGTAATTCGCAGGCATCAGGAGTACAAGATTAAAGATTCTGATTCATGAAGACTAATTGCTAAGTGTCCTAGATTTGACGAAGGTTTTAATTGGAGACTTAGGGCCATACAAAGCAAGAAGGCGAACGTGTGGCAGATTACAAAATATAATGGACCTCACACCTGCGTCAACACAGTTGTGTCATTATACCATACAAGTTGGACTCCCGTATGATCTGCTCTTGCATTTTAGAGATGGTTAGATCAAGACCCGATGCACCTGTATGCTTAATTGTTGAGAGGATTCGAAGCCAGTTTGGTTACCAAGTTTCATATCGGAAAGCTTGGAAGGCAAAACAATTGGTCATTGTGAAGGTTTTCGGGGATTGGGACAAATCTTATGAAGTGTTGCCTAGATGGCTAGCTGCCATGAGAAGAGACATGGAAGGCACAGTGGTAGAGTTGCAAGATGAGGAATATTTTGTGCATAACCGACTTGATCGGTCGAAAAGAGTGTTTTCTCAGTTATTCTGGACATTTAGTTCATGTGTTGATGGCTTTCGTTATTGCAAGCCCATTGTTCATATCGATGCTACTCATTTGTATGGAAAATACCGTCATAAGTTGTTAATTGCAACAATCCAAGATGGAGATACAAAACCTCTATAAATTGCATTTGCCATTGTGGAATGGGAGACAAAGGATGCCTGGAGTTGGTTCCTATCCCACCTTCGGGAACATGTCACATAACAAGAGGGTCTGTGCTTGATATCTAATCGACATAAAGGTATCATACATTCAATGGATAATCCACATCTTGGATGGCAGCCACCGAATGCATATCATATCTTTTGCATACGACACATTGGTTTTGAATTTTAACTGCAGGTCCCATAATAAGGAGTTGAAAAGATATTTAATCAACACAGGTACTCAAAATTTTCACTTGTATTCTAATTTATTGTACTAATATTTAGTTCCTAATACTAACTCAATCTATGTCTTATATCAGGGTATGAACTAATTGCAATGAAATTTGATGCTAGGCTAGAGAAGTTGACAGCCACTACCGAGATGACAAATTGGATTAATGTGATTCCAAAGGAAAAATAGAGTTTGACGTATGATGATGGCCGCAGATTCGGTCATATGACTACCAATTTGTCAGAGTGCATCAATAGAGTATTGAAGGGTAGTAGAAATCTACCTATAACTGCATTGGTTCAGTTAACATATACTAAATTAGTAGAATACTTTGTCAATCGGAAAGATGAGGCGAATAAGAAACTCGTTACTGGGCAAGAATGGAGTGATGATTTATTGAAGCACTGGAGAATGAACATGACAAAGGCGAGCTCACACCAAGTTCATCGGTACGACATGCAGAACACCAAGTTCATGGTTGAAGAGGCCTTTAATCCTATGACACAACAGGGTGGACTTTCTTATACTTTAAACCTGCGAGAAGGCCGATGTGACTGTGGGATGTTTCAAGCATTGCATTTTCCATGCTCTCATGCAATTGTTGTGTGTGCTTCTGTGTCACTTGACTCATTCAAGTATGTGCATAGGGTTTACAGACAGGAAAGCATTTACAGAGCTTACGAGTTTGAATTTGAACCAGTTCGGGCTGAACCATGGTGGCTTGTAAGACCTGACATCACTTTCTTGTCTGATCATGCATTGCTTAGATCTAAAGGTCGACCAAAATCAACCCGACTCAGGAATGAGATGGATTGGCTCGAAGTAAGGCCGACACAAACGTGTAGAAGATGCCATCAACCTAGGCATAATTCTCGCACATGTTGTGCCGGTGAATCGAGCTCCTTTAGGGATGATGTAGAAAGGCCATGTAGTTGATCTAGGACATATTTTGGTAGTTAGAGATTCTTGTATTAGCCAACCATGAATGTGTATTTTGGTTAAATATAATTTATGTATTACTCCGTTATGATGGTGCATTCGAGTACTATTAATATATGTTAGTTGATTATGTGTATTACTTTTAATTGTGTCTTATTATTTTCTACAGTCGGTAACAAATATTATATATTACTTTCATATTGTTACACTAATCCTTATTATTTTTTGGCATACAATGTGATAGATGACTTTCCGTGTAAACCCAGGCCCAGAGGATAGATCAGTTTTGGAGTTGTAGGAGTATCATATGTCTCAACACGTTTGGCAGGGACATAAGGACCGACATTTACGTGTCAGACGTACTCAGAAAACAAAACATATGGACCCATCTACATGAATTCTTCTATATCTGGAGTGAGCTGGCTTCTCGAGGGTTGCCCATATGGGCTACTACAGCATCAATCACTCATTGATCAGTGCGTTGGTTAAGAGATGGTGCCCGGAGCCACATACATTCCGCATGCCTACCGGAGAGTGCACCATTACATTGGAGGACATTGGTATCATATCATGTCTTCCTATCGACGGCGCTACTGTTACTGGCCTTACCCACCGTAGTGATTGGCTCAATTTGTGTAGAACCCTAGTGGGGATTGATGACATAAAAAACCTCATATCCGGCGGACGCATTGATATGACATATTTATGGCAGTGTTGTGACATTTTTCGCAAGCGCATGGGTCGTACAAATAGTAAAATAAATATCGTTCCCACGAGGATCATTTGATTACCAACTCTTTTGGCAATTTCGATTATTTAAGTGAACAAACACAATGGTGAAAGCTAAATTAAAATCAAAATAAAATAAAAGCAATTAAACTAAGAAAAGTTGAGATTCAACCATGGATAAAGGCCTAGGATTGGGAATCCACTATAATATTCTCTATGCTAAATTGTTCATGTTCTTGAAGGCAATATGTCTTAAATTATTTAAAGCCCAATGTCTTGATACTAAAAACGTGCTAAAACTTCATCAATTCCATTCTCATGGTAATTAATCCAAGTTCTAACACATTAAGATTCATGACAATCGTTTAGCCCTCAAAAGATTTAACCCTATGTCTAGGCATTAATTCCTAAGTTCAATTCTTAGATTATCAAGCAATTAGACTTCTTCTTTCGATCCTTTATCTAAAGCCTAATATCATGTAAATATGGCGCGCAACATACCACAAGCATGAAGAATACTAAGAATGAATCAAGAACAACAATAATTAATTCAACATAAAGAAATAAAGAGTTTCATCTCAATCCTACGTAAAGGAGTTTAGCCACTCATGGCAATTAAAGCACAAACAAGAATAGAGATTAAAGAGACAATCATGATTCCAAAATAAAAGAAAAGATAGAGAAAAAAGAACATTAATAGTTGATCTTCAATGACTCTTGATCTTGCATCCCAAGCCTTTGCCTCAAATCCTTGTGCCTTTCAAACTCCTCTGCAGCTAATCCACAATTTCTGCCCTAGAATTTCCTCCTTTGGGCTTCCTCTCTTGGGGACTTCTTCCCTTAGGACTTTTCTCCCCTTTCCAAGATCTACCTTAGAGGTCTGTCACTCCCCTATTTGGTTTCTCCCTTTCAAAGGACCTCCTTTGGTGTTTCAGCAGCCTCTCCGCTTGCTATCTACGTCTCTCTACGTCCTTCCCTCTGCAAGAGGCTCCCAATGCCATTAAATATTCAATCTGATTAGTTTTGGACGTTTTCTCACGCAAATATGACAAGCATGGTCGTGCCTCACTTAGGCATGGTCGTGCCTATTAGACAAAGTTAACAAATCTATCAAAAAAACGCGTTGAATTTGTCAAAATGTGTTTCAAAAGTTTTGCAGGGAGGCACAACCGTGCCTACTTGATGCATGTCTTAAGCCATATAGAGATTTATTTAATTTGCAAACCATGTTCTCCCCCTTGCATGAATAGCCCAAAGGCAAGTCTATATAAACTTCTTCAAACAATGTACCATTGAGGAAAGCATTGTTAATATCTAATTGGAGAAGTGTCAACTACTGCCAAAGAGAGTAAAAGTCTCACTGTTGTTAATTTTGCAACAGGAGAAAATATATCCATGAAATTTATGCCAGCTTATTGTGTATACTCTTTTGCTACAATTCGGGCTTTGTATCTTTCAACAATACCATTGGATTTGTATTTGACCTTATAGATTCATCTACAACCAATGGCATGTTTTCCTGGAAGGAGGGGAACCACAATCCAAATATTATTTGCTTCAATAGCATCAAGTTCAACTTTCATGGCCTGCTGCCATTTAGGAATGTGAGCTGCTTGATGATAGAAAGAATGTTCAAAAACAGAATAAGTTTGCAGAACATAATTCATGTATGTAGGTGACAGCTTATCATAGGAAACATGATTGGAAATGGGATAAGGGATTAAGGAAGAATTACAACTGTAATCTTGAAGATAGGAATGAGGATGTCTAGTTCTGGAAAACCTGCGGACATCTGGACAAGGAAGAGAAGGTACACGTGGAACAAAAGAATGCATTTGTGGAGCATGAGAATTTGGAAAATCTTGAACTGGTTTAGGAATAACCAGATCAAGAAAAGGATCACTAACAGGAGAAACAGAAGCAGACTGAAAATGAAAAACATCTTCATGAAAAATAACATCTCTTGAAATATAACATGATTTGGATTGCATATTGTACAATTTATAGCCCTTATAACCATGTGGATATCCCAAAAATATAGATGGAATAGCTCTAGGACTAAACTTATGCCTACTAGAGGAAATAATGGAACCAAAACAAAGACTACCAAAAACTCTCAATTGGAAGTAGTCAGGCTTAGATTTGAAAAGCAAGTTAAAAGGTGATTTGAAAGAAAGTAAGGCAGAAGGTACCCTATTGATGAGGTAAGTAGCAGTAGATATACAATCTCCCTAAAAATCCAATGGTACTATGGATTGGAAAAACAAAGACCTGGCCACATTAAGGAGATGTTAATGTTTCCGTTCAACGACTGATTCTGTTGTGGCCTTTCCACATAAGAAAATTGATGTAAAGTTCCTTTTGTGGCAAAAAAATCAGTCATGGCCAACTCCTTAGCATTGTCTGATTTGAATTGTTTGATCATTTTCCCAAACCATGTTTCCACCATGGCAAAAAAATTCATGATTACCCGAAGTGTTTCTGACTTGGACTCAATTAAGTATGTCTAGGTGAACCGAGTGCAATCATCAACCAGGGTAACAAAGTACGTCTTTCCAGTATACATAGGTGTATGAAATGACCCCCATATGTCATAATGCAGTAAATCAAAAGGGTTATCAAACAAATGATTATTTGAATGGAAAGAAAGTTTCTTTTGTTTAGCTAATGGACAGACAGGACATGTATGATGAAGATAAGACTTTGAAATAGAAAAAGGAATTTTATTACTTAAATGCTGCAATGTTTTATTTGACAAATGTCCTAATCTAGCATGCCATACATTGGCAGATACAGTATTGTGAACCTAAAAAAGAAGAAACTGTATGAGAAACTGCTTTTGATGTATTAGCTAAACTTGGTTCAATCAAGGAAGAGGAATGATAAGCTCTGAAGACATACAGGCCTTCAAATATATCACATTTGTCAATCATCTTCAATTGATTGAGATCATGAGTTAAAAAACTAGTAGAAGAAAAAAGAATGTTCAAGTTAGCATGTTTTAACAATGAGCTAACTAAAAGTAAATTGATATGAAAACTAGGAACATAAAGCACATGATGAAGAATAATATCAGGAGAAAGACAAACGGTTCCTATGGCAGTAATAGGAATACTAGATTGATCAGGCAAAGTAACAAATTGACCATTCACATATTGATATGAAATGAAGGAAGACAAAGAACATGCAATGTGACATGTGGCTCCAGAATCTAATATCCAAGAATAAGAGTCATGAATAAAGGAAGAAGATACTGCTGAAAGCACAATACTTGCAACATGCTCAGAAGGAGTAGATTCTGCAAAACTCTTGGACAACTGAGAATTCAGAAAAGAGAGTAGTTGCTGACATTGTGCTATAGAAAACTGAAAAGATGAATCTTGACCTTGATCCGAGACTTGATTAACACTGGCCACTGCAATTTGAGAAGGCTTGTGTTTACTAGCTTTGTAATTTAGTGGAAAACCATGCAACCGATAGCATTTTTCTTTTGTATGACCAAGTAAACCACAATGTGTGCAAACTGGTCTATCTTTCTTGAAACCACCTTTGCCTTTAGTTTCAAGAATAGGCTTAGAAGCAGAATTAACTGCATATGCTAGCTGAGTTTCAGTAGACAGAGAATGTGAATGATTGATTTCACGTTGCCTCTCTTCTTGCACTAACAATTAAAAAAACTCTGTTGATAGGAGGAATTGGATCCATAAGAAGAATCTAACCACAAATATGAGAAAAATTATCATTGAGCCCCATAAGAAAACACATGACATACTTAATGTGAGAATGATCAATCAAATATTGAGCTCCTCCACACGTGTAATTACTCAATGGCCAGAAATCATACAGTTCTTCCCAAATTGCTTTGAGTTAGTAAAATACTGACTCACAATTGACGTTCCCTGAGTAATATTCATTAGATCTTTCTTGAGTTGAAAGATTCTTGGTCGATTCTTTTGATGAAAATGATCTTGTAGATCACTCCATATTACAACAACAGTAGTTAAATATATGATACTAGCTACAATTTCTCTGGAAACTGAATTAAGAAGCCAAGAACTTATAATATTGTTATTGCAATCCCATGCAACCAGAAGATGAGGATCAACATCATGAGGTATAGGAATGGAATTATCAACAAAGCCAAATTTATTTTTGGCATGAAGAGTCATTTTCATGGAGCGACACCATGAATTGTAATTGTCACCAATGAGAGGTTGAGAAACCAAGATTAATCTTGAGTTATCAGAATGATGAAGGAAAAAAGGATTGAAGGGATCATCAATGGCGAAGGAAGCAACCATTGTTACATATGCAATGAAAATAAAAAACAAATCAAAGAAGGAAAACAAAGAAGAAAGTTTTCTCTGATACCATATTAGGAACAGTTGAATGATAAAAATGCATATTATTCAAGTTAAGTTACAAATACAAAGAAGAGTTTATAGCTAGCCAAAAAACAGCATAGTTGAACTAATATTAGCTGAACTAACCAATCTAACTATTCAACTAACTAACTAATTCTATTTACATCATTTATATAAGTTAAGAAGTTAATAATCTGACTCATGCAGTTATGATATGATAGGCACTTGCTTTCATAATCTATATTTATACCTTTATTTTATAATATTTACATCGTGCAATTCAACCATCGATTGATCGTTAAAAATGACAAACTTTCTAGCAAGAAGATTCTAATTGATATTTAATAGTAAAATGAAAATAGTTACATTTGGATAGAGGTGCAAGTATATAGTATGAAAAATAAAAGAGAGTACAGGTAAGCATATTCATTTGCCTCATCGTACGGGTCTTTTTCTTCTGTATTAATTATTGCTGTATTGATCAGCGCTATGTAAGTGTTTGTTAATTTGTTTTATTTATTTTATAAAAGAATTAATAATAAAAAAGATTTAAAGTAAATTATAACTATATAATGATAAGTTAAAAAAGTATTTGAAGACTATTGTATTTATAAATTAGAAATATTTATAATTTCTCATGTTTATTTTTAAATTTTTAAATAATCATTAAGATATATTTATAATTTTTTATATTTTTATTTAAATTATTAAAATTTAATTAATAATAATAAGCTTTAAAAAATTAGACACAAAATGAGGATTCCTTTAGTATAGAATGTGTGAACATCTGTCTCATCTTAATTCATTTATTTAGGATGAGTTTGACAAATTTTATTGTGAATCTGAGCCGATATTTTTTTTAATGAATAAAAGTTTAAGAAAAAATGAGGTTGTCACATTTTAAGATTATAACATATTACAAACTTCAATGAGAACTTAGAGTTATATTTATGATTATCAATAAATGTCTACTAGCAAAAACTAATGTCACTGTAATACTAGTGCATATTCCAAAAAATATATATATATAAATTTTTTGCTTATATTAAATTTTATATATAATTCACATTCTAAAATTAGAGTATACCATAAACCTCAACTAATACTTACAGTGATAAACAAACATAGTTTTAATTGACATTTTAAATGGATTATACCGCAGCACATAATATATGATTATTCTGTTGTTTGCCAGCTATCATAACTGCACCAGGACTTAATTTCAATGTATCTCCGCTGAAAATTGAAATGCCGCATTGATACACCATACACGTTCCCAGATGCACCATATAGAAATAATGATATACAGAAATAATTATATACATATAAGGACTTATTCGACAAGATAAATGTTTATTATAAAAAATAAAATAAGTAAATATTAATTATTAAATTTTATATAAATAATTAAAATTATAACATAAATATATATAATTTTTTTAAATAATTATATAATATTTAAATAATTTTTAATTTTAATTATTTATATATAATTATATAATTAATATTTATTTATCTCATCTTCTCACAATAAATTTTTTTTCATTAAATATGTTATATATATATATATATATATTATTAACAAATAATTTTAACCGAATCCAACATAATTTAATTCAAGTTAAATAATTAATATAAAAAATTCTACATTTAATTTTAACCTTTCATTTTAAAACCCAATTTTGTTTAATTTATTAAACTTATTCTATTAAATCTTTTGACCCAAATTCTCATTTTATCTTTTAATTTACTTTTATATGATACGCTACTCTCTTTTTTTTTTTAAAAAAAAAAGTTTTTCAGATCTTTTTATTTTTGTCATTTCTCTCTTTTTGTCTCATTCCCACATTTTCACCTCTACCATTACAGACAAAAACATTGCACCCTTTGCTCAGTATTGTCTATGCTGTTTTGCTTCCACCTGCACTGCGGCACACACCTTATCACTTTGACTCCATTTGCACTACACTCACGTACACACACACTGGCTACCATTCAACACATACTTCACACACACACACACTCAAAATTTCAGAATATACAGCACACACTAATGGATAGGGGAAAATCAGCAAGAGCAATCCAGAAAGAGTGAGAATTTGAGGAGGGGAGAAAAACACAGGAAAAAAAAAAAGAAAATGTTTGCTAGCCATACAAAAAAACCACCTTGAATTCCAATGCCATTCACCACCATCAACACCATTCCTTGCCAACCAAATTTCGTATAACAATCAGCCTCAAACTCACACCCTACAAAACACTTACTCAAACACAGCAACAACTCACCCACATCACAGAACACCACTCAACCAAACCCAGCCGTTGTCCCTTTGCTCCCCCAACAGCCATCACCGAACAGCCACTGTTCTTCATACTCCAACACCCCCTGTATGACCAAACCATGGTAGTCACCATACCAAACCAGAATTGCCCAAGACCACGGCCACCTTCATCTTTGCCTGAGCTCTGCCGTTCCTAGGCCATCCACGCCGACCAGCCACCACCGTTGCCTGAACCCAAATCGCGCCAAGCCAGAGCCAAGGCCAGCCTCCACACCTGCACTTCAGCCCCAAACCCGCTGCCCTCATCCGAACTGGAACCACCGCCATTCCTCCGTCAACCCATCGCGCTAGCCACCGTCCTTATCGCACCACCCAGTGACTTCCACGCCTGCCCCTCTCCCTGTTTTTGTTAGTTTTCCTACTCCTGTTCTCTTACTCTAATGTTTTTTCTTAACGAAACAGATGGATAAGAAAAATAAAAATAAAACATAATTGTATATATATATATATATATATATATTATAGATTAATAAAAAAACACACTGAAAATGATTTTTACTTTAATTTTGAAGTATGAAAGTTAAGCCTTTCGAGAAAAAGAGAGGATAAATAAATCTTCATTAATTTTTTTTATTTTTCATATATTTTAAAATTCACAAATAAAAAAATATATTTTTATTCATTTTATTTTCTTTCTCTTTCCAAACATAATGTTAGTTTGCAGATGTTAGTGTTTCATGAATTTAAGGTTTGGTTATTTGGGTTAAACTTGGTAGTTTAGGTCCAATCTAGGTTTAAAAAAAATAAAAAATATCTCAATTGATTTTATTTTTGGGTTTGGGCTTAAAAGGAGATATCGTTCAAGTCATAGAATTGTTTCATGTTCATGTTGGACCAAGCTTGTTAATGGATTTCGTTTTTAGTTGTTGTAGTTAGAGGACTAATCCATAAATTAGAGTAACCAAAAAAACAAATGAAAAAAAAGTTTAGTGAGAAAAGGTGGTTGCAGCCATGTAGGCTTAGGATAAGAAATAAATATATAAGTAAAATCAAGAAGCGAGCAAAAAAAAAAATAGTATGATAAAAATACCAAAAACTTAAAAATACAAAAAAATAAAAACTGAAAAATAGAAAATTATCAAAAACAAAAAAAAACAAAAATGCTAAAAAAAATGAAAGATAAATTTGTGAGTTAGTTTGAATGAAGTTTGATTGTCCTTAATTGTTATGACGGTTGACATTTTGGTTTTTTAATGTTAATCATTTAGTAATAATTTATTTTCAACATTTTAAGTTTTCTTTAATTAAATAAAATTGATCAATTCACATTTGTTTTATAAAAAACAATGTGATTTTAAATTTTTTATTGTATAAGAAGATATATAAGAACAGAAATTTTTTTCTACACAAACTAAAATTAAATCTTCATTATTTAGTCTTTTGATTTGATTGTCTTGTAAATATTTTGATACATGTTTTGTTTTATTTTGCTTGAAAATATTATAATTTGTATTTTTTTGATATTGTGAATATTGTGATTCTTGATGTTTGTCTTTGTTTATTTTATGAGAGTGAATTTAATATGTTTAAGTTATTTAATTTATACAATTAATTTTAAAATAATCATCTTCAAACAAATATATTAAAAGTACAGTCAAGTTCAATTTTCATCTTTTTATATGCATAATCGACTTCTAAACCTAATTATATTTTCATATACTAATTTTTCTAAATTTTTTAAAGTGTTTTACATTTTTTTCACTAACAAATAAAATTGATGACAAATCCCTCTAAACTTTATCTTTTTTTTTTTTTTCAAAAAATGGATTACCTTTCTGCCGAGAATCACGTCGTGACATATATATATTCAAGTTCTAAGTTCTAGCATAAACAATTAGTAATTTTTAGACCATCGAGAGCCTTGATTTCACACGGGAGGCGTAAGTTGCTATTAACATACAAGGCTGTTTTAACATACTATTTTTTGTGATAAAATTAATTATTAAAATATCATTTTTTTATATTATTTATTAAAATACTATTCTTTTAAAATTATTTATCAAATTATTACTTTTTTTTATATATTATTGGCGTAATTCACGTGGATGCAATACTTTCTTTGGCGCATCTTGCGTAGATACGTCATATAAGATGACTTATTTACAAAGGATGCGCCACACTTGTTGACTTAATCGGAGTGATTACCGTAAACTTGTTGGCTTAACTAGGTAATATACAACCAGCCACTTCCCATCCATAGCATTCCCATCATTTTCTCAATTCTTATTCTCTTTCTACAAATTTTCTCTCTCTAAAGTCTCTAAACTCTCTACCATAATTTTCACCCAAATACAACACATAATAACATATTTTTCATTATTTGAAATCACCCTAATTAAGCCAACAAGCTTGGCATAATCACCCTGATTAAGTTCGAGAACTTTAGTAAATTTTTTTTCTTGCAAGTGAGTTATTTTTCAAGGTTTGGTTTGAAAAGAACATGTGGAGTCCTGTGCACCAACTTCTTTGAGTATGACATTTTTATACGTCTTGGAGGTAAGCTTGTTTATTTTTATTTTTTATTTTTTTGTATTATTATTTTTTTATTATATATATGTGTTATACATTTTAAACTTATTTATTCGTTAGTTTAATTTATTTATTTATTAATTAAATTTTTTTGCAAACTTTTTATTTATTAAATCCATTTCTTGCTCTTATTAATTTACTTTTCGCCACTCCCGCCGCAATCCTGATCGCGACAATTAAATTTATTTTCTTGAGTACTTGACTTATTTAATTCAAATTAGTATGATTTAAGAAATTATATGTATGTAACATGCGTTGGTATAAAAGAGTTACCAGATGCTGGATGTCTCCGACCGGTGCATTTATTGAGAATGCGGTAAGCTCTTTAGCAATTCAGTGTTAACTATATATATTTTATATTAATTATAATGACATATTTTATATCTGTTTATTATGCGGACATTGCAGAGCAGTGATTCAGTTCAACTGCAAACGCTGCCGCTAGAGAATTTGCTGCGCAGATCTTACATTCATTGCAAGAGCATGATCGCATTATAGTAGAACAACTTCGTCCAGCTCTAGTAGCATATGACATTGCAGAGCCACTCGAGGAGTCCAGTACACAAGGGACACGACGTAGAAGGAAGACAGGGTTAGCGAGCACTCGGACACGACTTCAACATCCCGAGACCTCCGTTTCTACAAGCTAGTACACGACTCAGCCTCAAATCATGACTACCATTGCTACCGTTCCGAATGTAACTGCTATATACCCAACCACTCAGTTACCACCTACATATTATTCACCATACCTACCACACCCTTATCCACCGTATCTTTACCTGCCACCAGGTTACCTACCATATCCTTACCTACCGCAGGGTTACCTACGATATCCTTACCCACCAATGGGTTACCCACCATACCCATTACAGCCAAGTCCTTTCGATCCATCTCACAGACCACCGCATTCTGATGTTGACTCATCTCATTGACGTGTAATTATATTTTATTAGTATATCTGAGAATGTTATATTTAGTAATTTTGGTTAAATTACTATCGATGATTTTCTATTATTATTTTGGTACCCTTGTTGGATTAAACATGTTTGTCATTTTGTTTCTATTGATGATTTTAGTACTATGGTTAAATTTTTACATAACCATAATTTTCTTTTTACCATAAACTTAATTTCTTTAAAAAAGTCTAATAAGACTTACAATTTTAGCATTAATAGATTTATAAAGATATAAAAATATATACAATTTTCACTCAAATACAACACATGATAACATATTTTTCATTATTTGAAATCACACTAGTTAAGCCAACAAGCTTGACGTAATCACCCTGATTGAACCAACAAGTGTGGCGCATCCTTTATAAATAAGTCATCCTATGTAGCGTATCCACGTAAGATGGGTCAAAGAGGGTAGCGCATTCACGTGGATTACGCCAAGCTTGTTGGCGTAATCCACGTGGATGCGCCGTCCTTTTTGGTGTATCTTATGTGGTCTAAAAAATATTAAAAAAAGTCATGTAGGATAAAAGAGCGACAGTTTGATAAATAGTTTTAAAAGGATAACATTCTGATAAATAGTATAAAAAAATGATATTTTGATAATTAATTTTACTACAAATAACAGTATGGTAAAAAAGCCTAACATGCAATTATATATATAAAACACATAATAAGTAAAAAAGAATATAAGATAATCTGAAAATTGGTTAATTAACAAATATGTTTACTTATAATTTAAATAAATCACTTCAATAAACTATACCAAGATTTTCTGTATTTTTATTCCTTTGATAAATAATGTAGAGAAAAGAATATGCAGTTCTTGTAAACTTTAATCATTTTGTAAATTATTATCATGAACTTTAAAATTTTTTTAATTAATTCATAAATTTTAATTAATGTCACAATATATTTTTATATTTAATTTAGATCTATTAATTCACAAATAATAAAATTACATAATATTATTTTATTTATATTAATATTAATTAAGAACTATTTATTAATTAATTTATTAAAATTTAATTTTAAATATATTTTTTTCTTATAAAATAAATTTATTTTAAAACAAAATTTGTTTTATTTATTTTGTAAGAAAAAATATATTTAAAATTAAATTTCAATAAATAAATTAATAAATAATTTTTAATTAATATTAATATAAATAAAATAATATCATGTAATATTATTATTAATGAATATATATTAAATATAAAAATTTATTAAGATATTAATTAAAATTTAAAAATTAAATAAAAAATTAAAAATTCATAATAATAATTTATAAAAAATCAAAATTTAAAAGAATTTCGTACTATTTTTCCAATAAAGTATAAGCAAACCGATACGCCAATGAGAAAGACTTGAATTTCTTTCTAATGATCGATGTTTCCACAATAAAGCCGCCTCATTTGATTTGACTTCAGCATTTAATTGAACTCTCTCGTGGCATGTGGGGGAATTTTACTGCAGAAACTATTATGTGGTCATAATTTATTTCATTTTTTAAGTATTTAAATTATTAATTAATATATGTAAAAACACTTTTAATAATTAGTATATTTCTACTATTGATTCCACACATTTACATGTATAAAGTAAGGTTAAATTATTTATTTGGTTTTTATAATTTCATTAAATTTTCATATAAGTTTTTATAGTTTAAATTTTTTAATAGTCTTTATATTTTTAAAATTTTTTAAATAGGTTTTTATTAACTAACTCTCATTAAATTCTATTTATAAATATTTACAATTATCTTATTTAAAAGTTATTTTGTGTTGTTATTATAAGTTTCAAAGACTTAATTAAAAAAATATAATTAATAAGAATTTACTTAAAAATTATAATTAAAATATAATAATTTATTTAATTTTTAAAAAATATAAAGACTTAATTAAAAAAATTTAAACTATAAAAACTTATTTAAAAATTCAATAAAACTATAAAAATTAAAAGTATAATTTAACCATAAAATAATAATATAAGTGTGTATAATAAATGATTCTTAACCAATAATAACTCATTTTACGGTAACCTGCAGGCTGCAGCGCATATAAAATAATGTCATATCCACAATCCATGAACCCACACCAACAGAGAGCAAAGCCATTTACTTAATTACCATCATCTTCTTAATTCGATCTCATCACTTCTTGGATTGGTCGTTTCTTTATCTTCAGTTAGAAAATCATGGGTGTTTTCACTTCTGAAAGCGAGCATGTTTCCCCTATGTCTGCTGTAAGACTATACAAAGCCATTGTCCTAGATGCCAGCAATGTCTTCCCAAAAGCTTTACCAAACTTCATTAAGAGTGCAGAAATCATTGAAGGAGATGGAGGGCCTGGAACCATTAAGAAGCTTACTCTTGCTGAAGGTAAATATTAATCAGTTTAACCACTTATGGAACAATCTCTAATTTAGCACTCTTGTTGGAGTGATTGTGCTTGTGTCTATACATTACATGTAATAATTCATTAATTTCATGAACTGTGTACATATGAAATGGGCAGGGTTGGGCTATGTGAAGCACCATGTAGATGCAATTGACACAGAAAACTATGTGTACAACTATAGTATAATTGAAGGCAGTGCTTTGTCAGAGCCATTGGAGAAGATCTCTTATGAGTACAAAGTGGTGGCAACCCCAGATGGAGGATCCATCGTCAAGTCCACAAGCAAATACTACACCAAAGGCGATGAGAAGCTCACCGAAGAGTATTTGAAGGCTGCCAAGGAGAGATCTGCTGGGTTCACCAAGGCTATTGAGGATTACCTTCTGGCTAATCTTGATTACAACTAAGACAGCAACTAATTCAGTGTTAATTATGGTCCGTTTGTGTTTTTTTTTTCTGTCGTGTTGCTTTATTTTCCAATAATCAACGTTTGAATTTGAGAGGAAAGTGTGAGATTATCCAGGAGTGGTTTCTAACTTTGTATACCTCTCAGTATTAATTTCTTTAATTTATCCTTTTGTTATCAATGTCTCCCTTCAACTTCAATATACTAAATGATTTATTAATAGACAACACAATAATAATAATAATAATAATAATAATAATAATAATAATAATAATAATAATAATAATAATTATTATTATTATTATTATTATTATTATTATTATTATTATTATTATTAAAGTCATGTAATTTGAAAAGCTAGTTTTTTTTCTTGCTACAATACGTGCATGGGAAACTAACACCCGCCCAAGTCCTCGTTAAAAAGAGACACCCATAACCGGACTGGGAGAATCCAAGATAATATGAAGGCCAAGCTCACGGGAATGTCTATAGTTAGCCAACCAGTGAGCATTAGCAACTCGTTTACCTTCTCTAAGCACATGAGTAATCCTCATTAAGGTAATTTAAAAAGTTAACTTGTTTAACTAATTTTGACGCAATTTTATTCTTTTAATTGTATAATAATAAAATTATTATCAATCATATTGAACACATCCTTCTTAATGAAAGAAACCAAACAATCACTCATCTAATTAGAGTTTTTCAGTTGGTTTCGAAGTCAACTCTTTAACATTTTATTGTAAAAATGGGAATTATGTTGTACTCCTAATTAATATTATTGGTATCTCTTTTAATTTAATTACAGCATTTAAACTGTGTTAAATAAAGTAGGTTAGTGATTCGAATTTGATAAAAAAAAATTGTTGAATTTTTTTAAAAGGGATTTATTGTATTTAGATACAAATTGAAAACTCAAGATCGGTAATGAACATTTATAAATATATAACTAGTTCCAAATGGATCTCATGGGTGGCGTAATAAAAACGAGTTGTACGTGTATCTCCAAGATAGAACATGTATTCAATTATTGGATAAACTTTGTGAAAGACATGTTCATATCATTTTGCTCTTGGCTCAAAGAAAATTGAAATTTGTGCTCACCCATAATATGGATCCTGTGATTATCCCATTTTCTTTAAAATAAGTTAGATACCCGAAAAACTGACTACAAATGATTTAGATAGAATTATAGAAAATCTAACAGTACAATTATAGAGAAGGGTACCATAGAAAACCTCATTGTAGAAAATGTTTTTTCCATAATGATTGTGACAGTATGGAAAATGAGTGCTAATATAATTTGATAAGTAAATAAATTAATAGATTAAGATAATTAAAGTCTAAGTAATTAGAAATACAAGTGTAAGTAATAACGTCTCATATTACTAAATAATGAATTAAATAATAACTATATAAGTGAAAATATACATAAACCAAATATATTAAAGTTTTAAGTCAACACTTAATATTAGGCTCTTGCCCTAAACCTATTAGATGGAGATCACTCCTCGTGAGCTAACATAACTGTCTAATTAGTTTTAGTACATGGCTGCCACTCCTTTTCAAAGTTAAAGCTTCATCTCTAAATGTCCAGCACTAGCAAATTAGTGGGAGAAAATTCGTATAGGTAAAACTTATCTACTAAATCAACCCTTATTATTCGTCAAGTGTTGACTGTTGAGAATAAATTATATGGATTTAAAAACATGGCAAAGAAATAAAAAAATAATTTTCTTCTAAAAAATTGATGCTTAAATTTCATCTTTATGTGACTTGTCTAAAATGCACTACAGGCAACTAAAAAAATTCATAAAAAAGATATAAAATAAAAATAAAAAATATGAATTCTATAATTTTAAAAAATAATAATAATGTAAGATGAAAAATAAGAGATATTAAATTGATCATGATTATTAAAAAAAGATTAGTGTTACCAGCACAATCTATATCACATGATCAATAGATTCTACACAAACACCTTTTTAATGCTCTATAGGGTGTTTTTTTTCTCTTTCTTTGTCTCGATAAATTAACTTAAACATAAGGAAATAAGTCTGTATCAAATCGCTATTAACTTTATTTGTGTAAGGGAGACTTTTATCATAGACCTAAATAGAATCACATTTTTTTAATTTAAAAGTATTTATATATAAATTTAATTATACGAAAAAATTATTAATTAAATTTTTAATTTTTTTAAATGTATAATTATTTATATAAAAAAATAATTTGATTAAATTTTTATATAAATTTAAATATTATTAATTAAAATTTATAAAAAATTAATTTTTAATCTAAACTATTAATTTATTTTAATAATAAATTAATAATCTAAACATTAATAATTCATCTATACATCCAAAGTTATTGGATCTATATTAAATTTTTCCTGTATAAGTATATTAAGTTATTAACCCTTAAAAAAAAGTTGAGTCATACAAGGTTCTGGTCTGCTACCATATGCGAGCATTTAATAGCCGAGAAAAAAAAAAAAAAAAAAAAGCAATGAACAGATAAGCCCACCAGTCAAAGTCAATAGACGGTGCATGCGCTAGTAAATGCGAAAGACAAGTTTAATGATTCACATTCGAAATCGATGCTTACATAATCTATATTAAAATTATAGATTAATTTTGATATAATTGTAAGATAAATTTTTCATACTATCAATTATTTATATATTATAATTTTTAAAATAATTATTATTAAAATTAAATTTTTCTATAACATGATCATATATAATTAAATAATAATATAATTTTTTTAAAAGTATTAAACTATACATTGTCTTATATTGTATACACTTTTTTCGTTCAATAATTTTTATATTTTATATTTTATTCTCTCTCAACTTTTACTTTTTTAAGATTCTTGTCATTTTTCTCAATGAATACGTGGTGACATATTAGTTGCCAATTAACCCTGGTAAGAACCACTTCGTGGTGACATATAAGATTTTTTCCCATTTCGTGCTGGTCTCACTGACTGAAAATTAATTAGGTCTATTGGTGCTTGTAATGCTTCTCGAGTTTTTTCATTTGAGAAATGATTTTTTTATTTTTTAATTATTAAATAAAAAATATTAAATATTTTTATGTTCTTAAAATATTAGATTTTTTTTTTTTTTATTTAATATTAAGATGATTAAATAAAAAATATAACATTACTCTTTTTATTTTACTTTATTTTATTTTTTAGCATCGTTTCTTCTTTTTTTCACCACTTTTTGGTTTTATTTTTGTGACTGCTGTTTACTATATATCTTTTCAATTTTTTTTTGGTTATTGGTTATCAAAATTTCTATCTTTTAGTTAGAAAATTTTCCCATTTTTAAGTGAAGTTACCCTTGATTCATATTTTGGACTCCTTCTAAGTAGCCTGCTGTTCTGCCCTTTTTTGTCGTTTTGTTGAAGTTATAGACTTGATGGCGCCAACTCTTTAATGGATGACCAGGAAAAAAAACAGTCTTCTAGAAAATGATAGTGCCAACTGCCAAGGGTTTCAATTATGATTATTAGGAAGTCTTGCACGCTTATAATGCTGTTAAACAGAATTATGTTATTGACATACGACTTATCCAATTTTGATTTGTTCAGTATTGTTTTCATATTTTGTGTATAGTACTTGATCATTGATTTGAATATTAAACATACAAAAAAATTAAACAAAAATTCTCAATTGAATAATAATAATAGAACTACTGTATTTGAATTTTTTTATTAATAAAATGGAACAAGACAAAATAAAAAAGGAATAAATGAAAAGAAAATGAAATAAATTGAACAAAATTAAATTTTTTTTATTTGTAATATTAATAAAAAAATAAAATAGAATAAAATTTTATTATTTTATTTAAAATTTAAATCATAAAAAATAGAATGAAATATAAAATATTTATTTTTAAGTTTATAAGTTTATTTTTTTATTCTATTTTAATTTAAAAAAACAAAAATTTAATATTAAAAAATAAAAATAAATTAATTTTCCTTAAAATCTTTTTTTTTTTTACTAATTATTAAACTCCCATATAAAGAATATTATTCTACTTCACATCATTTCATTATCCTTTTTCTTCTTCTTCCCATCATTCATTGTCATCAAAACACAATGTACACGTGGAAGAGAGATGGAGGGAGGAGAATACGAGCGAGAAAAAAAAATCCTCATTTATATTTGCCTTAACTTACTTCTTTCAATTGTAGGACGTTTTATAAACTTCAAAGTCATGCCGGTTCTTTTTTAATGTTTCACACCAAGAAAGCCGTCTCTTTTCAAAGGACCAAATTACGTTGTAATAAAGTAATAAATAAAATATATATTGGATTACTTGGTTTCGGTTGTTGCCCTAGGTACAAGGCGAGATAACAACTGCTAAGTGCCAACCATAAGATGCACAATTTGATGTATCATTCTTATCGTATTTCTAATTTTTCTTAATCTCTGCCCCTAAGTGCAGAAATTAACCTGATCTTATACTTAATATTATTAATTTTATTAAAAGTAATTTTTATTTCTCAAATTTTTTGGGTACATATTTCTCTTGATAATTTTACTATATGCTCTTTAATATTTTCTTATTAACGTTACAGCTTAATAATTTTGTATTTTTTAAAATAATTTTACTATATATTATTACTATTGACATAAATTTATTTTCTTAGAAAGAGGATGTTAATAATTTTGTTGACTTTCTCCCACTTCTTTTTAGAAAGAGGATATTAGCAACTTATACTTTTTTTTTTCTTTTAAACAAAAAACACTTACATTTCTTTTTAAAGTAATTAAAATTTCACTACAAGAAATAAGTAGATTAGCGAGAGAAATTTCTCTCGTTAGTCCGTTGCTAATCACTCGCAAATATAAATTGCGAGGGATCAACGAGGGACTAGCGAGAGAAAGGTCAGTCGCTTTTTTTTATTGCTAATTAGTAAGGGAATGTGTTGCTTCTCTAATCCGTCGCTAGAATTATAATTTCCCTCGCTAATTGATGTCTTACCCTTCACTAATCCGTCGCAAATATAAGCAAGTATTCCCTCGCAAATCAGTGAGGGCAATTCTGTCGGGCTATAATAAAAATCCATACCAATTTTGGTTTGATTTCAGCCAATTTTTCTCGCTATTTTGTCGTTAATCCGTCGTTGATATTTCTTACTATTACGTTACAAATTCGTCGCAAAATTCCCTCGCTATTTAGTTGCTAATCTCTCGCTAATCATACCTCACTAATTCATCGCTAATCTGTCGCTAATAACGTATCTGGTCTCCTCGTTATTCTGTCGTTAATCCCTCGCTAATTAGTTTTTTTTATAAAAAAATTACCTATATTTTAGTGACTTACCAAAACCTGTATCAACCAGAAATCCAACAACAGCAGAGCAAGAGCAACAAAATTGTGCAAATAATGCAAAAAAAAATCTACTAATTATATCAAAGTTATTATACAAATAGTTCATAAAATATCGTACAAAACAAGAATAAAAATAACAGGCAATCAATCTAAGTTGGCTTCATCTTCGTCATCATCATCCTCTCGACCCTCCCTAATTGTTGTACCTTGCGATGGTGCATGTGGAGCAACATTTGTTGATGCGATTATAGATAGGATGGGCAACAACATAGGGACAAGTTGGGTTTGGACAAAAGAAGTCATCGTTGTTGTCACTGCTACATTGACAACTTCATTGATGGTCCTAGTTATGTCCTGTGTCAAAGGAGTAGAGGGAGAAGGACCGGGAACCGAGGAGGATGGAGTTGGCATGGTGTTATTAATGCTAATGTGCAAGTTGTTATCTATGTCATGCACCCGCCCCTTCTTGTTAGGACCCGCCGCATCCAACCAGACATCCGGGTCAACCATAGGATGAGAGGAAGAGTTTTCTCCATATTTTTCTGTCATTATAGTATCATATGACTCCTAAAATAACAAAACAAGAAAAACATTAACAAAAAAAATCAATAACTTAACAAAGATAAATTACTTTTGAATTTTAAAAACACCAATAATAAAATTCCTTGAGTGCTCGGAAACATAGCTTCCGTCTTTTCTTATGAACTTTGCAATAGAGATCTTTGTAAGAAACCAGATACTTTAACTCTGCCTCATATAACCATATATGGAAAAGAATATATAATAAACACATATCAAAAGTGTTAGTCATGGCAACCATCACCCAAGAGGGGGGTGAATTGGGTGATTACAAATTTTAATGCAACTTTGAGAAATTAATCATTTTGAATCACTCAAGTAATAAATGCAGCGGAACATGCACAACAAAGGTACAACTATTATAAATTACTCAAATACAACTTAGGATATATGATAAATTAAGCAAATAAGCTAGATATCAAGTTCATAGAATCAAATCACCAAGATGACAAGATATGCAATAGATAAATTTATTATACTAAATACTGAAATTAAAGAGTGTAGGGAAGAGAGAATCAAACTCAAGAATTTATCCTGGTTCAACCACTAACCACTTGTGGCCTACATCCAGTCCCCAAGCTTAACTTGAGATTTTCTTCACTATCTCCTAGACTTCACGGGTGCTAGGAAAACCTTTGTACAAACAAGAGCACTCCTTACACTTTGGGATACCTCACCCTTGTGATAGAGCCTCCAATTCTTCAAGCTTCATAGGTGCTTGATGACCTTTACAAACTTGAGCACTCAACTCCTTGGGATGCCTCACCCTTGAGCTTGAGTCTCTTCAAACACAGGGATGCCTCACCCTTTACAATTTAGAGGGATACCTCACCCTCTCTTACAAAGCAATCAAAGTTGATAGAATGAAACTCTCACAAGAGTAGATATACAACTTGAAGAACAAAGTATGAATGATAGAAAACTCTTTCAAGAGTGGATAATACAAATTGAAGAACAAAGGAATAGAATGATTTTGTAATAAAGAGCTCAAAATATGATTTTGGTGATTCAAGGATCAAATCAAGTGTTCAAGAGGTGTATAAGCTTCACACAACACTTATATATAGAGCCCAAGTGATAAAATAGCCGTTGGTAGTGTTTAGAAATGATTTTTTATGAAAACTAGCCGTTTATAGCCGTTAGAAACGTTTCTGGGCACTTGGTAATCGATTACACACTTCTGGTAATCGATTACACGGCTTCTGATATTGTTGTAATCGATTACAGGACTTGTGTAATCGATTACAGCTTTTCTGGTTTTGAAATCTGACTTTAAAATATCATAACTTCTTCATTTCTTATCCGATTAAAGCAAATGACCAGTCATTGGAAATATCTTTGAGTCTATTTTCAAATGAAAGAAGTTTCACAACAAAACTCAAAGTATTTTGAGAGTTATGATCAAAAGAGTGACCAAAGGTCAGTTTTTCAAAACTCAAACTTGACTATATTTCATAGTTTAAAGCAAATGGTCATAACTTCTTCATTTCTTATCCGTTTAAAGTAAATGACCATTCATTGGAAAGATATTTGAGTCTATTTTCATATGAAATACGTTTCATAACAAAACTCAAAGTATTTTGAAAGTTATGATCAAAATAGTAACTGAATGTCAGTTTTACAAAACACAAACTTGACTATTTTTTAAATGTGTGAACTACCACCAAGATTAACTTTCCAAAAACAGTTTGTTGGGCATTTAAACATGTAAGAACCATTTTTAAAGACTTAAAAACATATTTGAGCTCTTTTCTTGTAAAACCTCTATCTTTACATAGGAGAAAACCTAAAAGGAAAATATACCAATTCTAGTCCTTAGGCTTCTTGATGTGATCCAAGCTTCCACAAATTTCTTCTCTTCAAATCTTGTAAATTGCTTGGAACATCTTTATCATTCTTATTCTTCTTGAGTTGAGTGACGAGCGCCGAACTCAATCAAAATTATAACCGAAGTTATTACCTAAACTTGTAGTATAGTGAACAACACCGGATCGTCTCCTCAAGGATCGTAGATGCAATTTGATCAAATCAAGTGAAAGTTAGAAAAAGGGGGTTTTGATGGTTCAAAGATCGCAGTGACAAGATTTAAAGAGAAATAACAATTAGAAAAACAAATCAATTCAAAAATCTATCCGAGATTGGGTAGATTCAATCATGACCTTTCAACAAACATTTGAAGCACATTTGAATGGTTAACTTGGATCTAACCGAGATCTCAAAGATCGATCCGTAATTCATACTAGACAATCGTCCGAATTCAATTGACAAGTAATAAACATAAATCTGCAATCGCACCATTCATGTAGATATATATCAATTTAAGCACCGAATTCAATTAACCTAGGTACCAATCAGTAACCTAACCTCTTCAATTACGTGATTAGTTCAGATCAATCAGCTTCTAAATTTCATCACGATACTTAATCTTAAACCAAGATCAAATCAGATCAAACATAAACATAATCACCATTCATGCATTCAAGATCAAGAGAACAGAAGAAGAAGAGAAGAGGAATTCAAATATAAATCAAATACATTACATAACCAAGGTCTCAAGAATCCAAGCCACAATCTCTTCAAGAGCCCCGAATTGACTAGAAGTGACTTAGCTCTCCATTACAATGAAGGAAAAATATACAAGAACTATGAAAAACTATCTTTAACACTAAGTGTATGTTGTGTTTAGAGCTCTCCTCATGCTTCCTTTTATAGAGGATTCAGAGTAGTAGTAGATGGGTAGATGAGATTAGTAGGTGGAATTAGTAGGTGAGCTTGGTAGGTGAGCTTGGTAGGTGAGCTTGGTAGGTGAACTTGGTAGGTGAGCTTCCTTGTCTCCGAAAGTATTCATTGCTGAACTCATTGATTTCGTCATTTTTGAGCCAAGTGGTCTTCATGAAAGTTCTAGGAAATTGTCTAAGCTTTCCAATGGCTCTGGAAGCACCCAAAAATTCGTCCTACAGCCCAAGATATGACCCAATTACTACAGACTGCTCAGGACCAGTTTCAGCACCTCTGTTTTGACTTTCAGACCCAATATCTCCATCAAGGAGCCCGAATCAAGTTTTGTGTTTGTCATGAAAGTTGTACATATGGGTCTTAACTTTCAGATCACCAATTTTCAGCCCATTCTATAAACCCAAACTCGAATTATGTTCTGGTTACTACACACTGTTCGGGTTCCAGTCACAAATCCTGTATTCTGATTTCCATGCCCAATTAGCTCCACTAGATGTCTGAATTTGACTTCGAGCTCTTCATCAAAGTTGTAGAGCTCTCTTTTATCTTTCCTACAAGGTAAAATTCATAATTATCAGACATTTAGAACTCAAGATATGGCCAAAATACAGAAACAGTGTAAGACTCGAATAATGCTGAAAAATCAATTAAGTCCGATTCGAGTTCAAACTTACAAAACATAATCAAATTCAGTCAATTAAGTACATGAAGAGTGTAAATGACTAATAATGAGGGTTTCTTAATGAATAAAATATGTGATTATCAAATTCCCCACACTTAGCTTTTTGCACTCCTGGGCAAAACATATAAAACTAAAGTTAGAAGACAAAAGACAAACGACACAAACTTAAAAATTAAAAACTCTAAAGGACTCAATGAAGCAAGAAGAGCAACAAGAAATTCAAGGGATCAAAGCATAAATGAGGTAACATTTCTTCACATCTCAAACCAACAAGCAAGGAAACTTCCGTTGAAAAGAATGAATTAAGAATGATGGATTTTCACAAGATTCCCTCTCAATCTCTCAAGTGTTTAAAAGGTAGGTATTTCACTCAATTCAACCCATGAAAATTGCACTACCATAAGCTTGCTTATCTTCTACTTCTCCACTACTCAAAACACATGCACACACAAATCATGAGGACTTTATTCAAGGTTGTAGTGAGGTCAAGGTAACAGAAGAGGATAAAATGGATATGAGAAGATAAATACCAAAGAGAATAAAAGCAAATGAGAACTGAGTTCAAATAACGAGCATAAAAGTTCATCTCAACTCTAATGTATATCCCTTTACATATTCATTTCCCAATCCTTTTCTCTCTTTTTTTTTTATATATATGAACATAACTATATACATACATTTCTCTCTTTTTTTTTTTTTTAGGCACTCTTTCTTTTCTTTTTTTTTTTTTTTTTTTTTTTTTTCAACAACCATTTTGTACACACACCCCACACACTTGTTCAAAAACTCATCCATTAACCAGGCTAATGTTCTTTTATTTCTTAAGGTACAGTAAGAACACGATTTTTCATTTAAGGCACATAATGAGCTAGAAACAAGGAATGGTCAAATAAGCTCAAAGGGGTTAAGCAAAGGAAAATATACAAGGTTAGCGAAATTAGAGAATTTTCGAGAGGTCAAAAGAGTGCTTGATATCATATTGAAAACAAGGTTGGCTATTTGGTTAAACTAGCTAAGAAAGAGGGCCTCAATCATGTTCATGCATGCAAGTGAAATGTAGCCTCAAAAAGAATCAAAGCAAGTTCTAGAGTGGTCATTAACATGAGTGAAAATCACACAAGAAAGAAGAGAATGACATAAATGTTGAATCCATCCATTAGGCTCAAAATCTCACAAGGTATGCATCCATCAAACCCAATTTATCAATTCAATCATCCATCACCAAGCATATCAGTTCAAGAAGGGAGAAAAATTATTCAATCATGCAATGACCTTTTTTTTTTTGGAATTTTTTTTTTTGGAATTTTTTTTTGAATTTTTTTTTTGAATTTTTTTTTTGAATTTTTTTTTTAACAAACGAAAAGAAACAGAAACATGCTAAAATCTCTCCCCCACACTTAATGTAACATTGTCCTCAATGTGAAAGAAAGAGATAGAAAAGAGCAACACAACCTGATAAGAAGTGAATCAACGCTAAGCGAGAAAAAAAACACACTTTGTCGGTCTTAGCATCGGACCACGAAAAGAAATCAAACAAGAAAACGTTAGTACTTCCACAAGTCAATACTAATTAATTACTACCTAAAAAACTCCTTACTCGCCACCGATTAAGATCGTCTCAAGAGTAAAATTACTCCTTACTCTGCCATCACTAATTGGTTTAATAAGTCCATGACAATCATATCATACTAAACAAAACAACAACAATTTTTTTTTTTTTAAATCAAACTCATTAAAGAGAAGTTTCAGATCGGGCTCTTGTTTCTTGTTACTTCCTTCGCTGCTTCTGTTGACCAATCTATCGAGCTAAAACCCGATCAGTGTACATACTCAAAAACTTCTAATTTATCAATGAGCTCATCAATAGTGGAGGCGAGAGATAAGAAGTTGTCTTCTTAGAAGGAGTGATAAATTTATGTTCCACACTTTGTCAAGAAAAAATAACAGAAGATCAAAGAAATTATTAACATTCAACAAACCAATGGGTTTATGGTGGATGTTCGGTTCGACCAAGAGACAATTTGAAAAATTTCTTCCAAAGTACCAAAACCACCTGGTAAGGCAATGAATGCATCGAGTTTTCAAGCATTATCTTCATGCGTTCATGCATTGATGATACCTTAAGTTCCTCCCCAATTGTCTTTCCAAAGGTGATGTTCGGTTGAGCTAAAGTTTCGGGAATGATACCTAGAACCCATCGTCTCTTACAAAGGCGTGCAAGTGATACAACCCCATTAACCCACGACAACCTCCCCCATATACAAGATGAATATTCCTCGCAGCAGTGATCGACCAAGAGTGCTAGGCTGCGTTTACAAACTCTAATCCCTTCCCATAACTCGACCCACAAAAACACGGACATTTTTGAGGTTACGAATAGAAGGCCCCATTCTATACTCTTCCTCCCTTTGAGTGTTTCGAGTTTGAAGGAAAATGGAGAAAATGGAGTGTTTAAATAGGAAAAAGAATGGAAAGGGAATAATTGCACCTATGAGGGTAGGTTGGCGGTTGTCGAAAAAGGTTGAAATTAAGAGACATAGAATCTTTTTTTTTTTTTTTACTTCAAGAAAACCATCAAGGTAAAGAAGTCTAGAAACCCTGAAGGACCACCTCAAAGGATCGTCTCGTACAAAAATCAAAATACAACAAAATGATACAAAGATAAAAGAAATAGAAAATGATGACATACCTGTATGTACAGTTTCCATGGCGTATCTTTATACTGCGCGTCATGAGTGCAGTAGACATCACGTCCGTTTTTTTTTTTTTTTTTTTTTTGAAATTGTTAGAAAAAACTTGATGAAAGATGAGTGTATACTTACTTAAGATTGGGATGGAGGTAGTACTGCTCTTTCGGCTTTGTGCCAAAGCATTGTTGACCAAGATTCGACCCATTCAAGACCAAATAACATAGGGCTCCCAAAAGGGACAAGTGACCATAATACGACCGGCCGCCTCACATGTGGGATACAATCTACCTTCTTTGTTTTTCAATTAAGAAGGCTGGATCAGATGCATGCATTTCCCCATTCACGGTTTGTGTTACCAAAGCCAACCCTAAGAAGTAGACATTTTTTTTTTCATTTTTTTTTTTTTTTTTTTTGTTTGTTTGTTTGTTTTTTTTTTTTTTTGAAAAATGACATGAAGAAGAAGAGGATGATATGTACAGATTGTTTGTGGATATGGCTCACATCTCGCCTCGGTTTAACGTCCGAAAAGCGGCTTAAACGTCTTCTATGAGTCGAGGATAAGCTTCCCATCCAATTTTCTTATAAATTGGCAAACAGAGTCTTTTAGAGTCGATTCCCAAGATCGTAGCGTTGTTGTTCATCCTTGAAGAGATTCCACAATTTAAGAATTTCACGATGCACCAATCCACAAGAATGCGTCTCAAGAGTCAATAAGATATCATCTAATGACTCCTTACTCAGTCCATTCTTAATGAAGAAAATTTTATCTTCTCTATTTGCGGAAACCATCCCCTTAGTACGACATCGCTTGTTACAGTTCCATCGTCCACATTTGTGACAGACTTGTAACCTTTTTGCTCTTCTCCTTTTAGAATATGAACTTCTTCCAAGACCGGGCATATATGAGTCAAATGAAATTGAGGACTCACCTGCTAATCGAACCTTTGCTTCAATTATCCAGCGTACATCTTCTGGCATACCCTTGTGCATTAACATTCTCAATCTCTCACATCGAACTTTGTAGATTTTTCTCAGAGCATTTTGAGGAAGAGAAGGAAAATGTTTTCTCAGGTTTGAAAGAATGACATCCATTTTGAAGGAGAAGAAGAGTTCAGTTATTTTGGGAAACTGAAGAATAAACCGACTCAAGAGTCACGGAGTACCGTATCCGCCACTTAACCGGCAACACAAAGAACTCAAGAACTTGGTTTTCCAGGAATGATTGAGTCTTTGTCCATTAACCTTAAGCGCATTATCATTCCTAGGATCCTCAGTATCGATCTTTGAGAGGATAGCGTGTCGACAACAAAAGAACCACGCCACCTAGATCTCAATTTTCCAAGGAGTAGGTGCGAGATGATAATCTCAAAGCGAGAACTTTTGACCAATTTCATGCACTTTTGCAAAAGGTGTAACAGACCTTTAATAAAGTAGGCCAATAAAATCCATACTTGCAAGATTTTCGCATTATTGTCGCTGAAGAAAAAATGACCTCCACATGCTTCGAGCGACTCTACCTACCTCGTTGTCGGGCACACAAATTTTTTTTTTCTTTTTTTTTTTTTTTTTTTTTCCTTTTTTTTTTTTTTTTTTTTTTTCATAATGCGGATGGAGAAGGTTCATCACCTCCACTTCTGCATTCTCTGGAAGTTCATGATCTTGTTTGAGGCGGTGTCCATTTACGATGAAAGCTTTGGCGGTGACCTCGCTTTTAATCCGAACGACACTGTAAGGAAAAACATTAGTAACAATAAATGGTCCATCCCATCTAGACCTTAATTTGCCAGGCATGAGTCGGAGGCGGGAGTTATAGAGGAGAACTTTTTGACCAATCTCAAATGTTTTCCTCAGAATTAACTTATCATGGAAGGCTTTGGTCTTCTCCTTATAAAGTTTGGAACTTTCATAAGCCTCCAAGCGGATCTCCTCCAATTCTTTGCACCGGTATGACTTCTCTCCAAACCTGCTTGATCTAGGTCCAAGTTGCACCTTTTCACCGCCCAGAATGCTCGATGCTCAATTTCCACCGGTAGGTGGCATGCTTTTCCAAAAACAATTCGATATGGAGACATCCCGATTGGTGTCTTATAAGCAGTCCGGTAAGCCCATAAAGCATCCTCGAAGCCTCTTGCTCCAGTCCTTTCTGTTAGGTTGAACTGCCTTCTGAGTATACGCTTAATTTCTCTGTTGGAGACCTCGGCTTGCCCATTGGTTTGGGGGTGGTAGGGTGTAGAAACCTTGTGTTGGACTCCATACTTCTTCATCAAAGCCTCCATGCTTCGATTGCAAAAATGTGAACCTTGATCACTAATGATGGATCTCGGGACTCCAAACCTACGGAAAATCGTGATCTAATAAAATCCACAACAACTTTAGAATCATCGGTCCGAGTGGCCTTAGCCTCCACCCATTTAGATACATAATCCACAGCCAAGCGAATGTAAACAAAACCAAATGATACGGAAAAGGACCCATAAAGTCAATACCCCAAACATCAAAAATCTCACGAGAATAATAAGGGTTTTGGGGCATTTCATTCCTACGAGAAGTATTCCCTGTTCTCGGCATTGATCACAAGATTTGCAAAACATATATGCATCATGAAATAGAGTGGGCCAATATAATCCGAGTCTAAAACTTTCCTAGCAGATCCGTTGAGGACCGAAGTGGCCGCCACATGCAAGTTTATGACAAAAGCTAAGAATAGAATGGAATTCATCATCGAGGCACACACCTCCTAATTACTTGGTCACTTTGCAAAATCTCCATAAGTAAGGATCATCCCACACATAATACTTTGACTCACTTTTCAATTTATCAATCTTAGCCTTAGTGAAATGTGCGGGTATTGCGTTAGCAACCAAGAAATTAATCAAATCAAAGAAAACCAAGGGATGTTGCCTTGCGGCTTGAAAAGCACTCATCGAGAAAACATCATGGATGGGAAAAACATCTGCCTCCCTTTCAATTCGACTCAAGTGATCACCACCAAATTCTCCGCTCCACTCTTGTCACGGATCTCAATATCAAACTCCGGAGGAGCAACATCCACCTAATCAACCGGGGCTTGGCATTGGGCTTCTTCGGGAGAAACTTCAATGCTTTGCATGATCCGAAAACACAACCACTCGGAACCAAGCAAATATGATCGAAATTTATCTAAAGCAAAAACAATTGCTAAAAGTTCCTTTTCGGTTGTGGTGTAGTTGATTTGTGCGAGGATCTAAAGTTCTCGAAGCATAGGAAATGACATGAGATACTTTACTGACCCTTTGTGCAAGAACGACTCCCAATGCATAATTAGAGGCATCACACATCGGTTCAAATGGAAGTGTCCAATCCGGCGGTTGGATGATGGTGTCTTGGTCAATGCCCGCTTCAATTGATTGAAGGCATCCCGGCACTTCTTGTCAAAGTGAAACTCCACATCTTTTTGCAGTAAGTTGGATAGCGGAAGTGCAATTTTGCTGAAATCCTTTATGAACCGCCGATAGAAACCTGCATGACCAAGGAAAGAACGAATCTCCCGCACGCATGTGGGGGTAAGATAGGCATGAAATAACATCTATTTTTGCAGGATCTACCTCAATACCCTCACGAGATATCACATGCCCTAAGACTATACCTTGTTCTACCATGAAATGACATTTCTCAAAATTTAGAACGAGGTTAGTCTTAATGCATCTATGCAAGACACGAGCCGACTATCTAAACATGCATCAAAGGAAGATCCATAGACAAGGTAAAATCATCAATGAATACGTCCATGCAATTTTCTAAAAAATCGAGAAAAGATACTTACCATACACCTCCGAAAGGTGCACAGCATTGCATAGACCAAAGGGCATCCTCCTGTATGCAAATGTGCCAAATGGACAAGTGAAAGTAGTCTTCTCTTGGTCTTCTCGGGGCTATATGAATCGAAAATAGCCCGAATATCCATCCAGGAAACAATAATGTGACTTGCCGCCTAACCGCTCCAACATCCGATCAATGAAGGGCGGCGGGAAATGATCCTTTCTCGGTAGCCTGGTTGAGCCGCCTATAATCAATGCAAACTCGCCAACCTGTTTTGAACTCGTGTGGGCACAAGCTCATTGTTCGATTCGCAACCACTTGTGACCCCAGATTTCTTGGGAACCACTTGCACGGGGCTCACCCATTGGTATCGTCGATATGAGATAAATAATGCCGGCTTGAAGTAGCTTTGTAACTTCCTTCTTCACCACATATAGAATCGGGGATTTAGTCTCCTTTGGGTCATCTAACTGGTTTGATCCCTTCTTCCAATAAAATCTTATGCATGCATGTGGAGGGACTAATACCGGGAATATCTGCAAGAGTCCATCCGATGGCTTGCCTATTCCGCCTCAAAATCTGCAGGTAATTTTTCTTCTTGATCGGGTTGCGGGTTTTTAGCAATGATCACCTAAGTGTCTCACCATCTCCCAAATATGCATATTTAAGATGGTCTCAGTAAAGTCTTCAACTCCAAAGATGGAGGTTGCCAATGGAAGGTAACAAGTGATCTGAAACAACTATCTCGGCAACATTAATTTCGGCATGGTGCGACTCTCATTCTCAATTGTTGCATCATCAGCAACTGTATCATTACTCATAATAGAATAAATCTCAGCACATGCGGCACATGGTTCAACATCACAAGTGGCACATGTATCACAAGAAACAGAACCAAGATAGTCAATAATATCAGGGAATTCAGCATATAAATCAGTATAGACATCATCAACCAAAGATCTCAATCATATCAACATGGAAAACAGAATGCTCCTCTGGGGGTGTCTCATGGCATCAAAAATGTTAAATTGTACCAAATCGTCGCCAAACTCCATAGAAAGGGTGCCAGCATGCACGTCTATCTTGGTCTTGGCGGTCTTGAGAATGGTCGCCTAGAATCAATGGAGCATGGTTTGTTGGAGACTCATCTTCCATGTCCAGAATGTAGAAATCTGCTGGAAAAATCAACTCATTCACCCGAACTAACACATCTTCCAGCACACCTGCAGGATGAGCAGTGGCTCTATTCGCCAACTGAATCACGATACCAGTGGGTTGCAAAGTACCGATGTTTAAACACTTATACACTGACATGGGCATGACATTGATCGAAGCACCCAAATCTAGCATTGCATGCTCAAATCTAGAGTTGCCAATTGTGCAAGAAATTGTGAAAGTTCCAGGATCTTTGCATTTCTGTGGCATGCTTAGTAGAATCATTGCAGAAACATTTCTACCCATGCTGATCTTCTCATCCCCTTTCAACCTTCTCTTATGAGTGCACAACTCCTTGAGAAATTTAGCATATTTTGGAATTTGCTTGATTGCATCTAGGAGGGGAATATTGATTTCCACTTTCCTGACTGTCTCCATGACTTCTTTTTCCATTTCTGCTTGCATTGTTCTCTTGGATTGTGTGATCCTATTTGGAAAAGGTAATGGAATGGTAACATCTGAATTCTCTGTAATTTTCTTTAGTGGCACAGATTTCTGGACTGAATTATCCATTTCCTGCCGTTTTTGGTCAATTTCTGATTGCTGTAAGGTTGAAACATCAACTTCTTTGCCACTTCTCAAGGTAATTGCACTTACGTTGCCTCTTGGATTGCTGACTGTTTGTGAAGGCAATTGGCTAGAACCTTGACTCTTTAGCTCGCTCACAGTGGTTGCCACCGCCCGATTTGAGTTTGTAAATTCTGAATGTTGGCACCGACGTTCTGCTTGGGCCGAATGTTATTTGTGGCCATTTGTTTCATCGGTCTTCTAATGATGGCTCACCGGAGTGGATTGACAGACCGCTAATGAGCAGTTCTTTGTTGTCTGAATGCAGGGGGTATTTGTTGGTATTTGTTGCTTGGACCTGCAGCTTGGTATCTAAATTGTTGTTCTTCTTTGGTGGGGCCGTTGTTGTTCTTTGGTGGGCCGTTGTTGTTCTTGGCTAGGATTCCCATATCTCAAATTGGGATGGTCTCGCCAACCAGGATTATAAGTACTAGAAAATGGATCATATCTAGATTGTTCTTTGTTGTTCTTTGATATTGGGGTCTACCAGGAAAAACACCACCGCAAAGAACACATTGATCCGGAAAGGCGGGACCATCTTCCCGAAGTGTAGGGCATGAATCGGTAGGATGAGATGAATTAGAGCAAATTCCACACACCGATGCGGTCATCTGCATGGGTGGTTGTTGACCCACTGCTATCCGTCTTACCAAAGAAGTCAATTCATCTAGTCTCGTGTTCCATTCTTTGTTGGTCCATATGAGATGCTTGAATTTCATTAACTCCTCTGGTTGCGGTGATGATCCGCGAGCCAAATCGTTGGGTATTGGGCTGCCATGTTTGCTATCGATCTCTTGCAGCGGTAGGAGTTTTGTCTACTAAGGCTCCTCCGGAGGCGGATCGATCATGCTTCTATCATTTGGCGAAGCCCTCATAAAAGTATTGAATTAAGAGTTGGTCACTAATTTGGTGATGAGGGCGGCTCGAACACAACTTCTTGAATCTCTCCCGGTATTCATGCAAAGTCTCACCGACATCCGTACGATGCCACATATATCCTTCCTAATTGCGGCGGCTCTCGAGGCGGGGAAGAATCTCTCCAGAACAACCTCTTCATGTCATTCCAACTTCCGAACCCCGGTGAAAGATAAAACAACCAATCTTTGGTGCATCGACAAGTGAGAAGGGAAATGCCCTTAACTTGATGTGTTCCTCGGAGATGCCTTGTGGCTTCATGGTTGAACACACAACATGGAACTCTTTCAGTGCTTATGAGGATCTTCACCCGCAAGACCATGAAACTTTGGTAACAAGTGTATCAAACCAGATTTTAACTCAAAATCTGCATCAAGATTAGGATATTGAATGCACAAAGATTGGTACGATACATCAGGAGCGAGCAAGTTCCTTAAGGGTTCTATTATGCATGTTATCAGCCATGATTTCGGGATTACTTAAGTTATCGGGTTCACTCCCAAAATTAGGTTCGAATTAACTCTGGAATTTATCACACGAGCTCTAATTAATCTATGCAAGGTCCTATCAATCTCGGGATCAAGATCAAGCAAGATATCGAGGATTGGACCTAGTCATGCATCAACTAAAGCACAAAAACACAAAAAGCGCAACTAAGCAAAATACACTAAACAACACTCAAAATATGCAAAAATAAATCTAGTTAATATGTCTAAACATTTTTAAAAATTATGGAATCAACACAGAACAAAATCTACATAAAAATGAAACTAGAAAATGCAATAAAAAATATTAAAAAATTAAAAAAGTGGTCTAAATGATAGAATTTCGAAAAACCAGGGGTGACCTCACAGTTTACTGTGAGTCTTGTTTATCAGGCTGTTTTCCTTCAACAGACCAAGTTTCAGCTCATTCTGGGCATGTTGCAGTTCGAAAATTGCAATAGTTACCGTAATCACCTGTTTTCCGTCTTTCCTAAATCGAAAAAAATTCAAAAGCTAGGATAAAAATGTTAGTATAGTATGAACACTGTTAGTAAATGAAAAATAACTGTTAGAATAGGTAAGAAAGAACAAAAATTAGTAAGGTTACTCAAAATGAAAAGATTACACCTACGAGATCCCCGGCAACGGCGCCAAAATTTTGACGAGCCCGAACTCAATCAAAATTATAACCGAAGTTATTACCTAAACTTGTAGTATAGTGAACAACACCGGATCGTCTCCTCAAGGATCGTAGATGCAATTTGATCAAATCAAGTGAAAGTTAGAAAAAGGGGTTTTGATGGTTCAAAGATCGCAGGTGACAAGATTTAAAGAGAAATAACAATTAGAAAAAGCAAATCATTCAAATCTATCCGAGATTGGGTGGATTCAATCATAGACCTTTCAACAAACATTTGAAGCACATTTGAATGGTTAACTTGGATCTAACCGCAGATCTCAAAGATCGATCCGAGAATTCATACTAGACAATCGTCCAGAATTCAATTGACAAGTAATAAACATAAATCTGCAATCGCACCATTCATGTAGATATATATCAATTTAAGCACCGAATTCAATTAACCTAGGTACCAATCAGTAACCTAACCTCTTCAATTACGTGATTAGTTCGGATCAATCGGTTCTAAATTTCATCACGATACTTAATCTTAAACCAAGATCAAATCGATCAAACATAAACAATCACCATTCATGCATTCAAGATCAAGAGAACAAGAAGAAGAGAAGAGGAATTCAAATATAAATCAAATACATTACATAACCAAGGTCTCAAGAATCCAAGCCACAATCTCTTCAAGAGCCCCTAATTGACTAGAAGTGACTTAGCTCTCCATTACAATGAAGGAAAAATATACAAGAACTATGAAAAACTATCTTTAACACTAAGTGTATGTTGTGTTTAGAGCTCTCCTCATGCTTCCTTTTATAGAGGATTCAGAGTAGTAGTAGATGGGTAGATGAGATTAGTAGGTGGAATTAGTAGGTGAGCTTGGTAGGTGAGCTTGGTAGGTGAGCTTGGTAGGTGAACTTGGTAGGTGAGCTTCCTTGTCTCCGAAAGTATTCATTGCTGAACTCATTGATTTCGTCATTTTTGAGCCAAGTGGTCTTCATGAAAGTTCTAGGAAATTGTCTAAGCTTTCCAATGGCTCTGGAAGCACCCAAAAATTCGTCCTACAGCCCAAGATATGACCCAATTACTACAGACTGCTCAGGACCAGTTTCAGCACCTCTGTTTTGACTTTCAGACCCAATATCTCCATCAAGGAGCCCGAATCAAGTTTTGTGTTTGTCATGAAAGTTGTACATATGGGTCTTAACTTTCAGATCACCAATTTTCAGCCCATTCTATAAACCCAAACTCGAATTATGTTCTGGTTACTACACACTGTTCGGGTTCCAGTCACAAATCCTGTATTCTGATTTCCATGCCCAATTAGCTCCACTAGATGTCTGAATTTGACTTCGAGCTCTTCATCAAAGTTGTAGAGCTCTCTTTTATCTTTCCTACAAGGTAAAATTCATAATTATCAGACATTTAGAACTCAAGATATGGCCAAAATACAGAAACAGTGTAAGACTCGAATAATGCTGAAAAATCAATTAAGTCCGATTCGAGTTCAAACTTACAAAACATAATCAAATTCAGTCAATTAAGTACATGAAGAGTGTAAATGACTAATAATGAGGGTTTCTTAATGAATAAAATATGTGATTATCATTGAGCATAGTTGTGATCTTTTGCTTTCTTGTTGCAATGCTCACTCTTGATACTTGGACTATCCTACAAAGTATTGCTCACTTAAAACAAGCATAGTTAGTCCAAATTCATAACTTAATATCTTAATATGCATGATTCATAAATGTATAACTCTAGTTAGTCTAACATGCATATAAGAATGTTGCATATATCTCATTGCATGATTATTAAGTGAAGTATAACTAAATAAAGTACATAATCATGCATGATCCAATATATCTCTTTTAAGCACATATATGAAACATGATCAATATTCTTTTGTGATGCATTTGTCATCTATCAAGCACATCTATTAAGCATAAGCATCATTCTTTTTGTCTTGTATTTGTCATCATCAAAACTTAACATATTAAACCATTGAGGCAAACCTATTTCTACAAAAAGTAAGACAATCCCTCTAAAATACCAATGCCTTTATGTCATACTCAAGATAGGCAAATAACTAAAGTAATTACAACATGTTAATAAACAGATTAATAAAATAAAATAAAACTCAGAAAACTCCAGCCAGATTAATAAACAAATCACCATCAAAACTTTAAATGAGCAAGTTATATTATCATCTTGTTCTTGTGTTGACCAAAGCTTATCGACCATGCTATATGCTTCAAGGCATCAAGCATGACTGCCTTGTTCCTTCAAGCAGCTGCAGACCTCGTCATCCATTTATTTGTCAGCCAAATGTTGACCAGGTCATCCCATATTTTTGTCCTCATTCCTCTTGGCCCATGGCCCTTAATATCAGCTAAGTTATTTGAATTTGCCTTTTCAAAGGCCTTTTCTTGTGCTTTGTTTAAATAGTCTGGATAACGGTCCATGCAAGTCCGTTCCCAGACAGTTCTTGCCATGATACAATCAGAATCAGATCCAAATTGATGCTTAACCTACACAAATGTTATGTAAGTATATTTATTTTTCGATGAACGTATAATATATAATTCTATAAACACAACTACTTACCATGAAGTCCTGAAATAGTATTTCCTTCATGTCAGCAGGATAATCTCTCCACGTACTAGCCGAAACAGGCATCCTTGTTATGACATTGTACATGATGTCACGTGTCACTCTCGATGGGATAAACCTCCTCCTGTAAGTACAAGAAGATAATGTTAGTGATCTAAAAGTAAATAAATGTAATAAAGGATAACAATCACTATTACTTACGGTCCAGGGAGAGATGCCATATATATAAGTTTCCTACTATCAGTTTCTATATGGGATTCTCCACTTGAAGGCACCACATTCGGGTTGCTAGTGGGTGGGTCAGCAGGGGGTGGCATAGAAAGGGCTGGGTCAGTACGGGGTGAGACAGAAGCTGATGCGCCTCCAATGGTCAATATGATAGACACTGGTAGGCCTGCACTAGTCAATGGGCCAGTAGCTGAAGTTGCACCTAACATAATTATAGATAAACAAAGAAAATACATATATATTACATTTGTATAAACCACGCGTTAATAATAATTAAAAAGAGTATCCTACAGGTATACCTGGGAAGGGCTGAGAAGGCTCAAGTGATGGAGAAGGCTAGGATGAAAGATTACGACCTCTCCCACGACCGTGTCCAGTGCCTCTACCTCGAATGGTCATGTTGAATATTTGCATAAGGAAACATAATGAAACATGACGAGTTAATATACTATATGTCAATAAAAACCTTAATATAATAATGATATTTTAGTGTAAATACCATTAACGATGATGCTAATGTGATGCTTAACGAGTTTGGTGTAGTTGTGAACTCTTAGGCAGAGGGTGAAACCGTATCTTCCTCAGATTTGTGGTACCATCAAGTGGCAGTTAAACAACAAGAATGCAAAAGTGATACAATAAGCAATGGACCTTATTTCAAGGATTGCGGTTGTCATAAAGCAGTGCCACAAGGAACAATTGATGGGTCATCTTGGTGTTGTCTTATATGAATACTCCCCTTAATTTCTCTTAACCTTTTCTTATCATTTTCTTCCCATCTCATTGACACAGACAAAGAAATTATATTTAACCTAATTTGTGGGTGAATCATTCTGTAACACCCGGGTGGGGATGTCACATATATAAAGAAAATAAAAGAAAGATAAATAAAATCTACCCAAGTTGTGAAACATTTATTACGTACTAATACGAGTTGTAAAATAATTCCTATTAAATAGAATATTATTAAATAAAATAATATGAAAATATAAAATAAATAGAAACAACATCACTTGTGAACACCCAATGTTGTCCGGGTTATTAAAAAAAAACTTTTTAATGCAAAAATAAATAAAAAAAAGAAAATAATTTTGGTTATGCTTATAATTGTTCTTTGATTGCTTGACCCATTTCTTTTTCAGCCCAAAAGCTTGTTTAGCCCACTCTTTTATAATTACAAAAATTTACAAAAAAATCAAATAAATAAAAAATAAAAAAAATAAAAATATAATAAAAAGATGAAGAAGTTGCCGTAGCACCTTTCATTCTTTTTCCTCTTTGTTTTTTTTCTCTTTTGAGTATGAATCCACTTTCGCTTTTACTTGGTCTTCTCCTTTTTGCCTTTTTCCACCAAGCACACACTCTCACTCCCTACTCATTTTCCACTCACTTTTACATCCCTCACCTGCACATGGCAGACACACAATACACACCCCCACTACATTCTCGCAATTGACAATTGGAGAACACTCTTGTTTTGGCTCCCCACTCACTCACGTAGCTCACACACAAAGACTCACCTTCACTTTTTTTTTTTCTCTCACGTTCTCACCAGCACACACACTACACCAACACACATTAACTTGGGTATAAAAATTGTATTGGTAGCAGGGGAAAGGGACCTTTTTTTAGCCTCCATATTCAGTCCATCTCCATCAGCTCTCACTACTTCATCATCCTCCTTCAAACCACTACCAAAACAGCAACCTCCACCCATCTTCAATCTCCATAACACATTGCTTTGCAACCTCAAAACAGCCCCTCCATTCACCATCAATCACCCCATCAACCAACACCATCCTAAAGCTCACCATAACAACCCAACCGTGACCACCTCCAAACACCATCACATAAACATCTTCATCTTCCCCACGCAGCCTCCTCCGTCCACACACCATACGCCAGAGCCAGCCACACAACCCAGCCACCACAGAACCACTGTGGCAGCCCCCACTGCGCCACCTGAGCTCCACCGCATCGCCCCTGCTCGTTCTCCATCAAGCTCCAACTCGAGACCAACCAGATCTGTCGAAGCACCGCCCAACAACTACGTCGTTACCCCACCGTCCTCCACCCAGAACAGCCCCTTTCACGGCCACCCCTGTCCAGCCGTGAACACCCACCTGCAAGCCACCAGACCCGAGCTACACCTCCGAGCAGCCGCAAGCCACCAGATCTGAATGTTCCCACCTGGACACCGCACGATCTCACCGCGCGCCGCCAACCACCGTGCCATCCTCATCTCACGGGTTTCTCCCTCTCACCCCCTCATCTTGCTTTGTATTTTTGCTTGAATGGACTCCCAGAATATTTCTTCCCTTTTGACTTTGTTTTTAGTTTCTTTTTTTTTTTTCTCTTTCTCTTCTTTTCTTTGGGTTAAGGCGAGCATAATCTGGGCAAGAAATTGCTTTCCTTTAGGCAATTTCCAAAAAGGTTTGTTTTTTTTTTCTTTATTTTGTTGTTTCTTTTAGATTTTTGTTGGGTAACATTTCATTTGATAATGTGTTTTATGATATGTATTGTGACTAAATGGCAATTAAAAAAATGAAAATATATAAAATATAAAAATAGTAAAAAACGATGATAAAAAATAGAGAATAAAAATATTAAATAATTGAATTTATTTTTAAAATAAAATAATTGAGTCTTGTTGAGAAAGAATAAATTGGGTTAGCTGAGCTGCGACAGCTTGTTAACCTTGTTAACTTTCAAAAAAAAATCATCTGAGTTGTGACAGCTTGATGATTTGTCATTTTAAGAGGTATAAATAAAATAAAATAATTGAATCTTGTTGAGAAAGAATAAATTGGGTTAGCTGAGCTGCGACAGCTTGTTAACCTTGTTAATTTTCAGAATTATGTGAGTTGCGACGGCTTGATTTAAAAATCATCTAAGTTTTGATAACTTGATGATTTGTTTAAAATAAAATTAAAAATAAAATAATTGAACTTTGTTAAGAAATAATAAAAATAGAATTAATTTGAATTGTAAAACATTAATTTTATAAACTTTTAGAATCGTCTGAATTGTGACAGCTTGACGATTCTTTCTCTTCTAAAATAAAAAAGATCAAATAAATTTTCAAAACAAAAATATTTTCAAAATTAAAAATAAACAACCTACAATCGTTTTCTAAAGAACTACGTGGCTTTGCATTCTCCATTGCACCAGGAGGTACGTAGGCGCGCCAGTTAAGCCAAAAATTAATTTTTCTTAATGTAGTTTTTTCTATTTTATTGAAAATGGGTAAGATAAATATTTTTAAGAGTTATAAAAATTTGTACAACTGATTTAAGGTAACTGTCTTAAGACAGATGTATTAGGAGTGCTGTGGGGTTAAGTCTCCACCCTTCCCTGTGCATAATCAGACTTCCGAACCTGAGTTTTCGAACGTAGACCATCATTTTTGGGTTTTCCCGTTTTTCCCAATAAAAATAAAATTGGTGGCGACTCCCTTAAATATTGTTAATTTAAGTCGTTATCCCGACGCGATCACGGTCGCGACATCACTCATAATATACATATGGTCCAAGTTATAAGTTATACAAATAATTTACAACTATAACTACAAATATTTAAATATAAATAGTAAACCAAAAACAGTAAAGAGTCAATATATACATACGCAGACGCGCCCAAAATACATCATAAATATTTAATCCTCTGATGGATCACTCTCAGGAAACTCATGAGAAGATAAATATCCAGGATGCCTCGACACTTGGCGGACATGAGACCGTGCAGTCGATACGAGAGTCATCTCACTAGGCTCAGTGGACACACCACCCCAATGACGCCTAAGAGATAAAGGCAACTCTAAGTGTAGAAACACAATAGTCGTCATCACTGGCTCTCCATCAAACGTAAGTCGTATGGACACAGTCAACCGTCCCACATAAGTCACTGAGTCTCTGTCACCCCGCAGATGCCAAGCTAACGATCCACCGTGAAACTCGAGTGTCACAAATCCCAAAAATCCTGGCACCGCCATACCCAAACTAGATAGTCTAATGGGTATGGATGATCAGATGGCTCTTGGTCGTCGTACTGATCTTCGGTTTGCTGCCCTTCTTCCTCCTCAGTATACAAAATCTCAAGAGGCTGTTCCTCTTCCTCAAACTCTTTACCACGTAAAATAAATATACAGAAAACACATACAATAAAGAGGTAAGACAAACTAAAATCATCACAAACATGGCAAATAAGAAAACGACAAACAACAAATATATAGTTCATGCAATATGAAAAGCTATAACATTAATTAATAACAGAATAGTATCATAACAACGCATAATATCACAGATAAAATAATATCACGAATAAAGTAAGAAATAAACAAATTATCATAACAATAACTAAATAAAATAAACAGATAAAATAAAATAATATCCAAGATATAACCATATATAATATGACACGATCCTACTCCATGGAGCTAAACACAAACAAATATCAGAGAGAGAATGACTCGCAAAATCTATTAGTACCACGGCTGCCCAACCAAACTATTGCGCTGTCACACGTTGCGTCTATAGTCCCACGTCACATGGAATCCATCATCCAAGGCATGGTGTAGTTCACGGTCTCACGTTGTGGCACTACAGGCAATGTACTATTAGACTTTACGCAATCTCGATTAAATATAGTGCGTGTCGGGTTCATTAGTGTGCTATCGGTTACCACGACCCAGCGGAGCGACCGACTGTCCATATATGGAATCCCGTACACTAACGTCTCCCAGTTCATAAAGACAATGAACCACACTACGTTTATCGCATCGACAACACGATGTGATTCACCTCATCAACCAATCCACCAAAAAGTGGCATAATCTCAAATTACCAAGATATCCTCAAAGATAAAAAGATACAGTAAGTCCCACTGGACAAATACTGTTCCAAAGCTTATACGGGTTCACCTCATAGCCCGACAGCAGAAAAAGAGAAAAAAAATAGAAAGTACCGTTTTGGTCAATCGCGTAAAAATTTTATCCCGTTTTCAAAATTTCGTCGTTTTTACAAACGTTTTCAAATCGCATAAATTTATTTTTCTGTTTTTAAAATCGCGTAGAGTTTTTAATGCGTTTTCTCAATTGCGTAAGATTTTTAAATCATTTTATGGTCCAAATCCCTTAAAATTTACTGTTTAAATAAACAGAAATAATAATTAATACGTTTAAACTACGTAAAATATTTTTCATGCCGTATACTGTCTTTTGGACATCTTTTCTATCTTATTTGCCCGTTTTTACTAAAAATTGACAGTATTTTGTTTAGAAAATTATATTTAATGATTTCCTAATTTTTCCATAAAAATTCTATTTAATTAATTTTAACCCTATAATTTAATCCTTTTGAAAACCACTAACATGCTTCAAAATACATCATGAGCTATATGTTAGAAATTCTCAAAAGTTACTGTATTTCTTTTCTAACAACAAAATCAATAGTTTTAATTGATTAAACTTAATTCAATTCAATTTATTTGTTCAAAACTTATTTTAGAAAAAATTCTGTTTAACATATATTGCATCTATATACTTGAAAATGGTTTGGAATTGATTTTAGAAATCATGAATTCTTGGTTTGGCATGTTGGCCGAAATATACATTTGGGTCATTTGATTTCTAAATTCATTTTTCTTTGATCTAAACAATTCTATCTCTTGTTAATTTTCCTAGGTTAATTAAATTACACTTTAGGAAAATAATGAGAACATTTTGGTTCTCCTTTTGGGTCAATGGCCGTGAGCCCTAGAATTGTGTTCTTTGGAACACTCATGCATTCCTTAGCATGTTATTCACATCCTATACATTATCATGCATTTCTAACACATGCAAATTATCAAAGCTTGTAGACATGCAAATCAAAGCTTGTAGACATGCAACATCATACAAATTATTACAAATATCAAATAGGAAAGCTACTAACAACCACACAAACAAGCTATTAAACAAACACAAACAAGGAATCCTTATGGATTCTACAATCACCACAAATAAAACTCCATCTTCTTACCACCACACATGGATGATAAGATTTGTCTTCCTCTTACCTTAAATGAAGACAAAATATTCTTTCACTCCTCTTCTAGGTTTCGGTTTTCCTCCTTCAAATCCTAACAAACTTAAACAAAAATCTACAAGTTACTAACCATAAAAAGAGAGCTTAAACCATGGAGAAATCATGGCTTGGAACTTTGAAAAAGAATTTAGAAATGCAAAACAAGAAATTTCACCTTCTAGGTAAAATTTTCCAAATAGGTTTCCAAGCTTCAAATGGAAGATTTTGCAAGAACTCTCAACTAGAGATGTTCTCAGGATTGTGTTTAGGTTTAGAAAACTTGGTTGGATAGAATTTTGGGTGGTTGGATGGTATAGAACAAGGCTTGGCCGAATGGAGCTTCAAGAAAGCTTCAATGGTGTTTAGGGTTTTTGGAAGAGAGAGAAGAGAGAAAATGCTTGAAGACAAAGTGATTTTTGGTCTTCCAAAGTGGCTTGCCGTAGACCTCAAAGCCATGCAAGGTGTCATGGGTTTGGCTTCATCCTAGCCTTAGAATGAATCAAAGGTTAAGATTAAAACTTGGTTAGCAAGCTTGTTTCCTATTGGTTCCTTCTAACCTAGTCACTAAGCCTTGTCATTAAGCTTCATCATTACGCTAACCTAGTCACTAAGCTAGTCATCATGTTCTAGAGAATTCCTTCACTAATGATGCTTAATTAAGCTACTAAGTTAACTGTTTTAACTAAACGTGGGTCTCACAAAACATTTTCGGGTCCACTGTCATCTAATTATACTGACTAATAAAATAATATACAAAATTATTTTATTGCACAGTTAAATCCTAAAAATTAAAAGATTAATTCTCGTCTCATTCAGAATTGGGTTTAGTAAGATCCCCCAGTCTGAATAATTAAAACAAGATTTTCCCGGCCCAAAAAAATATTATTTTCCTGTCCCGGAGCAAATCGCACAAAAAGTCCAAATAAAATCACAGACAGTAATATTAAGCACTGTAACATATAGAAAAATTAAAAACAGTACAATCAGGACGTAACGGTCATTTTTCCATTTTTTCCTACGACGAAGCAAATCATCCAAAACGTTCAAATAAAATTACAGGCAGTATTAATTGTCTGTATATCTCCCAGAAAAATTAAAACAATAGCTTAAGAAAATTTTTATTTTACCGTCTCGAAGCAAATTACGTAAAACGATCAAATAAAATTTTAGCCTGTAAAACATATTTGTATTTCATACAGAAAAACAAGAAATAGTAAAATAAGGACATAACAGTCATTTACAATAAAGCTTGAAAAACAGCAAACAGAACATTCGGGACATTTTTCTAAAAATTGGGGTGTTACAACTCTCCCCAACAAATAAAAATTTCGTCCTCGAAATTCGCTGTACGTCAAAACAAATGAGGATACTGATCCCTCATTTTATCTTCCAGCTCCCAGGTAGCATCACCCGTCACATCATTCCATATAACCTTCACCAGCTCGATCATCTTCCCTCGAAGTTGCTTTACCTTTCTGTCCTCGATTCTAACAGGTAAAGTCTCGTAAGTCAAAGTCTCCTTCAACTGTACTTCATCTGGTTGTATAACATGCGTCGGATTTGGTATATACTTCCGTAACTGAGATACATGAAATACATCATGTAGATTTGATAGAAAAGACGGCAAAGCAATCTGATACGCCACAGGACCTATACGTCGGATAATCTGATACGGTCCAATGAACTTAGGAGTAAGCTTCTTAGACTTGATAACTCTTCCGACACCGGTCGTAGGAGTAACTCTTAGAAATACATGCTCACCCTCCTCAAACTCAAGAGGTCGTCTTCGTTTATCCGCATAACTCTTCTGTCTGCTTTGCGTCGTTCTCATCTTCTCTTGTATCATCTTTACCTTCTCTGTAGTCTGTTGTACAAGATCTGGTCCAATAGTCATGCTTTCCCCATCTTGATACCAACACAACGGTGTTCGACATCGCCTTCCATACAATGCCTCATAGGGTGCCATCCCTATGCTTGAGTGAAAACTATTGTTGTAGGTGAATTCTATCAAAGACGAAATTCATCCCAACTCCTCGTTGCTCCAAAACACAAGCACGCAACAGATCCTCCAAAGACGTATAGTTCTCTCTCGACCATCGACCATGGATGATATCTTAGCCGAACTCGGTCGCAACTTAGTTCCCATAGCTTCTTGTAGACTCCGCCAAAACCTTGATGTAAACCTCGGATCTCGGTCAGAAACTATACATGTAGGTACACCAGGTAATCTAACAATCTCACTGATGTACAACTGAGTTAATCTTTCCAACAAATACTTGATATTAATTGGTAAGAAATGAGCTGATTTAGTAAGCCTATCGACTATAACCCATATTGAATCATGACCCTTCCTCGTCTTCGGCAAACCAGTAACGAAATCCATAGAGATACTATCCCATTTCCACTCTGGAATAGATAACGGTTGAAACATTCTAGCTGGTCTCTGATGTTCCACTTTCGCTTTCTGACAAACCAGACAAGACTCCACATACTTTGCTACGTCTCTTTTCATCCTTGGCCACCAAAACAACCTTTTCAAGTCTTGGTACATCTTGGTCATCCCCGGATGTAAACTAAGGTCACTAGTATGAGCTTCTTCTAGGATCGACTTCTTCAATTCAAAATCATCAGGCATACAAATTCTTCCCTTAAACCTTAAGATTCCATCTGCTCCTTCTTCTACCGTCGCTTTATGACCTTGCTTTAACAATTCCCTCTCATTTTGCAAAAACACGTCTTCCTTTTGTTTATCTCGGACAACATCAAGAAATTCGTGTATGATCACGACCTTAAATAAACGAACTCTTTCAGGTAGAAACTCCACAGACAACCATAGATCTCGAAACTTGTTAATCAACTCTTCCTCCTTGATCATCATTGCCGAAACACTAAGCACCTTTCTACTCAAGGCATCAGCTACCACATTAGCTTTTCCCGGGTGGTATTGAAGTTGAAAATCAAAATCCTTTAAGAATTCCAACCATCGCCTTTGCCTCATATTCAATTCTTTTTGATCAAACAAGTACTTCAGACTCTTGTGATCACTAAAGACATTGAACAGCGCTCCATACAGAAAATGCCTCCACACTTTCAGAGCAAAAACCACTGCAGCCAATTCCAAATCGTGCGTTGGATAATTCCTTTCATGAACCTTCAACTGACGAGAAGCATACGCCACAACATTCCGGTTTTGCATCAAAACGCAACCTAACCCTTAATAAGAAGCATCACAATACACGTCAAAAGTTCCCTTAGAATCTGGCAAGATCAACACAGGTGCAGTTGTTAACCTCTTCTTCAACTCTTGAAAACTGGCTTCACGTTCTTCCGTCCATTCAAAAGCTTGACTTTTCCTCGTAAGTTGTGTAAGCGGTCCAGCAATCTTCGAAAAACCTTTGATAAACCTCCGGTAATAACCAGCAAGTCCAACAAAACTTCGAACCTCTGTTACTGTCTTAGGCCTTTCCCACTGTAAAATAGTCTCCACTTTTGATAGGTCTACTGCAATACCTTCTTTCGAAATCACGTGACCTAAAAACTGAACTTTTTCCAACCAGAACTCACATTTAGCCAACTTCGCATACAGTTGCTTTTCTCTCAAAATCTGAAGAATAATACCAAGATGTTCAGCATGCTCTTCCTTAGATTGAGAATAGATCAGAATGTCATCGATAAAGACAACGACAAATCTGTCTAGATACGGACGAAAAATCCTTTTCATATAATCCATAAATATGGCAGGAGCATTCGTCACCCCGAATGGCATTACCTGATACTCATAATGTCCATAACGAGTTCGAAAAGCAGATTTCGGTACATCTTCCCCCTTAACACGAATCTGGTGATAACCCGATCTCAGATCTATCTTGGAAAATACCACAGCTCCTCTTAACTGATCCATCAAATCGTCAATTCTTGGAAGCGGATATTTATTCTTGATAGTCACCTTGTTCAGCTGACGATAATCCACACAAAGCCGAGAAGTTCTGTCCTTCTTCTTGACCAAAAGCACTGGCGCACCCCATGGCGAAACACTTGGTCGCACAAATTGCTTCTCCAACAATTCCACCAATTGCTCTTTCAGCTCCTCCAACTCTGCTGGCGACATACGGTACGGTGTAATTAAGATAGGACCTGTTCCTGGTACTAAATCAATTGAAAACTCGATCTCCCTCTCAGGTGGCAAACCAGGTACGTCATCAGGAAAAACCTTTGGAAACTCGTTGACAACAGGAATAGTATTCACATCCTTCTCATTCTTAACCTCTAGAGAAGACAATACCACATATCCCTATGCTCCCTCTCTTAACAAAGACTTGACCTTAACAGCAATTAAGAATCCAGACTTTTCTTCCTTAGGAAAAACTATGGTTTTGTTGGCACAATCTATAAGGATATGGTTAGAAGATAACCAGTCCATTCCTAAGATTACATCTATCTCAACAAGAGGTAAACAAATCAAGTTGACCAAAAACTTACGATCTTTCACAACAACAGGACAATCCAAACATATCTTTGATGCAATCACAGGTTTAGCAGTTAGAGTAGAAACACTCAATTTAACATTCAAAGAAGACACAGGCAACTTCAATCTTTCCACACAATCATATACAATAAACGAGTGTGTAGCACCAGAGTCATATAACACAGTCAGATGGTTACCTCCAATGTCACCTTCTCCTTATATAAGATCATCAGATTGAGAAATTTCTATTCCCGTCATAGTATATACTCGCCCTCCAGATCTCGGTTGAGTATTCCCTAACTTCTGTTGATTAGCACAAACATAACGAACAACAGGTTTCCTTTCCGGCTGAGTACAATCCTTCGACATATGCCCAGGCTGTTTACAGTTAAAACAAACTGTCCCCTTAATCGTGCATTCCGGAGAGATATGACTTTTTTTTCCGCACTTAAAACATGTTGGCGTGAACGCCACTTTCTGTCCAGCTCCACTACCACTTGTACTTCCCCCAACTGGTGGTCGTTGAGATTGACTCCCTGATGGTTTGGAATACGACTTGCGCTGAAACCGATTCCTATTACTACCTCCACCTCTCTGAAACCTTGTCGGCCCAAAGTTACGATTCCTCTGATCTCTCGACGGCTCTAATTCCTCAAGTCGCGCACATGCATCAACCAAAACATGAAACTGATTTATCCTCAAGGATATCACCCCTCGCTTCAGTTCCACTCTCAAGCCCGATTCAAACTTCCGACATCTCCATGTATCATCCGGTCGAGCTTGAGCATAATTCGAGAATTGAGACAAATTCTCAAATTTTGTCGCATACTCATTCACCGTCATATTTCCTTGTCGCAAACTAAGAAATTCCATTTCCTTGGCATGCCTAGCACTTGCAGGAAAATACTTTCCCAGAAAAGCATCAGAAAATACTTCCCACGTAATTTCAGTTCCTTCAGCTTGTAAAACTTGGCGAGTTCCTCTCCACTAATGTTCTCCATCTCCTCTTAGCATAAAGACAGCATAAGTCACCTTCTTATCGTCCGTGCATCTCATTCCTTCAAAAATTCTCTCCAAGTCTTGTATCCATTGACTTGCCTTCTCCGGATCAACCTCGCCTCTAAACTGTGGCGGATTGTGGCGCCTAAATTCGATAAATTTAGGGCATCGCAGATAGCATCTTCTCATTGTTGAGTGCTCTCAAATTCTGCTACATCATTACTTCACCATTCGTGCGCATAGCTTCAAGACCGCACCGCAATCATAGGGTCCACATCACGATTCACGTTCGCACGTCCTCTACCTCGTCCGGACATCTTCTTTCTTCAAACAGAACAAAACAAAATTAGATACATCCTTTCGGAAGTAAATCACAGAGAATCACCAAAGACAAACAAAAACAGACCCAACCACAACCCCAAAAGACTCTAACTTGGGCTCTGATACCAACTAATGTAACACCCGGGTGGGGATGTCACATATATAAAGAAAATAAAAGAAAGATAAATAAAATCTACCCAAGTTGTGAAACATTTATTATGTACTAATACGGGTTGTAAAATAATTCCTATTAAACAGAATATTATTAAATAAAATAATGCGAAAATATAAAATAAATAGAAACAACATCACTCATAATATACATATGGTCCAAGTTATAAGGTATACAAATAATTTACAACATAACTACAAATATTTAAACATAAACAGTAAACCAAAAACAGTAAAGAGTCAATATATACATACGCAGACGCGCCCAAAATACATCATAAATATTTATTCCTCTGATGGATCACTCTCAGGAAACTCATCAGAAGATAAATATCCAGGATGCCTCGACACTTGGCGGACATGAGACTGCGCAGTCGATACGAGAGTCATCTCACTAGGCTCAGTGGACACACCACCCCAATGACGCCTAAGAGATAAAGGCAACTCTAAGTGTAGAAACACAGTAGTCATCATCACTGGCTCTCCATCAAACATAAGTCGTATGGACACAGTCAACCGTCCCACATAAGTCACTGAGTCTCTGTCACCCCGCAGATGCCAAGCTAACGATCCACCGTGAAACTTGAGTGTCACAAATCCCAAAAATCCTGGCACCGCCATACCCAAACTAATCACCCAATGGGTATGGATGATCGATGGTTCTTGGTCGTCGACTTGATCTTCGGCTTCGTCGCCGCTTCTTCCTCCTCAGTATACAAAATCTCAAGAGGCTGTTCCTCTTCCTCAAACTCTTTAGCACGTAAAATAAATATACAGAAAACACATACAATAAAGAGGTAAGACAAACTAAAATCATCACAAACATGGCAAATAAGAAAACGACAAACAACAAATATACAGTTCATGCAATATGAAAAGCTATAACATTAATTAATAATAGAATAGTATCATAACAACGCATAATATCACAGATAAAATAATATCACGAATAAAGTAAGAAATAAACAAATTATCATAACAATAACTAAATAAAATAAACAGATAAAATAAAATAATATCCAAGATATAACCATATATAATATGACACGATCCTACTCCATGGAGCTAAACACAAACAGATATCAGAGAGAGAATGACTCGCAAAATCTATTAGTACCACGGCTGCCCAACCAAACTATTGCGCTGTCACACGTTGCGTCTATAGTCCCATGTCACATGGAATCCATCATCCAAGGCATGGTGTAGTTCACGGTCTCACGTTGTGGCACTACAGGCAATGTACTATTAGACTTTACGCAATCTCGATTAAATATAGTGCGTGTCGGGTTCATTAGTGTGCTATCGGTTACCACGACTCAGCGGAGCGACCGACTGTCCATATATGGAATCCCGTACACTAACGTCTCCCAGTTCATAAAGACAATGAACCACACTACGTTTATCGCATCGACAACACGATGTGATTCACCTCGTCAACCAATCCACCAAAAACTGGCATAATCTCAAATTACCAAGATATCCTCAAAGATAAAAAGATACAGTAAGTCCCACTAGACAAATACTGTTCCAAAGCCTGTACGGGTTCATCTCATAGCCCGATAGCAGAAAAAGAGAAAAAAAATAGAATGTACCGTTTTGGTCAATTGCGTAAAAATTTTATCGCGTTTTCACAATCTCGTTATTTTTACAAACGTTTTCAAATCGCATAAATTTATTTTTCTGTTTTTAAAATCGCGTAGAGTTTTTAATACGTTTTCTCAATCGCGTAAGATTTTTAAATCATTTTATGGTCCAAATCCCTTAAAATTTACTGTTTAAATAAACAGAAATAATAATTAATACGTTTAAATTACGTAAAATATTTTTCATACCGTATACTATCTTTTGGACATCTTTTCTATCTTATTTGCCTGTTTTTACTAAAAATTGACAGTATTTTGTTTAGAAAATTATATTTAATGATTTCCTAATTTTTCCATAAAAATTCTATTTAATTAATTTTAACCCTATAATTTAATCCTTTTGAAAACCACTAACATGCTTCAAAATACATCATGAGCTATATGTTAGAAATTCTCAAAAGTTACTGTATTTCTTTTCTAACAACAAAATCAATAGTTTTAATTGATTAAACTTAATTCAATTCAATTTATTTGTTCAAAACTTATTTTAGAAAAAAATTCTGTTTAACATATATTGCATCTATATACTTGAAAATGGTTTGGAATTGATTTTAGAAATCATGAATTCTTGGTTTGGCATGTTGGCCGAAATATACATTTGGGTCATTTGATTTCTAAATTCATTTTTCTTTGATCTAAACAATTCTATCTCTTGTTAATTTTCCTAGGTTAATTAAATTACACTTTAGGAAAATAATGAGAACATTTTGGTTCTCCTTTTGGGTCAATGGCCGTGAGTAACCGAAGTTATTACCTAAGCTTGTAGCACAGTGACAACACCGGATCGTCTCCTCAAGGATCGTAAATGCAATTTAATCAAATCAAGTGAAAGTTAGCAGAAAGGGGGGTTTGACAGTTTAAGATCGCACTTAACAAAATTAAAGGAAGAAATAATAATTAAAGAGCAATCAATTTAGAAACCTATCCAAGATTGGGTGGATTCAATCATAGACCCTTCATAAAACACTTGAAGCGCAATTGAATTGTTAATTTGGATCTAACCGAGATCTCTGCATCAAATTCAAAATTCATACTAGGCAATCATCTAGAATTCAATTAACAAGTGATAAACACAAATCCGCAATCGCACCATTCATGAAAATCTATGTTAATTTCAAGTACCGAATTCAATTAACTTAGGCACAAATCAGTAACCTAACCTCTTCAATTCTGTGATTAATTTAGATCAATCAGTTCTAAGTTTCATCACAAATCTCAATCTTAAACCAAGATCAAATCAGATCAACATAAATAGAATCACCATTCATGCATTCAAGATCAAGAAGAAGAAGAAAGAAGAAGAAAAGAGGAATTCAATTACAAATCAAATACAATGCATAACCAAGGTCTCAAGAATCCAAACCACAATCTCTTCAAGAGTTCTAAATTGACCCAAAGTAACTTAGCCCTCCATTACCATGAAGGGGAGCATCAAAATATACAAAACTATGAGAAACTATGAAGAAGCAAGAAGAAACTTAGAGAGAAATGAAGGAGAATTACATGTTTTTCATGATAAATGGTGCCTTTTATAGAAGTCTAAGGTAACAAAATGACAAAGGGAAGCGGGTGGATGAGTGGATGAGTGAGTGGAGTGTTTGAGTGGATGGATTAGTGGGTTGGTTTAGTGGATTGGTTTAGTGGATGAGTGAGTGGAATGGTTGAGTGGTTGAATTAGTGAAAAATGCCAAAGGATTTTTGGTGAGTGGGAAATTATGGACATGAATGGGTGAGTGGATGGATTAGTGGATGAGTGGGTGGAGTGGTTAAGTGGTTGGATTAGTGTATGAGTGGATGAGTGGGTGAGTTAGTGGATGAGTAGATGAGTGGATGAGTGGATGGATGAGTGGATTAGTGGATGGATGAGTGGGTGGTTGAGGACGAAAATTTCGTGTCTGACTTGGAAGCCAAAAACGACCCACTATACTTCAGAACCACGAAAAGTGTTCTTCATGAAAGTTGTAGATCCTTGTCTTGGCTATAAAATGGATATCTGGTTCGTCCAATTTGGCTTCCTTAAGTCCAAGATATGGCCCAAATACCGTAGGTTGCTCAAACCCAACTTCAGCTCCTCTGTTCCGACTTGCAAGCTCAAAATGACCTACTAGACTTCTTTTTCTCAAAATGTGTTCTTCATGAAAGTTGTTTATTTGGATCTTGACTATCCACTGTCCAAATTTCAGCCCATCTCCATTATTACATCTTGAGATATGATTTTATGAGTGCACACTGTTCGGATTCTACTGACAGAACCCGTATTCTGACTTCCATGTAAACTTAGGTCCCTTAGACATCTGAATCGGACTTCGAGCTCTTCATCAAAGTTGTAGAGCTTCCTCTTAGATTTCCTACAAGGTAAAATTCATGTTCATCAGATATTAGGAACTCAAGTTATGGCCAAAATACAGAAACAGTGTCAAATCTCAATAATGTTGAAAATATTCAATTAGGACCAATTTGAGCTCAAATTCACAAAATCATACCAAACTCAATCAATTAAGAATATGGAGAGTGTAAATGACTAAACATAAGGGTTTCTTAATGAATAAAATATGTGATTATCAGTGAGCCCTAGAATTGTGTTCTTTGGAACACTCATGCATTCCTTAGCATGTTATTCACATCCTATACATTATCATGCATTTCTAACACATGCAAATTATCAAAGCTTGTAGACATGCAAATAAAAGCCTGTAGACATGCAACATCATACAAATTATTACAAATATCAAATAGGAAAGCTACTAACAACCACACAAACAAGCTATTAAACAAACACAAACAAGGAATCCTTATGGATTCTACAATCACCACAAATAAAACTCCATCTTCTTACCACCACACATGGATGATAAGATTTGTCTTCCTCTTACCTTAAATGAAGACAAAATATTCTTTCACTCCTCTTCTAGGTTTCGGTTTTCCTCCTTCAAAACCTAACAAACTTAAACAAAAATCTACAAGTTACTAACCATAAAAAGAGAGCTTAAACCATGGAGAAATCATGGCTTGGAACTTTGAAAAAGAATTTAGAAATGGAAAACAAGAAATTTCACCTTCTAGGTAAAATTTTCCAAGTAGGTTTCCAAGCTTCAAATGGAAGATTTTGCAAGAACTCTCAACTAGAGATGTTCTTAGGATTGTGTTTAGGTTTAGAAAACTTGGTTGGATAGAATTTTGGGTGGTTGGATGGTATAGAACAAGGCTTGGCCGAATGGAGCTTCAAGAAAGCTTCAATGGTGTTTAGGGTTTTTGGAAGAGAGAGAAGAGAGAAAATGCTTGAAGACAAAGTGATTTTTGGTCTTCCAAAGTGGCTTGGCCGTAGACCTCAAAGCCATGCAAGGTGTCATGGGTTTGGCTTCATCCTAGCCTTAGAATGAATCAAAGGTTAAGATTAAAACTTGGTTAGCAAGCTTGTTTCCTATTGGTTCCTTCTAACCTAGTCACTAAGCCTTGTCATTAAGCTTCATCATTACACTAACCTAGTCACTAAGCTAGTCATCATGTTCTAGAGAATTCCTTCACTAATGATGCTTAATTAAGCTACTAAGTTAACTGTTTTAACTAAACGTGGGTCACACAAAACATTTCCGGGTCCACTGTCATCTAATTATACTGACTAATAAAATAATATACAAAATTATTTTATTGGACAGTTAAATCCTAAAAATTAAAAGATTAATTCTCGTCTCATTCAGAATTGGGTTTAGTAAGATCCCCCAGTCTGAATAATTAAAACAAGATTTCCTACCAAAAAAATATTATTATTTTCCTGTCCCGGAGCAAATCGTACAAAAAGTTCAAATAAAATCACAGACAATAATATTAAGCACTGTAACATATAGAAAAATTAAAATAGTACAATTGGGACGTAACAGTTATTTTTTCATTTTTCCCCACGACGAAGCAAATCATCCAAAACGTTCAAATAAAATTATAGACAGTATTAATTGTCTGTATATCTCCCAGAAAAATTAAAATAGTAGCTTGAGAAAATTTTTATTTTACCGTCTCGAAGCAAATTACATAAAACGATCAAATAAAATTTTAGCCTGCAAAACATATTTGTATTTCATACAGAAAAACAAGAAACAGTAAAATAGGGACATAACAGTCATTTACAATAAAGCTTGAAAAACAGCAAACAGAACATTCGGGATATTTTTCTAAAAATTGGGGTGTTACATATTCCAAGTCCAATTTAAACTCATTGTGCCCGTGTGGTAATAAAAATATTTTTCTCTTTCTCTTTTTTTTACCAGTTATGTGTCTCTGAAAGCTTGATGAATTGATTGGTTTTGAGCCTTTTGACAGTCAATTTATCTTATGCAATTGAAGACAAAGAATTAGAGTGGTATTCTGAGAAGGTTGACCATGTATTAGATTTTCAATGATATATGAAGGCTTTAATTATCTCAAAAAATTATTGTGAAATTAAGCTATTGAAATTAATTAAACTCAACATAAGAAAGATGAGACAATGCTTGAAGGCCACCTAATTGTTTGAAGGCAGTCAAGCTTTCACAGAAAAGGTGCTTAAAGGGACCAAGGTCTAGCCACTTTTATGACATAAATCAAATCAGCTACAAAGGTCAGTCCAACTCATCGATTAAACAACAAAAATATTAAAGCATTGCAAAAAAATTAAATCAATTAACAGGTCAATACCCAGTCTAACTCATCAAGACATCCAAGAACATGTCAAGCTTAAACATGCACTAAAACTGAGATACTTAATGGGTGTTCATATTAGAAATTGAATAAGTTGAAACACACACACACAAAGAGAGAGGAGAGAGAGAGAGGATGAAAAAGAAAAAAAAAGGGAATGCCTCTAGTTTTGTTAACATTTTCCACCAATAACTTGAAACATTTTAGCTTCATAGCATCAGAGCTAACAAAGACTCAATCAACAATGAATGGCTACATGTATAAGCCACAAAATTATTAGTAATTATATATATATATATATTCAGCTTGATAGCTACATGTATTGTAACATCCTGAGAAACATGTTAGTCTTGTAAATAATCAGAGGTAGCCTATTGCTTGCTTAATATGTCAGTTCAGTTTTGTGACAAACTGAGCCAGTTTAGGCACTTTGTTGCAACACAAAAATTAAAAAGTAGCTTAAAATGACTCAAATTGTAACATAAATTACTAAGTTGAGGGAAACAAGTATGAATAACTTGTTTCTGGGTCACAAATGAGTTAAATAAGGTACAGTTAAAATTTAAGAATAATCAGAATTAGTTTGATATTTTTAAATATACTGATTATGCTTTTAATGTCAGATTGACTCCCAGCAGATATAAAAAATTAGAATAAAGGTGAAACAACAATTTAGATGAATCCTAGTATTTATTCTAAAGTTGTTAGAAGCTAAAAAACTTGGATTAGCATAATTTGAGTGTCCTTAGCAAATATAAGTTTCAACACAAAAACTTCAGTTAGACTTTTATCTAAATTTCCTCTAAGTCCTTATCTCATTTTCTCTCTTATCCCCTACGAGCCTTAGCTGAAAAACAGAAAAGAAAGGAAGAAAAAAGAGAAAGGAGAGAAAGAAAAATGAGAAGAAGAAGAAGGAGAAGGAGGATCAAAGAGCCAAGGAAGGGCTTGAGGATCAAGAGCAAAGTTGGAGTTCATCTTCATGGCTTCAAGAGGTAGGGGATTCTTTCCTATCAACTTTCATATTCTCTATTCTTTTTACCTCATATTCGTTTGAACATGTTTAGGTAAATGAAGGGTTTGTTTAAATGTTCCTTATGGTTTTGGAATATACAAAGTTATTGAGAACCAAAGTTGAGCCATATTTAGGCTAAATCAAGTATAGTGAGTGAATTTGGCCTTTTAGATACCCATTAAAACTCCTAAAGCAAGAGGTGAGAACTAGGTACCCTTAAATTGAGTTTGTGAATCTTTGATCCACGTTTTAAAAAGACAAAAGAAAGATTGAGAGTAAAGCTTGATTGTAGATCATGAGGCAAGTTGGCAAACCATGAAAGCTTGTTTTAGAAGCTTAGAACTTAGATAAAAATTACATGACCTAGCAACTCAAGAGGTTGCTCATATTTTTCTATTTCTGCACAGCATAAATAATCAGTTATTGAAGTCTTGTAACTGATTATGTGAAGTGGTCAGAATAAGAAAATTTAGCTTTATAACCGGTTATGGTTGAAACTATAACAGGTTATATATATTTGTTTAAGCTTCATGATGAGACATAATCGGTTATGCAAATTTCCTAACCAGTTATAAACAATTTAGTGAGGTTCTGACTTAGTCTAATAACCAGTTAGGAAGCTCACCTAACTGATTATTTAAAGCTCCGGGAAGACTGTAGTAAAGGTCCTAACCGATTACTAATTTATGATAACCGGTTATTGGATGATTTAAAACAGTTTATTGAGCAATCTAACCAATTAGGAGGGACCTTAATTGGTTATGGAATAAGTTAAAAATAGATTTCTATGAAACATAACCGATTAACCATCAAGGATAACCGGTTATGAGCTTGAGAAAAATATTTTTTTTATACTTTCAAGAGCAAGAGCAGCCTTAGTTAGTTAATGGTTTGATTGATTAAAGATCAATCAATATAGTTAAAGGAAGTTTGAAGCTCTAGGAGCCTTAGATAAAGTTGAGTGCATGGTGACTCCCTCATTAATTAAGGTCGAGTTGTTTATGCAAGTTTATTAGAGAAATACTATTTTCTCTTAACAAGTTGAGTTGCAATTAGTGTTTAATGATCCTAACATGATTAGATACTAGGGTTAGGGTTGAGAAACACTTAAAATTCATAATTTGAGGATTAAAACTTGGTTGGAAACCAGAATTATGCAGAACCCGAATCTGCAGAATCAGGGTAACATCTGAGCAGCTTGTGAAGTTTGTTGCATAACTCGAGCTGTAGATATCGAAATCACTTGATTCTAGTGCCATTTGAAAGCTAAGACATAAGGCTATATGTGATAAAAAAATTAGAATTTTTAAGCAAGCCAATCAGTACCCGTTTCTATTTGAATCCAAGGCAGATTTTACAAAAAAAAAAAAGACATTCTGGTAGTTAGTAAACCAAATTGCATAATTTCTTGCTCCAATGTCGTATGGACATGAGACCAGTGCCATTTGAAATCAAAGACATGAGACTTCATGTGGTAAAAATTTCAGAATTTTTCCACATGTAGTTTGTTCTCATTTTCAATTTAAAGTCAGGTCAGAAATGCGTAAATTAGAGAATGTCTTATTTTGACCTCTGCACAATGTTGCACAACTTTGGCTACACTTAGCCAAATGAAGCAAGGTTTATGGCATTGGAAAGATATGAGAAAGAGCTATATGCTCATAAAATTTTAGAATTTTTGAAGTTATGATGCATAATTGGTGCAATCTTGAAAATCAACCTTTTTAGGCAACATTTGAGGTATTTTGGGTATAATTTGAATCGTATGAACACTAGTAACTCTTTTAAGAGTTAGAGTTGAGTGTCATAAGGCCTAGTTGGCGATAGTTGAGTGCCATAAAGCTTAGTTGGCAGTAGATGAGCACCATATGACTGAATTGGCAAGATTTGAGTGTCATAGGACTTAGTTTACACGAAATGGTTCCCCTATGAGTTGAACCTAGCAAGTGGTTCCCCTATAAGTTGAACCGAGCAAGTGGCTCCCCTATGGGTTGAACCCTAGCAAGAATTGGCTCCCTTATGCAATAAGGTTGAACCTTAGTAATTAGATCCCTTATGCAATGAAGTTGAACCCTAGCAAGAATTAGAACCATAGCGAGAATTAGATCCCTTATGCAATAAGGTTGAACCCTAGCAAGAATTGGCTCACTTATGCAATAAGGTTGAACCCTAGTAAGAATTGGATCCCTTATGCAATGAGGTTGAACCCTAGTAAGACTTGGCTCTCTTATAGAAATTGCCAGGCAAGCCTAGTAAAGTGGTGATACCGGAATGTTTCATAAAAGGATTAGTTATCCTAGTAGTGGACATTGCTGGACAAGGCTAGTAAAGTGGTGACACCAGAGTGGTTCATAAAAGGATTAATTATCTAAGTAGTGAACATTGATGGGCAAGCCTAGTAAAGTGGTGACACCAGAGTGTTTCATGAAAGGACTTGTTTTCCAAGGTTAGGCTAAGGATGTTATATCCAAGCCATGTTATGGATTAGTAAATCCTACGCTAGGCTGTTGATGAGAAATCATATGTCAAGCTATGGATCATTATATCCTACACTAGGTTGTGAATGAGAAATCTTATGCCAGGTTGTGGATCATTATATTCTATGTTAGGCTGTAGATGAGAAATCCTATGCATGGATGAGGATCACTATATCCTATGCTAGATTAAGGATGAACATATCCTAGGTCAGGCTAAGGATAAGTAGGCTTAATGCCAAATGAAGGAATACAATTCCTAAGTATAATTAAATTACATATACGAGTTTTAATTTAGAAATATATCTTTGTATATATTTAGTTTTAATACCATGAGGTATATGTTCTTATTGAGAATTTTATATTCTCACCCCGTTATATTTCATGGTTAGCAGGTCAAGACCCTATAAGAAGGTTAAAAGATAGAGAAAGATGAAGAATTGTAAGAGTTTAGTTTTATGTTTTAATTCAAAGCTTATGTATCATTTTATAATTGCTTTGAAAATGTAAAAGTTGTATATTTGTGTATGACTTTTAGATATGGCTCTCCATAATTATTCAGATAATGTTATGGATTAGTTAATGATTAAGATAGAAGTAGCATATCTAATACTGTACATCCAGGTATATGTAAGATATACTAAGGTATATATATTAGGATGTTACATGTATCCCTCTTTGGAATGGAAAGGCAGAGGTACATGATGCGTGCGGATGTAGTGATTAAAATTAAGATAAAAATCAGTTGTCAAGCCCACCAGAAAATAAAAACCTTACAACTAGTTGTAGTTAGTAAGGGTCGATCCACAGAGAACCAATTCAATTAACACTATTAAACAATTCCCAATTTAGACTCGATTAACAATAAACAAGTAAAAGGGGGTTTTGGAGTTTTGATGAACAATGAACAGCTTCAAAGATAACAATAAACAAACTGAAATCAACAATATAAGAAAATTGGTTAAGAGATTGAATCCACCACTAGATTTATATGATAATGTAAATCCACATATCCTTTTTATTCCAACATGCTCAATTATGTTTTTATGCAATTGTGAGATTAAATCTCTGTTTTCCTTACGTGTTGGCCAATTTAGCAACCGCTCAAATCAACTCCTAATCACCGATTAGTCATAAAGCAACCGCTCTTACAACTATCCAACAATTGCATTAAGATTTAGAAAACAAATTACACTAAGGTCTAATCACACACCTAGGGATTAAATTACTTAGAACATATATTTCTCTAGATCTAATACCGCAACCGCGCATAATAAACCCAGATCTACCACTTTTATAACGGCAAATAGCACAAAGATAATTATACCCACATGAACATCATACATCCCACTAGATCTACTACCGCAATCGCGCATAATAAACCTAGATCTACTACTTTGAAAGTAGGAACAAGTACAAAAACCTTCATACCAACAATAGATTCAGAAATATATGAATAAAAACATAACGTGTTGAAATAATCAAATATGCAAAGTTTACAACATTAATACTAGCGGTTTCATCACCCCCTTAACCAAGGGAGGTTTAGTTACACATAGATAGAAAGAAATCACAAGAAAAAAGCGAGAGAAAATGAAGGAGAGTTACATGTTGTTCATGATAAATGGTGCCTTTTATAGAAGTCTAAGGTAACAAAATGACAAAGGAAAGTGGGTGGATGAGTGGATGAGTGAGTGGAGTGTTTTAGTGGATGGATTAGTGGGTTGGTTTAGTGGATTGGTTTAGTGGATGAGTGAGTGGAATGGTTGAGTGGTCGAATTAGTGAAAAATGCCAAAGGACTTTTGGTGAGTGGGAAATTATGGACATGAATGGGTGAGTGGATGGATTAGTGGATGAGTGGGTGGAGTGGTTAAGTGGTTGGATTAGTGTATGAGTGGATGAGTGGGTGAGTTAGTGGATGAGTGGGTGAGTGGATGAGTGGATTAGTGGATGGATGAGTGGATTAGTGGATGGTTGAGGACGAAAATTTCGTGTCTGACTTGGAAGCCAAAAACGACCCACTATACTTCAGAACCACGAAAAGTGTTCTTCATGAAAGTTGTAGATCCTTGTCTTGGCTATAAAATGGATAGCTGGTTCGTCCAATTTGGCTTCCTTAAGGCCAAGATATGTCCCAAATACCGTAGGTTGCTCAAACCCAACTTCAGCACCTCTGTTCCGACTTGCAAGCTCAAAATGACCTACTAGACTTCTTTTTCTCAAAATGTGTTCTTCATGAAAGTTTTTTATTTGGATCTTGACTATCCACTGTCCAAATTTCAGCCCATCTCCATTATTACATCTTGAGATATGATTTTTTGAGTGCACACTGTTCGGATTCTACTGACAGAACCCGTATTCTGACTTCCATGTAAACTTAGGTCCCTTAGACATCTGAATCAGACTTCGAGCTCTTCATCAAAGTTGTAGAGCTTCCTCTTAGCTTTCCTACAAGATAAAATTCATGATTGTCAGATATCAGGAACTCAAGTTATGACCAAAATACAGAAACAATGTAAAATCTCAATAATGCTGAAAATATTCAATTATGACCAATTTGAGCTCAAACTCACAAAATCATGTCAAACTCAATCAATTAAGAATATGGAGAGTGTAAATGACTAAATATAAGGGTTTCTTAATGAATAAAATATGTGTTTATCAAATTCCCCCACACTTAGCTTTTTGCACTCCTGGGCAAAACTCAAGACCAAAATTTTACAATCAAGAAGAACAACCAAAGGTTCAAGGGATCAAAACATTCATGAGTTAACAATTCTCCACATCTCAAATCAACAAGTAAGGTATCTTCAACATGAATCGAGAATGATAGATCTTCACAAGATTCCCTCTCAATCTCTCAAGTGTTTAAAGGGTAGGTATTTCATTCAATTCAACCCATGAAAATTGCACTACCATAAGCTTGCTTATCTTCTACTTCTCCACTACTCAAAACACATGCACACACAAATCATGAGGACTTTATTCAAGGTTGTAGTGAGGTCAAGGTAAGGAGAGGATAAAATGGATATGAGAAGATAAATACTAAAGAGAATAAAAGCAAATGAGAGTGAGTTCAAATAACAAGCATAAAAGTTCATCCCAACTCTAGTGTGTATCCTTTACATATTCATTTCTCAATCCCTTTTTTTTTTTTTTAAACACTTGGTTTTTTTTTTTTTTTTTTTTTTTTTTTCTTTTTCTTTTATATATATGAACATAACTATATACATACATTTTTTTTTCTTTTTGGGCACTCTTTTCTTTTTCAACAACCATTTTGTACACACACCCCCACACTTGTTCAAAAACTCATCCATTAACCAAGCTAATGTTCTTTTATTCCCTAAGGTAAAGTAAGAACATGATTTCTCATTTAAGGCACATAATGAGCTAGAAACAAGGAATGGTCAAATAAGCTCAAAGGGGTTAAGCAAAGGAAAATATACAAGGTTGGCAGGAATCAGAGAATTTCCAAGAAGTCAAAAGAGTGCTTGATATCAAATTGAAAACAAGGTTGGCTATTTGGTTAAACTAGCTAATTAAGAAAGAGGGCCTCAATCATGTTCATATATGCAAGTGAAATGTAGCCTTAAAAAGAATCAAAGCAAGTTCTAGAGTGGTCATTAACATGAGTGAAAATCACACAAGAAAGAAGAGAATGGCATAAATGTTGAATCCATCCATTAGGCTCAAAATCTCACAAGGTATGCATCCATCAAACTCAATTCATCAATTTAATCATCCATCACCAAGCATATCAGTTCAAGAAGGGAGAAAAGTTATTCAATCATGCAATGAACCCCTTTTTTTTTTCTTTTTTTTTTTTTTTTTGAATTTTTTTTTTTTTACAAAAAGAACATCTTTGAAATCTCTCCCCACGCTTAATATAACATTGCCTTCAATGTGAAAGAGAGATATAGAAAAGAGCAACACAACCCGATAAGAAGTGAATCAACGCCAAGCAGAAAAGAAACACACTTGTCGATCTGCATCGGACCACTCGAAAAGAAATCAAACAATAAAACTTTAGTACTAATTAGTTACTACCTAAAAAACTCCTTACTCTGCCACCAATTAAGATGCGTCTCAAAAGTAAAATTACTCCTTACTCTGCCATCACTAATTGATTTAATAAGTACATGACAATCATATCATACTTTCCAAACAACACAACAATTTATATATATATATATATATATATATATATATATATATATATTTTGGGTCAACTATCCTTCCCCCCAACTAAATCACAACATTGTCCTGAATGTTAAAATATAGATGAGTAAAGGACGAAGATATTACTTGTTGGAGAAAGTGACACAAATTTAAACAGAAACAAGGTACAATAAAATCAAACCCATTAAAGATGAAGTCGCAGATCTGGCTTTTGTTTCTTGTTACTTCCTTCGCTGCTTCCTGTTGACCAATCTATCTGAGCTAATACCGGATCAGGTACATACTCAAAAGCTTCTAATTTATCAATGAGCTCATCAATAGTGGAGGCGAGAGATAAGAAGTTCTCTTCTTGAAGGAGTGATAAATTTACGTTCCCACGACTTTGTCAAGAAAAGATAACAAAAGATCAAAGAAATTATTAACATTCAACAAACCAATGGGTCTATGGTGGATGTTTAGTTCGGCCCAAGAGACAATTTGAAAAATTTCTTCTAAAGTACCAAAACCACCTGGTAAGACAATAAATGCATCAGAATTGTCAACCATTGTTTTCATTCGTCCATGCATAGATGTTACCTGAATTTCTTCTCCAACTGTCTTTCCAAAGTGATGTTATTTTCACCAAAGGTTTAGGAATAACACCTAAAACCCGATCGCCTCCTATAGAAGCGACAAGTGATACATCTGACCCCCATTAACCCACGACAACCTCCCCATATACAAGATGAATATTCCTCGCAGAAGTGATCGGCCAAGAGTGCTAGGCAAGCGTTTACAAACTCTAATCCCTTCCCATAACTCGACCCACAAAAAACACAGACATTTTTGAGGTTACGAATGGAAGGCCCCATTCTATACTCTTCCTCCCTTTGAGTGTTTCGAGTTGAAGGAAAATGGAGAAAATGGAGTGTTTAAGTAGGAAAAAGAATGGAAAGGGAATAATTGCACCTATGAGGGTAGGTTGGTTGTTGTCGAAAAAGGTTGAAATTAAGAAACACAGAATCTTTTCTCCTTTTTTTTTTTTTTTACTTTTTTATTTTTTTATTTTTTTATTTTTTTATTTTTATTTTTATTTTTTTTTTGACTTCAAGAAAACCATCAAGGTAAAGAAGTCTAGAAACCCCGAAGGACCACTGCTCAAAGGATCGTCTGTACAAAAATCAAAATACAACAAAATGATACAAAGATAAAAGAAATAGAAAATGATGACATACCTGTATGTACAAAGTGTCCATGGCGTATCTTTATACTTACTGCGCGTCATGAGTGCAGTAGACATCACGTCCTCTTTTATTTTATTTTATTTTTTTTTTGAAATTGTTAGAAAAACTTGATGAAAGATGAGTGTATACTTACTTAAGATTGGGATGGAGGTAGTCTGCTCTTTCGGCTTTGTGCCAAAGCATTGTTGACCAAGATTCGACCCATTCAAAACCAGTATGACAAACATAGGGCTCCCAAAAGGGACAAGTGGCCATAATACGCCCGGTTGCCTCACATGTGGGATACAATCTACCTTCTTTGTTTTTCAATTAAGAAGGCTGGATCAGGATGCATGCATTTCTCCATTCACGGTGTGTGTTACCAAAGCCAACCCTAAGACGTATACATAAATTTTTTTTTTGTTTTTTTTTGTTTTTTTTTTGTTTTTTTGTTTTTTTGTTTTTTTTTTGAAAGATGACATGAAGAAGAAGAAGAAGAAGAAGAAGAAGAAGATGATGATATGCACAGATTGTTGTGATTGTGGCTCACATCTTCCTCTGGTTTTACGTCCAGAAATTGCTTAAACGCCTTCTATGAGTCGGGGATAAGCTTCCCATCCAATTTTCTTATAAACTGGCAAACAGGGTCTTTTAGAGTCAGATTCCCAAGACTGTAGCGTTTTTCTTCATCCTTGAAGAGATTCCACAATTTAAGAATTTCACGATGCACCAATCCACAAGAATGCGTCTCAAGAGTCGATAAGATATCATCTAATGACTCCTTACTCAGTCCATTCTTAATGAAGAAAATTTTATCTTCTCTATTTGCGGAAACCATCCCCTTAGTACGACATCGCTTGTTACAGTTCCATCGTCCACATTTGTGACAGACTTGTAACCTTTTTGCTCTTCTCCTTTTAGAATATGAATTTCTTCCAAGACCGGGCATATACGAGTCAAATGAAATTGAGGACTCACCAGCTAATCGGACCTTTGCTTCAATTATCCAGCGTACATCTTCTGGCATGCCTTTGTGCATTAACATTCTCAATCTTTCACATCGAACTTTGTAGATTTTTCTCGAGCATTTTGAGGAAAAGAAGGAAAATGTTTTCTCGGGTTTGAAAGAATGACATCCATTTTGAAGGAGAAGAAGGATTCGGTTATTTTGGGAAATCGAAAAATAAATCGACTTGAGAGTCACGGAGTCTGTGACCGTATCCGCCACTTAACCAAACACAAAGAACTCAAGAACTTGATTTTCCAGGAATGGTTGAGTCTTTGTCCATTAACTTTACGCGCATTACCATTCCTAGGATCCTCAATATCTACGGCCCCGGAGGATACACGTGTTTGACAAAGAAAAGAACCGCGCCACCTAGATCTCAATTTTTCAAGGAGTAGGTGCGGATGATAATCTCAAAGCGAGAACCTTTTTGACCAATTTCCGCAACTTTTGCAAAAGGTGTAACGGACCTTGAATAAAGTAGGCCAATAAAATCCATATTGCAAGATTTTCGCAGATTGTTGTCGCTGAAGAAAAGTGACTTTCACATGCTTCCGAGTGACAAAATTTAATGGCACTACCTACCTTATTGTCGGGCACACATATTTTTTTTTTTTTTTTTTTTTTTTTTTAGAGATTCAAATGCTTACAACCAACAAACAGATAAAAACATAATCTAAGAAACTAATGAAAACACAAAATAAAAAGGGATAAAGAGAGCAAATCTGGTTGGGTTGCCTCCCAATGAGCGCTTAGTTTATTGTCCTCACCACACGATGATACTTTCACTGCTCCTCATATTGTGGAAGGATGAGGGTCATCACTTCCATCTCTGCACTGTCAGGAAGTTCATGATATGGTTTGAGACGATGACCATTGACCTTAAATGCTTTGCCAGAATTTTCACTCCTGATCTCAACTGCACCAAAAGGAAAAACATTAGTTACCACAAACGGCCCAATCCACTTAGAACGCAGTTTACCTGGAAATAATTTGAGTCTTGATTGGAATAGCAAGACTTTTTGTCCTCTGTGAAATTTCTTTCTGGAAATCAATTGGTCGTGGAATGCCTTAGCTTTAGTCTTATAAATCAGGGCATTCTCAAAGGCCTCATTTCTTAGTTCTTCCAATTCCTGTAACTGGAACTTCCTTTGCTTTCCAGCACCTTCCAATTCCATATTAACTTGTTTAATGGCCCAGTAAGATCGATGTTGCAACTCAACGGGCAAATGACAGGGCTTTCCATACACCAACCGAAATGGTGACATACCGATGGGAGTCTTATAGCATCCTATAAGCCCATAAAGCATCTTCAAGTCGAGTGCTCCAATCCTTTCTTGAGGGATTCACTGTCTTTTCAAGGATTGACTTAATCTCCCGGTTGGACACTTCAGTTTGCCCATTTGTCTGTGGATGGTAAGGAGTGGAAATTCTGTGCATTACTCCATATCTCTTCAATAGAGCATCAAAGGTTTTGTTGCAGAAATGGGTCCCTTGGTCACTGATGATAGCCCTTGGGGTCCCGAACCTGGAGAAAATATGTGACTTAACAAAATCTGCAACAGTTTTAGAATCATCAGATCGAGTGGCTTTTGCTTCCACCCATTTAGACACATAATCAACAGATAAAAGAATGTATGTGAAACCAAATGAAGGAGGGAATGGTCCCATGAAATCAATACCCCACACATCAAAGAGTTCCACAAAAATGATCGGAGTCTGAGGCATTTGATTACGAGGACCAATATTACCCTGTTCTCGACAATGATCCACAAGACTTACAGAAGTTGTAAGCGTTTTTGAAAATTGAAGGCCAATAGAAACCACTGTCAAGCACTTTATTGGCTGTCCTTTTACTGTCAAAGTGTCCTCCACATGCATAGGTGTGGCAAAAGGAGAGGATGGAGTGTTTCTCAGAATCAGGAATGCACCTCCTAATGACTTGATCTGCACAATGCTTCCATAAGTACGGGTCATCCCGGATATAGTATTCTGATCACTCCTTAATTTATCTCTTTGGGCCTTGTTCAAACCCTCCGAAAAGTCCTTAGTAACCAGGTAGTTAACAATGTCAGCATACCAAGGGATTATGGTGTTGACAACCATCAAATATTCATCCGGAAAAGTCTCCATGATAGGCATTTCTTCCTCTTCGATTACCAATCTACTCAAGTGATCGGCCACCAAGTTTTCGCTCCCTTTCTTGTCTTTAATCTCCAAGTCAAATTCCTGAGCAATAAAATCCATCGAGCAATCTAGGCTTTGCTTCTTTCTTTGTTAGAAGATACTTCAAGGCTGCATGATCTGAAAACACAATCACTTTAGAACCAATTAGATATGATCTAAATTTTTCTAAAGCAAATACAACAGCTAGAAGTTCCTTTTCTGTGGTTGAGTAATTAAGTTGAGCATCATTTAGAGTCCTTGATGCATAGTAAATGGCATAAGGAACTCTATCAACTCGTTGTCCCAAGACAGCTCCTACTGCAAAGTCACTGGCATCACACATTAGTTCAAAAGGTAACTCCCAGTTGGGTGGCCTGATGATAGGCGCAACAGTTAACAACTTCTTGAGTTTATTGAAAGCTTCCATACATTTCTTATCAAAGTTAAAATTAACATCTTTTTGAAGAAGTCTGCAAAGGGGCAATGAGACTTTAGAAAAGTCTTTAATGAATCTCCGGTAGAAACCTGCATGACCAATAAAAGAACGAATCTCCCGCACACTAGTGGGTTGGGGGAAAAGAATGCATGAGTTTTACCTTAGCTTTATCTACTTCAATTCCCCTAGCGAAATTACATGACCTAACACAATACCTTCATTCACCATGAAATGACATTTTTCCCAATTCAAGATTACCAGGTTAGTGTCAATGCATCTTTTAAGCACCAAAGTTAAATGTTCCAAACAATTTTCAAAATCATTTCCAAAGACACTAAAGTCATCCATAAAAACCTCAATGATGTTTTCAATGTAATCGAGAAAATATACTCATCATGCATCTTTGGAAAGTTCCCGGTGCATTGCGAGTCCAAAAGGCATTCGCCTATATGCAAAGGTACCAAATGGACAAGTGAATGTAGTCTTGTCTTGGTCTTCGGAGCTATGGCAATCTGATTGTAACACGAAAAACCATCCGTAAAATAATAATAAGAATGACCACTAATCTTTCTAACATTTGATCAATGAAAGGTAAAGGAAAGTGGTCTTCTCTCGTGGCGGCATTCAACTTCCCGTAATCAATACAAACACGCCACCCTCATGTCAGTAACCTAGTGGGAATAAGCTCATTTTTAGCATTTCTTACCACGGTAATTCCGATTTCTTTGGTACTACCCGGACCGGGCTTACCCACTTGCTTCGAAACAGGGTAGATCACCCCACACTTAAGAGCTTCAATATCTCCTTTTTCACAACCTCCATCATGGGAGGATTCAATCTCCACCGAGGGTCTCTCACGAGTTTAGTATCCTCCTCCATTAATATCCCGTGCATACAAACGGAGGGACTAATACCCTTGATATCGCCTATTGACCAACCAATGGCTGTCTTATGTTCTGCGCAAAACAGCTACCGCTTTCTCTTCTTGCTCTTGGGTGAGTGACTTTGCAATTATTACTTGGAAGGGTGTCCTTCTCCCCCAAAGATGTATTTAAGATGATCGGTAGTGCTTTCGGTTCCAATTCAGTGCCTGCACAAATGTAAGGTTGAGGTATATCGGTAGTAACGGGTAAATCAACAAAAGTTACCTCATGCTCTTCTGGAGTGGAAGAGAGCTCTTGTAAGGAAGCAACAATTTCATCAATGTCTTCACTCCATGGCTCTTCTTCACTCTTCTTCTTTTCCTCCTGTACATCTAAGCTATGAGTTAGAATTGTATCAAGAGCATCAAAATGGTCAGTATCAAAAGCTGCAGAAATTAAAGAATCAAAAGGATCAAAAGAATCAATTAAACAAGCAGAGTGCACATCACTTGGGTATCTCATAGCTTCAAAAATATTGAATCTAATTAATTCCCCATCAAATTCCATTGTTAGAATTCCTGAGTGCACATCAATTTTTGTCCGTGCAGTCTTCAAAAATGGTCTTCCTAGCAAGATAGGAGCAGATTTGGGAGACTCATCCTCTTCCATGTCCAAAACATAGAAGTCTGCTGGAAACACTAATTCATTCACCTGTGCCAAAACATCTTCAACCACACCCTTAGGGTATGCATTAGATCTATCAGCCAATTGAATAACAACACCGTGGGTTCCAAAGGACCCAAGTATAAAGATGCATAAATAGAATATGGCATGACATTTATAGATGCACCTAAATCAAGCATTGCCCTTTCAAACCTTGTGTTACCTATAATGCATGGAATGGTGAATGTGTCAGGGTCCTTACATTTGGTTGGGAGTTTCTTTTTAATTCCAGCTGAAACATTTTCTCCCACTTGGACCTTTTCATTTCCTTTTAACTTCCTCTTGTTAGTGCATAATTCTTTCAGAAATTTTGCATATCTAGGTACCTGCTTAATGGCATCTAACAAAGGGATATTAACCTCTACCTTCCTAAAAGTCTCAAGTATTTCTTTTTCTGCTTCTTCTTTCTTGGTTTTAACCAACCTACTAGGAAAAGGAGCTTTAGTGACATATTTAGGAAGGGGTTCAGAAATACTTACCTTAGGGGTTTTGGAAGTTTGCCCCTTATCATTTGCTTCTTTGGGTGGTTCATCCTTTTCTTGAATGATTGGTGGAAGAGAGGTAGACTCATCCATCGTCTTTCCACTTCTCAATGTGACAAAGACTAGCATTTTCCCTCGGATTCACTTCATTTGTGAGGGTAGTTTCCCTGAAGCTTGGCTTTGAAACTTGTTGAATTCTGTGGACAACTGTCCTATCTGATTCTGCAAGTTATTGATTGCAGTCCTTGTTTCTTGTTTGAAACTTTGTATAGTTGCATTTGTTTCTTGTTGGAATTGCAAATTATTAGTGGCCATTTGTTTTACTAGCTCCTCTAATGAAGGCTCAGATTGCTTAGGAGCTTGAACTTGCTGCTGTCTCTGAGGGAAAGGTACTTGCCTTTGTTGGAATCCTGGAGGTCCATAAGCTGGAGGTTGATTTTGAGGTTGCTTTGCATAGCTGAAATTTGGATGATCCCTCCAACCCGGATTATATGTGTTTGAGTAGGGGTTGTAATTTTTTGAAAGTCCAAAGATATCCCTCTTGCTCTTACCTCCTCATTTGTGTCTTCTTGGAGAGTGGGACACATATCAGTGGGATGTCCAGATGAACAACAGATCCCACAAGCATGAACTAGTGCTTTACCTGAATCCATTAACCGCCGAACCATAGCGATCGGTTGAGTCATTTGTCAGCCGTATCTTGGTTGTCTCTACTTCTTTCACCGCTCTTACTCCAGGTGTCATTTCTAGAGTAGAATTGTTGAGTATTGGCAGCCATTCTTGAGATCAAGTTTCTAGCTTCTTGAGGAGTTTTATCAATCAATGCTCCTCCGCTAGCAAAGATCAATCATGTTGCGATCCATCACTTGTAAGCCTTCATAGAAATCTTGAATTAAAAGCTGCTCACTTATTTGATGATGAGGCAGCTGAAACATAGCTTCTTAAATCTCTCCCGGTAGTCATGGAGTGATTCCCCATGCCTTTGTTGAATACCACAGATTTCTTTTCTGATTGTTGCAGCTTTTGAGGCAGGGAAGTATCTGTCTAGGAAAGTTCGGGCCATGTCCTGCCATGATTGGATGGATCCGGGTGGCAAGTAGTAAAGCCACTCCTTAGGCGAGTCTTTCAATGAGAATGGAAAAGCATCAACTTGACTTACTCTACATGAATTCTGCAGGTTTCATGCTAGAACATACCACATGGATTTCCTTCAAGTGCTTGTTGGGGTCCTCTCCGGGTAATCCATTGAAAGATGGCAAGAGATGGATTAAACCGGATTTCAATTCAAATGCCTCTTCATTTTCAAGAATGTCTATGCAAAGAGGTGTTGATCTAGATCTGGAGCACCCAATGCCCTTAAAGTGTTTTCTCGCCATTGTCACTTCTTCAGATATTTCGGATGGCTCAAATGTCTCTAAACTTGATAGATCAATGTAACGGCGACTTCAATGTCGGCGGTGTGAGTTGGAAGTTAGCCTGGATGGAAGGGAAATTGAGGATGTGAAGTGAGTTGATCAATATAGTTCCTCAAATTTAGCAATCCTTCGTCTACTCCTTCAAAGGACATCAACACCTACAAAACACTCGAGAAAGAAAGATTAAAAATAAAATAAAATAAAATAAAAACAGAATAAAAATAGGAAATAAATTAATAGTGTAATTGAAAAAATTGGTTCCCCGGCAACGGCGCCAAAATTCGATGCGTGCGGATGTAGTGATTAAAATTAAGGTAAAAATCAGTTGTCGGGCCCACGAGAAAATAAAAACCTTACAACTAGTTGTAGTTAGTAAGGGTCGATCCACAGAGAACCAATTCAATTAACACTATTAAACAATTCCCAATTTAGACTCGATTAACAATAAACAGTAAAAGGGGGGTTTTGGAGTTTTGATGAACAATGAACAACTTCAAAGATAACAATAAACAAACTGAAATCAACAATATAAGAAAATTGGTTAAGAGATTGAATCCACCACTAGATTTATATGATAATGTAAATCCACATATCCTTTTATTCCAACATGCTCAATTATGTTTTTATGCAATTGTGAGATTAAATCTCTGTTTTCCTTACGTGTTGGCCAATTTAGCAACCGCTCAAATCAACTCCTAATCACTGATTAGTCATAAAGCAACCGCTCTTACAACTATCCAACAATTGCATTAAGATTTAGAAAACCAATTACACTAAGGTCTAATCACACACCGGGATTAAATTACTTAGAACATATATTTCTCTAGATCTAATACCGCAACCAGCATAATAAACCCAGATCTACCACTTTTATAACTGGCAAATAGCACAAAGATAATTATACCCACATGAACATCATACATCCCACTAGATCTACTACCGCAACCGCACAAGCATAATAAACCTAGATCTACTACTTTGAAAGTAGGAACAAGTACAAAAACCTTCATACCAACAATAGATTCAGAAATATATGAATAAAAACATAACTGTGTTGAAATAATCAAATATGCAAAGTTTACAACATTAATACTAGCGGTTTCATCACCCCCTTAACCAAGGGAGGTTTAGTTACACATAGATAGAAAGAAATCACAAGAAAAACTGAGAGAAAATGAAGGAGAGTTACATGTTGTTCATAATAAATGGTGCCTTTTATAGAAGTCTAAGGTAACAAAATGACAAAGGAAAGTGGGTGGATGAGTGGATGAGTGAGTGGAGTGTTTTAGTGGATGGATTAGTGGGTTGGTTTAGTGGATTGGTTTAGTGGATGAGTGAGTGGAATGGTTGAGTGGTTGAATTAGTGAAAAATGCCAAAGGACTTTTGGTGAGTATGAAATTATGGACATGAATGGGTGAGTAGATGGATTAGTGGATGGATGAGTTGGTGGAGTGGTTAAGTGGTTGGATTAGTGTATGAGTGGATGAGTGGGTGAGTTAGTGGATGAGTGGATGAGTGGATGAGTGGATTAGTGGATGGATGAGTGGATTAGTGGATGGATGAGTGGATTAGTGGATGGTTGAGGACGAAAATTTCGTGTCTGACTTGGAAGCCAAAAACGACCCACTATACTTCAGAACCACGAAAAGTGTTCTTCATGAAAGTTGTAGATCCTTGTCTTGGCTATAAAATGGATAGCTGGTTCGTCCAATTTGGCTTCCTTAAGGCCAAGATATGTCCCAAATACCGTAGGTTGCTCAAACCCAACTTCAGCACCTCTGTTCCGACTTGCAAGCTCAAAATGACCTACTAGACTTCTTTTTCTCAAAATGTGTTCTTCATGAAAGTTTTTTATTTGGATCTTGACTATCCACTATCCAAATTTCAGCCCATCTCCATTATTACATCTTGAGATATGATTTTTTTGAGTGCACACTGTTCGGATTCTACTGACAGAACCCGTATTCTGACTTCCATGTAAACTTAGGTCCCTTAGACATCTGAATCAGACTTCGAGCTCTTCATCAAAGTTGTAGAGCTTCCTCTTAGCTTTCCTACAAGATAAAATTCATGATTGTCAGATATCAGGAACTCAAGTTATGACCAAAATACAGAAACAGTGTAAAATCTCAATAATGCTGAAAATATTCAATTAGGACCAATTTGAGCTCAAACTCACAAAATCATGTCAAACTCAATCAATTAAGAATATGGAGAGTGTAAATGACTAAATATAAGGGTTTCTTAATGAATAAAATATGTGTTTATCAGTACACCAATAATATGATGCAGAAGGCATACTAAACAATAAGCAGTCATAGAGCATACAACAAGATAAAATGTCAGAGGTTGTAAATCTACCTGACAGAGTATAATTAGGTCCTTTGCGACCCTACTGCAGATCCAGATGCTAAGGAACTATCACTATCAGCAGTTGCACCAACACATACAAGTCAAAAAGACAGAACATTTGACTTCAACACATCTGCCAACAAGTATTTATGAGTATCATACGAGCAAGTTAACCACTAGGCATTTGAAATGGGACAGATCAAGGCCTTATATGTCTAGAAACAGTATCAAAGCTTAACAACTATCTTAGATTCATGAAGATCTTTATAAAACTGAATTGTATGTCTTGATAGTTTTTTTTAACGCAAAATTACACAAAGATGGAAAACACAAACTAAAATTAAAACATACAATATAGCAATGTTTACCACAATCAAACTATGGTAAACTCTTGATAGCAATGTTTATACTCATGTCAAAATAATGACTCTATGTACAAACTACGTCAAATAAAAAACAGACAATACACCTAAAGAAGGCTGTCAATGGCTCTATGTAGAAACCACATCAAATTCATATTACATTCTAATAACCAACATTAACACAACGTCATTAACAATCCATGCAGGAAGGGGTAGACCTAGGCTATATTGAAAATTATAGGTTGAGGTGGCTGGATTTAAGAAAATAATATTTTTTGGTTTATCCTGCATCCTTATCAGCATGTTCATAGCTAAAAGGCTTGCTTGACACCACACTGTCAAATTTTTTCATATCTATATAGCCAAAAAATAAGCACCGACTACTTTTCTTTAGTGGTTATTAGTTATTAGTGTGCAAGTTATAGGATCCATGCTAATGATCACAAATCCACCTGTCATTAGTCTAAGCAAAAATTCCAACAACTTGCAGCATCAAGCTCTAGCATAATTTAATGGCAATAACATTAAATAATGATGGTGATGAATGAACTTGAGCATGTATTATGTCAATTAATCTAAAAAATATAGCAGGCACAAAAGTCTATATAAAGGGCAGGGTGAGATCGAGATACTAGCATTTCTACATACTGGCAGTATTAAGAGAAGGAGCAGATAGATAACAAGACCAATTTCTAAATACTGATAACATCCTGTAACAGTTACTACCATTATAAAGTATGTACAAAGAGCTCCTACTACCAATATCAATGCAAAAACAAGATAATTCCAATATTATAATAGTAACTTGACAACCAATATCAATGAAATAAGATCATAATCCTAATATATCTAGTGAAAACTTACTGGTTATGCCTCGCTTCTATCCATTCTAAAATCCTTCAACGGTAGCAAAATGAGTTTTCCTAATGTACATATTCTCCCAATGTGCGTTCTGAAATTTTAGAGTAGTGGCAGAGCAGTTCTGCCTCTCTTTGGAACTCCCACTTCTTTATTTTAGGGTCAATTAATAAGTTATGGACAAGTAGGACATCTAGAGTGACAATATAGTCACCATATGTGCACAAAATGGTCTAGGTATGCACATAACAACACACTTAGGAGAGAGAGTAACATAGGTTTAACAAGTGTTAACCTTTGGACTAAATTGGTGGATCAAATGATGATTGGGGGACCATTTTGATGTCATGTATTCTTAGAGGACTAAGTTGATGTCAGGTGCATCTTTGGGGGACCAAAATGACTCTTTACTCTTTTCAATATAACCTAACAAAAGAGCATCACTAATAGCTAGAGAGTGTCAAGATATGAACAAGCATCGTCACCAATACAATAAACACCATTCCCTCAAATCAGAACTAACCCAACCCAGAAACATCCCTAAAATCTACCGCATTCACAAGCAAAATCCAGACCACATGAAACAAAAAAAAAAAACACATAATCTAACAAAGAATTACAATTTGTTGATAAACATTCTGATTTAAGTACCAAATACCATTTAACAAAAAATGAGTTTAATATATATATATATATATATATATATATATATATATATATAAAAGCTAGACAATTTGCTCTGACTTCAAATAGAAGGACAACCAAATTTACATTTAAAACACCTAATAAACAAAGATGTAAGGACATACGAGAAAATGTGCAAACACAATTTAGAAACACTTGTCTCTGCGTGTGTGTATTTGCGAAATGAATATCATAATAGACACATAAGGAAGCACATAACATCATATATATATATATATATATATATATATATATATACCTAGATAATTTGCTCGACTTCAAATAGAAGGACAACCAAATTTACATTTAAAACACCTAATAAACAAAGATGTAAGGACATAAGGAAAATGGGCAAACACAATTTAGAAACACTGTTTCTGCATGTGTGTAATTGCAAAATAAACATCATAATAGACACATAAGGAAACACATAACATAAGGGAGAAATTTAAAGTTAATCACATAATATTATTGATCAAGGAGCAATTTTGAATTAAAAATAAATACCTTCACCACAAGGCAGCTTTTAGGTAGTGATGTAAACCTTAGTGGGAATCTTCACAGGCCCCTTGACCTTGACCTGCTTGTCCTTGGCACCACAAACCAAACCAAATCCTATGGGCCTTTGAGTTCTTAAGTCCACAACTAGAGTAGCTGCAAAAAAAGATTTGAAACAACCCACAACATAGAGAGTAAGCACAGAGTGATGAGGAAAAAATAACATTTGAGAAGAGAAAAGAAAACACGGCACACCTTCTTTAACTACTCCGAATGGAGAAAACAATATCTTTCGCAGCTCCTTTGTAGTGAAAAACGATAATCCTGAGAAATGAAGAAATGCTCAAAGGTTAAGGCTTTTGAAATTTGAACGTCACAGAAATTGGGCAAAGAAAGAACAAACCCAAATGTTGACAAACAACATTGTCCCGTTTCTTTGGTCTCTGTCACAGAGTATTATTTTAGCTCAATTTCCAATGGTTCCAGTGTGAGGGAACGAGTGGGAGAAAGAAGAAAACTAAAGAAGAAAAATAGAAGAAGGTTTACCAGGTGGTCGCGTCGCGTCGCTGTAGCTGCGTGGTTGCTCGTCACAGGTATCACGTGGCTCCCGTGCTCAGAAGGAGGGGAAGGACGTGGGTGGTGGAGCGGAAGGTCGTAGTGCTTGGGTGCTGAGGGTGGGGAGGAGCTGTGGCTATGGAGGGAAATGATTTCGTCTAACCTAGATTGTTTTGACTCTTAATTTACTGAGTGAGTTGGGCTTTTTTAGCGAGAGAATTAATTCCCCCGCTAAAATTAGCGAGGGAACAAATTCCCTAAATTAGCGAGGGAAAATATTCCCTCTCAATTACTTCGCATATTTTAGAGACAAAAAATATTTCTCGCAATTCTTTCGTTATTCAATCATTGTTTTTCCATTGGAAATTATTTATGAAATTTAGCAAGAGTTCATATTTTCCTTGCTAATCACTCGCAAATTACAGAGGGAATTACGAGAAAAATTTTTCCTTCCAAAATTCTGTCACTAAATCAAGAAATTCTTGTAGTGTTTGCTGATATTTTAATTATTTCCATTCTTACTCATTTCATGGAAAAAAAAAAAGAGAATAGTAGAGTGTGATTTTAATGACGAAAGAGAAGACTTGACCAATGAAATAATAGTAGACTTTTTATTACTATTTTTTTTTCCTTTTGATTTAATTTTATATTATTTAACTATTCATTTAAATCAGTGAAATAATAATTTGACATATATATATATATATATGATTTTATTTATAAATAAAAATAAAAAGTAAAATATATGTATTATTATTTATTGAATTTTTGGATTTTAAATTAAATTAATAATATTTGATAAAAAAATGTTTGTCAAACGTATCATGATACGTTTTAAATATCTATTCATACGTACCAATTTATTTTTTTTAATTATTTTATATATTGAAAATTTATATCTTCATTTTTTATTTAATAAATAAAATCATAAATATTAAATATTATTAATACATACATTTTATTATAAATAATAATTAAAAATTAAATATTAATGGATAACAAGTGTCCTTAGGATTATGTCACTTGTTAAGGATAATAAAATAAAAAATTTTAAATAAAAATAAAATATTTAATGTATTAAAAATTAAAATAAACTTCACTTTTTTATTTAAATTTTTTTATTTTTATATTCTTAATAAATGTCGTAGTAAAACTAAATATTAATATGTAGATTTTTGAAATAATGTCATGTTCTCTCTCTTAATTCAAATGTTTTTGCAAAAAATATTCTCTCTTCATTAAAATTATTATTTTTCTCTTCATTAAAGTAAAATCAAGTCTTCTCCTTCATTATTAAAATCACACTTTCTTATATATATATAAGCGTATATTAAATAAGTATTTATTGTAAAAAGTGAAATTAGTAAATTTTAATTATTAAATTTTATATAAATAATTAATATTAAAATATAAATATATGTAAAAATAATCATATAATCTTTAAATAACTTTTATTTTTAACGAAACCACATTAGCACAAAATTCTCTGATGTAATATATATATATATATATAACAATAAGAACTTTATAATCAAGTTTTCGCTTTTTTTTAATATATTTTATGTTTTACATTTATTATATTTCTTATAATTTTAATTCTTTAATTTATTCATTACAACAAAATTTGTCTTTACTGTGAACATTTTTCAAATTATGTTTATATTATTAAATAATGTGTCAAACGGCGACTGGTGTGGCAATCTTGAATTAGAAAAAAAAACTTCAGCATAAATTTCCATGAAAATTATTGTTGGGTCGTACCATGTACTTATCGAGTTGGATCACATATCATATCAAGTCCATAAGACCATTGCCAAATTCTAGTTGCAGCATTTTACACTAGTTTTCACTTTTATTTTCTAAAATAATGACTTTCTATTTCTATGTACATTCTCAAATCTCAATTAATATAGTATGAGTATGACTTAATTTTATGGGGCTTGATCGTAAAAGTGCCAAAGAGATTATCACTTCCACATCAAAATTAACAAATCCTATGATGAGCTACTCAAACACAGTCGTGAATTGGGATGCATTGTAAGTTTGTAACTGCTACCTGTAACACTTTTTTTAGGGTATCATATATCTGATTTCTAACTCAAAAATAAAAAGAAGTTCGCACAAAGTTTGAGTTATAAAAGATAAGTTTTAAAATTTTCTTTCTTGCTGAAACATAAACTTACTGAAATTTATTAGTAATACTGAAAAATATATTGAAACAGATTCATATACAACATTGACACCAATTAATATTTAACAATTTAAAGAGAAATATAAAACTAACAGACTCTTTTTTTTTGATTACGTAGCAAACCCTAAGACGGGTCCTACTTAATAGCACGGTACAACACTAACGAGAAAACTTAACATACTTATTTCTTTTTGTCTTCCTCTTGATGCATCAGACATTTGTTCCTTGTCAACACTGCACGCTATCGACTCTGAAATAGTCATTCTCTGATGTTGTCTCCGAACTCAAAATATCTACCTCCCGGTATGTCTAAGACAACTCATTCCTTTTACTGTTTAATTTTAACAATACAGATACAGCAAGACAACATAACAAAGAGGTGAGATCACCTACACCAATACCAATATGACAGCACAGAGATAACATAAGCAGCATATCATACAGATAGATCATACCACAATTATGATCATGCCATCAACATTAATCAACTATCATCATCCAATCATTTATCAGTTCAATTATCATAAATAACAATTACGATAATGCCCTCAGCATTATCATTATCATCATCTAAGTATTCTAAACAATTGTCATAGCCAATATTCCTCAATTAATATATCACACAGATTTAAATGTTCAGATTATGCATGTGCACAAGACTCGATTTTCTACTCCATGGAGCTAAACTCAGGTCGGAGAAAATGATCGAAAAGACCTATCGGTACCACGTGCCTCATACCACGTGCTTTAATTCTTATTTCAATTTTTGCACATCTAGCACATACACGACAGTCTTTATCAGATCTTGATTAAGAATAGTGTCTCGGTCAAGATCATCGGTGTGTTGCATCGGTCTAACCTACGGGAAGAAACGCGACCAACCACCCGTGTAAGCAACCCGCACCCCGATGCCCCCAAGGTCAACAAGTGACTTACACTACGCATATCACACCCACTCAAGAGGTGTATTTCTCCTAGGCAATCAGTCATATCCAGTCCTCATCGGACCATTCCAATGCATGTATAATGCACCAAATACCAATCACGGTATAATACCAATTACGGTATATCTCATAATTTCTCGGATATAGTTTATACAATGCACGAATATATCGGTCTGAAATCCAACCACAAAGGCCATTCTTTTCAAATTCGTTTGTTCAATTAAATCATATGCCTCAATGCATATTTTTTTTCAATTCATCTAAAATACACCACGTGCGAATATGAGTAAAACTCGTTGTTTTCACAAACAAATGTCCATACACTAGTTTTACAAGAATCATACGTATTTTTCAATAACAAAATCATGTTATCATGTTTTCATAGTTATAAAACACCATTTGTTGTCATGTTTTCACAATCCCGCAACATTTACATTGCGTTTTCCGCGACAATTCTAAAACATTTCTATTACGTTTTCACAACGTTGTAACACTACATTACGTTTTCATAATTATATAATTTTTCTATTACGTTTTCACAACATTGTAACACTTCATTACGTTTTGAAAATCTTTATAACACTTCATTTGCACTTTTAAATCACGTATTAATTTTTCAACATTTTTCTCAATCGCATAAAAATATATGTTTCTCAAATTGCGTAGCAATTTTCTACCGTTTTCAAAATCGCGTAACTTAAAATCATTCTTTTAAGTTGCGTAAATCATTTTCCATTATTCTCAAAATATTTAAAACACATTACAAATCACATAACGATTTTTTGCCATTTTTCACAATCACGTAAAAATAATTCATCACTTTTCAATCACGTAGTGATTTTTCAATAGTAGTTCAAATTACGTAAAATATTTAAACGTAATTCAAATCGTGTAGAAATATTTCAACGTATTTAAAATCGGGTAGAAATATTTTTTGTATTTCAAATCGCGTAACTTAAAAATCACGTTTTTAAGATACGTAAATAATTTTTCACCACAATTCCATTCTGAAAAATATTTCTTGACCTTCAAAAATTCTTTTTCAACCTTTCTCAAAATAATATGACTTCTCATATTATTTTTCATATTTCTTATTCAAGAAAATTCTTTTCGCAATATAATTTTTTCATTTTTTCACTACGTAAAATATTCCTCAATGATTATTTCTAATATCATTTTTCACATTTTCTTCCTCAAGAAATCCCTTTTCCATAATATAATCCATAAAAATCACTTTTCCATTGATATACATCAACGTTTCAAAACTTAACATTTTCTAACGTATTTCAAAATTTGAAAATAAGTTATACGTTAGTAAATTTTCAAAACACCATTATATTCTCCATTTTTTCCAAATCATTTCCAAAATCAATCTTCTTCAAAATAAATTGAAATTCAAACGTTTTCAACCTCTCTTTGTTTTCCATTACGAAAATTTCTATTCTCTCAAGTGATAAAATGCTCTAATTCCCATTCTAAATTCTTTATACCAAATCAATTATATTTCCACTTTATTTTCATAAAAATCAAGGAAATACAAGTCCTAAAAAACGTGGACATGACTATTGAAATCATCAAAATATTTTTCCTTCTAAGTCAATATGGTTTTACACAAATAAAACTATTAAAAATCCTTTACAAAAACCATGAACGTGTTCATTGAAAACTGTCAAATCTTTCGAGTGACAAAACACTTCATTTTATAAAATATCACTTTGTTCCATAAAAATCAAGGCATTACAAGCCCTAAAAAATTGTGGTACTTAGCCATTGAAACCATCAAATATCTGTCCTTCTAAATTGATATGGTTTTACACAAACTAAAACCATTAAAAATTCTTTGTTTTCAAAACCGAAATACCGGTGGTCATAAAAACCAAACCTATTTGTTCAAATTCATTTTTACTTTCTTTACAAACCCTTTTTCACTTTCTTTACAAATCCTTTTTCACTTTCTTTACAAATCTTTAAAATCAACGTTTGCCCGTCTCATCTAAAACTCATGTTTAGAAAAATACTTAGGATCTTTGTACACAAAATAAGTTAATAAAAGTCCTTCAAAACCGTGTTCTTGTTCTCTTGAAAATCAAACCCTTTGTTTATTTTCCATACTCTTCAAATCAATCCAATTTTATTCTTCCATGAAAATATTAAGTTATAAACACCTATGTTGAGGTGTCTTGGCCGAAAATTCCATAGCCTTTAGAACCAAGGAAATTCATTTTCTCCACTTCATAATTTTCATTTAAACAAATCAATTTCCTTGTTCTTGAAAAATTTCAACATGAAACTCTAATTATGGGCATCAAAACCGTAGCCCTTTCCTTGGCCATTGGAGCCCAAAATTGATTTCCTTTCCATCAACACATCATGTCATACACATACATATATCATCATAAATACTACAAGCATGCCATATATTCATCATGCATATTATAAGCATACTATCAAAGTCATAAAATCATGCAAAGCATACCAAGCATAGGCAAATAATTAAAGCACATAAATACCCACAAATAAATTACAAGACCATGGATATGAATCCTCATATGGATTCACCATCCATCAAATATAAGACCATCTCTCACCACCATGCTTGGTTGGTGAGATGGATCTCCCTCTTACCTCTTGAAGATCCTCAAAAGCTCTTTATTTTGCTTCTTTTTCCAAGTCCTTCACCACCAAGGGCTTCTCAAATACAAAACAAAATACATAAAAATTAGTATACTAAGCTTGATTAAGAGGAATCATGGATCAAACATGGTTTAGATCATGAAAAAGAGAGAAGAAATGAAGTTTCCTTACACTTCACCTTAAATACCCTATAACTTTGATCTTGAAGAAATTCCATGAAGATGAATGATTTAGAGGAAGTCTTCAACATGAAAGTTGCTTAGAATATCATGTAAATTCAAGATCTATGGTTGGATGAAATTAAAAGAGATTGGATGGTGGTTTTTGATGAGCTAGCCGTGAGCTTCAATTTGGAGAGAAGAAGAAAGAGAATAGATAGAAGACTTAGGAATTTAAAGTGAGATAAAATGAACATAAACACTCATCCTCCTTTGGTGATTGCCGTAGGAACATGTAGGAAAAGAGAGTATAGAAGTGTTACTATCACTTATGACTAGCACATGGCATGAGTCATCAATTTGTCATGTAATAGTTATCCTAGCTTTTATTGATTTAAAACAAATAAATGTCAAGTCCAAGACCCTCTAAAAATTATGTATGGCCGTGGAACTCCAAATAAAAAGACTAAGTAAGTTTTTCTTTTCAAAGTCTTTTGGTTTAACTTATTTGTTTCCTATTGATTCAAGACAAGTTAAGCCACAAAGATTGACCAATTTTGTATAGTTTTCTTCAATTATTGATAAATGAATGACCAAGTATTATTTGAGTGTAAATTTTGTCTTCTAATTTTGATGCATGACCGTATAGTGAAGAGAGAAAAGAATGAATTATTTGAGCAAATAATTGGTACTACATTATTTGATAGAAAAAGTGATGAAGTGATATAGCAAATACATAAAATGGTTTTGGCTCCTTTTTTCCTTGCATGGCCGTAGGTGTTTCTAAAGAAAAGGTGGCCATTTTTTGTTGACTTGGTCTCACTTTGTTTTCACTTGAGTTGTATCCTAATATCACAAAGTGAATTATTTGGTCTCCTAAACAATTGCATGACCGTAGCCTTGCTTGGAAAGTGAAGAGGGAATTATTAATTTTTTTTTTGAGTGATAGTCAAGTTACTTAGAATAATTGAAAGAAAAGGTGATAATCATGAAATAATTTTGGCTTCTCCAAGAAATTTCCTAAAGATGCAAACAAAGCAATAAAGGAGAACATAATTGGTAAAGAAAGTAATTGACTAAAGCGGTAATAATACATTGAAACTTTTCCTTTAGCTTCATAAGAAGCATAAAACCGTCCCCCTTCCATTTTGCATGCAATAATATTGTCATCTTTTTCAATGCCCACCATTTAGAAGATTTTAGGCAATTGATTAATTTAATGGTTAGGATTTAGGTAGACTTTTGATTTAGAAAACTTAATCTGTAATTAGATTTTTCTTCTTGAAATCTAAGCCATTAGATGTATCTCCAAAATGAAGGGTCAAGATTACTCCTTCTACTTTTAATCCAAGGGTTATAATTAGTCAAAGTCATTTTTGATGACTAAATCTCCACCATTGATTAAATCCAAATCCAATGGTTATAATTGATCCATCTCCACCGTTGATTAGATTCAATCCAACATCATGAAATGGTCTAAACCACTTTGTAAGGCAAAATCTCCTCCTTGATCAATTCTAAATCCATGGTTGTAAATGGTCATAGTATTATATTTGACTTATTCTACACCGTTGATTAAATCGACGGTTGATTTCAAAGTCTTCAATATTAGACTTGCTTCCTATTGGTCTATTAAAATTTGTCATATTCACTAATATTGTTTTAACAGTATAATATTTATTTTTATCTGTTAAAACCCCATGAAAGAATATATTTACTGTATTTTTATCGCTCGATAATTAATACAAGATCTAATATGATCTGAAATTTTCTAAAACTGTTTCTGGATTCAGGTTTAGTAAGATCTCCTGTCTCTGTCTAAACAGTACAAAATTTTTTATGCGTAAAATTTTTTTTCACTTTGTGGGACCTACGTGGGCCTACGTATGGCCACCTGGGCCCACATACACCCCTCTGGGCCCACAAACAGTAAAAAATTTCATAATTATCCACAAAAATCACAAAAATTAGAAAACACACAAATATCAAATTAGATTACGTAAAATAGTTAAAACTTAACGGTAAAAATTAAATTACATAAAGTTTTCTCCGGCCCGAAAATTTTTATTTTCCTGACACGGAGTAAATCACTCAAAACGATCAAATACGCTGATGGAATAATCAAAATAATTTTACAGTATCCAAAAATTACTAAATAATAAAAATCTGTTAACTGTCAAAATTACTGTTTAAGAGATATAAAAATTTTGGGATGTTGCACTACCTGTAAGTAATTCTTAATAGGTTGACTACGTTAATGGTGTAAAGATAAAGTGGTAAATCTGATGTTATATGCAAAACGCGGACAGAAAATAAATCAAGGTTCGTCAAGACAAAACTTGTTGAAGTAAGACTATAATTAATTGAGTAACCGACTAGTGACAAAAATGGCAAAATTTGAAGTCAATAACTAGATCCTACAGATTCTGGATCAGATGTTCAGATTGATTCTTATTGGCTTAATTGCTTTGGCTCTACTCTGTAAATTCTCATTGCTGCTCCTACAGCTGCTGAGCAATGTTAACTTCACTTGATTCTTTAGGAAATTGACTTAGTAGTTTATTCTGTATACGAAACTGCAATATATAGGATGAAGTCTATGCAGCACAATTTCTACAAACAAGCAGAGAAGTCTACTCTTCTTACAAGAGCACATGATCAAAATGATTCCCTCTTGTGCAACTATTGGTAACAAGAAGTATGAGATGCAAAATGCCCAACACTACAAGTAGTACATTTTGTATGGTATGCATCTACTACCAACGTAGATATAATCAGTGATAAACTTTTACTCGGACTATGACCACCAAGGTAGCCAAATCCATTTTATAATGGTGGAAATAACTCGTATTGGACAAGAGGGACTGTTCAGGCCAGTTGAATAGCACTATTGTACTGTGGTTTCTGTTGCAAATGCATTGATGATCTTAACGAGATACTATTTTTATTCATAATCTAGTATAGAATGTAATATTTTTCTATCTTAATGATTTTAAATAGAGTTATAGAAGTTTAGTAATACTGATAAGAATTATTTGTTAATTTAAATAATTTTTTAAATTCATTTGAACGTAATTTTATAATAATAAATACAATCAAATAACCTAAAGTATATGCAAAAATAATTAATATAGTGAAAATAAATATGAAAAATTGATTTTCTAACTACAAACAATTAATATGAGTTGTGGTAAATTTTAAAAAATTAATTGAATTAATTTAGTATTTTTAATAATATTGACAGGAGATAAGTGAATAGTAAAATAAACAGTTAATTAACTTAAAAAATTATAAAATTTTAAGAAGATGATAAATAAGATATGAAGAATAATTTAGTATAAAATATCAATTATAATAAATATTAATAATATTATTATTTAATCTCTCAATTTGATTTAATTTAATTTAAAATTAAATAATAAAATTTAATGAATAAATAGTAACATAAAAAAATTATAAAAAAATAAATTTAAGAATTAGATTGAATCTTAAATTTTTTTATAAAATTTATAAATATTTAAAAATTTAATTTAAAATATTAAAATATATGTAATAGATCGTCAAGAAATTTTAGTCATCCTTTGACTATTTCACCGCCAATCACACCTTCAAGTTTCTACACAATTATTGATCTTTCTTTGTTGAACTTTTAAGTCTAGTTTTATCTAGACATTTCTAAAACTTTTCTTCACCATTTACACGGCAAAACAGGGCACAAAAATAGACCCAAAGAGCAGCTGCAGATACGGGAAGGAGAAGAAAAAAAGAAGGGAAAAAGGAAGGAAAAGGAAGAGAAAAAGCAAGAAAATTCAAGGTAGCAAAGCTATGAGTGAGGTAGGGGTTCTTTACCATTTTCTTATTTCTTTTTTCCGTTATTTTTATGTCATGAATCTGGACACTTTGAGCTTGTAAAGCTCACGGCCAACCCTAAGAAAACAGCCCAAGTTTTGATCATTTTGTGCTTTTATTCTCACCTTGTTCTAGTTCTATTTCCTATAGGAATTCTTGACTGAAAGTGTGTGAAATTACTTGATACTTTACTGCCCTAGTATCAAGGCTATGATAGAATTTTAAAAGCGTTTGTATTCTTTCATTTATTCATTACTTCTATTGATGATTGTATTGGGTTGTGATGTTGTATTGATGAGAAAATGTTTGAATTTTGTTGGTTAATGGTTATGGCTGTATAATACAGATTGTGAGGCAGAAATTGTGATATTTTTGTGTCATATTTTGTGACTTGAATCATGTTAGAAGATCATGGTAAAGTGTTGTCTTTTTATGGTGGAATTATATTGTCTTTTGTGCTTGAATTGGACCTTTGAACAAAGATTAATGACAAGGGCAGCAAGCTACCCTGTTTTGGATTTATTTGTGGAAGATTTTAATGTGTAAAATCATGACTTGAATGATTATGGCATTGTTGGTTCAATTCTTTCTAAATTGATGGAGGTGATTTTAGTTTGTGGATAGTATGAGGATGGACATTCCCTCCTTATTTTAGTAGTTGAGGACGGATATTCTCTCTCTACTCACATATCTAAGTTGAGGATGGACATTCCCTCACTAGAGGTCTTTGGGTTATTCATTTTTCGGAGTAGTTCTGTGTGACTGTAGAATGGTCATAAATAGGTTAAGTGCACCAACCTGACTGAAATAGAGACTGCGCCTGGACCTATAAAATACCAAAGTCTCTCCCTCGGGATTTATCATTCACAACATTGATTCCCTCGCTGTGATCATTTCTGCCATCTAACAAATTCACTATGGGAGTCACAACCTTTACGCAAGAATACTCGTCCCCCGTTGCGCCATGACGCATGTTCAAGGCCTTGATCATAGACTCCAGAACTTTGCTTCCGAAGCTCTTACCACAGTTTGTAAAAGAAGTCAATCTAATCCAAGGAGATGGAGAAGTTGGAAGCATTGAACAAGTTAACTGTTAGAGTGGAAGAATAATAGAAAAGAGACACTTAAAAAATTTTATTTCTTCTTCTCAATCAACTTCAAAATACATAGGATACTTATAGAAGTAAAAGACACAACCTTACATATTCTATAACTCTCTCTAATTAACAACAGTAATTTTCTTTTAATTCATGAAATAATTCTCCTTAATGACATACCATAATTCTTCATTACTCATACAATAATTTTCATAATTTCCATAACTCACATCCACATCAAAGGTCTCATAACCACCAAAATTCTATTAACTTCAAATTATTATTTTAATCAACACTCCCCCTTAATTTGAAGTCTTCTTCTTCATTCCAAGCCTTACTTGCAATTTTTGAAATTCTTCAAACTTGAGAGGCTTAGTAAAAATATAAGCAATTTGATCTTGTGTCTTCATATATATGGGCTCAATCACCTTGTTGTCAACATACTCTCTAATAAAATGGAACCTTGTGTCTATGTGCTTGCTTCGATCATGGTACACCGGATTTTTAGCAAGTGATAGTACATACTTGTTATCAATACAAATCTTTGTTACTTCTTCTTGTGGAAAATAAATTTCTTTCAACAACCTTCTATAAGCCATATAGCATGGCAAGTGCAAGAAGTTGCCGCCATATACTCTGACTCACAAGTTGAAAGTGTGACAATTGATTATTTCTTAGAACTCCATGAAATAGCCCATGAAGAATACAAAACCGATAGTGATCTTTTTATCATCAACATCTCCCGCAAAATTACTATCACAATATCCCACAAGCTTGAAATCATTAGAGAATGAATAAAATAACCCAAAATCAATTGTACTTTTTAGGTAAGGAAAAATCCTCCAAGCAACTTTCATGTGGGTCGAAGTAGGTAATTCCATGTAGCGACTCACTACTCCAACTGCAAAAAGAATGTCGGGTCTTGTCGAAGTCAAGTATCTCAAGCTTCACACAAGGCTTTTGAAAATGGTGGGATCTTCTTTCACTCCATCATCAAACTTTGACAATTTAACTCCACATTCCATGGGTGTGTTCACGGAGTTACAATCAAACATGTTGAACTTCTTCAAAATCTCCTTTGCATAGGCTTCTTGAGAAATAAAAATCTCATCCTCCATTTGCTTCACCTCTAGGCCTAAATAATATGACATGAGCCCAATATCGATCATTTCAAATTCATGTGTCAAAGTCTTTTTGAATCCTTCAAATAAAGTAGGATTAGTTCTGGTGAAAATAAGATCATCAACATAAAGACAAACAAGTAAAATATCTCCATTGTCATATGTTTTAACATAAAGAACATATTCATGAACACATCGAACAAAGTCATTATCTTGAAAATACCTGTCAATACGGCTATTCCATGCTCTTGGTGCTTGCTTTAACCCATATAATGCCTTCTTCAATCTCAAGACTTTATCTTCATGCCCTTCTACCACAAAGCCAACTGGTTGCTCAACATATACTTTCTCTTCTAGATAGCCATTAAGGAAAGCGGACTTTACATCAAGTTGATAAATCCTCCACCTCATTTGAGCCACCAAAGCAATAATCAAACGAATTGTCTCCATGCGGGCAACGGGTGCAAACACTTGTTCAAGTCAACTCCATGCTTTTGCTTGTAGCCTTTTACCACGAGTCTTGCTTTATATCTCTCTACATCTCCTTTGGCATTGTTCTTTATCTTGAACACCCATTTGACTCCAATTGCCTCATGACCCTTGGGAAGAGATGATAACTCACAAGTGTTATTCTTTTCAATGGCATTAATTTCCTCTTGCATGGCTTGCCTTCACCTTTTGTCTTTGAAAGTTTCATCAAAGTCTAAAGGTTCACTGTCAACAAGAAGACAAAACAAATCAAAAGGCTCAGTTACATCATTTAATTCTTCAATACTTCTCATTTTTCTTGACCTTTCACTAGAACTTTCTTCGGAAGATGAGGATGCTTCATGAATGGGAGATGGTGGTGGAGTCTCTTCTTGGAGAGGTGTCATGGTCTCTTGCTCTTCATCTTCAAAGTATGGAAAGAAATGATAACTTCCTTCTTCTTGTACTTCCCATCTCCAAGTAGTTTTTTCATCAAACTTCACATCTCGACTCACAACTATCTTGCCATTGCTTGGGTTGTACAACTTGTAGCCTTTGGAATTTGGATCGTAGCCAATAAAAACATGCTTCACACTTCGATCATCTAGCTTGGATCTCCCTTGATCGAGCACATGAACATAAGCAACAATTCCAAAAACTCGCAAATAATTGACACTGGGTTTGGTCCCACTCCATGCTTCTTGTGGTGTTAGATCCTTTACATTCTTTGTTGGAGAGCGGTTGAGCAAATAAACTGCACAAGAAACAGCAAATGGGGAAGGATTGATTGGGCCACACACATCGGTGTGAACAAGTTGCAATGGCTTGGTTGCTCTTGTAGTTGCCTCTTTTGGAAAACTTTCTCTTGCATGTTTGCCAAGGAGACATGCTTCAAATAATTGATTGGGATGGTTAATTGAAGGCATCCCTTTCACCATCATCTTTTCTCCCAAGGCTTTGAGTGCTTCAAAATTCAAGTGACCAAATCGCATATGTCAATACCATGCTTCATCTTCAACATTGGCCTTTAAGCACTTTGCTTCAATTGTATTGAGATTCAACATGAACATTCTATTTTTTGTCATAGACACCTTAGTCACCAAGTTAGCATTATAATCTCTAAGCCAAAGATAACAATCTTTCATATGAATTTCATATCCTTTCTCAACAAGTTGTCCTAAACTCAAAATATTACTTTTTAATTTGGGTACATAGTAAACATTGGTAACTAACTTGTGACCACCATTTTTAAGAGAAATTAAAATGGTACCTTTGCCTTGAATTTGAACTTTTGAGGTGTCTCCAAATGAAACATTGCCTTTCACCTTCTCATCAAGCTCCACAAATTTTTCTTTGTAGCCACACATATGATTGCTTGCACCATTGTCAAGATACCATGAGCTCTATCCTTTTCATCATCTTTGAGTGCTAACAATAAGGTTGGCTCTTCAACCTCTTCTTTGTCAATAAGGTTGACTTTTTCTTCAATACCATTAGTACCATAATGACATTCCAATGCATAATGTCTAAATTTATGACAATTGAAACATTCAATATTAGACTTGTCATACCTCCTCTCATTTGTTCTAGGATAGTTGCCTCTTCTTCTAGTCACTCTTCTTCCACGACCCCTAGTTGAATGATGACTTGTCTCTTGATTGTTGGAATTGTCACGATTGCCTCTTCCTCTTCCACCTTGGCCACGACCACGCCATCTTCCTCGGCCACGTCCACGTCCTCGTCCTCTTTAACTCTTGTCTCCTCCATCATCTTGCAATGAAATCTTGGCTTTGAGGGCTTGCTCCAAAGGCTCATTTTACCTTTTTAACAATTTTTCTTCTTCAGCTAATATAGCTCCAAACAATTCATCAATTGTCATGGTGTCTAAATCATTTGAATTCTCAAAAACACAGGTCACATAATCAAACTTTGGAGTTAAAGAGCGAATGATCTTATCTTTCACACGATCATCTTCAATGTTTTCACCATACATTTTCATTTGATTAACATTGGCCAACACCTTTGGGCTATAATTTGAAAAACTTTCGGATTCCGTCATGTGCAAAGCTTCAAACTTACGTCGTAAAATTTGAAGTCGCACCTTCTTCACCTTGTTTGCACCTTGGAGAGACTTTTGTAAAATTTCCTAAGCTTCTTTCGCGGTGGACACATTGCTCACCTTCTCGAACATCAAATCATTCAAACCTTGATGGATGAGGGACAAAGCTTGTTGGTGCTTTTTCTTTGACTTTGCCAATGCTTCCTTCTCATTTTGAGACAAAGTGGCCTCGTTTTGTGGCTTAGTGTAGCCACTCTCTACAATCTTTCAAGCATCTTGTGATCCAAGCAATGCCTTCATGCGATGAGACCAAGTTTCATAGTTATCTTTTGTAAGATGAGGGAATTGAAATGGAACCATTCCATTATTTGTCATCACTCAAATCTCACTAGCTCTTGATACCACTTTGTTAGAATGGAAAAATAATAGAAGAGACACTTAAAAAATTTTATTTCTTCTTCTCAATCAACTCCAAAATACATAGGATACTTATAGAAGTAAAAGACACAACCTTACATATTCTATAACTCTCTCTAATTAACAATAGTAATTTTCTTTTAATTCATGAAATAATTCTCCCTAATGACACACCATAATTCTTCATTACTCATAAAATAATTTTCATAATTTTCATAACTTACATCCAGATCAAATGTCTCATAACTACCAAAATTCTATTAACTTCAAATTATTATTTTAATCAACATTAACTTCAATGAAGGTTAGCAATCAAACAACTACTGAAAAGGCTCATCATTCTTCTATATATTTGGTGATGTGAATAATTTCTTATATCTCTTTCTTCTTTTATCATTATGCAGCTAGCCCCTTAAAATGTCTGAAACAAAGGATTGATCCGCTGGATGAGGACAACTTGGTTTGCAAATACACTATGATGGGTTATCCTCTTCCGGTGGCAGGGTCCAGTTCTGTGCCATATGCTGCGCCATACCCTGGTGGATATTCTCCCCCGCCGCTGCAGCTATATGGTTGGTATCCACAGCCTCAGTCAGGGTATGGATACCTGCCACAACCTGGGTATGGGTACCCTCCACAACCTCCACAACCTGGGTACGGATACCCTCCGCAACTTCAACCTTTGCAACCTGGGTATGGGTACCCTCCGCAAGTTGGATACGGGTACCCTCCGCAACCTGGGTACGGGTACCCTCCACAACCTGGGTACGGGTACGCTGCTCCGGTTCAGAATCTGGGAACGGACAATTTGTTAGCAAAATTGGGAGCGGCGCTGTCTGTTGGAGTGCTGAGTGAGCTTATTGGAAACATGATATCTTAGGCAAGTTCTGATACTGGTGCATATGACTTTAATGGCATCTCTATCATACATGATATACAAACTTATGCAAATTTGTAGTACATAATAACAGTGTGCAACGAAACATAGGGACATTTAGAATGATTGCAACTCGCAAAGAATTGAACTCCTAAATAAGTCCTTAGCATATGTATGGACATAAAGGGCTAGTGGTTTGGCAAAAATATTTGTACTTCGGTAGTAACAAAGATTTGAAGGCTTGAATTACAATCTTCTCTTATGAGCTAATAGCATCATCCTCTGATGGTATTAATTCTACCCAATTGTTGGGAAACTATTAAACAAACATCTTTGTGTTATTAACATCTTAGACATACCCAAGGAAAGGTACCAAGAATTTTCACTTATATATGATAAGTTCATACTAACCAGGTAATTCACCATTTTTGACGTTAAAGAATGGGATTATAGGTCATAATTAGCATTATTTTCTTCTACTTCATAACTGGAATGGAGGGTGAGCGTGACCAAAAGATAAATTTGTCAGTATTTGAGATTTTCTTTATCTTTTTGTCATTTTGGATTTTTGATACCTTGCAACCATAATCAGGCAAAAGTATGGCGATTCAAGCCATGCATTGCCAGCTTGTATATTCCTCAATCCTCATGTTAAAGTTCAGACAAGCCACTTCTTACTCTTTAAAGAAGTGCATGATGTTTTCAGCCAAAAAGGAGGGCGAAGATCACTTGACCCACCCTCAAAAGTCAAAATTTCATGTTTCGTTAAAATTCTTCTATGCTGTTCACTTAAGTAAAGTGGTATAAAGAGGTTAGGCCCCAAAAATAATCACCAAATGATATAGAATGCGATCGTAATGAGAGTATATAAAATGGTAATTATTCCTTCCAATTCCAAACCGAGAAAGAAGATTTGAAGAAAGGACTGGAAAGTTCAAAATTGAGAACATGTACAGCTTTATACCTCCTTTGGGTAAGTAAAGCAAAAGACTTTCATTGTAACCAAAAACAAAAAAAAAGCAAAAGACTTTCAAGCAGGTTGCATGGACCTGTCCATAAATAAATATATATTCATAGAGAGCAATTAAGGCGAATCTGCAGTTGACATTTTCTGCGTAAAGCTTTATTCATCAGTATGCTAGTTTTTTCCCAGCAAAACCTTATTATAGGAACTCACCAACACCAAGTGTCCTATAACGTTAGTCTTTTGCACCTAAATTCTACCATATGAATGGATTAACGAAAACCAATAAGCATCAAGCAACTATCTTGGGGAATCTACACATTTTGTATGACATTCATGAATATGTCTAATCCATTATCAGAAAAACAACAATACCATCTGCTTGTGTTCGCCTACCCTTATCAGAGATGTCAAGTTCAAAGTAAGGTGTCTGCCTTACAACCAAGATAGGCATACATCACTTAAAACACAAACCATGGTTATCTTTTTGGTTAATAAAGAATTGTCATGCTCAACATAACATCATAGTGATCTTCCTTTGTGACAAAAGCATTATTGCCAGTGTTCTATCACCCACCCTTACATTCAAGCTTTTTGACTGTGTTGGTCTTGGATATCCTAACCTCTCACACATCTTCCACATCTCTCAAATACTCAATTATAGATGACAATGAGGCCATCCATCATCAACCAAACTCGCTTAGGCTCAGCATTACAAAGTACAAACACTCATAAAGAGCGTCTAAACTCTTTCCTGAACCCTCACCCTCTTACGAGTCTAATCTTAAGCTTAGATAATGACTTCCATGGACCAATCAAGCAATACCATTTCTTTAATTCTCTCTCCCCAGCCAAAAAAAAAAAAAGATTCCTTGCATTTCCCACATCTCTTGCCTATTACATATTCCTTGCCCGTGTAGGCATGAAAAAATAGATTCCGTTCACATATTCTTCATCCATAATCCACTTACTTAAAACAAAAACATATCCCTTGGTTTCCCTAATTTTACAGCTCCATGGTTCGGGAGTCACAGGTACGGCAATGAAAATCCATGCACATATATATATATTTTGATTAACATGTCAATGCAATTATGGTTTTCATCAATTTAAAGGTATGGCAAGCATTCTCCGTAAGAGTGGCTCATCCATCAAATGCAGACACTTCGAATCACACAGATACAGGTCCGAGTGGACTGTAATGGTTGCGTGCAGAAGATCAAGAAAGCACTCAATGGAATTAATGGTAGGCTTGTGACATGATTTCCCTTCCAAATGACGCTGCAACATCTCATAACTATTTGATGAACTTTCACCTTTTGCAGGTATACATGATATTCATGTTGACTTCCGTAGACAAAAGCTTACAATTATTGGGTGGGCAGATCCAGAAAAAATTGTCAAAGCAATTAAAAAGACAAGGAAGAATGCCACCATTTGCTCTAATATTGAACTAGCGTCTCCATCTCAACCAACAGAACCAGAACCAAAAAGAAACACACCAGTCCCTGATGCAACACAATCACCACCAGCAGAAGCTCCAACGCCATCACCCACACCTACAGCGAACAATGCATGCCAGCACTGGCAGAGCACCCGTGGAACGAAAGATGTAGGAGAGGTTCATGTGATACACCACCATCTGCCTAACTGCGTCAACAGATTCAGTTCTGGCCACAGCTATGTTGGGCACTGGGTCAGATCAGTGTATGTGACACACAGCTATAATGCATACATGCCATCACATTATGTCACTGAATATGAATATGTCAGATCACCACCAAGGCACACACATTACAATCGTATGGAACACTACAGTGGAGACTACCACAATGGCAATGTACGCGTCACATCCATGTTCAGCGATGACAATCCGAATGCATGTTGTATTGTCTAGTAGCACGTCAAGAGCTACTTATGAAAAGTGAAGAGAAGGTCTCTTGTGCTTTCAGATGTCTTGATAAGCGAGTTCGTAGCAAATAATTCATAAAATAATACAACTTCAAGGCAGAAAATGGAAATATTTTTGGTATGCATATGAGAATAGAGAACACGAATTATATTCTTATCTTCACGGTGCCAGATGAATTTATTCTGGATTCCTTTCGTGAAAGCAAAAAGGCACACAAACTAGTAATAAGAACATGATCGAGTAAACAGAACTAAAAGAGGAATTTATATGCTATTTCTTGATATCCTTTTCCAACACGAGGTTTACTTCATCTAAATAGCAGAACAGCGTGTCACTGTATGAAAATATGCATGCTTGTACTGTGTTAAATTACATCAAATAAAAAAAAAGGAACACCATACAAATAACGATCATTACAATTCCCCATATTCAAGAAAAAGATACGAAGCAACTTCTTTAAAAAGTATCTAATTGAGTGTAAAGTGTTTCTCGGACACTCAGCAAACAAAACCCAAAGACTCTGGACCATTCATCACAAGCATATCATGCATGCCAAGAATTGTACTTAAACTATAGGGCAATTTTAGGGAATGCATCTTTTTTTTCTAAAATTGGTACTCAAGATGAGTTGTTAACTTATATTTAAATATATAATAAAATTATTATTCAATGAAATGCTTGATAATTCACACTGGATACCAACCCATGAGGGTACCACATCACTTCCTTAAACTATATAATTTATATCAGTAAATATAGTAAAAAAGATATGACAGTTCATTTTCTAGCATACACGTAGCCAAGTTTGGTATGCAAAACTGCTATCAAGAAAACAAAGCTGTTGTAGATCTGGAGGACACAAATTCTATAAGAACCGGAGTATTTTGAACATGTCTTCATGAAGCAAATATGCCTGGGCTATATTCATGTATTTTTACTTATCAGTAAAAATGTCAAATTACATAATTTGGGGACCGCATCATTTTTAACAAATCTGGATAACGCCAAAAATTCTTTCAGAAAGGAACTACGTATATGGCAAAAAATTATGAATGAAAAGCTGGTTGAAGGTTATGCCTCTAAATCTTTGTCAGCTGCAAAAGGGACGACTGGAAACTCAATCTGTAAAGTGGAATACGAACAGTTAATCATAAAAATCCAATCACTGAGCATATATGGTCTTTATATAATACTGTTAGTAACATCACTAGACTCGTAAATTTCTAGGTTAAAACAAAAGTAAGATGGGGAAACAAAACCAATCATATGGACATTTTGACACTTCATATTTATCAGCTTAGTTCTCCAAAGAAACAATTTTAGATAGTGGCCACTAATTGCAAAACAATCTTTTATTAGAATAGGCTAAGAAGCAAAATCACATTTTGGCTAATAAAAAATTTACATAAATCAAGTAGTTTTTGCATGGTGATATCAACCATTCCCATGTCTTGAATCTAACTTTGATCACCCTTGAATTTTAAGAATTGATGACCTGGAAAAGGGTCTTTTGGCAATAGGTAGCAAAAGAAAACAATATTTCAACAATAATTTAAGCAATCTACAAAAGAAGATACCAAATTCCCAAGGCATATTCAGAATTTCCATATTAGGTCCTAGAATGGGTGATGATGGATTTCCTAACTCCAGGTAAACCTATCTAATCTTTATCCAACCATTTATCTACTGATTATACCCTACAATTTTGGTAAGAACTAAGAACTAATGCACAAGCCATAATAACTTGTGTTTACATATGTAATTACCTCTCATTAAAAGACTAGCTTTCATCATCACTATTTATTTCAGATGCATCATCTCCTTCCTCATGAAAATATTTATCCTCTTCATCCTCATCTTCACTTTCTTCCACTTGAAGATCGTGAACTGAATGACTTGTGGCCTGAGAAGCATTGTCAATCTGAAAGCATATTTTAATAAGGCCACTGAACATAAATAACATTCACAAGATGGCCAAATTAATTTTTAAAAATGTGACTAAACCTGTGATGTCACCAGTTGCAAACGACCAGATAATTGTAATAAAGGCTGAAGGGTAGCCCCTCTGGAATTGGTAATCTGCAAAGTGGCAGACTATTATGAGTACCACATTGAGTAACTAAGGAAGCTCAATGTGGTACTTAACTTATGAGGCTCTCTCATCTAATGGACTAGTCTTTTGAGTTGGGCTTTCCTCATGAGTTTAAGTCATAATAATTGGTGCTTTCATTGAGAATTGGCTAACGCGGAGGAGACGGACCTGGAAAGGAGCGACCAGGGAGAGGGCTACCTGCATCTGGAGAGTCAAAGTGAAAGCTACTCTAAGTAGGCACCTAGAGTGGGCCGTCACGGACCCCGACTTTCGAAGGGAGTGGCAATGTTATGAGTCCCACATTAAGTAACTAAGGAAACTCAATGTTGTACTTAAGCCATGAGGCTCTCCCACTTAATGAACTAGTCTTTTTGGGTTGGACTCTCCTCATGAGCTTAAATAATAACACAGACAATAATTCAATTTCTCAAACAGTACATTAATCAAAGTTAAGCTACATTACTTGAACAGAACCAGAAATCACCAGAGAATTACAATGACTAGAAGAAGCAAATTTGACAAAAGTGGAGTTACACAGCGATATTGTGCATATTCCTGCAATCCTTGATGCTAATACGAGAATAGAAACTATAATAATAAATCAGCATCTATGTCAACAACTCTGAAATGTTGATGTGGAGAAACGAAAGAAAAGCAAAGTAGTTTGAAACAAAATACAATCCTGCAATTACTGAAAAAGAATCCCAGTTTTCTGTTACAAGTACATATAATCCTTAAATAGGCAAACCTAGCTTGATAACCAAGAAATCCGAAATTATTACCCCCCCCCAAAAAAAAAAAAACCCTTATCTGTTAAAAACACCCAAATTAATAATAAATTCCCAATTAATACAAATATATCCCATTATTCCTAAATCCTAATTCATATCCCATTTTTATTCCTATACCATGCTCCATCACAATAAAGCAGATAATATATTAACCTTTAAAATAATGTTTTTATCCCCGCCCCAAAAGAACCGCAAGAGGAATATTATTTCACAAAATTAGACTATAATGGCAAGTTCAAGTTTCGGCTTGTAAAAGGAAATTGAGAATTGGATGCACAAATGCAACTTCAAGCAATTAGTTAGGCGTTGGAGTTTGTTTATTTGTTGACTTTGGCGACAATATCAAGTTACTAATTGGTTGGCCAAATATCCTGGGTTGGCCAGAAACTGATAAAAATGATATATATATATATATATATATATATATATATTAGAAAAAGAACAATGCAAAAAAAAAAAGATGATATAAAAGGCACAAGTCATTTCAGATATTTTTATGCATATAATAAGCCAACTAGGTATCATAAAACAATGACAAACCAAGTGAAATTAACTGACTCTTAGGCCATTTCAATATTTTCAAGTCTTTCCATCCATAAAAAACATCATCAAACTTAACCATACAATGAAACTCAGAACTGAAGTGGCATGCATCATATTAGGACATTGATGAAACCCCCTTCATACAAGAAGGAACATAGCAGAAGTTGCAGAACAAAATTAGAAGAAGCATAATTAGATTTGTATTTTTCAGATTGCAAATAAAGCATGATAAATATAAGTTGAGACAGAAGATAAAAAAGCATGTAAATGAGAAAGCAAACATTAATCCATAATAACTTGTATAAAGAATCAAGCATACATGTCACAGATTCCTGAGCAATGACATTGTGACCATGATTCACTAATATGCTATATATCCATGGAAGAACATACTTTCCGCTAGATGACCTGCTGAATACAGATTTATAAATGTTAATAGTATTGAGTGCATAAGCATTGCCGTGTGTGGAAAAGTAAATATGTACTGAAAGATATCACAAATGAACTGGTAAATAAGTCTATGTTCTCTCGGGCAAACTGAAGATAGTGCAATAAAATGTATGGACCACATGAATCCCTGATTATGATTCTGCTTCCGTTTAACATAACTTTTAGATGGCAATTACATTTTTATCCGTAGATTTACAATTATATGCCTGACCTACATATCATCTTTATACAAGATATCTACTGTTTGGAAGCAAAGAGGTAATGCCAGCAGCTCAAAACAAACAAAATTTTCAGTTCATGATCGTAGGCATTATAAGCTACATAGCATCTGTTTTAACATGATTACAAGTTATCACTAATCCCGTTCTAAAACACTTGAGTTGATGAAGCATTTGTCACCATACGATAACATTAAGTTTGAGAATTAATATATACTTCTCTATGAACTCAACTATATGGCTCATTTTGCTTCTAATTGTACCTTGAGAGACTACAGAAAATTGACCAAAAAAGAAATAAAATATTAAAATCTGATCCATAGAATAGAATTATACTTCCCATAAATATCTACAAATCAATCATGCATTTGAATTTACCCTCAGAATATCAAATGAACCTAATATAGATAAACTTCAAAGAGAAAGTGCTTAGTCTCTTTCACTCCCCCCCCCCCTCCGGGCAAGAGAAAAAAGATCTTCCTTCAATTGTTTGTCGATATATGGATGTTTAAAAGGCCTCTCACTTCAAGTGACAACAAGGGCATTTAGTGTCCATCAATTTTAAATTATCAAACCACACTTGAATATGTCACTTCGATGAGTGTAAAATACACTTATCTTTTAAGTTTATTTGTTAGGATTTTTAATTTATTTTTATTTAGTTTTTGTTTATTTTTATTTATTTTTAAATAATTATCTCTTCACCTAGTTATATTTGAATTTTTATGATAAATAATCGATTTTGTGTAAAAATAAGAAATTTTTAAAAATAAATATTTGAAGGATTCTTATCATATTCTTAGATGCTAATTAGAGTTCTAATTGGATGCATAATTTTAGATTGGAGATTGGATAAGGATTCTCAAAGTGATTAGATTTCAAGCAAAATTCTAATTCTCGCAGCATCATGACCATTTCTTAGTAATTGAGTCATATCTTGAGATACAGAGATCAGATCAATACGTCGTTTGTGGCATTGAAAAACTAACAGAAAATCATACAACTTCTATGTTGAGATCGAGGACAAATTAGGTCATTTAGAAGGCGAGAAAAATTGTGAAAGTTAGATATGAAAAGCTGTCAGCTTTTTTATAAAAGAGGAAAAACGACTTTAGCAAATGAGCTCTATTTTGATTCAGAAAATACATGAAGAATATAGAGTTTTGGAAGCTCAAAGGCAACGAGGGGACGAGCCCTAGGAGAGGAGGAGGAGCCGTCATAGAGCTCTCATGGAGTTGGAGATCAAATCACCATTGAAGACGCTTTGGTTTCTTCTCTACGGTTCTATCATGATGAATTCTCTTTCCTCTTCCTATCTCTTCTTTTCTTTTGTCGTGAGTAATTAAATTTGTGTGTTTTTAGGGTGAAGATGTAACTTGATTCAATCGACATGTATTAAGATTTGATTTTTAATTAATTTATTTTCTATTCAATTTGAGTGCTTATTATGGTTCTTAATGCTTTTACGAATTGGTCACTCATAAATTGATCTAGTGAGATGTGTGTAGAATCGAAATGTTTATATATGACTTAGACCATAAATAATAAGTGTCATGATTTATAATCATTTAAGAATAGATGTTATAAGTTGTGTGAGAGAATTGTGGTATTATTCATGAGAATCCATAGAGTGAAGGTCATGTTTTTAAGAGTTGGGGTTTAGATCAAGGAATTGACTAGGTTTTGATAATTAAAGAGAATTAACTCGTCATGGAATTAGGTTTTAATTAATTAAGGGATTCTTCCCATTAATTGAATGACAAAAAATTTAATTAGAATGAAAGTCCCAAAACTACTTTATTATGTATGATAGATTATTGAATCAAGTGAAGTCAGATCCTTAATGTTTTAATTTTGTGTGTTTACATATTTAATATGTTTTGCATTCATATGATTTGTTCTCTCTTTTCCCTCTTAATTTCGTGCATTCTTGTGTGTTTTTATCTTTTATAATTTTGTGTTTTTAATTGCTTTAAATCAATCTTAATTATTGGTTACCTAAATAATATTAATATTAGAGAAGTCATACTTAGTAAACTAATTCCTCGTGAGAACGATATTTTACTCACTCTTTATTACTTATTCGATCCATATACTTATGATAATATCGCCTAAATTAATACATAATCACATGTGGGAAGATCACATTGTCATCAGTAAGCTATTCTCCCACTAACATCAGCTTTCCATTTCTACTTGGGGAAGGAACCAGATATAGCCAATGCTACCCATAACTCAACATTATTCCTAGAAGAAATTTTGGTCATTTTAATATTGCAATAAAACTACATCATAATTTGGCCATATGTAGTGCAAAAGGAAAAAGAAATGCAACAGAACAGAAAACAGGAAATTGACCGAACTCTCTCATATGCAAGAGCAATATACCTTACAAAAAGTCAAAAGAAAGAAAACAAACCTTGAATGCCATGCACCCAGTAACACTTCCAGTAGCTTGAAATGCTTCGCTTGGCACCATAGACAAAACAGCTGCTTTTATCTAATAAATGGATCTCAAATTAAGGTGCATAAACAATTACATGCGATTTTTTTAAAAAAAAAAATACATAACAAAATATAATAATAAAAAAAAAATAACTAAAAAGAACAGATGGAACCAAAAGCAATACCAAAAGACAATCACACTGACTCATAACCAACCTTTTTCATTGGAATAGCAGCTTCAAGATCAATACCCTTCAACAACGTAGAACAAAGTTCAAAGTTTGATGCACAATCTCTTTCACTGTTAAGTATCCCTAGGGATCTCAGCCGGTCCTCCATGCAAATTACATCAGTCTCATCTTGAACCACATCATCTGCACAGATTGGTAAAATCAACAGATTAGACCAAGCAGAAAAGCAGTACCAATCCATCTTCAGCTATCTAACTAGTAGCAGGAATGACAAAATGCAGAAGACAAAGGCAAATGACAACAAGAATATATTTCATATTTGAGGTTGGAAACGCCAATTAGCCAATGCCATTTGCAGATGGCAAGAATTGCTACCCCATTGACTGGTGGTGAAAAAAAAAAGGAATTACAATTCACAAACAATTTGAATTCCTTGATTTTGTTATTGAAATGTCAAAACAGTGCTGCTAACCTTAAATTAGTAAAATCATTCAATATAAGATATTTTATGGTTCAGTTTTAGCACAAAATTTTTACATCAAATGACTAACGAGGTTGAAAATAAGTGATATTTACAAATTACATTGCTTGAAATAAGCATATGATAGCATGATATTAACATTCATTAGATTGTCCTTAAGAAAGTTTTTAAAGATTATTAATAAACAAAAATGTATGAAATAGACCACTTTTTTAAAACAAACAAGAATGTCAGAAACTCAGATATGTAAGATACACAAATACAAATACCTATAAGTTAATGAAGCACATAAGGAACTTACTCCACGTATTCTTTGCATTATGTCAATCTAAAGACCCCTTCACCACCGATATATGTATGTAGGGTCCATGCAAGGTGGACTTTTTATTAAACAACGGAATTTTACAGATTGGTTAACAATTTACCCACGTATATATTATTCAGCCACAAATTCCATTTTCAAGAAAAAATGTTGCTTAGCAAGAAAATATGATAATAAGCCAAAAAGAATATTTTCAGTCAATATAATAATTGACGCATTATACAATTATACTAATCAACAAGAAAGAACGATATAAGTACCTTCTATCTCGAGAGCTTTAGTACTTCTAAACAAATCATCTGTTACATCCTTGTCCAAAGAGTCTTGAAATGCTTTCTCTTTCTCGTGAGAATCAAAAACCTTGTTAGAAATTGAGATTTTTCTAGATACTTTAAGATGATATTAGATATTTATGTTTATTTTTGTTTTTCTGTTTTGACTGGTTTGGTTTGGTGAAACTATGTGTTAATCCTTATTTTAAGGAAGTATTGGTTGTATGGTTAGATGTGTAGAAAAAAGGAGTGATAGTCCTTATTTTGTGGAGAGTTACATTAGTTTCTTTTGTACCTTTTCTTGCTTAAACATTATATATGTTTCTTTAGCAAAAGAGAAATTGAACGAGTCTATTCACTCCACTTGCCTTTGTTCACTCAAAAAACCATTCTCTGGTTATCTGTTCTGTTTTTTATAACATGGTATCAAGAGCTCCATTGATCTTTAAGGGTCTGTGAGTGAGTGAAAACCAGTCAAAACCTCCACAAACCAGTATGGCATCCAGCAGCAATTCCTTGCCTCCACCTCCTATATTTGCAGGGGAAAACTATCATTTGTGGGCTGCAAAAATGAGAACTTATCTAAGAGCTCAGAGTTTATGGGAAGTGGTGGAAAATGGAAGCAATCCACCTCCTTTGCCAAACAACCCAACAGTAGCTCAGATAAGAAATCACAATGAGGAAGTGGCCAAGGAAAGCAGAGCACTTGCCATTATACATGCAGCATTGCATGATGATGTCTTTATTAAGATCTTGAATCTTGAGACTGCAAAAGAGGCTTGGGACAAGCTCAAGGAGGAGTTCCAAGGTAGTGAAAGAACAAAGAGAATGCAGGTTTTGAACTTGAGGAGAGAATTTGAAGCACTTAAGATGAAAGACGCTGAAACAGTCAAAGAGTTTTCAGATAGACTTTCAAAGGTGGTCACCCAAATCAGATTGCTAGGTGAGGAGCTTAGTGATCAAAGGGTTGTGGAGAAAATTTTGGTGTGTCTTCCGGAGAGGTTTGAGTCAAAAATCTCCTCTCTTGAAGAAAATAAGGATTTTTCTCAAATATCACTTGCAGAGCTTGTGAATGCTTTGCAAGCTACTGAACAGAGAAGATCTTTGAGAATGGAAGAAAATGTTGAAGGTGCTTTTGTGGCTAACACCAAAGGCAAAGCTCAAGACTGTCGTAGTTCTGGGAAAAAGCCATTTGGTGGGAAGAAAGGAAAAGAAAAAAAGGAGGAAGTAGGCAACAAAGGAGGAGGTTGGAAAGGAAAGTATCCACCTTGCCCTCATTGTAAGAAGAAAAATCATTCAGAGAAATTTTGTTGGTTCAGGCCAGAAGTTAAATGCAGGGCCTGCAATCAGCTTGGTCATGTGGAGAAGGTTTGCAAAAATAAAGCAAACCAGCAGAGTCAGCAAGCCCAAGTTGTTGAGCATCAACAACAGATTGAGGAGCAGCTGTTTGTTGCTTCTTGCTATTCAGCTAGCAATAGCAAAGATACGTGGCTAATAGACAGTGGGTGCACAAATCATATGACACATGATGCTGGCATTTTCAAGGAACTTGACCAGTCTTACTTCTCCAAAGTTACCATTGGCAATGGAGAATGTGTTGATGTTAAAGGCAAAGGAATTGTTGCTGTTGAAACTCTCTCAGGTACCAAATATATTTCAGATGTTTTATTTGTACCTGAGATAAATCAAAGCCTTTTGAGTGTAGGACAAATGGTTGAAAGGCATTATGCTTTGCATTTTGAAGATATGAGATGCACCATATTTGATCCTTCCGGGTGTGAACTAATGACTATTAAAATGAGAGATAAAAGTTTTCCAATAAAGTGGAAACAAACTGCTATGCATGCCTTTCCAAGTGTTGTAGATGATTCTTCTTTGTGGCATAAAAGGCTTGGTCATTTTAGTTACTCCACTTTGAAGCATATGAGTTCAAATGATTTAGTTCAAAATTTACCTACCATTCAAGATTATGTTGATTTGTGTGATATATGTCAGTATGGAAAGCAAAGTAAATTGCCATTTCCAACTGAAGCAAGCTGGAGAGCCACTGAAAAATTACAACTTATACACACTGATGTGTGTGGTCCAATGAGCACAACATCTTTAAATGGCAACAAGTATTTTCTGCTATTTATAGATGATTTTACAAGGATGAGTTGGGTATTCTTTCTAAGGCAAAAGTCAGATGTATTTGCAGTTTTTCAGAAGTTCAAGCATTTGGTTGAAAATGAGGCTGGATGTCAAATTAAAAAACTCAGGTCTGATAATGGAACTGAGTACACAGCAGGGGAGTTTAAAAATTTTTGTGAACAAACTGGAATCCAACATCAATTGACTGTTCCTTACACTCCTCAACAAAATGGAGTGAGTGAAAGGAAGAATAGGACAATAATGGAGATGGCCAGGTGTTTGCTTTTTGAAAAAAGTCTTCCTAAAATTTTTTGGGCTGAGGCTGTTAATACCTCAGTATATTTGCTGAATATGTTGCCTACCAAAGCCTTGAAGGGAAAAACACCTTTTGAGGCATGGTATGGACGGAAGCCTTCAGTGGAGCATCTCAAAATATTTGGTTGTGTGTGTTATGCTCTTGTTCCAGAAGTGAAAAGAGACAAACTAGATCAGAAGTCAGAAGTTGGCATTTTTCTGGGGTATAGCAGTAACTCCAAAGGTTACAGGATATACAATTTGTTGACAAAGAAGATTCTCATCAGCAGAAATGTAAAGTTTGATGAGTTTTCCAAATGGAATTGGGAGAAATGCAAAGCAGAAGCCTCAAGTAAAGAACAACTTGGAGCAGACAATCTCCAAGAACAAGATTTGGAAAATGAAGAAGAAAATTATGACAGTGACACTGAATTTCCAGTTAGAGGTACTAGAACTTTGGAAGATATTTATGAAAGGTGCAACATAGCTACACTAGAACCTACTGGGTATGCTGAAGCTGCTGGAATAGAAGGTTGGAGAGTTGCCATGCAGGAGGAGATGAATATGATAGAGAAAAACAAAACTTGGCAGCTTGTAGACAGGCCAAGTAATCAAAAGGTAATTGGTGTTAAGTGGGTTTACAGAACTAAATTCAATCCTGATGGTTCTGTACATAAACTCAAGGCCAGATTGGTGGTAAAAGGCTATTATCAGCAGCATGGAGTTGATTTTTCTGATACATTTGCTCCTGTGGCGAGGCATGATACAATCAGGTTGCTAGCAGCATTGGCAGCAAAATTGGGCTGGAAAATTCATCATTTTGATGTGAAGTCAGCATTCTTGAATGGTTTGCTTGAGGAGGACATTTTTGTTGAACAACCTGAAGGCTTTCAAGTTCCAGGAAGTGAAGATAAAGTTTACAAGCTCCATAAGGCACTATATGATTTGAAACAAGCACCAAGGGCCTGATATAGTAGAATCGATAGCTATCTTATGAAAAAGGGCTTTAAAAGAAGTGAAAATAAAGCTACTTTGTATGTGAATAGATCAAGGAATGAAGTTCAACTCATTGTGTCCTTGTATGTTGATGATCTACTGGTCATAGGGAATAATTACAATTCCCTAAGACAATTCAAGCATGATATGAAGAATGAATTTGCAATGACTGACTTGGGGAAAATGATTTTTTTTTTTGGAATAGAAATCTACCAATCAGATTGTGGAGTCTTCATTTCACAAAAAAAAAATGCTTTGGAGATATTAAAGAAGTTTCATATGGAGAAGTGTAAACCTGTGGCCACACCCTTGGTTGTAAATGAGAAGTTGTCAATTAATGATGCTAATGGTAAAGTAGATGCTTCATTGTATAGAAGCTTAATTGGAAGTTTATTGTATCTTTCAGCCACCAGACCTGACATAATGTTTGCTGCAAGTTTACTTTCCAGATTCATGCACTCTCCTAGTCAAGCTCACTATGGTGCAGCAAAACGAGTATTGAGATATATCAGGGGTACAATTGATTATGGCTTGTGTTTTTTGAAAAATGAAAGTGGAAAACTTCAAGGACATGCAGATAGTGACTGGGCAGGAAGTCTAGATGATTCCAAGAGTACCTCAGGTTATGTTTTCTCATTTGGCAATGGTGTTTTCTCCTGGAATTCAAAGAAACAGGATGTGGTAGCCCAATCCTTAGCTGAAGCTGAGTATATTTCAGCTGCAACAGCTGCAAATCAAGCAATTTGGCTTAGAAAAATTTTATCTGATGTAGGTCAGCTCCAAGATGAAGCTACTGTCATATGGGTGGACAACAAGTCAGCTATTGCTATAACTAAGAACCCTGTCCAGCATGGAAGAACTAAACACATCAAGGTGAAGTATCATGCAATTAGAGAAGCAGAGAAGTCAAACGAAGTCAGCTTGGAGCATTGCAGTTCAGAAAGTCAAATTGCAGACATTATGACAAAAGCTCTTTCCAAGGGCAAGTTTGAAGTGCTGAGATCAAAGCTTGGAGTATCCAAGAAAAATCTCAAGGAGGAGTGTTAGAAATTGAGATTTTTCTAGATACTTTAAGATGATATTAGATATTTATGTTTATTTTTGTTTTTCTGTTTTGACTGGTTTGGTTTGGTGAAACTATGTGTTAATCCTTATTTTAAGGAAGTATCGGTTGTATGGTTAGATGTGTAGAAAAAAAGAGTGATAGTCCTTATTTTGTGGAGAGTTACATTAGTTTCTTTTATACCTTTTCTTGCTTGAACATTATATATGTTTCTTTAGCAAAAGAGAAATTGAACGAGCCTATTCACTCCACTTGCCTTTGTTCACTCAAAAAACCATTCTCTGGTTATCTGTTCTGTTTTTTATAACAAACCTTAGGAATCGAAAGCGAGGCATCCTCTGCATTAGCCCGGTCTAGTGCAGTAACTGTCAAAATATAGGACCAGCAATTAGTAACCCACACTAAGATCAAGAATACAATTACTAAGAAATATAAGACCATATTTTAAGGGATAAATTCAAAAGTAGTTAATAGGATCAAATAACAAGATTATGCGCATCAAAGCAAGCAGAAAAAAATAAAAATTGTAAGATATATAAAACCATTCCTAGGTTTCCATGTAATAGCTTAAGCTTTTGGGAAAATTGATACTTGAAAAAAATAATCATAATATGCACAAGAGAAAGAGTTAATCAAAGATACAAAAAGTCTTACCTCTTTGTACATCTGTCCCCTTCTTAGATTTGACAAGTGATTGACTCATTGGAAGAAGAATACCATCATGGGAGACATTCAACTTTATGTCTGTACCAGAATGCACTAAAATTTTCTGAAATGATGGCTTTACAAGCAATCCATAAACAAGAAAAACCTGGCCAGAGGCAGGCTTCTGGATGCCTTGTAATTTTGCAGCATATACTGCTGGCAATGCCCCCTTGTAATTTCTGGAGGACATATCTTCTAAAGATAATGATATTTTTGTGGGCTTTGCATTATGTAGTTCTTCAAAACTATTTCCAAACCAGAAGTAACAAACGCCAACTTCTGAGATGGCCAAAACACATACGCCAACCTCATCATGTTCCCCGCTATCAGGAAAGACAGCAGGGTGCTCCATTGCAAGAACACAACTAGCTGACTGCTTTTTGGCACCATCTATCCTCCACACAGCAACATATCTTTCACCAACAGCAGACGAGAGGATATATTTGCCATCTTCAGTGAAGACCATGCACCGAACAGATCCCTGTTAATTAAACTAAAAACAGTTGTTATACAAAAAACATAATCATCACAAAGCCGATAAAAAAATGCATGCCTTTCTTTACGGACAAATGAAAAGGGCATTGACGCAGTATGCACATGTATATACTATACAGAGAAAAATACATGAGACTCACAGGATGACCAGAGAACTTTTGAATCTTTTTGTGATTAGAACAGTTAAAAATCTTCAATTGTGCTGCTGTAGTAGCTAATGTCTTCCCATCTGATGTAACCAAAGAAGCCAAATAGCAAAATCAGGAGTCAAAATAATAATATAATACCTGAATATTGCAGATTCATTTTAATTATGATTCAGTGAAGGCCTTCTGACTGACTGCAGCTCAGTTATTAGTTTAACCATCATCCATTCAACAAATATGGAGCTAAAAGGCAAGACTATTTTTCTTTCTTTCTTTCTTTTTTGGTTATAAAACTGCTTTTCATGCAAATAATAACAAAAATTGGAACTAGCTTGAGAGTAGATGGCCTCTGATATTAAATTTGGATCATTGAATCTTACAAGAAGAAAATTTGAGCTTTTTATTTGAAATGTTTGTCAATTACAATGCACAAGGAGCTCAAAAAGTTCCTCAGAAACCTCAATCAGATTATTCAATAAGTCATGTACAAATGTCAGATTCAGATTAATTCAGCTAGTGTCCCAACCCTAATGCATTGACTTCATTTCCTACCACCAAAAGACAATATTTCTGCAAAAGCTGTGAAGTATACATACCCGAAGAAACAGACATACAGGATACTGCCTTTGTAGAAGCTTTAAATTTCTCCAACAGGTTTCCTGTCATGAAATCTATCTTGCATACCATCCCATCTGCACCTGCAGTATAAATGCATGATCCGTTTGCTGAAGATGAAATGGCTCTCACACCTCTGCAGTGGAGTTGAATCAGCAAGAAAGCGAGAAAGAGGTAAGTAATTGTAAATAAATATTAATTTTTACATAACAATATGGAATTAAAACCCATGACATCCACTAAAGTAACAATGAGTAGAGTCATTATTTCCAATTATTATGGAGTTACAGATTTTAATAACTACAGAGCATTAGAGTCATTATCATCCATCAAAATACTGTAATAAATTTAGTTGGTAATTATAAGTCATAGTGAAGGACAAAAACTCTCATATGTTACCCAGGATGACAGTCATTAATTCTCCAATTCAATTGACCAGCAGACACATCAAGTGCTAAAACATCACCACTACCGGTTCCAAGCACTAACAATGAGGATGTGTGCTTCCTTTTCCTCTGCAATAATTCATAGTATCAGTTGTAAATATTATTCCAATAGGTGATATTGATCTCAAAGATCGGAAAATTAAGTCCCGAAAGGACAACTGCTTGCCATTCACAAATAGTGGAAGGCTATCTCCTCCAAAATCCTAATATGTATACTTGAATCATTACCCTAAAGAAATTCCTAGTTACGTTTAAAAGGAAGGCAAGTGAAAGCTATCTAGCCCTGCTCTCTGGAAAATTGTTAGTTGAACAAACTACAAACCGATAGTAGCTAAGAAGTTCTATTTCTAAAATTTAACACGTGAACCTTGTTTTGAAAATACTTCAATTTGACATTATTATCATTTTGTACCATATGGTCCACTCAAAAACTATTGATGTTTTGATATTCCAACATTTGTGCTCCCGTACTTTATATAGCAAGCAGACATTTCAACAACTGTATATCAATTCATATGGTAAAATCATCTTTTTGTTTTTTTTTTTTCATTGAAAGAAGGAAGAGACATCTCTATCAAAGGGGATAAGGTAGAATGGCAGCCATAATTATTTTTGCCCTTTTCTTTTTCCTGATCAGATAAGCCTTCTTTACACATGCTAGGTAAATGCCCAAGATTACTATGTTGAAGAGCTTATGCAAAGAGTAATGAACTAATGATACTGACACAACTGTTTTGATACAAAAAACACGATATATTCTTGAGTGAATATAAATTTAACATGTCAATTTTATATATATTTATAAAAAATTAGAGAGAAAAATAATTTTTTGTTATAAATAAGTTTAATGAAACTCATCTGTCTTCTTTTTTTAATTTTTTATGAGTATATATAAATCTATCGTATTAGATTTGTACCTATTTAAAAATATCTAAAAAAACACAAACCTATTTGTACAGCCCGTTGGACCTCAGCAGTGTGCCACATCTAACAGCCCGCAAAGGGCGTCTTCTTGTGCGACTCGATTGATTGTGTCACAATTGACGTAAGGACAAGGTTAACCAAGGAAGAAAAAAAAAGAAAGAAAAGGAAGTAAAAAAAAAAAAGGTTTGTTTGGTGCTGCATCTTTCCTTCATTTTACCTTCCTTAAAGTAAGAAAAGAAAGAAAAGGAAGAAAAAAAGGTTTGTTAAGTTCATTTTTCTTTGCTTCCTCTCTAGCCAGTGCTCAATGCCTCATTGGTTTATTGCCTCAAGGTAAAATGATGGGTAAAAAATGCTTCAACTTTTGTGCTTTGTTTGGATGAAGAGAGAAAATGAGAAGAGAAAAAATAGAAAAGAGAGAAAATAAAGAGAAAAATATAATTTCTCTTTTATTATTTGGATCAAGAGAAAAAGGAAAGATAAAAATAAAAAAGAAGAATTTTTCTTGTTTGGTTGTGTAGAAAAGGAAGAAGAAAGAAAATGTAAGTATTTAAAGACATATACCCTTATTGTAATATAATAGATATAAATATTTTTGGATAAATTTATAATTTTAAAAAAAATTCCTCTCTCTATTTTCTCCTCATAAGAGTGAAGAAAACTTTTTGGTAGGCTCCACTATTCTTTTTTTCTCTCCTTCCTCTTTTCTCTCCTCATCCAAACAAGAAAAAATGCTAAAATTTTCATATTTTCTCTCTTCTCATTTTCTTTTCACTCATTTTCTCTTAAAACAAACAATGCATTGGTGAATAACACCTGCTCCTATACCCGTGGTAGGTAAGGTGCTATTCTGTTTCTGACTTGTATGAATCAAACTTAACCAAGTCCATGACATAATGTTGGCAAATGACGTGATTGACTGATTGTACCAATAGCCGCCCATGCGTGGGACCATTAGTTTGAAAAATAGGTTTGTTTCTGAAACAAAAAAACTCACCCAGCAGCAGCCACTAACATTAAAAGTCTTCAAATAAGAAAATTCACGTTGACCATTAATTGTTAACTAACAAATAAATAAATGTCCATTCTTAAGTGTCACAAGGGATCATTTCTACGAAACTTACTGAAATAGAGACTGCGCCTGGACCTATAAAACACCAAAGTCTCTCCCTCGGTATTTATCATTCACAATCACTGTGATTTCTGCCATCTAACAAATTCACTATGGGAGTCACAACCTTTACGCAGGAGTATTCGTCCCCCGTTGCGCCATCACGCATGTTCAAGGCCTTGATCATAGACTCCAGAACTTTGCTTCCGAAGCTCTTACCACAGTTTGTAAAAGAAGCCAATCTCATCCAAGGAGATGGAGAAGCTGGAAGCATTGAACAAGTTAACTTCAATGAAGGTTAGCAATCAAACAACTACTGAACAGGTTCATTCCTCTATATATTTGGTGATGTGAATAATTTCTTATATATCTTTCTTCTTTTATCATTATGTAGCTAGCCCCTTCAAATATCTGAAACAAAGGATTGATGTGCTTGATAAGGACAACTTGGTTTGCAAATACACCATGATTGAAGGGGATCCATTGGGCGACAAGCTTGAGTCTATAGCTTATGAGGTCAAGTTTGAGGCCACTAATGATGGAGGTTGCCTCTGTAAAATGGCTAGCAATTACAAGACCATTGGCGATTTTGATGTTCAAGAGGAAGAGGTAAAGGAAGGAAGGGAAACCACCATTGGAATTTACAGAGTTGTGGAGTCTTACCTGCTGGAGAACCCACAAGTCTATGCTTAATTATTTATTTATTGTGTCATGTATCATAGATGATATACAAACTTATTCAAATTTTTACATATCAGTGTGCAACCAAACATAGGGACATTTAGAATGATTGCAACTAGCAAAGAATTGAACTCCTAAATAAGTCCTTAGCATATGTATGGCCATAAAGGGCTAGTGGTTTGGCAAAAATATTTGTACTTTGGTAGTAACAAAGAGTTGAAGGCTTGAATTACAATCTTATCTTATGAGCTAATAGCATCATCCTCTGATGGTATTAATTCTACCCAATTCTTGGGCAGCTAATAAACAAACATCTGTGTTATTAACATCTTAGACATACCCAAGGAAAGGAACCAAGAATTTTCACTTCTATATGATAAGTTCATACTAACTAGGTAATTCACCATTTTTGGCGTTAAAGAATGGGATTATAGGTCATAATTAACATAATTTTCTTCTGCTTCATAGCTGGAATGGAGGGTGAGCGTGACCAAAGGATAAATTTGTCAGTATTTGAGATTTTCTTTATCTTTTTGTCATTTTGGATTTTTGATACCTTGCAACCATAATCAGGCAACAGTATGGCGATTCAAGGCATGCATTGCCAGCTTGTATATTCCTCAATCCTCATGATAAAGTTCAGAAATGCCACTTCTTACTCTTTAAAGAAGTGCATGATGTTTTTCAGCCAAAAAGGAGGGCGAAGATCACTTGACCCACCCTCAAAAGTCAAAATTTCATGTTTCGTTAGAATTCTTCTATGCTGTTCACTTAGGTAAAGTGGTATAAAGAGGTTAGGCCCCAAAAATAATCACCACATGATATAGAATGCGATCGTAATGAGAGTATATAAAATGGTAATTATTCCTTCGAATTCAAAACCGAGAAAGAAAATTTAAAGAAAGGACTAGAAAGTTTAAAATTGAGAACGTGTACAGCTTTATACCTCCTTTGGGTAAGTAAAGCAAAAGACTTTCATTGTAACCAAAAACAAAAAAAGCAAAAGATTTTCAAGCAGGTTGTATTGACTAGTCCATAAATAAATATATATTCAGAGAGAGCAGTTAAGGCGAATCTGCAGTTGACATTTTCTGCGTAAAGCTTTATTCATCAGTATGCAAGTTTTTTCTCAGCAAAACCTTATTATAGGAACTCACCAACACCGAGTGTCCTATAATGTTAGTCTTTTGCACCCAAATTCTACCATATGAATGGATTAACGAAAACCAATAAGCATCAAGCAACTGTCTTGGGGAATCTACACATTTTGTATGACGTTCATGAATAAGTCTAATCCATTATCAGAAAAACAACAATACCATCTGCTTGTGTTCGCCTACCCGTATCAGAGATGTGAAGTTCAAAGTAAGGTGTCTGCCTTCCAACCAAGATAGGCATACATCACTTAAAACACAAACCATGGTTGTCTTTTTGGTTAATAAAGAATTGTCATGCTCAACATATCATCATAGTGATCTTCCTTTGTGACAAAAAGCATTATTGCCAGTGTTCTATCACCAACCCTTACATTCAAGCTTTTTGACGGTGTTGGTCTTGGATATCCTAACCTCTCACACATCTTCCACATCTCTCAAATACTCAATTATAGGTGACAATGAGGCCATCCATTACCAACCAAACTCGCTTAGGCTCAGCATTACAGAGTACAAACACTCATAAAGAACCTTTAAACTCTTTCCTGAACCCTCACCCTCTTACGTGTCTAATCTTAAGCTTAGATAATGACTTCCATAGACCAATCAAGCAATACCATTTCTTTAATTCTTTCTCTCCCCAGCCCAAAAAAAAAACCAAAGATTCCTTGCATTTCCCACATCTCTTGCCTTTTACATATTCCTTGCCCGTGTAGGCATGAAAAAATAGATTCCATTCATATATTCTTCATCCATAATCCACTTACTAAAAACAAAAACATATCCCTTGGTTTCTCTAATTTTACAGCTCCATGGTTCGGGAGTCACAGGTACGGCAATGAAAATCCATGCATATATATATATATATTGATTAACATGTCCATGCAATTATGGTTTTCATCAATTTAAACGTATGGCAAGCATTCTCTGTAAGAGTGGCTCATCCATCAAATGCAGACACTTCGAATCACACAGATACAGGTCCGAGTGGACTGTAATGGTTGCTTGCAGAAGATCAAGAAAGCACTCAATGGAATTAATGGTAGGCTTGTGACATGATTTCCCTTCCAAATGACGCTGCAACATCTCATAACTATTTGATGAACTTTCACCTTTTGCAGGTATACATGATATTCATGTTGACTTCCGTAGACAAAAGCTTACAATTATTGGGTGGGCAGATCCAGAAAAAATTGTCAAAGCAATTAAAAAGACAAGGAAGAATGCCACCATTTGCTCTAATATTGAACTAGCGTCTCCATCTCAACCAACAGAACCAGAACCAAAAAGAAACACTCCAGTCCCTGATGCAACACAATCACCACCAGCAGAAGCTCCAACGACTCGAGCAGGTCCCCTCGCGGAACCACCGCCTGAACAGCTACCACCTGAGGCAATGCCATCACCCACACCTACAGAGAACAATGCAAGCCAGCAGTGGCGGAGCACCCCCGGAACGAAAGATGTAGGAGAGGTTCATGTGATACACCACCATCTGCCTAACTACGTTAACAGATTCAGTTCTGGCCAGAGCTATGTTGGGCACTGGGACAGATCAGTGTATGTGACACACAGCTATAATACATACATGCCATCACATTATGTCACTGAATATGAATATGTCAGATCACCACCAAGGCACACACATTACAATCGTATGGGACACTACAGTGGAGACTACCACAATGGCAATGTACGCGTCACATCCATGTTCAGCGATGACAATCCGAATGCATGTAGTATAGTCTAGTAGCACGTCAAGTGCTAATTATGAAAAGTGAAGAGAAGGTCTCTTGTGCTTTCAGATGTCTTGATATGCGAGTTCGTAGCAAAAAATTCGTAAAATAATACAACTTCAAGGCAGAAAATGGAAATATTTTTGGTATGCATATAAGAATAGAGAACACGAATTATATTCTTATCTTCACGGTGCCAGATGAATTTATTCTGGATTCCTTTCGTGAAAGCAAAAAGGCACACAAACTAGTAATAAAAACATGATCGAGTAAACAGAACTAAAAGAGGAATTTATATGCTATTTCTTGAAATCCTTTTCCAACACGCGGTTTACTTCATCTAATTGCAGAAGTGTGTCACTGTATGAAAATATGCATGCTTGTACTGTATTAAATTACAGCAAATAAAAAAAAAGGAACACAATACAAATAACGATCATTACAATTCCCCATATTCAGGAAAAAGATACGAAGCAACTTCTTTAAAAAGTATCTAATTAAGTGTTAAGTGTTTCTTGGACACTCAGCAAACAAAACCCAAAGACTCTGGACCATTCATCACAAGCATGTCATGCATGCAAAGAATTGTACTTAAACTATAGGGCATTTATTCGGAATGCATCTTTTTTTCCTCGATTTGGTACTCAGGATGAGTTGTTAAGCATTTCATTGATAGTTACTTATATGTAAATATATTATGAAATTATTATTCAATAGAATGTTTGATAATTCACACTGGATACCAACTCATAAGGGTACCACATCACTTCCTTAAACTATATAATTTATATCAGTAAATATAGTAAAAAAGATATGACAGTTCATTTTCTAGCATACACGTAGGCCAATTTTGGTATGCAAAACTGCTATCAAGAAAACAAAGCTGTTGTAGATATGGACACAAATTCTATAAGAACCGGAGTATTTTGAACATGTCTTCATGAAGCAAATATGACTGGGCTATATTCATGTATTTTTACTTATCAGTAAAAAATATCAAATTACATAATTTGGGGACCGCATCATTTTTTAACAAATCTGGATAACGCCAAAAATTCTTTGAGAAAGGAAATACCTATATGGCAAAAAATTATGAATGAAAAGCTGGTTGAAATCCAGCATCTGGTTATGCCTCTAAATCTTTGTCAGCTGCAAAAGGGACGACTGGAAACTCACTCTGTAAAGTGGAATACGATCAGTTAATCATAAAAATCCAATCACTGAGCATATATGGCCTTTATATACTACTATTTGAAACATCACTAGACTCATAAATTTCTAGGTTAAAACAAAAGTAAGATGGGGAAACAAAACCAATCATATGGACATTTTGACACTTCATATTTATCAGCTTAGTTCTCCAAAGAAACAATTTTAGGTAGTGGCCACTAATTGCAAAACAATTTTTTATTAGAATAGGCTAAGAAGCAAAGCAGAAATCACATTTTGGCTAATACAAAATTTACATAAATCAAGTAGTTTTTGCATGGTGATATCAACCATTCCCATGTCTTGAATCTGACTGTGATCACCCTTGAATTTTAAGAATTGATGACCTGGAAAAGGGTCTTTTGGCAATAGGTAGCAAAAGAAAACAATATTTCAACAATAATTTAAGCAATCTACAAAAGAAGATACCAAATTCCCAAGGCATATTCAGATTTTCCATATTAAGTCCTAGAATGGGTGATGCAGGATTTCCTAACTCCAGGTAAAACTATCTAATCTTTATCCAACCATTTATCTACTGATTATACTCTACAATTTTGGTAAGAACTAAGAACTAATGCATAAGCCATAATAACTTATGTTTACATATGTAATTACCTCTCATTAAAGGGCTAGCTTTCATCATCACTACTTATTTCAGATGCATCATCTCCTTCCTCATGAAAATATTCATCCTCTTCATCCTCATCTTCACTTTCTTCCACTTGAAGATCATGAACTGAATGACTTGTGGCCTGAGAAGCCTTGTCAATCTGAAAGCATATTTTAATAAGACCACTGAACACAAATAACATTCACAAGATGGCCAAATTAATTTTAAAAAATGTGACTAAACCTGTGATGTCACCAGTTGCAGACGACCAGATAATTGTAATAAAGGCTGAAGAGTAGCCCCTCTGGAATTGGTAATCTGGAAAGTGGCAGACAATAATTCAATTTCTCAAACAGTACATTCAAAGTTAAGCTATATTACTTGAACAGAACCAGAAATCACCAGAGAATTAAATTAGAATAACTAGAAGAAGCAAATTTGACAAAAGTGAAGTTACACAGCGATGTTGTGCATATTCCTGCAATCCTTGATGCTAAAACGAGAATAGAAACTATAATAATAAATCAGGATCTATGACAACAACTCTGAAATGTTGATGTGGAGAAAGGAAAGAAAAGCAAAGTAGTTTGAAACAAAATATAATCCTGCAATTACTGAAAAAGAATCCCAGTTTTCTGTTACAAGTACATACAATCCTTAAATAGGCAAACCTAGCTTGATAACCAAGCAATCCTAAATTACTACCCCCCAAAAAAGAAAAACCAAAAAAACCCTTATTTATTAAAAACACCCAAATTAATAATAAATATCCAATTAATACAAATATATCCCATTATACCTAAATGCTAATTCATATCCCATTTTTATTCCTGTACCATGCTCCATCACAATAAAGCAGATAATATATTAACCTTTCAAATAATGTTTTTATCCCCCGCCCCAAAAGAACTGCAAGAGGAATATTATTTCACAAAATTAGACTATAATGGCAAGTTCAAGTTTCGGCTTTTAAACATGAAATTGGGAATTGGATGCACAAATGCAACTTCAAGCAATTAGTTAGGCGTTGGAGTTTGTTTATTTGTTGACTTTGGCGACAACTCCAAACATAGTATCAAGTTACTAATTGGTTGGCCAAATATCTTGGGTTGGCCAGAAACTGATAAAAATGATAAGATATATATATACATATTAGAAAAAGAACAATGGAAAGAAAAAAAAGACGATATAAAAGGCACAAGTCATTTCAGATATTTTTATGCATATAATAAGCCAACTAGGTATCATAAAACAATGACAAACCAAGTGAAATTAACTGACCCTTTGGCCATTTCAATATTTTCAAGTCTTTCCATACATAAAAAACATCATCAAACTTAACCATACAATGAAACTCAGAACTGAAGTGGCATGCATCATATTAGGACATTGATGAAACCCCCTTCATACAAGAAGGAACATAGCAGAAGTTGCAGAACAAAATTAGAAGCATAATTAGATTAGAATTTTCCAGATTGCAAATAAAGAATGATAAATATAAGTTGAGACAGAAGATAAAAAAGTATGTAAATGAGAAAGCAAACATTAATCCATAATACCTTGTATAAAGAATCAAGCATATGTGTCACAGATTCCTGAGCTATGACATTGTGACCATGATTCACTAATATGCTATGTATCCATGGAAGAACATACTTTCCGCTAGATGACCTGTTGAATACAGATTTATAAATGTTAATAGTATTGAGTGCATAAGCATTGCCGTGTGTGGAAAAGTAAATATGTACTGAAAGATACCACAAATGAACTGGTAAATAAGTCTATGTTCTCTCAGGCAAACTGCAGATAGTGCAATAAAAGCTACGGACCATATGAATCCCTGATTATGATTCTGCTTCCGTTTAACATAACTTTTAGATGGCAATTACATTTTTATCCATAGATTTACAATTATATGCCTGACCTACATATCATCTTTATACAAGATATCTACTGTTTGGAAGCGAAGAGGTAATGCCAGCAGCTCAAAACAAACAAAATTTTCAGTTCATGATCATAGGCTTTATAAGCTACATAGCATCTGTTTTAACATGATTACAAGCTGTCACTAATCCCGTTCTAAAATACTTGAGCTGATGAAGCATTTGTCACCATGCGATAACATTAAGTTTGAGAATTAATATACATTTCTCTATGAACTCAACTATATGGCTCATTTTGCTTCTAATTGTACCTTGAGAGACCACACAACACATCCCATAAATATCTACAAATCAATCATGCATTTGAATTTACCCTCAGAATATCAAATGAACCTAATATAGGTAAACTTCAAAGAGAAAGTGCTTAGTCTCTCACTTCCCCCCCCCCCTCCGGGCAACAGAAAAAAGATCTTCCTTCAATTGTTTGTCGATATATGGATCTTTAAAAGGCCTCTCACTTCAAGTGACAACAAAGGCATTTAGTGTCCATCAATTTTAAAGTATCAAACCACACTTGAATAGGTCATTGTGATGAGTGTAAAATACACTCATTTTTGAGTTTATTTATTAAGATTTTTAATTTATTTTTATTTAGTTTTTGTTTATTTTTATTTATTGTTAATTTATTTTTAAATAATTATCTCTTCACCTAGTCATATTTGAATTTTCAGGATAAATCATCAGATTTTGTACAAAAATAAGAAATTCCTAAAGATAAATATTTGAAGGATTCTTATCCTATTCTTAGATGCTAATTAGAGTTTTAATTGGACCCAAAATCTTAGATTGGGGATTGGATAAGTATTCTCAAAGAGATTACATTTCAAGCAAAATTCTACTTCCCGCAGCATCCTAACCATTCCTCAATAATTGAGTCATATCTTGAGTTACAAAGATCAGATCAACACATCGTTTGCGACATTGAAAAACTAACAGAAAATCCTACAACTTCTATGTTGAGATCGAGGGCAAATTTGTCCATCTTGAGGGCAAGAAAAATTGTGAAAGTTAGATACGAAAAGCTGTCAACTTTTCTATAAAAGGGGAAAAACGACTTTAGCAAATGAGCTCTCTTTTGGTTCAAAAAATACACGAAGAATATAGAGTTTTGGAGACTCAAAGGTAGCAAGGGAACAAGCCCTAAGAGAGGAGGAGGAGCCGTCATGGAACTCTCATAGAGTTGGAGATCAAATTACCATTGAAGGTGCTTTGGGTTCTTCTATAAGGTTCTATCATGATGAATTCTCTTTCATCTTCCTATCTCTTCTTCTCTTTTGTCATGAGTAACTAAATTTGTGTGTTTCTAGGGTGAAGATGTAACTTGATTCAATCGACATGTATTAAGATTGGATTTTTAATTAATTTATTTTCTATTCAATTTGAGTGCTTATTATGGTTCTTAATACTTTTATGAATTGACCACTCATAAATTGATCTAGTGAGATGTGTGTAGAATCGGAAGGTTTGCATATGACTTAGACCATAAATAATAAGTGTCATGATTTATAATCATCTAGGAACTCTGAAGCATAGGTACTCCTCCCAGGGAGGAGTACCGTGCAATCAAGACGGTACGTCTTGCAGACGTACCTGCACGTACCCAATTTTTTTTTATTTTTTTTTTTGAATTTCGGTACGACTTGGTATAGCTTGGTGCGGCTCAGTTCGGCTCCATCACCGGCTGGGTACGGCTCCACCATTTCCGCCTAAACCTTCACCTTCGATTCTCCGAAAATTTCGTATCTTCATTCTCGTTGGATTCTCCCGAGGCAGAAAGACGTACATTCCTCTCTCGCTCCAACGACCAAGCGGGCACGATCTTCACCCCCTTCGAGGTGATGAATCGGTACGCCGCCTAAACCTTCACCTTCGACCACGGATCTTCATATCTTAAGTCCCGATAGAATCGGTCTCGAAGGTTTGCATCTCGGCGACTTAGAACCCAACTCCGGCGATAAATAATAAGTGCCATGATTTATAATCATCTAGGAATAGAGGTTATAGGTTGTGTGAGAGAATTGTGGTATTTTTCATGAGAATCCATAGAGTGAAGGTCATGCCTTTAAGAATTGGGGTTTAGATCAAGGAATTGACTAGGCTTTGATAATTAAAGAGAATTAACTTGCCATGGAATTAGGTCTTAATTAATTAAGGAATTCTCCCCATCAATTGAATGACTAAAAATTAATTAGAATGAAAGTCCCAAAGCTACTTTATTATCTATGATAGACTGTTGAATCAAGTGACGTCAGATCCCTAGTGTTTTAATTTCGTGTGTTTACATCTTTAATATGTTTTGCATTCATATGCTTTGTTCTCTCTTTTCCGTCTTAATTTCGTGCGTTCTTGTGTGTTTTTGTCTTTTATAATTTTGTGTCTTTAATTGCTTTAAATCGCTCTTAATTATTAGTTGCCTAGATAATATTAATATTAGAAAAGTCGTACTTGGTAAACTAATTCCTCGTGGGAACGATATTCTACTCACTCTTTATTACTTGTTCAATCCATACAGTTGCGGTAATATCGCCTAAATTAATACATAATCACATGTGGGACGATCACATTGTCATCAGCAAGCTATTCTCCCACTAACATCAGCTTTCCATTTCTACTTGGGGAAGGAACCAGATATAGCCAGTGCTACCCATAACTCAACATTACTCCTAGAAGAAATTTTGGTCATTTTAATATTGCAATAAAACTACATCATAATTTGGCCATATGTAGTGCAAAAGGAAAAAGAAATGCAACAGAACAGAAAACAGGAAATTGACCGAACTCTCTCATATGTAAGAGCATGATACCTTACAAAAAGTCAAAAGAAAGAAAACAAACCTTGAATGCCATGCACCCAGTAACACTTCCAGTAGCTTAAATGCTTCGCTTGGCACCATAGACAAAACAGCTGCTTTTATCTAATAAATGGATCTCAAATTAAGGTGCATAAACAATTACATGCGATTTAAAAAAAAAAATACATAACAAAATATAATAATAAAAAAAAAATAACTAAAAAGAACAGATGGAACCAAAAGCAATACCAAAAGACAATCACCCTGACTCATAACCAACCTTTTTCATTGGAATAGCAGCTTCAAGATCAATACCCTTCAACAATGTAGAACAAAGTTCAAAGTTTGATGCACAATCTCTTTCAATGTTAAGTATCCCTAGGGATCTCAGCCGGTTCTCCATGCAAATTACATCAGTCTCATCTTGAACCATATCATCTGCACAGATTGGTAAAATCAACAGATTAGACCAAGCAGAAAAGAAGTACCAATCCATCTTCAGCTATCTAGCTAGTAGCAGGAATGACAAAATGCAGAAGACAAAGACAAATGACAACAAGAATATATTTCATATTTGAGGTTGGAAACGCCAATTAGCCAATGCCATTTGCAGATGGCAAGAATTGCTACCCCATTGACTGCTGGTGAAAAAAAAAGGAATTACAATTCACAAACAACTTGAATTCCTTGATTTTGTTTTTGAAAGGTCAAAACAGTGCTGCTAACCTTAAATTAGTAAAATCATTCAATATAAGATATTTTATGGTTCAGTTTTAGCACAAAATTTACATCAAATGACTAACGAGGTTGAAAATAAGTGATATTTACAAATTAGATTGCTTTAAATAAGCATATGATAGCATGATATTAACATTCATTAGATTGTCCTTAAGAAAGTTTTTAAAGATTATTAATAAACAAAAATGTATGAAATAGACCACTTTTTTAAACAAACAATAATGTCAGAAACTCAGATATGTGAGATACACAAATACAAATATCTATAAGTTAATGAAGCACATAAGGAACTTACTGCACGTATTCTTTGCATTATGTCAATCTAAAGACCCCTTCACCATTGATATATGTATGTAGGGTCCATGCAAGGTGGACTTTTTATTAGACAATGGAATTTTACAGATTGGTTAACAATTTAACCAGGTATATATTATTCAGCCACAAATTCCATTTTCAAGAAAAAATGTTGCTTAGCAAGAAAATATGATAATAAGCCAAAAAGAATATTTTCAGTCAATATAATAATTGACGCATTATACAATTATACTAATCAACAAGAAAGAACGATATAAGTACCTTCTATCTCGAGAGCTTTACTACTTCTAAACAAATCATCTGTTACATCCTTGTCCAAAGAGTCTTGAAATGTTTTCTCTTTCTTGTGAGAATCAAAAACCTTAGGAATCGGAAGCAAGGCATCCTCTGCATTAGCCCGGTCTAGTGCAGTAACTGTCAAAATATAGGACCAGCAATTAGTAACCTACACTAAGATCAAGAATACAATTACTAAGAAATATAAGACCATATTTTAAGGGATAAATTCAAAAGTAGTTAATAGGATCAAATAACAAGATTATGAGCATCAAAGCAAGCAGAAAAAATAAAAATTGTAAGATATATAAAACCATTCCTAGGTTTCCATGTAATAGCTTAAGCTTTTGGGATAATTGATCCTTGACAAAAATAATGATAATATGCGCAAGAGAAAGAGATAATCATAGGCACAGAAAGTCTTACCTCTTTGTACATCTGTCCCCTTCTTAGATTTGACAAGTGATTGACTCATTGGAAGAAGAATACCATCATGAGAGACATTCAACTTTATGTCTGTACCAGAATGCACTAGAATTTTCTGAAATGATGGCTTTACAAGCAACCCATAAACAAGAAAAACCTGCCCAGAGGCAGGCTTCTGGATGCCTTGTAATTTTGCAGCATATATTGCTGGCAATGCCCCCTTGTAATTTCTGGAGGACATATCTTCTAAAGATAATGATATTTTTGTGGGCTTTGCATTATGTAGTTCTTCAAAACTATTTCCAAACCAGAAGTTACAAACACCAACTTCTGAGATGGCCAAAACACATACGCCAACCTCATCATGTTCCCCGCTATCAAAGCACCTGCTATCAAGAAAGACAGCAGGGTGCTCCATTGCAAGAACACAACTAGCTGACTGCTTTTTGGTACCATCTATCCTCCACACAGCAACATATCTTTCACCAACAGCAGACGAGAGGATATATTTGCCATCTTCAGAGAAGGCCATGCACCGAACAGATCCCTATTAATTAAACTAAAAACAGTTGTTATACAAACAACATAATCATCACAAAGACGATTAAAAAATGCATGCCTTTCTTTAGGACAAATGAAAAGGGCATTGATGCAGTATGCACATGTATATACTATACAGAGAAAAATACATGAGACTCACAGGATGACCAGAGAACTTTTGAATCTTTTTGTGATTAGAACAGTTAAAAATCTTCAATTGTGCTGCTGCAGTAGCTAATGTCTTCCCATCTGATGTAATCAAAGAAGCCAAATAGCAAAATCAGAAGTCAAAATAATAATATAATACCTGAATATTGCAGATTCATCTTAATTATGATTCAGTGAAGGCCTTCTGGCTGACTGCAGCTCAGTTAATAGTTTACGATCACCCATTCAACAAATATGGAGCTAATAGGCAAAACTATTTTTCTTTTTCTTTTTTTTTGGTTATAAAACTGTTTTTCATTCAAATAATAACAAAAATTGGAACTAGCTTGAGAGTAGATGGCCTCTGATATTAAATTTGGATCATTGAATCTTACAACAAGAAAAATTGAGCTTTTTATTTGAAATGTTTGTCAATTACAATGCATAAGAAGCTCAAAAAGTTCCTCAGAAACCTAAATCAGATTATTCAATAAGTCATGTACAAATGTCAGATTGAGATTAATTCAGCTAGTGTCCGTCCTAATGCATTGACTTCATTTCCTACCACCAAAAAACAATATTTCTGCAAAAGCTGTGAAGGATACATACCTGAAGAAACAGACATACAGGATACTGCCTTTGTAGAAGCTTTAAATTTCTCTAACAGGTTTCCTGTCATGAAATCTATCTTGCATACCATCCCATCTGCACCTGCAGTATAAATGCATGATCCGTTTGCTGAAGATGAAATGGCTCTCACACCTCTGCAGAGGAGTTGAATCAGCAAGAAAGCGAGAAAGATGTAAGCAATTGTAAATAAATATTAATTTTTACATAACAATATGGAATTAAAACCCATCACGTCCACTAAAGTAACAATGAGTAGAGTCATTATTTCCAATTATTATGGAGTTACAGATTTTAATAACTACAGAGCATTAGAGTCATAATCATCCATCAAAATACTGTAATAAATTTAGTTGGTAATTATAAGTCATAGTGAAGGACAAAAACTCTCATATGTTACCCAGGATGACAGTCACTAATTCTCCAATTCAATTGACCAGCAGACACATCAAGTGCTAAAACATCACCACTACCGGTTCCAAGCACTAACAATGAGGATGCATGCTTCCTTTTCCTCTGCAATAATTCATAGTGTCAGTTGTAAATATTATTCCAATTTTTTTTTTAAAAAAAAAGATATATATTTCCAAGAAACCAACCAACCTTTCTTTCGAAAGACAACCACTTCATGCATGTATAATCTATTGAAAGATGGCCCTTTATGGACCTATGATACACAGTTGTGGTATCAGTTGAAGTGATATCAGCAAACTCAGTCTGGACATGACCCTTGAGTGTATCCCATATCTAAACATATAGAGAGAGAAATTGCAGACATGTCTGAATAATAAAGTAAACTGAATAGGAATGGGAATAGGAATAGAAAGCAACATATATACTCTATTAACTGTAATTATAATCTATGTGGAAAGCCATAGAAAGAGAAAGAATGGATGAATGGTTGTGAAATTTGATTTGAAACATATATATATATATAAATTACCTTAACGCGACCATCTCCAGTGGTAATAGCAAAAAAGTCGAGAGAAGGACTGAAAGCAGTAAAAATGTCTCTGATATCTGTTGAACCCATTATTAATTACCAAAAACAGTTGAAGTTGAAGTTGATGCTATTGCTGCCTAGAATAACAACACACAACACACAACACACAGTTACTAACAAAACAACGTAAGGGGAGGGTTCGCAAATGGCGCGCGGCTGAGAACTGAAGACCAAAGCAAAGAATGAAACTGAAACAAGAAGCTGGGTCGGGTTGCTACTTGGTTGGTTTAAGTGGATGCTCGGGTCATGGATCACTCACTCACAATGGCCTTTTCAAATTTCGGCCCAATCGTGGCCCCATGTCCTTTACCAAAAAAAGTATATGTATATTGTCTTGTGCCCAAATTCCAATATTGCCAAAAGATGTGTGATAGAAGATAAATGGTATTAAGATTTTTTACAAAAAAGCAAAGTATGTTTTGTAGAGTAGTAATTTTTAATTTTTCATTAAACTTAAGTATTTTAAAATATCTACAAGCTTGTATAAAAATCCACACACATCACAGTCACATAAAAAAATAACTAGGAGTTTTTAAACCTTTGTTTTTATTTATTATGTTTTAAAACTAATATTTACTGAGTTTATGTAAGTGTTTTTTTTTCTCAATAAATAAAAAAAAAATGCATGTTTTATGGCATACTATAAAAGATATTCTTGAATATTTATAAAGAGACAGGTAGAAGATCCAACTTTCAACATCATCGTTACATCAAAATCTTAAAAACTTCAATTTACGATAATTGAGATATAAGCTCATTTGCAGTAGTAATTAATATATATGTGGGATACTCTTATTTCAAATGCGAACATTGATTTGGAATCAGTTTTTTTTTTTCTATATTTTCTTTCTCTTTTTTTTGGGTACAATTTGTTCTATATTTTCTATCACTTCAAAAATCAAAATATTATTCATGAAATTTTTTTAAGTAGGGAAGATTGAAGGATCATATTGATCAGTAAGGGGACTCATATTTCAAATAAGATTCTTCTTGTAAGTATTTTTTTCTGTTGTTCAGCCAGTGAGAGGTAAAAAAACTTTTGGGAAGCTCATGCTAGATATTCTCGAAGTACTAACATATGATTTTCTCATGATGTGAGGAGTGGATAATGAGCTACTTGAAAAAGATGATTGTAATTTATTATTATTTATTTACTCAACAAAAACAAAAAGACCGATTTAAAACTGTATAACACAACTCCTAACCTTACATGAAAGAATGTGGCTTCAAGTTGAGCTTTGCTTTATTTGAAGTATCACCCAAACTTCCAAATCGATTACATGCTTTACAGTGAAATCACAATGAACTAAAGCAAAACTATAAAAATGAGTCCTCCTGTGGGCACTACCAAAATTTCATTACACATGAATGAAGAAATGAAGCTGTACAAATAATGTGCTGGTTGCAGCATGCAATAATGCAAATCTAAGGATGAAAAAATGAATAATCCGAACAACTGTCTTATTAGAAAGAATGTGGCTTAATCTGAGATAGCATATGGCTATTCACTTTTTCATCTGATACCAAGCAGAAAACTCAAGAATAGGAACCTTCTGTTGATAAAGGATTATCAGAGGACTGCAGCTTTTCCATTGATACTCAGCAGGTAGAAACAGAATGAGGAAGAATCTGAAGGGCTCTCAAGGTCAGGACAGGGTTTGGGGAGAACAGATTCTGAAAATCCAGAGACATTTGAGCATTCCCAAGTAATGGGAGTAACAGAATTTACAGACAAGGTTATATTGGAAAGGCATATGTTAGTGAAGGGAGATTCTTGTAGTCCAACAAAGCTTCCTGCAATAGTGATGTTTGTGCCTGTTATATCCTGCAAAATAATGTGATCCAATAGTGGGAGAGCATTAGGGTCAAATTTGTCATCAGGATGAGACCCACAATGACCAGTGGCAGCAATTGCTGTGTAGATATTCTCCATTTCTATGTCTGATATAACAATTTCCTTCATATAACCACCTCTGCCCCTGGTGGTTCTGAACTGAATGCCGCTGTTTGAGTTGTAAAGGTGAACATGCTCCACAAGAACATTTGAAATGCCACCAGACATGTCACTGCCAAATGCTAGAGTAGAGCCAGAAGAAGCTTGAAGATGCACCCTTCTGATGTGTACATTCTCGGTGGGCCTGCCATAGGCAATGCCATACTCATCCCAGCCACTTTTGAGGGCAATTGCATCATAGCCCATGGCAATGATACAATCCTCTACACAAACATTATCAGAAGAATCTGAAAACATGAAGTGCACAAGAATTAGCTAGGTGGTCAACAGTAAAGTTTAGTATATGCCATTGAAATTGGAGAGACAAGGTTATTCTCACAAAGTGGACCAAAAATAAAGTCCATAATATGTTACAAACCTGGTACTATACTAACAGTATAAGGGGATTCTGGAGGAGCAAAAATTGAAATATTTTGAATATGTACATTACTGCATCACAATACATAAAACCAAATCTATGTCACTTGTTTATTCTTTCAAAATCGGTATTATTATTTTACTTAATGTTTAGAAGAAGCACCGAACATACTTGCAATAAACTGGGTGGATGTTATATGCTGGGGCATTCAAGAATGTAAGATTTGAAACTACCACATAATTAGATGCCACTAATTCAATCAGATGAGGACGGCTGAAGTTCAGGGAATGAGAGCTAAACAATTCCCACCAACCCAATCCCATGCCATCAATGGTTCCATTATTACCTAGTAAATAGTAATGTACATAAAGATATGAAAGTTCAAGTCAGAAACAAACCCATGACAAAGAGGAAAATTGTAGGAAGAATTGCTGGTAAAGAGGGAGAGAAAAAAAAAATGGGAGCAGAAAAAACCTGTTATGACCACATCATGTAACAAGTATCCATTTATCAAGCTCTGATATCTTCCCCCAGGAACTTCGATTCCTCGGCCATAAGAAGGTAAGGGATCAACCACTTCCCAATGAAATGGATCCTAAACACAGAAGAATGGCATGTAAAAAAGCCAAGTCTAAGAAAAGCCACTCCTGAGTAAGAGTAACCCCCAGATTGGAATATGTTATATATGTACTATTTCTACATACAAGAGATCATAAAAAAGACAATAATCAAAAGCTAGTGAAAAAAGAAGAAGAAGCAATTAAAGGTAAAATACCTGAGATCCAATAATGACAGCACCTTTTTCCAAAAAGAGGGTAAGATGGCTAGTAAGATTGAAACTTGCAGTGAGCCATTTTCCCGGGGGTACGTATAGCTGAGCGCCGCCCTTGTCAGCAAATGACTTGAGATAGAAGATGGCATTCTGGAATGCAATAGTGTTCAGTGTTTTACCATCCCCAACCGCACCAAACTCCAAAATGGAGACACTGTGTGGTCTTGGGTTTAGTGCCGGATTAAACTCACATTGCCCACCACCACCATCACCATGAACTCTCACTTCATTGCTCAATGCCAGCAGCAAGAGCAATGCCACCTAAAAGAGGATATCAATAAAAATGATAATAATTAATCATAGGATTATATCCCAAATTGAGTTAAGACAAATAGAGATAGAGATAAAGAACTTTCTTCTCTGAGCAAATAATTCACTTCAGATAATTCAAAAGCACTTCTGATAAGAATGCGCAACTACTTTAGCGGAATAGAAAGTGAAGAAATTCATAGCAAAAAACAATGAAATAAGGCTATAATCAGAGCACAGTGCTCATCTTCATCCATAACGATGAATGTAATACTAAACGTTAATGAATTAAACAACTGAGAAGTAGTTGGGACAGATTATATATTAAGTCAAAAAAGAGTGCCAAGTCAAAAGAAAGTTTGCAAGTTTATCAGATCATATAGATTTTGATTGACGCCTACCATTGACAGCAACTGCCACTGCCTCTGAAAAGGAACAAAGACCATACTCAAATAGAATCAAATACATAGCAGACGACCCATATCAATGGAACACACATACATTGACTCAGACATCTAGAATCCAACCAAAGATTTAAACTTGAAATCAAAATTCCTTCACAGTTATCAACCCAAAAGCAGTATAAAACAATAAGCCTAGAACAAAATGAAGCTGCAAAACGTACGTACTAGCATGTTCTTGGATCAAAGCCTCTGGCAACAGGGAGACAAGAGGCAGAGCTAGTGCCCAAGCACCAAGAAAGAGAATATTAAAAGGGTGGAAGAAGAAGCAGGACAGGGACAGCTTTATGCAAGTTAGTGAATATTATAATTATAATAAGCATTAATCATATATATTATTCCTATGTTTGGTAACAAATATTTTTTAATAATAGGAAATGAGAATGACAAGGGTAACAAATTTTTTTTAATAATAGGAAATGAGAATGACAGTGCCATAACAAAAATTACAGTTCTTCCATGTATACACACATATATATAAAGAGAAAATTTTTAAGTATATCGAGTAAGAGATTCTTTTATTATATATCATTAAATATGTATTAATTCAATTATATAATATTAAAAATAAAATTAAAAATAAGAGATAATTATAGTATACTTTTTTGTTTTTGAAAATAGTCAAAGCTATAATACTGAGGATACAAAAAAGATTTTATGTAAAATTTTATACGGAAAATATTTTTTTATGTAAAATTTTCATATTGTAAAAAAATTTAAATAGTGAATTATTTTTAAATATTTATGAAATTTATATTAAATTTTTTGTATTTATCATTTTTTATATAATTTTATAATATGAAAATTTCATATAAAAAATCTATTGTGAAGTTTACTCTTTATACAGATTAGAAACGTAGGAGGGTGGTATAGAAGGGAGTGTGTGGAACGGCAAGTGACGGAATAAGAAAGGGAATAATAATAAGGGAAAGGGCGGGTGGAAATGCATGTGGGATGGACATAGCAGAAGGGAGAGTGGACCCACATCAATCATTGCAACGATGCTAGCCTGGCTTGCCGTCAATCACTTCACTTAACAGTATATATATATATATATATATATATAATATTATATCTTTTATTTAATTATTTTAATATTAAATAAAAAAATAAATATATCGAATATCTAAAGAATATAAAAAATATTTAATATTTTTTTATTTAATAATTAAAAAAATTAAGTAAAAAAATTAGCTAAATTATTTCTTATATATATATGATAATGTTTTATGATAATTAATGACATGTAATAGCTCCCAAAGCAGGGACCGACCCAAGCGTGTGAATACGGGGACATATGCTACCATTTGAATTAAACTTTTTTATAATTATATATATAATTTTTGTCATTTATGTCTTTCTAATTTTATTATTTATAAATTTTTGTCTCTATATTAAAATAAATGATTGATTTGATACTTCACAAATTTTTTAATTTAATTTTTAATCACATAAAACATAAATTTTTAAATTATTCTTTAATTACATATGTATAAAAAGAAATATATAGAAATATTAATTATAAAAAAATATTCATTGTTGTCAAAATATTAACAAATTACAAAAAAATTATAAATTTATTTTTCATTGTTTTTATTATATTTTATGTGTAAATATAAATTTTTTTAAAAAAATTATATAAAATATTAATAATTTTGTCCTTACTATCCTAAATTTCTGAGTCTGTGAGTGTCCCAAAGGCTGGAAAATTGCCGTGTTTGGAAACTTGATTGTTACCAAATATTATATGGAAAACTATAAAATACCAATCATTTATTTATTATCCCATTATAATTTAATCAGTGCTTACGACGTATATGGTTTCCATATAATAATAACTCCAAAAATTTGATTATGGTTAGAAATATCGTTAGAAGATGTATTTAGTATTTTAAAAGGAAACAACTGCATATCTTTTTATACCAAATCGTAATCCATGTTCTTGGTAGCTCCTTAGTCTAGTCACATCAATAATCTATTCAACCTAATTAGTAAGAAATCTTAAAAGTAAATGAAAGAACATATTTTAAAAGAAGTTAATTGGGAAGATTTGAATAGTTATTATTAAATTTAAATACAAATAGTATATTATATTAAGGTATTTATTATTAAATTTTAAGATTTTTAAAATAAATAAAAGTGGTGTTTGAAGATCAGGATCGATCTCAAAACAAACACCCCTTTTTATTTTCTTTTTCTTTTTTATTTAAAAAAAGAACACTCTTTACAGCAAATAATTAAAGAGAATCTTTATACAGTAAAATTTATTTGGTGAAATTAATTTTATACTCATTTTTTAACTATGTGATAATTCCAGTATATTAATTTTTAATTTTTAATTTCATGTTTGATTAATTTATATCATGTTAAATATGTATAAAATTATTAAAAAAATATGAAATTCAACATAGATAAAAAAACGGTTTTAATAACCAAATTATGTAAGTTAAAAAATACAATTTAATAATTTTCATTGTATTTGATCTGGTTCCTTTTTCACAATTTTGTTCTTTCTCATCATCTCTTTTTATACTTATTTAAATAAAAAAATAAGATTTTTAATATAAAATATATACGCATTTTTATATTTAAATGGTTTTAATTTTAAAATATACGACAATCTCTCTTTCTCCTTATATTTTTACTATATAAAAATGTATCATTCAAATTATTTTCTTACTCAAACATTAGAAATACAAAAATTCTTATTACTTAATGCGAATTTAGCATGCCATTCAAATATTCTTTTGCATCATTGCTTGTCTACATATAAGCCAATTATCAATAATAGAAAAGAACCCAAATCTTTATTGTGGAGCATCTAGAATTTAGATTATAACAAATAAAAAGTTAAGAATATGTTTAGCGAAAAAAAAAGGTGAAAAAATGAAAATAAAAAAAATTAAAAGTTAAGATCTGAAGTAAAACTTAATTTATTTTTTTAAATTTTTTAATATTTATTATATTAAATAAATTAAAATAAAAATCATTTTGAATTTTCTCACTCCCTATATATTCAACCATATACACACCTTAAAAAAGATAAAGATACAATACTATTTATACTTTGCCAATATATGTGGGCAAGAGGAGGACAGCGCAGAGAGGTTTGGGTAAGCTTCCACACCTCACCACATTCTGTACTGTCTGTCTCTGTAAAGGGCTGTATAGGAACCCAAAACGTGTAAAGTTTTAATTAAAATAGCAAAAAAGAAGCAGATAATTCCCTATCAGAAACTTACCAAAGTTTTAGACTTACCCATTTTCACGTTCATATCTCAATTCCATACAACTATTCTTGACGACTTTGCAGACCGCACCAAAAGACAAAAGGTAGGGAATTTAAAATAGGAAAAAATTTAGTTAAATTTTTTTTATGTTTATCATATTTATTTTATTAATTAAATTATGATAATAGTATATTTAAAAAAATAAAAAAAAATATTTGTTGATATATATATATAAAAAGATTTGTTTATATTAGTTAATTTTTTTTATTTATTTATTTTTAATCGTTAATTTAACTTTTATCTAATGATTGAGATTATTTTAATAAAAATAATATTAAATAAAATAAATTTAATAATTAAAAATAAATATAAAAAAAAAGTAACTTATACTAATATAAGTTAATTTATATATATATATATATATATATATATATATATATATTTGCAGCCAATGTGGTTTGCTCACGTGGGTTGGTGGTTTGAATAGCACAGCACCCAACCCAGCTGCCATATGCTAATTACAAGCAACCCGCCAAAATAAAGTCTTCACTAAGCTGTAGTTTGGGTGTTGAATACTATGGGTAGGTAGTATCTTTTTGAAGTTAAGTTCTTTCTATTATTGCTGTTCTTGGCTCCTTGCTGATGATGGGTGTCATGGTGTATCAAAATTAATGGGTACTATGTAGTCCAAGTATTCTTAGTTCTTAAGGGATAAAAGCATTCAAGATTTTACCAATCATTACTCTTTTACAGCTATTAGCTAAAAATGACATCTTCCATTTTAAGCATTCTTATGCAATTGAACGTTGTAAACTCGTTATCTGGTTTTTGAAAGCTGGTCTGCATCCACTATTCAACTAGCTGTATCCTGCATGGCATAATGATTCTTGCTGGGTTTGAAAAAATAAAATAAAAATGGGAGAACCTTAATAGTTGTTCATACTCATTTTCTTTATGGAGAGAAGAAATTGGAAGTTTTTGGAAAATTACAAAACTCAAAATGCATTCACCTAAATTGGCATTGATATATATATATATATATATATATATATATATATATATATATATATATATATATATATATATATATATATATATATATATATATATATATATAAAACTATGTGCTCTAATTTGATTACAAATCCATGTGCCCATTGCAAATGACTCAACCAACCAACATCCTCCTCCCATAACTATTTAGTCGAAGAGCAAACTCCGATCAAATTTCAACCATATTTGTTCTGAATTAGGAACATTAATTTATCATCAGATAAGTCCCATTTTCCAAAATATTGAAGAGCGCACAACATTTCTTTCTACTACTTGGTGTCAAGACAAGTGGGGACTGGGGAATAAAGGAGGTATTATTATGGCGGAATAAGGGTTATTTTTATGGGGCCAATATAACAAGTCTACACGCACAAAACAATCGAATCGTATAGATGAAAGCAGCAAGGCTCCCTAAATCAGATCATTTTCTGTCACAGTTATATATATGCATGTGCCGAGTCATCTTGGAGTAAAAACCAAAAGACAAACACTACGAACGGAGCCTTTTGTCCAACCAAATAAACCACATGCCATGCTTGGAGTTAAACCTTATTCTAATATATATTACATAAAAGCTGGCAACTCTTACTGAAGCCATACCTTCTTAATTTTATTCTAAAACTATGTGCTCTAATTTGATTACATGTGCCCATTGCAAATGACTCAACCAACCAACATCCTCCTCCCATAACTATTTAGTCGAAGAGCAAACTCCGATCAAATTTCAACCATATTTGTTCTGAATTAGGAACATTAATTTATCATCGGATAAGTCCCATTTTCCAAAATATTGAAGAGAGCACAACATTTCTTTCTACTACTTGGTGCCAAGACAAGTGGGGACTGGGGAATAAAGGAGGTATTATTATGGCGGAATAAGGGTTATTTTTATGGGGCCAATATAACAAGTCTACGTAAAATATAATTTTTATCAACAGATTGTTTCTAAGCTGCTCGCTGTACCATCTTGGTCCACACAAAAATCGATTCACACTCCAGGCTCAGAACGAGCCATACTAATTAATCAATGTTTACCCAACAAGAAAAGGGATAAGAAGAGTTCTTTTATAAAAAAATTTTCTGTTTTAATGGTATCCAATGTGTAGTATTCTTGCATGTTCAACTATTTGACTTAACAGTGGATAAAGGTTCATATACACATAAGTTACGATATAATTTTCCAAAGAAAAAGAAAAATAGAGTAATGCTAGCACACAACAGTAAAATACAAAGTTAACTCAACCGATAAACTCTGTTGCACTCAACGTACTGACGTGGATCAAATTCAGCTTTACCAAGGGAGGGAGGGAGGGAGGGTGGCGACGGGGTTACCTTCAGTTAGCCTCACCGATACTAGCATTCTTCAAAAAAATAAAAAAAATAAATTTACACCTTGCACATAGGACGACATAGTTTGATGCTCAATGGACCCAAAAAAAAAAAAAAAATTGGTACTCAAAGTCACCGAAGGCTGTGCTTGATAGAGATAGACATATCTAATCCAAAGTTGAATGCCAGTCCAAAATTTATTAAGAGGAAATATTCTGCCTTATACATGACAACAAAAATACAAGATCTGCCGCGGATCACGCCAGAATCAACCAAGACATAAAGACCAACAAAAATAATTTTTGCTACATGGCCTGCCCTCAACTTTCAAGGAAAATATATCCACAATTTTGTTTGATTGAGCCTGCAATGAACTTTCTTTTCACTGGATATGCTTGCCACTTATTACCCCACAAAATTGAGAGGCAACAATGTGGAATCTCAAAGCTCTTCCTTTCCACAATGTACTCTCCCACACGATCCGCTTTGGTGCATATCATGCATGCGCACCTGATGATATTGGACTATATTCATAATTGTGCAAACACTAACTACATTAGATTCATACCACTGTGACACGCATTTTCAAATCATTCAAAGCGAAAATTAACAAACAAGTTGAAAATAAAGTATGTCATTGGCAACTCGAACACATTGGAAACTTGAAGCAATAATCAATTAGCATCTTTATCGGAGAAGATAATACATGTATTGTATGCAATAAGATAATCTTTACCCTAACCGTATTTATGCTTACCCGAACACTGTCACACAATTAAGAAACATTTAACCTAACCGTATTACTACTATTTTACACGAATGAAAACTAAAATGATGCATATGAATCGTCTTTGGAGTTGCTTAAGGGTTGTTAGTAATTGACGGTGACGCTGTCCTACCATTCTGTATCCCATTATCAACATATGCTGAAACTCCAAATCTCTTATTAGACTCAATGGGCTCTATAACCTTAACAGAGCCATCAGACAGTCCAACTGCAAATTGATTTGGCTCCTGTGGATGTGCTGCAACAACAAGGGTGTATACATTTTGGCTGCACAAAACAGAACAAGGTTTAAGGATTTATTCTTGAAGAAATTGGCACAAAATCTTGTTTGAAATCTCAGTAGGCTTAGCTGAACATTAACAAAAGTCCAACTCGCTCAGTTGGCCAATTATCATCAACATGAAACAAGAACTGAACTTGCAAGAATATTTCAGCTTAAAATTCTAAGCATGAGTTCAATAATGCAAAACTTCGAGTAGCACCAATTAAATAGTCATCTTTAATAGGGATGTTCACAATCGCATGTTAGTAATAAGAAACCAAGTAGGATTAAAACACATATAGTGAAATCTTTTAAACACCTGTTTGACGATGTCTGATGTAGGTATGCAGTTGAAGCTATACGACATCTTAGTCTCAGGCTGTCAGCATCAAATACTCCAATATTTCCATCAGTGAAAGCCGCATAAACTAGTTGGCTATTGCAGGAATATGTTGCAGAGGATATGGAACCAGACAATCCATCTTGTGGAACCCACTAGAATCCAAACATACAGAAGTTACTATTTCATTCACCAGGAATAGAAAATAAAAAGGGTTTTGTTTTGAGGGTTTAGGGTTTTGGAGACAGAAATCTACTTACCTGCCAAATCAATTCCATTTTTGAAGCATCATATATTGCTAGCTGTGATTCATGGCATACCAGTAAGTGCACCTGATCAGAGTGAAAATGCACTTGAGTATCACCAACAGGTGCCTTTCCAGCTGGCATTTGGATTGATAGTGATTTCTTCTTATCCCATGAATCAATGCTCCAAAAGCAAAGCTACAAAAATATCCATAAAATTATAGCCAAAAATTGTCCATCTTTTCATGAAATTGTAATAGAAAAGTAACTGAAGAGAGAGCTCCAATCATAGTTAAAAGTTGACGGAACCACAAAGACACAAGCACAAAACAGCTACAGAAAAGCAATAAAATGATTGTGGAAATCATGGTCAAACATACCTGAGCATCAGCACAGGATGAAACCAAGATATTCAGGTGAGTCGAAAAAGCTAAACCAGTAATGCGCTTCTGGTGACCCTTCAATTTATATTTGACCTAAAAGCAGAGCAGGGTCACATCACTATATGATTCTTGAAGCAATTAAAATTTGGAGGAGCTGCTTAACTAATTACCTCATCCACCCTAACATTGTAAAAATGAATAGTTGCATCTTCCATTCCAATTGCAATGATGTTATTGTCTCGAGGGTGAAACGCGAGGAAGGTTGAAGAGGGGGGAGGTGACATAAAAGTTGCCATTACCTGCAACTCAGCAATAAGTTGTCACAAATACTTGAGACAGCTGAATAAAAGCTACAAGGGATGGCACACACTATATTAGCATAAAAACTGTAAGGTTACCTTAAAAGTCATCATGTTGAACAATGAAATTTTTCCTCCACAGGCAGACATGACGTAAGAATCATTCTTCGAGAGTGCTATGCAGGGAACTGCTTCTTCAGTATTGTCTGGGACATCATTAGTCATGAGAAGACCACTATTTGGTTGCCAATGTTTGGGAACAACCCTAGCTGTGGCCTTTTAAATCCACACAAAAAAAGAATCAGAGATATTTACATGAATAGTTGTGGTAAACAGACACCCAAAAAAAAAATGCATGCTCATATCATGCATGTTACTTGGATACCAGAATATTCATGCAGGCACATGGTATAGTAAAGCAATAAGAAGATGTTTCCATATATGTAGGTCTCTCAGCATGCAATCACCTTTCCACTGGGATTCTGTTCATTACGGCTCCATTTCCACAGTTTCTGAAACCCTTTTGCACCAAGAGCCAGAAGGCCAGCCCCAGAATTTGTGTAAAGAAGACGAACAACCTGGAGATGTATGGGATTTTGTGATCATCAAAATTCTTGTTATAAAATAGGAATATACTACTTAAACACCCTTTTCAACAAAGGAAAGGTGGTAGGGAATACCTTGTCAGTAGGCTCAGTACTATCTGGCATAGTAACTGTTCGAAAATGAACAGGATCAACTATTTCCATCAATTCCCAAGTTTTAGGTTTATCGGCTACATCGCCCAAACTTCTTTGCTTCTCTATGCTTCTAGCTATAGAATCAAATCCATTCTGGAATAAATAACAAAATGAGTCAGTTGCACACGTAATTGTCAAATAGACCAGTGGATGTCTAGGCAAAACTGCACCAAAGAATACCATGAACACCTAACTTTACTTGATAAAGAAAAAGGATGCATACTTTGTATGTTAGGTTCATGCTAACATATTCAATAAAAAAATTAAAAATCTCAAAATAAGTGTCAACATCCATCTATTATTGTTAAATTTCATACAAGGACAGGCGCCGGCCCAGCAGGAGAGCTTCTGTCAACACGTTCTACTTTATTGATGAGCGGATTGATATTTGCAACCATAGAAGACCCAGATACCTAATTCATTGATATTGAACAAATCAAGTTCTGGACATCAATAAAACCAACAAATGATATTTGGTAAGGCAGAAGATAGTGAAGATGGAGACTGGTGCTCAACTGGTGCTTTAGATGCTTCATAAGACTGAGCTTCTGTGGCTCTTAAGTACTTCAAGCCATCAGCATTAGCAAGGACCTTCAAACCACCGTCTGCTGTTGTAACAGCAAGCAGATTTCCTTCCTTATTGAACCTCAAGCGAGGGAGACTCTGATGCAGGGCATCAACCATGTCAAATAGAGCACTAAGAAATGCATCAAAAGATGGAAAGTACAGGCAATACTCACAGGAAGACCACCCTCAGCATCTGTACTTGTCAGAACATTGATATTGTCCATATCCCAAAACTTTATCTGGTTATCTTCACCAGCAGCCAAAAAGCGACTCTTTGTTGTGTCAAATTGCACAACACCAGCAGATTTCTTTCTAAACCCAGAATATGTTCTCTTCAGTGCTCCTTCACTTTCATTCCACTCAACTAGGAAAGAATCCCCATCTTTACTTGTCCCACAGGAGAACAATCTAAAATAGGAAAGAGCAGTTACAATTCACATTAACACGTAAGAGAGAGAAAAATCTTAAGAATAAAGAAATGAATAACATTAACTACATACATTTCCAGTATTGTTATTTATTTCTTACCTACTTCCATCAGCGCTATAGAGCATTGTGGTGCACCACCGTCCAGGAGCATCATAGTCAACCCTGGAGCCCATGTTATCATACAGCCAGGCCTTGATTTTCCCATCAACAGCAGTTGAAAATATGAACTGCATAAATACAATATCATAAAATTTCAGTCCGCTACTCACTTTTATAAGAAAGTAATAACATCCATGTATATCTAACAATCTTTCCAGAATTGACAACAGAAGAAACAAGATCAGAGTATAGTCACACAAAAACGTATATAAGTATGGACAGGAAAGAAGTTGGTGCCCAGAAATTGGCTTGCATCAGTCTGCAGTGGAATGGCCAAATCCAACCCTCAATTTTAAATTGTTATCTTACTCTTTCTTGGTACCAAAATATTTACTCAATGAAAGATCCTTTCGGTTATATTTAGATTGAAAATCCCAATAATAATATAACATTGATCAGCTTGTACAGAACAAAAAATTCAACACTAATCAAAGAGGATGCCTCAAAATCTAGCCATGGCAATAATACAAAGCCAACAAGGGGGGAGGACACTTTTACCTGGATATTTTCCTTCTGGTGGAGACAAATAGAATAAACTGGTGCTTCATGACCTTCAAAACTAAAGAGCTTCCGTCCAGTCAAATCCCACACCTGTCACACTCCTCAAACTTAATAATTAAGGATACATTCATCTGGCTACAAGTTGTTACAGGTAGGAAATTTTTCTGTCACCTTTATTAACTTATCGTCTCCACAAGTTACAATGCATAGTTGTTTGTTTGGATAAGAAAATGCCAAGTCATTAACACCACCGACATGGGCATCAATCTGTAATGGAGTAAAGACATCATTCACCAATTAATAAAACTTCATTTAGATTCATATTGGAAAATGATCTGAACATGCCTCCAAATTCTGCCGTAGATCATTAGGTCCTTGATAAGCATACAAATGAATCAAATGTTTTGAGAAGGCCACCCCTGAAAAGAAGGGAAAAGATATTATAAACCAGTAAGAATGAAACAAACTGAAACCAAGTTTCCTTACAGCACATACCAATAAAATGCCCATCTGAACTCCATGATATGCGACTGACGGATATAGATGAATCCTTCACAATTGCAGCCTGTACAAGAGTCCCAATTACTAAACTCATGTAAGGTAATTCTGGCACTTACAAGGGGGGAGGGGAAAGAAAAGAACCACCAATTCCGGGGACAAGTATTGATTTAGCTTTCTCCCAAAAAGGGGGGTGGGGAGAGAGAAAAAAAAAAGCTGCATCCTAGAGATAACCCTTATCCCACAATATTCAATTGCAGCCCCTTATGTCAATTGTCTTAAGGTCAGTACTGCAAAAGGCAAGGCACCACTGCAGACAACCAAATTATATTATGTAAGAAGTATTCTTTGGAAAAACATCCATCTTTAAATAATCCCTCCATAAATCACCAGGTCTCAGGTCTATAAGTAAATCTCTTTTTCTCCCCTTCGCCCTCCCCCCTTTCTGTGAGGAAATAAAAGGATGATCAATGAATCATCAAACTGTTAAAACAGTTCCCATTTCGTGCTCTCTGTCTTTTGTTTTGTGTCTTAAGAAACATTGTTTACAATTAATTAGTTGAATAATGTTATAAACCTGAAATAAGACAGAACAAGCAGCAATATCCTTTATTTTGAAAGGCTTTGATATCAGCCTCTCTCTCAGCCATGCTTCCCAGAGTGAAATTTCACCATTTCCGCAACCAACTGTTTCAGAAATGACTTTCCCAAGTCAATATATAAAGACTAAACTTCTTTACAATACAAGAACAAACCAGACTATTTCAACCTACCAGCAAGTAAAGAATGAAGGGAAGGATGAAAATCCATGCTTGTCACTGTTGATCCTTGATGTAACGTACAAACAACAGTCCTAGGAAGGTCATCAAGTGACCAAGAGGTTTGTTGGGGTGGAGCAGGATAAGTGACCTGCACAGATTGTAAGTAGTTGCCATTATAGCAATGATAATTGAACTGCATGGAAAAGAAAACATGCCACAATACTGCTGTATAAGTACCTCGTCAACAGATTGTGCTGACCGCAATCGTTTCATTAGTTGCTCGTGATCAGTATTTTGATAATCCATCATTCCAAGAGCATTAGAAGGTGTTCTTGAATGCTTCGAAACAGAGACTGCAAGAAATTGAATAACAAGTGAAGTTGAGAGTGGAGACACACAAACAAACATCCCAAGAATTTAAAGTCCAATTGTATGAGAAAACAGACAATAGAAAGATTATACTAGATCTTCAGCTATTTCAACTATTAGATAGGACGATGGAGAAGATAAGAGTTAAAATAACAATTAAAAGCATATGACTATCTGAATGCAAATGAAGGAGTATCTTTCTTTGAGGCGGAAATTATCTACACATAATAAATAAATTAAATTATCCCTTGCACTCGATGAAAGCCAAATAAAATCAATCTATTAAAAAATCTGTAGAAGAGACTGTATGCACACTTTCTTTTGCAGTTGTTTGACGACGTACAACTCTTGAAAATTGGATAATGTCTAATCAACATATATGTGAAGGATATAACTGAAAATCTCTCAAGCAAAGGCCCCCTCCCCCCCCCCCCCAAAAAAAAATTTCACCCTACAAAGCCTCAGAGGGGGAAAACATTGTACATTAGAACAGAAATGTAGAACACATGCATATGTTCATTTCATAAACTTGGCAATTGTATACTGGAATATGAACAACTTATAAAATCTGTCCTTATTATGGTTGGTTTTGCCTCGGCTAGAGAACTAGATTTCATGACAACAAACTAACCAAGATATACCTTGATTTGGGTGACCAGGCAATGATGAAACAGCAAGTACAGGTGATTGAATAGATAAGGAAGGATTTGCATTCACCATCCATCCCGCTAAAGCATTAATATTAGCAGCAGTTGGGGCTGGTGGAAATGGCTGCACATAAGTAAGTAACAAAAAAAATTAAACATCCCAAGATAAAGATTAGATTAACTAACAGTGTTAGCGCTGAACATTCAGACAACTAAACAAGATAAGGTCTTACTCCACCATGTGCTCCAAGCGGAGCATAAAATGAAGGCTTTGCAACAGCTGCGACAGGAAGAGTGACAGGAGTAGGTGCACGAGCTCCATTTGGAGGTGAACAAGTGTGGTCAGTGAATAGAGTTTTTATGTCTGGATTTGACCTTGGGTTCTTGCACAGCTGGTGCTGCCAATTCAAACTGAATAGTAGACATGGATGAGACTTAACCAAGAAAAACATGATTAATAAAGTTACAAATAATAAGAGATGTCATTAGTGGATGAAAATATGCATTACATTAGTATATAAAGAGTTAAAGCAGTAAGTGAATGGAATAATCTTCATATGTTTTAGCCCATTACATATAAAAGTTGAATATACCTTTGATTAATCAGGGTTCGTAACCGTGAGGCCTTTAATGAAGGGTATATAAGCTTGTCTCCAAAGAGGGGATTTGCTTCTATCAGTTTCTTAAGCTCTAAGAGCATTATGTTTCGAGCCGATTTAGTATCAACATACTTTGATAACTGTTCATTTTCCCTGCATTTAAATCAAAACGCATATTCAAAATGCACAAAAGTTAACACGCCACTTCAATTTCACAACTCAGTAAACAAAAACTAAATTACCTGAAGTTGTCAAGGGTTAAAAGTTGAGTAATTTCTTTGTACAATTCTTCGTTAAATGTCGAAAAAACTTTTAAATCATTCACCAGTATGTCAACAGCCTTCGCTTTGTCATGCCTGGGCTCAAACAATAAAATTTAAGCAGCAGAAGGAGAAAGAAAATAACTTGGACCTTATATACTAATACACATACACGATACGTAAATTAGCATAAAGAAAATAACTAAAAACTCTAGTGTTGGAGATACAATTAGTTAAAAGAACCTGTCCAGGGCTTCAAGATACTTCTGCTTCCTGATCTCAAAAAATATTTTCATGGAGTATCTATTGTCATCGACCTTTATAAACCCACAGAGGTACTTCTCAACCTCGTCCCACTCTCCAGCCAGGGCTTTCTCTCCAAAATACTTCATATTGAAGAAGAAACCAGATTCTTGCTCCAGCCTGAAAATCCAATACAGAACCAGTTAAGCACATTCCCAATTTACCACAAAAACATACAAACAAACAAAAATATTAAAATAAAATAATTAACTGAACTGCAGAAAAAGAAAATAGAAAAAAAAATAAAATAAGGCCTTTACTTGTGCACAGTCTCCTTGAATTTCTCTTCCTCTAGAAATTGAAGAATCAAGAACACCAATTCCCTGCTCAAAGATGACATCTTTGCCCCCTACACTAACCGAATCAGAAAACCTACAAGAGAATGACGGGTTGTGACACGTAGGGGGGCGGGGATTTTCAGAGTTAGGGTTTTGAATTGAGCAAAAGAACGGAAATTGACGTCTAGAGAACTATAATTTTAGCCGTTGGTGAGATGAACTTGAATTGTTTTCTTTCTTTTTTTGTTTTCCAAGAGAGCAAGAAACGACGGCGTTTCGACGTTGTTGCTGCTAAGCACCGTGGGTGTTCAAGATGGAGTGGTTTCTAGGGTTTGAGTGGTTTCTTCCATGGATTTTTTTCAAGGAGAAGAGTGGAATGGAAGAAGAAGAAAAAGCTGCCACAGAGGAAAAAAAAAAAGATAAAGATAAAACAAGAACCAGAAAGAAAGAAAGAAAAAGAGAGAGAGAGAGAGAGAGTAACGTATGACTTGGTTGTCGCTTTTGTCGATGCGTTTTGCGAGGGGTCTTTGTTTCACTTCACACCGACCTATGTATCAGTGATAGTTATCGTACTTATATAGAGAGGTGATAAGTGCGTGTGGTTATTGCTTCGGAATATGGCAAGATCGACACGTAGGTAGAGACATATTTATGCGGCGAGTCAGAACTGAAGCACATGATGTAACGTCACCTCTTTTCGACCGGAATACCCTCGCTACTTTCTGAATATTACTATTATGCCAAGTTAGTACAAACACTGATCCACCCGTTCACTCACTGTGTCTGAGTATTTGATGATGCTCTTGACACATGTCACATGTCACGACCCACTCGTACGTGGTTTTCTGACATTGACAATTCAGTTTTTTTTCGGATATTTGTTAACGTGTGCTTCGTTACAAAAAATAAAATTTATTAAATAAAAATAAAAATATTTATTATTTTAAAAATTTAGAATATATTTAATATCTAATCCGACCAAACTTAATTAAGATTTGTTTGGTTTACAAGTTTATAAATGTTTAACCACAAACCTAGTGACTTTATCTGTTAAAAAAAACTCTTTCATTATTCTCATTTTATTTTTCATATTTCTCAACATTTGAGAACTAGCTTAATATCTTTCATAAATAATAAATTTTTCTTTCTTCCTCTCACTTCTCTTTGTCCCACCACGACTATGTGCGACCATGACTACCACTGTGACCCATCCACAATCACTGCTCTACCACAACCACGATGGCCACCACGTTGACCAATCCACAATCATCGTTTGCGCTCAGTCTCAACCATGGTTATCACTCATCCAACCTTTAAGATGCTATATCTTAAAGATGAGATAGTAAATCTGACATCAAATATTGTAAAATGATTAACTTTCTTCATCGTTGTAGTTCATTGGCTGTGAGGTTCCAAATTTAGTGTCAAATATTGTTTGCGTTTCTTGAGTTTCTATTTTTGTGTTTAGATTTCTGTTGGTTAGAGATGCCTATTGGACTTCTCTTTTTCTTGGAACTTTATTTGTGTACTAATGAAATAGTAGTTTGTTGTACTCTCTTAGTTTAATTAGTGTTAAGAATTTCATATTTGTTGCCCTATTTCTCTTTTCATTCGAATCTTGGTTTGATCTTTCATTTTGTTATTCATTTTGTTATGCTGCATTTTTTTCTTTTAAACCTGACCCAAACTGAACCAATCCATTATTAGTTAGATTGGTTTTGTTCGAGTTTATTGAAAAAAAATAATTAAAACCAAATCAGCCCAAACTAATTAGAATTGATTGATTTGAATTTTTCTTCTAAACTCAAATCAACCTGACTTGTATACACTCCAAATGCATACAGTTAAGAATAAAACTTTAAGTTAATAATTATAATTAAATAAAAAATTTTACTAACAAGTAAGGATACTTATTCATTAATTAAAATATAATCTATAAGATACAAAATAAAAGCATATAATCTAGCTATTTATATATTTATTAAAAAATAATAGTTTAAATGAGAAAAATAATACATGTCCGCATGACGTTTAATATTAGGCAAATAAATTATATAATAATAAAATTAAGAAAATAATGTCAAAAAATATTAAAATAAAATCAATGAATTAATGTTCTAATTAATTAATATTAATTTTGATTAATTATAAAATATTCATGAAAATTTAAATTTTAATTAAATTGAGGAAATAATGACAAAAAAGTATATGATTAAATAAAATCAATGAATTAATGTTTTAATTAATGAATATTAATTTTAATTGGTTAAAAAATAAGAAAATGCTTGCTTACACGAAATTTTTTTCCACAAACTCACAACGAATGATATAGCTCCGATTGAATAAGGTTATTTCTTTTATTCTTTTAATTTTAAAATATAAACACCGTGAATTGTGGAACGGTTTTACTCTACTTTTACTTCTTCGTGTTAGATTTCACGAATTTGTGTTCATGACAAATAACAATGCTCTAAAAAATATTGATCTAAAATCTGATGTAGAATCCTTAATAATTATATTACATAAAAAATTTAGGACTCGATTAGAGTTAAAATGCTCATATGCTTTGGATAAAAATTAGTTGAAATAAGAAAGCTCACAACATCACTATCTTTTGTTTCATAAATATAATGCAAGGTGTTTAATCAAAACGAGTTGCAGAGCAATGTCCCAATTAACACAAATATGCTGGACTTAATATATAGTATCTTAAAAATTTAACAAGTATGTAATATTTTGTTAATAATCAGGATGATTTAATGAAAGGCATTTAAATACTTCTTAACTAGTGTTATAATGGCATTTAAATGAAATATACAAGTATGAAAATTCAAAAAGACTTTATTCTTAAGTAATTATGATAAGGATTTTGTCAATGTGTAACCTTAAGAAATATCTTAAGGAATCAAATATTACATTTATCTTCATTAGACCATCTTAATTGCATAAAAAATAAAATATTAAATGTTTTTAAAATTTTTAAGGTATTAAGTATTTATACTTTTTATTTAATAATTTTTAGTTTTTATTCTTCAACATATGACCTAACGTTAACAAAACCCTTAAGATAATAATTTAATGCAGGGTATTACAATGCTTTTTATACAGTAACACAGGGAGTAAATAACAATAAATTTATTAACAAGTGTTCTTAGATTATTGATTGAAGAAATGAAAATATAAAGTATTAAATAAAAAATAAAGCATTTAATATAATAGGATCTAAAAAAATATTTAATACTTTATTATTTAAATGCTAATTAAATGTAATTAAAGTAGAACATTAAATCCTCCTTAATCAATATTCTTACCGCACTAGTTGGCCCAAACAACAAAATCTGTAATTTCAATAGTATTTGCTTAATTGGACTTGTTCATTTTTAGTCAAGTCAAACCATGAGTTAGCCTGAGAACGATACCAATTACTTAATGATAAACCGCATGCCTTGTAGGAATAAGGGATCCTCTCCCACTACTCCAGAGTCTCCCCTTCCCCGAACACCCCACACACACACCATGAGCTAGCCTGCTATCTTAGCCCAATTGAGCTAGCCTGCTATCTTAGCCCAATTGAGCTAGCCTAGCCCAATTTCCTTGACCCATACACAAGAAACGGAAAGCCTTTTTCAATCTCTTCTTTAGTGGCTCATACCATCCTTCATAATTATCGTCCTAATTGGCTTGTTAATAGTGACCCTAAAAAACCATCATACTTCTCTTTCTTTGTCGAGCTTGTAAATTATTTGTTGAATCAACCATCAATCATCAAACGAGAAAGAAAGCAAAAGGGAAGACATAACTCAATACTCATATATCAAAGCACTATTTAGGCAAATGTTGCGTCATTTAGGGATTAATCATTTCGTGCAATATTAGCAATCATGACCAAAAGTTTCCAAATGTTCTCAATTTGTCAAGTTTAATGGCTAGTTCACTTATACGATATAAAATGCTTGAGTGGAGCCTAGGGTTAAATGTTTACTACTCGTGTTCTATAATGAATTTATGGTTAAATATGAAGTTTCAATTACGAGTATTCCTCAACTATACTTAGTTTCTTTCTCCATAAATCTTGTAGTTAAGTGGTGGAATATATGTGCCTTTTCTATTTCAGGACATTTGGGTTTTGCATACTTCTTATGTTTTCCATAGATTTCAGTCAATAAAGCATCCTACTGCCAATCTGCCATGTTTCCTGTCATTGAATATTTTGATTTACATGTTACATCTTTATATGCTTATCAATTATGATAAATGCATTATGGTAAAAAATAAAAAATAAAAAATACTATGGATGCATTTAACCTTTACTATTTTATTGAGGTGGATATTGTAAAAAATTTGAGTCCATAATAAAATTTAGTTTCTTCGATATACTATCTTATATGTGCCTTATTGTAGATTAAATATGTACATCATTGTGCTTCTCCTACATTTTTTATTTTTATTTTTTGTTTTGGTAAAAGAAAATTTAGGAGAAAATTATATAGTTTCATTTAAAGGTCAAAAGTATGTCACAAATATGAGTAAGGGCTTATAATAATACTTTAAAATGAATTATTAATAAAAGACTATCAGTAAACTACATTCGAACTTAAAACTTTTGCATTGATGTAATTCATCCTGCATTTCTTTTAATAAGTATATTCAAGTGTCTTGTTTGATACAGTGAATCCCTTCATGAAACTCAGAGATTGAAAAATTGTTTTGCATGATGTGGTAACGAGCATCATTCTTCTATAGAAATATAAAGCAGAAATTCTATGCAATTTTGTTTTATATATGTCAGAAAGTTATTCTAAGTCCAGTCCGATATACATGTGGACCTTTGGTATGTATAGATTGGACCATCCATGTCTCGGCAGATCCAGACCAAGCCTGCCCAAGCTGACCTGTTAATAGAATTCGAGTTAGGTCTATCTTGAAGACCCCCCAAAAAAAAAAAGGGTCAATATTATCTCACCACAAAAAAAAAAAAGGTTAAGTCTAATCTTACCCCACCTGTTAGGAAAATAATGCTTAAAATAATATATTTCATAGAGCATGTTTGGGACGGATTATTTCCGTCCTATAACGCTTTTTCTAAAAAAGCTGTTGCTTACAACAATATTTTGTTTGGCAAACAAAAGTCAATAAATTAACAACTTTTTTATTGGTAAAAAAGTTGTTGAAAAATAAGTTGATTGCTGTGGACATTTTTTAAAAAAATTATTGGGATTATTTTCAATAGTGATATATAAATATTATTTTGTCATTAATTAAATATTTTTTTAATCAATTTAATATTTTTTTAAATTATTTTATACTTATTTTAGTAATTTAATATATAAAAATGATTTTTTATACCATCTAAACGAAATAGATTAGCTTAAAATCACTTTTCAGCTAACATATCCAAATATAAATTTTTTTTCTTATAATCGATTATTACAAAAACTTTTATACAATAATCAATTATTAAAATAATCTAATTTTTACAGCTATCCCAAACACACACTGAATCAAAATTTTAAGTTATTTTGTACCCAAAACGTATCCTACAAGGAATCAAAGTTTCATAATTTAAAATGTTCTTTTTGCCAAAATCTAAGCTAAAATATGAGAAAATAATGGGAGAATTATTTTTATTTTTTTATAAACATAAAGGGAGAATTATTTAACTTTATAAGTACTTTTTTTTTGTACTTTAAAAATGTACTTTTTTTTGTTAATAGAACAAGTGCACGGCAAACCATCTTAAAAACTGCTCTTAATTTTTTTTTTAAAAAAAGAAACCAAAATATTACAAATTAGAGGAGGACTACTCACCCGGAGTTTTTTACCAACATATTAGAGGGGATAAAAGTATTTATTATTATTTATTTTTAGTTGCTTTTGTTTACTTTTAAATTAACTTGTCACTTAAAAGATTTTATCTAATTATCACTCTTCATTCAAAATTAGGAAAATAATCTATTATAAAAAAATTTGAATTGTCTTAATATTAATTTAAGCTTTTTGTTATTTTTTTTAATAATAGCTACTTGTTATACTGTAACATTTAATGAAATATTTTATTGTGTGGCAAATGGAGAGCAAAAATACATATAGCATATTTAGACTTGAAAATTTAAATAATACACTCTTTTTATCATTTGTTTTTACACTTTTTTTTTATTTGTTCGACTGCTTAAGTGTTTAAAGACTAAAAAAGTCTGCTTGATTATTGTTGCAGGTGAGATTCAAATCCCTACAAGTTCATTCATATACGAAGCTTAACTTTATAAAATAATTAATGACAATTCTAACAAGATAATATTGAATATATAATACCGACAAAAAAAAAAAACAAAAAAAGAACATAAATAAATTAATCTTAAAATAAAGTGGAATAAGGATGGTGCATTGGCTAATTCTAAGGTACACCACTTGATTTAAGTCACTTATTTAATTATAAAAATAATCAATAACTTAGATTAAGTACAGAAAATTTATTAAACATGTTTTTTTTTCTTTTGTTTTATATATATATATATATATATATATATATATATATATATATATATATATATTTTATTTTTTTTAGTTTTATTTTTTTTATGGTTTTTCCAACTATTGCCTGTCGTCGATCGCCCACCATTATCGCCGCTTTGATCACTAGCAATCGTCATCACTTTTTTTAAATGATTATATTGTTTATTTTTTAAGTTGCATAATTGTATAAATAATACTAGTAAAAATCAGTATCAATCTTTTATTTTTTTTAATAAACAATCACAGATACTAAAAATTTTATAAATTTTAAATAATAATATTTACACATACCGTAAGATTTTCAAGATACGCTTATTTATAAAAAATAAAAAGACTAATACAATTTTAATTAATATTATCTACATAATTATGTAACTTTAAAAAAATAACAAAGACAAACTAATAGTGAACAATGATTCCGATAGTATAAATTATGATTTCGGTGAGATAAACAGTCATTTGATACCGGTTGTGAACAATGATTTCGGTCGTCAATGAACAACAAAATGGATGACAGACGGCAATAAATAGTAATTTCAACTAATATGCTGGCGGTGAATAGTGATAACTTAAAAAAAATACAACCTAAAAAAAAATTTTATAATAATAAATAATATCAATAGTGTATAATGCACCATAATTTAATGTGGGGCACCATAACAATGGCCTCATCCATTTGCTTGCGCAGCTTTTAAAAGTACATGAAAGATTAAATAATTTTTTATTTAAAAATAGGATAAAATTTAATTTGTTCTTATATGCTCTAGGTCATATTATTATGCAACCTTATGACTCCAACTTCTAATTTTATCATTTTGCTCCTTTAAATTTAAACGATGAGTGACACTTTTTTTTAATGAAATATTTAAATAATATTCGAATGATCAATGGAAGCATATTACATTTTCATGTGAGTTTTATTTGTAATGTCATGAATTTAAATAATAGAATCTTTATTTTAAAAAGTGATTTATCTAACCACCAAAATATGAAGTTTGAACTCAATTTATTTAGCTCATTTATATCTTGATTATTTTTTTCTTTATCAAATTTCACCTTAAAATATTTTTTAAGTTGATTAAATTAGTATTTAATAAACATTTTTATACTATAAGATAAAAATAAAAAAGATAGTAAAATATTCTCTAAAAATTAGAGTTAGACTATAGGTTGTAAAAAACAATTACTATTTATTAAGTAATAGGAGTATTTAAATTATTTTTAGCTATACCTATTCTTATATATAATTACAACTTTTGATGATTAAATATACACATATACATAAATTATTCACAAGTATTTAATATTAAGGCTATAAAGATTAAGCAATATCAAAAGATTTCAAGGACAAAGGGGGCAGCTGCCCCAAGCCTTTTTGTTTGCGTATTATCCTCTTGGAGACATCATAGAAAGAAAATAAATAAACATAGAAGTAAAAATGGATGATATATCAAATGTAAAGCAGCAAACACGTCAATTTCGCTATAAAAACCCATATACAAAGGGGAAAATAAGCTTTTGGAGCCTATACATTATACATTGAATGACTCTTAGCAGTATGTGATAGCAGTATGTGAATGGAGAAATAAATGATTGAATAATGAGTTATCAACCACATGAACATATTGTTTTTTAATAAGCTGTAAAATTAAATATGGACATATTTTTGCTTGATTATTTTTCTGAAGTAACTGTTAAAAGTATAAATTATATAATTTTTTATTAAAAATATTTGATTAATAATGTTCAAATAATAATGTTACCTCACCAAATTTTTTGCTCATGTTCTACAATTTGAATTTGATTTATTTATATGATTGAAATTCAAGATTAAATAAACGAATTTGATCAAATATCTAATGATTAAATTAATAATTTATGAATAACTTAATTCATTTACACTTTTAATTACTTAAAGTCTTAAATAATATTTTAAGAGTTTTAAGATCTTACATTTTACTTAACTATCAACTTTAATATAAAATTACATAAATAATTGCTTAAGCAATATTTTAACAGCATTACGATCTTACAATCCAAGATGTTTACTGTAAAATGTTTATTTAATATGAACGAATTATTTGTTATTTTTTTCAAAAACATATTTTGTCAGATGATTTTGTGTGGTTATTTTAAAAAAATTCACAATAACACATATTTTTTATGAATTAATAGTATAAAAAATGAAAAATAAAGATTGCACTTGCTTCTATTTTAATTAAGTTTTTTATACCTTCCTAAATAATCTTTTTAATAACTTTCTAATACTTGACAAAAAAATGTATTAAATAAAAAAATAAATATATTTAATATTTTCAAAATATAAAAAATATTAAATACTTCTTTCGATTTAGAATAAAAAAATATTATTAGAAAGATTTAAAATTATTCATTTTAATTATAAATTTATAATAATAATTATTATTATAAACCCTAATAATCGTAAACCTCAGCGTTCCAGCAACAATAGTGGTAAGTGGTAAAAGTGGCACTCCTTCGAACCAAAAGCAAAGACGCCAAACATAACCTTAGAGCTTCAGCTTCGCTTCAATGGCGGCGAAGAAGCAGCACGTTGGAAACACCAAAAAGAGAAAGCGAATTCCAGGCTCTAACACTGAATCAGCTCATGAATCTCCTTCTAAGGTTCCCAAGCTCGTTCCCTCAAAGAAGCCTATCAAATCCGCTAAGAAGCATAAACCAGACGCAGTTAGCAAAGACAAGAAGAATGCTCCCGTTACAGTTACAGGCCGAGAACGTCGACTTCATGCCAAGGTTGGTTCTCTTCTTTCTTTATTCCAGCTGTTACCAATTAGTTTGAAATAGCACAATAGGTATCTGCTGGACATTACACATCGTTGTGGAATTTATGATTTGAGAAACATACTTGAATCTTTCGAGGGCTTTTGCAATTCCTGTGTGTGTGTGTTTGTGTTTGATACCAATTGGTGAAACGTTTGGAGATTACTTGTTTTGATTAGCTGGGTTTATTGTTTCATTTCAGGAACTTGCAGAGGCTAGAAAAAAGAAGAGAAAGCGGCATTACACTCTTGAACAAGTGAGTATGCTCATGTTCTCATCCGCATATAGCATGGGAAGATATGCCAGTTATCTGTACATATTATTTATTGTTCTTTTGTGTGTTGAAGCCTTAATTTTTTAGCCCCTACTGATATGGCATTTAAGCATGGGCTTTGGATGATTCCCAAAGATTATTGGCTTCTGTAGAGGACTGATTAAGAACCCACTCCACTTGTTTTAGCTTTGGGTAAATTCTGACTAATTAACCTGATTCTAAACAGGAGCTTGCACGTCTATGGGAAAAGATGAGACGTCATGAGATTGCCAAAGAGGACAGAGCTAAGTATGTTCCTGTAGAAAAGATATTAAGGACTGATACTTCCTTTAAGGCATGTTAAGCCTTATATTTGTTTCATTCCTTTTCCTTATGTTTTACTTTGGACTTTTATATAATTGAAGGCTGGTGACAGAAGCTCTGCAAAAGATGAAGGGGAAGATTCCTGAGATTGCAGGGTCTCACATTTCTTCTCGTGTTCTTCAGGTATATTTTTTGGTATCCTTTTTTTAACAAAAAATTGAATTTCACATCCTTTTAGAGTAGCTTGCAATTTTAATCTTTTCTTTTCTTTTTGTTTTAATTGAAAGACTTGTGTCAAGCATTGTTCACAAGCTGAAAGAGATGCAGTATTTGAAGAACTTCGGCCACATTTTCTAATGCTAGCATACAATGCATATGCTGTTCACTTGGTAAAGAAGATGCTAGACAATGGTAATGGTCAACTTGAAATATATGTATTATTATATGTCACTCTTTCTTCTAATTGGTCATCCTCCATTTCCAGCCTCCAAGAAACAACTAGCAGGCTTTATCTCCACTCTTCATGGTCATGTTGCTCCTCTTCTTCGCCACATGGTGGGATCAGTTGGTATGTAACTTTGGTTCAGGCAGTATTTTGCAGTTGTTCTTGGTTTACTTCAGATATATTTCAGAATTCAGAGTTTTTAATAGCTCAACAGAGGAAAGCTTTTCACTTTTTTTGGATGTGTGTAGCTGTATATTGGCATTAAATTTAATTTGAAGCTGGCTCATTTAGGATATGAGAGACTAACAAGGAAGAAAAAACCCAAAATTAGTTTTCTTCTCACCACATTTCTGCTGATTTTCATGCTCCGATGTAAATTCTCAATAAATTGAATGTTTCAGCATTTAGCCAAAGTCAACTTCCGTACAATAAGTTTTGTGTATCTAAATGTTATGCAGTTGTTGAGCATGCTTACGAGTTAGCAAGTGCTGCACAAAAGCAAGAGCTGCTGTTGGAATTATACTCCACCGAACTTCAGTTGTTTAAGGACCTAGTCTCATTGAAGGAGGGCAGGTAAAGGTTCAGCAGTTAGGAATTACATTACGGAGCATCTGGGAAAAATGTAGATGATCTGCATCTCTTCTAAGTGTCACATTTTTAAAATAATTATAATATAATTACTGGAAACAGGAATATATAGCTGTTCTCTTGGAGAGTATATATAATGCAAAAGGACATATCCAACCTCTGCAGAGTTACACAGAAAGGAAAGATGAAACTTCTGTTCCAACGTTTTCTATTTCTTTTGAGACCTGCATATATTTGCATGCCGCCTTTCATGGATTTTTTGGAGGGGGTTTAGAAACAGGGAAACAAAATTTGCCAGCCTATGCAGTAGGTAGTTAATTAGTTAGTTCTTGACTGGAGATTTCTTATTTATGCTAGACTATATATTAGTAATTTCAATGCTTCAACATGTGACTGCACGGTAGAATATACCATCATACCATGGGTTTTTGACAGTCTCTGATAGATTATCTAATTAAGTTTAAATTAAAATAGTGAATACACAAACAAAAATTACTTAGGAAACATAGTAAAAATTGAATTCTTTAAACCCCAGTTTTGTTTATATATTCTTTAAACCCAACCTGATATTAATTTGACTGATAATTTTATTTTATGAAGCTGGCATTGTACAAAGCAGTGTCAAGGGCAATTTTTGCTTGCAATAATGCTCCTCTCCCTGATTTGATGTTATTGATCTTGACTGGATGTTCAAGAAATTCACTTTGGTGCTTTATTTTTTTTTTTCTTGCTTGAGTTTTTCTTTTTTCTTTTCTTAGCTTTTTATTGCATATCAGGTTATTAGATGTGATGTCCAAGTTGGGTCTACAGAAAGGTTCAGTTTTGCGACATATGACATCCGTGATTCAGCCAATTTTAGAGAAAGGGATAGTTGACCACTCTATCATACACAGAGTGTTGGTGGAGTATTTTAGCATTGCTGATCAGGTACTTCTCTCCCCTTCCCCCAATAATTCTGCATGCTTTTTGTTACAGCCAACAAATTTAATCATGGCAATAGATATTCTTTTATCTAAATTGAGTTTTTTGAAAGTCCTCTGTCACAGATATAATCCAACAGTTATCCAGTCCACTCCTTGTTAGAATGATTGGCACCAGGGATGGAGCCAAAATTGGAATTCTGTGTGTAAAATATGGGAATGCCAAGGTTTCTTTAGCAACTTCTTTCTTATCAATAGAAGTGTACAGTGTACTCATGATGATTGAATCTGACGTTATTCTACTTCACTTTCCATTTTAGGAAAGAAAGAAGATTATCAAAGGATTGAAAGGGCACATAGACAAAACAGCTTATCATCAATATGGATGTATGGTAAGTAATTTGACTTTGTTTCGCTGACCAACCCCGGTGCAAATTAAAAAAAGATTTGGCCTGCTGGACCTAGGTAAAATGGACATACTTAAATAATTTATAAATTTGGAAATAACTGTGAATGGAATGTCAAGTGAATTTTGGTCTAGGTCATTTGACAGGATTTGTTTTCACAAAACACTTTGGGTTAAGGAAGGCTCACATGCTTGTATGACTTGGTATGCTTGCTTAACATATTTATATGCGTCTGCTGTTCCTTGGGTCATCCATGGCAAGTCTATTGGCTCAATAGTTGCTTCCAATATGTAATTGCTACTCTATTCTTTTTCTAGTTGTTTTAGTTCAAATTGCAAAAGAAGCAATAAACCCCCCTTATCAGTGAAAGGGAATCATGTTGCCCCTAACTTCTAATTCCTCCTAAGTTACCTTTCATTCAGATTTTAATATGAATATTCAATTTGTTTAATTAAACTTTCAGGTGCTGGTTTGCATCCTTTCAGTTGTTGATGACACAAAACTGATAACAAAGGTTCTTTTGGTTCCTGTTCTGATTCTGATTTTCTCTTGAACGGTCATTGTTTATATATAACGAGATTTTTATTTCATATTAAGCTTTAAAGCATTTTCGTTTCAGGTTATCATTCGTGGGCTTCAACCAATTCTAAAGGAGCTTGTTTTGGATAAGGTTTCTTCTATCACACGTCACATGATTTTAACAAGTATTATAAAAGAGATGTTAATATAGTTTTATTCTTAAAATCCTTTTATATGCATCTGACCTGTTAGCATTTTGTTGCTTCCCCCCACAAAAAAAAAAAAAAAAACCCTGACCTAGCTCCTTCCAACCCCTCCTGCAAGCAAGATTATTTATTGTATGTTTCATATGACATGTTTTATTATGTTTTCTGGTTGTATGTTTCTTAATTCTGTTGTTTACTTGTGAATTTTACAGAATGGAAGACGTCCCTTACTCCAATTACTACATCCTAATTGTTCACGCTATTTCAGTCCTGATGATCTTGCTTCTCTGAATTCATCTATACCTTCTCTGTCTCTCAAGGTTACTTTTAAGCCTATATTTTCTGTTTTCTGTACTTTAAAGCAGCTATATTAGTCACACTCTCCATTTTGATTGCATTCAGGATCAGTCAGAAGCAAGCTCTCAGACAGAAACTTTGAAAGTTTCACTTAGTGACAAGGAATCCAAGGAAGACATAGAAGTGGCAGTGGATGAACCTAATAACGATAAAACTTCTGTGGATGATTCTGACCTAGCTGAGAGTGGGAAAAAAGATCCATTTGTTAGAAGGCAAGAGCTATTGATCAAGAGTGGACTTGCTGAGGTGGGTTGCTTTAGCTTTTCTTCTAATAATTTAATTATCCTTTCATGTTTCACTTGTGTTTTATATGGATATTTTCCTCTTTCCTTTCCTTAATCTTTTGTTCCTGATTAAATTGTTTTGATGAAAAAAATGATTATTTACATGTTTCTTTTATATAGTGTTCACGTAATTATATTGATTTTGATGATATGCAAATCTGAGACCAGTTCAATCACCTGTGAATTTTGAAGTTGTGTTGAAAATGCTGTTTGATTGTAACTTGCTATGCAGAGTCTTCTTGATATATGTATTGAGAATGTGGGAGAACTGATACGATCAAATTTTGGCAAAGAGGTCTTATATGAGGTAGTAAATAAGATGTTGATATTATAATTTCACAAATTCTATAAATTTGTTACCAAGCATTGCCTTTTTGGTAAATTCAATGGCGCATGCAGGTTGCAACAGGGGGTTCTGGTAGCATACTGCACCCAACTTTGGATGATAAGATAAATTCCCTTCATGAAGTGATAGCATCTCTTGCAGCAATGTCTAAATCAGAAGATCCACAAGAGGAGCATGTCCTTGAAAATTTCCATTCAAGTCGGACCATTAGAAAACTGATTTTAGATTGCCCCAACTTTGCTTCCACCTTATGGGAGAAAGCTTTAAAAGGGAAAAGTGAGTTATGGGCGCATGGTCACAGGTAGGCTTCATTTGCTCTTATATTATCTTCAATTTGATCAGGGTGCAAAGGACCGTGATTTCTTATGTTTTCTTTTTGCCTTGGCATTGTAATTGCAGCTGTAAGGTTATTTCTGCATTTTTGGAATCACCAGATTCAAAGGTACAGAAACTTGCAAAAAAAGAGCTGCAGCCTTTGATTGATAGTGGAATTCTCAAGAACCTGAACCCCAGAGAACTAGCAACCCAATAATTGTTCCGTATGGTCCATAGAGAAGGGAATTATATCTCAATGGGACAGGTTTAGCACACAGTATCAGTAGCTACACGTTTTTGTTCAGTTATGCTGTGGAGGCCGTAATCAGTTTCTTTTCTGGAATTGTAGAAAATGAGTTAGAGGGCATAAACAAAATTTTGTATTGATAAAGCTGCTGTCGTTGTAATTTTGACAACCAAAAGAATACATTGAAAGTTCGGTTACATTACTTGGGAGTAATGATCTATGTTTGCATATTTTAAATTGCAGCAATTTTGCGATTGCCATATCATAGGGAATGCTATTGGCCTATTGTACCGTGTGTGTTTTGTCGGCCTTATGGTATTCGGCTGTTTCATTTGATTTTTCAAGCCATGTTGATGTTGGCCCTTAATTTTTAAATTAATTAATCAATTCACTTTTGACGCTTGGAGGTTCTCTAAAAGGAGTCGCATATATCATGACAAATTCATAATGAAATGCAATTAATCCTCTAAAGAAGCGAGAATGTGGCAATCACATTGCGTTCATTGAATGTAAAAATATTTCGAGCTAACATTGTGATGGGACATAAGCAAATTGGCTTGTAAACATACTCCTTGATTTGACTTCAAAAACTGGGGAGGCGTAATTTGCTCCTCCCTTCTCATTGTGCAGCATACTTTGTGTCTGCAAGAACCAAAATGTCGCAGAATTCTGGAAAACATTGCTCCTCAGATGAGGGTAGCCTTGGTGCAAGTAGTCCGATGGATTGAAAACAGGAGTTTCTTTCTCAAATCTATGCAGGGACTTGCTTCTTTGTAGATAGCCAACTGGATTGTAGAGTGGAGATTCTTTCCTTGACATTGAATTTGCTCTTAAACAGTTGTCTATCACCTTAGCCTCCTCCTTGAATCTATCTCTCATATCCCTAATATTTCTCCAAAGTTTACAAGTTCTTGACCTGCTGATAATATTCCATGCCTTGAAACCTGAACCACTGGAATTGCCAGGGACATTGCCGGATGTATATGGGATTCTTTTGCACTCAAAGCAGAAATTCTTACATCTCTCCAAGTCGTAGGCTTTTCTCTTAGCTGCATTAGATAGACATGTATATGCCTATAGAAAAAAATGAGGGCAGGAGATGAATCATGAGATTGTATTCCATTTTACTCAGAAGTTAGTGGGAATTTATGGTATATGGGGGGTTGATCACACACACACACGAAGTCTAGAATCACCAAAGAATCAATAATGCTCATTGTTATAGTACTAGCAGGCTAAGTAAGTGGTTAACCAATAAAATGAAAAGAAAATATCACAAACTAACCTCAGAAACAAGCTTGAAAGCAATTTCAGCCTTGGGATGTTTATTCTTATCTGGATGAAGTTGCAAAGCTGCAGACAAAAAACAACACTCCTCATTATTATTCAGGAGAGAGAGAAAGAGTGAGAATGCAGATTGCACATAAGCATAAAACCAGTTAAACCTACCCAGTTTATGGTATCGCTTGCGAATGATATTTACCCCTGCATTTTCTTCCACCTATGGAGAGATTCGCATCATACAAAAGAACCCAGAAAACTACTAACTAGTTTGCATCAACAAGAAAGGTTCAAAAACTTACTCCAAGAATGCAATACCAATCGATGAAAGTGGGCTTGGCTGGGTTCGAGTTTGAGACAAGTCTATGAACACACACAACAGAACGTGTGGAAATGGAGCAAATCTCTAATACCAACTGGGTCTTGGAATCTGATTCTTGTCCCATTCTCCCCATTTGAGAGAGTGATATGATTTTGGGAATACGGTCATGGAAGTGAACGACAAAACGTTTAAAAAGGGGTTACAAAATAGTGAAAGGTGGTTTGTTTCTTTTTCGTTGGTTTTCAGAGGGCAGTAATAAACAGAAGTGGAGCGGTTAAGAAAAAAGAGCAAGCTTTGCGGTAGGAGATTTTTAACAGTGGAGCAGTTGGTGGGAACAAACAAGTTGAGAGAGATGGAGAGGTTAACGTTATTCTCTCCACGTGGCACTATTTGAGAAGGATTAGGGAGGGACATTTGGTCCTTACGTTTTTTCTTTTCATGTTTAAATTTAAATCCAATTAACTATGTTTTGTTGTTGCCATTCTCTACCGCCTCCTCATATTTGTAGCAACCAACACCTAGACCTAGTTAGTAACATACTCTACTCCTGCAAATAGAACCTCCTAAGTAACTCTCTCTGACAATTACAAAAGTTCGGTACTTGATCTCTTAAGAGTTTTGAAAGAATGATTAAGTCTAAGACGTTGGACCAATTATATTATGTGACTTGATTAAGCCATTTACCAGTTCTTCTGGCTACTTTTCAAGAATTCTCTTTCAGGATCTATTTCTAATGTTGCTTCTTTTTATCAGGGTATTTGTGGAAAATTAGAAACTCACATAACATTTATGAAAAGGAAACGCCCCCCGTTTTTGGTACAGGAAACCCCTTTAATTGGAGGCCCATAACACTTACTGATGCAGATGAAATATGACGATTACAGGTAGAAAAATATATGAAGGGGAATGGAATATAAGGAGCATTTTGGAGGCTGTGCTATTGTGGTAGGTAGATGGCAATATTATTTTGGTACTATATATTTAAATTCAATGAGAAATTACCCGTGAAGATGGGATGGGAGCGTTCAAGTAGTAATAGGGTGACCCACTCATATAATGCCCGGTTGAAGCTAGACATAAAAAGGTACTCAAGGGTAGGTTAAAAAAATGATCAAATAGGCCCCCACCTTGCATCCCTTTGTTCAAAATATCGTATCATTTTTCCATCTTCTTGGAATTCATTATCATGTGTTAGTTGGGTCTTAGGCGAAATGTAACAACTTGCAGTAGCAATGCCTTTAAGGGAGAAGAGAGGAAAGTTAGTTTGTCCTGGTTCAAGTTGGTTTTGGCCCTGAATTCTCAAACAGCTTAAAACCATTTCTAATTTCCCAATTTTGGACAAAAGGGTTTCACCATCACCAGTTTTTAGTTGAAGCAAACTACTGATTCAAGACAGAGGTTTGTACAGTTCAACTATTGAATTTGAAAGCAGTTTATTAAATGTTCTCTTCACGAAGTTGTACAGTTTGAATCAAAGAATTAATTGTATTATTCGTTATGGCATTGGTAACTGAAACTTTGTTTTTAGAGTTTAGAAGCAACTGCATCCAAGATGCGCTTGTTTTTGCATGGGGACCAATTCCAGTTGGGTAAGATGGTACATTTTTTTTTTATTATTATTATGCAGCTCTCATAGCCCAATAAATAGGTCAACAGAATCTGCTGGAATTCAAAATCCAATGCAAAAATTTGGCGGAATTGGGGGATGAGGTGGAATTTCGAAGTCTATGCAACTCTGGGTTAGTCATTTGCTCAATTATGTTATGTCCAATATAAATTTGCCCTGTTCATGAGATGTCCAAGGAAATTTTCTCCCACCGAAGTCTATGAGTTCACTTTGCAGGATGCAGGGTCAATACCCCATTAAATCCAATACGAAGAAATGCACATTGCTATGAACACCTTTGCAAAAGAGAAAAAGAGGACAAATAAAATAAAATAGATAAAGAGAAAAAGTTTGGCACTTTGACCTTGTTTTGAATGTATTTATCACTTGTAAGTTGTAACTTGTTATATATATGCCTTATAAGGGAAGATATAGAATCAAAAGTACTACAGTTTAACATAAACATAAAATTATGTATTATTAAATTCAATTTTAAAATTTATGTATATAAAAATAATATTATTAAAAAAATTATTTAAATATTTAACCGTATCTCAAAAAAAAATCTCTCACTTATCAAATAAAAAATAATATAAAAAATCAAAAAACATACACATGACACAAATAAAGATTTAAAATTGGAAATGAAACTACTACCCGTTACATTCTTTTACACGTCAATTGGGATGTCAAGCTAAAAATTTGATGCTCTGAGAGTGTGCCACTGAGCCATATTAAAGTGAGATTATAAAAGAAAAAAAATGAAACACGTATTAAGGTTATTTTTAAAAAAATAAAGAATATAAATAATCTTTTATACATGTACAATTTTTCATTAAAATTACTTTTAAAATTATTTTTTTTATAAATCTATTTGCTGGTTTTCTTTTCTTTTTCTCTAAGAATTGTATTTTAAAATTTTATTTTGTATAATTAACTAATTACCTGCATATTATTGAATCATGAGAATTTATAAAAATGTCAATCAGTTTAGTAGATAACATTTGATTGTAATTAATTAGAGTAAATTTATAATAAAGTGATGTGGACATTGGAGATGTATTATGCAAATTTCAACATTAGCGAGAATGTCTTTGACAATATTAGACTAAAAACAAAAAGAGACAATAATGTTCATGTCCTTTCTTGTCACGTGCAAATCATTATCAATTAATAATGGAACGATTTTCTTACGTACGACCATCATAATTGACAAAGAATAAAAATTTAGTTCTAACTTTTGATTTCAATTTTAATTTTTAATTTTATATAATTTCTTTTCATATATCTATTAATTTAATTAAATAAAATTAAAAGTAACAAATAAAAAACAAATATGAAGGTGAAAAAAAAAATAAAATCACATCCTCTAAAAAGAAAAGTAAATGAGCTTGAAGCTGCCTATGTAGTTTTTGTGAATGAAATGATTTTAAATGTACTTTATATTGTGATTTTGACATATATGCATATTGCTTTGTTTTTTTCAATTGTCTCATTCTCTGATTATCTTTAATATAATCAATAATTTGGATATAAGTGATATGATTTTAAATTTATTATGCACTGTGGCTTCAGCAAGCGACAATGGTTGAAAGAAATGGTACACTCAATGCAGTCAATTATGTTTTAGTTATTGACTAGCAAATATATATTTCTAAGGTATGTTTTTGTCACCTCCTTATTCATCACATTAATTGTCTTCGAAAAATGACATATAGTTCAAGTCAGTTTATACTTTCAAAATATAAAGAACATCCAAATAAAACTTAAGGTAGAAAAATAAAATTAAAAAATAAGTTCATAGATCAAAATGAGATTTTTACAAATTTTTTTGTGCTGCTTCATTATCTTATGTACTTTTTTCTTTTACCTTGTGTTTTGAATGTTTTTTCATTAACGGAATGGAACAGAATAAGTAGGGATGAATCAGAAAAGAAAGAAATAGAATGAAACATAGTTCTTCCCTTCTTTGTTTGGAAAATTCATTAACGGAACGGAACAGAAATGTATTCCCCCCATTTCACCTCAATTTTGGGAGGAATAAAAATTAGGTATTTGAGGAAAAGATGAGGAGAATGATTTCTTATATGTTTCGTTCCGTTCTTATACATTTTAAAACTCCTAAACACAAAAAATTATTTCTGTTCTTACATTTTCTTTTCGTTCCCTTCTTTACCTGTCATCTAAACATATCGTTAGTCATTAATTAATCTGATATGAATTTAATTGGCACAATGAAGAAATATGAGTAATATATCCATGTTTGAGTTAATAATAAACTCTTAATAACCCATGTCATTTACTACCACAATCAACTAATGAATCAGTTAACTTATTTGATTCTATATACATAAAGCTACATTAACCAAATCATCTCTGTTACTTATTACAATCATATCATCATTATTATCTTTTTTTTTTTTTTTGGACTTCATCATTATTACTATCTTATGTAGTTGTATTGTACCAAAGCGTCGACAAAGCCTAAAGAAGGAGCATTGTTTGGGCCCAATGTGTGAGATCAAGTTCGGCTATTTGGTAGAAGGTCCAACAAACTTTTTAACCTGTCTTCTGTTTCGATAAAATTTGGGCCATATGCACTATATATCAGTCTGGGCCGAAGTTAACAAATTTACATTTTTTCCTCCTATACTAGGCCCACAGGTTAGGGGAAGTACCATCGCTTAGGGTGGGGCCTAAGGATGCCCCAAGGTGGCATTTGAGGGATCAAACATGCCCTCCTTTGCACGCCGGTCAACATTGTTGTGAGGTTGGAACAAAAAGATTGGGAATTAGTGTTCCAATCAGTACTATTAACCCAAATTAGATTTGAACCGGTCAAAAGTCAAATCATGTGAACCAATCATAGTATGATAAGTTGAATCATCATTTTTTTAAAATCAATTTAAATTTAACTTTTTTGAAACTAAAGTGCGTCATTTAATTTTCAATTTATGATAACTAAAACTCAGCAACTCCCTTAATAACTTATCCATGCAAGACAAAAATAGGAATATGTATTACAAGAATAGTTTTTCTTCTATTTATAATAAATTTGTTTATTTCTCTCATTTTATTTATTCGATGTGGGATTAACATAATATAAAAAATTTTAGCTTTTTTATTTATTTATTAGATGTGGGACTTCCATGTATTAAAGAAAGAGATTAATGTGCTTAATACTTATCAATTTGACATTGTTATAAATGTATTTCAATCTTTATATTATATTATTTTATTTATATACTAAACATATGTATAATATGTATATTATATATATATATAATATGTATATTATATCAGTTCATATATATATATATATATATATACACACACAAAATCAAGTTCAACTGCAATTGAACATCAAAATTTTAAACTTGCTGTACTTGTTTAGTGACCGATGTAGTCTTAAAAACATTAATTAGGGATACAAGTGCTATTAATTGGTGGTGTACATGGGTCGGGTTGGGTCGGATTTAAGAAGAAAAAATATTCAAATTAATTAATTGAAGTTGGGTCGATTCGAGTCAGTTTTTATTAATTTTTTTCGTGTAACCCGACTCGAATCAATTCGAGTACCATCGAGTTGATTCGGGTCAAGTAATCTAGTGGTCGAGTTGGTCGAGTTAGATCGACCCGTAAACACTTTCTAATAAAAATTATTCAAAACGACATCGTTATTTAGGTCATCAAGTCATTAGGTTGGTTCACCAAATTCGTTACCTGAATCGATGATTAGACAAATTTATCGAGTCTGACTCGAACTGACCCGCCTATCCGAATTAACCTGGATATATATGATCGGGCGAATCGAGTTATTCAAATTCGCGAGTTTGCAAGTTGAGTTGTGCAGCCCTAACTACGTCTCATTGGCAAATGGCAACAATTTTACTTTTACTTCTAATCAATCGTTTTTTTTTTCCAACTTACATATCATCATAAATTAAAATCATTCTTATAATGATGAATAACTCACAAAGTTTATGGTTGCATTAAATGTATACTTCACATGTGTCATATTTATAAAATATAAAATCAACCCAATGTTGTTTTCAACATAAAAACTTGTATTAAATTTAATCTTCCATTTAATTATACACAAAATTTGAATATATTTATGAAAATATAATGCGCAAGATTTAGTAGTTACTACCTAACTATAATTTAACGGTCGAATCGGCTAAAATATTTGTTACAAACAATTATTGGATGGTTAAGTGTACAATTATTTCACTGGATTCAATGGATCATTACTCATAATATAAAGCTTTGAACATGTAAGATTGTTTCAACGGCATAGATTATAAAACAGTGGAGCCATCCTCCATCTAAAAACTCAATTATTATAGAGGAATGGAACTGAACTAATGGTGATGTCGGGTTGGATCCAGGCAGCCCGTGTGTGCATGTGACCCGAACTCCCTGTCCTTATCTTCTTCCACTTCCACATCCTCATTCCTCACGCCACGCCATTGTGATATCTGTTACTTTGTGTTATTGATAAACCCCCCAAGAGAAATTCTTGCCTAACGTTAACGTGCCCAGTCCCACCCTCTCATCCTTTTCTTTTCTTTTCTTTCGGGCAATTTTTACTTACTATTTTACCCAATTCACGCCCACCATGATCATGATTTCGAAAACCTGCGAGGGCATTATAGTCATAATGAACCAAGCTTCTTGTGCCCAAAAAGGCACATTCTCAATTCCTCACCTCTCACCTACGTTTCATCAGTTCCACACTTCACACTCCAATACCAATCCCAAACCCAAATCCAAATCCAAATCCAAATCTATCTTCTTTTTCTTCCATTTCCCAAACCCTAGAAAATCCCCCTTCATTTTTATTCCCATTTCGTTCTTCTCCCTATCTCCGGTTCCATGGCCGCCGGGACAATGGCGACCGCGGCCGGAGCGGCGGTGATACTCCTGATCTTGAGCAGGAGGCTTGCAAGGAAGGACGAAGACAAGGGCGGGGATTCGTCGAGATCGAGCGTTTCGGTTAGGAGGAGGAGGCTTGCTCGGAGGCCAGCTCAGCCGCCGGCGAATCTGTTGGAATCAATTGTGACGTTATCGGAAACGTTGAGGTTCACTTACTCGGAGACTCTGGGCAAGTGGCCCATCGGAGACTTGGCCTTTGGTATCAATTACTTTATGCGCAAGCAGGTCAATTTCCATATTCTTATTCCTCATCAATTTTAGGGCTTGAAAGGTGCAAGCTTTTAGTTTTTTATTATTGTGTATGAAATGAATGGGTGTGAGAGTTGTTGCAGGGTAATTTATCAGTTGCAAGTGTATATGGTGGAAGTGATTGTGTACAACTGAAAGGCCCTCAAGTTATAGCTGAGTTACATGAGCTGTTGAGGTTGTTGACATTCTGCATACTTTTCTCCAAGAAACCATTTCCCGTGTTTCTAGATTCTGCAGGATTCTCCCTCCACGATGTCCTCCTACACAAGCCCAAAGCTGGGGTATCTATCTTGTGTCCTTATTCTCTTTTATATTATATAATTACTCTATTTCCATATGTTACTCAATACATCTTACAAAACATGTTCTACTTTTCATGCTAAATATGGATTTGCTCCTTTTCTCTTTCCTCCTGTATCTTCTATCTATATGTCCATCTTACTTTCAACTGCTAAACTGTTTTAGAATGGAGTTCATCATTTTTATGCTCAATTGTAACTGAATTGATTTGATGTCATGAAATCTTATTGCAGCTTCTGAAGCCTGCTTTCACAATTATACGTGATACACAATCAAAATGTTTCCTTCTATTGATCCGGGGAACTCATAGCATAAAAGACACACTGACAGCTGCAACCGGTGCTGTGGTCCCCTTCCACCATTCTGTTGTAGATGATGGTGGGATAAACAACTTGGTTTTAGGATATGCACACTGTGGTATGGTTGCTGCGGCTCGTTGGATTGCAAAGCTCTGCACTCCTACACTACTTAAGGCTCTTAGTGAATGTCCCGACTTCAAAGTTAAGGTATTGTTCTATTTTCTACTTGGAAGAACATCATGATTCTACAGCTTTATTTACTGATTTGAGAACTCACCCAGTAATGGAAATATTATTGTATTCCGTTTTTCCTTTCATTTCTTTATTTCCTACTTCCTATCTTTTCACTTTAAATGCCATATTCTTTCATAATTTTTTAATTAAAATTGTATGTATTTTTATTTAATCATGCAACTCATCATATGCATGCCTTTTTATCTTTCCGTAGATTGTTGGACACTCGCTTGGTGGTGGTACTGCTGCACTGTTAACATATATTCTTAGAGAACAAAAAGAGTTCTCTTCAAGCACTTGTGTCACATTTGCCCCAGGCATGTAGTTATACTAACTTATTTACATCTAAAGTTGTTATTCAATTGAGTAATTAACTAATTCATCAGATTTTGTATTGTTTAACTCACCACATGATCTTTAATAATTGTGCAAGTTACATTGAATTATCCTTTCATTTGATAATGGTCAAATACATTGGTGTTGGCCACGAGCTGGTGCTGTTGTTGTAATAAGATTGGGCGGTGATATGAGATTTCAAATTACTACGACAAACATTATTATTGAGACATACAAGCATGAGATGTATATAGCTATATAGCCTGATTTGTATTATAATTTATGGCAAAAGTAATCGTTTTCAGTAGGAATGCTTATTTTGACCTCATAGTTGCAAAATTTAAGTCGAACTTCTTTCCAAATAAGCACTAAAGAAGAGATGAGGGAAGTAAGAATGCCTATTTTACCATGATATATATATTTGTTTTGAAATTATTGTGTACTAGTGATCTTTGTCCATGATTCTGGTCAAATATTTTGCCTGTGGGATTTGCTTTATGACATTGAATTTTCTCTAAAATATGGGAACCTTGCCTGTCTTGTCATAATCATTATTGCTAAGTCCTTTTTAATTGTCATTTTTGCAGCTGCCTGTATGACATGGGAGTTAGCTGAATCAGGGAAGCACTTTATCACTACCATTATAAATGGTTCTGACCTAGTGCCCACATTCTCAGCTTCCTCTGTTGATGATCTCCGTTCCGAGGTGCTCTAACTAGTTCTCCCAATCTAAGATGGTTTTGGCTAATATTAATTTTAATTAATTAATTTCTGATGTTATCTGTTAGAAAATGCTTCGTTCTTCACTCAAGTTTGTTTTCATTAGGTCACTGCATCATCTTGGTTGAATGATTTACGGGATCAGGTTGAGCATACAAAGGTCCTGAATGTTGTCTACCGCTCTGCCACTGCACTTGGATCTCGCTTACCATCTATATCTGGTGCAAAAGCCAGGGTAGCTGGTGCAGGTGCTATTCTGCGGCCAGTAACCAGTGGCACCCAGGTAGCTTCTATCACCCTTGCCTCTATTTGACATTGAAAGTACTTAGTGCTCTTCAGGGATTTAGTTTCCAATTAGATATTCACTGGTCATTGGCAAGAGTTTACTTTTGCAGTTATCCAATCATGCATAATATGAGGGGACAACTGATCCGTTGATCTTGAGTCTTGACAAATGTGCTAGTGTTCAAGCTGTTTCTATAATTATAGATCTTTCTGCACAGGGATTTCCCATATATTTTATCTTATCGAGATCCTACTTTATACCTGCAGGTTGTGATGAAGCGTGCACAAAGTGTTGCTGAAGCTGTTGTCAGAACTCGGTCATCATTGTCATCATGGTCTTGCATGAGTGCACGTCGTCGGAATATTGGCTCGTTGCCAAACTCTAAATTAGAGAACTTGGCTGAAGGATCTCTGGTATCCGAGAGAGCGACTGAATCTCTTTTGACTGAAGAGGTAGTTAGAGAGCCTATGCTGAACAAGGATGGATCTAATTCCTCAAGTGGAGGCTCTGGCCATGATGACACAGATGAAGAGGAACAACTCATTCCTGCTAATCAGTACATTACCACTTCCACGGTTGATGACATCACTGAAGGTGAATTGTGGTATCAACTGGAGAAGGAGCTTCAAAAACAGGATAATACCCTGAACGAATATGCTCAGGAAGAAGAGGCAGCCGCAGCAAAAGAGATCACTGAAGAAGAGAATCAGTTTGTTGACACTGCAGAAAGTAGAAATCCAATCACAACATCTGATAACTTGGATAGCCATCGATTTTATCCCCCAGGCAGAATTAAGCATATTGTCCCTGTACCTTCGTCCGATAATTCTAATTCAAACTCTGGTGGTCCCGTTGAGGAACATGTCTGCTTATATGAAACACGTAGAGAGCTGTATAGCAAGCTCAGACTTTCTAGAACGATGATAAATGATCATTACATGCCCATGTATAAGAAGATGATAGAACTATTAATCCGAGAACAAGAGAAAGATAGCAGCTGTAATATGATAATGTGAAATAGAATAGCAAATGGAAAAATATCAGTGAATACAAATATCAGCTCTCTAATTTATTCATCTTTCTGCCACTCATCTTTGATAAGTATCATAAGTAAGAGTCTTCTGTGGACTTGTGTAACTAATTAAAACATGAAATAATGTCCGAGCAAAGTTACTGGCGTGATTCTGTGCCCCTATACACAATCATTGTTTCATATTATGTTAATATTAAATTGATAAATTGCCAAAAGAGATAAAGAATTATCATTATGTTTTTGAATATTTTGTGATACGCTTTATTATTCATTATTCACAACAATAACTTCAAATTTATTATTTAGGCTTATGTATGAAATATTTATCGCTTAATCAACATTGCAAAACATGTATGAAATATTTATCTAGGCTTAATCAACTTTGCAAAACGTACTTGCCACGACCCATATTTCAAATCAGGTAAGAAGAGCTTCCGAAGAGGCTGCTCTGCATAAATTATTGACTTAAGCCCGCCTTGAAATTAAGAGTCAATAAATAGCTCACAAGAGTATATACAAATTTAATACTACGTTTTTGGTTGGTGAGCCTCCCCTTAGAGGAGAAGCTTCCAAAAATTGACGGGCAAGCCCCAACCAAAGTAGGGCGGGTCTCGCTCGTCTGATACGGTGTGTTCGTAATATCAGGTGTTGGCACGACCCGTCGTCTCTAAACGATCATTGACGAGTCGCCTTTCACCCCCTGACAGGACAGGTTAGATTTCTAATTTCTTGCTTTCGTTTATTTATATGCAGCTCCCCATTCTCTACTTTATAAAATCTTCGATGTGGGACTTGCAATGCCATGCTGTTGAAATTTGGAACAAAAGATAACAAGTCTCCAATCCTATCCTCATTGATTCAACCCCTTCCCCTTAGATACACACTAATTAGTAATACATTAAATAACGTTGGTGTTTACGTGTTATGAATTTTCTTATGTATAAACTTCATGCAATACTCTTGCTTCTTTGGATATCATATGAAGACCATGAGAGATTTTGGATTTTCTTGTCGTTGTTGCCATTGCCAATGCAAAAGACTTGGACCCAAGAGTTGTCCCTTCTCAAGGGTAAAAAATGAGTATAGTAATTGGCAAGATCGTCATCCAACACGGTCTTTGTATTTCAACTTCAAAACCTGCTGGCTCAACCTCTCAGAGGAGTTATTCGGCAGTATTAATGACACTTTGCAACCAGGATCTTGATTGTATGGTGCTCGTGGCTTGGCTATTCGCCCCGTCGCGTGTCCAAATATCTATAGAGTTGTGTGCTTCGTCTTCTGTGGCAAGCGGTGATTTTCCAATGATACCGGACACCTTACATGATTGTGTGAACACGCTAGCTCCAAAACTCAATTACGTGAATAAAAATATTTAAAACTCAATTAGACTCAATACTCCACAAGTCAATTAGGATTAGGCTTCACCAGCTAAACTTGCTGAGTTGCCGTGCTACGTTTTAACATCTCTGGGCTTCACAATGTCTTAGGTCTCTCACAACGCTACCAAAACTTTTGCCAGTAGCAACTTGGAGACAATTCTTCCAATGCTGGTTGCAGCAATTGCCTCAGTGTCCTACAAAAAGTTCCAAATTATTTGCATCCTCATCGTCCTATTGACCATTCTCTTCATGCTAATGAACTTTTCATGGTTCTTTTCATGGTTTTTTAACCTCTATGGGATCTTGCAAAATTTTTTTTTTTCATTGATGATATGTCTATGAGATCGGGACCTGTAATACAACTCTTCCCTATTTAGGTAATGACAAGAACAAGAAGCAGCTGCAAGTCTTCTCGCGATCTTATTTAAAGAAACTATAGTATACATGCCTGCTACAAAATGAAATGATTAACATATAACCAAATTAGTGCATAGGGGAGGATTTTTAGATCAAAGTCTATTGCATTAATATTACAAGTTTTAGTTTTACCTACGTCTTAGAGAAAATAATCCTATAGGTTGGAGATTTTCATATGCAGTCTTATCAGACAATAAACCATAGCGTGGAGTCAACACAGACGAAAAAAATAAAGAATGGCTCCTGTCGTCAATTTCTTTTTTAACACCCAGATAGGATACGACGTTTATACTGCATCTTACTCATCTACATATTATACATTTATTTTAGCTTTATATATAATATGACAGTATTTAGGGCATACTCACATCAAATATCACACTTACATCAAATACAATATTCCATATAAATATTGTATTAATATATAAAAAATATTAAATTTTATTAAGAAGTGTTTTAAAGATATTAAAATTAAAAAAAATTAAATAAAAATAAGAATTTTTTTCAATTTTTAATATATTAAATATTTTATTTTAATATCCTTATCTAGTATAAACTATTTATCACAATCCAAAAACATTTTCCTTTGTTTTTTAATGGAGCGTGCACCGTCAAATACTTTCAGAAACGTGCGGCGGCGGCCCCCACATAAATTTTGCTAGTGACCAATGCCCAATAGAGGCTCTAGCATTATTATTATTATTATTATTATTTTGATGAATTTTGTTATATTTTTTTACAATTTTTTAATAATTATTTTAATATTAAATAAAAAATATTAAATAAAAAATAAATATATTTAATATCTTAAAAACATAAAAAAAATATTCAATATATTTTTTATTTAATAATTAAGAAAAATAATAAAAAATTTAAATAAAAAAATTTAAATTATTCTTTTATAATTTCTCTAACATTACCCGTAAATATAATGCAGCAACGGAGCGATATCCAAATTCCAACCCACTGCATGTAAAAATAATATTTGTAGAGTTACCAGCTTCATTCACAAATTAGAGAAAAAATTTTAGGTGGATATAATATATTATGTTATTATTTAAATATTTAAATTATTATTTATTATATATAAAAATATTTTTAATAATTTATATAATTTTATAATAATTTTTATTATTTTATATATATTAAATAATAATTAAAATATTTATGATAGATCATATTTATTTAAAAATTATTTTAAATTATATATTTATTAATAATATATCTTCATTCTAGAAAACTGCCCACTATCAATTTATTAATATATCTTCATTCAAGAAAGCTGCAGTGTTGGCAGTTAAAACAACCTCTCTATCTCTTACCCTCCCTATTTCCAATTTGCTGGGGTGACTCTAGTACCATCTTCTATCCAGACGCTATAAACGAGAATAATCAAATTCGGTAAGGAAAATGTTTTTTTATCATTAAATTTTTCACCTCATATAAATACTGTTGATGTAAATATGAATAAATATTAAAATATATTATATTTTAAGGTGAAATAAATGTATTGTATATCAATATAAAAAAAAGTATAAATTGAAATGTAAAAAATAACGAGATTGATTCAAAAATAGCAAACCCCAAAGGCTCTCAACTATATCGGCTATTGGATCTTATCAACCACCGTAACGGGTTTTCAAAGACTCGGGGGGTTCTTCCTCCATGATGCTTGTACCCACTTTTTCAAAGTACTGACGAATGGTTGTTTTACGGTCCGCAAGGAAGGTATGATCCAGAAAATTATTGTAAGCTTCATCACCAAGGCTTTTTGCGGCCAGGACACTGCAATAATTCGTTACAATCAGTTAATTTCACAGATACACCATACATGTCAGATTACATTAGATGATTAGAATATGGTCTACAAATGTCATTTAACAGATAGAGGTTATAAGCTGATGCATTGGAATCATTGGATTCCTCTCAATATCAAATACAATGGCTTACAACAGTTATTCCAATTTCCACTACTTAAAAGAAAGCGTGGAAGAGCTAGATAATTCATAAAGTTGTATGTGGCCGATAACGTAGATATTTAACCCTCTTTCCTGAATTAGCGGCTAAAAAACAATTTATTTAAGTCCTTCAACAGTAAGATCACAAAGCCAAAGCACCAAAAGACAATAGGTATTGTCAATAACGATTGACACAGTTGATAAGAATAGATCTGTCAACTCCAGCTTTCAAATCCAGCTAGGATCTGTTGTTGGTGGGTTAAGCACTTCTTGAGTCTAAGGGACTGCCCTGACATACATACATATGGTTGACATATTAAGAAAATTAATCATGTTTAAAGTTGATACCAATTAAATGTTCTCCCCCGCGCTCCCCAGAAAAATATTTTGCATGCAAATCTCTAGAAGATAGTATTAGTTTGCAATGACTATCTGATGTTCAAACCCAGGAGGCGTTTATAACAATTCCATTTCAGTGTTTCTCATCTATAAATAAATAATAAAACCATCACAAGCAATAGCTTTAGTATTTATTAGTATAAAACAGAGTACCTACCAGTGACGAAGATAAACACGGCATGGTAAAGCATCATCCCGCCAGATCTTATGGATTTTATATTCTCCATATTGTTGAAAATATATTTCCCTGCCCTCTGCAGGAAAATGGCACAGGTATAAGGTAATCTTCCAGTTATATAATGATATATAAATTATAAACTACATGGGTAGCAGCATGGAAACGTGGTGAACATTATCATAATGTAAAAGATAATCCCACTTCACAGCTTGCAAATTTGTGCTTAATTAGCTTTTCCCTTGTCAATACTTGATGTAAAAGAAAATCCCACTTCACATGCATGTCAAGTTGAAGTACTTAATGTCAATTTTTTTTTTAAAAGCAGAACAAACTTGAAACATTACCCCTGCATTTAAATTTGAAGAATTCCTCATCGGTGCAAGAAGCACAAAGGACCTGCATGGATGACACCACAAAACCATCAATCCATAAACCCCACACCACACCTCACAAATAAATATAGCAAAAAAAAAAAAAACTTGGCATTAAAGTTAAGAATAAGAAGATTGCTACAGATGTAACATCTGAATAACATACTGCTGGATTGGTAAAGGGCTTCCCATCTAGTGATTCAGGGACAACCTATAAGAGAAAAAACAAATATCAAATTATATTTATACTTGAAGCAGGTGTCAAATTGGATTTTATATTATCACGAGAACAAACTCACAAGCAAAAGACAATTAACAACTCACAGCTAAAAAGCGATATTCGCGCTCCCTTTCAATAAATGCTGGAATCTGACTCCATTGAAAAAACAATTGTTCAGTTAAAACTTGAAAATTATTCACAGGCACAGGATAAATGTATCAACAATGATATTTACTCCCTGTACTATTAATTTTATCACTTTTTTTTTTAGCATTTTATCTCACTTAATCACAACTATTCAATAATGGTGTGAATAGTAGTGTAATACCGAAAATGATGTGAAAACATCATTTCCCTAAATGTATTCCTCTCACCTGACCCCTTCAACTTCAAGATGAAGAGATTAAGTAAGATTAAGTTGAATTTTGAAAATGACCCTCACTAATAATTGAAACTGAAAGAACTGAACTGAAAAGCCAATACCTCGATTTTCTTAATCTCAAAAACAGTGAGTAGAATGGTTTCCCCGTCACAAGGCTCAACAGAGAGGCCTGCAATTTCCTGCAAAGTAACAAAAAAATCAGGAGAAGATAAGTAGCAGTAGTAATCAGGAGAAGATTCCATAAATTAAAATAAATGAAACAAAGAAACCTCAGTTTTGCTGTTGGCAATGCCGCGAGTGAAAAAGAAGCCTCCGACGACGGTGAAGACACGGCGGAAGCCGGTTAAGCTGCCGATTCTGAAGTTAGTGAGTTCCGGGAATGTGCATCTGGCACTTTTCTCTGCCTCAAATGACATCACGTTAGGATTTCATAATGCATTAATTAAGCGGAGCAGAGGGATTGCAAAGTGAACGTACCGGAGAGGAGAGAACCGAAGCCGCATATGGAGATGTAACCGTCCGGTGAGGCTAAGGCTTCGAAATCGGACTCGTCGTTGAGCTCCTTCACGCTCAGGTGCCGGAGACGGAGATCGGAGGACATGTTCATCGGAATCAGGTGGCGACTGAGACGAGTGAACAACAATGGTGTTGCTTCGAAGCATATAAAAAATGAAGGAGCGAACGTAGATGACACGCGCAGAGATGGGGCGAGTGAGGATTCGAGAATGTGACCTATAGAGTTGGAGCTAATATGATTGGTGGGCCTTTCATGCGTATAACGCATTCCCACGCACTATGGGTACTTGGAAGGTGCTTGCTACGGTACCCTGCGTAGTTGAGGGGTACCGAACCCTCTTCTGCAATGTGTTTCTAATCTTATAATAATTCATCAATTTTTATTTTAGTTTGTCTTTCTTTTTAAAACATATGATCAACTCTTAATGTATATGATGACTTATTCTTTTTAATTCATTTTCTTTTTGTTCTTCATTTAATTTTTTTGTTTTTATTGTATAGTCAAATCTTTCACCTAATCCTTTTAATACCCATGTTATATGTTCTAATTTAATTGTTTATTTCGTTTTAATTTTCTTAATTCCTTAATTCTCTCCATTTTCTCCTTATTCATTTTCTAAGTCCTTGCTCTGATACCAAAATGACACCAGATTCAATAAATCCAGATTTATTGATTTAATTGCTTTATTATTCATTTTATTATTTATTGCGTTATTATAGATTGACACCAAATTCAGATTCATTGCTTTATTTTTATATTTTTTCTTTTATATATTTTGATAATATATTTACTTGTATTGATAGTCTTCTTATTTCATTATCTTTTTATTTTTTTTAGTTCTGTAAATTTTATTGGTTTAGGTATTTGTTCTTCTTTGTACTCTAAATATTTTGGATTATTTATAAATATATCGATTTCAGTTATTTTATTTTTCTCGGGATAATGAATTTTTTCAATATCAGTGAATAGGTATGGTATATCAATTTTATCATTATTTTTGAAAGTAATACTATAATGTGAGTTTGTTAATGCATAGCTTACGCAATAAGTAACTGAAAATATTTTATCTCCTAGTTTCATTAGATTCTTTCTTAAAAAATTATGTTCTAAGGTAAGCGTTTGATTTATTCGTTAAGTATTTAATGGTATTTCAATATTTGGTCTAATTTCAAATTTTAATTTTCCATATGTTGGATTTCCTTTTATTACTCCTAATATTTTATCTTTTAGATCATTAATTCTATCATCTTTTAAAATCAGTTCTATAGGTGAATTTATTTCTTCTTGGAAAGTTGATTTAATCAATACTTGTACTGCTCCAATATGTATATATCCTATTTTTCTTCGATCTTCATCTCTTTTTATATTATTTTTTAAATCTATTAGTTTCTTTTTATTATGTAGTTGTATACTGGTATTTCCTTGGGTGTCTGTTATGTCGATTGACATTTAATTGCTTAATTTTTCATAATAAATAATATTATTTATTTGATTAACTCTTTTTAGTATTCCACTTAATCTTTCTTTTTCTTACATATTAGCATTTTTAGATAGATCTAATTTTTCTTTCTGTATTTTCTTAAACAAAGATTTATTAATTAAAATACTGCCTAAATAGTTTCCATCTTCTTCAGTAATTTGAACGTGTTCTATATCTTCAATCTTTTCTATTTCCATTTTAAGGTGTAATACTTAGATACTTTTTAAAGTCATGTATACTAAGTTTGATTTGGGGAATTCTTATTTGCTTATTATTGGCTGTTATAATTAATTCTTCAGATCGTAATTCATATGGGTTAACTGCTTCGAGAAAATCTATTCCTAATAGTAATTTAATATTTGTATCTTCTTCAACATATAATTCTATTTGAAACAAAGTTTCTATATCAAAACAAAATTCTATAATTGTTTTTTCATCAAAAATCTTTTTTTTTTGTTTATATAAAATCGTTTTTCTTGGATTGGTTTCTTCTGAATTATTTATTAAATCACTACTTATATAACTAAGGCATGAACCAGTATCAATTAGTATTGGTATAATAAATCTATTTACACTTCCTAATACATGATATTGACAATAATTATTAGATAAAAGGTTAATGATCATACCTGGTCTGGGTTTCTTTAGAATCTACTGGCTTCTTCTTTAATTCTTCAAAAGTTCTCCAGTGCCCACTACTGCTTCTGTGAAGGTTGAATAATTTTTAATGATACTAGTTATATAATAAGTAAAGGTTTTTTAATAAGGAAAGTATTTATTGATACGTAATCATAAGTACAGGGTAACTGGATACACTCTCAAGTATCCGACTAATCTCTTTCAGAGAATAACACAACCTCACAATTGAGATTTTTGAAAGGGAAAACAAAGATTCCTCCTTTCCTTTGCCTCAGCATAAGAGGACTTTTTTATACACAAGAGTCTGAGAGTCTAATTACAAAATCATCCTTGCACTCGTAAGTGCTTACATCAGAAACTTAATAATTTACATAGTGACGTCAGGGCTTACATCATTCTTCGATTATTGCTTCATCCGACCCGTCATCTTTTGGCTTGTCGGTGTCGGCCAATACTTTTTCTGTTTGGCATCTTTCGCATACGTGATTGCTGCTAACTTTAATCATTGTACAAAGTTGATTGAGGACAGTTGGACGATACTTCATTTGTGGACCTTGGAGTGTGTAGAAGGGCAACTCAAAACTTGTCAGTAGGTTCATGTCTTTTTCCCTGATTACTTTTCCGCTTGTCTTGCTTAAGAGTAAAGTATTGGGCCCTTTGTATAGGGTTTTGATGAATGATTCTTTGCCGATGTTCTGGCATTGTGAGAAAATGCTTGCCAGCTGGTTACTCAGTATCTGAGTGATTTGATCTTCTTCATAGACAACACCTATCGGTTCGTCTTTTAATGAAAAATTATTATTGTTTATTCCAACAAACACTAGATGCTTAGCAGGCTGCTTAGTGACGAAGTCTAGGTAGGCTGAGTAGAACTTTAGAAAAATACTTCGTTCTTTGGCGACATTCTTTTTGAACAACTGAACTGCTTCCTTAAAATTATGAAGGAAGAGATTAATTTCTTCTGAATTCATACTTAGGTAAAGACAATCAATAAATCCAAATTAGAACATATTGAAAGTAAGTATAGACGGAGCTCTTGGGAGGAGAATTGCTTTGATACAGAAGAGTTTTCGGTCGACCGTATAGAAACAGTTGACCTTTTCTTTGTCATTCCAATTAATCAATCTTTCAAAATTTTCCCAGAAATGTTCTTTTGAGAATTGAACTTATAATTCGTGATCTTTTCTGGAAGTAATCTGAAAATTATCCAGTGAGGATGGAATTTTTTTGAGTACTTTGAATGGTGACTGCATTACTGGGGGATTTTTTGTTGTTTCAGAAAAAGTTCTTGATCCAAGATAAATTTCTTTTCCTTTTGCCTGATATTCTTTGAGTACTTTTTCGGCTTCGTCCTTTGATGGATAAGATTTATGTAGAACTCCAGAAATCTTTTGACAATATGGTGCTGCTTTGTACCAATCGTCATAAATACCTGGGAAAGGTCCATTGAATATTACATACCACTTGTCCTTTTTCTTTTCTTCTTGTTGGAATTTCTGAAATGCTTCTTCAAAGAATCCTTTTGCTTTAAGTTGTAGTTTTAGGACTTTGATATCTGCTTCAATAAGTTCTAATTCCTTTAGCTTTTGCTCCTTCAGTGCTTCTTTAAGCTCCAGCTGCTTTTTGAATATGTCTATATTGCTTTGTTGCTCCATTCTCTTGAAAGTATATCTATAAGAACATTCTTTTCGCCTTTAATGTGAGAGATTGAATAATTATATTCAGCTAACTTCATTTGCCATCTTATTAGTCGCCCTTGTTTATAAGTGTCTTTGTGGTTAATATTTTTAAATCCTGCAACATAAGTAGAGTCAGTTCGAACAATAAATTTTTTGTCTAGTACATAAATTCGATATTTTTCCAACATACGGATGAGTGCCAAAGTTTCTTTTCCGTGCGTTGGATAATTAATTTCACTATCCAAAAAAGTTCCAGACATGTATCTGCATAGTAATTCATTCTTTTGTCCAGGGGGTTTTGCTTTCATAACACCACCCCAACAGTCATTTGATGCGTCAGTTTCAATAATAATTAAATCATCATTAGACGGATGATATAGTTCAGGAAGATCCTGACATGAATGCTTTAATTTAGTAATAATTGCTTCATCTTCTTCGGTCCAAGACCAAAGAGCATCCTTCTTTAGTTTTTTCTGAAGTATCATTCTTTCTGCAGCAAGATTCTTTATGAAACCTTCATTAGAAATATATGTTAATAATCCCAAAAATTTTTGTAGTTTTTTTTTATCCTTTAATTTTGCTGGAAAATTCTGAAGTTTTTCTAATACATGTTTTTGCATTATTATTTTTCCTTTTTCAATTTCTAATCCAAGATAATTAATTTATTTTGAGCTAAAACAACTTTCTTTTTACTTAAAACTACTCCATTTTCTAAACATTTTTTAAGTATTAGTTCAACCTTATAAAAATGATCGTTTAAGTCTTTATTAGAGAATACTAATATATCATCAATGTAAATAAGATAGAAGTCTTTAAATTCTTTTAATATTAAATTCATTCTTCTTTAGAAAATTCCTGGAGACTGCTTCATTCTCATAGGAAGTATAGTCCATTCATATTGACCATGAGGACAACTAAATGTTGTTAGAGTTTTAGATTCTTCCGTAAGCCTCATTTGATAAAATCCAGACTTACAATCAAAAGTACTAAACCAATGCATATTTCTTATTCGTTCAATAATTAAATCTTTTCTTGGTAAGTAATATGCATCTCCTTCTATCGCATCATTTATTTGTTTATAATTAATTACCACTCTTCGTTTATCTCGTTTTATTTCATTATGATTTTCAACATAAAATGTTGGTGCTGAGTGTTTACTTTTTGATGGTCTGATTAATCAATTTTCTTCCATTTCTTTAATATCTTTTGCAAATTCATCTTTATTTTGTTTTGTATAGATCATAGGTTTACATTTTATTTCTTTCATAGGATCTTTTAGTTTTAATTCTATTAATTCCATATTTTTATTATTAATATTTGGATCTAAGGGATTTTCACTGCATGTTTTCTCTAGTAGTTAATATGAGCCAGAATTGTTCTTCCTGGTTCTAAATTAATTAGTACATAGCGAAGTTTTTGGCATAAAGTATCTACTAAGTCACTACGTTTTAGCGTGCTAAACTCTGATCGTTTTGTAGAGTAGGTACATGTATAAAAGTGAATAATAGGAATATTAATAATTTCACGTAATTGTTTTGCTAGAATATAAGGTGTTTTAATAGAAATGTAGTCTAAATATTGGCAAAATGATGCATATAGTCGTAAGAAATTATTTCCTAAGATCATGTCTAATCCTGTCTCTTGTTGATAAATGGTTGGTACGATAAATATTTTCGTTTGAATAATTAAAGTAATTCTTTTTACTACTAAAAATAGAGAATGTATTGATCCATTTGCAATTTGTATTTTTAATGGTTTGTCTAGTTTTTCCCATTTATCCAATAATGCTTTTGTTGCCAGATAAATACTTGCTCCTGTATCAATATAAGCTTCAGTTTCTTTATTACTTTTCAAACGTTAATTTTAATATATGTACTATTCGAATTCTATTTCTTCTGAAGATAATTCATTTTCTGAATATTCATATATACTATTTTCAATATTACTCAGTTCATCTTCTATAGGTTCAAGGTTATATAGCTGGTAGACTTGTTTTATTACTTTTGATTTTTCCTTAAATTCATTTTCTTTCTTTTGTGGACATTCATTAGCATAATGACCTTCAACATTACATATCCAGCAAACACATTTCTTTTTTCCTTTTGGACAATATTTTCGTGGAGTATTCTTTTTTCTTTTAAAATATTTTCTTTTAGTATTTTTATAAGCTCTTTTCTTAGGGTATGTTTTTCTAAATCTTGGATTTTTTTTATAATATCTTCTTCTTTTTATTTCTCGATTGCATCCATAATTTCCTGGATTTTCAATTTCTAGTATATTACAGCAAATTGCATTTCTTCTCCTATTTAATTGTCTAATTGTTTCTCTCTGAAGACATTGTTCTCTTAATTCATTATAGAGTATTTGAATAATTCTTTGTATTAGCAGTTTTTTTTGTTATATTTGTCAAATAGTTCTTATTTTCGCGTTAAGTAATATGGAAGTTTATCAATAAATATATCCATATATATTGGTTTAGTTTCTATATTTAATTGATAGTAATATTTTTTATATTCACAAATAAATTTTTCAACTTCACACATATTACATAATTGCATTTTGTTTAAATGTGCCTTAGCTTTTTCGTGTAAGAATTTATTTACTTCATTTCTGTGTTCAAATATATTATATCCTATAAATTCTTGATAGATTAGCCCCATAATTAGTCGAACAAATTCTTGATTATTACTAACAGTTCTTGAATAATGATGCCATGTGTTGTCATTAATACTTGTTAAAATTTTTTGTACATTTCCTTCGATTTTATACACAATTAAATTTTTAACATCCAGTAAATTTAATCCATTAAATTTTTCATCTGTTGCAATTAATAACGTTATTTCATTAGTTCATTGTAACAGAACTTCTTCTTTATTTGATGCACAATCAATATTTAGTCTAGTTCCTGTTCTAATTTTTTCATAATGAGGTTTATATTCCTCTGGTACTGAAGTCCATTTTCTATTTTTTCTAGCATATCATTTATTATATATAGTTTCTTATTCATATTTATCTCATGTTTCTTTTGGATATCCCCAATATTCTTCCCATTTTCGCTTTTGTATTCGTATTATTTGTCTCTCATTTTTCATATATATTTCATCAAAATCGATTCATCATCCAAAGTATTATAATTTAGTATTACTTTTTCATTTTTTTTTTGTTTCTATTTGTTCAATTTTTTGTATTTGTTTATTTTCTTCTTCAATTATTTTTAATTGTTCTAATAATTGTTGAATCTCTTCAATGTTTGTTGATTTTCTTATTAAATCTGTATATTCTTCTTTTATCCTCTCTATGAAGTAACTGATTTTAGAAATTTTGAAGGTTCTACTTCTTTTTCTTTGAGCTTTATTACATCTTTTGTTGTAAATTTAAGTATATCCTCTAAATCTCTTTTTGTTAGACATTTATTATTTCTTTTTTCATCAAGAAGTTCTTCTAATTGTTGTAATATTTCTTCAAATTTAGCAGTATTTTCAGGTTCACCAACTTGTTTATTTTTATTAATTTTGTCAAGTGTTAGTCTAATATTATTTATTTCATTTTTTCCATTATTAATTCTTTCAAGCAAGTATATATTGCAATTCTATTAGTATTTTCTATGAATAATAATAAATTTTTATTTATTTCTTCTAATATTTTTTGTAATTCATTATTCATTGATTCAATTGCCTCAAAACTATCATAAATATTTATTTATTTATTTTTAAATTTTAGTACTTATATTAATATTTTATTGGAAGGGTACCAAGGGGTACCGCAACCAAGGGGTTCCATAGAAACCACCTACTTGGAGGTGCAAAGGACTATCATAAATTCATTATTCTTATATATTTTCTTTATTTGTTAATGATTTACCATGCTAAACTTGTGATCAAATACCTGAATTTACACACAATTTTATATATGAACTTAAATATAATTATTTATTTATTAACATTTTTAACCTTTGTCTATTTATTATTTTATATTTCTTTATTAATACATACATATATTTATTATATATGAATTTAGGTATAATTTCTTATACAATATATTATAATAAAAGAATTTATTTATACTTTCAATTTAAATTACATAATCATGAAAGAAATATTTATATAAATTTTTTTACCCATAATATTTATATGTATTTATATAAATGAAATCTCATGCATGAACTTGGACATATTATCCTATGATATACAATCATAATAAAAATTCATATTTTCACTTAAACTTATTTTAGTTTATATTAAGTAATCACTGGTAATTTATTTTAATTTATGAATATTTTCAACTCAGCATTGAAGTCAATTTATAAAACAGATCATAAAATATAAAAAAAAATTATGTATAAGAACTAAATAGTAAATAGTCACTCAATAATTACCTAAAAACTGAATTGAATAACCAGTAATTATTTAATTCTATTACATAAATAATAACTACTGTTGATCCTGTTCCAATGGCCTTCCTTTTACTTTTAGCTTTTTTATTCAAATCCTAGTGAGCCAAACAAGTCCACAATTCGTGCAGAAATTTTAGTATGTTGCTGGGGCAGCAACAATAGATCTATATTTTAGAAAGATATTTATTATTGATTTAAATCAATTTATTTAAAATTTATATGAGTAAATTTAAAATTAATGAAAAAAATCTTCTTAAAACATACATTTATTATTATTTTAAGATTATGTAATTATTTATCCTTTATCTGCTCTTCGATGACATATTGTCTTTCAGGATTGACCTTCCTTCTCTTCTGATCAATCGGCTTCATATCTTCCCTAATGGACAAGTGGTGACAAATGAAGGAGGGGTCGAGCCCCGGCATGTCAGACGACGTCTATACAAATAGGTCCTTATTTTTCAGCAACAACTCAGTCAATTGTTGCTTCTCGTCTCATTCTAAGTGTACTCCAATCTTAGTAGCCTGGTCCGGCTGGCCTCCAAGTTAGAGGGGTTGCAATTCACCTTTTGGCTGGGGTCTGGTACCACGAAGTTCTTTCCTGACATCTAGTTCGGTTATTAGTATGTTGACCTGATCCAAGATTAGGCTGGGGTTGACTGGTTTTCCCCTTCTGGGCATCCTGCAGATCCTCAATATTTCGTTGTAGCATTTCCTAGCGGCCACTTGGTCGCCTTTAACAGTGACCACCTCGTTGTGCTTGCTTGGAAATTTCATCATAAGGTGGGTGGTGGAAACAACGGCACCAAGGGCGTTCAGAGAGGGGCGACCTAAGATGATGTTGTAAGTTGAATGACAGTCTATGACCAAGAACTTTACCTTGACTGTCTTGAAAAGTTTGGAAGAACCCAGGGTTAAATGGGTTTCGTAATGCCCAACCGGGATGATCGTAGGGGGTCAAATCCGACTACGGGAGCTCTAACTTCTGGTAGAGATCCAAGAACATAATATCTACTGAACTTCCTTGGTCGACGAAAATTAGGCGGAACTCGGCGTTGGAAATTAACTCGGAGATGACAAGTGGGTCGTTATGGTCTGGGATGATTCCACCGTAGTCCTCGTCTGAAAAAGTAATCGAGGGTGTTTTTCTTTCCGCAGTGCTGGATCTGGGTTCGAAATGAGAGACACTGAACACCGTCATCCTTAGTGCTTTCTTCCATGCTCCGTTTGACGGTCCTCCTCCAGCGAATCCTCCTGCAATGATGTTAATCGTTTTGTTTGGCTCAAAGCGATGATCGTTGTTGTCATCGGGTGGAGTGTCCCTGTTCCTACCTTACCGGTCGTTGTTATCCCGACGAGGTGGAGTCCGAGATCTTCTTCTCGGACTTCGATTCCTCATTTTGGGAGGAGGAGATGGACTCCGCCGTTTATCCTCTCTACGTCTGCCATGATGCTCATCATTTTGGGCACAGAGGATATATTGCTGCAATCGTCCGACCTTGATCAAGAACTCAATAGCGTCGCATAGTTGGTAACAATCTTCAGTGTCGTAGCCGTAGCCTTTGTGCTATGCACAATGCTTAGAGTGATCCTTTTGCTTATGCTTCTTAATGGGAGGTGACCTCCGGATATTCTGAAACTTGGTCTGCATCACCTCCCTCAAGATCGTTTCTCAAAGGGCGTTCAGGGGAGTATAATCAATATACCTTCTCCGGGGTGGACGACCTTTGGGATACTGGAACCGTGAGGAATTGTGATTGGGCTTTTGATGAGGATACTTATCTTTATCCCATCTCCTCTGGTCCTCCATTACTTCCTCAGTGTTGACATATTTTTGGGATCGTCTCTGGAACTCACCCAAGTTCTCTGGCTTCTTTTTTACCAGGAACGCGAAGAACTCAGAACCCACTCGAAGACTGGTCCTAGCGTAGTGAAGGGCAATCTTGTTGTCAAAGTTTTTCACATTGGTGCACGACACCATTGTAACATCCCGGGACTGCCTGCAGGATTGACGAGTGTCTCCACAAACCAACACAGGTCTTTTCAGCGTATTTTGTCCTCACTCACACGCATCCTAGGAAACTTCCCAGGAGGTCACCCATCCCGTAATTGCTCCAGGTCAAGCACGCTTAACAATGGAGTTCTTATGTTCTAGGCTCCCGAAAAGAAGTTACAACTTGTTGATATGGTTACGCCTAATCAATTCCTTTAAGTCATTCTCAACTGTACAGGTCCCATACCCGCACGCCTCTACGAATCCCTCTCATTCCTGCATATTCAGACTTCATTCATGGGACCCTTTGCCTAGAAGCATGCCAGAGCCGCCCATTGTACATGCTTCACCCGCACCGGCTCCACTCCCCGCCTCACCTCGCCCCGGACACCACATGCCCACCAAGCCCGCCCGGTTCGTCCCCGAACCACACCGTACTGGGAGAGGTCCCGGCTCTGATACCATTTGTAACATCCCGGGACTGCCTGCAGGATTAACGAGTGTCTCCATAAATCAACACAGGTCTTTTCAGCGTATTTTGTCCTCACTCACACGCATTCTAGAAACTTCCCAGGGCTCCAGGTCAAGCATGCTTAACAATGGAGTTCTTATGTTCTAGGCTCCCGAAAAGAAGTTGCAACTTGTTGATATGGTTACGCCTAATCAATTCATTTAAGCCATCCTCAACTATGCAGTCTCATACCTGCACAGTCTCTGAATCCCTCTCATTCCGGTGCGTATTCAGTTCATTCATGGGACCCTTTGCCTAGAAGCATGCCAGGAGCCGCCCATTGTACATACTTCAATTCGCACCGGCGTCCACTCCCCGCCCTCATCTGCCCCGGGACACCTCAACCATGAACCGTCTTATGTAATCATGTAAGGGCTCATCTCACCCTTGTCGAATCTTGGCTAGGGACTCGATGGACTTGAGTTACTCCTTGCTGGTGGTGTATTGGAGCAAGAACCGTTGTTTCAGATTTGACCAATCTACCACGAGCCTTCGTGTTAGGCCAGAGAACCATTTGAGGGCTCTTTTTTTTAGGGAGAGAGGGAAGACACGACACAGCAACTCTATGGATCCACCATGGAAACACATAGATTGCTCAAAGGCATTTACATGCTCTTGGGGGTTCGTCGTTTCGTCGTAGATTTCCAGGTTTGCTGGGAACTTAAAGTTTCTGAGGACGCGATATTCCATTAGTTGGTCCCAAAAAGGGTGTTCCTGGATGTCGCGGTTCAGGTTATTGTTCCCAACGTTTGACACTGTTGCATCATGATGAGCCTTCATTTGGTTGTTTCCCGCATTATGTCCTTCGTCACAACGGTTTGATCTAGGTTGGTTTTCTTGCATAGCCCGTTGTATGTCCTCCAACCTTTGGTACTGTTCGTTCAGCATGGCCATGACTTGTTGCAGCATGTCCTAGAATTGACGTTGGGACACTTGGGATTGATTCTCGTGCTCAGAGCGTGACACGGGACCGTTGGCCTCACCATTTGGCGTTCCCAGGCGCTGACACACTGGAATTCTGTGTTTTTGGATGTTGGGGTTGCCTCATTGGCCTTGAATTCCAAGTCTATCCCTTACAGAGACCTTGCGTGATGAGTTAGGACTCTCATCAGAGATTGAGGTAGAGTGCTCATCGTGTTGGTGCTCTGCATTAAGTGCTTGGTTTCTCGCGGCGGAGGCTTCAGCAGCAGGTGATGGGATAAGGTGAGGAGGGTGTTGCGCAACAGAAACCTGTCTATGGTTAGCAGAAGTTTGCGCAATGTCTCTCCTTGAGTTTTGTCTTGTGTTCACCATGATTAGGTGGGATTAAAAGTTTATTTTTCCCACAGATAGCGCCAATGTTCTAATGTAGAACCAGATGGTGCCTAAGTAGACACGTGTACTGTGATTTCCTCCTTCTGTGTTGCTACTGGCATCGATAGTCTTGAATAGGGGGTTGGGTACCAGTAAAAGGACTTCAACGCTCAAGTTAGACAATGCACTAACAGGGTATACACCGTAAGATTGCAAGTTACCTTGTTAGAATGACCTAGTCTGATACTTTATAGAGCGTTTGCAGAGTCCTCATGCGCTCTGCATGGGTGCAGATACGTTGAGATCGTGGCCTGACGGGGGATGCCTCATTCCCACGATCGTTCAGGCAAGTCACTGACGAAGAGTGCCTCATTCCCACGATCGTCTAAGCAGATTCCTAGAATATCAGGATTGTTGCATTAGTGGTCACCTGCTTTTTACAGGCAGCTAAGGTCTCCACACTCTAAAGGTCATGATTGACAGTTGTCAAGATCTGTATAGACTTAAGGAGTACCGTTAGGGCCTACCACAGATGCCCTCGTCATGACGGCCTAACTGGGGTGTTGGTGCTGGAATCTGATGGTATGCATGCTGGGTTTATCCCTTGGGGTGGGATCCTGGACCACGGTCCAGAACAATTGTTACAGATATTTAACATCTGAATAACATACTGCTAGATTGGTAAAGGCTTCCCATCTAGTGATTCAGGGACAACCTATAAGAGAAAAAACAAACATCAATTATATTTATACTTGAAGCAGGTGTCAAATTAGATTTTATATTATCACTAGAACAAACTCACAAGCCAAAGGCAATTAACAACCCACAACTAAAAAACGATATTCGAGCTCCCTTTCAATAAATGCTAGAATCTGACTTCATTGAAAAAACAATTGATCAGTTAAAACTTGAAAATTATTCACAGGCACAGGATAAATGTACTCCTCTCACTTGACCCCTTCAACTTCAAGATGAAGAGATTAAGTGAGATTAAGTTGAATTTTGAAAATGACCCTCACTAATAATTGAAACTGACACAACTGAACTAAAAAGCCAATACCTCAATTTTCTTAATCTCAAAAACTATGAGTAGAATGGTTTCCCCGTCACAAGGCTTAACAAAGAGGCCTGCAATTTCCTGTAAAGTAACAAAAAAATCAGGAGAAGATGAGTAGTAGTAGTAATCAGGAGAAGATTCCATAAATTAAAATAAATGAAACAAAGAAACCTCAGTTTTGTTGTTGGCAATGCCGCGAGTGAAAAAGAAGCCTCCGACGACGGTGAAGACACGGCGGAAGCCAGTTAAGCTGTCGATTCTGAAGTTAGTGAGTTCCGAGAATGTGCTTCTGGCACTTTTCTCTACCTCAAATGACATCATGTTAGGATTTCATAATGCATTAATTAAGCGGAGCAGAGGGATTGCAAAGTGAATGTACCAGAGAGGAGAGAACCGAACCCACATATGGAGATGTAACTGTCCGGTGAGGCTAAGGCTTCGAAATCGGACTCGTCGTTGAGCTTCTTCACGCTCAGGTGCCGGAAACGGAGATCGGAGGACATGGTCATCGGAATCATGTGGCGACTGAGACGAGTGAACAATAATGGTGTTGCTTTGAAACATATAAAAAATGAAGGAGCAAACGTAGATGACATGCGCAGAGATGGGGCGAGTGAGGATTCGAGAATGTGACCTATAGAGTTGGAGCTCATCTGATTGATGGGCTTTTCATGCGTATAACACATTCCCACACACTATGGATACTTGGAAGTAGGGGTATTCAGATCCAAACTAATCCAAAAAAAAAATTTCAAAAATCGATCCAAAAAAATTGATAACCGATAAAAATTGAAATTGGCTGGATTGATTTGGATGGTTTTTTTGAAGAACTGATCAGTTCGATTTGATTTTCGGTTCAATTTTATGGAACTGATTCGAACCGAATCGATTACTTTACTAAATATCAACTTAAAATTACCTAAATTCCCATAAGTAAGTAACCTATCTACTCCCCCCATCCCCTTCCCCATCCACCCCACTCCCATTTTCTTCCCTCCACTTCCCCCGAACCCCACTTCGGTCCTCCCTCTATACCCCGTTTTCTTCGCCCCACTTCCCCCGAACCCCCACTTCGGCCTTCCCCTATACCTCGTTTCTTCCCCCCCCCCCACTTCGACCCTCCCCCATGCTTCACCACGCATGGCTGCACGCACCATCCAAAAACTACTATTCTTCATCGTTCCCCTGAACCTCACGCCTCACCACTGCTGCACAAAACTTCCTCAGTAGTCAGCACCGCCGCATTCGTCACACGTCGCAGGACCACCCCAAAAACCAGCCGCCTTCCAGTCTTCCACCACGTCCCAGCCAAAACCCAGATCTTCCAATCTTCTAGTCTGTCACTACCCACTGTGCACTTAAGCCTCTATCGCGAGTCACCAGCAACTCCGGCCACTAGAACTCAGATCTGCCTCCAGATCCGCCACCAGAACCCAGATTCACCTCCAAATCCGTGACATACTCACCGGTCAACACTCATCGCGAGTCATTGCTGTTTAATGTGTGCATCAGTCAGCATGGAGGAAATCTATCATTCATCAAAAAATGGAATTTCTAATCTTGGTGTTGAGAATACTGAGAATACTAACATTCCTGCTATACGAGTTTGCAAAGCTACGAAGGCTGGAGAAAAGGCACAACAAGAAATCATTGACTTGTGGAAGGAAAATGGTTTTTCTAAGTATCTAATGTTAGATATTTGATTCTCACTATTCAAAGAATCATTCAGTTGATCATTTTTCTTTTCCATTTCTTTGTGTAGCCTAATTATTATTGCACCAGAGTTAGATACTCAGACATTGGTTAGAGATCTCTTGCCCCTTTTATCAAATCCTGCTCCATTTGCTATTTATCACTAATATCTTTAGGTAATTTAGTTCAAATCTCAAGCTTAATGAATTGTGATGTAATTTAAAGGAACTCATGCATGATAATCTTTTAAATTAATTTATTTAGTTTCTTTTAATTCTTTAATGTTTGATCAAATGTTGTTTGTTTTGGCTATCGTGGGTTATAACTTTAGGAACATTTCATAGATTATGAATAATATAAATTCTTTTAGGGGTCAAATATTTACTGACTTACATTAATCAAATCTTATGTATATTTGAAGAGGCAGAGATCTGCTTTTTGACAATTGATTAAACAATGCCACACATACAGATTATCAATTTAACTATCTTGTACACCTGTATTATGTACTTTGTAGACTAGGAAATCTTTGATTTAAAGTTGAAACACTTCCTTTGCCACTAAATACTAAAGAGATTATGCTTCTACTCACTCAGTTGTTAACGGAATTTTCTCATTTGTTCACTGTTAAATTGCAGCCTCTTGTGACTTGCATACACAATCTACGGCTTGGAAAAATGGCCATTGGGTTGCAAATATCAGAGCCTTGGTTACGTGAATACCAGGTTTAAGTTATTTGTGTTAGTCATGATCAATATTGTGAAATTACACAGGTATTAGGAAGTTCTTTGATTATAAAAGTAAAATAGGGAAAATAAAATAAATGTTGTCTTGTCTACTCTAAGCATAGGATTTTTCTTAGCTTGCTTCATTTATTTCATAAGTTTCTTAGCTTGTTTGCTCTGTGTTGCTGCCATTGCTGAGTTGTAATTTTGATTTTTTTGTTAGTTTGAGTTCTAAACTTTGAAGTCACTGTTGTATGGGTTTTGCTGTGTTTGAATTCTAAACTTTTTAGTTTGCTAAGATGGTGTAGTTTTGCACTAGTTCTAATGTGTTTCACCATCTAATGTTGTTTGAAATGGCTTTATGACCTTATTAATGGTTTGAAGTTTGGATTTGAATTATATTTTTGTTGTTATCTTTTGCTCTCATTTAGGCTTGCATTTTCATTACGTTGATGGTTAAAAACCGATTCAACCAAAATCAGTTTGGATTGGTTCGGTTTGGTTATTGAAATTAATTCAATCCAAACCGAACCAATACTAATTATCTTCTTTGGATCGGATAGTTTTTTGCCATAAAACCTATCCAAACCGATCCAAGAACACCCCTACTTGAAAGGGCTATCATAAATTCATTATTCTTATATATTTTCTTTATTTGTTAATGATTTACCATGCTAAACTTGTGATCAAATACCTGAATTTACACACAATTTTATATATGAACTTAAATATAATTATTTATTTATTAACATTTTTAACCTTTTGTCTATTTATTATTTTATATTTCTTTATTAATACATACATATATTTATTATATATGAATTTAGGCATAATTTCTTATACAATATATTATAATAAAAGAATTTATTTATAATTTCAATTTAAATTACATAATCATGAAAGGAATATTTATATAAATTTTTTTACCCATAATATATATATGTATTTATATAAATGAAATCTCATGCATGAACTTGGACATATTATCCTATGATATACAATCATAATAAAAATTCATATTTTCACTTAAACTTATATTAGTTTATATTAAGTAATCACTGGTAATTTATTTTAAGTGATGAATATTTTCAACTCAGCATTGAAGTCAATTTATAAAACAGATCATAACATATAAAAAAATTATGTATAAGAACTAAATAAGTAAATAATCACTCAATAATTACCTAAAAACTGAATTGAATAACCAATAATTATTTAATTCTATTACATAAATAATAACTACTGTTGATCCTGTTCGCATGGCCTTCCTTTTACTTTTAGCTTTTTAAAATCTTAATGAGCCAAACAAGTCCATAATTTGCGCAGAAATTTTAGTATATTATTAAAGCAGCAACAATAAATATATATTTTAAAAAGATCTTTATTATTGATTTAAATTGATTTGTTTAAAATTTATATGAATAAATTTAAAATTAATAATAAAAATCTTCTTAAAACATACATTTATTATTACTTTAAGATCAGGTAATAATTTCTCCATTCCGAAAGGTATCGTACAAATACAATGGCTGTAGGCAGGCTAGCCATTTTTGTGGGCTTGCTCATAATTTGGGTGCTTGTATGCTTCGTGAATCGTGGTCTCAGGCAGAGACCTCTGATTTTGAGGCTGAGCTGATTCTTTCCACTAGCCCAGCGTCAAAGAAGCAATCACATTTACATAATTACGTCTAGCTGAAGCAGTCAAGACTAGCTAGGAATGATGATAGTTTTACAGAAGTGAACAAATATATAGACATAGTCTTAGACTCAACCACAGACACTATTTTATTTTAATTAATTTATAAGTGTATATACAAATCTATATGTATTTTGTGTTATAAGGAAGCAGCAACGAGCAGTTGAATCACCCAGCATTCTTATTAAACAACTTTAGTGGCCGGGAGTTGTTGAGAGGGGCAAGAGTGAAAGAAGAGGCAAATAACTGACATATCATCCATAGCAATGCTACTTCTCTTACGTTTCCATTCATGTATGGCACATTTCACGAGCCTTTCAGCTGCTTTTTCTTTATGTGGCGTTGAAGAAACAATCTTCACTGCTTCTTGGTTGGATATAACATCCCATACCTGAGACATGACGAAATAAGTAATTACTTAAAACACTTCAAATGATACCTTATTAGATTCATAATTCTGTTTGACCATATGCACAAGTGGCATGCTCACTCACAAGTCACAACTGAACCAATCAAGTTTGATATCTATTCAGCGAACTAGAACCAAATGTATTTCATTTTTCAAATACATTTCCTTTTAACTTTGGTCAAATTAAAAGCTGCCCCTAAAAGTAGTCATTGCATTGCATGATTAAAGAGAAAGCTGGGGAAAAAAAAAAGATGCATACCCCATCAGTTGCCAAGATGACAAATTGATCCCTGGTGGTAAGTTTTCTCTGTGTGACATCTGGCACAGAGATTAGTCCAAAGTCCTTCATACAGTAGTCACCGAAAGCTCTAGATATTGCTAGTCCTGGTGTTTTACCATTTGGCATCCAGACCCTGTACACTCCTGGTTCATCTTCCAAACAAAATACTCGCCCTCTGGATTGTGTTATGCGCTCTGCCTCCTCTAAAATTATCAAAAACAAGACTCAAATTTCTTCAATAAACACAATCACTTCTTATGTGAGAGTGTGTAAGAGAGAGAGAGAGAGAGATCTCACGTGGTAAATTTGGCTTGAAGTCAGTGGTAAGCTGAAGCGGAGTTAATGTGCCATCCTGTGAAGTGGTTGCCAAGACAGCCCTAGAATCACCTACATTTGCTATAATAAGATATTCACCCTGAAACATTAGTGACAGCAACTTCAGGCTACTTCTGATTAATATATCAAAGTGAGATCTAGCATATCTCTGCAAATTGAGATCGTGGCCAATAAAACTGAGTAACTAAGAACATCAAACCAACATGTTGCGTCTTCATTATTAATTCAAGACTAGGACGCTTGATAAAATGGAAAATGTAGATAATCATCAATAATTGATTATAATTTTTCTCTTTCTTATCTTCTTATCAGAAAAACTTTAGAGCTCATCTTTTCTAGTTAAAAACTACACTACCTTGTTGACAATATGTTAAACAAAAGGATTAGCACCGATAATTAATGAGTTTGAAGTAGTGATAATATAAATAATGTAATTGAACTATTTTTTATAAGTAATGAGGGATTATAAGACATTAAGAGCATCTTACATTTGATGGCAGAAAATGTGAAACGAAGTACCGCCTATTTATTTATAATTAAAAGTTCACGACCCCAATTCATTGGGACAAACATTTACTAGGATAAAATTACTACTTTCTTACATTCTTGGTACCTATCTTCTCAGCTCAAGGTCAAATTCATCATGTCAAGTTTCACACTCATAAAATCCAAATTTTGTCCATCAATCATTACTAAATTTTAACCAGAAAATCTAAATCTTTCATTACACCATCTCCTAATGCATGTTTTGTCAGTATCTTTGGTATACATCCGGGAATAAAGACTTGTTTCCATCACTTTACAAAAAATTTCCTTCGGTTCATTACCTGATCAGAATTTTCAGTAAGGAAAAAATAACAAAGTAAAAAAAAAAAAAAAAACTTTAAACATTGGAAGCATGATATATATGATAAAAATATGTAAAGTTGGACACAAAAACCATATTACCAAAACATTTAAAGATTCAGATAAGTAAATCAAATATATCAATAGTTGAAAATAGCAGATCACATGAATATAGAAACCTGTTTGATAATTGTCAAAGCTGTAGTGCCACTTTGAAAGGAATCAATTCTACTGTGCTGTTTTAGATCCAGATCAACAGCAGCACAAGTCTTTAAGTAAGATTGCTTCCATATGTCAAATCCGTTGATATTTCTGTCAGCTTCCATCTTAAAATCCAGGTCAAGTGATGTTGCAGCCAGATTTTCCTGCCAATTGCACAGTAAAAAAGCTGGTACTAGTTTTCTGACCCTTTTCGCTATAAAGTGTCCCCACGGGCCATGCCCATCAAAAACTCCACAGAACATCATGTCTTCTTGGCAACCAAATTCCTAGCATCAGAAACAAATTAGAACATTATAATAATTCCTATGCTAAGCTAACTTCTTAAGGCATCTGTACCATCTATGCTGAAAAAAGTGCTGGCATACCTCCCAAACAATAAAACAATCCTGATTGACTCCTTTCTGGCCCCCATTAGTGAACACAGAAACTAAACTGTTGGACTTGGTGGACTTAACAACTCCAGATGAACTCAATAACAATTCATTCTTCCTTGCTTCCTTTGCCAATTCTTCCACAGCTTTCCTTCCATCATCCTTTTGACAATTCTTCTCTTTCTTGATTGACATAGTTCTTGCCAATCCATTGACAAAAGACGGAAAAAGAACCATGACCCCTATATTCCAATCATAGTTGCAGATTATACACTGCCAGAAAGTTGGACACTATTCTAGTAGAAATGCAAAGATTTAAAACCAGATAGCGCAGAACCTTGAACCTCATTACCTTTCATGTATCTATTTCACAAACAGACAACTGTAAGAGTATGGTTTTTACTTGTTATTCATGAGACAAAAACGATATGTGATATATCAGTTCTAGTTCTTTCATGATAAGCCTCCAAAACCAGATATATGAAATGGAAAAGAAGAAGGGTTATGATATTTTATTTTATTTAAAAAAAATACAAGTTTATCTTATCATATATGATTTTTTAGCTTCAAGCTTTCGAGTTATCTCAAGAAAGAATCTTTCCTTTGCGTTACTCAAAACTCACCCCAAACCCAAAGGAAGGATAAAAATGAATTCATATCCACTGAAAACTCGATCTGAGTAAATGAAAGCATGATATACAAAACCTTGATTTCCCACTGAATTTGATAAAGAAAAAGTGCCAGTTATATATATGCCTGAGATTTAGAATCACCACCAGCAAATCCTATCGCCTGCCAGAACTTGAGAGATGATTCCTCTGAAGCTATGTATTACTCACTCTCCATTAACCAAGTTTGCAAGCTGAACCACCGTATGAACAAGGACGTGACTTACTTCTTGTAATAGTGGTGGGTGGCTTTACCATTCGCACCCTTGCTTTGGCCACCATAAGATACAGAACACATGGGCATTTTGGACAATGAAAGGTGATTAAACATCATAATTACCATATTGACCCCAATTTCTGGGGATGGATTTCAACAAATCATAATTTGCATAGAAACAGATTGTACCAATTATAGTGTTTCAGGACTTCGTACCAAACAAAAACTGACAAATGAATTTTTAAAAAAAACAATATAAGGACAACTATTGTCATACGAGGTTCGTATTTAACAATTATTTCTGTAGCAAATTGACAAGTACGTAACGAATAAATAACTTACTTCTGTGGTCACTAGTTGGCTTTAAATTAAGTGATCTTCAATCTTTTCCATTTTTTTTTTCCTTCGGTAAAGATCTTCAATCTTTGATTTAAACACAAATTCAAACAGACTGAACACTTTAATAAGCAAATTGACAAGTACATAACGAATAAATAACTGACTTCTGTGGTCACTAGTTGGCTTTAAATTAAGTGATCTTCAATCTTTTCCATTTTTTTTTTCCTTTGGTAAAGATCTTCAATCTTTGATTAAACACAAATTCAAACAGACTGAACACTTTGATAATGAAACTTAATCTGTTGAGATTTTTTTTATTTTTTAATAACATATCCCCCAATGAATATACCAAACACAAGGCTAGCACTTGGCCAGTTGTTTTTAGAGGGCCCAGGATGTCAAGGGTCAAAACAAGGGGCCATTTGTGAGATTATTTTATGAACCCACAATGGACTTGGCAAATAATCAAGCACACATTCATGGCTAGGGTTGCTTTGGGTGAAAGCCTGATTGAAATATACCACCATGAATAACGAGTTTTAGTGGCCAAAAAAGACAATTAATAATAACGATTTTGTCAAGAGCATGTCGCCCACCATAAAGGGAAGGATGTATAATGGTGGGGCGGGAATAGAATAAAACATGATAATTGATATATTTTGCTGAAATTACTGAAAAATAAAATAACCAGAACGTAAATATCACTATATAATTGAATTGCTGATTATTTTTTTATTATAAAAAATGATGAATTTTATACAACAATGAACAGTTCCAGATACATCCTTTAAAAGAATATAGGAACTAGATCCTCTTTTTTACCCAACTCTCGCCTCACTCTCTTGCAGAATTGTAATAAAAAGAAATTCTGCAAGTAATAAATTACAAACCTCGTGTGAAGAAATTCCTTTAATGATGTTTTATATTCAATGGAAAACTTGAGTAGCGTAGTACTCGCTTTCATTAAAAGTAGGTCTTAGATTTTCTAAGTTCATGAACTCCAGGGGAAATGAAACAAGATGACCCCTCACCGATGCTAATCTCTCCAAGGGATCGATGTTCCTGATACCTCCATTATGATAAGATTCTAATTTTTTTGGGGCTATTCCCAAATCAATGGTAGTATGACCGGTTTTTTCTTTCCACAAAGCAACGCTTTGTCTGAAAGCAAATCTGCAGAATAAAAAAGGTTTAAAAAGAATGTTAGGATAAGAGACAATGGACGAAATATGATTCATTCACCGAAAGATTGAATACGGATGAAAATGATAACCACCATACCTGGTGTGTATCAGATCATTAGGTACGCAAGAAAAGACATCTTGGTAAATCGTAGTATTTGTCTGTAAAATTTATCCAGGAACAACTATCAGTAATCTTACTGTAGTTTATTTTTTACAGCATATATATAGCAGATATTGTTTTCTTTATTTTTTTGGTCCAAATAGAAAGGAATTTATTGGGCTAAGATGGTAGAGCTGAATTGTTTACATGACTAAATATACAAAACTTGAAACATACAAACATAAATCTCTTAAAGAACTCAATTACCAATCTGATTAACTCCACAAGGGGATTGGTCTAAAAAGGGGTAATCTGACCAGGGAGGCATACTCCTCCTGAAGCATCTCACTGTAAAAGGAGGTTGGGAGAAGAGTCTACAAGTAACTACAAAAAAGATCTTGCTCTCCATGTCAAGCACAAACCAAATGACCAGTGGGTTTTTGGAAGATGTCATTTCAAGTCTAGTCATTTATCCCCTGCTTGGGGATGAAAGTCAGGCTGGCACAGAGGGCCATGTTATAATTTTTTCAAAACAATTAAAAAAAAGAGGAATTCTAAATAAAAACATTTTCAGTTTAAGAACAATTAACCACTCAACTAGTTAATCATGTTGAAAGAATGGTTAATGACTAACTTATTGACCCAATTAATTAATAAAGTGGTTAATAGTACTTAAATTGGAAATATTTTTACCAAGAATTCCCATTTTGTAATTTTCCCTAATTTTTCCCCATTTTGAAGTGATGACTCTAATGACTTTCACATATGAAGACACTCCTTTTGCCAATATATCAGCAAATGGAGAAGACAGAAAAATGTATTGGAACATTTTTTTAAATAAAAAAAGAGAAATTATATGAAAATAAAGTATGAAGTAGAAGACTGGATGATAAGATAGCCTCCGAAAACAACAAAATAAAAAAAGAAAAGAAACATCAAAGTGCACTCCCACACACAAAATGAACAGGCAAATCTGTATCATCTACCATAAACCTCAATCCTCAACTTACCGGAAGGACCATGGTATGATAAAAAGCCAGAGGTCACATTAATATGTGCATGCCTGGCTAAAGGTGGAGACAATTTTAGAGGATAATTGCTTATGGAAGAGTTATTTTTAAAATAATGAGTTTTATGTGAGGAACTGTTCATGGTTAACTAGTGTTGAATATCTTGTAATATTATATCATATCATAGTGTATCTTGTCATATCAGCTGTAATTAGAATATAAGAAGTAGAATATTTAGTTATCGTAAATAGAGATATCAATCCAAATCTTAGGGATTTAGTTTAGGATTAAGTCTATATCTTGTAATTATAAATATACAATGCTGAGAGGGTTTTCTCTTAAGCTATTCAGTCACAATAGTTTGTCCTCTAATTTCAAGTTGGTATCAAAGCACGTTTCGACTCGGCTTTGTTTGTTCTTCGTCTTTTCATCTAAAAAACAGCCACACGACAATCTTAGTCGCTCTCTCGAGTTCGATCACGTCAAACTGACCTTAGATCTGTGTTCGAAGAGGGTTGGCCGTCCAGACCCTGAAGCGCCGCCACTGTCTGCCATCCAACGCGCCGCCATGCATGGTAACTACCACCGGTGCGTGTAAGCCACGCGCCGCCTTCCCAGAGTCCGTTTGACACTCCGCCACCGCCGTTCTGTTCGACAGCGTCCTCTGGTCCTGTTTTAGGAGTCAAATGGCCGTTTCGAGGACTATTCATATAGTGGGTACTTGTCACCCATCATCTGTACTGTTTCAGGTTCGATTTTTGCTCAGATTTTACGTCCTCTCTCGTTTGAATCATGTCTTCCGGCATGGATTCTTCCTCTACTAACACGGGTTCCCATAATGACAATTTTATACCTGTGAAGAAGAGTCTTATCTCCTTTGCATTTTCGACCATTCCCACAATTACGTCTGAGAAACTAATCGATAAGTATTATTTGGACTGGTATGCTGCTGTTGATGTGTGGTTTTTAGGTCAGAGGCTCTCGAATCATATAACCAAGGCAGCTGAAGAAATCGATGCCAGTATAAGGGAGGAATAGTAGAGAGCCGATTATCAACTAGTGTCCTTATTGTGGCAGTCCATTGACCCCAAGATGTTGGTACACTATCACTCTTATAAATCTTGCTATGCTGTATGGAAGAAAGCTCGAAGTGTCTATGCTATTGATATACGATGTCTATATGACTCAGTTCATAACTTGGCAATGCTCTAGATGTCAGATCATGATCTACCTTTGTATCTCAACAAAGCACAGACCACCATAGCAAAAATCAAGTTGATCCTCACTAGTGATAACCTTGAGAAGATGTTGGATAAGCTTGATAACATGTACATGGTCTTTGTTCTCCATGGTCTTCGTAAGGATTTCGAATCTATTCGAAACCAAGTCCTGACAAATCCAAATATCCCTTCGGCGAAGGATCTCATTGATCGTCTACTACGGGTTCCCTTGCCGGAGGCATCAACTAGGATTGGTTCTTAAACATGTTCAGAATCCTCAGCTTTCATCTCTAATATAGCTGACCGTGGAGGCCGAAGTCGAGGCCATGGTCATGGTGGTAGAGGAGATCGTGGTAATCGCCCTTAATGTTCTCGTTGCAAACACTCTGGACATACTCAAGATCAATGTTATTCTCTACATGGTTTTCCAGAGAAGTCTACAAATATAACGCAGTCTCAAGGGCTAGATATTGAGAAAAAGAATTAAGTCTAGAGGTAACAATTAGAATATTCTGTCAGATAATGAATATAAGGAATACCTTCAACTCAAGGCAGCCCAACAAGCCTTATCGTCAACCACTGTAGTCCATACTGGTAATTCTACAGTTTGTCTCTTTTATTCTTCATCTATTGGATCCTGAATTTTGGATTCTGGTACTTCCAATCACATAGCTGGTAATCGTTTCCTTTTCTCAAAATTATCCTGTCCTAAGACACCACATCACATTACTCTCGTCAATGACTCTAAAGCTAAGGCCACTGGCATTGGTCAGGCCACACCTCTCTCATCTTTATCCTTAAATTCTGTTCTTTTTGTACTTGACTGTCCTTTTAATTTAATTTCTATTAGTCAACTTACTCGCACTCTTAACTGTTTCATAACATTTATTGTTGAATCCTTTTTATACAAGACTGGAGTACTGGACAGACAATTGGAGCAGGATCTGAATTGCGTGGACTATATTATCTTCAGCCCTCTTCCTCTACCATATGTGCTGTCACAGAATCTCCTAGTCTCCTTCCTTGTTGTCTGGGTCATCCGAGTCTTAATAAGCTGAAGAAGATGGTCCCTCGTCTCTCTCATTTGAAGTCTTTAGAGTGTGAGTCGTGTCACCTTGAAAAACACGTCCGGGCATCATTTCCAAGCATGGTCAATAATCGTGCAACGTCTCCTTTTGATATTGTTCATTTTGATGTCCGGGGTTCTAGTCGTATCATTTCTGTCCTAGGATATAGGTACTTTGTTACTTTCATTGATGATTTTTCCATATGTACTTGGATATTTTTAATAAAAAATCATTCAAAGTTGTTTAGTGTTTTTCAAAACTTTTGCAAAGAAATTCATACTCACTTTGGGCACTTTATTCGTACTTTACGTAGTGATAATGCAAAAAAATACTTTTCTTCGCCTTTTACTTCTTTTATGGCATCACATGACATGATTCATCAATCAACTTGTCCATACACCCCACAACAAAATGGGATAGCAGAAAGAAAACATCGTCATATTATTGAGACAACTCGTACACTTTTGTTACATGCTAATGCACCTTTAAAGTTTTGAGGAGATGTTGTTCTCACTGCAGGTTACTTGATGAATCAAATGCCATCCTCTGTTCTGAATAACCAAGTGCCTCATTCTCTTTTGTTCCCTAATGATTCTCTTTATAATGTTCCCCCTCGAGTTTTTGGTTCTACTTGTTTTGTACATGATCTTTCTCCAAGTCTCGATAAACTGTCTGCTCGTGCTATTACGTGTATTTTCCTTGGCTACTCTCGATTTCAGAAAGGGTATCAGTGTTATTCTCCTTTCACACATCGCACTTACATCTCTGCCGATGTCACCTTTTTTGGGAAACTCTTTACTTCTCCTCACCAACTGAACCAGCTTCTATCTCTCAGGTCTTACCAATTTCTCACCTTGATCCACCTGCCTTTGTTCTTCCGGTCCCATAGGTGACAGTACCTTCCTCCCAACCAGTGCGTCCCTCTCCACGCCCGCTTATCATTTTTCAGCATCGACCACGAAGTTGGTGTTCCTCCAAATTCCGGTGATTCGTCTCCTGCTCCATTGTCTCCACCTACTTCGAGCCTACTTGAACCTTCCGCTGACCTACCCATTGCTTTTCGTAAAGGTACACATTCTACCCATATTCCTCATCCCATTTACAATTTCCTAAGTTATCATTGTTTGTCTTCATCCCATTATGCCTTTGTATCTGCTTTGTCGTCCATTTTTATTCCTAAAATTGTCAAGAAAACACTTTCCCATCTAAGATGGCGACAAACTATGATTGATGAGATGACGGCCTTGGATTACAATCATACATTGACTCTTGTTCAATCCCCTCCTGGGAAATCTACAGTTGGTTGTCGATGGGTCTTTACAGTCAAGGTTGGCCTTGATGGACAGACGGACCAATTGAAAGCTTGTCTTGTGACCAAAGGCTATACCCAGATCTTTGGCCTTGATTATACTGACGCCTTCTCTCCTATTGTTAAAATGGCATTTGTTCGCCTTTTCTTATCCATGGCAGCCATGCACCACTAGCCATTGTATCAGTTAGACATTAAAAATGCCTTTTTATATGGTAACTTAGAGGAAGAGGTTTACATGAAGCAACCACCTGAGTTTGTTGCTTAGGGGTAGTCTGGTTTAGTTTTCCGATTGCATAAGTCTTTCTATGGTCTTAAACAATCTCCTCGAACATGGTTTGGAAGATTTAGCAAGGTCATACAGCAATTTAGTATGATCCGTAGTGAGGCAGATCATTCGGTGTTCTATAAACATTCTTCTTCTAATTAGTGCATCTATCTCGTTATCTATGTAGATGATATTGTTATTACAGGTGATGATCATGACGGCATTAGAGGCCTAAAACAGAATCTGTTTCTACACTTCCAAACTAAAGACTCGGGTCGGTTGCGATATTTCCATGGGATTGAAGTAGCTCAATCAAAAACAGGACTCGCCATCTCCCAGAGGAAGTATGCCCTTGACATTTTGGAAGAGACTGGGATGTTAGATTATAAACTAGTTGATACTCTTATGAACCCAAATGTTAAACTTCTACCAGATCAGGGGGAGCCCTATTCAGACCCAGGTAGATATCAGAGGTTAGTTGGGAAGTTAAATTATCTCACTATAACCAGACCAGACATATCCTTTGTTATAAGTGTTGTGAGTTAGTTTCTTAATTCTCCTTGCGATAGTTATTGGGATGCTATGATTCGAATCTTGAGATATGTTAAGGGTTCTCCCAGAAAGGGGTTGATATATGAAAATAGGGGTCATACAGACACTGCTACTTATACAGATGCTGATTAGGCAAGATCTCCCAGTGATAAGGATCGACTTCAGGTTATTATGTTCTTATTGGTGGTAATCTTATCTCATGGAAGAGCAAAAAACAGAATGTAGTAACAAGATCAAGTGCAGACGCGGAATATTGAGCTATGGCTCTTACTGTGTATGAACTTATATGGTTGAAACAACTACTCCAAGAGTTGAAATTTTGCAAAATAGGATCCATGGAACTCATTTGTGATAATCAAGCAGCCTTACACATCGCCTTCAATCCTCATGAGTGAACCAAACATATAGAGATCGACTGCCATTTCATTCGAGAAAAGGTTCTCTCCGAAGAAATCACTACCTCATTTGTGAACTCTAATGATCAACTAGCAGATATCTTCACTAAGTCTCTCCAGGGTCCAAGGGTAACTAACATACATATGTAACAACCTTGGATGATATATATGCACCAGCTTAAGGGAGAGTGTTGAATATCTTTTAATATTGTATCATATCATAGTGTATCTTGTCATATCAGCTGTATTAGAATATAGGAAGTAGAATATTTAGTTACCGTAAATAGATATATCAATCCAAATCTTAGGGATTTAGTTTAGGATTAAGTGTATATCTTGTAATTATACAATGTTGAGAGGGTTTTCTCTCAAGCAATTCAGTCACAATAGTCTCTCCTCTAATTTCAAGTAGTTTTATGTGAGAAACTGTTCGTGCTTAAGTAGTTTTGTAAAGAATATATCATTTTAAAGCACCACTATTCATATATCTTTTTCTTTTTTTAATTTGCTTTTATATTCTTATCTGCTGGCTGCAAAGTTCAAAGATATGTATATATTCAAAGATATGTATATAGATATTCAAAAGATTACAGTTCAAATTAGTAATATATGTATAAACATCTTAGTTTTCTTATTACCTTTGCTGTTGCCATCCAGATATCCCTGTAAGTAGACTCAACAACTGGGTCCATTATTTGATTGACCTGAGGAAAAAGATAAAAATAGTCATTACAAGTAAGCTACATGAAACAACTACTCCGGGAATTGAAATTCACTAACCTCTCCTGCTAGGAGACCTAAATGCTCAGACCATAATGACAATCGGAGAGTCAAGGAGAATTTTCCTGCTTTCCAAGGCTTTCCATCCATATAAGAACCAATTGATTCTCCATCTTCTATAATTACACCAATCTGAAATCCATATGCGGGACAATTTAAGGGAAAAGAAGGTGATGCAAGAATTATGCATTAATATATAACTCAAGAAGTCAAATAAAAATTTCCAAAATGAATCAAATAGTAAATAACATACCAATTCAAAACAGAAATTTTAAGGGTGACGAAAAGGAAGTTGTAAATAAGAATTTTGTAACAAAAACCAATAATAGAGTGATCCAGGAGTCAATTGGAAATTATTCTTTCATTATATATTTATTTTAGATTAGAGGAGTTGCCTTAAAATTTGTGAACAACATCACAGATTCATCAAATTGATGATTTGGAGAAGGAAATTCAAAGATATATTTGAACCCCAATTGTTAAACGTTCAGCCTTTTGCCCCAAAATTTCCAATAAAATATATAGAAAAGAGAAGAAGTCAAAAAGGTAATAAGATGTTGACTGCCATGGTTCTAAAATATAAGATTTAGCATGGATGAAATGGAACATCTGTCTCTCCTTGATGAAAACTTTTACAGAGGGTTCATGAAATGAGAAACAGAATCTCCTATCAAACTTGTAAAGCATATGCAGGGGGAAAGAGACGTGGAGCTGTACCTCAGAATCTCTGGAACCAAGTAAACTCCTATCATTAATATTAGCAGATCCAATCAAACAAGTACAATCATCAACAATCATGATTTTACTGTGAACATACACCTGCAATTTGCATGTATGATTAAGTTGACTGGAGCCACTTAAGTATAAGACCATAAATGCAAAAGAATACCTGGCTGGTTGCCACCGGGCCACCATCAAAGAGTCTACCATAAGCCCTGAGGCCGTAGAAAGAGATGTAATCATGTATTCTTGGACCGAGAAGTTCAGACAGATTATGTAATATAGAATTCTGTCCTCTGCAAATGGTTCGATATTGCCAATGCATTATGGCTCTCACAGATGCTGCACCACTATCATCCAGGCCCCCCTACATAACAGAGAAGTAAACCATACACCATACACCATACACCATTCATGCATTTATATATATATTCTCACTGTTGAAACAGAAAAAAAAAAAAATTAGAACCTGGAAGCCAGGCAGGAGAGGTATGACAATAATAACCCTGAAAAGTTTTTTATCATTGTAAGCTCTCATAATCCGTCGATATAAAGCTTCTAAGACACGATTTCGTATTATCTCATCCCCTGAAAGACCTGAGATAAAAAATTGATTCTGGAGAGGTTGCCAAGGACAAAACAGAACAATCAGGACAGGGTCGCAGAACAGACTTACGAAGAGATACAAGAATAGGACTTAACCATTAAGCATGAAAATTTAAGGGGGAGGAAAGGGCAGAATATATAACATTACTTCACCTAAGTTGATTCAATTTTGTACATGAAATGAAATGCTCAAGATATATAAAAGTTGCATGAATATTGAGGTCATTATTGGAAAAGAAAGGGATTCAACTATATTTAATAATTAATATCCCTCTTCTTAAAACTGGAAGTGGCACCCGCAATGCAGGTGAAAAGATAATGGCCAATTTCCTTTAGGTTGTCTTATGACAGTTTTCTCTCTTTTTATTAAATTTAAAAACTGAATACCTGACTTTAAACTGAAATATAGAAAAATAATTTTAAAAATGTTCCTTAGAAGTAGGAGCGGGTGTAAGTGGTCTGCCTTTGTGGTTAATTTTTAATAACAATTTTGTCCTTTGTAAAGTCATAGTAAAAACAAGCATTAGGTTATAGATTTTTTTTTTGAAAGTTGCTTAAAATTAGGAGCATTGTAAAACAAGCGGGTGTAAGTTGCTTAATTTTTAATGACAATTTGGTCACTTTTAAAGTCATAGTAAAAATCAAGGTTCTGAAAACCGAACCAGTCATTGAGCTGGTCAATGGACTGATTTAAGGTTTAATGGTTCAACCATGGACAAATCGGAATATATATATATATATATATATATATATATATATATATATATAGCACCATAGCCACCTTTTGAGCATATGCTTCTTCACGGAGAAAAATAGCTACAAAAATTAATGATGGAAACTTGATAAAAATTTTAATAAAAAATCTTGTATGAGGACCAATGCCCACACAAGAAAATGATGAAAATGTCTCCTTTAAATGAGAAATAGTTTAAGGATGGGTTTAAAAATGAAATTCTTAACACCTAGATTAAAAAGAGGTTGGTTTAAGTGTGCTAATTACACCACGTTAAGCCTGTGTTAGTGGAACGACTATAAAAAGCTGGCAAGACTTGTCCAGGGGAGTGTTTCACGTCAATGCCACTTCTATTTTAACAAGTCCCACATCGTAGACATGCTGTGATTCCCAAGCAAGCAACAGCTATATAAGCTTAGAGGAGGCCTTCTTTATGTTGTCTGCTGCTGGGCTATAGAGGGCAACATTATACGTTGCTTTGCAGGCATAAAGTGGGTCATTTTTTGCTAAGCCTGAACTATTTGACAAAGTCTAATTTTTTTTTTTTAAAAAGAAAGTCAAACCGTTCAACTTTTATAAACTGGTCCGGGTTGACTGGTTTACCTGGTTTAAGGCTGGTTCACCAAACTTCGACCGGTTTTTTATTATAACAGTTTTTATGAGGTAACCAATGAAGTGGTCGGTTTCTAGTTTGACCGGTTGAATTGGCCTGTTTTTCAGAACCATGGTAGAAATAAATAATTTAGGTTTTCAGGAAAAGTAAAAAAATGCATGTGGGGTAAACCCATTTCTATAATATTCAGGTCTTCATTTCTGATACTGTGCTGCCATCCTTTTTGCTCTTCTCAATAACATATCCTATGTGGCTTTCCAATGTCCAACACATAGTTTTGGTCATCATCCAAACTACCACTATAATTATTACAGAAGCTGCATCTTTCCTTTCATCTAAAACCATCAATTATACTTATACACCACTTAGCGTATTATGGACCTTGTAGCATGGCTTTGGCACAGCAAAAAGAGATGGCTATTGAAGTTTAAAAGTGAATTTTCCTTTTTAACGGAAGTTGGAAAATTATAATCCTTTAAGGTGTTAAAAGAAATAATTATCTCAGAAAAAATGTCACAAGAAAAAGCATTTGGAAACTCTGCAAAGATGGTCATAGCATCAGACATTAAATGAAGCCTAGGTAAGTGCTGTCAAGCCCTTTCTATGATCAGCTTCACATTAAAGCAGATGATATATGCAGGATATATCAATGAAACAACTAAAACTCATTACTGTTGCAGAATAAACATTAAGTTCACATACAAGAAATGATGTCCAAAATCAGTTCCAAAAACAAGCACGTAAGGCAACATAACATAAGCCACATGTAAGTAAGGATAAAAAAAGGGAAAGTTTAATACCTCAATGTAGATGAAGTATTCTGCTTTCTCAATAAGAGAACAATAAGCGTTGTGGATGCTCTCTTCGGTTTGGCTTGTTCCGGCAGACCATTGACTGACACTCCTAATAACCTATCAATTAAAGGCTGTTTTAATAATAGAGAATACAGTGACCAGTGTAAAATTATAAAAGTAACAAGTAAGAAAGGAAAAGATCATATAATGCATCCTCATGATAATAAATTTGCCAGAGATCTGAAATATCACTGACTTCCCATGGATTTTAGGCTTTATGTTGTAGAAAAAATTGGTCAATGTTAAGAGCTACCAGAAAATATCTGGCTTCTCTTAATAAATGATATTTAATGATGAAAATGGTATTTATTACATTTTAATGAAACTCTTATTGAGATGATATAAAAAATATCACAGATAAAACAAATTGACACAACTTATTTGAGTAGGTCACTTGCACTTGAGTGATATGAGAACAACGCACCTGACAACGGCAGGAAGCACGAGGACCAACTTGTCCTGATTCATCAGCAAAACCTCCATGATCACCATGTTCTGGTGTTTTCCACCATTCTGGATCTGTACTTTGTATATCAACATGAGAGACACTATCCAGAGACATTTTCCCATCATAATCCACACCGTCAAGATTGTCTGCAAAACCCTTCATTGGTGTATCTGGACCTACTGGTTCAATTTTGGCCTTCCGTAAAGAGAAAGCAAGACCACTGCTGACCCTACTTGGCTGGTCAAGGAGATGTGGAAATGAGCTTAATCGATTCAATTTTGGGTCTCCTTCAGAAGTATTTAGCCCACCAGACTCCTGAGGCAAAAGTAGAGGAATATCTTGCGATGATGAGGAAAAGGAATCTTCCCTCTCGATGACTCTACAATTGTAAGTATTCTTGCTTTCAGTCTGCACCTCTCTGCTTCTTCCCAAGTAGTGCGGAATAACCATATGATGCCGAGGCATAAGTAATGGTATTGCTTGCTCATTTGGAGCTTTGTTCCTCTGATGGGAAAGAAAAAGACATTATTTCCTATCGGGAATTTAGGACCAGAATGCATTGATACTTCAATGCAATTGTAGACAGAGTCTAACCTTCGCATAATTCCATCTCTGAACAAAGTGCCTAGCTATGTCACGACAAGGTGGCCCCCAAAGGGCACAGTGAACATCATGCCAAGGCATACGAGGATATTTTCCACGTTCCAATTCATCTTTCATTGTATCTTCCCATGAATTTGGTTCAGATTCCCTGCCAAAATTGAACATGAATCCATGAAGTATATCCAACAACACACAGTTAATCTTTGACCAAGTAATGATGAATAATATACCGTAATACACACCAAGTGTGAAACCTACCATACCATATAGTTTTCTTAGTCAAAGCATGCCTCTGCTAGTTCAAAAGTGAGAAGTGAATTATATAAAGCATCCACGTGAATTTGAATAGGCAACTACTCTATCAAAACAAGATCACTAGCTGACATAGAACCTATGGGTAATGCACTCTATGGAACATACACGTTCAGTATTAAGAACTGCAATCTGATGAATTATTTAAACTCGGATTCCTATACTTCTCAGATCTCCAGTTTATAAAATGGAAAGAAGCTCATAGAGCTTCTTGTGATTTTATTTTCTATTTATGCACAAAAGTTACCTAGGGTTATAATAGTCCTTTCCAGGCCAGATCAAAGGAGGGAAATCCCCAACTTTATGTTCAGGTGTGTCATAACGACCAAAGCACAAATCCAGTCCCCCAATAAAGCAAATCTGGTGATCAATAATGACAAGTTTTTCATGGTGCGACCTGTATATAATCACGAGCAAATATAAGAAACCATAAATTTGTAGTACTATTGACACTTGCAAATAAAAACTTTAAAAATATTATTTCTCCATAAAACAAAGATATAAAGCCAAGTTTTGGGAAATTTGCATACCACAGGTAAACGCCAGTAGAAAAGTGGTCAGGATAGCGTAATACCCTCACATTCTCATGAATGCTAAGAAGCTTTCTCTTGCTATAGACACTGTTGATTTTCAAAGCAAGTGCTACCTCTTTGTAGAGAAGAATGTAAATCTGCATTTTGTGGAGAAAAAAGAAAGTATTCATGCCAATCCTGACAACTCTCTGGAAATAATGTAATTGAAACATGCATCATCCCTGTGGCATGCAATGCAAGACACCTGAGAACCTTCATAACAACTTGATCATCTCATAGACTGGTGAACTGATAGGACACCTGGGCCTGATCCCAATACAGATTTGGTGCTGACTTCACCAAGGCCCATTATGTGGAGGGTTTATTCTAGAAGGAAGAAAGTGGGGCCAAGGGAGAGAGAATGAGAGTTAGTTAGTGAGCTGGCATGGGATCCATGTGATACGGTTAGAGGAGGGTATTAGAAAGGGGTGAAGGATAGTGTGTGGGCAGGTATGTATTTTGCTGATTTTCTAGTAAGGAGAATCATTCTCTGGTAGGAGCCATTGGCTCTGGAATATTGTCTTTCTTCTCTGTTTCTGCTGTAAGAACCCTGGTACTCTCTTTCTCAATTAATAATACACTATTCCATTGCTACTTGTTCTGTGAGTTTTATCATGAACTATTAAGTAATAAAATCAATTAAATCCACCTTGTCGCTTCTCTACATTTCTGATATGGAAAACTGTTAAAAATAGAATATTAGCATTTATGATAGAAATATATGGTCAACTGTAATTATTATCACTGCTGATCACTAGCAAGCGATTAGGCTGAAAGTTAGCTACTGAGTACTGATTAGCTCCTTCATTGATTGTAACCACACTATAAATAAGATATCAGTGTGCAGCCTAGATACCACATTTTCTCTCAAACACTCTCTCTTAGTCTCTTTCGACAAAAAACAATTCTAGAAAAGTAACTTCTGCCGTCAACCAGTGTTACCATGAGTCATGACGCATCAAACAATAAAACACATTTTGTAGCCCCTTGTTCTGCCCAGAAAGAGAAGATCGATAAGAGAGTTTGTTGAGCCTTCTTAAGAAGGCTGCAGTCTTGCCCTACACAATTCAAAGATTCTGAAGAGTTTATAACCCCTCCCAAAGAACCTAAGAAGCATGGACATTGACATGCACAAAGGACAAAACACAGACATTGATACTGTGACACAGCAAAATTTTAAGTGTACCATTAGGATTTAATTGTTACATCTTTTCTGAAACTTTTCAATATGTGGCTGACATGGACATGAATCTTTTTTAAGTGTCCATTCTTCATAACCTTAGCAATGAGTCAGAAAAAAAAAAGCATTTAGTATAACTATAGCGTGCGAGTAGTGATTCCAGTGAAAGATAAAATATTATTACACTAGAAAAGCAATGCATATAAAATAACTGAAAGCCAACATCTTACTAAAAACCTTGGAATGGTTGTATATCTTTTACATTTTACAATTTAAACAACTCAACAACAAAAGTAATTCAAAACAACAGTCTCTTCAGTAAAATTGGTAAGGCATTGTAAAGGGGATGGCTGACAGATTTCACATTAAGGTTACCTGAACCCCTTGCTTAGCTTTTGCTTCCAGCAAATTATCAAGCCTTGATGAAGCATGAGTGTGAAAAGGACGCTGTAGATACAGTTCTGGGCACAGCCACCACCCACAAATAAATATCTGCATGAATCTCTCAATCATTGAACAGAAACTCAAAAACAATTATTATTATTTTTTTGATAAAAAACTATTATGTATGAAAATGGCCTTGAATGTTCTGGCACTGAGTAAACAAACCTCTGAATTTGCATCCTTAATTGAAGAAGCAATGGCCTCAAATGCAGCTCGTCCATCTACAAACCACTGAGCCTGACTACCATCTTTGATTAAGCCTCTTGGAGGAGCAAAAGAACCATAGCGGTGGGGATGACACCATCCTTCAGGAGGCCTGAGTCCAGCATCATTAATTGCAGCAACCCAATCTTTAACTTTACGACTACTTTTCACTCTAACTCTAATGGTCCGGTTTCCACAAGTCACCTAAAGTATTTAGTTTAGTGTTAAAAAACCATCTTCCTCTGTAGATGTTTATCAGACATCTGATAACATTCACTAATCAGTTAATAACTAGTAAAAGGATTATGATGCGGAAAAAAGAGAATATGAATTGGCGTTATATCCTTTTAAGCCACAAGTGACAAGATTACGAAGCAACGACAAAGATAGAAGAGCACCCGTCTCACCTTGAATGAATGGCGTAAAGGATTTCGTTCCTTCATTTCCTTTGCTAGTGATAGATGACCATACCCATTCCCATCTGAGGCAGGTAGTACATCAAAAACAATAATATCCAAAGGTTGCACATCAAAAGGATCTGCCAGCAATGCCAAGAATCCAGGTTTCAGTACTGCCCAAACCTGCACATAACAATGACAGGAAAGTGATACCAATTAATAAAGTTACTCAAAAAGAATTAAAATAATACCACTAATGCTTCATGTCATAAAATACCACACTGTTTAGCAAATTTCAAGGCCAGATAAATAATTAAAATGCCTAATTGGGTTTTCTCTGCATTTTGTTTTCACATTTTGCATGTGTCTACTGAGCTAGTTTCTATGAAAATCTGGTCAGTTTTGGGAGAGATAAAGGATATGGGCAACAATTTTTTCATTCACAAATTTATCGTCATAGAAATAAAAAACAATTCAGTGTTATCTCTATCTGTAATATTTAATTACATTTAGACCTACAGCAATGCATAGGCTTATTACAAGTGTCTTCAAATATCTCCTGTGAAACTACCAATTATAAATCCAAGTGTACCCTTCTGGAGAAGGTCCTAGATAGAACTCTGACAATTCCCTAGAAAAAGCACTCATATGCCTGAAGAATTTCCCATCATAATACGTTCAGCATTTGTCTTATGCCCAAAGGTGTAGAGAATTTAGCATCAGAAATGCAAGAACTACAATCAGATTTCATTTCCAATAGAAACCATTGCATATGTAATGAAGGGAATCCAACAATCATGTAGAAGAATGTCACTGTCCTTCACTTAAAACTGATGAATTGGAATTTCCCTAATATATTTATAGGCACAATGATGTAAACCTAAATTTCACCTTTGCATTTAAAGTTCCAATCATTTAGATCGTGCTCATGAAATTTGATTTTAATCAGAAGCCAGTTTGTCATCTATAAATGTTTCTTTAGATAAACACAAACATGATCATTTTCAAAATTAAGAACTTTAATTTTATACTTATCAATAACTACTAACTAGTTCATACTTTATATGAAATTTGATAATGCAAGGTCAGACAACAGCTACTTATGAATGAAAAGTCGATCGATATCATAAAAATGTAATGTTCTCACACTGATTTAAATTGATCTCAACATATGTTATCTATACTCCTATGTTATTATAGAAAGTAGATTTCCCCTATTAGTCTCAATTTTTACTTTTCCTAAAAATCCAATGTTGTATCTTTTATTATTAAAATGGAAAGTAAGGGAAAAAGTGTCAGTTTAACTTAATGATCATATTTAAGAAACTTCTAGCAAAGAAACGGCGGAATGGCTAAGTTACAAGTTTTCCTTCAGTTTGAAAAAAGAGAGAATAACATTTATACATGTCTCTAATTTTTTTTTTTCTTTTGCACACACGTTCCAGGTTACCAATACTAGTGATTGAGTGATACCCTATGCCATATAGATGACTATACGACTTCCTCAGTTGTGCATAAATGTTGCATGCAAAATATTTTGCTTAACATATATGAAGAGAAACCATGACAAGTGAAGCATATTGCCCAGCTTCAAAAGCACGATTTTGTTACCTTTTGCCAGTTATCATTACAACAACTAAAACAGTCAGACATACAACACTTTCTGGAATCATCATCCTTTGGAATTTTAGGCAGATGCATCACCATCACATATTCTTCCTTCAGCTTGGAGCCATATTCAGGTGAAAAAGATAACTTCGATACCTCCAAAAACTTGCAAACCTACAGCATACAATTGTATATAGTAGCAGAAATGCAACAAGAAATCAAGCGGACAGTATCAAACAACCAACTAACAGCTAATAAAAAAACATAAATAGGCATGAACTTTGACTAAAAACAAAATGACTTACAGGTTCCGAGGTCCATACCATATAAGATGTAGTACTACATATAGTGGCCAAAAAGTGGCAAAAATAAATTAAATTTGAGCCTAACAGAGGCAATGACCAAAAAAATAAAAGCAGAGGCACCACAACCATGTTAGCTTTGTTTGAAACAGATTCCCTTTAAATTACTTATCAAGCAACATGGTGAAGCCTTCCCGGCAAAATCCGGTAATTAAACAAACACGTAGAATTTTTTTGTTTTTTGTTTTTTTTGGGGTGGAGGGGGGAGGGGGGTTGAACCTCGAATCTGAAAGATGGGGAACACCCACTTATTACCAAGTGAGTGACCACAAGGCCAAAGGCCTGATGGCGACTTTCAAAAGTGCATGCACAGAGCATACCTCTCGAGAGTTAACAATACTGATATTTCCCAAAAAGTGATTCAGATACCCTTGCATTGCAATCTTTGCCCTGCCTGATATCGACTGCTGTCTTCCTAAGGCTGGCCGTATAATTGGTAGAGCAGCACTGGAGGGAACATCTCTGGACCAAAAATCAATTTATAAGCAATTATGGCCACAGAGTAACATAAGTTGCAGTTTTAAGAGCGCAAGCTGGTTGTTGGGGGTCACCTGTCTTTAGCACTTTCATCATGATGATGTAAAGGAAGGGTTTCATCGTCAGCTTCGTCATCATCTTGCACAATAGGTGTGTGTTCTCCTATTCCTAGATTTTGAAGCCATTCTTTAACCTTTAATATAATGTGTCAGCGAACGTTACATCAAAATCCAATTTTTGCTAGATATACAATGACAAGATATCATAAATCAAATAACATTATAAATGTACAAAAGCATTTATATAAAAGCAAGCAAGCACTTTGCCCAAAAAAAAAAAGCAAGCAAGCAAAAGTCGGTATAAATAACATAACGTTGTTTAACATATATACTTGCTCTTGCTTCTCATGAATTTCCTCGATAAAGGTGCGCTTCTTAAGTGTAAAATGCAAATAAAACACTTGAGAAGCTTTCTTCACCAGCTGCCACTTGAACTGGAAGGAAAATGAGACATATAAGTACACTCCAGTAGGAAAGGAGATTCAATAAAATAAATTAATTACAAAAAAAAACACACACTGGAATGAAAATGAGACACATAAATAAATGTACTCCTGTACAAAGCAGATTGAACAAAATAAAAGGAATCATTATTTAATATTTATGGAAAGAGAAAAGATGTGTAAAAGGATAAATTTTAAATTAAAAGGAAATCAAAACTAATAGGGCAAAGTAATGCAGAACGGAAGAGCATATTTTAAAATAATTTATGAACAAGTAAATATTTATTAATTATTAATAAATAAATTCATTCATCTATTAATAATTAATAAATATTTATTTATTTATAAATTATTTTAAAGAATCAAATTCATGCAAAACAGAAGAATTGCATCATGCAATTATTATATTATATTTTTGAAGTAAACGTTGTGGTAAATTTGGGTAATATAATTATCCACATTGATTTGCAAGAAAGAGAAGGAATTAGATTAAAAAATGGGACCCAATTTCCGTGGGCTTTTTTTTTTTTTGTATGTTATATTGGTAGGAAGGGTAGCTGGACCTGTTTGTAACGAAAGTGAATGGTGTAAGTGAGGAGGAGGGGGCTGATGTCGGCGGCGTCAGGACGAGAGACGGACACAATGGTGGCTTCTGGCAACTCCTCGAAAATCCGACTTGGCTCGGGGCCGCCACCTTGCCGGAGCAATGGCTCCGATTGCATTTGAACGTAGCCACCCGACATTAACTGCTCCCTCTCCATTCCAATTTCAATCAATCCACAATGCAGACTTAGACTTAGGAGGAGGAATGGAATATAATATAATAATGGATCCAAATCCAATTCGGAAGTTTACCTTTGCAGAATGCAGAATCAAATCAGAGATTCAACATTTAATAATTAATAGGTTATAATTGAACTGAACAACGTCCAATTTGCACAGGTTTGATTTCTTCACTTGCCATGCCATTGCCATTGCCAATGCCCACCTTCTTTTCTTTCTTTCTTCCTACGTTTTTCTAATTCTCGCCCGGGTGACCCTCTTTTTCCAGTGAAATTGGATTGGAAATTTTAAATAGAAAATAAATGCTGTATTTAATCATTTGTCATTTTTTCAAAAGATATGAAATCATGATAAGTTTGACTTATATGTTATTTATCATAAATAATTACTTTAAAAAAAATTTGTCAGTATGCGATTTAATAAAAGTAAAATTTAAAAGCAATTTTATTTAACAGATTATCAAGCACGTGTACATGTTTTTTTTATATTTTTCTTGATAATAATTAATAATTTATTAAAACATTTTTAAATCAATCTCTTTATTTTCTTAACTTTTATATTTTAATTTTTTTAATTTATTCATAATTTATTTTATATATTATAAATATTACAATCACATATAATTTAATTTAATATTTATTTCATACAAAATATGATAAATATTCGTTACTTATTTGAGTTGACAAATTTTTTTTTTTTAAATTAAAACAGTCCAATCATGGGTTTTTTTTTTTTAAAAAAGATATGGATACGCGAAAAACTCAAAAGCGTACTTGTGTTTGACCAAATAGTAGGGATGTGATTTGTCAATCTGTTTTCCCGTAAATTTGTGCGTGAGAATCTATTAAATAAAACAAAAATTTAGACAAAATACTTTATTGCTATTAATTTTAGATGAAAATTTTGATTGCTACTAATTTTATATATTTATTATTAAATTAATATTTAATAAATACTTGACTGTTTATTGTGAATACTGTAATCATCATAATACTATAACAACTCATTAAAATGCCTGATTTTATTATTAAGAGCATGACATTGAAAATAGGTTTGCTAATATAATTGCCATGTTTGATTTGAGTTTTGAAATCCTAATATAATAGACAAGCTTTTGTCAAAATGTTATAAGATTAAATGTGTACTTTTTTTCATTTATATGCATTATTACTTTCTCTTACCTTTATTACAGTTGTGATATTATTATTGAAATGGTACATATTTAATGGTGCAAGATAATAAAATTCTCTTAAAAACACCTAAGAATTTGTAAGAATTTCAATCAAGTCTAATTCTATAGTGAAGAAAAAGAAAAAGTTAACAAATTATAATAAGATAAAAATATTTTGAAACCTTTGGGCAAAAATTATAAGAGATAAGCTTTTGTCATTAGAGCATTTTAAAAGTTAAACCAAACATGATAATAATTGAAAGATTTATAAATCCAATGACATTGAGGTTTTTTTTTGTACATATGATACTGTTACTGGTTGTATTTGAAGGAAAAAAACTTTGTTAAAATAAATTTATTTTAAAATGAATAAGTAATGATATATTTATTTTTAAATTATTTAATAAATTAAAATTACAATACACTTTATCAAATTAAAAATAAATAGTCTTAATTATTTTATAAACCAATTCAATTTAAAAAAAATATTTTCCGCGTTTGAAGAGGTTGACTATAAATAATTTGCGGCCTTGCACATATTTTGATTCGGCATGCATTATTGAACACGGGAACGGGAAGTACCCAAAATAATGTGAATAGTTCCAAGAAACAAATTTCCTTCGCCCTGCTATTGCCGAACAATTTTGTCATATTCAGATTTTCATAATGCCATTTTACATCACTATGAGCAACTAGTGTACTACGTAAAAGATTGAATTCTCTAAAATTATGACATTTTTTTTTATTTTATGACCGAATAAATAATCCCAGTTTTACCATAGACAAGGGGCAAATTAAATGTTAGGACTTGGAAACCTTGAGAGAGTTCATTTTATTTTTTTTGGTCTTTTGGGAGAGTTCATGTACCACAAGACAACCAGATGGTGATCCCCAACTGTTGTTGGGATGGGCTAGTTCTAGATCCACGGACTTCAGCCCCAAATTTCTGTAGCTCCAAGCCCAACCAGTATCTTTTTTTTTGGACAGACCCAACCCGTCATTGAAATTCAAGCTTAACTAACCCATTGGACCTCGCTTGACTCTGACCAATACCATATCTATACACGATACATCCACATCCGGTTCCATTCCACTGTTCATCTACTGTTACGGCCACGTGTTGCCCCATTGGATTTCCTTCGTCTTTTTTTTTTTTCCAAAGGAAAGGTATATTGAATAATTTTAACTTTCAAGATATTCATATTAATTAATATAAATTAATATAAATTAATAATAAATTGAAAGTATTTATATTAGTGTTAAATGTTCATGAATGAATAAAAACAAAGATTACAGGAACATATATTAAAAGATTAACTCTTATATTTTTATATTAAATAGATATATATTTCTTTTTATACTTTATTTAATATTATTTATTATATATATATTTTTATTATTATTATTTTTACTCAATTACATTTTTTTAAAAGATATAAATAACATTTACATTCTTAAAAAAGTATAAAATAATCTTTATTCTTAAAAAATTGAAGGACTGAAAGGAGTGGTTAATGGGTGGGTAGTGTTGTCGTTTTCGGCCTTGGAAAGGTTGATTTCATTAATTGCACTTGGGTTGTTAATTAAAAATCTTATTAAGAAAATTAAAATAAAAAATTTTAGATAAAAAAAATAATAAATATATTTTAAAAATTGAAAAAAAATTATTTTTACTTTTTTTATTTAAATTTTTTTATTTTAACTCCTTTAACAACTATTTTTACAGAACTTAATAGCGAAATACATTAAAAAAAGGCTTTCCTAAAGGATATCTTTGCCTTTGGCAGTGTGGGGAGTTAAGCGATGAGGCGGTCCTATTATTAGACCGTGTTCATAATTTGTTTTAGGCTTTGAGTGTTTGTGATTGGGTGTGTGTCGGGGAAGTGAGCTTTAGTAAAAGCGCCCATTTGATTCATGAATCTATTAATTGAATATTGGAGATTGCACTCTATTAATTTGATTCATTCACATTTTATCCGAAGGGAATGTGTATCAGATGTCATACTTCAGAGTTGTTCCAAATACGGGTTGTTTCCGTACTAGAAGGCATGAATTCTGGTTGCTGTTTCTGGTAAGGACCACGGTGACAGCACTGGAATCAACAGTTATTCCTGGTCATGGGTTGTCCTTGGTTCGTTTTGAGGAAGTTTTACGTTCGGAAGGGGACTGTGATATGTTAATTGATAGGCATTTTGTTGGGAGTTGGTGGGTGAAATTCCTATTTCTGGAGTTGATGCTATATTAGATTCGTCTAGGTGTGTGAAGATGTTATTGGTTTATTGGTCTGTTAACTGGTGTTGCTAAGCAGACGGTGAATGAGGGGAGGGCAAGTCTACAAAGATGGTTGTCATTGAACTTGCTGCCGGCAGGTACCTTATTTATGCTATTTCAGCCTTATTTTTTTGTCTGGTTTTATTGAGTTTAGATGCAAGTTAAATATTAGATGAAGGATGTTTGAATGGTGGTTGTTCTTGCTTGACAGTTGCAAAATGGAATGTGTGCTATTAGGTGAGTTTGTGGATCAGCTGGAAAAATTCTTTTATTGTGGTGATTTGGATGAACCTGTTGTTGTGGTTTAGTTTGCTAAAGTTAAGAGGTTTTGTGGTTAGTGATTCTGTCCTGATCTTTAGTTTTAAATGGGGAATGGTAATTGGTTGAATATATATGAAGTATAGGGAAATTTTTTAACAGGGAAAGCCGTTATTCGAAATGTTCTGCATTCCACAAAGGTTATGTTCAATCCTGATATTGCTGAAGCAATTGATTTTAGGTAATTTTAATGTTGTGCTAATTTGGATGTTTTGTTGTTTGTTTTTTGCATTTGTTTATAGTTGTTGGCTGACCTGTTGTGGTGCTATATTTGTGAGTTTTGTTGGCGTGCTTTACAAATTTTTGTGCTATGCAATCTAGGATGTGCTCTGTCTGATGTGTGTAAGTACCCTGATGTTGTTGATTTTCAGAGGTTCCCCAAAACAAAGGTCAGTTGTTTAATTTTAGGTGCTAACTTATTAGTTATTGAAAGTTCGAATTGGTGTTTTGATTGGATATACACAGTTTAGTTATTATTAATATTTGTATACATACAGGGATTTCTGACCCCAGCACTTGGTGGCACAACTTCTCTGGTGATGGTGTTTCGATTACAGAGTGTGATGATAAGAATGTAAATTATGCCTTAGTTTGTTCTGATTTTTGGATTATTTAAAGGTTTTTCAATTGCTTGCAGAAGTGGTTATAATATATGTATATATAAATTATATTTTGGTTTTTTTGGTTCCAGGAAAAGGTCAAAATAAATTCTATTTTGGTTTTTTTGTGCTCGTCTGATTTTGAATTTGTACTAATTATATTGTATAGAGAATTGTGTAAAAAGTGATGTAAAAAAAGATATGAAAAAGAAAATGAAGTAAAAAAATCATGATTGATACAATTTTTGAGTTTAGATACAATTTTTGAGTTTAGATAAATTTTTAAATAGTTAAATGGTGCGATTATTTGGACATTGCTGAAAATGAAGTCTGTGCTCACTGTGAAGTTGTCTGAATTTTGATACTTGCTTTTTAGTGTATTTATATGTTATTGCGTTTTTTTTACGTTTTATCCTTATTAATATGTTTCTAAAGTTAGCTTAAGGAATGGATGGCAAATGTTTTATCAGAATATGAATATTGTATTTATATTATATATTAATGTAAAAAAATGTTAAATTATATTATATGTGATTGTAATATTTTTTTGATATACATAATAATTCTGTAAATAAATTAGATAAAATTAAATATATTTTGGTTGAACGAATAACAGAATTAGACTATGGATAGGTGAATTATATATATATATATATATATATATATATATATATATATATATATATATATATATATATATATATATATATATATATATATATAATCTTAAGTGAGAGAGTGTTTATTATGAGATGAAAGAGAATTTTTTGATATACGACCAATTTTATAAATAAATTAGATAAAATAAACGTATTTTTTTAAGTTGATTACACGACCTTTAAGAATTTTAATCTTGACCATCCATATATGGTTATATTAGACTATATATATATATATATATATATGTGTGTTGTTCTGTCCCCAGGCTTTGATGTTAAAGACTTTGGCGGTGACGGTGCTCAGATTATAGGGTTTGAGCAAGAGAAGGTTTTTAAGACTTTGTCAGTCTGTTTGTTGGGTCGTTGATGTGTTTTAAAATTCAACAATGATATTTTCATCATATTTTTTTTACATTATTTTTTATAATATTCTCTAAATTATTGATTATATTATTTTTTTCTTATCAATTTATCTTATTTAATCATAATTATTAAAAAAATAAAAAGTTAGTAAGATAATCATTTTTTTTTTAAAATTTTGTTATTATGGGTGGTGAACTACTTTTTCTTTTTTTTGTCTTTTGTGGTATGGAATGAATGTGGAGAATTGCTCTGCATTTAAATTCGCTCCAAATAAAATGTGTAAGAGAAGAGTATAAAATTGGAAGCGGTGGTGTCTGTAACTGTAGGTGTTTTGTATAGATGTTTCTCCGGCGATTAAATAATATGGGAGCCGTCAGTATAGACATAGTAAAATATGATGAGGGTGTTCATTTTGGGATGGGTACTGAATTTATTGTTAGAAATAGGATTTATAGAGAAAAAGCATATTGAATCTTTGACGGAGTTAATTGTGGGATTCTGGTATAACTAAAGTTGGAGGGTAGTCGTTTTTTGAATTCCGTCATTTGTAGGTTTCGAATTATGATATATATTTTCCCTAGATTCAGCTTTCATTATGCATAATCATTTTTGAATTTTGAAATTTGAACACATCAAGTGGGAAGTTCAGTGCAAACACTTACCATCTATTAGCCTGTTGAACTTTGTCCCATTAGTTTTGATAAGATAACATCCTTTCATTTATTGGGAGTGCATTAAATTTAAAGAAGAATACAAAATTTTATGGTAAATGAACATATGATGCATAGATAAACATATAGACATAGTTTTTAAATTTAATTATATTAATTATTTAAGATGAAGTTATAAAAAATATTTTTATAAATTTTTTAATTTTAATATAGATGAATTATCTTTGATTAAATTGATAAATTAAATTAATAGAGATACGTATAAGTTAACTTAAATATTATTTAACCACAATTCACTATTAAAAATTTAAAAGAAGAGACGTAATAGGATTGATAATTTTTGTATAAATATCGTACGTAGGGAGCATCTATTGTTATTTCTATTTATAAAATTGTTACTCTTTTTAAATTATTTTTTTTATAATGTCCTTTATTTTATACTTAAGAGTTAAGACAAACTAATTGCCTATTGCATCATTGAGTCAAATGCTTTATTTAATAATAAAGAAAGAAGATTAAACCATATGCTTTGAATTTTAAATATTAAAATAAAGCGAAACACAGTTAACATATTTTTTATATAAAATACAACAAAAAAGTATGCATTTTAAATAAAAACTTTACTAAATAAGAAATGTGTTTTTTTTTTTGTCATCTTAGTTATTCTGATATAAGAGTTAAGGTGCTTGCTACAGTGCCCTCTCTATTTGAAGGGATACCAAACCCTCTGTCACATTTTTATCTTTTTGTTGCAATAATTTATCAATTTTTCTTTTATTTTTTTTTTATTCTTCTACTAATTTTTAATTTTATTATATGATAACTTATTTTTTTTATTTCTTTATCTTTTTGTTTGTTATTTAATTGCTTTGTTTTAATATAATACTGTAATCGTTCACCTAATTCTTTAAGTACAGAAATAGTATGTTTTATCTGTAAATCATTTTATCTCTTCATCTTTCTAATATCCATAAATACTTAGCTCTGATACCAAATTGATATCAAAATTTCTTCTAAATTCTTTGAAGTTCTGTTGATGTTCGTCAAATTTTTTCTTTTATATATTTTGATAATGTATTTACTTGTATTGATAGTCTTCTTATTTCATTATCTTTTTTTATTCTTTCTGGTTCAGTAAATTTTATTGGTCTAGATATTTATTCTTCCTTATATTCTAAATATTTTGAATTATTTATAAATGTGTCAATTTTTGTTATTTCATTTTTCTTAAGATAATAAATTTTTTCTATATCAATAAATAAATATAGTATATCTATTTTGTCATTGTTTTTTAAAGTAATACTATGATGTGAGTTTGTTAATGCATAGCTAACACAATAAGTAATTGAAAATATTTTATCTCTTGTTCTCATTAAATTTCTTCTTAAAAAATTATGTTCTAAGGTTAGTGTTTATTCTATTCTTTGAGTATTTAACAGTATTCCATTGTTTGGTCGAACCTCAAACTTTAGTTTTCCGTAAGCTAAATTTCCTTTTATTATACCTAATATCTTATCTCTTGGGTTAATAATTCTATCATCTTTTAAGATTAATTCTATAGGTGAGTTGATTTCTTCTTGAAATATTGATTTTATTAATACTTGTCTTCGCTCCAATATGTATATATCATATTTTTCTTCTGTCTTCGTCCTTTTTTATATTTTTCTTTAAATCTATTAATTTATTTTTATTAAGTAGTTGTATACTAGTATTTTCTTGAGTATCGCCTATATCTAATGACATTTTATTACTTAATTTTTCATAATAAATAATATTATTTCTTTTATTAAATTTCTTTAATATTTCACTTAGTTTTTCTTTTCTGTCATATTTGCATTTTTTGTCGGTCTAGTTCTTCTTTTTGTATTTTCTTGAACAAAGATTTATTTATTAAAATATTTCCTTCATAATTTTTATCTTCTTCAGTAATTTGAATGTGTTTTATATCTTCAGCATTTTCAATTTCTATTTTATGGTGTAATCTTTAAATAATTTTTTGTCATATATACTAAGATTTATTCTTGGGATTCGTAGCTGTTTATTATTACTAGATATAATTAATTTTTCAGATCTTATTTCATATGGTTTTACTGCTTCGAGAAAATTTATTCCTAATAATAATTTTATATTTGTTTCATCTTCGACATATAATTTTGTTTGAAGTAGTATACTAGAATCAAAACAAAATTCTATAATTGTTTTTTCTTCAAAAGTTTTCTCTTTTCGTTTATATGTTAATACTTTTTGTGGTATAGCTTCTTCTGATTTACTTATTACATCATTACTTACATAATTAAGACATGCACCAGTATCAATAAGTATAGGCATAATAATTCCATTAACAATTTCTAATACATGATATTGACAGTAATTATTGGGTAGAAGATTAATGATCATACCTGAACTGGGTTTCTCAAAATAGTTTGAGTTTATTTCTTCAAGAATTTCTTCGTCCACTGCTGCTTCTGTGCTATTAAATAATTTGGGCTTGATGAGTTAGATGAAATGAGTGATAAGAATTTGAGTAGAGAAAAATGTTTATTGATAATAAGTGTTTATAAGTACAAGATAATTGGACACACTCTCAAGTGTCCGACTAATCTCATCAGAGACTAGCACTTCCTCTTAACTGAGATTTCGGAATTGAAATTCTGAATCTGTGTTGCCTCAGCATAAGAGGACTTATTTATATACGAGAGTCTTTAATGTCTATTTACAAAGTTATCCTTACAAATGTAAGTGCTTACATCAGAAACTTAATAATTTACATAATGACGTAAGAGCTTATATCACTCTTCGATTATTGCTTCATCTGACTCATCATCCTTTAGTTTGTCAGTGTCAGTCATTACTTTTTCTGTTTGACATCTTTCGCATGCGTGGTTTCTACTTATTTTAATCATTGCGTAAAGTCCATCAAGAACAGTTGGACGATATTCCATCTGTGGTCCTTGGAGTGCATAGAAAGACAACTCAAAATTCGTCAGTAGGTTCATGTCTTTTTCTTTGATTACTTTTCCACTTGTCGCTTAAAAGCAATATGTTGGGTCCCTTGTATAGTGTTTTGATAAATGATTCTTTGCCAATGTTTTGACATTGTGAAAAAATGATTGCCAGTTGGTTACTCAATACTTGAGTGATTTGATCTTCGTCATAGACAACACTTGTTGGCTTGTCCTTCAGTGAAAAATTATTGTTACTTATTCCAACAAACACTATATGCTTGGCAGGCTGCTTAGTAATGAAGTCTGGATAGGCTGAGTAGAACTTCAGGAAAATACTTCGGTCATTAGCTACGTTATTCTTGAATAATTGAATTGCTTTCTTAAAATTATAAAGAAAAAGGTTAATTTCTTCTAAATTCACACTTAAATAAAGACAATCAATAAGTCCTAATTGGAACATATTGAAAGTGAGTATAGATGGTGCTCCTCGGAGGATAATTTCTTTGATACCAAAAAGTTTTCAGTCAACCATATAAAAATAGTTAACTTTTTTTCTTTTTCAGTCCAATTAACCAGTCTTTTGAAGTATTCCCAGAAATTTTCAACTGAGTATTGAACTTGTAATTCATGATCCTTTCTGAAAGTTATTTGAAAATTGTCCAGTGAGGATGAAATTTTTCCAAGTACTTTGAATGAAGATTGTATTGCTGGTGGATTTTGTGTTGCTTCAGAAAAAGTTTTGGTCCAAGATAAATTTCTCTCTCTTTTGTTTGGAACTCTTTGAGTGCTTTTTCGGTTTCTTCCTTTGTTGAGTAGGATTTGTGTAGAACTCCAGAAATCTTTTGACAGTGAGGTGCTGCTTTGAACTAATCGTTATAGATACCTGAGAATGGTCCATTGAAAATTACGTACCACTTATTAATTTTCTTTTCTTCTTGTTGCAGCTTCTGAAATGCCTCTTCAAGAAATCTTTATGCTTTGAGTTGTAATTTTAGAACTTTGATATCTACCTCAATAAGTTCTAATTCTTTTAACTTCTGCTCCTTTAGTGCTTCCTTAAGCTCTATTTGTCTTTTGATTAAGTCTACGTTATTTTGCTGCTCCATTCTCTTAATAGTATATCTGCAAGAACATTCTTTTCTCCTTTAATATGAGAGATTGAATAATTGTATTTGGCTAACTTCATTTGTCATCTTATTAATCGACCATGTTTATAAGTGCCTTTATGATTAATATTCTTAAATCCTGAAACATAAGTAGAATCAGTTCTAACAATAAATTATTTATCTAGCACATAAATTCGATGTTTTTCTAACATACGAATAAGTGCTAATATTTCCTTTTCATGAATTGGATAATTAATTTCACTATCTGAAAAAGTTCCAAACATGTATCTGCATAGTAATTCTTTCTTTTGTCCAGGCGGTTTTGCTTTCATAACACCACCCCAACATCCATTTGACGCGTCGGTTTCAATGATAATTAAGTCATCATCAGAAGGATGATATAATTTAGGAAGATCCTAACATAAGTGCTTTAATTTTGTAATAATTGCTTCATCATCCTCAGTCCAAGACCAGATGGCATCTTTTTTCAGCTTTTGTTGAAGTATCTTTCGTTCTGCTGCAACATTCTTTATAAAACCTTCATTAGAAATATACGTCAGTAATCCAAGAAATTTCTGTAACTTTTTCTTATCTTTTAATTTTGTTGGAAAATTCTGAAGTTTTTTCAATACATGTTTTGCATTATTATTTTTCCTTTTTCAATTTCTAATCCTAAATAATTAATTTTATTTTGAGCTAACACAACCTTTTTCTTACTTAAAACTACTTCATTATCTAAACATTTTTTTAGTAGTAGTTCAACCTTCTTAAAATGATCTCCTAAATCCTTATTAGTGAATACTAATATATTATCATTAAGACAGAGATCTCTCAATTCTTTCAATATTGAGTTCATTCTTCGCTGAAAAATACTTGGTGACTGCTTCATTCTCATAGAAAGTACATTTCATTCATATTGTCCTTGAGGACAACTAAATGTTGCTAATGCCTTAGATTCCTCTGTAAGCCTCATTTGATAAAATCCAGACTTACAATCAAAAGTATTAAACTAGTTCATATTTCTTATTTGTTCAATAATTAAGTCTTTTCTTGGCAAATAATATGCATCTCCTTCCATTGCATCATTTATCTGTTTATAATTAATTACCATACGTCTTTTTCCTCTCTTTATTTCGTTATGGTTTTCAACATAAAATGCTGGTGCAAAATGTTTACTTTTTTATGGTCTTGTTAATCCTTTTTCTTCCATTTCCTTAATATATTTTATAAATTCATCTCTATCTTGTTTTGTATAAATCATAGTTTTATATTTTATTTCTTTCATTGGATCTTTTAACTTTAATTTAATTAATTTCATATTTTTATTATTAATATTTGGGTCTAAAGAATTTTCACTACATGTTTTTTCTATATAATTCTTCAATATGAGCTTGAATTCTTCTTCCAGGTTCTAGAATGATCAGTACATGGCGGAGTTTTCGGCATACAACCTCAACTATCTCACCACGTTTCAGCTTGTTAAACTCTGATTACTTTTTAGAATAGATACAGTCAGAAAAGTGAGTAGTTGGAATATTAAGGATTTCACGTAATTGTTTTGTTCTAATATAAGGTGTTTTGAGTGATATAAAATTGATGTGTGTGAAATAACATCATATTTTGTTCTTGTTTTGCATGCATTTTTATGCATTTTAGGCATTTTAGTTTCTCCTTTTATTTATTTTTCCTTTAGTTCAGATAACTGTTGTGTTTGTGGTGTTCTTGTGCAGGATTGTGACTAAATTGGCTTACAAAAAGGTGGAAAACTTGCATAATTGAAGTTGAAGCTTAAATGATAGCAATTTGGGACAAAATAACCATTATAGAAGCATCCACGACATGCCCGTGGAATTTTCTATGGCCATGGATCGAGCAGCTGTGCAAAGTAGCAAAAGTTTTTCCAGAGAATTCCACGGCCTGGCCGTGGAATTTCCCACGGCCGTGGAATTCAACAGCATGTCCAGAAAACTCATTCCAGAGAGATCCATGGCCTGCCTGTGGAATTTTCCACGGCCGTGGATCGCAGTTTGAGACAGTTTTTAATTTCATTTTTATTTCTTTTTATGGGCTTAGACCGGGTTAGACCCTAGGGATATTTATAGAGGTTCTGAATACAATTTTAGGGTTCCAATTTCTGTTTGAAGGTTGCATGTTTGGAGGCTCTAGATCTTCATCTTCGTCTTCTCTTCTCCCATCGCTACTGGTTTGGATGTTCTATATGATGTTTTCTTGTTTCTTCTTCTCTATGTCTGAGTAGTTTCTTTTGTTTCTAGGATTGGGCAATGCCCTTTAATACATTGATGATGATTAATTGACTTGGTTTACCCTTTTTATTAATCTTGAATGTTCTTTGATTCAATCCTTATTGCGCTTATTCATGTGAATTTGCTGGTCACATATTTGCATCTCATAGATATCTAGAGACATACTGAGAGATGAACCTAGGTGTTAGAACCATAAGAATTGAACTTATGGTCTAAATCATGAGAGTAGGTTTAGCCTTTCGAGGATTTAATGAATTACCATAAAGTGTAATTGATTCAATTTAAATTCAATTATCACGAGAGTAGGAATTGGTTTAATTGGGCATGGTTCTTATCTCTTGAGAAAGAACGTTAACTAATTTAGGAGAATTCACCTTCAATTGAATTTCAATTTTAATAAAAGGGTTGTCAATTAGGATTTATCTTGTATCATTATGGTTACCCCCAATCCTAGAAGCTTTCTTGAATTTGAAAACCTTTCCTAACAACTTTCTGTTTTTTATCTCAACTTTGCACTTTAATATTCATTTATTTAATTGCTTGGTTACTATATTCTTATCTCTTAATAATTTTATCCCCTTTGTTTAATTTAGTTGAATTAATTAATTAATTGGTATTCATAGATATAATCCCTATGGATTTGATTTTTTTATTACTTGACGACGAAATCGTACATTTACAAATTTCGCACACCAAAAATCTAAATATTGGCAAGATGGTTTCCTAGTATCATATCAAGTCCTATTTCTAGTTGGTAGATGGTTGAGAAAATAAATAATTTGGTTTGAATTATTAAAGTAATTCACTTTACTACTAAATACAGAGGATGTATAGATCCATCTGCAATTTGTATTTTTAATGGTTTGTCTAATTTTTCCTATTTATCGAATAATGCTTTTGTTGCTAAACAAATACTTGCTCCTGTATCAATATAAGCTTCATTTTCTTTATTGTTTTTTTTAATTTTAATTTTAATATAAGTACTATTCGGATTCTATTTCTTCTGAAGATAATTCATTTTCTGAATATCCGTATATACTATTCTCAGTATTACTTAATTCGTCTTCTATTGCTTCTAGCTTATATATTTTATAGACATGTTTTATTATTTTTGACTTTTCTTTAAAATCTTTTTCTTTCTTTTGTGGACATTCATTGACATAATGCCCTTCGATATTACATATCCAACAAACACATTTCTTTTTTCCTTTTGGACAATATTTTCTTAGAGTATTTCTTTTTCTTCTAAAATATTTTCATTTAGTATTTTTATAAGCTTTTTCTTGGGGTATATTTTCCTAAGTCTTGGTTTTCTTTTATAACACCTTATTTTCTTTGTTTCTCGATTACATCCATAATTTTATGAGTTTTCTATTTCTGGTATATTACAGCAAATTGCATTTCTTTCCTTATTTAGTTGTCTAACTGTTTCTCTCTGAAGGCATTGTTCTCTTAATTCATTATAGAGTATTTGAATAATTCCTCCTAGTGTATTAGCAGTTTCTTTTGGTTGTATTTGTCAAATAGTTATTATTTTTGCATTAAGTGGATATGAAAGTTTATCTATAAATATATCTATATATATATGTTTAGTATCTACATTTAATTAATAGTAATACTTTTGATATTCACAAATAAATTTTTAAAACCTCACACATATTACATAATTGCATTTTATTTAAATGTGCTATTGTTTTTTCATGTAAAAATTTATTTACTTCATCTCTATGTTCAAATATATTGTACCCTAGAAATTCTTGATAAATTAGTCTCATAATTAATCGGGAAAATTCTTGGTTGTTGCTAACAGTTCTTACATATTGATGCCACGTGTTGTCAGTAATACTTGTTAAAATTTTTTGTACATTTCCTTCAGTTTTATATATTATTAAATTTTTAACATCAAGTATGTTTAATCCATTAAATCTTTCATCTGTTGTAATTAATAATGTTATTTCATTAATCCATTGTAAAAGAATGTCTTCGTTATTTGTTGCACAATCAATATTTAATCTAGTTCCTGTTCTTATATTTTCATAATGTGGATTAAATTCTTCTGGTACAGAAAATCATTTTTTATTTTTTTGAGCATATCCTTTATTATACATAGTTTCATAATCATATTTATCCCATGTTTCTTTTGGGTAGCCTAATATTCTACCCATTTTCGTTTTGTGTTTGCATTACTTGTTTCTCCTTTTTTCATAAATATTTCATTATATTCTGATTCTTCATCTAAGATACTATAATTTAATATTACTTCTTCATTTTTATTATTTGTTTTTATTTGTTCAACCTTCTATATTTGTTTATTTTCATCTTTAATTATTTTTAATTGTTCTAATAATTGTTAGATTTCTTCAATATATGTTGATTTCCTTATTAAATCTGTATATTTTTCTTTTATCCTCTCCATGAAGTAACAAGTTTTAGAAACTTCGAAGATTCTTGTTCTTTTTCTTCAAGATTTATTATATCTTTTGGTTGGGCTTTCAATATTTCCTCTAAATCACTTTTTGTTAGGCATTTATTATTTCTTTATTCATCTAAGAGTTCTCCAAGTTGATGTAGGACTTCTTCGAATTTAGAAATATTTTCTAATTCATCTATTTGTTTGTTGTTATTGATTTTGTCAAGTGATGTTCTAATATTATTTATTTCATTTTTTTCCATTATTGATTCTTTCACATGTATTTATTGCAATTCTATTAATATTTTCTATTAATAGTAATAAATTCTTATTTATTTCTTTTGATGTTTTTTGTAATTCATCATTCATTGATTCAATTACTTCTGATACCATCATTAATTTTTTTTAATTAATTAATCAGAAATGGTACTGAAGGGTACTGTTACAACACAAAGTCAAAATCAATGATGATGATGATCTCAATAAAGAGAAGCACCTTGATCCAGTTGTTATTCTGTTAACTGTTAGAAAGTTAGTTAGTTTTGTATAGTTAGTTTTCTATTAAATTAAGTTAGCTGTAGCACAAGCTTTTTCTCTTGTATATATATATATAACGTATATTCATCTTTGTTAATCAACGAGAATCATTTTCTATCATTTTCTCTTGCACCATCAATCTCAGATTCTTTCTTTCTCTGTTTTTCCTTGTCTCACTCGATCTTCCTCTTCTTCTTTGTTCTTGCTTCTGCTTCAAGGTTGCTTCAATGGCTCCCTTATTTTTCACATGGTATCAGAGCTCCTTTTGAAGGAGCTCTGCTGCGCCTGGTTACTCTGATTTTCTGTTCATCAATCTTTCTTGAGTACTTTCTCTTTCCCCTAAAATTCTTCTTGCTTCATCTTCTTTCTTGAATCACAGCAATGGCTGAAATTGAACAACCTGGAGTGGTTAATCCACCAATTAATCTGATGAATGATCCTACCAGTCCATACTACCTACATCCGAATGAGAACGCTGGATCTTTGTGCATTTCAACTCCTCTTACAGGGAGCAGTTATCATGATTGGTCTGAAGCCATGACTATGGCACTGAAGATCAAGAATAAACTCGAGTTTATTGATGGCACACTGCCAAAACCAGAGACAAATGATCTTTTGTTCAAACCTTGGGATAGATGTAACACCATGGTTCTTGCTTGGCTTTATCAGTCTATTGATCCTGAAGTCAAGAAGAGCGTTAGTGGCTTAAGAGTTGTAGCTGCAGTATGGAAAGATCTGAAAGATAGGCTTTATCAAGGAGACATTTATCGAATATGTGATCTGCAAGAAGAACTTTATGCAGCAAGGCAAGGTAATCTTTCAATTACTGCCTATTATACATATCTGAAAGGAATATGGCAAGAACTTGATAATTTTAGGCCAATTCCATCGTGCACATGTGCAATAAAGTGTTCTTGTGCTTTGATTCCAACTGTTACCTCATATAGAGATAATGACTATGTGATTAGAGTTTTGAGGAATCTTAATGAACAATACTCTGGTGTAAGATCCACCATTATACTTATGCAACCTTAACCTGAAGTAAGTAAAGCTTTTTCTATGCTTATACAACAAGAAAGGCAATTCAATGCTCTTGTTGATAATTCTAATGTTCTATTCAATTCTACTGAGAATTCCAATAATGGCCAAGGCAGAGGAAGAAGAAGAGGCAACAACAAAGGACCTGGTATTCTTAGAAAGGGTCCTAATAGAAAAAGCTATAATCAGAAAATGTGCACTTACTGCAATCGAAATGGTCACACAGTGGATACATGCTACAAGAAGCATGGATATCCACCTAATTGCAACAAGAATTTCAATGTGAATCAATGTTCTACATCAATAAAGGATGCTGATGAAGAATGTTATGAAGATGCACAAGAAGATGTTCAGGATAGTTCCAAGTTACTTCTTACTCTTGACCAACAAATGGCATTGCTAGCCTTACTTCTACAATCAGGATCATCAAATCTGTATACTACTAACCAAGTAACCACACTTAACAATCACACACAGTTACCAAACCCTTCTGGTTCAGGTAATACAGGTAACACTTCATGGATTCTTGATACAGGAGCAACAGACCATGTTTGCTACTCCTTATCAGAATTCCAATGTTACAAAAGAATTAAACCTATTTCTATTAAACTGCCTGATGGTAGTCGAGTCTTGGCATCCATCTCAGGAACCATTCTTTTTTCAAAATACCTTTATCTTACTGATGTTCTATACATTCCCAAATTTATTTTTAATCTCATCTCAGTCTCAAAGCTAACCAAATCCATTCATTGTAAACTAATTTTTTCTTCTGACCAATGTCAATTACAGGACATATCTTCCTTAAAGATGATTGGTGTAGCTGAACAACAAGCTGGCCTTTTATGCAATGTGTTCTGCAAAGCTGAATCTTCCTATACCACACTTTGTAAATAATTTCACTAGTTATGATAATGACATTTGGCATGTAAGGCTTGGTCATCTCTCTCATAACAAGCTCAATGTTTTACATAATTCTTTCCCTTTCATTCATTGTAACAAAAATAAAGACCCTTGTGATGTATGTCATTATGCTAAACACAAGAATTTTCCCTTTCCTTTAAGCAATTCTGTTTCTGTTAATGCTTTTGATATGATTCATGCTAATATTTGGGGTCCTATTTCTTTCCCTTCTATGTTTGGACATAGGTATTTCCTAACAATTGTGGATGATAAAACAAGGCATACATGGATCTTTCTAATGAAACTAAAATCTGAAACTTCTTTTCTTATACAATCCTTCACCAACTTAATTGAAACACAGTTCAATACCAAGTTGAAATGCTTGATGTCAGATAATGGCTCAGAATTTCAACTCAAAGATTTTTATGCATCAAAAGGTATTGAGCATCAAACAAGTTGTGTTGGAACACCACAACAGAATGGGATTGTGGAGAGGAAACATCAACACATCTTAGGCATAGCCCGAGCTTTGATGTTTCAATCTACTCTTCCAAAATGTTTTTGGAACTATGCAGTTACACATGCAGTTTTTTTGATAAATAGGCTTCTAAGCCCTTTTCTGTCAAATAAATCTCCACACCAAGTTTTATACAATAAAGATCTAGTTTTAACATATTTAAAAGCCTTTAGCTGTCTTTGTTTTGCATCCACATCTCAAGTACAGAGAAAGAAATTGGATCCAAGAGCAAGAAAGTGTGTTTTCCTTGGTTTCAAACATGGAGCCAAGGGATACATACTCTTTGATATCAAAAGTAGAGAAACTTTTCTCTCTCGAAATGTAAGTTTCTATGAACACATTTTTCCTTTCAACAATGCTGATTCCAATAATAGCAACACACTTCTCCCTACTCCAACCATCTCCTATTCTAATCTAGATACTTATCTGGATTTCTCTCATATATTTCCTGTCACTCAACCTCCACAAAATGATCTAGTGCATAACATCAACCACCCTGCTTCCCCAATACATAATCCTACTCCACTAAGCCAAAGTTCACCCCTACAACCACCTGATCCTCCAATTGTTAGACAATCTCAAAGAACAAGGAGGGCACCTCAGTACTTGCAGGATTATCATTGTATGCTGGCTAACTCAAATTCACTAGATCAATCATCTTCATCCAAGGTCAGGTATCCCATTTCTAACTCAATTTCATATCACAACCTATCACCTACCCAAAAGCACTTTTCACTTGCCATTTCCACTGCCACAGAACCAATATCTTATGCAGATGTTGTGATTCATGACTGTTGGAAGGAAGCTATCAATGCTGAGTTGAGGGCTCTAGAGAAGAATCAAACTTGGATACTTACTCTTTTACCTCTGAATGAGAAACCAATAGGTTGCAAATGGGTGTTCAAAGTGAAGCACAAAGTTGATGGCAGCATAGAGAGACATAAGGCCAGGTTAGTGGCTAAAGGGTATACACAAACTGTTGGAATTGATTATTTGGAGACCTTTAGCCCGATTGTCAAGATGACCACAGTGAGAATGCTTCTTTCCTTGGCAGCCATCAATAACTGGCATCTTTATCAGCTAGATGTCAATACTACCTTCCTTCATGGGGATTTACCTGAAGAAGTTTACATGAAAATACCACCTGAACTTTCAGTTTCTGACAGCAAATTAGTATGCAAATTGCAGAAATCGTTATATGGGTTGAAACAGGCTAGTAGGTAATGGAATGCAAAACTCACCATGGCTTTGTTTAAATTGGGTTATGTTCAGTCTAAGGCAGATTATTCTTTGTTTACCAAGTCTTCACCTTCTGGTTTCACTGTCATACTTGTTTATGTTGATGATTTGGTCCTGACAGGCAATGATCTTTCAGAAATTACTCAAGTTAAGAGAACTTTAGATGATCAATTCAGCATTAAAGATGTAGGTGTGCTCAAATATTTCCTTTTTGCAAGATCTCACAAAGGTCTCATATAGGAAATACACCTTGGATCTCTTGAAAACATTCTACTTTAGCTTCCAATGGATTCTTCGTTAAACTCTAAACTATCGGGATCACCACTTAAGGATCTAATGTTTACGAAGACTTTTGGGAAGATTGATTTATCTCACTCACACTCGGGACATTTGCTATGAGCAACCTTTTCCTAGATTGCCCTACTGATACACACTATCAAGTTGCACTCAAAGTCCTCAAGTATCTAAAAGGGAATCCTGGCAAAGGTCTCTTCTTCCCGAGTGATTCCACAACTATCTTAAAGGGCTTCATTGATTCTGATTGGGCTACATGCCCTGATACTAGAAGATCTATGAGTTTTCTGTTTTTTCCTTGGAACCTCACTTATTTCTTGAAAAGCAAAAAGCAATCGGTTGTCAAGGTCCTCATTTGAATCGTCGTGCAACGGCCCAAGCATCTTGTGAAGCTCAAGTGGCTTCTTTACTTGTTGGCGGATTACATATTGATCACTCAAGTTTATCCTTTATTGTGACAATCAATCGGCTCTTCACATAGCCAAATCCATTTTTTTCAATAAACATATTGAACTTAATTGTCACTTGAATCGGGACAAAGTCCAGGAAGGCACACTTCATTTACCTATCTCCACAACTCATCAACTTGCACATACTTACCAAGCCTCTAGCCCCTATCCATTCTCAAGATTTCTCAATAGCAAGCTTGGAATGTATGATATACACCTTCCATTTGGGGGGGTGTTACAAAGACAAAGTCAAAATCAATGATGATGATGATCTCAATAAAGAGCAGCCACCTTGATCCAGTTGTTATTCTGTAACATCATTAATTTTTTTTTTTCTCTTGTAATTAATTAATCGGAAATGATACCGAAGGTACTACACCCAAGGGGGTTTCATAGAAACCAACAAGAGTTAAATGACACTGTATAAGTGTCTATACATTTTGTGACCCGGAGAATTAGTACGCAAGTTGATTCTCTGTTCATAATTAAATATGTGCAAATGGATCACAAAACCAATATTTATATTCCAAGTTGACATGCATTATGTCCACTACGAGGAACCTAATAAATTCCAACTGAAACTAAATTAAAAGGATTTGTCCTCGAAATTGAGCTAAGTTACATGAACCTGAATATTTTTTTAGATGTACATGAACCTGAATCTTAAATTAATCATATTGTTATTTTATGCAACATTTTGGTTTTCTAGATTAAACGTACTTAAAGAATAATTCTTTTTCTCATCGGCTGCGTTCACTGATTATCTTGATCTTGTTCATGATTTATATGATGGTAGATACTGGAATTCCATGCTAGCTTATAAGACTTAATACTCACACTAATAAATAATATTTTATAATATACAATTGAATTATGTTCCTGCTTAGAGATTTTTCGTTATACACTAATTGGAATATTTTCGTACGTTTAAATTTTTAAAATAGGTTACATTTGATTCAATGTAAAAAATTTATACACTATTATTTAACCATATGTTGCCATATTAGTAAATGAGTTTGGCGTCTTAGATAATTATAGATTATCATAGTCAAATTATTTTAATAAAATAATAATACATGATTAGATAATATAATGCAAAAATACTTATATTGATGATAAGTCAAAATTAAATTTATTGTGAAATTTTCAATTTCTTAGTATTTGAGTAAATCTTTTAAAATCATTTAATATCAACATGAGTGGCCAACATATTTCATCGGATTGAGGAGATAAACTAATTAAAATGTATATAAATTAGATTAGAAATCACATAATTGAAAAGCTAAAATAAAAATGAAAATGACGTATATAATAAGACATACAATGGTTGTTTTAAACATTAACGCAACATATAATGTTTTAGCAAATATGATAGGTAATATTGCATGTGAACAAAATAAGTTGCAAATGACAGTGACGGAGTGTATTATATTCTTCTACTAAAACACACTTAAAAATACATTTGAGAAAAATTAAGAGGTTTATTATATATTCATGGAAATAATAAAAGAAGATTAATATTGAGTTGACAAAAGAAATACATTTTCTTAAAAAAAAATTTATAAAAGTTAACTTAGTTTATCATTTTGTCTGCAAGTCGTAGCAACGTGTTGTTTATGTTTTTACTGTTTCCTTTTTCGTGTTTCATACGGAGGATATGAAAGTTCACTATCTTTGAATATGACTTAAAAATAAGAAATAAGTGAAATTTTTATTTAAATTTCAAAATGAAGGCTTGGTTCATGCATCTTCTAAATTCTAGTATTCCATTTTCAGTTCAAATTTATTCAATTCAATTGTATTGGCCACTGGCTAGTGCATGTCTCGCCAACTTAAAGTATTACGATTTTGCTGTAAAAAAAAAAAAAAGTGTTACGATTTGACTTGCAACAGTTTCATACATATTAAAAAAAAGACATGTGGGTTGATCGGACTATTTTTTAAGATTTGGATGCAACTTAGTCATGGTTTAATTAATTATTGGATTATGATTGAATTATCTTGATATTTTTATAAAATATATAATATTAGGCGTTATAAATAATTAAGTCATAAAATTTTAAATATAAAAAAATTAAAATTAATAAATATTTTATAATATATATTATAAAACAAATTATATAAATACAAAATATTATCATATTATATAAAATATATTAATTTATGTTTGAAAAGTATTATAATATATTACTAATTTAAAAATATATATATAAATTTTAAAATATTATATTATATCAGGCTGGACCATACTAGATTAATATGGAATATATATGACTCAATTTCAACAAAAAAAATATACCAAATCAAAATTTAAAAATTTAAATTCGATCCAATTGACTTCGAGTATGAATGAATTATCGGGTCATGAAAACCCCATCTAATTTGAAGGTGTCCATGGGTAAAGTCATTTTGATTAATACCGACGATAGTATATGAGCTCGTTCGTGTCTCATGCATTTTGTTGAATTCGAGTGGCCAAATGAATGTATATTTCTTTCTTTCTTTTTTCACGACATAGTTTGCCTTTAAAAATGTAGCGGGTTGACGAACCTACTACAATTAAAAATTTAAGTGATTTAATCAGAATTTTTTGGTATCATGAATAAAAAGAAAAGAAAGAGAGAGTTGATAAATTACCACTTCTTTTATTTAATATCACTCAATAGAAAAGGAAGGAATTTTCCCTTTCTTTATTTGATTTTATCAAGAAAAAAAAATAAAAATGAATATAAACAATAATGGATCTTCATTAGTTTACGGGGTTGCGATAGCCACTCCTAAATTTTGAAAAAAAAAATCTATATATGCTTGATTATAGATCTTATAAATATAATCTAACTTATTAGAAGGTGTATGTTTATTTTTAAAATATAATAGTGAAGTTTTAATATAAAATAATTGATATTTTCAAAAATGAAAGGTAGTCATAACTTAGAAGAATATATAGCTTCAACTTCTTTATCCTTAAAAAACCTAAGTTTAATAGTCAAAATTTAAGAATTAAACATGAAAATAAATAACTTTCAAAATTTTTAAAACGACACTTAATTTATTTGATGTTAGTTATCTAAAGATGAAATAAATATGAGAATGTATATTCTTCTGCCACCTCAAAATTTTGGTCCAAGATTCGCCACTGTATGCAAATGAATGAGTATGTATGTAAATTTTGGTGAGACCCACAAAAAAAAATTTCCTTCCCTCCCTTTCTATCCAATAAAGAGATGATGAAAAAATAGTGGGACCATGGATGCAAAATCCTTCCAAATCCCTTCCTCTTGTTTGTTAAAAGTCATACCAAGCAAGGGAAGGATGGAACTCCAATTTTTCTTTCATTTCCTTTCAAAAATAGGATACTAAACATACCATCAAGGTTTGTTTGGTATTATATGGGGAAAAAAAAGATACACTAGAAAATAAAAAATAAAGGAAGAGAAAAGTGAATGAATTTTCACTCTCCTTGTTTGATATTGTCTAATGAAAAAGAATAGATGATTTCCTTCATTTGTTTAGTTTTATTAATTAAGGAAAAAAGAGTAACGTTATTATAGGCATAGATTTACGGTGAATCTTATACGTGACAGTATATTCATCATTAAATGTCATAATATGTACTTATAATTTTAAATTAGATTTTATACTTGTGCAATGTATTGGTGAATTTAAGAATTAAATAATAAAAAATATAATTTAATTAAAAATAATGTTATTGAATGGAATATATGTAATAATTCATAAAGACAAAAACATTTATAAGTTTAGTTTAAAAATACGTAATATTTTTATGAAAAGATTTCATTCTAATATAAATACTAGAGAATTTAAATATATAATATTATAAAAACTTATATGTTTATAAAAATATTTATAAAATGTGTAACAAAATGTATGACAAAAATGTACTTGGGAAAAGAAGTTTTTGCACCCTAAGCAAGTATAGTCTTAAAACTAAAATATGTGATGAAATCTTTTAAAACTAAAAAAAAATATTCATATAAACTTTTATTTTCTGTTAGTTTAATTTTTATCTTTTTTTTTTTTTCATTCCATTTGCATTTTTTATTCTTTCTATGTAATTTTAATATTATTATTCTTTTCTAAAGGAGTTTACATAAACATTCTAATTTATTAAGTTTTTTAATCATATAAAATATTTGATTATTATTTTTACTTATTTGAGAAGTTGTAATTTTTTTATTCATTTTTTTATTATTTGGAAAATTGAATTTTTTTTTTAATTATTATTTGATTTTGTACATGTGACATTTTCTTTATCACATATCTCATGTTGTCATATTAAATCATATATGGTAGAAAATGACCACATAAGATGATATATGACAGAATATTAGTTACTTTATTTGTCACATGTCAATAAAATAATGTAATTACTTGTTCACTAAGATGACACGTGACAAAATTGGAAGTCATATGTTCTTGGCCAAGTCATAGCCCATTTAATGAGACCAATTCGAGATTTAGATAAAGCATACAAATTTAAGTCTTATGAATAATTATACTGATAATTATTTGTTTTGAAATATCATTTTAATTAAGTTAATAATCTTATTTGTCATTTGTTTTGAAATATTTATTTAAAAAATTACCTTGAACAACGACCAATCCTCTAATAATTTTATCATAAATATATTATTAAATTATAAATAATATATAAAATATATCTTTATTAATTTTATTATTTTCTTTATAAAGAGTCTACCACATTATATAGATAATGATAATTAAGCAAATTATTAAGATTGATAAGATATGTTATTAATTTAAAAATGTTGACTATGAATTTTAAAATTTATAATATTATTAATTATTAATTATAATATTGGTGATTATTAATTATTAAATACATATGAATTAGTCATATTAATGTAATTAATATAATTATTATTTGATATGAAACTAATTACGAATGCATGAAATGTTAAATTATTATGAAAGCACTAAACTTTCCTAATTTATGTTAATTAATTTTTCATTTGAATTTACATTACATAGTTGATTTAGAAGATATAAAACATGTATATTAAAGTCAAAAAAATTCTTTTGTGATGATAATGACAATGATGGTTGATTGATTGGATATTTTTCTTTGGTTTGAATCTAAAATTCTAAAAAAAATTAGTAGAAAAATTATATTGATTTATTCTTCAAATTATAAGATAATTAAAGAAGATAAATTATATTCTTTTGTATGTCATGATTCTCATTAAAAATAAATTAATATTAATATTTAATATTGACCACAATATATATTAAGAAATTGAACAAATTGCATTATAAATTATAAAAACTTACAAATATATATTTTAAAGGATCAAAATGGTTTGATTTGTTACACAAAATATTAATTAATTCATAATTCTCCATTTTTGGGTGGAACCAATAATTGCAACTTTTTTTTTTATACAACAAATTGATAACCTAGCCTACAATTGATTCATTAGCAAAAAAATTAGAAAGAAGCATCAATTAATCTTTTATAATAATGGGAAGGAATTGGAAATAATAATTAGAAATAATTTTATAATAAATTTAAAAAAATATCAATTATAGAGATTGACAATTTGTGGTCATCGACAAAAGTAACAAAGTTACTTTGAAAAATATCTTAATATCTCAACTATTCTCACTCCCAACTTAAAGGTTGTTGGAGGTCTGCTGTCACCAGTCACCGTTCGTCCACTTTAGTAGCTGCCACTCTCAGGTATAATTCCTCCTATGTTCTTAATTTTGTTTCTCAACTCTCTTATTTGTCTCTATTTTTACATAACTTTGATTTGTTCCCAAGGTCATGAGCGTCTTACATCGTTCGCAGGTATGGTTCATAAGACTCGCAATATTGTACTCATGAGAAGAAGATTAAGCAATCACGACAAACAAAAAGACTGATATGTATTTTTGGATTTCAATATAATATTCTATTTTGTTAGAAACTGATATAGTTACCCGTACAACGTAATGGGTAACAATGATAACTTTATTTATTTTACTGTTTATCAAGTTTTTCTTTAATTCTTACTTTTTTTAAATTGTCTTTATTTTTGTTATAGATAGTAATAGTAATAATGAATTAAAGTTTCAAAATTATAAATTTTTATAATTAGTTAAAAAAAACTTGCCAGTATGTGATTTAATAAAAGTAAAATTTAAAATCAATTTTATTTAACAGATTATCAAGCACGTGTTCATGTTTTTTCTTTTAATATTTCTCTTGATAATAATTAAAAATTCATTAAAACATTTTAAAATTAAAACAGTCCAATAATGGGTTTTTTTTTTTTTAGAAAAAAAGGATATGCATACGTGAAAAACTCAAAAGCGTACTTGTGTTTGAACAAATAGTAGGGATGTGATTTGTCAATCTGTTTTCCCGTAAATTTGTGCGTGAGAATCTATTAAATAAAACAAAATTTTAGACAAAATACTTGATTGCTATTAATTTTAGATGAAAATTTTGATTGCTACTAATTATAAATATTTGTTATTAAATCAATATTTAATAAATACTTGACTGTTTATTGTGAATACTGTAATCATCATAATACTATAACAACTCATTAAAAATGCCTGATTTTATTATTAAGAGCATGACATTGAAAATAGGTTTGCTAATATAATTAGCATGTTTGATTTGAGTTTTGAAATCTTAAAATAGTTTGGGACCTCTGGACAAAAGCTATAATAGACAAGTAGGGGTGTTAAAATAGGTCAAGTTTGATGGACCGACTCAAATAACTCGACAAAATAGATAGACTGAGTTAATAAAATACTAGTCCAAAATTTATATGGCGCGAATGGGTTAGGTCAGCCCACTTTTTTAATATTACATAAGGTTAAATGAACTGAGTTAGCAAAATGTCAACCTGAAACTTACATGACTCGAATGAACTGACTCAAAAATGGCTCGACCCCGAATGGAACAGGTCAAATCGTTTTGACACCCTATAGACAAGGTTTTGTCAAAATGTTATAAGATATATGCATTATTACTTTCTCTTACCTGTACTACGATGTTATTATTGAAATAATATATATTTAACACTATATTTGGATGATAGGTAAAGAAGAGAATGAAAAGAAAATAAGAAGAACGAAAATAATATTTTATGTTTGAGAGTTTTAAAATGCATAAGAACAGAACGGAATACAAGGGGAATCATTTCCTCTTTATTCCCCTCAAATGTCTAATTTTTGTTCCTCCCAAAATTGAGGTAGAATGGGGGGAATACATGTTCTGTTCCATTAATGAATTTTCCAAACAAAAAAGGGGGGAACTATGTTCCATTCTTTTTATTTCTTTTCCGATCCATCTCCACCTATTTCGTTCTGTTCCGTTAATGAAAAAAAATCCAAACATAGGATAATGGTGTAAGACAATAAAAATCTCTTAAGAACACCTAAAAATTTATAAGTATTTCAATCAAGTCTAATTATGTAGTGAAGAAAAGGAAAAAGTTATTAAGTTATAATAAGATAAAAATATTTTAAAACCTTTGGGCAAAAATTATAAGAGATAAGCTTTTGTCTTTAGAGCATTTTAAAAGTTAAACCAAACATGGTAATAATTGAAATATTTATAAATCCAATCACATTGAGGTTTTTTTTTTTTGTACATATGATGTTGTGGTTGCATTTAAAGGAAAAAAATTGTTAAAATAAATTTATTTTTAAAGTAAGTAAGTAAGAATATATTTATTTTAAAATTATTTAATAAGTTAAAATTATAATATACTTTATCAAATTAAAAATAAATACACTTTTATTTAATTACTTTATAAACAAATTCAATTTAAAAAAATATTTTCCGCATTTAAAGAGGTTGACTATAAATAATTTGCGGCCTTGCACATATTTTGATTCGGCATAACACGGGAACGGAAGCACCCAAATTAAAGTGAATGGTTCCAAGAAACAAATTTCCGTCGCCCTGCTATTGCCGAACAATTTTGTCATATTCAGATTTTCATAATGCCATTTTACATCACTATCAGCAACTAGTGTACTACGTAAAAGATTGAATTCGCTAAAATTATGACATTTTATTTTATTTTATGACCGAATAAATAATCCCAGTTTTACCATAGACAAGGGGCAATTTAAATGTTAGGACTTAGGAAACTTGGGAGAGTTCATTTTTGTTTTGGTCTTTTGGGAGAGTTCATGTACCATAAGACAACCAGATGGTGATCCCCAACTGTTGTTGGGATGGGCTAGTTCTACGTCCACGGACCTCAGCCCCAAATTGCCGTAGCTCAAAGCCCAACCTGTGTCTTTTTTTTGGACAGACCCAACCGGTCATTGAAATTCAAGCTTAACTAACCCATTGGACCTTGCTTGATTCTGACCAATACCATATCAATACACGATGCATCCACAGCAGGTTCCATTCCACTGTTCATATACTGTTACGGCCACGTGTTGCCCCATTGGATTTCCTTCGTTTTTTTTTCAAAGGAAAGGTTTATTGAATTGAATAATTTTAACTTTCAAGATATTCATATTAATTAATATAAATTAATCATAAATTGAAAATATTTATACTAGTGTTAAATGTTCATGAATAAAGACAAACGTTACAGATAACATATATTGAAAGATTGATGGACTGAAAGGAGTGGTTAATGGGTGGGAAGTGTCATTTTCGGCCTTGGAAATGTTGGTGTCATTAATTGCACTTGGGTTGTTAATTAAAAAAGTTTTGCTAAGAAGTTTAAGATATTTGTTAAAGAAATTAAAATAAAAAAAATTAGATAAAAATAAAATAAATATATTAAAAATTAAAAAAATTACTTTTAACTTTTTTTCAATTTAAAAAAATTTATTTTGACTTATTTAAAAAGTACTCTTAAAAAATTTGTTAGCAAAATGCATTAAAAAACGGCTTTCCTAAAGGATATCTTTACTTTGGCAGTGTGGGGAGTTAACGCGATGAGGCGGTCCTATTATTAGACTGTGTTCGTAATTTGTTATAGGCTTTGAGTGTTTGTGATTGGGTGTGTGTTGGGGAAGAGGGCTTTAGTAAAAGCGCCCATTTGATTCATGAATCTATTAATTGAATATTGGAGATTGCACTCTTATTACCCGCTCTCAGGTTTTGCGCTTTTGGAAGATAGTGTTATATTGGCCTTCTTTTGGGGTGTAACTGGGTGCAGATAGTGTTGTGTTTTCGAATTCGTTATTTTAGTTGTGGGTTCTTTGTTGGCAATGGGACCTCCATGTGATCCTCTGAGGAAAATCTTTCATGGTTGTAAGAGAGAAAGAATGAGATCAAATTAGTTAGTAACAATTATTCTGTTATTAGTTAATTTGTTGATTAACATAATATGATTATAAGTGACAGTGTAATTGAGTCGTGTAAGATTACAATTAATATAATTCATTTTTATTTCATTCATAGAATTCTCATTTGAGTTCTCTTTCTCTTTTCTCTCTCATTTTAACCCGACACTTATACTTTATATGGTATTAGAGTTCAGTGTTCGACCATGACTTTTAATCAAGGTTCCTCTGTGGCAATAGCAAACACTGTGAGTTAGTTTGTGTTACAAATGTTCTCCAATCCTGTGTCATTCAAGCTTGATGAATACAATTTTTTGGCATGAAAACAACAAGCACTAGTTACAATCAAAGGCCACAAACTTTTTCAGTATATCAGTGGATAATTGATTCTAAAGAAGTATATTTCACAAGATGATGTAGCAAGAAACAAGAGCTGTGAGGCTTATCTCAATTGGGAGCAGCAAGATCAATTAAAGATGTCATGGTTGCTCTCCTCAATGACCAGTTCTTTCACAACAAGAATGGTAGGTTGTGAGTTTTCTTTTCAAGTTTAGAAGAAATTGGAAATATTTTTTGCATCTCAAATTAAAGTAAATGTTAGACAACTAAAGAATCAATTAAGAAACACAAGAAAAAACTCTTCTGTAACCTCCTATCTACTTGCAATCAAGAAATTAGTTGATACTTTGGGGTCAATGGGATCACCAATTGATGAATCTGAATATGTTGAAGCAATTCTTGATGGTTTGACCAAAAAATATGAGGGGTTTGTGACTTTAATTACTTCTACAAGTGAGTCTTGCAGTATTGGAGAGCTTGAAGATCTTCTTATGGCTCAAGAAAAGCGAATTGAAAGGTTAAAGAAGACAGAACTTAGGACAATTCAAGGTAATTTTGTTCAGTATCAGGCCAGAAAGGGTTATAATAGCAATGGTTATAATGGAAATTTTGGTTTTTCTGGTTCTAGAGGAGGTTTAAGTCAAAAGCCAAGTTTCAATCCTAGTCAAGGTCATGGCTTTGCTATGAATCAAGGAAGAAGGTTCTTGAGTGGTAGGAACTAACACAACTTTAGAGGCAGGTTTGGTAAAGGAGGAGGCCAATTTGTTTTTGGTGAAAAACCTCAATGTCAACTTTGTAAGAAGACAGTGCTAAATTAGTTGTCCCCTTTTGAGACTGTTTCAAAAGCAACCCTCATATCATAATTTCAAGGTATTCGAGTGTGCATGTTATCTATTCATTAGACCTTATAATAAATTCAAAATGGATTACAGGTTTGTCCAGTCTCTATTTCTAGGCTTTGCTCCTTCACACAAAGGGTTCAAATGTCTCTCTCCTTCTGGAAAATTCTATTTCACTTCCCATGTTGTCTTTGATGAATTACTTTTTCCATTTAATACTGCTTCCAGTCTTTTTTCTCTGTCACAGTCTCTCTCACCATCTCCTATTGTTTATGTTCCTTCTATTCCTTTACTGTCCACAAGTGACCTACCTGTATTTAGATATTCTTGTCCCACTACTACATTAGATCATATTTTTATGTCTAATATGTTTCATGAGCAGGGTTCTACATCTCAACATACTGTTAATTCCACAGTGCCAGTTCTTAATTCACAAGCAAATTCAGATTCATCGAACAATCTACCACTGCTGATCCTATCATTCAGAATACTCACCCAATGGTAACCAGGGCCAAGGCTGGTGTTTACAAGCCAAAAGTCTTCTCTATTGCTTTAGAACCAACCTCAGTATCTCAGACTCTTGATCAGCCACACTGGAAGCAAGCTATGACTGACAAATACCATGCTTTGCTTAAAAATAATACATGGTCTCTTGTTGAGCTTCCTCAAAACAGAACTGCCATTGGAAGCAAGTGGGTGTTTCAAGTGAAATATAAACCAGATGGCTCCATTGACAAGTATAAGGCACAATTAGTTGTCAAAGATTTTAATCAAAAGCCTGGTTTTGACTTTACTAAGACATTTAGTCTAGTTGTTAAGCCTGCCACAATCAAGTTGGTACTCACTATGGCTTTGGCTAAGGGTTGGCCTATTTATCAACTAGACATCAACAATGCCTTTTTGAATGGGAATTTACAATGAGAGGTATACATGCAGTAGCTTCTGGTAGCTCTCAACTAGTTTTCAAGCTTCATAAAGCTTTATATGAGCTTAAGCTGACCCCTAGAGCTTGCTTTCACAAGTTATCTACTACATTTATCTTGGTCTATGTAGATGATATTCTAGTTATTGGCTCTTCGAAGTCTGAGATCTTGTCTCTGATCAACTCACTTAATTCTATGTTTGCTATGAAAGATATAAGACAATTGCATTACTTTCTTGGTATTGAAGTGCACAAAACTCAAGCTGGTGGTCTAAATTTATCTCAGACTAAATACATTAATGATTTGTTGGCTAAAGCTGATATGCTTAATTGTAAGTCTTTCCCTACTCCCATAACTGCTCATCTCAAGCTTTTTGCTACGGGTAGTACCCCATTTTCTGATCCTAGTCTTTATAGATCAATTGTAGGAAATTTGCAATATGTCACAGTGACCAGACCTGAAATTTCATTCTCTATGAATAAAGTATGTTAGTTTATGTAGTCTCCTATGGACTCTTGCTGGAAGGCAGTTAAGATGATCTTGAGATACCTCCATGACACTACTTCATATGACATGTCTCTTAAAAAATTCTCTCATTTAGATCTCTATAACTTCACTGATTCTGACTAAGGCTCAAACCCTGATGACAGAAAGTCTACAAGTGGTTATTGTGTCTACTTTGGGAGAATCTATATATAAGTGACACATTTTAATTAAGACGTATAAGATTACAATCAATACAATTCATTTTTGTTTCATTCACAGAATTTTCATATGAGTTCTCTCTCTTTTCTTTCTCATTTCAACTTGGCACTGATATCTTACACTTGTCGTGAGGCTTGGTGTCTGAAGGTTCGTATTACGCGAATGTGAATAGTCGTGCTTTGGATAATCCATCAGGGGTTCAATCTGTTGAGATGGTTGTAATGGATGAGTCTGTAAGTTATTAATCTTTGGTTGTCATGTTTTTGGGTTGTGAGTTTGTAAATGTAAGGAGAGAAGATTCATGCTTATGTGCGAAGGAGTCCGGTGGTGAAGTTCATTCCCATTTTATCCAAAAGGAATGTGTATCAAATGTCATACTTCAGAGTTGTTCCAAATACGGGTTGTTTCCGTACTACAAAGGATGAATTCCGGTTGCTGTTTCGGGTAAGGACCACGGTGACAGCATTGGAATCAACAATTATTTCTGGTCATGGGTTGTCCTTGGTTCGTTTTGAGGAAGTTTTACATTCGGAAGGGGAATGTGATATATTAATTGGTATGCATTTTGTTGGGAGTTGGTGAATGACTATAAACAAATACAAAACAATTATTTCGGTTGTTGTTCTTGCTTGACACTTACAAAATGGAATGTGTGCTATTAGGTGAGTTTGTGGATCAGCTGGAAAAATTCTTCTATTTTGGTGATTTGGATGAACCTGTTGTTGTGGTTTAGTTTGCTAAAGTTAAGAGGTTTTGTGGTTAGTGATTCTCTCCTGATCTTTACTTTTAAATGGGGAATGGTAATTGGTTGAATATATATGAAGTATAGGGAAATTTTTTAACAGGGAAAACCGTTATTCAAAATGTTAAGTATACTACAAAGGTTATGTTCAATCCTGATATTGATGAAGCAATTGATTTTAGGTAATTGTAATGTTGTGCTAATTTGGATGTTTGTTGTTTGTTTTTTATATTTGTTTATAGTTGTTGGCTGACTTGTTGTGGTGTTATATTTGTGTGTTTTGTAGGCGTAATTTACAATTTTTTGTGCTAAGCAATCTAGGATGTGCTCTGTCTGATGTGTATAAGTACACAAATGTTGATTTTTAGAGGTTCCCCAAAACAAAGGTCAGTTGTTTAATTTTAGGTGCTAAGTTATTAGTTATTGAAAGTTTGAATTGGTGTTTTGATTGGATATACACAGTTTTATTATTATTAATATATGTATACATACAGGGATTTCTGACCCCAGCACTTGGTGGTCACAACTTCTCTGGTGATGATGTTTCGATTACAGAGTGTGATGATGAGGATGTAAATTATGCCTTAGTTTGTTCTGATTTTTGGATTATTTAAAGGTTTTTCAAATGCTTGCAGAAGTGGTTATAATATATGCATATATTAAAAGAAATTGGTTTTTTGGGTTTCAGGAAAAGGTCGATTCAAATCTGTGTTCGTCTGCTTTTGAATGTGTACTAATTATGTTGTGCTCTAAAGTGGATTCTAAAAGTACCTGAGATAGACACATATATGGTGGTTTCCTCCTTGCGCAGTTGGAGCCAAGCGTATGGAATCAGAGGGGTGGGCACCTGCAATGGGACTCCAACGCTCAAGTCAGGCAATGCACAAGTAAGTGTTATGCAATAGAATCGCAGCTCTGTGTTTAGGGTAACTTAGCCTAGTATATATATAGAAAGCATGACTGGAATCATCATGCAATTTGTATAGGACAAAGGTACATTAGGATCATGCCTTGACAGATGTCTCAGCCCAGGATCGTTGCGGTCCGTCTCTGACCTGTCGGGACTGTCCCACGATCGTTGAGGTCCGTCTCTGACCTGTCGAGACTGTCCCACGATCGTTGAGGTCTGTCTCTGACCTGTCAGGGCTGTCTCCTTAATGGTCAATCCTTATTGTAGGCAGTTATAGGAATCTGCATAGGTCTGGCTATCGTTAGAGTCCGATGTCATAGACCGAGGTCATAAGGCCTTGACCGTGGTGTTGATGGCGGAGTCCGACGGTTCGTGTGTCGCGTCGATCCTTCCGGATGGGATCCCGGACCACGGTCCAAAACAGTTGCCCCCAGCTTGGCGTTTGGATAAGACCTAAGTTTCAAGGTATAGGATCATTAGGCTCGCCACAGACTTCGCCCTAGCTAGGTTTCGCGGTGTCTCGTGTTGAGGCCGAGGTCCATCATTGAGTACGGGGTACCCCGGAAGTTGGGATGTAGTTAGAGACCGCGGTGGGTCTTTGCCTACACTGCCATTCCTTGTTCCGAGGTTCTCCTCATGTAGCCCCCGAGTACGGTTCACAGAGTCTTTTGACTTGCAGTAGCATCCTTCATTGGTTTTGGATAATTTAGAAACTATTGCTCTTGATTTCCTCGAGAATTGAGGAGCCTTTAATGGGGAGCGTCAACTTCGCGCAGTTTCTAACCGTCTACTACTCCTGTAGCCAATGGTAACGGGAGAGTATTAAATGCAGTTTTTATGGTTTGACAGGCTTTTCCTTCCTTAGGAACCAGTTGGAGCGTTCCATCCTTTTTATAAATAAGGGATGTTTGTGTTCGATTTTGGCATTCCCTTCTTCCTCTATGCGTCTCTATTTGGAAGTGACTTCTCTTAGAGAAATGGTTCCTTCTTTTCCTGTGTGTTTTTGGAGAGTTTTGCCTCTTGCGAGGGTTTTCTTCTTATTCTTCCCCAAATCTTTGAAACTTTATCATGTCTTCGTGAATGGTTCCTTAGGTAGATATCTTACTTTCTCAGCGAATTAGCGATAGATGTCTCATTTTTCCAGCGTACCCTGATTGCTTGTTTGATATTTATCGTCGTTGGGGAGGCTTGATATATCTGTTATGTTGGGATGAGGTAATAGCAGAAATAGGGCCCAATGTCGCTCTCCTTGCTAGCAGATCCTAAGAGCAGTTGGATATGCAAGAGGAACTATTGGGACTGCTCCATGATTTGGAGTTGCTTGGGGTGATCAAGGTTCCGGTGAAACGATCTTCTCACAAAAAAACGGTGCCCCGTTCAACAAAGGAGAGTGCGCCCCGGTCTTTACTATCCTGGCGAAGGAGGCAGCGAAGAATGTGGTAGGGCCCCAGGGTTCGGCAGCAATGTTCTGTTCCGAGTTGCGAAGCCTATCCACTTTTTCAAGAGTCCGCTTCACGGGGAGGAGACCAGTGCTGGTTCTGGAGGAAATGTGGATGTGACATGGCCCGGAATGATGTCGGTTCCTTTTTCAGGGTCTTTCATGCCTCTATACTTTTTTTCCCTCTCTTTTTGTTGTAAGATGATGTATAGAATGAGAAATTAATAAAATTTTTCCTTTGGCTTTGAATCTTGTGTCATATATTTTTCTCTCTTCTGCTATTTGTGGTTTTTGTATTATACTGGAGTGAGTCCAACGCTTACCTAGATGACACGATATATTAAGTTGCCCCCAACTTAGTACTTAGTCGAGACCGGCGAAGTGCCAAGTTTAAAAACCTAGATCCGGGGTCTATGTACCTTAAGGGAGCTTTAACCGGGGTAGGCAAGCTTCCGGGGTCTGAACGGGTTTTCCGAGCTCTTGGATCCTGCAGTTGCGTGTCTCTTAGTCTGTTGGATAACTGTCTTTTAGATTGCCATGACGGCTACATGGGCCACGTGGCATGCTTGGGTTGAAAAGACGTGCATAGTGCTTCACGCGCCATGATGAATATCTTTTCAATTCTGAAGTGTTCGGACTGAATTGCCCCCTAATCATAACCCCTATAAGTAGGGTGTTAGCCTTTTTTGTTTCGTTTCATTGATTTTCATCAAAACTGGTGGCCTGAGGTGATTTTCGACGAGCGTTGCGACAGTGCGAAGCGTTTCTAGAGTTTTTGGACTTCCCAGAGCTTGATTTCTACCTTCCATTTCCACCTTTTTTCAAGGTATTTCCTTTTTCTCGACTTTGATTTTGTTTATTTTCATTTTGTAAACGGTTACGCACCCTTTCTTTTCTGTGCACAAGGGTGGGGAAAACCGTTTTAGTCCCCTTTATCTTCTGATGGTGTTACCCTACGAGGCACATCTTCCGTCGTACTGCGTGCGACGAAGGTGTCCTTCCGAGGTTTTAACCTTGGTCGGTGCGGAGGCCAGTGCATGGGTGCATTCAGTCTTCTTCTGTTCGCCCATTGCCATGTTTGGATCTTTGAACTTGACTAGTTTTAACCCTGCGCCTATGTGTGTCTTCCAGGGATTAAATGGCCAGAAGGAGAGCGCTCGTTCTTGAAGTGCCTACCCCAGTTCCAGAGGAGGCGTTTCGTATTTGTCGAGGACCGGGATTGCCTTATACCTGGGTCGCGGATGATGCCTTCGATATGATCTCCCGCTATGAATCTGGGACGAAGTTGGACAAATTAATAGAGTATTTAGAACTTACCGAGGGAGGATCCCGGGATGATGAGTTCTTGATCTTGTCCCCGGGGAGAGAACAAGTGTGTTCAACCTATCAAGCGGGGGAACACTTCATGTTTTTCTATGAGGACTTCTTCACGAGGTTTGGGCTTCGCCTCCCCTTCAACGACTTTCATATCGTCGTCCTCCGGACTTTTCGTGCTGCCCCCAGTCAAATCCACCTCAATGGTTGGGCAAACATCCTGGCTTTTGAGAGTATATGTCAGTTGTTGGGGTTGCGATGCTTCGATGGGGTGTTTTTCTATTTCCATATGAGATATTCTGTTCATGGTGCCCGCACTCATCAACAATCCTGACTATCGTTACGATCTCAGCAAGGAAGAACAACTTTCTTTCTATACTTTGAGAGTTATAAGGACTTCAAGGAAAAGTTCTTTAAGTTGATGGCGGCCGGTGACACTTGTCCTTTCTGGTTGGGGAGTGGCGTGGAGCCAACATTCAGTCTATACTGGAATCCAGCGGCATAAACCATCCCCCCAATCATTCAAGAGGGAGATCAGCCACTTGAATGACGAGGAGATTAAGTGTGTCAATTTCTTCGAAATGTGGGTTGGCGAGGTCGGTAAAATCTGGCCTAAAGATATATTGGATGTCGTGGAGCTTTGGGTTATACTAGGTGGCATAGGCCGTTATTCATGTTTATTTTCTTTTCCTTTGCCGTTTATATGGATCTAATTGCCTGTGTTTGCTTTCCAGAGAGCTTGGCCGAGATGTTTCAGGAAGGGAACGCGTTGGTTATTCTTGAAGCTTTGAGGGCTAGGATTGAACCGGGGTCGTCAGATCTTACCGCTGACGCTGCGCCAGTCTCATCACCCCGTACAACCGAGGTTCTAATTACGGAGAGGGAACCGATCCATGTGGAAGATTCCCCCCCCAATGTTTTTGGGACGCAAGAGGAAGGTGGCTGGTGAGGGTAAGTCAGAGACCGGGGTAAGAGGACCGCGGTGGAGGAAGACACCGGTCCAAGTAGCGAGGGGCTAATCAACCTGTACCGCGAGAATCTAGATCCCCGTGAGTTCATCGAGTTCCAACTCCTAGATGAAGAAGTAGAGGCTCATTTGGCCCCGTGTAGCATGAAGGATACTTTCTCTTGTTTCCAGACTCTTGGGCTCCATATGGTTGAGGACCGTGAGCTGAAGTTTGCGGAAAAGGTTCCTACCGCAGAGCGGGGTGAAAACCAAGCTCTTAGAGCAAATGAGGAGGCTATTAAGGTAAAAAATGATGTTGAGACCCTGAACCGAGAGCTGACGAGTGAAATGGCCGCCTTGAGGGATGCAGCGAAGGAAAAAAAGGCCAGCTTGACAGAGGTCAAGAGGTGTACGGCTGAACTGAAGATTGAGAATGAAGGTCTTTGGGCCAAAGTTGCTTCCCTGAGAGGCGATGTCGGGCAGCTGATTACCGTTTGCACTGATATTAAGGAGGAGCAGTTCCGGAATGCCATTAACCAGATTCAGCTCTTCAATCCCGGGGTTGATCTGGTTCTGGATTCCCTGGACTCCGGGAAGGTAGTCCGAGATGGTCAACTCACACTTCCTCGCCTTACTGCTGCCGAGGGTCCAAGTGTTGATGGTTCCTCCGCTGATGTCTGTGGTCCAGTTCCCCCAGTGGAGTGATTCTGATGTTTATTTTTGCCCCCTGCGTGGGTTTTATTTTTGTATGGACAAAAATGCTACTTCAATTTTTGGAGTTTTAACCAAGTTAGTTTTGTTGAATTTCTTTGTTTATTTCGGGGTCCAACGCCCATTACCGATAAGTGCTTTAGGGTTCTCTTTTAGGACTTCGCGTGATAAGAAATTTAGAAACCTTGGCTTGGGATCCAATGTCCAAAGTGGATTGACATTCGGGATCCGTGCCTAAGGTAAGAAACCTTGTCCGAGGTCAATTACCAATTGCTTTAGTATTTAGGTTGTCGCGTGATGTGACCACGACAAGTGTACCAGATCGTCAAGTAATAAAAACGGTGAGAAACTGGATATCGTTCTCAGGGATCGATGACCAAATACCAATTCATGAAATTAGCTACTATTTAAACTAATATTTGGATCAAAGTGAGCTCTAATAACAAAACCAGAGAAACATATGAACTCATGTAATAACAATATTTTTGAGTTTTTCTATTTGACAATATAACAAACACTTGGTATGCAATATGAAAGATTGTTGGGTCGTTCATGTGTTTTAAAATTTGTTATTATGGGTGGTGAACTACTTTTTATTTATTTTTATTTTTTTTGTCTTTTGTGGTAGGGAATGAATGTGGAGAATTGGTCTGCATTCGGTATTAAATTCGCTCCAAATAAAATATGTAAGAGAAGAGTATAAAGTTGGAAGAGGTGGTGTCTGTAACTGTAGGTGTTTGTATAGATGTTTCTGCGACGATTAAATAATAAGAGAGCCGTCAGTACAGTAAAATATGGTGAGGGTGTTCATTTTGGGCTAGGTACTGAATTTATTGTTAGAAATAGGATTTATAGAGAAAAAACATATTGAATTTTTTATGGAGTTAATTGTGGGATTCTGGTGTAACTAAAGTTGGAGGGTAGTCGTTTTTTGAATTCCGTAATTAGTAGGTTTCGAATTGTGATATATATTTTCCCTAGATTCTGCTTTCATTATGCATAATCAATTTTGAGTTTTGAAATTTGAACACATCAAGTGGGAAGTTCAGTGCAAACACTTACCATCTATTAGCTTGTTGAACCTTGTTCCATTAGTTTTGATAAGATAACATCCTTTCATTTATTGGGAGTGCATTAAATTAAAAGAAGAATACAAATTTTTGTAATAAATGAACATATGATGTATAGATAGGTATATGATTATAATTTTTAAAATTTAACTATACTAATTATTTGAGATAGGATTACAAAGAATATATTTATAAATTTTTTAGTCTTACTATAAATAATTTATCTTTGATCAAATTTAGAAATTAAATTAATTGAAATACGTGTAAGTTAATTTAAATATTACTTAACCACAATTTACAATACTAAAAATTTAAAAGAAGAGACTTAATAGGATTGAAAAATTTTGTATAAATATCATATGTAGGAAGCACCTATTGTTATTTCTATTTATAAAATTGTTACTTTTTTTCAATTTTTTTATAATGTCCTTTATTATTAATACTTAGGACAAACTAATTGCCTATTGCAACATTGTGTCAAATGCTTTATTTAAGAATAAAGAAAGAAGATTAAACTATATGCTTTGAATTTTAAATATTAAAAAAAAAAAGCGAAACACAGTTAACAGATTTTTTATATAAAATACAACAAAAAAATTATGTATTTTAAATAAAAACTTTACTAAATAAGTATTTTTTTTGTCATCTTAGTTATTCTGATATAAGAGTTAAATGTCACTGTATAAGTGTCTATTTTTTTTAACCTGGAGAATCAGTACGCAAGTTGATTCTCTGTTCATAATTAAATATGTGCAAATGGATCACAAAACCAATATTTATATTCCAAGTTGACATGCATTATGTCCACTACGAGGAACCTAAATGCCAACTGAAACTAAATTAAAAGGATTTGTCCTCGAAATAGAGCTAAGTTACATGAACCTGAATATTTTTTTAGATGTACATGAACCTGAATCTTAAATTAATCATATTGTTATTTTATGCAACATTTTGGTTTTCTAGATTAAACGTACTTAAAGAATAATTCTTTTTCTCATCGGCTGCGTTCACTGATTATCTTGATCTTGTTCATGATTTGTATGATGGTAGATACTGGATTTCCATGCTAGCTTATAAGACTTAATACTCGCACTAATAAATAATATTTTATAATATACAATTGAATTATGTTCCTGTTTAGAGATTTTTCGTTATACACTAATTGGAATATTTTCATACGCTTAAATTTTTAAAATAGGTTACATTTGGTGAGAGAGCATGGTTAGTTAACAATTAGGAAAGTTAGTTATAACTATATTCAGTCAGTTATCTATACTGATCAACAACTCTATATATTGGTGAGCCTCTGTTTGAAAGATACGTAAGATTTATTTTTCAGTTTTACAGTAAAGATCATTTCTTCTATTCTTTCCTTGCTTTTATTCTTTCATTCCAGCCTTGCCCTGATACCTTACATGGTATCAGAGCTTTTCTTCCATGACTTCCCAAAACTCTTCTCAGAATTCATCGACAACTCCTTCTTCATTTGTTCTTCATACATTCTCAAATCCAATCTCAATTAAACTTGATGAAGATAACTTCTTACCCTGGAAACAGCAAGCATTGGCAACTATAAAAGGATATAAACTTCACAAGTACATTGTGGGAGCGTCAATTCCCAAGAAATTTGTAACACCTAAAGATGAAGAAAGTGGAGCAATCAGTGATGATTTTCTCAATTGGGAGCAGCAAGATCAGCTCCTATTATCATGGTTATTATCCTCAATGAGTAAAAGTTTTATAACTCGCATGGTACAAATTGACAGAAGTTTATTTCTTTGTATTCTCAGCTGAAGCTTAAGCTACCTTACCTTTGCACGGAAATGAGAAGAAAAGAAATCTTCCAGACGTTTCCAAACTTGATGTGAGAAATCGCACCCTACCATGCGAGTTGTAAAACTTTTACTCATTAAGGATAATAACCATGATAATAGGAGCTGATCTTGCTGCTCCCAATTGAGAAAATCATCACTGATTGCTCCACTTTCTTCATCTTCAGGTGTTGCAAATTTCTTGGGAATTGACGCTCCCACAATGTACTTGTGAAGTTTATATCCTTTTATAGTTGCCAATGCTTGTTGTTTTCAGGATAAGAAGTTATCTTCATCAAGTTTAATTGAGACTGGATTTGAGAAGGTATGAAGAACAAATGAAGAAGGAGTTGTCGATGAATTCTGAGAAGAGTTTTGAGAAGCCATGGAAGAAAAGCTCTGATACCATGTAAGGTATCAGGGCAAGGCTGGAATGAAAGAATAAAAGCAAGGAAAGAATAGAAGATTTCTCACATCAAGTTTGGAAACGTCTGGAAGATTTCTTTTCTTCTCATTTCCGTGCAAAGGTAAGGCAACTTAAGCTTCAGCTGAGAAATACAAAGAAACAAACTTCTGTCAATTTGTATCTACTTGAAATCAAGAAAATTATGGACACTTTAGCATCCATTGGTGCGCCAGTTGATGAAGCTGATCACATAGAAGCAATCTTGGATGGCTTAACTGAAGAATATGAAGCATTTGTTACTTCTATTACATCAAGAACTGATCCCTTTTCAGTAGGACAGATTGAAGCTCTTCTCATGGCACAAGAAGAGAGAATTGAAAGGTTTAGGAAAGTAGACAACAATTTAGTTCAAGCAAATGTAACTCAGTTTCAACAATTTAATCCACATCAGTAAAGAAAGGGAAACTTCAGACCTCAAGGTTTCTTCTACAATGATCAAGCAAGATTTGGTTCAAATTCTAGAAATCAAAATTTCTCAGCTTCTGACAGAGGAAGATTTGGTCGTGGAGGAGGTAGGTTCAATAAGCCATATTGTCAATTATATGGTAAAACTGGACATCTTTCTCCTAACTGTTGGCATAGATTTGATCCCAATTTCTCTGGGTCTGGTTCTAGTTCTTCTGGTTTTGGTTCAAATTCAAATCAAGTCTCTAATAATAATAGGTATTCTGTATCACACAATGTGCCTAATGCCAATCTTTCTATGAGTAATATGCTTGCAACACCAGCTACATTGTTTGATCTAACTTGGTACCCGGATTCTGGTGCTACACACCACATGACACCTGAATCTTCGAATCTGATGTAGAAGATGGAGTATGGTGGTAATGACAAAGTATTGGTTGGGAATGGACCAGGTTTATCTATTATGCATGTAGGGAATTTTGAATTTGTTTCCAGTTCTAATCCAAAATCATTTCTATTAAATAATCTGCTACATGTACCACAAATCACTAAGAATTTGTTAAGTGTATCTTAATTTGCTAGAGATAATGATGTATACTTTGAGTTTCATTCTAACACATGTTTTGTGAAATCTCAAGTTACCAAGGAGATAATTCTCCAAGGAACCCTTAGACATGGCCTTTATGTTTTCGACAACTTGCATCTTGTTACTTCAACTCCTCCAGTTTTCAATCTTGCCTTAACCAAGTCAAACTCTGATTTCTAAATTTGGCATTCAAGACTTGGACACCCTGCCTCTCAAGTTGTTCTTAGTGTCTTAAAGTCATGTAATTTGGATATTCCTTTTGATAATGCATTTACTGTTTGTTCTGCTTGTTGTATGGGTAAATCCCATCAATTGCCATTTTCAAGTTCTAAGTCTGTATATCATTCTCCTCTTGAACTGGTATATAGTGATGTTTGGGGTCTAGCCCCACTTAATTCAATAAATGGAGCAAGATATTATATACATTTCATAGATGCTTATTCTAAACATACCTGGATTTATCTTTTACATAGCAAATCTCAAGTGTTCTCTGCATTTCTTAATTTCAAACAACTAGCTGAGTTGCAACTAGGAACAAAGTTAAAGGCCCTTCAAACTAATAATGGCAGAGAATACATTGCTTTATCCAAATATCTTGAGTCACATGGCATTGTCCACAGGCTCTCATGTCCTTACATTCATCAACAAAATGGAAGTGCTGAACAAAAGCATAGACATATTGTTGAAATAAGTCTAACCTTACTAGCAGCATCATCTTTGCCTTTGTCATATTGGGGCCATGCTTTTCTTACTGCCACTCGACTAATTAATTCACTTCCCACTCCTATTCTTAAGAATTTATCTCCCACAGAAATTATCTTTCATAAAAAGCCTCTGTATGACACTTTTAGAGTTTTTGGATGTGCTTGTTATCCACTCCTTCGATACTACAATAAGCACAAGTTTGATTTTAAGTCTCAATAATGCGTCTTTTTAGGGTATGCCCCACAACATAGGGGTTATCAATGCCTAACACCCTCAGGAAAAATAGTCATCAACAGACATGTTATTTTTTATGAACATTTATTTCCTTTCAAGATTAATCCCACTATGTTTAATCCAAATTCTGTTCCTGAGTCATCTCCATCACCTACTGTACCTGTCATACCTCTTCTCCCTCAGAATTCCATACATCATAATACTGATTTTGTATTCAATTATCCTTCAACTACTGTTACTGTCACTAATGATTTGCCTGCTCAAGTTTGTACTCAGCAGCTCCCTATTACAGAACCTCAGTCTGGTTCTTTATCAGTTCCAGATTCTGAATGTCAGCATTTTGATATTGCTCATCCTACTAATTCAGCACTAGTCAACACTCATCCTATGACTACCAGGGCAAAGGCTGGAATTTACAAACCTAAGGCTTTTTCAGTTTCATTAGAGCCAACTTCTGTTAAGCAAGCATTAACTCAACCTCATTGGAAGCAAGCAATTGATGATGAATACAGTGCCTTAATGAGAACAATACCTGGACTATAGTTGATCTCCCTAAAGGCAGAGTTCCTATTGGCAGTAAATGGATCTTTAAAGTTAAATACAATTCGGATGGATCTCTACAGAAGTATAAAGCAAGGTTAGTGGCGAAAGGATTCAATGAGAAAGCAGGTTTTGATTATAATGACACCTTTAGTCCTGTTGTTAAGCCTGCTTCCATTCAGATTGTTTTAACATTGGCTTTATTCAATATTTGGCCTATTCATCAATTGGACATCAATAATGCCTTTTTGAATGGAGATTTGCAAGAAGAGGTCTACATGGTTCAACCACAAGGTTATGAAATTGAGAATAGAAATCAAGTTTGCAAATTAACCAAGGCTTTATATGGTTTAAAACAGACCCCTCGGGCCTGGTTCCAAAAATTGTCCTCTGCTCTGTCTGGGTTTGATTTTATTTCTACTAAATCAGATGTCTCCATATTTACCAGAATCACTCCTAATTCTGTCATGTTGATCCTCATCTATGTTGATGACATCATAATTACAGGAAACTCTTCTTCAGCAATTACAGACCTCATCAGTAAGCTCAATAAATTATTTGCTCTTAAGGATATGGGTCAGCTTCATTACTTCCTTGGCATAGAAGTTTAGAAAACTCTCTCTAGTGGTTTACTGTTGTCTCAGACCAAATACATTTAAGATTTACTTGCCAAAGCCTAGATGACTGGCTGCAAACCATATCACACTCCTATGACAGCAAACCTGAAGCTCTCAGTCAGTGGCAGCATTCCATTTCAGGATCCAAGTCTTTACAGATCTGTGGTGGGTAGTTTACAGTATATTACCATCACAAGGCCTAAGTTAGCTTACTGTGTTAACAGCGTTTGTCAATTTATGCAAATTCCACTTGAGTCTTATTGGAAAGCAGTAAAGAGGTTCCTTCGATACTTATTAGCCACCTCTTTTGATGGTTTGCATCTTCAGAAACCAGACACATTAGACTTAGTTGGCTTTAGTGACTCAGATTAGGGATCTGATCCTGATGACAGGAAATCCACTTCAGGATTTTGTGTCTACTTTGGTTCCAATCCAGTCAGTTGGTGTTCCAGAAAACAACATGTTGTTTCTCGATCAAGCACAGAGGCTGAATATCGCAGCATTGCTCTTTTAGTTGCTAAGCTGACTTGGATGCATTCATTACTTCATGAGTTGCTTGTAGCCTTACCAGCTTCACCAATAGTATACTGTGACAACTTGAGTGCTGTACTACTAGCTGCCAATCCCATTCTTCATTCCCAAACCAAGCACTTTGAAATTGACTTATACTTTGTTCGAGATCTTGTTGTTACTGGCAGAATTTGAATTAGTCATATTCCAGCATATGCTCAAGTTGCTGATGTTTTGACCAAGGCTGTCTCAAGCTCTCACTTCCATGAATTTTGTGACAAACTCAGAGTTGGAACTCCTCCACTGCTGAGTTTGAGGGGGGATGTGAGAGAGCATGGTTAGTTAACAGTTAGGAAAGTTAGTTATAACTATATTCAGTTAGTTATCTATACTGATCAACAACTCTATATATTGGTGAGCCTCTGTTTGAAAGATACGTAAGATTCATTTTTCAGTTTTACAGTAAAGATCATTTCTTCTATTATTTCCTTGCTTTTATTCTTTCATTCTAGCCTTGCCCTGATACCTTACATGATTCAATGTAAAAAAAAATTACACTATTATTTAACCATATGTTTCCATATTAATAAATGAGTTTGGCATCTTAGATAATTATAGATTATCATAGTCAAATTATTTTAATAAAATAATAATACATGATTAGATAATATAATGCAAAAATACTTATATTGATGATAAGTCAAAATTAAATTTATTGTGAAATTTTCAATTTCTTAGTATTTGAGTAAATCTTTTAAAATCATTAATATCAGCATGAGTGGCCAACATATTCCATCGGATTGAGGAGAAAAACTAATTAAAATGTATGTAAATTAGATTAGAAATCACATAACTGAAATGCTAAAATAAAGAAAAAAAATGAGGTATATAATAAGACATACAATGGTGGTTTTAAACATTAACGCAACATATAATGTTTTAGCAAATATGATAGGTAATATTGCATGTGAACAAAATAAGTTGCAAATGACAGTGAGAGAGTGTATTATATTCTATATTCTTCTACTAAAACACACATAAAAATACATTTGAGAAAAATTAACAGGTTATTATACATTCATGGAAATAATAAAAGAAGATTAATATTGAGTTGACAAAAGAAATACATTTTCTTAAATTTTTTTTTTATAAAAGTTAACTTAGTTTATCATTTTGTCTGCAAGTAGTAACGTGTAGTTTATATTTTTACTGTTTCCTTTTTCGTGTTTCGTATGGAAGATATGAAAGTTCACTATGTTTGAACATGACCTAAGAATAAGAAAGATATGTTTAGACGGTGTAGTGTCAATTTAAAATCTAGTGTACTAGATATTAGGGTCCCACTACGAAAATGAAGGTTTGGTTCATGCACCTTCTAAATTCTAGTGTTCCATTTTCAGTCAAATTTATTCCATTCTATTGGTGACTGGCTAGTGCATGTCTCGCCAACTTAAAAGTATTACCATTTGACTTGCAACAGTTTCATACATATTAAGAAAAAGACATGTGGGTTGATCGGACTATTTTTTAAGATTTGGATCCGACTTAGGCATGGTTTAATTAATTATTGGATTATGATTAAATTGATTCAATATTTATATAAAATATATAATATTAGATATTATGAATAATTAAGTTATAAATTTTTTAAAATATAAAATCAAAATTAATAGATATTTTATAATATATATTATAAAACAAATTATATGAATATAAAAATATTATTATATTATGTAAAACATATTAATTTATGTTTAAAAGTATTATAATATATTATTAATTTAAATATATATATATATATAATTTAAAATATTATATTATATCAGGCCAGGTCATATTAAATTAATATAGAGTATATATGACTTAATTTCAACAAAAAAATATATCAAATCAAAATTTAAAAATTTAAATTCGATCCAATTAACTTCAAGTATGAATGGATAATCACGTCATGAACACTCCTTCAAGTTTGAAGGTGTCCATGGGTAAAGTCATTTTGATTAATACCTACGATAGTATATGAGCTCGTTCGTGTCTCATGCATTTTGTTGAATTCGAGTGGCCAAAATGTATATTTCTTTCTTTTTTTTTTTTTTTTCATGACTTAGTTTGCCTTTAAAAATGTAACGGGTTGATGAACCTACTACAATTAAAATTTTAAGTGATTTACTCAGGAGTGTTTGGTATCATGAACAAAAAGGAAATAAAAGAAATAAAGAGAGAGTTGATAAATTATCACTTCTTTTATTTAATATCACTCAATAGATAAGGAAGGAATTTTCCCTTTCTTTATTTGATTTTATCAAGAAAAAAATAAAAATATATATAAACAATAATGGATCTTCATTGGTTTACGGGGTTGCAATGGCCACTCCTAAATTTTGAAAAAAAAATTCATATATATGCTTGATTATATATCTTATAAATATAATCTAACTTATTAGAAGGTGTATGTTTATTTTTAAAATATAATAGTGAAGTTTAAATATAAAATAATTGATATTTTTAAAAAAGAAAGGTAGTCATAGCTAAGAAGAATATATAGCTTCAACATCTTTATCCTTAAAAACTTAAATGTTCGTTTCACTCTTGGAATTGAATATAGAATTATATTTTAAAATTAGAATTGAATATCTTAATTCTAATTTTTATGTTTAAATACTATTTAGAATTAGAATTATAATTCTATAAATCAATTTCATAAAATTAAAAATAATTAAGTTAAGCATATTTCAATTTTTAACATATACTTTAAGAATTACTAATTCCATATCTTAAAAATTAAATTCTCTCTATCTTTCTCCACATTTATTTATGAACAATCATATTTATTGAGATTACATATTTATATAGAAAATTATTTTTATATTTATATCAAAATTATTATAATAGCTATTTATTTATTTTTCTAAAATAAATTCATGAAAATTATCTTTATGAAAAAAATGACTATTATATTATAAAAATATTATTGTATGAATATTTTTATTAATTTTAATTTTGTAAATAAATTTTTAATGTTTTAGATCATACATTTAAATAATAAAATTATAACTGTATTTATAATTACATTTTCTTATCCTAATTATTTGACATCCTCAAACATAAAATTTAAAATTATAGATCAATTCTAATTCTAAAAGAATTCAAATTTAAACATGCATGAAAATAAATAACTTTCAAAATTTTTAAAGCGACACTTAATTTATTTGATGTTAGTTATCTAAAGACGAAACAAATATGAGAATGTATATTATTCTGCAACCTCAAATTTTTGGTTCAAGATCCGCCACTATATGTAAATGAATGGATATGTATGTAAATTTTGGTGAGACCCATAATTTTTTTTTCCTTCCCTCCCTTTCTATCCAATAAAGAGATGATGAAAAAATGGTGAGACCATGGATGCAAAATCCTTCTGAATCCCTTCCTCTCATTTGTTAAAAGTCATACCAAGCAAGGAAGGATGAAACTCCAATTTTCCTTTCATTTTCTTTCAAAAATAGGATACTAAACATACCATCAAGGTTTGTTTGGTATTATATAGGAGGAAAAAAAAAGAGATACACTAGAAAAGAAAAGAAAGGAAGAGAAAAGTGAATGAATTTTCACTCTTCTTGTTTGATATTGTCTAATGAAAAAGAATAAATGATTTCCTTCATTTGTTTAGTTTTATTAATTACGGTCAAGAAAAGTAATGTTATTATAGGTTTAAATTCACAATGAATCTTATACGTGAATGTATATTCATCATTGAATGTTATAATATATACTTACTTATAATTTTAAATGACAAGATACCTATAATTAAATGTCATAATATGTATTTACTTAAAATTTTAAATGATAAAAATACTGTTATGTATAAAGTTCATCATGAATCAGAGTTTATATTATCATTACTTAGAAAAGAATAAAAATATATGTAAAATATATAATGACCACCAAAAAACTATTTTATTTTCCTTTTCCTTCCTTTTCAACTAAAAGAAAAAAAAATATCAGCCCCACAAAAATTGAATCCATCCCAATCTTTCTTCCTATTAAACAAGGTTATTTTTAAGATACACCCTTCAAAGTAAGGTGTACCATGCACTCTTCAAATCATAACTGTTGATTATGTTAAAAAACATATTAACGGTTAAGATTAATGACCTGTAACATATTGCATTGTTCATTAGTACTATTCACTGTCGACGAAATTACTGTTCATCAAAGGAAAATCACTATTCCCTGCCAAAAAATTACTATTTACCGCTGGAAAAATTACTATTCATTGCTGAAAATACTATTTATTATCGGAAAAATTACTGTTTATAGTCAGATTTACTGTTTACAGCATGGCGTTACTATTTACACAGTATTATTTATTTTTTAAAGTTACATAACTGTATAAATAATACAAGTTAAAATAATACTAATAAAATTATACTAGTCATTATATTTTTTCATAAATAATTATGCATATTAAAAATTTTACAGATTTTATCAGTATGTAAATATTATCGCTAAAATTTGTAAATTTTTTAAGATATACGCTTATTTATGAAAAAATATAAGTATTAATTTTAACTAATATTATTTTTACTTGTATTATTTACACAATTATGTAACTTTAAAAAAAACAATATAGCCTGAAAAAAAGGTAATGACCGACAGACGGTGATCTGCTGGCAGTGAATAATTACTAGCCATAAATATTATCAGTTAAAATTTATAAAAAATTTCAACAATTATAGTTTTAAGAAAATATTTTCAGTATGCACAATTATTTATAAAAAAAATTGATATAATTTCAATGAGTATTATTTACACAATTATGTAATTTTAAAAAGTAAATAGTATCTAGTCGGAGGGTGATCGGCGGCAATGGCCGGAGTTAGACGACAACGGCCGATAGTGGCCAATATGGTGGCCTAAAAAAAAAAAACAAAATATAAAAAAAAAGAAGTAACCTATATAAAGAACTTACTATTACAAATAAAAATTTAAGTGTATAATACATCCAAACTTAACAAAGCACACAATAACACCCCCCATCAAACAAAAGATGGGCACAATCCTTCTTATTCTTTACCTTTCCACCCAAAATTTGGGTACCAAACTGGCAATTGCATTTTCTGGAGACGTTTAACATACACCAAGCAGATTCTACCATTAATTTTGTCAAACAAATATATGTATTTCAGTGTACATAAAATATTTTTTTTAGGGCTTAAAAAAAGATGCGACTTCTCTGCTCTCTCTTGTTCCACATTTCCTTTCTCTCCTCCCATGGCCAATGTCCGAAAATCACTTCCATTTCTAGAACTAAGCTTAGCTCAACCAAGCATCTTTACAAACTAAACATCCAGAGCTCAGGGTCTTGATGCTCCTCTCCACGACCCATTTCATCTTCTTCGCGCATGAAATCACCGTTGAGGTGGAGAACGAGATCGAGATATTGTCCAAGAATCAGAGCACGAGATTGGTTAATTTGGTGGTTTTTACCAATGATTCAAAAGACAAGCTTTTGGTGTTGGAGTTCATGAGCAATGGTACCTTTTCCGGTGACCTTGACTGTGACAACGTGAACGGTTCGAACCGGAAGGGTTAAGTCGGTGAGGGAGGTTTTGCATTCAGCGAGCACGAGGCAGAGGTTGTGGATGTTCTTGGTGCAGGGGTTGACGCCCCAGAGGGCAAGGGGAGTGAAATACTAGCAGCTTCCATGGCTAGTGCCTGGTGGTTCGTAGGTCACAGGGGGCTCCAGTAGTAGGCCTTGTCGGCGGTGGCTGGTCATGAGTGGTCGGCAGTTGATGCTGTCATGAGTCTCGGCGGCGGCGGTGGCTGATCATGGGCCTCGTCGCTGGTGGTAGCTGGTTGTGGGTTAGCGGTAGACTTCAGCATAAGGACTACAAGTAGGGACTAACTAGCAAAAACCAGTAACTTAAGGCTTGAAAAATAAAATAAAAAAGTATTATAAAAAACTGAAAGCAACTTATTATGACAGGCATTTTGATTGGAAAAAAATGATGATCTTATATATTTTTTATCTCATATTTTTTTTATTTTATTTTTTGAATGATTATAATTAAATCAGAAAAAATGATTAAAAGAAAATAATATAATTAATGGTATAAAAAATAATGTTAAAAATAATACGAGTGACAAATGTAATAAAAAAATAAGAGTTTGGTTGGTGTATTAAACGCCTCCGCACCGCGTATTCCTCTTTGAAGTTTGAACTCTATATATGTTCGTATTTCGTGCTGCGAATTCTTCTTGCCCATTTTGTCAATGTTCTTTCCATTCATTCAACAGAAACGTACGTCGATGGAGAAAAAGCGCAAAACACAAGAGCGTAGAATTTTCTACACGGCGGAGCTATGTGTATTGGTACGGAGCTATGGCCCTCCCCACAATTTATTTTTTGAGAAGTTTTCATTTTACATACAAATTTTTAAAAATAAAATTCTTGCACTTAACCCCCAATAAGTTCTTTCGCTTTTGCCATTCCAGATAATTAAAAGGACCTAGCACCTCCTTTATTTTCTGAGTGTTTGACTTGCATGGTCATCTACCGACGTTCATGTTGATATCAATTACGTACTATCCTTGAAAGTTGAAATCCTCAGCCAGCCAGGCAGAGTAGTGGTCTATTGGGTTACTTATCCAAATTGTGTTTCGATATAACATCGTAAAAAAATGTGCCTTGGGTCACTTGGGTCAAGAGACATAGCACGTAACATACAGAACCCAAAGCGATTGAAAGCAATGGCAAATATAAAGTTAGGCAAACGGCGACTAATTAAGATGCATTTTTTTGGAGGACTTATAGGCCTACAGCATTTTTTTTTGTGTGTACCAAGTATAGACGGAAAATTCCAGAGTGAGTGCATATGCGTAGACATCCAAGTCACGTATAATTCTACCTATACCACTAAAAAGAATTTCATACGCAAAATGGGGAATTGAACCCAAGCAAAACGCATCAAATAATTTGATGCAAAATCTCATACAAGGACAGACAGTGAAAGTGAAAAAGGGACAGAGCAAGGGGAATATGTTACGTAAAGAGCATTACCGACTCTGTTGTATCTATAAATGTTCTTTACTATTTGGAAGATATTTTTAATGGCAATAGTTCCAAAATTTGTGGCAATTACAAGTCGATGTGACTAGCCGATAACTTATGCAACTAATGCTGGAAAAATCTAAAGATTCAATAAGGTGGATGAAATAGCCAACTAACACACTATATATAGGCATAGGATGTAAATGATACTACTATTGTGTTTGTGACTTGTGAGTGAGTGAGACGTAGGAGAGAAAGCGAGTAAGACGTGAGAAAGTGAATTGAGTGTTGTTTGTACGTGTCAGCAAGTGAAAATCAAGTGAGAAAGTGTGTGGTTTGAGTTTGTTATGAAATAGATATTTTATTTTGAGTCTCCTATACGAGTTTTAAGTGCTCAGTGATATAAAGTGAAAATAAGAGTAAGATTTATTCACTAAGTCATCATAATTAAACTTAACTTAATATAACTCTAATTTTAAGTGACAATAACTAACAGTACATTACTCATTAACACTTCAAAGATGAAAGGAGCCGAATTGAGTTCTACCAATAGTGTTAGCTATTCACCTAAAATCAATCGTGTTCTTATTAATTTTGCATATTAAGGTTGTTGTATGGAAAGCTGATCCTCATAATTAAGATCGATGACTTCATTTGAAACACAATTGAACTACACACAACTATGCTAAAATTAGTATACACAACTCTGCATGGTAAAGTACCACGTCACAAGAGTTTCTTAAATTTATAAGAGTTCAACAACAATCTTAGAACTCGCATGCATATATAGCGTCACATACATCAAATTAACTTCGATAACTCAACACAAGACGCGTACGCTACTTGTAAAACTCTTCATATCCGCCCGCATCACGTTATAGATGCAAGACTATGTGTTACCATTATAAGAAAATAAAATTATGCTCTGACTAATAGTTATAACTTTTGGCCTAGTAATAAACATTTGATCCTAACAAGTGGTATCAAAGCGATGTCATAGGTTTGAGTCATCGGGGTGTCGCTGGGCAAGGGAGAGATTATTGGATTTATAAGAATCTAACAATCATTATAAGATTCCTATGTACGTATAAGCGTACATCAAAGGAGCTTGACAGCCTAACCTATCAATGTACTATATTTACACTGCGAAGCTTCTCATATCCCCTTACAGTATGTTATAGATGAAAGACTATGTAATGTCATTATAAGAAAATAAAATTGTGCCCTAACTAATAAGTATAACTTTTAGTTTAGTAGTAAGTACTTGATCCTAACAGAGTTGATGCTACACTGAAAGGGTGAAAGAAAAAAAAATATTATATGTGAAAAAATAATTCTGGGATTACAAAAGCAAGTTTAAATGGTCCTGGTCGGTTCACGGTTAAAGAAAAACCTAAGCCAACAAACAGTACAATTAGTAAAGTAAATAACGTTACTCAAGAAATTTGAAAGAGGAGATGATGGCGAGTTCAATTTTGCATCAGTCTTTTTTTTTTCCCCCTTTAAGGGAGCTAGCATTTACAAATTAGAAGGAGATTGGAACTTAATTCCTCACCTTTAGAAGAAAGCCAAGCTACAACTGAATTATTGCTGTACCAGTGCATCGCCGTTTTAATTCCGGCAGAAAAACACCGTGTTGGGCATTTCAACAATAATAGTATAGAGCCACATGAAATGGTGCAGTGAAAGCGAATGTGTTATATATATATATATATATATATATATATATATATATATATATATATATATAGGAGGATCGGTTTATACTTAATGTAAGTTTTTTTTGATTTACACTCATTTTCAACTCGTTAGATCTACTTTCATCTAATGATTGAGATTATTTCGTTAAAAGAACTATTAGATGAAAGTGAATCTAATGAAGAAAAATGAGTGTAAGTCAAAAAAAAAACAGAATTGATCCTGCCTTATATATATATATATATATATATATATATATATATATATATATATATATATATATATATATATATATATGTTAAATTGGGGCTACACATAATAATTAAATGTGTTAAACCATTATTTAATTAGTCAAAATCAAAGTGGTCTATTTGGATTAAAGTGTTATGGCTAAGGGTATAATTATCATGAAAAATATTGTGTAAATACCAAAAGTCTTATTTTTATTTTTATGATGAGCCGAAATAGAAATAAGAAAAATATAAGAGTCATGACTTATCATGAAAGTGTATGAATTCAAAGAGACATCACTCTTCATGAAAGGACATGTGTTTCTTATAAATATAAGGGGTTATGGTCCCCAATTGTAGAACAAGAACATATTCCTTATCTTCATCCCATCAGAAGAGGAACTAAGACCCTGAAGAATTCTACAATTGAAATATCACTACTCTGTCAAAAAGATCATCTCTTCCCTCAAATTCTCATGGATTCTTTAGGTACACTTCCGCACTTATTAATCATCTTGAATTGGCATAGGATTATAGGTAGAATTCGGTTTTGAATTTGTGCTTATTGATTGAGAATTAGAAACATGTTATTAGGCACAAATATTTAATTCTAACGTCTCATGCATAGAACTTGTGTTTGATCATTGGATAAACACATCGTTTCACTCATAGTCCAAAGGAATTAGGATCTTGTAACCGAACGTGCTAACCTAGGATATGGAAACCATGACCACCTTAATTCCTTCTTTATATTTATCACATATAAAAAAAAAAAAACATAATGGTATAGGAAAACAATATTAATATATATTTGTACAAATGAAATCACGTACTAACCCAGTTTCAAGAATAGTCGTGGATAAATGAGATTAACTTTTTATATATACTGAGGGTGTTTAGAAAACATTTTTTTCCCTTTGCTAACAGGTTAAATTTTGGCAAACAGTCTTTTTTACCGTTCGTGGAATGTTTGGGAATTATGAAAAAAAAATTATATAAAATTTAATGTATTATAATAATTTTTCTTCATAAATTTAAAGTTTCTTATGTTTGTTTAAAAATTATTCTAAAACTTTTGAGATATAAATATTATTTATCTTAACTCAAATAATTTTTTAATCATTTATATATTTTTTAATAATTTAATACATAAAAATAATTTTTTATACCATTTAAAAAAATTATTTTAAAATTATTTTTTACTTAACATATTTAAATATAAAATTAATTATATTATAATCAATTATAATAAATAATTTAAATAATATTAATTATTAAAATAATCAAATTTTCAGATTTAACCTAAACACAGGTAACATGTTAGATTAACTTGTTATATACTACCATACGTAGCAGTGCAATCTTGTTTGGTATAGAGAATAGAGAGATCTGACTCATGCACCGAACCTCACTATCATAAAACGATAGCTTTTGAAAAAAAACGACATCCAACACCATATATAATAGAACAATAATAATAATAATACAAACTACAAAGCAATGAAGCATGACCATGACGCAAGACCATACCACACGCCCTTCTCAATATTCTCAGATTTATTTACAATCATAATCTAATAATTAAGGTGCACCCAGATGAAGCATTCGACCGTCCGAAACAAAAGAGAATATACAAGAGCCAGACAACATAAACGCAGAAACATTAAATATGGTTTTATACAATGCTAATTAGAATTAAGCTAAAAGCAGAATTTAAAAGAAATGTGTATATATGTTGTCAAATTTAAATTAAATTTATTACTTATATATATAAATATAAAAATTTATAATCATATATTAATTATCTTCATATATATATTTTATATATTAATTCATATAAAAAATAAAAAAATTTAGTCTATTTTTAATTGATTATATTATTAATTATTTTTATTAGTCTTAATATCTTAAGATTTTTATAAATATCTAATATCATCTTTATTACATATGTATTATCACTTTAAATTAATTAATTATATTTTTAAATTATTATATTTATTTATATATAATTATTATATATTATTTTAAAAATTTTAATATATACATCACCCAAAAGTAAAAAATTTGCATAAAAATATAATAAAATTAATTAAATATAATTTATTATAATAAAACTAAAAATTTATTAAGTATTTTTAAATTAAAAAATATAATAAATTTTTTTAATATACTCTTAATAATAAATTAATAAAATATCTAAATAAATAAACACAAAAAATTAATATTTAAAAAAACTATAAAATTAAAAATAAAAACATTTAAAATATATAAACTAATTATTTATTAAAAAATCATATAAAAAATATTTATTAAAATAAATTACATAATTAAATTATCATAACATAAAAAGAACTGATTAATAAAAACAAAAAAATAATTTTAAAAAAATTTCATTATAAATTTTACTAATTATAACTTAATTTAATTCATTTTAAAATATCATATTCTTAAATTAATTATATTTTTTCTTATTAATTATAATATTTTTAATTTATCATGTGTATTGCAGAATACAAATCAATAATAATAATAATACAAACTACAACGCTGTGAAGCATGAGCATGACACAAGACCTGAATACCATACCACACGCCCTTCTCAATATTCTCAGCTTTATTTACAATCATAATGATAATAATTAAGGTGCACCCAAATGAAGCATTCGACCGTCCAAAACAAAAGAGAATATATAAGAGAAAGACAACATAAACGCAGAAACATTAAACATGGTTTTATACAAAGCTAATTAGAATTAAGCTAAAAACGGTGTTCCATATATATTCCAATTCCATCCCAGAAGCCTAGGGAAGCAGGTTTCGGTTGGGCATAACGACGTCGTCCAGCATCCACAGGTCCATGGGGAGGGAGTCCCACTCACTAAGCGGCTGAGGCTGAGGTTGAGGTTGAGGTTGAGGTTGAGGTTGAGGTTGGGGCTGCTCATGCTCCAAACCAAGGAACGATTCCAGGCTCGTGATTTGCTGCTTCAGCTCAAGATCCTCGTCGCCACCCTGCAGGGGGACCAAAGGCGGTGGCCCACTGGGCTGAGGCTGAGTGGGGTCAGAGGTGAGGCGGCGCTTCTTGGGCGTAGTGGGTGGGTGGGGAAAGTTGAGCTTGGCTTTGTCTCCGCGTATGCGCTTGGCTGCGGCGTCGTAAGCGCGGGCAGCTTCTTCGGCAGTGTTGAAAGTGCCCAGCCACACTCGTACGCCCTTATGTGGGTCCCTTATCTCAGCAGCCCACTTGCCCCATGGCCTTTGCCTGATTCCTCTGTACACGTTTTTCCGACCTCGCTGCGACTGCTCAGCCTTACCCCCACTCCCACTCTTTCCTCTTCCCTTTTCTGGCTCTGCAACAACTACCCTTTTTTCCTCCACCTTCTCACATGATGCCACCACTGTCATAACAAACAAAACACACATCATTATTCATTCATTTTATTATTATTATATCTCATAAACCTTTCTTTTCTTTTCTTTTCAAATAAAATAAAATAAAAAAGTCTAAAATATTTTTCCTTTCTTTCAGTGGGATGCTGGGATCAGGTCCATTAGGATTTTGATAGCGGATATCTAATTCAAATAAATCTATGATTTGATTTCAATAAAGTTATTTTGCTTAAGAAATCAAAAGGTTATCATCTATTTGGCCCCTTTTTTCTTGTCTTCCTTTCTTTTCGATGAATAGGAAAGACGTGAACGAAAGAAATAGAATCATCGGTATCTTGTTAATGTCAAATACTCAAGTTATTTATCGAATTCTTCAACTTCACTCCACATTTCCATTTCACCTATTGCACAAATTAAACACGCCTTGTGTTGTGTATCTACCACCAAAAGCCCAAAAGAAAACCAAAATAAATAAAAAAAAGAAAAAAATTCTCCACCGTAGAGAATGAAAAATTCAGATATATGAGCCTAGATTGAGATACATGATGTCATATATATATATATATATATATATATATATCCACTAAAAACCAAAAAAAAAACACTTTTTAATAGACAATAATAAAGCTAAAAAAACTGGAATTTAATAGCATCCATCACACACAACAAAAAGTATCTACTCTAGGTAGGTAGAACGGAAATGAAGGAAGGGGAATATCAAACAGGAACGTGATTAATAACCCTAGAATAGAACGAGCTAGGTAGAAGGGGAATGAGAGTAGGTAGGGTACCCGTACCTTGGTTGTTGGGGATTTGATTTTGAGGGAGGTTTTGTTCAAAGTGGTGGATGGGCGGTTGGTGTTTGGAATTGGAAGAAGAGGCGGCGTCGAAACCAAGGAGGTCAGAGAAAGTGTCAAGCTCAGACCAGAGGTCGTCGGTGGTCAATCTCCGGCCACGCTTCAAGTTCACATCGACGAAATCAGAAATGATAGCACCCCCACACATCTTTGATCTTTCAGTTTCAGAAACAGAGATAGAGAGAGAGAGAGAGAGACTTGAAATTGGAACAGTGAGTGTCTACGGACAAATAAGTGTGAGAGGAAAGAGGCTGTCCTCGTGTCTAGATTTATAGACCTACCCAAGGATTACTTTCAACAGCATCTTTGACACTACGTAGAAAACGACAAACCCCGGATCAGGCATTTCTTACCCAAGTAATTCTATAGAAAAATGATAATTTTACCGTATTTTTTATTTTTTATTATTTTTTTAATAATTATAATTAAGTAAAAATAATAATAAAAAATTAATATAATTAATAATATAAAAATAATATAAAAAAATTAAATTATTAATGATGATTCTTATATATATGCAAATTTTATCCTGGACACTTAAATATTAATATGTATTTGTTTGAAAAATAGTTTTTTAAATATATAAATTTAAAATTTATGTATATAATATAATATTTTTAATAAAAATTTTTATGTAAGTATTTAATTATTGAGCATTTGTTTTGTTTTTATTTTTATTTTTTTTTACAAAAAATTTAAAATAATAATAATATGATATTTTTATAATTATGAATAAAAATATATTAATTTAAAATAAAAATAAATTAAATTAAATATCACTTTAATTTCTCACATATCAAACAAAAGTTAATTTTAAAAATAAAAAATAATTATAATTAGTCAAATTATTATTTAATATTTATAAAATTATGAGATATATAAATAAAAAAAAGTGATCATAAAAAAAAAATTATACATATAAAATAATAATTTTAATATTAAAAAATAATATAATAAATGGTACCTGCCAACGAATTTATGCTCTTGCACAATTACACGTTGCCAGTGAATTGCTAAAACAATTTTAATTCTCTTTGAACAAAAGAAATTAGTTTTTGTGTCATTAAATGTCTAAACAAAAATTTATTAAATAATTCTTATTTAATTGAATTTAAATGGATTCAATTTAATTTTATATTTAATTATTAAAATTTATATTTTTATTCTTATTAATTACATAATTTAACATATTACAAATATAGATAATTAAGTAAATTATTAATATAAATTAGCTTAATTTATATTTAATGTGTCTCAAATATGAAATGATTTATAAATCAATTTAAATTCATTTTTACAATAAAATTTAAACACAAAAATTGATTTTAAAATCAAATAATTTAAATGATATTAAGTTATTTTAATTTTTTTATTTTTAAACATATTTTTCTGGTTTAGAATTTTAAACGTAATTTATTAATTTAATACACGCAAAATTAAATACACAAAATATTTACAAAAATCTCTCATTGATAACGTTTTGTTCGGAGTTGAGAGCCTGATCCCCCGGGTGCTTTTACCATTTTTGAGTGGGGTCATGGAGGAGGTTATCGACGTGGCGACGATTGGTTGGGTGAGCTAAACGACGGTATTTAGGGTTGTAGTTTTCATTTTTTTTTTAGACTGACTAGGGTTGTAGTTTAGGAAGAGCTGAATGAAACGCACGTCATAATGGAGCCAAAAATTAACTGCCCAGAGAGAGGAAACACGGGTGACTGGGTGAGGATCGCACTGCGCCTTTTAGAACCATCTCCTTGTAATCCCACCCTGCATCTCGCACATAATAAGTAATAACCACTTTACCCAATCAAAGCTGAATATTAATCTGTCCATATATATAAGAGTTTAATTTTTATTTATATTTTTTATCATTTAATAAGTTTAATTTTGATATGTTATTATTGTAAAAAAATTTATACTGTCAATTAATTATGTATTATTATATGTATAAATTTTAAAATAATTATTATAATAATTAAATATTTTAATAACATAATAATACTTAATTAATTGATGATGTAATTTTTTTTACAATAATAATAAATATAAATTAAATCCTCATTTAAATTATAAGCTGACACATTATTAAAATAAAATATTTGAAGTAGTAAATTTAATATTTTACAAAATTCCATTTCTTTAATTGCAGGTAAATAATTTTGTCCTTTTACCAGTACCACACAGTAAAAATATTTCTAAGATAGTTTTGTGTTAATTGATTATTTTTTTTATGATTTTAAGGCTGCGTTTGGTGCATTGTATAAGGAAGACCTGATAATATAAACTTATACTATCAGATTATATTAGATGTTTGATGCACTCACATGATTGTATAGGCATATCAGGTTAGCCTTTTTTATCCTGTTATAACCTGATAAAATTATCATCTCCCCACCCATAGGATAAGACCTGATAAAGTTTTCATTCCAACTTTACCCTCCATCCCATACCCTCCATCTCATCTCTTGCAACCTCCCCTTTCCGTCCCTTTTACCCTTCATCCCATCTCCTGCAACCTCCCCCTTTCCGTCCCCTTTACCCTTCATCCCATCTCTTGCAACCTTCCCCCTTACCCTCCATCTCATCTCTTGCAACCTCCCCCTCTCTATCCCCCTCGTTGCCTCTCCCATGGACATCGTCTCCGAGTCCGTCATGGCGCACGTGGGTGAGCAACTAGCCGTTGAACGAAAGATCTCGAAGAATCTCTTTGTCGCCCTCAACTAGCCACTGCAACTGGTCCGTGTTTCATCATCTTCTTCTCCGCTTGTCGCTGCACTGTATGGCCGCTGCAACTGGTTGCGCTGCAGCCATGGCAGAGGCGCTTTGCCCAACTCCGTTCTTGATGATCTCCATGAATGGAAAGACGACCTCCATGAACAGAAGATCTCGAAGATCTCCTTCTCGCACTCAACTGGCCGCTACAACTGGTCCACGTTTCATCTTCTTCGTTCAGGAAGCTACATATCCATGGCAAAAAGGAGAAAATGAGGAACTGCAGGGTTTGAGCCTACAAAATCAATGTCCTACGAAAAGCATAATAGGCAGTATAATGAGGCAATGAAGAAGATGGAGTTAGAGAAGAAGAAATTGAAATTTCAATATCAGAATTAGGATTTTCATAGACCTTAAATCCCAAATTAGGATTTTTTTCAAACCCTAAATTCCAAATTAGGATTTTCACAATAGGTATTATAGTCATGTTAAATAATTATTATACTATCAGGATTCTTATACTATTGGGTATCAAATATTTGATTGTATAAAAACTAATCAGATTATTTATACTATCAGCTTTTATCCTACTATCTTATACTATCAGGTCTTATACTATCATGCATACCAAACGTAGCCTAAATGTATATCTTCACATCGATCTTAGTATATTTAATGAATTAATTTTCATATGTGATGACACTTTTTTTTTTCAATTATGAGTAGTCAAGAGAGATAATACATCTCTTTAACTAATAGGTTATTCTCCATTTAATGAATTATTTATTAATTTTTTTAATGTGTAGTGTAAGGGCAAGAAATTAATATATCCTCCTCGAGCACTTAAGATTGTCTTTTTTTATTCATATTTTCACATCTCATTTTAAAACATTAAATATTTTTTATTTTTATTTAATTATTTATATTTTAATTATTTAACCTATATTTTAAAAGTGATTATTCACGCAATTAAAGTTAATTATAAATCTAAACAAACTTTATTTTTAATGTTAAAAATTTAAATTTTTAAATCGTTAATTTGGATAAAGACATTTTTAAGCATCAAACATGTGGAGAAGACATTTTCTGACCACCAAATTAATCCAAAATTATATGAGTAATTCATTAAAAACGAAAAAAAATATTTAACACATCTAAACGAATTCTTGATGTGATTAATTTTTTATTTAACTGAATTAACTATATTTTAATTTCACATTACTTAAGATATCAAAACCCTTTAGGGGTAGATAGGATAAAATATTCAATACAGTAATATAATTTTTTTCATTTTTTTAATTTTTCTTTTCCTGAGAAACAAAGATAATGGAGTTATTTTTCAATTGAAAAAGTGCAGTTAGAGAAGGATCCAATGTTGCTTACGCATACTAGGAACGTACGGCGTAGGCTGAGACATGCCGTATCAGGGAGGTACGTATATGTACATTGTACGTACATGATTATTGCCAACTAGAACATACGATAGCTTGAAAATAAAAACAGGTTGTCATTAAAGGAAGAGAAAAGGAAAAAAAAAAATCCAAGAAACGCAGAAGAAAACAAAGAAGTTGTTGAATCTTACACATCACATGTTAGCCTAGACTAGACGGATTATGTACGGTTTAAGGATTGAAAAAGTAAAGAACCTTACAAAATGGCCAAATATAGCAGGCGTTTTGGAAGCAGCTACCTAGTTGCAGATGAATACCGCTAGATAAATGCGTAAAAACGTATAAAAAAAGGAGACTTTCTGTTTCTGGCTTCGTGACTCTTTCAAGTCCCCACTTCCCAACCGAACTCCTGGAAATGGCAGTTTCTCTTCAGACCCTGCCTAGCTTTAAACTTTAAAGTAGCTACTACCAGATGCTTCCTGTTATTAGTATTCTCCATCTGCCTTGTGCTTCTTTGTTTGGCTTCCTTAATAAGTACCTTAACAAAAAATACAAAATTAATATTTTAATTATTACAATTTTAAGTGGGGTTTCTTCTGTGAATTTAATTTTGATATATGCACGGTTATCCTCTTTATCAGTGAGGGACTTGCAACAATTTGTATCGTGTGTGTGCGTTCAGCCCACCCAACAAGATATTTTAGAGCCGCAATTTTTAGGCCTTGCATTCGCAATGGATATTCATATATTGGAATCCTACTCCTTTTTATTGAAGCAGGAAATAAACATTTTGAGGGCAGCATGTTAATGGTCCTGCGTCTGAAGTATGAGCAACTCTGGCTTTGGAATTGTATATGTAGTATGTAATGTTACGAAATAGAGGCCCACTCCGGAAGAGTATCATCACCATTTAGACAAAGGAAAAATATATTTGCACCCAAGACTCAGGAAGGGTATCACTCACTATTCAAGCAACGAATGTGCCGATTGGTTGGCCAATTGGGGCTACTCATCCGCCTGGTCCGATGGAATGGGACTCCCCTCCAAATGAGATGGCGTATCTCTTGTATGCTGAATGATGCAGTGGGTCTTCTTTGCCCCGTCCTGTCTGATTTTGGTTTTTTCCTTTCGGGCGTACGCCCTCCTTTGTACCAAAAATAAATAAATAAAATTGCACTTATGTACATAATTTGAATTATTAAGAAAAAAATGTCATGAAATAAGATAGTTATCTATTAATTTATTCTCAAATATGTGAATAAAGTAAGAGTATAAACTTCATTTAATAATTGTAAATAATTCAAATTCTACACAATTTTCTTAATGCTTACATAATTACGCCACAACATTTTCCTGTATATATTAAAAAAAAAACTCATGTTGAAATGGAGCCACAATTTTTTATTTCATGACCCGAACTCATTGACAAACCACAAAAACTTGGGTACCTAGTGACACAACTAGCATAAAATATTGAAAAATGATAGGGAGCCAACAGCTGACATCAAGAGAATAGGGAGCATGACAAAAGTGAAACCAAACAAAATCGTCAAGACTTGAGAACACAAGAACAAAAAGGACTTAAGTCATAACTTCTTTCCATGAAGCAACATGAACACATTGTGTCTTCATAATTTTAAGCAATAACTAATGTCTTTCTTAATATGCAAACAATCTAAACATATGAAAGAACATAAATAGGAAAAGAATATGGCAATCATATTAAGTTCATCAATGTGAAGGAAACGGGAATATTAATTTCAAGACATAACCCAGAATGAAATAAACCCATACATAGAAAATCACTTGAAGGGTGACAGCAATCAAAAGCAGTCCATACATATCATCCCCTAACTATCATGGCTAAGGGGGGGAAGGGTGTAAACCTATATAACGTAAAAATTAAAGGAAAAAGAAATGAAGGACAAAAAAAAGGTTTCTAATCGGCCATCTTAGCCATCCGGTGAACAGTACTTCTAGCAATCCTATTACCAGGGTCAATCTTCAGCACAGTCCTTAGGTCTTCAGCACCAAGTTTGTACTTTTCCATACTCTCGTACAAGAGAGCACGCTGTACGAGGATAGATACATTGGTCTCATCGTTTTCAAGAACCTGCACAACATAATGCATAACAAAACACTCTTCCTCAAAGATATATGGTGATCAAGAAAATGGTGTGGTTCAATTCAACATAAAGGGAACCTAAATTTGTAGTGGATCCACTCCACGGACTAGCCATCCATCCTTCCTAACCATTCAAACTTCAATTTCTGAATTGAATACACATGCTACCTAGGGTCTCAACTAAGATATGCATAGGACCAGGCAATGATATAATGGTGGAATTTAAAGCCAAATAGATTTAATGACACCTGGAGATTTAAGAATATGTTACCCTTGTTTTGATTGCTTTTTATCCTCTCTTTTTCGTCTCCAGCTTTTAGCAAATTAATTCACCACTTGCACAACATATTGCAGCTATAGCTTATTCTTTTCTCCAGGCACTCAGGTAGAGTTTTTAATTTATCCAACAATTCAATCTTAATAACACAGCTGATACTTAGTAATTGAACAAATAAAAGAATTATGTCATAAGTTTAATCTCCAGTAGAGATTTTATAATACGTATATATAATTCAAATTCTAAACTCACAAACAAGTATTACTAGTTATTATTAAGATATCAAAGTATACCTTTGTACAATCCGTGACTGCCTTTTTATACTCCCCAACTTCTTTGTAACATGAAGCCCTGCATGACAAAACCTCCACTGTGCCAGTACTATCCCCAGCTTTCTCCAGAAGGATGACAGCCCACGACAGCCACTTAATAGCATCAGCAAACTGGCCCTGCTTGTAATTGTCCATCCCCTTGCTTTTCGCAGTGGAACCTGATATCCCAGCAGGAGGAGGAGGAAGCCCTTCAAGCTCAGTGGTTGTGCCACCCACATCGTGGCCTCCCCCACCAAACTCAGAATCCAAACCCCAATCATCCATTTCAGAAGAGGGCTGTCCTCCAAATCCTTCAGCAGCACCTCCAGCTGAGGCTGAGGAAGATGAGAAAAACATGTCCATTGGATCACCACCTGATGCCTGGACAGGGGTCTGTTTCGAAGCCGTAGATCCGGTAAAATTGATATCAATTCCTGCAGTACCACTTGATGGAAATGCAGTAGTAGAGCTTGGTTTGGAAGCATTCTGAAAATCTCCAAAACCATCATCCTCAGAATCATTCTTTTGGGATTTAGCAGCTGAATTAAGACTAGCAGATTGCTTTGATCCAATACCAGCCAAAGAACTAAATGGATCTTTGTTATTAAAACTGATTCCACCACCACTCATACTTGGCATTCCAAGATTGGGGCTTTTATTGGCATTCATACTACTAAAACTGCCCAAATTCCCAGAAGATCCCCCCCAAGTTGAACTAGTTTGTGTTTGTGCGGTGTTACCAGTTTTAGGCAAAGAATGTGCCATATTTCCCATGGAAAAGGTATTGTTGTTGAATGTGGGAGCTGATGCCTTGGAAGTAGGCGTTGCATTTTTGAGAGGAACATTTACATTGCCACCAGAAGAACTCTTAGAACCCTGGCCCAAAGCAGAGCTAACCAAATCTCCAAAAAGATTAGGGTTTTTATTAACAATCCCAACGGTGGAGCTGGAAGCCGAAGGTTGAGAGGATCCCCAACTTTTGCCAAAGATATCCCCAACCATTGAAGTGGGTGCACCCGGCAACCCGGCCTGAGCCGGAGCGGGCTGGTGGGTCCAAGATGGTTTGTTGGGTTGCCATGCGGGTCTTGGTTGCGCAGACGAAAAGGAAGAAGTGGTGGTGGTAGAAGAGGAATGGGAATAGGAGGGATTAGGGTTTTTCTTATCGCTTAGGGATTTGGGTCGATTGGATCCGATCCCAAGATCAAAATCGAAATTGAAGTTGTTGAGGGAAACGGATGAAGGTTTGTGTTGGTTGGATTTGCCATAATTGGAATTCATGTCTGAAGTTTAGATCAAGATAAGAGGGATCTGCAATACCTGATGGGTGGGTGGATTGAAGATGAGGAAATTTGCAGAGCAGGTTCTTCTTGATCTTTGATCGGATCACATATGATGGACGGCTGTCTGCACTAGATCGCTCTATATGGCTGGCTATTTTTGCCTTTGGTATGTGTACCGGACTATCATTACATTTTTCAGCGAACCTGTCATTTCTTTTTTTTTTTTTTGAAAAAAAAATCTGATGGAAGAAGAGCATGTTTGGTTCATGGATGAATTACAATATGTTTAGGTTGAAATTATTTTTAATTAAATAATTTTTTTAAAAAAATTGTTACAATAATATTTTTATATATTTGATAAAATTAATTTTAACTTTTATATAAAATTTAATATATTATAATTTTTTTATAATGTTAAAATTTTTATTTATAATTTTAAATTATATATTATTCTTTATATTTTTAGATGTAAATATTATTTTGTCATTAATTAAATATATATTTTTAATTATTTTATATTTATTTTAATAATTTAATGCGTAAAAATAATTTTTTATATTATCTAAACAAAATAGATTAATTTAAAATCACTTTTCTCTTAATATATTTAAACATAAACCGATTCTATTATAATAGATTATAACAAAAAAATTTATATAATAATTAATTATTGAAATAATCAATTTTTTACAAATATTCAAACACACACTTAAAGTATTAAATCAATGGAAAATACTAATTTAAAATTGAAAACTTTAAATATTAATAATGGCCTATTTGGCATGCATGTAAAGGTTTTTTACCAAATTGTTATTTATGGTAAAATTATTTACTAAATGTCATTCTTTTGAAACTATATATTAAACTATCACTTTTTTTGTCAGGGTGACATTTTTTTATTTTTTTTCTATTCACGTAGATAACGTCAAAGAGAATGGCATTTTCATCAGCAAAGCGCCAAGTGTGATGGCGCTGTAAAAAAGAAAGTGTCACAAGTGATGACGCTTTTCACATAATAACACAAAAAAAGATGGCATTATTATGTGGAAAGCGCCATTACACGAGCGTTTTCTCTTTGATAGTGTCATTACACGTGGTGCTTTTATTTGGCTATCTAGTTATTGGTTAATACGAGCTTAAATTTTACTAACTCAACTGGCACTTTTTGTTAGCTTATTCAGGCTAACTCATCAAACTATTATTATGTTACTTGATATAAAAAAATTAATTTTGATGTATTATTAATGTAAAAGTTTCTTATACTATTATGCAATTATTAATTGTCATATCATAAAAAATATTTAACTCTCAAAACCAAACAAAAATATTTTTTCGAGCCTTTGACAAAATCTCCCCTAGTGTTAGACCTCCCCAAGAGCATATAGCACATAAATATGTTTGACATAGTTCAACCAAAATTCAATAATTCAAATTCTATGAAAATTTTGACAAAGTTTCCTATAAATATTGAAACTCTCCAAAAACACATAAACTTGTTTAATTCAACCAGGGTACCAAGATCATCAATAGAAAAACAGCAAACATGTTTATTCAACAAGGATACCAAAATCACAATAGAAAATCATCAATTGTAATATAACAAAAATCATTAAATATAACATTCTCAAATACACTAATGACATATAATATTGCACGTCAATGAGATGGTCCAGCATCAGAATGGTGTGGCCTATGAGAGGGATCAGAAGAAGGACCTGGTTGTGATGGGTATGGTGGGTAACCCGATGGCGGATAAGGATATGATGGATAACCTAGTGGTGGGAAATGATATGGTAAGTAACCCGGTGGCGGGTAAGGATATAGCGGGTAAGGATATGTTGGGTAAGTTGGATATGGTGGGTAATATGTAGTTGATAGTTGTAGCAATTACAGTTGGAGCAGTAGCAGTGGTAGAGGGCCGAGTCATCTGCTGGATTGTAGAATCGGAGTCCTCAGGATGTCGAAGTCGTGTCCGAGTACTCACTAACCTAGTCCTCATTCTACACCGCATCCTCTGCTCACTAGACTCCTCAAATGGCCCTAGAATGTCATTTGCTTCTGGAGCTAGACGAAGTTGTTCCATTGTAATGCAATAATGCTTCTACAATGAATGTAAGACATGCTCAACAGACTCTCAAAGGGCCACCATACTAAAACTCGATGTAGTGTCAGTAGTTCAACCAAATTGTCGCTCTACAATGTCCACCTTAGAAACAAATATAATATATGTCATTATAATCAATACAAAATACATACAGTAATGAGCGAATTGGTAAAGAGCTTACCACACTCCCAAGAGATGCACCGGTGCGAGAAATCTAGCGTCTGGTAATTCTTTTATACTAACGCATGTACTCCCTAACAAGTTTCTCCCTTCAAATATCTCATGTGGCTATGTAAATAAGATGTGTAGCTAGCCAATTCTCATCATTCCTATCTGCCAGTGTAATTAAATACATATTATCAGGCTAATGCAGTCTCACTGGTATGGGCTGGTCGAGTCGAGACCAAACTAGCGCATCACCCTGTCTAACTGGTGCCACTCAACAATGTTAAAAAATATAAGAGGGACCACTACTAGTGTTATGTCTCTACCAACCACACGAAAAGGTGGAAGTGCTTCCACATTCTTATCTATGTATAACTACCATATAATATGCAAAATGATATGTACACAGAATTAAGAAGCCATATACATAAGTAATTAATTCAAATAAATGTAAAATAATATGTACCTAATCATTTTTCAGTTGATCAAAGAATCAACGATAATAGTCAAGTACATCAGTCACAATATCACTCAAAACTTTATGCTTACACCACTTATTTATAAGTCAAAGTATTATATTGTGAATAGAGTGGGGATAAAGTTAATTATATTTGTACAAGTAAGCATTAAAGCAAAGTAATATAAAGAAATTAAATATTCAGAAACTTACTATCATCCTAATGGACGTAAATAACCACGGTCAGCATCATAGAACACATCGGGTTCAACATGGTTAGTCAATGTAAGGGTAAGTCGAAGGAATCTGTATCATGCCCAATATTGCAACAAGATGCAAGCACATCCAATCTCGTGCACCTTATAGTTCGTAGCTTTGCAAAGCTCTCTATACACGTACGCCAAGACTGCTATTTCCCAACTATATGTCCCGGCAACAACAAAGTCTTCCAACAACGGAAGGAACATCAAGTCTACGTACTTACCAAAATGATCAGGGCATAACAAACCCCCAAGCAATATAAGTATGTAATGTTTAGCACGTTGTTGCCCGTAATCGTCATCATCATCCTCCGTGAGCTCTGTAAGAGCCGGTTGCCACAAATATGTCATATCAATGCGTTAACTAGATATTAATGACAAAGTTAGCTCAATCCCTAACAACTGATCACATAGATCAATCGTCACTTAAGACTAGTAATAGAAGCACAAAATGACCAGATATGGATGTCCTCTAACATATACAAACCCCAAGCAATATAAGTATGTGTCTAATGTTTAGCCCTATCATACATGTTGTTGCACTCCTACAACTCAAAAATGAGCCGTCGGATTACATCATCATCCAACAACAACAATCCGTATATGAAAAATAATGTACATATTAAACATAAGTTATCGAATATAAAAAAGAAAGCACAATTAAAAGCAACGTAAGAATCAAATTATATGAGAGTAATGAAATACACATTGATAATCAACTAACATATATTAATAGTAATCAAATACAACATCATAGTGAATATCAATACTTATATATAAAGAATTATATCTGAATATGATCAAATAGGAGATCCAAACACCATATCTACCAACAACTACCAAATCTATTATGTTGGAGAGAGTTGAGAGTTTAGAAAGAGAAAATTTGTAGAGAGAGAATAAAATCTGAGAGAATGAAGAGGATGACTCGCGCAAAAAGTGGAAGGTTGAATATATAGATGGAAAACGCTAAGTTTAATGACGTATTTACCCTTAAAACGCCAAAAGGTATAACATTTTTATATTTAAAACGCCAAAGTTTATAGCGTATCTATGTAGATAACGCCAAAGAGCGTAGCGTATCTACGTGGACAGAAAAAAATAAAAAATATTATGCTGAACAAATAAATGATAATTTGATATATAATTTTAAAAGAGTAACATTTTAATAAATAATATTATCATCAATAATAATTTGGTAAAAAAGTCAGACTACTATTAAATGGTGTGTATATATATGTAATGTAAGGAGAAGCTCGAGGACCTACAAATATATATATATATATATATATATATATATATATATATATATATATATATATATATATATATATATATATATAAATCGAGGTATTTTGCAGCCGAGGACTGATTTAGTTTTATAACTATGTAATTACCCTGTATTTGTCTACTAGGACTTAATCATAAGTGAAGTATAAAGAGTACATCTTTTATATACTTGTCTTTGGTGTTAACACTTCAGCACCTTCTTATAAAAATCATTGGAAACTAAAAACTCGTCCGATCTTATAAAATTTGACATATATAAAATATTAAAGATGTAAAGAATTATTGAGTCTCCATCTAATAACTTAAACTTTAAGATAATATATCTTCGATACAATAGCCTTTTGAACTTGTGTACGTATTATCTATGCTTAGTTATACTTTAATCTGGACCTTTTATTGTACCAAATTATTTTCATGTAATCAATTCAATCAATAAAGAGTGTCTAATCAGTAAATTTTATTTCACATCAATAAAAAAAATGACAGTGCACTATATATATCAGCAAAGAAAGTGCTACGTGAACATCAAACTGACAGAATAACATAATTGTATCAACTTAAAAATCGTGATGATAACATTAAAAATCAAAATTGAAGTTTAGCCCAATTTTTTTTTTCAAACGTATAATTAATTTAATGAATTAGTTCTCACTTTAGGATAACAAGATTAATTAAAAAAATAGACTCATTGAAGTCTTGAAGTCACTAATTTGTAACGAATATGTAACTACTTTAAAATACAAGACAAATAGTTTAAAAAGATAAGTTATTTCATTTTTATTTTTATTTTTTGGGTGAGTAAGATAAGTTCATGAACCATACGCCAAAGAGAAAACCAATAAATTTAATTATGATATTTGTAACAACGTATAAAATCGTAACTTCCTAATTATTTCATCACGCCACAAGTGTTAGTACACACTAATATAATTTCGTATATCATTAGTTATTAATGAAGTATTTATTGTCATTCTTTTGTCTCTCTATTATCAACATGTTTGGCGCAATCTATGTGGATATATCAATCTCTTTGGCACATCATAATTAGCCCAGAACAGTGAATACGCCAAGCTTGTTGGCGCAACCTATGAGCATACTCTAACCTTGTTGGTACAACTTATAACGCTCTCCATAGGACATTACATTTTATACTACAAACTTACCAAACTATAATTAAATTGTAAAATATTTAATATTATAAAATATGGATTATAAAATTTCTTTCGTTGATAACTTAAACTTACCAAAGATATAAAAAATATTGAAATAATTTGAACTGATTAATACATACATTACATACACTACATAATATTCAATAACATTCAAAACATAAAACTTACAGGCTCAAAGAGGAACAGTAGCAAATCTCATGACAGGTCCTACTTAAAAGCACGGTAAAAACACTAACGAGAAAAATTTAATGCGCATGAAAATCAGATGCGAACTTCATGCATCGGTTGCCTTCACAAACTGTGTCCTTAAAGAAGATTCTACCTCGCTGCCACCACAAACTTCACCGAACGTAAATATAAAACAGAACAACAAAACAGAACACGAAGAGGTGAGATCCCCTACATCAAATCCAATATGACAGCAAAGAAACGATACGAACAACAAAGTCATTCCATACATACATATATCACAAGTATCTTCATGTTATCAATTATAAATATCTTCAGTAAACATATCTCACAATAATATAAATATTAACAGTAGTATAACAACATATATCAGCAATATACATAATGACTATGCCACCACAATATGTACATTGACCATGCTACGACAATGTGTGTACTAACTATATATATGCATAATGCACTAGTTCATACTCCATGGAGCTAAGACACAAATCAGAGAGAATGATTAGGGAGTACATGTCTGCATATAGTCAGCCTCAAATCAAGTGCTAAATATTTCCTTAGTTTGTGCGCATCATAACTTATACAAGACACTCTTCACCAAATCACGAAAAGAGTAGCAACTCCGTCGAGATTGTCGGTGCGTTTGCATAGGATACCACAGCGTAAAGGTGCTACCATCTGGCCACAAATGACATTCCGTGCCCCGACGCCTCCAAGATCAATAACTGATCATAATTACACAATTCTCATCCGCACAAAAGTGTAATTCAACTCCACAGGCCTTAACATTGTCTACCAGACTTTTCCAATGCATGATCAATGATTTAATGCATAAACATAAGCCATAATAACCACCGACTGTATAATGTCAAATGCATGATAACTCAATACAAACCTCCATTTGACTGTTCCCAATGATATTAGAATAACTGCCCATATAATTGTTTAATACCATTAGATCAATGATATTATATAATCGCTCATACACTTATATAATATCACTAATACACCCGGGTCCAGTACGCCAGCCTGACAATAAACTTACTGTATTTTCAATCGTGTAAAAATATTAAACGTTTTCTAAATCGCGTAGCTCAAAAATCCATATTTTTGAAATGCGTAAGGTTTTTCTACTATTTTTCACTGTATAAAATATTTCTTGACGTTTTAAATTTCATTTTGAAACTTTCTACGCTTAAAATATAAATTGGACTTCTAAATCCCATTTTTCTCATTAAAACTCCTTTAAGTAATAATTTCTAACGTTTTCCAAAAATCTATATTATTTTAATTTACTGAAAACTTCTTCCATTACCTTTACTAAAATCCTCTTAAATAAAATACTTTGAATTTTAAATCACTTTCAAAACTTATTCTCCATCATCATAATCAAAAATGACTTTTATTTCATAATAAAAACTTTATTCCATTCTTTTTAAAAATACTTTAAATCTCAAATCACCTTTAAAAACTCCTTTTCTGTTTCTATTGCCAAAAATAATTTTCTATTTAATAAAATCCATACGTTTCTATATTCCTCTTAAAAATCCTTTCTAAAATAAAATAAATCATTTTAAACTTCATATCATCATTCAAACTCATTCTTTATGATTATTGCCCAAAAATCCATTTCCTCCAAATTATAAAATCATATTCATTTCCTTTCCAAACTTTAATTCATATTCTTAGTACTTAATTAACTAAGTCCATAATTAATAAAATATTTTTGACGTGTTTGCCCCTATTTTGGGCTAAATGGCCGTGAGCCATAATGGTCCTTGGAACTAAAACTTCTTTCCTTTTACATATATATTTGTAGCATGCATCATATCAAAATTCTACTGTACCAGTTTATGCATACTTTTAAAGCAATAATGATAATATAAGCAAACAAGTACAAACTATCTAACTCATACAATCAAGTAGATAAATCAATATAGCAATTAAACAACCATATAATTTTCATGCATACTATTAATATCATATAATCAAATATATCAAAACAAACACAAGTAATCAAAACCATACAATCAAGTGAATAAATCCTCACATGGATTCTTCACTTATAAAAACAAAATCCATTTCTTACCACCATGTTTAGTCGATGAGGTTAATCTCCCTCTTACCTTAGATGATTCCCAAGAACTCATTGTATGCCTTCCTTGAATGAACTTCTACCACCACCAAATTATTCCTAAAACCCTCAAACTTTGAGCTTAGAAAAGTGCTTGAAGATGATGGATTTAGAAGAAAGTCCCAACATGAAAGTTTCTTGGATGGATGTCTAGATGTAAGATCTATGGTGGTCTTGAATTAAAATGAGTGGATGTGAAAAAAAAGGGCACTTGGCCGTGAGGTACCAAAAGAGAAAGATGAAAAAAATTCTTGTGTTTGGCTTCTTATTTTATGACAAGGTGATAAGGAATAATCAAAGTCACAAACTTGGCCTTCACTAATGAAGCTTGGCCATGGAGTCTATGGAGAGAAAAGGATGAGAGTTTTTCATAAAATTGAGAGGATTTGGTGTATAGCTTTTAGTCTCTCGGAAAAATGAATAGAAAGATGACCAAGTGTAGGATTTTGGTTTTTTAAATGGTGTTGGCCGTGGGTTTTGAGAGAGAAATGGGTGAGAGCTTTTATGAAGGTGTGATAGGAATGAACAAGAGTGGAAATAAACAAAAGTCCTCCTATTTATAAGCTTTATGAAAAAGATGAAAGCTTAGGATATTTTGATCAAGATATTTAGCTAAGTAAGATATTTTTTTAACCAAAATATCAAATCAAAATATCTAACTAAGATATTTAATCAAGATATTTACAAGAAGATATTTTACCAAGATATTTATCAAGAAGATATTTACAAAAGATATTTTCAAGAAAGAGTATCCAACTTCTCTTCTACTTCCTCTAAGCTTAGCCATCAAGAAAGCTTCTCCATTGGTCCACCAAAAACAAGCCACTATTGTTGATGATAACTCCACAATGTATAGTTATTTGTGCCTCATACCTATACTTTACTTATTGCTAAAGTCCTTGTATATATGCATATTTGGAAGGTTTTGTGCTTGTATTTGTTATATCTAATTCTGATACCTTTCATGTATGTAATTGAATAAACTGTGCATATTATTTGATTGATTAAGTGAATTTGCAACTCTTACTAATTTGGTGTTTTCTCTATCATAGGAAGGGCTCCAAATAAGATAATATATGGAGCAATTGAGTTAAAATAGGAAGAGAAAGCCAAATCTGCATCTCAGCAGGCAACGCCGCGGCGCAGGCATATCAATGCCGCGGCGGTGGTGCATTCCTTTAATTAGTCAGAGAGCTGCGCAAACTGAGCGCCGTGACGTAAGGAAATCAATGTCGCGACGTCTCTGACCTAATTTGACATGGGCCGCAGCGTAGGCATGTTAATGCCGCGGCGTACCTCTGTTTTTCTGAGTCTATATATACGTTTTTAATAGATTTTTAGAGGGAGTTTTTGAGAGCTTTTTAGGTTTAGAGAGGCTGCAGTCTGTTCTTCATTTTTGGGCTAATTGGAGGCCTAGGGAGGTTAGGTTGGAGGCCATCTTCTTCATGGAAGGAGATTAAAGCTTCAAGGATGATATCTATGGATTCCTTCTTCTTCTCCCTTTGTTTCTCTTCTCTTTCCTATCTCTTGAGCACTGTTTTGATTATAATTTCATGTTCATGGATTAGCCAAGCTGTATTTAGGAAATACTTTGGATCTTTATATGAATATTAATGTTTATGTTATCTTTTAAGTATATATAGATATTTGGTTTTGTTCTTCCATGCCTATCTATGCTTAATGCTTGCTCTTGTTTGATCAATAATTGCATGATCTTGATTAATGCAAATGAACTAGACATAGAGATTTGTGGATATGGATATGGTATGGTTGATACATGTTCAATGTTCACTTTTTTGCTTACCGCAAGTGCACGGGTCGCACTTGTAGTATAGCTAGGAGTCCGATATCGTTCCCACAAGGACTATTGCTAATTCAGAACTAATTATTAACCAATAGTTTAATAATTTTTATCTAAGAACATTCAAATTAAAGGAGTTGTGCGTAAACTAATAGAAAAATTTAAATACTAGCTAATTGGAATTACAGTTATTGATTAAAGAATAGGGAATCCTTCTTCACCTTCTACTTCAATTGTTGATATGCAAACCTCTTTATTAACATACATGATATCGAATTTGTTGGCTTGAGAATCTCATCTAATTAAAAGCCTATGTCTAGGTAATTTAATCATGCTTCGTTTACCTATTCTCTATGTGTCCATATGAGCTAGATTAAATTCCACTCATTAAGAGCAAGCCTCAGTAATAGCCATGCATGACTAATAGGTATATTTCTCTCCTATTAGCTAATCAATTTATTCAAGCCAATTGAATGAAATCAAACATGCATAAACCATATTTATGATCTTAAATCTAATCTCCTATGTCTAGAATCATTAGATTTAATCAAAACATATTAAACATTAGCCAAATATTCAAAAGCATTAGGAGCAATATGATTGAACAACTCCTAACCATATACATTAACTTAAAGGCTTACAAAATCATCAATATTCATAGAAGGATCCAAGGAAATCTCTATACACAGACTAGCCACACATGACAAACGAAAATATAGAAAAAATACTCATTGTCATGATCTGAATAGAGAGGAAGATGAAGGAGAGGAAGTTACAAGCTTGATAATGGTAGTCCTTGGTACTTGAATCCTCCTTGTGGAAGGATTTGGCCTCCAGCTTTGGTCCTTTTAGCTTCCCTTTAGTCTCACAAATGAACCCTAGCAACTGTGTTTTAAAACAAAAAATGTTCCCTTTTAAAATCTGATAGAACAGTATTTATAGGGCTCCAGAAAACTGTCTCACGCCGCGGCGCTCCACATGCCACACCGCGGCGCATGATAAAATTAGGTCAAGCATGCCGCGACGCTCATTCTTCATGCAGCGGCGCTCCAAAATGCATAGCTTCTGCCTGAACAGGGGAATGACATACGCCGCGGTGCCAACTTTCCCGCGCCGTGGCACTGAATGCTGAACTTCATCTAGTGCTTTCTCTTCCAATGCAGCTCTAAGTTCTTGATCATTATTCTCCTTTTTGAGTTCTTCCTGCAATTAAGAAGTCAGCAGATTAATGACAATAGTGAGTTCACATAATCAATGGAAGAATTATATCAATTTGTTCAGAAAACATATAGGAAGATATCACAATTGAAATCAATGAATTTAACTTAAAATCTTCCAATTATTCCTGATAACAAAGATTAAGCAATCAATACAGCGCAGATATAGGGTCACAATAACACTATTTTATGGAGTTATCATTAAACGAGTTCAATTGGCTTGGATGAGTTGATTCACTAACTAGATAGAAATATACCTTTTAGTCATGTATTAACGGGTGTTTGAGAATAAATCATTCATTAGTGGAGTTTACACTAGTCCTCATGAAAACATAAGAAACATAGTGGATTAGGTAAATAACACTAGGGTTGATTGACCTAGACATATGCTTTTGACTAAATCAGATTCTCAAGCTAACTTACTTAATCATTGATATTGCTTGGAAGGATTGCATATCGTTAGTTGAAGTAGGAGGTGAAGAAGGATTCTCTAGATCTCTAAACCATTATCTTTATTGCTTTTGTAGTTTAGATTTATATTATTTATGCTTTCTCTATTTTAAATGTTCTTGAATAGAATTTAGCTAAGCTATTGTTTGTTACTTAGTAATGGAAGCCATATATCCTCGTAGGAACGAACTTATACTCTGTATTTGTATTAATTGAATGACTCATGCATTTGCAGTACACAAATGGTCTAACAAGTTTTTGACGTCGTTGCCGGAGATAATGGTATATTTCCAAAGAGTTTAGCCTTATTCCTTGACAATTGCCGGGGATAACGGTTTAATTCCATTTTGCTAATATCAACAATGAGTTTGGTTAGTTCTAATTTATGTTGTATATAATCTATGTTAATTTAAGTCTTTTTATGTTATTGCTTTAGGTTCAATAAAGAAGTCGAATGATCCTAATCATATGAGGTCCTTCAGGGAATTCGCGACTCCTCAAAAGGATAAGCCTTGGATCAAGTTTAAGAAGACTACTCATCCGCACAATTCATTTTGGTGACAAAGTTTTGCCAGGACTATAACTCAGGCCCTTCTTGGAAGGGAACCCAGGTTTTTATGTTTTTGTTAATTAGTATGTATTTAGAAAGTTTTAAGTCGTAAATATGCTAGTATGTTAGTTTTGTAGTTTTAGTTAGGTTTTAGGTTTTTTTTTTTGTATTTTAAATATTAGTATGTTTAATTTCTGTAGCTAAGTAGTTAGTATGTTTTATTTTGTATCTTTAGTTAGCTTTAGCTCTTATATATGTTAGTATTTTGATTGTGGTAAGTTTAGTTAGTTTGTATGTTTATGTTTAGTTTTAAAGTTATATATAGATTAGTATGTGTAATTTTATGTTTTAATGTATTTTAGTTGTCCATTTTGTGTTTCAGTTTTTTGGACAAGTTTGAGAGGTGTTGAGGACCTCTTTGCACAAACTTTTGCAACAAAACTGAATTTGCTGCATAATTGTGCAGGCTGATCTCTCACGCTACGGCGTGAGTTTATTGCATGCCGCTGCGTGACAGTTATTTATGCACATTTTGAGCCAAATTCCAGAGACCTTAGCGCCACGGCGTGGAAAAGTGTAATGTCGGGTGCTCACCTGCAGAACTTGTTAAATTAAAAAAAAAAAGACTGTTTTGAGTGCTACTGAAGGCACCCATTCTGATCAAATGTCGTGGTATGGATGCTTTGTGCTGCGGTATGTTATGTTGTAGTGTATATATTGTTCATTGTTAATTTAGTTTTAGAGTTTTTAAATATTTGTAGTATACTCAGCTCTCACATTTCATATATTGATAGGCTCAGATTTCCTAGACATCATGGACAGTGACAGTGAGACACAGTTTCATTTAAGTTTGGGGGGGTATCATTATATTAAAATGTTGAATTTGTATAACATGGTTTGATATTTTGAGTATGCAGTAATGATGCTCAGTATGTTATCATAATCATATGCTGAGTTTGACTATTATTGATGGGATTCTGAGGCAAAATTTTTCAATTTTGAATGAATGATTGAATTGATGCTAGTGTGAAATTGGTTGTTCAATGACATAAATGGTTACAATTTGATTACTTTCAGTGAAACCATAGGTGATCAGAAGCATGTGAAACAGTTCAATCATTTTTTATGTATGATCTACCTTCCACTTAGATGCAAGTGTAACTTTGAATATGATAAGAGTGCATGTTTAGAGAAAGTTTATGGATATACATGTAGAGTTTCAATTATCATAGAAGTTGTTTTTAAACTCTCTTGAGGTGAAATCCTAGATTGTGCATTACTGAGGAAATTATTAGTTCATTGTTTGGACCGATTGAGCTTTTCAAGCTTACCCTGAAATGATGATATCTTTAGGTCCCATTTTGAAGCCTGTTGATTGTTGGCCTTATTTTTTTTATTCACCCATTGTATTCCTTACCCTGTTAAACATTATAATGCATTTGAAAGCATTGCATTTTCTTCCTACCTTCATTGCCTGTTGAGTACATGATGTGTTATTTCTTGAAATGAGTCCAGTGAGTAGGGGTATGTATGTTTAAGAAAAAAAATGAGTATGAAGGAACCAAATGCAATCAAAAGAAAAAGAAATTGCTTTGTAAAAGTAAAAAGAAGAAAAAAAAATTGAGAAGAGAGAAAAGTAAAGCAAACAATGAAAGAAGAAAAGTTAAAAATGAAAAGTATTGTATGGTTCTGGTGAGTTGTGATCCTTCACTGTTGAATACCCTACTAATCTCAGTTAATGGCTTGAGTCTTGAAATAACATGTTTATTTTTCTCAATATTTGTATGTATCATTTCCCTTCTTTTCTTACGCCCATACCATTGGCCTGACATTATAAGCTGAAAAGACCCTCTTGATCCTCAGTTATGTGTGGTTTACATTAGTGGAGAGAGAGTTTAGGATTAATTTTGTGGATTATAAGATTCATATGCATGTATGCTTATAAACTTATCCGAATGTGTATGATTTGAATAGAATAAGTTTATCATGCATGTTTGTGGATAATGTGAATTGCATGGAAGGAAGCTGGATTGTTAGCATGTGAAGGATTATGTATGTGTGAAGTTGGTTTTGGGGCATTTGCACTTTTTATGGATTGAAGTAATCATTATATACTAGTATCTGTGGTTTAATTGAAGAAAAGAAAGATTAAAATTTGTTAATTACTGAATGAATAGTTGTTTGAATTATTAAAGTAAGTTTGCTTAGTCATACTTTGTTTTGCTCGAGGATAAGCAAAAAGTTAAGTTTGGGGGTGTGATAACTCCACAATATGTAGTTATTTGTGCCCCATACCTGTACTTTACTTATTACTAAAGTCCTTGTATATATGCATATTTGGAAGGTTTTGTGCTTGTATTTGTTATATCTAATTCTGATACCTTTCCTATATGTAATTGAGCAAACTGTGCATATTATTTGATTGATTAAGTGGATTTGTAACTTTTACTGATTTGGTGTTTTCTCTATCATAGGAAGGTCTCTAAACAAGATGATATATAGAGCAATTGAGCTGGAATGGGAAGAGAAAGCTAAATCTGCATCTCAGCAGGCAACGCCGTGACGCAGGCATATCAATGTCGCGGCGGTGGTGCATTCCTCTGATAAGTCAAAGAGCTGCACAAACTAAGCGTCGCGGTGCAAGGAAATCAATGCCGCGGCGTCCCTGACCTAATTTGACACGCGTCGCGGCGTAGGTATGTTAATGTCGCGGCGTGCCTCTATTTTTCTGAGTCTATATATATGTTTTTAGCAAATTTTTAGAGGGAGTTTTTGAGAGCTTTTTAGGTTTAGAGAGGCTGTGGCATGTTCTTCATTTCTGGGCTGATTGGAGGCCTGATAATCACATATTTTATTCATTAAGAAACCCTCATTATTAGTCATTTACACTCTTCATGTACTTAATTGACTGAATTTGATTATGTTTTGTAAGTTTGAACTCGAATCGGACTTAATTGATTTTTCAGCATTATTCGAGTCTTACACTGTTTCTGTATTTTGGCCATATCTTGAGTTCTAAATGTCTGATAATTATGAATTTTACCTTGTAGGAAAGATAAAAGAGAGCTCTACAACTTTGATGAAGAGCTCGAAGTCAAATTCAGACATCTAGTGGAGCTAATGGGGCATGGAAATCAGAATACGGGATTTGTGAACTGGAACCCGAACAGTGTGTAGTAACCAGAACATAATTCGAGTTTGGGTTTATAGAATGGGCTGAAAATTGGTGATCTGAAAGTTAAGACCCATATGTACAACTTTCATGACAAACACAAAACTTGATTCGGGCTCCTTGATGGAGATATTGGGTCTGAAAGTCAAAACAGAGGTGCTGAAACTGGTCCTGAGCAGTCTGTAGTAATTGGGTCATATCTTGGGCTGTAGGACGAATTTTTGGGTGCTTCCAGAGCCATTGGAAAGCTTAGACAATTTCCTAGAACTTTCATGAAGACCATTTGGCTCAAAAATGACGAAATCAATGAGTTCAGCAATGAATACTTTCGGAGACAAGGAAGCTCACCTACCAAGTTCACCTACCAAGCTCACCTACCAAGTTCACCTACCAAGCTCACCTACTAATTCCACCTACTAATCTCATCTACCCATCTACTACTACTCTGAATCCTCTATAAAAGGAAGCATGAGGAGAGCTCTAAACACAACATACACTTAGTGTTAGAAATAGCTTTTCATAGTTCTTGTATATTTTTCCTTCATTGTAATGGAGAAATTTAAGTCACTTCTAGTCAATTCGGGACTCTTGAAGAGATTGTGGCTTGGATTCTTGAGACCTTGGTTATGTAATGTATTTGATTTATATTTGAATTCCTCTTCTCTTCTTCTTCTTCTTTCTCTTTAATCTTGAATGCATAAATGGTAATTCTATTTATGTTTGATCCGATTTGATCTTGGTTTAAGATTAAGTATTGTGATGAAATTTAGAAGCGATTGATCTAAACTAATCACGTAATTGAAGAGGTTAGGTTACTGATTTGTGCCTAGGTTAATTGAATTCGGTGCTTAAATTGACATATATTTACATGAATGGTGCGATTGCAGATTGTGTTTATCACTTGTCAATTGAATTCGGACGATTGTCTAGTATGAATTCTGGATCGATGCAGAGATCTCGGTTAGATCCAAGTTAACCATTCAAATGTATTTCAGGTGTTTGTTGAAAGGTCTATGATTGAATCCACCCAATCTTGGATAGATTTCTCGAATTATTGTTTTTTAATTGTTATTTCTCTTTAAATCCATCACTGCGATCCTTGAACCATCAAAACCCCCTTTTTCTAACTTTCACTTGATTTGATCAAATTGCATCTACGATCCTTGAGGAGACGATCCGGTGTTGTTCACTATACTACAAGTTTAGGTAATAACTTCGGTTATAATTTTGACCGAGTTCGGCCTCGTCAAAATTTTGGCGCAAGCCGTCTTAGGAACTCGTAGGTGTAATCTTTTCATTTTGAGTAACCTTACTAATTTTTGTTCTTTCTTACCTATTCTAACAGTTATTTTTCATTTACTAACATTGTTCATACCATACTAATATTTTTATCCTAGCTTTTGAATTTTTCTCGATTTAGGAAAGACGGAAAACAGTGATTACGGTAACTATTGCAATTTTCGAACTGCAACATGCCCAGAATGAGCTGAAACTTGGTCGGTTGAAGGAAAACAGCCTGATAAACAAGACTCACAGTAAACTGTGAGGTCACCCCTGGTTTTTCGAAATTCTATCATTTAGACCACTTTTTTAATTTTTTAATATTTTTTATTGCATTTTCTAGTTTCATTTTTATGTAGATTTTGTTCTATGTTGATTCCATAATTTTTAAAAATGTTTAGACATATTAACTAGATTTATTTTTGCATATTTTGAGTGTTGTTTAGTGTATTTTGCTTAGTTGCAGTTTTTGTGTTTTTGTGCTTTAGTTAATGCATGACTAGGTCCAATCCTGATATCTTGCTTGATCTTGATCCTGAGATTGATAGGACCTTGCATAGATTAATTAGAGCTCGTGTGATAAATTCCAGAGTTAATTCTGAACCAAATTTTGGGAGTGAACCTGATAACTTAAGTAATCCTGAAATCATGGCTGATAACATGCATAATAGAACCCTTAAGGAACTTGCTGCTCCTGATGTATCTTACCAATCTTTGTGCATTCAATATCCTGATCTTGATGCAGATTTTGAGTTGAAATCTGGTTTGATACACTTGTTACCAAAGTTTCATGGTCTTGCGGGTGAAGATCCTCATAAGCACTGAAAGAGTTCCATGTTGTGTGTTCAACCATGAAGCCACAAGGCATCTCTCGAGGAACACATCAAGTTAAGGGCATTTCCCTTCTCACTTGTCGATGCAAAAAGATTGGTTGTTTTATCTTTCACCAGGTTCGGTCGAAAGTTGGTTGGAATGACATGAAGAGGTTGTTCCTGGAGAGATTCTTCCCCGCCTCGAGAGGCCGCCGCAATTAGGAAGGATATATGTGGCATCGACGGATGTCCGGTGAGACTTTGCATGAATACTTGGGAGAGATTCAAGAAGTTGTGTTCGAGCCGCCCTCATCACCAAATTAGTGACCAACTCTTGATTCAATACTTTTATGAGGGTTTTTGCCAAATGATAGAAGCATGATCGATCTTTGCCTCTGGAGGAGCCTTAGTAGACAAAACTCCTACCGCCGCAAGAGATCGATAGCAAACATGGCAGCCAATACCCAACAGTTTGGCTCGCGGATCATCACCGCAACCAGAGGAGTTAATGAAATTCAAGCATCTCATATGGACCAACAAAGAATGGAACACGACTAGATGAATTGACTTCTTTGGTAAGACAGATAGCAGTGGGTCAACAACCACCCATGCAGATGACCGCATCGGTGTGTGGAATTTGCTCTAATTCATCTCATCCCTACTTGATTCATGCCCTACACTTCGGGAAGATGGTCCCGCTTTTCCGGATCAATGTGTTCTTGTGCACCGGTGTTTTTTCCTGGTAGACCCCAATATCGAACAACAAGAACAATCTAGATATGATCCATTTTCTAGTACTTATAATCCTGGTTGGCGAGACCATCCCAATTTGAGATATGGGAATCCTAGCCAAAGAACAACAACCCACCAAGAAGAACAACAAATTTCCACCACCGGCGGAACAACAATTTAGATACCAAGTCGCGGTCCAAGCAACAAATACCAACAAATACCCCCGCATTCGGATTAACAAAGAACATTGCGATCAAATAGCCTCCGTCAATCCACTCCCCGGTGAGCCATCATTGGAAGACCTGATGAAACAAATGGCCACAAATAACATTCGGCCCAGCGAACGTCGGTGCCAACATTCAATTTACAAACTCAAATTGGGCGGTACCGGCAACCACTGTGAGCGAACTAAAAGTCAAGGTTCTAGCCAATTGCCTTCACAAACAAATCAACAATCCAAGAGGCAACGTAAGTGCAATTACCTTGAGAAGTGGCAAAGAAGTTGATGTTCCAACCTTACAAAGAATCGAAAATTGACCAAAAACGGCAGAAATGGATAATTCAGTCCGTAAATCGTACACCGAAGAAAATTGCGAGAATTCAGATGTTGCCATTCCATTACCTTTTCCAAATAGGATCACACAATCCAAGAGAACAATGCAAGCGAGAAATGGAAAAAGAAGTCATGGAGACATTCAGGGAAAGTGGAAATCAATATTCCCCTCCTAGATGCAATCAAGCAAATTCCAAAATATGCTAAATTTCTCAAGGAGTTGTGCACTCATAAGAGAAGATTGAAAGGGGATGAGAAGATCAGCATGGGAAGAAATGTTTCTGCAATGATTATGCCAAGCATGCCACGAAATGCAAAGATCCTGGAACTTTCACAATTTCTTGCACAATTGGCAACTCTAGATTTGAGCATGCAATGCTAGATTTGGGTGCTTCGATCAATGTCATGCCCATGTCAGTGTATAAGTGTTTAAACATTGGTACTTTGCAACCCACTGGTATCGTGATTCGGTTGGCAAATAGAGCCACCTGCTCATCCTGCAGGTGTCTTTGGAAGATGTGTTAGTCCCGGGTGAATGAGTTGATTTTTCCAGATTTCTACATTCGGACATGGAAGATGAGTCTCCAACAAACCATGCTCCATTGATTCTAGGCGGACCATTCCTCAAGACCGCCAAGACCAAGATAGACGTGCATGCTTTGGCACCCTTTCTATGGAGTTTGGCGACAATTTGGTACAATTTAACATTTTTGATGCTATGAGACACCCCAGAGGAGCATTCTGTTTTCCATGTTGATATGATTGAGATGTTTGGTTGATGATGTCTATACCGATTTATATGCTTTGAATTCCCGATATTGTTGACTATCTTGGTTCTGTTTCTTGTGATACATGTGCCACTTGTGATGTTGAACCATGTCTTTGCATGTCTTTGAGATTTATTCTCATTATGAGTAATGATACGTATGAGATCTTGATGATGCAACAATTGAGAATGAGAGTCGATACCATGCTTGAAATTAATGTTCTTTGAGTTAGTCAAGCTTCGATCACTTGTTACCTTCCATTGTACAACCTCCATCCTTGGAGTTGAAGACTTTACCGCACCATCTTAAATATGCATATTTGGGAGATGGTGAGACACTTCCTGGGTGATCATTGCTAAAAACCTACAACCCGATCAAGAAGAAAAATTACTGCAGATTTTGAGGCGAATAGGCAAGCCATCGGATGGACTCTTGCGAGATATTCCTGGTATTAGTCCCTCCACATGCATGCATAAGATTTTATTGGAAGAAGGGATCAAACCGGTTAGACAAATTTCCAAAGGAGACTAAATCCCCGATTCTAGATGTGGTGAAGAAGGAAGTTACAAAGCTACTTCAAGTGGCATTATTTATCCCATATCTCGATACCAATGGGTGAGCCCGTGCAAGTGGTTCCCAAGAAATCTGGGTCACAAAGGTGGTTGCGAATCGAACAATGAGCTTGTGCCCACACGAGTTCAAAACAGTTGGCGAGTTTGCATTGATTATAGGCGGCTTAACCAGGCTACCGAAAGGATCATTTCCGCCGCCATTCATTGATCGGATGTTGGAGCGGTTAGGCGGCAAGTCACATTATTGTTTCCTGGATGGATATTCGGGCTATTTTCGAGATTCATATAGCCCCGTAAGACCAAGAGAAGACTACTTTCACTTGTCCATTTGGCACATTTGCATACGGGAGGATGCCCTTTGGTCTATGCAATGCTCCGTGCACCTTTCGAGGTGTATGGTAAGTATCTTTTCTGATTTTTAGAAAATTGCATGGACGTATTCATGGATGATTTTACCGTCTATGGATCTTCCTTTGATGCATGTTTAGATAGTCCGCTCAGTGTCTTGCATAGATGCATTAAGACTAACCTCGTTCTAAATTTTGAGAAATGTCATTTCATGGTAGAACAAGGTATAGTCTTAGGGCATGTGATATCTCGTGAGGGTATTGAGGTAGATCCTGCAAAAATAGATGTTATTTCATGCCTATCTTACCCCACATGCGTGCGGGAGATTCGTTCTTTCCTTGGTCATGCAGGTTTCTATCGGCGGTTCATAAAGGATTTCAAAAAATTGCACTTCCGCTATCCAACTTACTGCGCAAAAAGATGTGGAGTTTCACTTTGACAAGAAGTGCCGGGATGCCTTCAATCAATTGAAGCGGGCATTGACCAAGACACCTATCATCCAACCGCCGGATTGGACACTTCCATTCGAGCCGATGTGTGATGCCTCTAATTATGCATTGGGAGTCGTTCTTGCACAAAGGGCTCGGTAAAGTATCTCATGTCATTTCCTATGCTTCGAGAACTTTAGATCCTCGCACAAATCAACTACACCACAACCGAAAAGGAACTTTTAGCAATTGTTTTTGCTTTAGATAAATTTCGATCATATTTGCTTGGTTCCGAGTGGTTGTGTTTTCGATCATGCAAAGATTGAAGTTTCTCCTAAAAAGCCCAATGCCAAGCCCCGGTTGATTAGGTGGATGTTGCTCCTCCGGGAGTTTGATATTGAGATCCGTGACAAGAGTGGAGCGGAGAATTTGGTGGCTGATCACTTGAGTCGAATTGAAAGGGAGGCGTATGTTTTTCCCATCCATGATGTTTTCCACGATGAGCTGACTTTTCAAGCCGCAAGGCAACATCCCTTGGTTTCTTTGATTTGATTAATTTCTTGGTTGCTAAAGCAATACCTGCACATTTCACTAAGGCTAAGATTGATAAATTGAAAAGTGAGTCAAAGTATTATGTGTGGGATGATCCTTACTTATGGAGATTTTGCAGTGACCAAGTAATTAGGAGGTGTGTGCCTGATGATGAATTTCATTCCATACTTAGCTTTTGTCATAAACTTGCATGTGGCGGCCACTTCGGTCCTCAACGGACTGCTAGAAAAGTTTTAGACTCTGGATTATATTGGCCCACTCTATTTCATGATGCATATATGTTTTGCAAATCTTGTGATCAATGCCGAGAACAGGGAATACTTCTCGTAGGAATGAAATGCCCCGAAACCCTTATTATTCTCGTGAGATTTTTTATGTTTGGGGTATTGACTTTATGGGTCCTTTTCCCGTATCATTTGGTTTTGTTTACATTCTCTTCTTTGTGGATTATGTATCTAAATGGGTGGAGGCTAAGGCCACTCGGACCGATGATTCTAAAGTTGTTGTGGATTTTATTAGATCACAGATTTTACGTAGGTTTGGAGTCCCGAGATCCATCATTAGTGATCAAGGTTCACATTTTTGCAATCGAAGCATGGAGGCTTTGATGAAGAAGTATGGAGTCCAACACAAGGTTTCTACACCTTACCACCCCCAAACCAATGGGCAAGCCGAGGTCTCCAACAGAGAAATTAAGCGTAGATACTCCGTAAGACGATTCGGCCTAACAGAAGGACTGGAGCAAGAGGCTTGAGGATGCTTTATGGGCTTACCGGACTGCTTATAAGACACCAATCGGGATGTCTCCATATCGGATTATTTTTGGAAAAGCCTCCACCTACCGGTGGAAATTGAGCATCGAGCATTCTCAGGCGGTGAAAAGGTGCAACTTGGACCTAGATCAAGCAGGTTTGGAGAGGAAGCTGCAGGTACTGCAAAGAATTGGAGGAGATCCGCTTGGAGGCATATGAAAGTTCCAAACTTTATAAGGAGAAGACCAAAGCCTTCCATGATAAGTTGATTCTGAGGAAAACATTTGAGATTGGTCAAAAAGTTCTCCTCTATAACTCCCGCCTCCGACTCATGCCCGGTAAATTAAGGTCTAGATGGGATGGACCATTTATTGTTACTAATATTTTTCCTTCCTCGGTGTTCGTTCGGATTAAAAGTGAGGTCACCGCCAAAGCTTTCATCGTAAATGGACACCGCCTCAAACAAGATATCATGAACTTCCGGAGAATGCGAAGTGGAGGTGATGAACCTTCTCCATCCGCATTATGAATAAAAAAAAAAAAAAAAAAAAAAAAAGAAAAAAAAAAAAAAAAAAAAAAAAAAAAAAAAAAAAAAGAAAAAAAAAACAATTGTGTGCCCGACAATGAGGTAGGTAGAGTCGCTCGAAGCAAGCATGTGGAGGTCATTTTTTCTTCGGCACACAACAACTGCAAAAAAATCTTGCGATGGATTTTATTGGCCTACTTTATTAAAGGTCTGTTACACCTTTTGCAAAAGCTGCGGAAATTGGTCAAAAGTTCTGCTTTGAGATTATCATCTGCACCTACTCCTTGGAAAATTGAGATCTAGGTGGCGCGGTTCTTTTGTTGTCGGACATGCGTATTCTCTCAAAGATCGATACCGAGGATCCTAGGAATGGTAATGCGCTTAAGGTTAATGGACAAAGACTCAATCATTCCCGGAAAACCAAGTTCTTGAGTTCTTGCGTTGCTTAGGTTAAGTGGCGGATACGGTACTCTCCGTGACTCTTGAGTCGGTTTATTCTTCGCTTCCCAAAATAACCGAACCCTTCTTCTCCTTCAAAATGGATGTCATTCTTTCAAACCCGAGAAAACATTTTCCTTCTCTTCCTCAAAATGCTCGAGAAAAATCTACAAAGTTCGATGTGAGAGATTGAGAATGTTAATGCACAAGGGTATGCCGAAGATGTACTTGGATAATTGAAGCAAAGGTCCGATTAGCGGTGAGTCCTCAATTTCATTTGAATCATATATGCCCTGGTCTTGGAAGAAGTTCATATTCTAAAAGGAGAAGAGCAAAAAGGTTACAAGTCCGTCACAAATGTGGACGATGGAACCGTAACAAGCGATGTCGTACTAAGGGGATGGTTTCCGCAAATAGAGAAGATAAAATTTTCTTCATTAAGAATGGATCGAGTAAGGAGTCATTAGATGATATCTTATTGACTCTTGAGACGCATTCTTGTGGATTGGTGCATCGAGAAATTCTTAAATTGTGGAATCTCTTCAAGGATGAACAACAACGCTACGCCTCTTGGGAATCGACTCTAAAAGACTCCTGTTTGCCAATTTATAAGAAAATTGGATGGGACGCTTATCCTCGACTCATAGAAGACGTTTAAGCCGTTCTCGGACGTTAAACCAGAGGCGAGATGTGAGCCATATCCACAAACAATCTGTACATATCTTTTTCTTTTCTTCTTCTTCTTCTTCATGGCATTTTACAAAAAAAAAAAAATGAAAAAAAAAAAAATGAGAAAAAAAAAAATTCAAAAAAAAAAAAAAAAATGAAAAAAAATGAAAAAAAAATGTATACTTCTTAGGGTTGGCTTTGGTAACACAAACCGTGAATGGGGAAATGCATGCATCCTGATCCAAATTTTTAATTGAAAAACAAAGAAGGTAGATTGTATCCCACATGTGAGGCAGCCAGTCGTATTATGGCCACTTGTCCCTTTTGGGAGCCCTATGTTGCGCTGGTCTTGAATGGGTCGAATACTGGTCAACAATGCTTTGGCACAAAGCCGAAAGAGCAGACTACCTCCATCCCAATCTTACGTAAGTATACACTCATCTTTCATCAAGTTTTTTTAACAATTTCAAAAAAAAAAAAAAAAAAAAAAAAGGACGTGATGTCTACTGCACTCATGACGCGCAGTATAAAGATACGCCATGGAGACTGTACATACAGGTATGTCATCATTTTCTATTTCTTTTATCTTTGTATCATTTTGTTGTATTTTGATTTTTGTACAGACGATCCTTTGAGCAGGGTCCTTCAGGGGTTTCTAGACTTCTTTACCTTGATGGTTTTCTTGAAGTCAAAAAAAAAAAAAAAAAAAAAAAAAAAAAGATTCTGTGTCTCTTAATTTCAACCTTTTCTCGACAACCGCCAACCTACCCTCATAGGTGCAATTATTCCCTTTCCATTCTTTTTCCTATTTAAACACTCCATTTTCTCCATTTTCCTTCAAACTCGAAACACTCAAAGGGAGGAAGAGTATAGAATGGGGCCTTCTATTCGTAACCTCAAAAATGTCTGTGTTTTTTGTGGGTCGAGTTATGGGAAGGGATTAGAGTTTGTAAACGCAGCTAGCACTCTTGGTCGATCACTTGCTGCGAGGAATATTCATCTTGTATATGGGGAGGTTGTCGTGGGTTAATGGGGTCAGTATCACTTTGCCTTTGTAAGAGACAGATCGGGTTCTAGGTATCATTCCCGAAACTTTAGCTCAACGAACATCACCGGAAAGACAATTGGGGAGGAACTTAAGGTATCATCAATGCATGAACGCATGAAGATAATGCTTGAACACTCGATGCATTCATTGCCTTACCAGGTGGTTTTGGTACTTTGGAAGAAATTTTTCAAATTGTCTCTTGGAATCGAACATCCACCATAAACCCATTGGTTTGTTGAATGTTAATAATTTCTTTGATCTTCTCATTATTTTTTTCTTGACAAAGTTGCGTGGAACGTAAATTTATCACTCCTTCTAAGAAGACAACTTCTTATCTCTCGCCTCCACTATTGATGAGCTCATTGATAAATTAGAAGCTTTTGAGTATGTACTGATCGTATTAGCTCAGATAGATTGGTCAACAGGAAGCAAATGAAGGAAGTAACAAGAAACAAGAGCCCGATCTGAAACTTTCTCTTTAATGGGTTTGATTTAAAAAAAAAAAAAAAAATTGTTGTTTTGTTTAGTATGATATGATTGTCATGGACTTATTAAACCAATTAGTGATGGCGAGTAAGGAGTAATTTTACTCTTGAGACGCATCTTAATCGGGGCGAGTAAGGAGTTTTTTAGGTAGTAATTAATTAGTATTGACTTGTGGAAGTACTAACGTTTTCTTGTTTGATTTCTTTTCGAGGTCCGATGCGGCGTTGACAAGGTGTGTTTCTTTTTCGCTTAGCGTTGATTCACTTCTTATCGTGTTGTGTTGCTCTTTTCTATCTCTTTCTTTCACATTGAGGACAATGTTTATATTAAGTGTGGGGGAGAGATTTTAGCATGTTTCTGTTTCTTTTCGTTTGTAAAAAAAAAAAAAAAAAATTCAAAAAAAAAAAAATTCAAAAAAAAAAAAAAAAAAAAAAAAAAAAAGGTTCATTGCATGATTGAATAATTTTTCTCCCTTCTTGAACCGATATGCTTGGTGATGGATGATTGAATTGATGAATTGAGTTTGATGAATGCATACCTTGTGAGATTTTGAGCCTAATGGATGGATTCAACATTTATGCCATTCTCTTCTTTCTTGTGTGATTTTCACTCATGTTAATGACCACTCTAGAACTTGCTTTGATTCTTTTTGAGGCTACATTTCACTTGCATGCATGAACATGATTGAGGCCCTCTTTCTTAGCTAGTTTAACCAAATAGCCAACTTTGTTTTCAATATGATATCAAGCACTCTTTTGACCTCTCGAAAATTCTCTAATTCCCGCCAACCTTGTATATTTTCCTTTGCTTAACCCCTTTGAGCTTATTTGACCATTCCTTGTTTCTAGCTCATTATGTGCCTTAAATGAAAAATCGTGTTCTTACTGTACCTTAGGGAATAAAAGAACATTAGCCTGGTTAATGGATGAGTTTTTGAACAAGTGTGGGGGTGTGTGTACAAAATGGTTGTTGAAAAAAAAAAAAAAAAAAACAAAAAAAGAAAAGAAAAGAAAGAGTGCCTAAAAAAAAAAAAAAAAAAAAAAAAAAAAAAAAAAAGAAAAAAAATGTATGTATATAGTTATGTTCATATATATATAAAAAAAAAAAGAGAGAAAAGGATGGGGAAATGAATATGTAAAGGGATATACATTAGAGTTAAGATGAACTTTTATCGTCGTTATTTGAACTCAAATTCTCATTTGCTTTTATTCTCTTTGGTATTTATCTTCTCATATCCATTTTATCCTCTTCTTTACCTTGACCTCACTACAACCTTGAATAAAGTCCTCATGATTTGTGTGTGTGTGTTTTGAGTAGTGGAGAAGTAGAAGATAAGCAAGCTTATGGTAGTACAATTTTCATGGGTTGAATTGAGTGAAATACCTACCTTTTAAACACTTGAGAGATTGAGAGGGAATATTGTGAAGATCCATCATTCTTAATTCATTCTTTTCAACGGAAGTTTCCTTGCATTTTGGTTTGAGATGTGAAGAAATGTTACCTCATTTATGCTTTGATCCCTTGAATTTCTTGTTGCTCTTCTTGCTTCATTGAGTCCTTTAGAGTTTTTAACTTTTAAGTTTGTGTCGTTTGTCTTTGTCTTCTAACTTTAGTTTTATATGTTTTGCCCAGGAGTGCAAAAAGCTAAGTGTGGGGGAATTTGATAATCACATATTTTATTCATTAAGAAACCCTCATTATTAGTCATTTACACTCTTCATGTACTTAATTGACTGAATTTGATTATGTTTTGTAAGTTTGAACTCGAATCGGACTTAATTGATTTTTCAGCATTATTCGAGTCTTACACTGTTTCTGTATTTTGGCCATATCTTGAGTTCTAAATGTCTGATAATTATGAATTTTACCTTGTAGGAAAGATAAAAGAGAGCTCTACAACTTTGATGAAGAGCTCGAAGTCAAATTCAGACATCTAGTGGAGCTAATGGGGCATGGAAATCAGAATACGGGATTTGTGAACTGGAACCCGAACAGTGTGTAGTAACCAGAACATAATTCGAGTTTGGGTTTATAGAATGGGCTGAAAATTGGTGATCTGAAAGTTAAGACCCATATGTACAACTTTCATGACAAACACAAAACTTGATTCGGGCTCCTTGATGGAGATATTGGGTCTGAAAGTCAAAACAGAGGTGCTGAAACTGGTCCTGAGCAGTCTGTAGTAATTGGGTCATATCTTGGGCTGTAGGACGAATTTTTGGGTGCTTCCAGAGCCATTGGAAAGCTTAGACAATTTCCTAGAACTTTCATGAAGACCATTTGGCTCAAAAATGACGAAATCAATGAGTTCAGCAATGAATACTTTCGGAGACAAGGAAGCTCACCTACCAAGTTCACCTACCAAGCTCACCTACCAAGTTCACCTACCAAGCTCACCTACTAATTCCACCTACTAATCTCATCTACCCATCTACTACTACTCTGAATCCTCTATAAAAGGAAGCATGAGGAGAGCTCTAAACACAACATACACTTAGTGTTAGAAATAGCTTTTCATAGTTCTTGTATATTTTTCCTTCATTGTAATGGAGAGCTAAGTCACTTCTAGTCAATTCGGGACTCTTGAAGAGATTGTGGCTTGGATTCTTGAGACCTTGGTTATGTAATGTATTTGATTTATATTTGAATTCCTCTTCTCTTCTTCTTCTTCTGTTCTCTTAATCTTGAATGCATAAATGGTAATTCTATTTATGTTTGATCTGATTTGATCTTGGTTTAAGATTAAGTATTGTGATGAAATTTAGAACTGATTGATCTAAACTAATCACGTAATTGAAGAGGTTAGGTTACTGATTTGTGCCTAGGTTAATTGAATTCGGTGCTTAAATTGACATATATTTACATGAATGGTGCGATTGCAGATTTGTGTTTATCACTTGTCAATTGAATTACGACGATTGTCTAGTATGAATTCGGATCGATGCGAGAGATCTCGGTTAGATCCAAGTTAACCATTCAAATGTATTTCAGGTGTTTGTTGAAAGGTCTATGATTGAATCCACCCAATCTTGGATAGATTTCTGAATTGATTTGTTCTTTTAATTGTTATTTCTCTTTAAATCCTGTCACACGCGATCCTTGAACCATCAAAACCCCCTTTTTCTAACTTTCACTTGATTTGATCAAATTGCATCTACGATCCTTGAGGAGACGATCCGGTGTTGTTCACTATACTACAAGTTTAGGTAATAACTTCGGTTATAATTTTGACTGAGTTCGGCGCTCGTCAAGGCCTAGGGAGGCTAGGTTGGAGGGCATCTTCTTCATAGAAGGAGATTAAAGCTTCAAGGATGATATCTATGGATTCTTTCCTCTTCTCCCTTTGTTTCTCTTCTCTTCCCTATTGCTTGAGCACTGTTTGCATTGTAATTTCGTATTCGTGGATTAACCAAGCTGTATTTAGGAGATACTTTGGATCTTTATATAAATATTGATGTTTATGTTATCTTTTAAGTATCTATTGATGTTTGGTTTTGTTCTTCCATGCCTATGCTTAATGCTTGCTCTTGTTTGGCCAATAATTGCATGATCTTGATTGATGCAAATGAACTAGACATAGGGATTTGTGGATATGGATATGGTATGGTTGATACATGTTCGATGAATTCAATTGGCTTGGATGAGTTGATTTGCTAACTGGATAGAAATATACCTTTTAGCCATGTATTAGCGGGTGTTTGAGAATAGATCGTTCATTAGTGGAGTTTACATTAGTCCTCATGAAAACATAAGAAACATAGTGGATTAGGTAAATGACGTCAAGGTTGATTGACCTTGACATAGACTTTTGACTAAATCAGATTCTCAAGCTAACTTACTTAATCATTGATACTACTTGGAAGGATTGCATATCGTTAGTTGAAGTAAGAGGTGAAGAAGGATTCCCTAGATCTCTAAACCATTATCTTTATTGCTTTTGTAGTTTAGATTTAAATTATTTATGCTTTCTCTATTTTATATATTCTTGAATAGAATTTAGCTAAGCTATTGGTTGTTACTTAGTAATGGAAGTCATATATCCTCGTGGGAACGAACTTATACTCTGTATCTGTATTACTTGAATGACCCGTGCACTTGCGGTACACAAATGGTCTAACAGTTGACTTTTCAATAACTTAGCTAGCAAGCATGCTCTCCTATTGGTTCAAACATAAAGCTTGTCATGATTACTCATGATTAGCTCCAAGATATTTTTAAGTATATATTAACTAATGGATAATAGCTACTGCTTATAAAATAAGTATCTATTGTCCAATGGATAATAGAATGTACCTGGATTTTCTCTTGTTCTATAAGCTTCTAGATCATGACACATAGGATCGCAAGGTGCCTCTACTTCACCATTAAGCTTCCTTTCTACTGGTTCTTTATGGTGAATCACTATGGAGGTTTCTAGAACAGGTGAGTCAGCATGGTGAGTCGTAGTGCTGAGTCACTATGAGAACCTTCTGGAACGTGTGACTCACTGTGGCTAGTCACAAGGTGAGTCACCATTCCACCACATTCTAGAACATGGCGAGTCATCGTTCTACAAGCTTCCAGAACACGATGAGTCACAGGGTGAGGTATCCAACTCCTATTGGTCCATTAAGATAAGTCACATCCACAATTGTTGACTATCTCCTTATTGGTCCACACGTAAAACAAGTACTTAACTACTCGATGATTAGGTGCATGACTAGGCTCATGACTCACCACTTTCTAGAATCATCCAACGAGATATTTTCAAAAAAGATATTTATCGATAACTATTGTCCAATGGATAGAAGCTACAATGTATTACCCAATGGTTATTATCCAATGGATAACAATTTTACCCAATGGATAATAAAATGAAGTAAAATCACTGTAAAAGAAAATTTCAAAAACTGTTTCTGGATTCGGGTTTAGTAAGCTCTGTAATTGGCTAGCTGACATTGATAATAGTTTTTATGATAACAAACATGATGAAGATGATAGGAAGACCAAGTCCAAGACCTGCAAGAATAGCTTTAGGACTTAGGATCTCTTGTACGGAGACTTTTCAGATATCTCATTATTTTTGCACAAAAAGATAAAAATGTTTTTAAATTAATATTCCAAATTCAAAGAATATTTTCTAAAAAATTTAACTGTTTTGGAATAGAGCTATTCAAATAGACTCCAAAGTATTCGAATAGACCTTACTTAAAATGTCATACATTTTTCTATTTTCAAACGGTATTCGAATAAGATCACTTGGTATTCGAATAACTAAAGCTCTCCAAAATCTGTTTTTAATTGATCTATTCGAATAACTCACAAGGTATTCGAATAGACATGTTTTTAACTGAAAGCTTATTTAGCAAAGGTATTCGAATAACTCAACAGGTATTCGAATAAGATCACTTGGTATTCGAATAACTAAAGCTCTCCAAAATCTATTTTTAATTGATCTATTCAAATAACTCACAAGGTATTCGAATAGACATGTTTTTAACTGAAAGCTTATTTAACAAAGGTATTCGAATAACTCAACAGGTATTCGAATAACCTTCTTTGAAACTGTTTTTCACAAGTCTTTTGAAACAGTGATATTTGAATAACCTCAAAGGTATTTGAATAACCCACGGGCTCCTAGTTTAAAATAATACGAGCTTTTCATATTAAATACGGTAATTAATGTTTTCAACGACTATTTTCTTAGAAAGCTCTATAAATAGAGACCTTGAGTCACCTTTGCAAGTTGCCTAACAATCTAAATTATTATTTGCTTGTGTTAAAATGTGATTTATATTTTCTCTCTTATTTTGTGCTCTTTTGCCAAAACTTTGAGATATAATTAGAGAGCTCTATTAGTGCTTCAATTTGTATTATTTTCTCTTTGTGAGAGTTTCTCTTCATTTATTTTCTACTACATTTCTGCGAAAGACATTGTAACAAGGGTGAGGTATCCCTTCCCTCAAAGAAATTGTAACAAGAGTGAGGAATCCCTTGTTGGTTTATGTAAGGGTGAGGTATCCCTGACAGTTTGAGGCTTTAACACAATGGTAGAGTTTTTCTGTGTATGAAAAGTGCTCTTGATTGTAACAGTTGCAAGCACTTGTTTAAGCATGTATTGAATAGTAAAAAATATCGAATTGTGTTTCGAGGATTGGACGTAGGCCACAAGTAGTTGGTGGTCGAACCATGATAAATATCGTGCCTGCTTTTCTAATCCTTATTCTTTTATTTATCTGCATTTAATTTATTATTTCCTGTAATTTATTTATTGGTTGTTCTTAGTGTTCTTCTTTTCTTCCCTTAATTCACGTTTTTTAATATTTTATTTTAGCATATTTAATTTATTTACGCTTTTGCGAAAAGTTTTTTAACACTCAATTCACCCACTCTTAAGTATTGGAAGCCACTTAGTAACAAGCTCCCCCTAACAGTCCAAAATTTTTTGGTTCCTAAAATTTTTATTTTTCCGATTCAGCCTCAAACACACAAAAAGCTCAAAAATAACAACAGAAAAATTAAAATAAATCAAACAACTCACAAAAATCATAAAATCAATGCAAAATATCTAAAATATATTAAAATATTCAAAATATCCTAAAATATCTAAAATATATTAAAATATTTAAAATATCTAAAAATATCAATAATATAATAAAATATTAAAAATATCTCAAAATATTTATAATATAATAAAATATTCAAAATTTCTAACAAAATATTTCAAAATATCTAAAATATCTAAAATATAATATAATATTCAAAATATCATAAAATTCATAAAAATCACATACTGAGAAATGTGAAAAATTGGGGTGTTACACAACTTAGCTTAATTTATATATATATTTAACAAATCTTTAATTACTTAACAATTAATGATATGAGATAAGGGTAACGGCTAACTAAGTGTCCCTTTTAGCATTAGACGACCACCAAATATAGACCAAATATTATAAAATTATTATTTTCTTAAGATGATGACTTTTTGGCATCCATACTTTGCCATGTATTTGTTTTTTAAATTCCTTATGAGAGTCGTGCTATACATTATTAGATTTTGTTAATGTAAGCTCAAGTGTTATAACATTTGGATGATTTAAATTATAATGGGATTTGTGCTTAGTAATTAAATAAAAGAAATTTTAAAGAAAATTGTGAGTGCTAAAATCTAAATGTTTATGCGTTCTGGTATTCGGATTCTATGGAAATTTTGACAGAATTTTTCCTAAATATTGATCTCCCCAAAAGCACACAAACTTGATTAATTCGACCATAGTACCAAGATCAGCAATAAAAATGAAATAGCAAACATGTTCAATCCAAAAAGGGTACCAAAATCATAATTGAAAATCATCAATAGTAATTTAATCAAAACCACTAAATATAACATTCTCATATACACCAATGACATATAATTACATGACAATGAAATGGTCCAACATCAGAATGCTGTGATCTGTGAGAGGGATCAACTAAAGGACTTGGTTGTGATGGGTATGGTGAGTAACTTGGTGGCTGGTAAGGATGTGAAGGGTAAGGGTGTGGTGGGCACGGGTGTGGTGGGCACGGGTGTGGTAGGTAAGAATATGGTAGATAACCCGATGATGAATAAGGATACGGTGGGTATAGATGTGATGGATATGGTGGGTGATATGTAGGTGGTAGTTGAGTGACTGGGTATATAGCAGTTACATCCGGAGTGGTAGCAGTGGTAACAATGATAGGAGGCTGAGTCATGTGCTGGCTCATAAAAATGGAGTCCTCGGGATGTGGAAGTCGTGTCTGAGTGCTCACTAACCCTCTCCTCTTTCCATGTCGCGTCCTCTGTGTACTGGACTCCTCAGGTGGCCCTGCAAAGTCATCTGTTCCTGGAACTGGATGAAGTTGTTCTATGGTAATGCGATCATGTTCCTGCAATGAACGTACGACTTGCGCAACAACTTCTCGAGTGGCATCGTCACTAGTCAAACTAAATAAACACTTTGTAATATCCGCCTAAGAAACAGATAAAAAATATGTCATTATAATCACTACAAAATGCATATAGTAATTGGAGAATTGGTAAAGAGCTTACACATTCCCAATAGATGCACCAGTGGTAGACATCCAACATTTGGTAATTCTTTTATACCAATGCATGTACTCATAAAGCGAGGTAAGCGATGCTTGCAATGGGATTCCCTTAACAAGTTTCTCTCTTCAACTATCCCATGCTGTTATGTAAACAACATGTGCAGCTGGCCAATTCTCATTATGTCTACCTGTCAATGTAATTGAGTGCAAACTGTCAGGCTAGTGCGGTGTCCGTGGTATGGGCTGGTCAAGACCAAACTGGTGCATCACCCAGTTTGGCTAATGCCACTCAACAATGTGAAAATATATGAGAGGGACAACTGCTAGTGCTATGTCCCTACCAACCACACAAGCCGGTGGAAGTGATGTCACCCTTTCATCTATGTAGGGTTGCCATATAATCTGCAAAATGATATGGACACTAACTTAAGAAGCCATATACATAAGTAATTAATTCAAATGAATGTAAAATAATATGTACCTCATCATTCTTAAGTTGGTCAAAGAACCAACGATAATATTCAAGCACGTCAGTCACAGTATCACTCAAAACTTTATACTTGCGCCACCTATTTATGAGTCAAAGTATTATGAACGTAAGTGAGAAATAAAGCAAAGTAAGCAATGGAGCAAAGTAATGTAAAGAAATAATGTGAAAAGAACTTACTGCTACTCTAATGGACGGAATTGACCACGATCAGTAACATAGAACACATTGGGCTCAACATGGTCTGCCAATGAAGGGGCAAGTCGGGGGAATTTGTACTAGGCCCAATACTGCAATAAGAAGCAAGCTCCTCCGATCTCGCGCACCTGGTAGTCTGTAGCTTTGCAAAGCTCTTTATACAAGTACGCTAAGACTGCAGACCCCCAACAACGGAAGGAACATTAAGGGCACAGACTTACCAGTGTGATAAGGGCATAAGAAACCCCAATCACCCTAAGTATGTAATGTTGTGCACGTTGTTGCACGTAATTGTCAGAAACATCGTTTCTGAACTCTGTAACAGCTAGCTGCCACAGATATGTCATATTAATGCGTCAGTCGGATATGAGCGACGGAGTCTCATCAATCCCCAATAACCAACTACACAGATCGAGCCAATCAGTCTGGTGGGTAAGGCCAGTAACAACAGCACCGTCGATAGGAAGACCCGATATGATATCGATGTCCTCCAACGTAATGGTACACTCTCTGGTAGGCATATGGAATATATGTATCTCTGGGCATAATCTCTCAACCAACGCATAGATCAAGGAGTGATTGACGTTGCAGTAGCCCATATAGGCAACCCTCGAGAAGCCATCTAGCTTTAGATATGGAATAATGCATGCAGGTGGGTCCATAAGTTTTATTTTCTGAGCACGTCTGACACACAAATGTCGGTCCTTATGTCCCTGCCAAATATGCTGAGACACATGGTACTCTTTCAACTCCAAAACTGATTTGTCCTCTGGGTCTAGGTTTACACGAAAAGCCATCTAACACTCTATATGCCAAAAAAATAACAATTATTGTGATAATGTAAAAAATAATATATAATATTTGTTACTGACTGTAGAAAATAATAAGACACAATTAAAAGTAACAAAGAATCATATTATATGGGAGTAATGAAGTCATACTCATAATCAACTAATATACATTAATAGTACGATAATACACCATCATAATGGAGTAATACACAAATTATAATTAACCAAAATACACATTGTTGGTTGGCTAATACAAGAATCTCTGATAATGAAAATATGTCCTAGATCAAGTAGATAGGAACTCGATTCACCGGCACCACAAGTGCGAGAATTATATCTAGGTTGATGGCATCTTCTACACGTTTGTCTCAACCCTGCTTCGCGCCAATCCATCTTATTCCCAAGTCAGGTTGATTTTGGTCGACCTTTAGATTTAAGCAATACACGATCAGACACCAAAGTGCAATTGGCTAGCTGCCATTAAATATAGTTTTGATGATAACAAACATAATGAAGATGATGGCAAGACCAAGTCCAACACTTTCAACAATAGCTTTAGGACTTAGGATCTTATGTACGGAGCCTTTCTGGATATCTCATTGATTTTGCATAAAAAGATAAAAATAGTTTTAAATTAAATATCCCAAACTCAAATCATGATTTTGAAAGCCTTTAAAAGTATTGAAAGTTGTTTTTTTAACAGAGGTATTCGAATACCATTTGGAGGTATTCGAATAACATCCTTGTAAATCGTTTTTACAAAGCTTTTAAAACAGAGGTATTCGAATACCTCTGATGGTATTCAAATACGGTATTCGAATACCCCTTGATGGTATTCAAATACCACAGGAATCTTGGTTTAGAAACTAACAGACATATTTCAAATTTAATATGTATTTAATGATTCCAAACGGCTCTTTTCTTCAAATGCTCTATAAATAAAGACCTTAGGTCACTTCTGAATAATGCCCAATGATCTGAATCATTCTTTCCTTGTGCTAAAACGTGGCTTTCAATTTTACATATTTTCTGCGCTCTTTTTGCCAAAAACCTTGAGATATCCTTAGAGAGCTACATAGTGCTTCAAATTGTAACATTTGCTCTAAGTGAGACTTTCTATTCATCTATTTTCTACTTTTGTAAAGGGTGAGGTATCCCTTAGTGAATTTGTGAGGGTGAGGTATCCCTCAGTAAAAGGGTGAGGTATCCCTTGTTGTAAAGAATGTGAGGTATCCTTCAAAGGGGGTAAGGTATCCCTCTAGTAAATAGGGTGAGATATCCCTGTTGTGTAAAGGTTGCAAGCACCTGTTTTAAGCTTGTATTGAATATTGAAAAATCTCGAACTGTGTTTCGGGGACTAGACGTAGGCCATAAGTAGTTGGTGGTCAAACTAGGATAAATATCGTGCCTGCTCTTCTCTCCTTTATCTCTTTATTTATTGCAATTTATTTATCATTATTTAATTATTTATTTTTAGTTCTTAAAGCATTTTATCATCTTTATATATATTCATTATATTGCTTCAAGAAATTTGTATTAAAAAGGGTTTGTGAAAAAGTTTTTAATTACTCAATTCACCCCCCTCTTGAGTACTGAAGCCACTTGGGTAACACAAAGTTATGTCAGGTCCTGCAGGCCACCATGGTTCAACCCAAACTGATTCAAATTCAAACTCGTAAGCTCTGTAAATGCTTTCCATCCTGTAAACCCTATGCACATACTTGAATGAGTCAAGCGACAAAGAAGCACACACAACAATCACATGAGATCATGAAAAATGCAATGCTTGAAACACCCCACAATCACATCGGCCTTCTCGCAGGTTTAAAGTATAAGAAAGTCCACCCTGTTGTGTCACAGAGTTAAAGGCCTTTTCAACCATGAACATGGTGTTCTGCATATTGTACCAGCGAACTTGGTGTGAGCTTGCCTTTGCCATGTTCATTCTCCAGTGCTTCAATAAATCATCACTTCATTCCTTCCAGTAACGAGTTTCTCATTCATCTCATCTTTCTAGTTGACAAAGTATTTTACTAATTTGGTATATGTCAACAGAACCAATACAGTTATAGGTAAATTTCTGCTACCCTTCAACGCTCTATTGATGCACTCTAACAAATTGGTAGTCATATGACCGAATCTGCGGCCACCATCATACGCCAAACTCCATTTTTCTTTTGGAATCACATTAATCCAATTTGTCATCTCGATAGTAGCTATCAACTTCTCCAGCCTAGCATCAAGCTTCATTGCAATTGGTTCATACCCTGATACAAGACATGAATTGAGTTAGTATTAGGAACTAACTATTAGTATAATAAATTAGAATACAAGTTGAAAATATTGAGTACCTGTGTTAGTTAAATATCTTTTCAGCTCCTTATTCTGGAATCTGGAGTTAAAATTTGAACCAATGTGCTGTATGCAAATGACATAATACGCATTCATCCAAGATGTGGATTATCTACTAAATATAAGGTGCCTTTATGTCGATCAGATATCAAACACAAATCCTCTTGTTGTGTGACATGTTCCTGAAGGTGAGCTAGGAACCAATTCCAGGCATCCTTTGTCTCCCCATCCACAATGACAAATGCAATTGGAAGAGGTTTTCTATCTCCATCTTGGGTTATTGCAATCAACAACTAATGATGGTATTTTCCATACAAATGAGTAGCATCAATCTGAACAATGGGCTTGCAATATCAGAAACCACAACACATGGTCTAAATGTCCATAATAACTGAGAAAACACTCTTTTCGATCAATCAAGTCGGTTATGCACAAAACATTCCTCGTCTTGCAACTCCACCACTGTGTCTTCCATGTCTCTTCTTATGGCCGCTAGCCATCTGGGCAATACTTCATAAGATTTGTCCCAATCCCCAAAAATCTTTACAATGGCCAATTGTTTTGCCTTCCAAGCTTTCTGATATGAAACTTAGTAACCGAATTGGTTTCAAATCCTCTCAACAATTAAGCATACATGTGCATTGGGTCTTGATCTAACCATCTCCAAAATACAAGAACATATCATACGGGAGTCCAACTTGCGGTGATCTAAAGACATAACTGGGTTGACATAGTTGTGAGGTCCATTATATTTTGTAATTTGCCACACATTCAACCTCTTACTTTGTATGACCCTAACTCTCCAATTACAACCTTCGTCAAATCTATGATACTTAGCAGTTAATCTTCGTGAATATGAATCTTCAATCTTGTACTCCTGCGAATTGCATAATGTTTGAGGGCTGATTTCACGGCATCTTTTGATGAAAATTATAAACCCTGATATAATTCATCATTTATGCTCTAAGTCCCATGATGATATAATTCAGGCAAGTTATCAGGATTCTCTAATACATCCCAATTGATCTGAGAGAATTGAGGGCATGGTGGCACATACACAGATTCAGGACCTAAAGGCACAACCATAGATTTAGGGGCAACCGACAACGGAGGATCATCTTCTTCTAAATGTTCTTCAACATCAAAGTTTTTTGCTTCTATGTCAGTATCTGAATCATTAGCCTCAACTATCTGTTCTTCATTTTCACTTGTTTCCCACACTGCATCTCTGACAAGTGGGTTATCAGCTTCAACCGTTGCACCACCAATAATAATCATACTGCATGACTCAACTGGATTAGAAAGACTAACTTGAGATTCTATTTGACCAGGAGCTTCAACATGCTCTTCATGCTCACTTGTTTCTGCCTCAACATACAACTCCATTGGAGTTTGAGAGAAACAATCTATCATGTATTTTACATCATCATCGTCTTGTAACCCTAAACTTATCCATCTTCATGGATTGTAGCATTGTGGACATCGATAGACAACCTTTGACACATATACACTTGCTTGGAGCCTCAACTTTGAATGGATTTTTTTTTCAAGCCATCCAAAGTCATATCGGCTGTGATCACAATAGGCCTAAGAGGAAGACCTTGATACATGAGACCCTCTTCACCATCATACATTATCCCGTTGAAGTAAATGAGCACATTGGGCTTTGCCATTTCAATCTCATTTCTGAAGAATAACAATCAATTTGAATTAAACACATATGTAATTAATTTACACGTGTCAATTATTTTACGTACAAATAATTTCCTAAGCCCTACATTTAATTAATTAAAACATGTTAAGTACTAAAAAAATCATATTATTATTCTACGTACAATTAATTCATACAATTCATACTACGTATTCTATTAATCACATTATTAATCAGTCAAACAAAAAAATAATTGTAAACCATTAAATATGTATAAAATAACATAAATATATAATTAACATTAATATAATAGCCAACAAATCATAAACAAAAAATATTCAAACATTAAAATAAATACTTACATATAAAGAAAATAATATCTGAATGATCAAAATACACCACTTCTAGCAGCAATAGAGAATTGGGAAAGTTTAGAGAGAGAATTTTTTTAGAGAGATAATGAGAATTGAGGAAATGAGGCTTGTGGAACAGATGGAGGGTGAGAAGTTATCTATATAGTTAGATTGCGCCAATAAGATTAGAGAATGCTCAAAGGTTGCGCCAATAAACTTGACGTATTCAGTGTTCTGAACCAGTTAAGATGTGTCAAAGAGGCTAATGCATCCATGTAGACTGTGCCAAGCGTGTTGGCGCAATCTACGTGATTGTGCCAGTCTCTTTGATGCATCTTACGTGACCCACAAAAAATTTAAAAATGTCATGTTAAATCAAAGTATGATAATTAGGTAATATATTTTAAAATGATGACATTTTAACAAATTATTTAAAAAAGTGACATTTTAATATTTAATTTTATCACTAATGTCAGTGTGATAAAAAAACCATGCTTTTTGTTTATCTTTTTTATCAAACATAACTACGTCATGGTGTTTTACGTAGGAAAGAGAGCGTAAGATTTGGAAGGAATATAAGAGATCTCGTGTTTGAAACTTTGACTCTTACTATGTAAACATGAAGTGCGTGTTTGGTTGGTTTTTATTTCTCAAACCAATAATTTTTTTATTATTTATGATATGCTTGAATAATTATTTAATAATTTTTATATAGAATTTAATATATTATAATTATTTTTTTATAAATTTGAAACTTACAATTTATGGTTTAATATTATAAATTATTTTAAAAATTTTGATATATAAATATCATTTTATCTTTAATCAAATAATTTTTTAATTATTGTATACCTCTTTTAATAATTTAATATATAAAACTAATTTTTTATATCATTTAAATAAAATAAATTATTTTAAAATAACTTTTCAATTAATATATTTAAATATAAAAATAATTTTTTAGTATATAAAATATAAAATTAATTCTATTACAATCAATTATACAATAATTAATTATTAAAATAATCAAAATTTTATAATTAAACTAAACACATCTATATAATTTGTGGGATTAATGATGATTATAGAGTTAGCTAAATAGTGTACTTATCATTCTTCAATAATCAATTAAGATATATTTGAAAGGAGAATATTAGAAAATAATGTTAAAGAATCAGATCTTCACCAGTCGCCATTGAATGATTTTCCTTTCAACGCAATCATATTTGACACGAAAGCATCATGTTTTGAGAAAGAAGGAAAACCATCTAGTCACAATACTACATGCTCAGTTAATTAGCTCTTTCGTGAAAAAAAAAAAAAAAAACTCGTAGGAGGAATAGATCAATCCATTGAGATTTGTGTGGATTGGCTAACTTGGTTCACTTTACCCTTACGATTATGCATGGTTTGACTTTAAAATGAACAGAATATTCTTTTCCTTTAATTTTTTTATGTATTAAAAAAAATCAATTATTTCAAAGAAAACAAAACAAAACAAATCAGGAAACCTAACAAAATAAACCTTTTATATTTATATTTGGATTTGCTATTTTTTATTTGAATTTGATAATTTTCTTGAATTATCATAATATTTTCAACTTAATAAGTGAAAATACTAATCTTTCTGAGTATATTCAAATGTTTAAGTAAAAATTCTTTCTAACGATATTATTTTTATATATATAAATTATAAGATCAAATCTACATATATTATGTATTAAATTAAATAGTTCATACCTAGTAAAAATAAGTTGATAAAAAAATATCTAATAAAAATACTCTTTATTTGGATTTGTTAATCTACTCATAAACACTAAGAATATGAGTAATCTATGAAATTATTGTATGTGCACTTGCTTAAAAGATTTTAATTAGTTCAATTTTTGCTATCAGTAATTTCTTTTTTCATAAACTATATGTAAGTATTACTTTAAGTCATTGTCTTTTTTTTTTTTATCTGTACTTTAAGTCATAGTTGATTTTAGTAATATTCACTGATCTTATATTATAAAAGTCTTTTTTTCTCCTAAATTTTTTATTTAGAAAAAAAATAAGGAATCATATTCACCGTCCCTCTTAGGGGTGCTTTTGGCTCAGCCCAACTAGATTATATGGCCTTGACTTGAAACTAATTTGATAGGATTGGATTCTTAAAATTAGATTTAATGTAATTTTTGAATCGAGTTTTTATTACACTTTCGTTCAGTCTAACTTATCTCGATGTTACTTATTATATTAAAATTTATAATTTTATGAAAATTAATAATAAATTATAAGATTTTTTTTGACTTAAATTAATATTTTTTATAATAATGAATTAGTTTTAAAATATTATAAAATATCTCATAATTTTTGTTTTATATTTTTAAATTTAATTATACAAAATATTTAAATTTATAAATTTTATGTAAATATCGAGGTTGTTCGATCCTGACCCGATCACTAATCAAGCTATGATTAGATCGAATTTGAGTCTTAAAATTTAGTATGATAAAAATATTAGATTAAATTCGGATAAAGTTAAACTGGCGTATGAACACTTCTGATTCCTCTATCACCTTTTTTTTTTATTTTTTTTCTTCGTTTTAAGACTGTCAAATAATTTGAGGTGAAAAGAATCTGTAGCCCAGATAGGATTCCATATACCCAAATCAAGCCCAGTTGATCGAGAAAGAACCTTCACTTTCTGCGGTATAAGAAACACATTACTTTTTATCCATTTTTCCGTCAAATTAGGTGATAAATATGAATAAACTCCGTCTACTAATCAAGGCTGAACATGAAACAAGAAAAAGCTCAAATTAAGATCAGCAAAATCATTGATTTATGTTGTGCGTAAATTAAAGGATAAAAGCCACTTTAAATGAATTACCCACCCATGGACAATGGTTATTCTAATCTATCCCATAATTAAGAAAGAAATATTCTTGGTTCCATTCCACTGGACATATAGGTGGTGCATTACAGGGGAAGCTAAAGAACCACTTATCTTTCTATATAAGGGGGGAGACACGGTCTTATCTGAAGCAACTAGAAAAAAACACGTAAAGCATTAGCTTGACAAATTAAGAATCACTTTCTCTCGATCTTTTGGTACTGTATTATTGAGCATCTATGGCACCTCCAGCAGACCTCAGAGAAATCGGTTTGGAAGGCTTTGCTCTGATAGACAGGTTCTATGGTGCACCAGCATCAAGAAGGCCCAATACCAATGGGGTATTTCCTGCGCGACAAGGACGTTGGGTGGTTCAAGTGCCCAATGATGAGATGGAAGAGCCTGCCATGAATAGCCATGAGGTGGCTGCTCGCTTTGGTGGTATAATGGCTGTGAATTACTTCAAGGGAAAATCACAAATTCGTTGTGGTAGTGGTAGACCAATTCGAGCTTAAGCACTTTGGTTCAGACTTCAGATATATATTATCAGCGGTTGGCTTCAACTAGTTCTATTTCATGTATGCCTCTCTATCTAATCTATTATATATACATATATGAGTATGTAGGAAGCAGCTCGGTGACCTGCAAATTATATATATGAAGGTCTTCTGCAGCTGGAGTTGTGGGCCAGAACTTTATATATTTAAGTCCCTGTTAGTTTGGTGTACCATAACTCAAGTATCATAAGGAAACTGGAAAATGTCTTTCTTCTACTACTCTCTTCCCATTTTTGCCACTTTCCAATAATCATTCTCTGTGCATACTACATAGAGTGTCACAAATTAATTAAATTAAAAATATTATTTATAATCAATCGTGGCCGTTTCTCTTTTAATTGAAATATCTAAAGGAAAATGGTTTATAACAGGAATTGGTCTCACAGTAGACTGACTTTCCTTTCCTACTTTTCTCTCTTCATCTTTAACTTTTTTTCTACTAAAATAAGACGCGTTTTCATTTAGTTTAAAAGGTGATATTCCTTTTTTTTCCCCTATTATGATTGATAAAATAGTCTATTCCACAATTCCAAAATAATTCCACCAAAATTGTTAATAGATAACTATTAGTTTGTTTTCTATTACAGGTTAGTTAGTTAGTTTTTCCCTTGTTATAATATTCTGTTATCTTTAGGTAACAAACCCTGTTGTATAAATATATGATTAATCAGTGGGAATAAAGTAATTTTCAGATTGCATATTAATAACATGGTATCAGCTGCAAACCCTTTTCTCTCCCTCTTCTCCTTCCTCTCCGATCTCTGATTTCTTCCTTACCTTTCTTTAACCATTCTTTTTTTTTTTTGGTTCAATGGCTGCAGCTATGCCAGTGAACCCTCAAGATACTTCCAGTGAATTCTATATCCACCCAAATGAAAACCTCTCTCTTGTTCTTGTTTCCCCAGCACTCGATGGCCCCAATTATCATAGTTGGTCTCGGGCTATGAGCAGGGCTCTTGAAATTAAGAATAAATTTGGTTTTGTTGATGGCTCTATCAAGAAGCCTGATTCTAAAGATTCCTCTTTTGCTGCATGGAAGAGATGCAACACATTGGTTCTTTCTTGGCTACACCATTCCATGAACAATGAAATTGCATCCAGCATTCTTTACATTGATGAGGCTTCTGCAGCTTGGACAAAACTTAAAGATCGGTTCTCCCAAGGTGATTTTGTACGAATTTCTCAGTTGCATGCTGAGTTGTATTCTCTTAAGCAATCTGATTTGACTGTCACTACTTATTTTACAAAATTGAGGATTTTATGGGATGAACTTTGCAATTTTCGTCCTCTTGAACACACATCTTGCTGCCAAATTAGCAAAACTGTACAAAAATACAGAGACAATGATTTGGTTTTGTGCTTCCTCCAAGGCCTGAATGACAACTATGCCACTGTTAGATCACAAATTCTTCTCATTGATCCTCTTCCTTCCCTAAACAAAGTGTTTTCTATGGTTATCCAACAAGAAAGGCAGTTGCATATTAGCATTCTTCCTGATCCAGTAGTTCTTACTGCACCATCACAGCCTTCTCCTGGCATAAATCCTCAAGGAAGGGGTCGACCAAACAGCAAGCACCCCAATGCAAGATTTGGAATTCAGAGACACTGCACTCATTGCAACAGAAACAACCACACTGTGGAAACGTGTTTCTTTAAACATGGATTTCCACCTGGCTATAACCCAAAGAAATCTGTCAGCAATGTTACAACTTCCTCACATACTAAAGCCTCAACCTCTTCCACATTTTCTTTGCCGGGTATTACTCAAGAATAACTTCAAGGCCTCTTAGCTCTCCTTCCTCAATCTCAACCTACTGCTACAAGTCATGCTTCAAATCTTGTGAGTACATACGCAATTTCAACAAATTCTCCATCAGGTACCTGTCATAGCCCCTGGATTTTGGATTCGGGGCCTACTGACCATACCTCTTCCTCATTGCAATTTTTTACAACTTATAAATCTATTGCTCCTATATCTGTCTGTCTACCAAATGGTTAGCATCAAATTGCAAATATTCGGGTACTATCTTTGTCACAGATTCAATCATTTTACATGATGTGTTATACATCCCAAATTTCTCTTTTAATCTAATATCTGTTACAAAGCTTACCTCATCTATTTCATGTTTTATCTCTTTCTATAATGATCATTGCATTATTCAGGAGATGCATACATTGAAGAGGATTGGCAAAGCTAAGGCCTGCAATGGACTCTATGTGTTGATAGTTTCCAAGCCAGCTTGCTCTCCTACACATGCTATCAATTCTGTTGTTAACAGTAAGGCCAACATCACACCTACTGACCTTTGGCACTATAGATTAGGACACCCATCTTCACAAATATTTCATCTTGTCAAACAACAACATACTACTGTAGATTCTCTTTTTCCACAATTATGTGATATATGTCAGCTTTCTAAGCAAAAAAGATTACCTTTTCCTTTGAGTACAACTATTTCCACTTCTGTGTTTGATCTTATCCATGTAGATATTTGGGGACTATATACTGTCCCATTTCTTAGTCTCCACAAATACTTTCTAACTATAGTTAATGATAAATCTAGATTCACATGGATTAGATTGATGAAATTAAAATCTGAAACAAGACAGCACCTTATTGATTTTGTCATCTTAATAGAAACTCAATTTCAAAAGAAAGTAAAGATAATCCGATCTGATAATGGGCAGGAATTTTTGTTTCACTATTTCTATCAATCTAAGGGTATTATCCATCAATTAACTTGTGTTGAAACTCCTCAACAGAATGGAGGGGCTGAAAGGAAGCATCAACATGTTCTTAATGTAGCTAGGGCCTTACTTTTTCAATCTAATATTCCAATTTCTTTTTGGTCTTATGCTATTTCACATGTTGTGCACCTTATCAATATTCTTCCTTCTACAAAATTACAGAAATTATTTCCATATTCTGTTTTGTATAATAAAAATCCTGATTTATCCAATCTTAGAGTTTTTGGATCTTTATGTTTTGCATTAACTCTTACTGCAAATAGAAATAAATTTGAACCTCGGGCTAGAAAATGCATATGTCTTGGTCATAAAGATGGTGTGAAGGGTTATATCTTATTTGACTTACATAATAGAGAAATTTTTCTATCTAGGAATGTAGTTGTTTATGAAACTATCTTTCCTTTCCCGAAATCTCAACAGTATAATACTACTGATATTTTTCCCATTATTTGTCTCCCATGTTCTACTCCCTATTCTAATCTTTCTATTGACCCAATTAACATAACCTCTATTCAACCTGATCTTGATCTAAACAATCAAATTATTCCTACAACCCGTGTATCCACTAGAACCAAAAGACCTCCTAATTATCTTACAGATTACCATTGTAATATTGTTTCCTCACAACAGGAACAACAATCCCCCTCGATTATTTAATATCCTCTATCTCAATATCTGTCATATGCTAATCTTTTTGCATTATACAAGCAGTTTGCTTTGCTGTTTTAAACTTCACTGAACCAAAAACATACAACCAAGCTATCCAACATGCTTGCTGGAAATCTGCCATGGATCAAGAAATTTTAACACTTGAACAAAATCAAACTTGGGTGCTGACTGATCTACCTAAAGGTAAGAAGCCTATAGGCTGTAAATGGGTTTACCAAGTCAAACTAAAATCTGATGGTAGCATTGAAAGGTATAAAGCCCGCTTGGTGGCCAAAGGCTATACTCAACAAGAGGGCATTGATTATTTTGAAACTTTTTCTCTTGTTGTGAAATTGACTACTGTTCGTTTAGAATTGCTATGGCAGCTGCAAAGCATTGGTATTTACATCAATTAGATGTAAATAATGCTTTTTTGCATGGAGATCTACATGAGGAAGTCTATATGACTGTCCCTCAAAGATTTCAATCATCCAAACCGAATCAAGTCTGCAAGCTACTTAAATCCTTATATGGACTTAAGCAAGCAAGTTGACAATGGAATGCAAAACTAACTTCTACTCTTATATCTCTTGGTTATACTCAATCTAAGGCTGATTACTCTCTCTTTGTTAAATCTTTTGATACTACCATTACTATATTACTTGTGTATGTTGATGATATAGTTTTGGCAGGCAATGATCTTCATGAAATACAGAAAGTTAAATCCTTTCTAGATCAGCAATTCCGAATTAAAGGTTTGGGATCTCTTAAATTTTTCCTTGGTTTGGAAGTTGCTAGAACTAAAACAGGTATAACTCTCTCACAAAGAAAATATGCTCTTGAGTTGTTGGATGATGCAGAATTATTAGCATGTAAACCAGCTTCCACACCTATGCTGCCTAATTTGAAGCTGAAATCCAATGATGGTCAACCTTTTTCTGACCCAGCAACCTTTCGCAGACTTATTGGCAGGCTCTTATACCTCACCAATACTAGACCGGATTTGGCTTTTGCAGTCAATAAACTTTGTCAATATGTCTCTGCTCCCATGCACCTTCATTATGAGGCAGCCCTGAGAATTCTAAGATATATAAAAGGTTCCCCAGGTCGTGGTTTATTTTTTCCATCCTCATCTAACCTACAATTATCTGCTTTCAGTGATTCAGATTGGGCATCTTGCTTGGATTCACGAAGATCAGTCACGGGTTTTTCAATCTTTCTTGGATCAGCTTTGATTTCTTGGAAATCAAAGAAACAAGTCACCATCTCTCGTTCATCTTCTGAAGCTGAGTATAGGGCCCTTGCATTAACTATTGCTGAGGTTCAATGGCTCATTTTCTTGTTGCATGATCTTCAACACATTTGTACTGATCCGATTCCAATTTACTGCGACAACAAATCTGCTATCCAAATAGCTCAGAATCCGACTTTCCACGAGCGTACGAAACATATCGAAATTGATTGTCATCTCGTTCGTGAGAAACTACAAAATGGTGTCATTCATCTTCTACCGATTTTTTCTGCCAATCAAATAGCAGACATACATACTAAACCTCTCCATCCTGTACCTTTTCATTCTTTGTTATCCAAGTTAGACATGATAAATATATATGCTCAGCTTGAGGGGGACTGTTAATAGATAACTATTAGTTTGTTTTCTGTTATAGGTTAGTTAGTTAGTTTTTCCCTTGTTATAATATTCTGTTATCTTTGGGTAACAAATCCTGTTGTATAAATAAATGATTAATCAATGGGAATAAAGTAATTTTCAGATTGCATATTGATAACAAAAATAGTCTATTCCACAATTCCGTTGATTTATTATTTTTTCAAATATTGGGTGGACTTCAGCTCCAGCTCACCCACCCTCCCCCCATCTTTTCATACATGGAATGAATAGATGTCAGATTTTTATTTCAATTTTTTTTTCCTTTTTCGGATAATAGATCTCCGTTTTCAGTTTTGGTAACAGAACTTTGCAAGCTAGGCTGTTATTAAAACATACGAACAATAAATTCCCTTAACGCAGCTTAACTTTTAGAACTATGAAACATGTATGAAGAACACCGGTTTGCAATGCACTCTATCTCTTTTCCCATCCCCCCTCCTCCTCATTGTGGGGCTCTTGTTGGCTTCCCACCCAGGACTCACCCTACTGGTAAACCCTCCGTTGGACACAAAAAAAAAAAAAAATACAAACACAATATCACATCAAGACACCCTAAAACTACTCGTGGATTTCGAGGATATTCACCGCTCAAGGCAGAAAATTATTGAAGCAAAATATTTGTGAGCAATCCTTTGAATCAATTATTAGCATCAAATGCTCAATTGTTCTTACTTCTTACTTCTGGACACCACTGCATTTGCATATGGCCAACTTGCTAGCGATGAAAATTTAAATATTACAGAAACAAAGCAACGGTGGCCCACGTCCTGTATCTCCTAGTCGTCAAAACATACAAGAACAATACACTTGAATTTCACCCTACTTGAATAGCTAGAAAGACTCTCTACACAAATGTGAAAAACATAACCAATATCACATTAGGCAATTTACATGATCGAAAGTGCTAGAACAACAGTAATAGCCTAAAACAAGATAAAAGAATTACTGATGGGCTATAAGTATGAATGATACATCAAAATCAACAACTCAATACATTGTTATTAGGGGTGGAGAATGTGAGAAATGAAATATTAATCAAAATAAGTGCAATCAAGCAGAAGATCCATAGAGTAGCAGCTTTAAACAAATACAAAAAATCTGAACAAGTACCTTAAATTTTTAAGGTTCTATGACACGCATTAAGTGTTAGTTTATGAGTTTTCTAATAACCTTAATATAGAAAACTACTATTCAAACATAAGGATTTTAGAATTCATAATTCTCACAAATAAGAGTGTAAAAAAAGCCTAACCTTTATCTATGAATAGTTGGTAGACTGTATTCCAAGAACATTAGAGAGATCACAAAACTCACTTTCTATTCCTTTGTCTTTTCTTTATACTTTTTCTACTTTAGTGATAGTGAGAAAAGAAGAAACCCTAACGGTCAGAAACAAACCTACAGTTTTGCGCAGAAAATATTCCTTAAATACTACTAACTTTCATCAAGTTAATAGTTACTATAATTAAAAAAACTGTCTTTTCCCTTTTACCCAATAAAAGTTTAGTCCATTAACTTAATTTAATTACTTATTAAACTAATAAGATAAGTCACAAGCACATCACTGTTACCTAGGTGGCTTCAGTACTCAAGAGAGAGTGAATTGAGTAATTAAAACTTTTTCGCAAACCCTTGTTAACACAAATTTCTCGAAGCAGTATATTGAAAATATAAAGATGATTAAATGCCTTAAGAACAGAAAATAAATAATTAAATAATAATAAATAAATTGCAATAAATAAAGAGATAAAGAGAAGAAAAGTAGGCACGATATTTATCCTGGTTTGACCACCAACCACTTGTGACCTACGTTTAGTCCCCGAAACACAGTTTGAGATTTTTTACTATTCAATACAAGCTTAAAGCAGTTGCTTGCAACCTTTACACAACAGGGATACCTCACCCTATTTACTAGAGGGATACCTCACCCCCTTTGAAGGATACCTCACATTCTTTACAATAAGGGATACCTCACCTTTTTACAAAGAACTAGAATATAGACGAAGATAAACTCTCACAAAGAGTAAATAATCACAATTTGAAGCGCTAAGAAGCTCTCTTAGGATATCTCAAAGTTTTGGCGAAAAGAGCACAGAAAATAAGAAAATAGTGAATCACGTTTTTAACACAAGCAACAAATAATTCAAATGGTTTTGGCCAGCTTTCAAAAGAGACCCAAGGTCTCTATTTATAGAGTAATGAAGAAAAGAGCTGTTGGGTGTCATTAAAGCCATATTAAATGCAGAGACGTTGGCTGCCATTTTCAAAATCTAAAACAGAGCCTCGTGGGTTATTCGAATACTATTATGGGGTATTCGAATACCATTGATTTCATTTCTTATAAAAAATAGTTTAAAGACAGGTTATTCGAATACCATAAAGGAGTATTCGAATACCTTTATTTTAAACACATTTTAAAAACTGTTTAGAAGAAAGTTATTCGAATACCTACAAGGGTATTCGAATACCTCTGTTTTAAAAGCAGTGTAAAAACGGTTTCGAAGGATGTTATTCGAATACCTCTAAATGGTATTCAAATACCTCTGTTGAAAAATAACTTTCAACACTTTTAAAGGCTTTCAAAACCATGATTTGAATTTGGGATATTTAATTTAAAAACCATTTTCATCTTTTCATGCAAAATCAATGAGATATATAGGAAGGCTTCGTACAAAAGATTCTAAGTCCTAGAGCTAATCTTAAGCATCATGGACTTGGTCTCACCATCGTCATCTTCATCATATTTGTTATCATCAAAACAACTATCAATGACAGCTAGCCAATTACATTCTCCCTCTTTTTGATGATGACAAACTAACATTTAAGAAAAGAATTAGTTTATATAAATTGGAATTCACAAGATTGTTTAGAGATACTTACTCTTCCTCTTTTTCATAAGAGGTGATTTATATCAGAGATGTGCACAGCAACTCCCCCTTACTTTTGAAATCCAATTTCTATTTTTGTCTTATCGGACTTTTACTTTTTCTCCCCCTGACTTTTCTCAATCAAAGAATTCAAATTTTTCTCCCCTTTTTGTCATGATCAAAAAGATGGGGCAAGTATTTTTCTCCCCCTTTTTATCATATCAAAGCAATATGATATATATATCCAGGTTTAACATTTGCATATCCTCAAGTTGAATGAATTTTTTTTTTCATTTAAATGTGTGCTTGAGGTAGATATCTCCCTACAACAAAATTCAAAGTACTTTCTTTGGTATCCATTAATTTTTGGATCCATAGAGGTTAGCCAAACTCATAAGCAAATAATCATTCAAAATAATAAGGCAAAAACAACAAATGAGTTCACAAGGGCAAAAGATATTTCATTGATTAATTTGGCCAATTAACCACTTGTTTGATATCACTTGTTACCACTTGTTATTACGTTCATACCACTTTGTTTGATACCACTTGTTGTACTTGTTCATATCTTTATTAAAACAGTAGCCAATTACATTTGGTTAAGCATTTGCATTACAAAGAATTTAACATATGCAACATATTCTTGAGAAAATGAAAGGGTAAGAACAAGCTAAGAAAAATGCATTTAAGTGCATCATGTGATTTTCATTTAAGGCATCAAATATAGGCTCAACAGAAATAAGATGTACTTCATCAAAAGCATATCATTCATAGAGTCAAATATATTTATATTTGCATTTGCAAAAAAAAAGAAACAGAACAGAGATCAGGCTGTAAATTTGGCTTTCAACCATGGGTTATTCGAATACCTCTTACTGTATTCGAATACCCACCACAGAAAAGAAGGCAAGGCAAGTGCAAGTATTCGAATGCCTTGGAAGGTATTCGAATACTCCAAAGGCATGTGAGAAACACTGATATGATAAGTCTCTGGTTATTCGAATAGCTAGTTAGTTATTCGAATACATTAGCTTATAGAAACATAATATTGTTGTACTGATGTATGGTATTCGAATACCATAGGAAGGTATTCGAATGGACCTATCAGAAAAGAACAAATTTTACACGTACAGGGCAAAGGTATTCGAATACCAAAGAGAGTTATTTGAATAACTTAAACAGGAAAGCATATATATTATGTCCAAAAATACATATTTGATAGATGAAAAAAACTTACCCGATGATGGAAACACTTATATATATATAAAAAAAAATGCAAGTCCAAGCTTCATAGAGACAAGGAGGAGAACTTGGAATTATTTCTAGTCTTGTGCTTGCGGCAGCCACTTTCAAAATGTCAAAGTCAGCTCTTGGCCTTCAAGCACACCTACAACACATTTCAAATTTTGGTTTTTGGTACCCAAAACTTCTTGGGTCCTTGTGTGTTAGTTTTGGGTAAAATACCCTTAGGAACCCATACCATTTTAGTTCTAATTTTTTAGTTAATATTTTTCCTTACATTGCATGTTGATGTACTATGTCCTTTCTTTCCACAGTAGAAACATTTAATAAAAGAACTGCTTGAAGTACTTGAATGCACAAAGAAATTTTTATAAAAATTTTGTTGATTTTTAGGATTATAGCTTATTCTAGCTTTTTGAAAAACAACTCTTTGTTTTCCTAATAAAATATTTAAATTATCTCGTCCAAAAGTGAATTTAGAAAGAGTGTTCTTTAAATCTTCAATTTCTTTTTCAAGAATATGACAAGATGAACAAGACGAAGATATAGAAGCATGTGAAGTGCAGGTTGAGCATGCATCAATTAGTCCTAATGTCTCATTTTCAATTTTTAATTCTTCAATTTCTTTATTCAAAATTAGAATTTGATTTTCCAAAGAAGAAATAGTTTTCTTAGATGAAGAAATTAATTTTGTGAGCTTTATTGATTCATCATGTAATTCTTCGAAAGCATATTGTAATTCATCATAAGAATGAGATAATTCACAATTAGAAATTACCTCAATGTCGCTTTCTTGTTCTTCTTCTCCTTTGGCCATAAAACATAGATGGGCTTCCTCACTATCTGAGCTATTAGTGGAGTCTATATCATTGTCATCCTATGTTATGTAGGCTCTTCTTTCTTTGGAGGGTTTCTTTTCAAATTTCTTTGGGGGAAAAAGCGGTCTTCTTTGAGTTTCCTTTTTCCTTAGAAATTTACCAAATTTTCTTACCAGAAGATTGAGATTTTGTTCATTTAGCTCAACATTGTCCACGTCATCTCTATCATCTTCATCTTCATTATTGATAGTGGAGGTGGTGGCTTTAAGTGTGATCTGTTTCTTCTTCTTATCGTGTTCCTCACTTTAGTTAAGTCTGTTGAGTTCTAATTTGTGCTCTTGAAGTTTGCAAAATAAGGTAGCTAACGTTATTGTTGCTAAGTCTCTTGATTCTAATATAGCTGTTACCTTAGGCTGCCAAATCCTGCTCAAACATCTCAACACTTTATTAATCAAATCTTCATTAGAAAAATTCTTTCCTAATGATGCAAGATGATTTACAATGTGGGTGAACCTCTTTTGCATTTCTTGAATATTTTTTCCTTAGTTCATTGTAAATAATTCATATTCACGAGTAAGAAAATTAATTCTCGATCTCTTAACTTCACTAGTACCCTCATGGATAACTTGTAAAGTGTCCCACATTTCTTTAGCAGTTTTGCAATTTGAAATTCTAAAAAATTCATCATGCCCCAAAGTTGTGGTAATGATATTTTTGGCTACCAAGTTATTTTGAACTTTTCTTTTATCATCTTTAGACCATTCACTTCTTTGTTTTTCAATCTTTATACCATTGATCTCTCACGTAGGTATAAATGCGCCATTTTTTACAACATCCCACACATCTAGATCAATAGCTTTGATGAAAATTTTCATTCTTTCCTTCCAATATGCATAATCATCCCCATTGAAAAAGAGTGGTTGGTTTATGGAGGAACCTTATGAAAAACTATTTGATGAAGTCATGTACTCTTGAAGCGGCTAAGCTCTTTATACAAGAGTCTAGCTCTGATACCACTTGTTATCCAAGTGGCTTCAATACTCAAGAGGGGGGTGAATTGAGTAATTAAACTTTTTCGCAAATCCTTTTTAACACAAATTTCTCGAAGCAATATATTGAAAATATAAAGATGATTAAATGCCTTAAGAACAAAAAATAAGCAATTAAACAATAATAAATGAATTGCAATAAATAAAGAGATAAAGAGAAGAAAAGTAGGCACGATATTTATCCTGGTTCGACCACTAACCACTTGTGGCCTACGTCCAGTCCCTGAAACACAGTTCGAGATTTTTCACTATTCAATACAAGCTTAAAACAGGTGCTTGTAACCTTTACACAACAGGGATACCTCACCCTATTTACTAGAGGGATACCTCACCCCCTTTGAAGGATACCTCACCCTTTTTCTGAGGGATACCTCACCCTCACAATTTCACTAAGGGATACCTCACCCTTTTACAAAACTAGAATATAGACGAAGATAAACTCTCAGAAAGAGTAAATAATCATAATTTGAAGCACTAAGAAGCTCTCTTAGGATATCTCAAAGTTTTGGCGAAAAGAGCATAGAAAATAAGAAAATAGTAAATCACATTTTTAACACAAGCAACAAATAATTCAAATAGTTTTGGCCAGCTTTCAGAAGAGACCCAAGGTCTCTATTTATAGAGTAATGAAGAAAAGAGGCGTTGGGTGCCATTAAAGCTATATTAAATGCAGAAACGTTGGCTGCCATTTTCAAAATCTAAAACAGAGCCTCGTGGGTTATTCGAATACCATTATGAGGTATTCGAATACCACTGATTTCATTTCTTATAAAAAATAGTTTAAAGACAAGTTATTCGAATACCATAAAGGAGTATTTGAATACCTCTATTTTAAACACATTTTAAAAATTGTTTAGAAGAAAGTTATTCGAATACCTACAAGGATATTCGAATACCTCTGTTTTAAAAGCAGTGTAAAAACAGTTTAGAAGGATGTTATTCGAATACCTCTAAACGGTATTCGAATACCTCTGTTGAAAAATAACTTTCAACACTTTTAAAGGCTTTCAAAACCATGATTTGAATTTGGGATATTTAATTTAAAAACTATTTTCATCTTTTCATGCAAAATCAATGAGATATCCAGGAAGGCTTCATACAAAAGATTCTAAGTCCTAGAGCTAATCTTAAGCATCTTGGACTTGGTCTCACCATCGTCATCTTCATCATGTTTGTTATCATCAAAACAACTATCAATGGCAGCTAGCCAATTACAATCACATGAGACATTTAATCTAACATTCTCTCACTTGGCTCAAGTGACATTACTTTCTTTATAGTTTGATAAGTCTCTCAAAACATAATATGAATTCACATATATAGTCAAACTCTTCTTTACATTGGATACATCTTCATCATGACCAAGAATAACCTAACATGAGTCATGGTGGTCGTATATCATCTAATCGACATAGTCCCTTCCATGTACCATATAATTAGTCATCTCCTTGACATGACCTATAAATGAAAAGTACATAATTGGTCCAACAATAATGTCTTTATTAAAGACAAAACCTGTTATCATTATTCTTATTCAATCATGTATACAAACTAAGAAAATAGGTAAGACAGAAACATATTCATTCATGAGCTCATAGTGTCAAAGTACATAAAATATCATCATTAACATAATATACAATAAGCTCATACTTTTAACATGTCCACTAAATATTTTAGGCGGTAACTGATAATCACATATTTTATTCATTAAGAAACCCTTATGTTTAGTCATTTACACTCTCCATATTCTTAATTGATTGAGTTTGGTATGATTTTGTGAGTTTGAGCTCAAATTGGTCCTAATTGAATATTTCCAGCATTATTGAGATTTGACATTGTTTCTGTATTTTAGCCATAACTTGAGTTCCTAATATCTGATGAACATGAATTTTACCTTGTAGGAAAGCTAAGAGGAAGCTCTACAACTTTGATGAAGAGCTCGAAGTCTGATTCAGATGTCTAAGGGACCTAAGTTTACATGGAAGTCAGAATACGGGTTCTGTCAGTAGAATCCGAACAGTGTGCACTCATAAAATCATATCTCAAGATGTAATAATGTAGATGGGCTGAAATTTTGACAGTGGATAGTCAAGATCCAAATAAACAACTTTCATGAAGAACACATTTTGAGAAAAAGAAGTCTAGTAGGTCATTTTGAGCTTACAAGTCGGAACAGAGGTGCTGAAGTTGGGTTTGAGCAACCTACGGTATTTGGGACATATCTTGGGCTTAAGGAAGCCAAATTGGACAAACCAGCTATCCATTTTATAGCCAAGACAAGGATCTACAACTTTCATGAAGAACACTTTTCGTGGTTCTGAAGTATAGTGGGTCGTTTTTGGCTTCCAAGTCAGACACGAAATTTTCGTCCTTAACCATCCACTCATCCATCCACTAATCCACTCATCCATCCACTAATCCACTCATCCACTCATCCACTCATCCACTCATCCACTAACTCACCCACTCATCCACTCATACACTAATCCAACCACTTAACCACTCCACCCACTCATCCACTAATCCATCCACTCATCCATCCACTCACCCATTCATGTCCATAATTTCCCACTCACCAAAAGTCCTTTGGCATTTTTCACTAATTCAACCACTCAACCATTCCACTCACTAATCCACTAAACTAATCCACTAAACCAACCCACTAATCCATCCACTCAAACACTCCACTCACTCATCCACTCATCCACCCACTTCCCTTTGTCATTTTGTTACCTTAGACTTCTATAAAAGGCACCATTTATCATGAACAACATGTAATTCTCCTTCATTTCTCTCTAAGTTTCTTCTTGCTTCTTCATAGTTTCTCATAGTTTTGTATATTTTGATGCTCCCTTCATGGTAATGGAGGGCTAAGCTACTTTGGGTCAATTTAGAACTCTTGAAGAGATTGTGGTTTGGATTCTTGAGACTTTGGTTATGCATTGTATTTGATTTGTAATTGAATTCCTCTTTTCTTCTTCTTTCTTCTTCTTCTTCTTCTTGATCTTGAATGCATGAATGGTGATTCTATTTATGTTGATCTGATTTGATCTTGGTTTAAGATTGAGATTTGTGATGAAACTTAGAACTAATTGATCTAAACTAATCACATAAATGAAGATTGAGATTTGTGATGAAACTTAGAACTGATTGATCTAAATTAATCACGAATTGAAGAGGTTAGGTTACTTGATTTGTGCCTAAGTTAATTGAATTCGGTACTTGAAATTAACATAGATTTTCATGAATGGTGCGATTGCGGATTTGTGTTTATCACTTGTTAATTGAATTCTAGACGATCGTCTAGTATGAATTCTGGATTTGATGCTGAGATCTCGGTTAGATCCAAATTAACAATTCAATTGCGCTTCAAGTGTTTTATGAAGGGTCTATGATTGAATCCACCCAATCTTGGATAGGTTTCTAAATTGACTACTCTTTAATTGTTATTTCTTCCTTTAATTTTGTTAAGTGCGATCTTAAACTGTCAAACCCCCCTTTTTTGCTAACTTTCACTTGATTTGATCAAATTGCATTTACGATCCTTGAGGAGATGATCCTGTTGTCACCGTGCTACAAGCTTAGGTAATAACTTTAGTTATAATTTTGATGAGTTCGGCGCTCGTCAAAATTTTAGCGCCGTTCTTAGGGATTAGTAAGTGTAATCTTTTCATTTGAAGTGTTTTTACTAACTTTTGCTTTTTATTAATTTTTCTAACATTTTTAACCATTGTCTAGTGTATTTTGCTTATTTATTTGTTTTTGTGTGATGCATGACTAGGTCTGAGCCTGATAACTTGGTTGACTTTGATCCTGAGATTGATAGAACCTTGCATAGGTTGATTAGAGCTCGTAGGCTAAGTGCAAGAATTGCTTCTGAATTTGATCTTAATATTGAGAGTGAACTTGAGATCTTGAATAATTCTAAAACTATGGCTGATAACATGCACAATAGAACTCTTAAGGAACTTGTTGCTCCCGATATAACTAACCGGTCTTTGTGTATTCAATACCCGGATCTTGATGCTGATTTTGAGTTAAAATCGGATTGATACATTTGTTGCCCAAGTTTCACGGTTTTGCGGTGAGGATCCCCATAAGCATCTAAAGAGTTCCATGTGGTTTGTTCAACCATGAAGCCACATGGGATCTCAGAAGAGCACATCAAGCTGAGGGCATTTCCTTTCTCACTTGCTGATACAGCCAAGGATTGGTTATTTTATCTTTCACCAGGTTCAGTAACAAGTTGGACTGACATGAAGCGGTTGTTCTTAGAGAAATTTTTCCCTGCCTCTAGAGCTGCTGCCATTAGAAAAGATATATGTGGCATAAGACAAATGACAGGGGAGACTTTGCATGAATATTGGGAAAGATTCAAGAAGCTGTGCTCGAGCTGTCCCCACCACCAAATCACCGATCAGCTCTTAATTCAATATTTCTATGAAGGCTTCTTTGCCAAATGACGAAGCATGGTGGATGCTGCCTCTGGAGGAGCCTTAGTAGACAAAACCCTGCAGCGAGAGATTTGATAGCAAACATGGCAGCCAACACCCAACAATTTGGCACACGAATTATTACCTCAACCAGGAGGAGTCAATGAAATTCAATCGTCTCATGTAGACCAACGAGAGAATGGAACACGGACTTGATGAATTAACTTCTTTGGTGAGGCGGTTAGCGATGGCACAACAAGCACCAATGCGGTTGCTACAACTGTGTGTAGCATTTGCTCTTGTTCATCTCATCCCTTGATGCATGCCCTACACTTCGGGATGGTGGTTCTATTATTCCCGAACAATGTTGCGGCGAAATGGTATTTTTCCTAGGTAGACCCCAATATCGGCAATCACAAAGAAGGACCCCCGGATATGATCCATTTTCTAATACCTATAACCCTAGCTGGAGGGACCATCCCAACTTGAGATATGGAAATTCTGGTCAACAACAACAGCCCTACCAACAGCAGCAACCACAGTTTAGATACCAAGCTACAGGCCCTAGCAACAAGTACCAACCACCTGCATTTAGGCAAGCACAACTGCTGCTCGCCGCCACTCATGCAGACGACCCTCCAGACTACTGTTCCGGCGGCCACTCCACGGTGAGCCACCTTTCGAAGACTTGATGAAACAGGTTTCAGCAGAAATGTCAATGCCACCATCCGAATTTACAAACTCAAATTGGGCGGATGGCAACCACTGCGAGTGAGTGAAAAGTCAAGGGTCGAACCAATTGCCTTCACAAACAAATCAACAACCCAAGAGGCAATGTAAGTGCCATTAGCTTGAGAAGTGGCGAGAGAAGTTGACGGTCCTACTCCACCACAACCTGAACTACAAGTGCATCAACCAGAAGGTGACCAGAAACAAAAGAAAGTGGATAGCTCAGTCCAAAAATCTGTGATACAGAAGAAATGTGCAGAGAATTCAAATCTGGCTATTCCACTACCTTTTCCACACAGAGTCACACAGTCCAAGCATACTGCGCAAATAGAAATAGAAAGAGAAGTCATGGACACATTCAGGAAGGTGGAAATCAATATTCCCCTCCTTGATGCAATCAAGCAGATTCCCAAGTATGCCAAATTCCTCAAAGAGTTGTGTACTCACAAGAGAAGACTTAAGTGCGAGAAAATAAGCATGGGCAGAAATGTTTCTGCAATGATTCTACCAAGCATGCCACAAAAATGCAAAGATCCTGGAACTTTCACAATTCCTTGCACGATAGGTAACTCCAAATTTGAACATGCAATGCTAGATTTGGGTGCTTCGATTAATGTCATGCCTATGTCAATTTATCAGTCCTTGAACATTGGCACTTTGCAACCTACTGGTATAGTGATTCAATTGGCAAATAGGACCACTGCTCATCCTGCAGGAGTGCTAGAAGATGTATTAGTTCGAGTGAATGAACTAATTTTTCCAGCGGACTTCTATGTCTTGGACATGGAAGATGAGTCTTCAGCAAACCATGCTCCATTAATTCTAGGCAGACCGTTCCTCAAGACCGCCAAGACCAAGATAGATGTGCATCTTGGCACCCTTTCTATGGAGTTTGGCGATGATTTGGTACAGTTTAACATTTTTTATGCCATGAGACATCCCCGGAGGAGCATTCTTTTTTCATATTGATGTGATTGAGATCTTTGGTTGATGATGTTTATCTTTGATTTATATCTTGAATTCCACGATATTGCTTGACTTTCTAGATTCTGTTTCTTGTGATACATGTGTTGCTTGTGATGTTGAGCCATGTGCTTTGCATGTGTTGAGATTAATGCAGTTATAAGTGATGATGTAGCTGCTGACTTGAATGGTACAACATGTGAAAATGAGAGTCAGAAGTATGACGAATTTAGTGTTGCTGAGTTAGTTGTTTCAAATAGCTTGCTGCCTTCCATTGTACAACCTCCCATCCTTAGAGTTGAAGACTTTGCCAGACCATCTTAAATATGCATATTTAGGAGATGGTGAGAAGCTGCCAGTGATTGTTGCTAAGAATCTGCAACCTGAACAAGAAGAAAAATTGCTGCAGGTTTTGAGGCAGAATAAGCAAGCCATCGGATGGACACTTGCAGATCTTCCTGGTATTAGTCCCTCCACATGCATGCATAGGATTTTATTGGAAGAGGATACGAAACCAAGTAAGGCAACCCCAAAGGAGACCGAACCCCTTGATTCTAGATGTGGTGAAGAAGGAAGTGACCAAGCTACTTCAAGTGGCATTATTTATCCCATATCGACGGTAAATGGGTGAGCCTCGTGCGGGTTGTTCCCAAGAAATCGGGGTCACGGTAGTTGAGAATGAGAATAACGAACTTCTACCCACAAGAGTTCGTACGGTTGGCGGGTTTGCATTGATTATAGGCGGCTTAACCAGGCTACCGAAAAAGATCATTTTCCGCTACCTTTCATTGGTCGATGTTGGAGAGGCTAGGCGGCAACTCACATTATTGTTTTCGGATGGATATTCGGTTATTTTCGATTCATATAGCCCCGAAGACCAAGAGAAGACTACTTTCACTTGTCCATTTGGCACATTTGCATACGGGAGGATGCCGTTTGGTCGTGCAATGCTCCTCGGGCACCTTTCAAAGGTGTATGGTAAGTATCTTTTCCGACTTTTTAGAGAATTGCATGGATGTGTTTATGGATGATTTTACTTGTCTATGGTTCTTCCTTTGATGCATGCATGGATAGTCGCTCGGGTTTTACATAGATGCATTGAAACTAACCTTGTTCTGAATTTTGAGAAATGTCATTTCATGGTAGAACAAGGTATAGTTTTAGGACATGTAATATCTAGCAAGGGTATCGAGGTAGATCCCGCAAAAATAAATGTTATTTCATGCTTATCTTACCCCACATGCGTGCGGGAGGTTCGCTTCTTTCCTTGGTCATGCGTTTTCTATAGGCGGTTCATAAAAGATTTCAAGAAAATTGCTCTTCCACTATCCAACTTGCTACAAAAAGAAGTGGAGTTCCATTTTGACCGAGAAATGCAAGGATGCCTTCAATCACTTGAAGCAAGCATTGACCAGTACACCTATCATCCACCACCGGATTGGACACTTCCATTTGAGCTCATGTGTGATGCCTCTAATTATGCTTTGGGAGCTGTTCTTGCACAAAAGGTCGGTAAAATATCTCATGTCATCTCTTATGCTTCAAGAACTTTAGATCCTGCACAAGTCAACTACACCACCACTGAAAAGGAACTTTTAGCAATTGTTTTTGCTTTAGACAAATTTCGTGCTTGGTTCTAGAGTGGTTGTGTTTTCGAGATCATACTGACTCAAGTTTCTCCCGAGAAGCTTGATGCAAAGCCTAGATTGATTAGGTGGATTTTGCTCCTCCAAGAGTTCGATATTGAAATCAGTGATAAAAGTGGAACGGAGAATTTAGTGGCTGATCACCTAAGTCATATTGAAAAGGAGGCAGATACTTTACCTATCCATGATGTCTTCCCTGATGAGCAGCTTTTCAAGCTACAAGGTAACACTCCTTGGTTTGCTGATTTGATAAATTTCTTAGTTGCTGGTGTTTTCCCTGCACATTTTATTAGGGCTCAGATTGATAAATTGAAAAGTGAGTCAAAATATTATGTGTGGGATGACCCTTATCTGTGGAAATTTTGTAGTGACCAAGTCATTAGGAGATGTGTGCCTGATAATGAATTACATTCTATTCTTAGCTTTTGTCATACACTTGCATGTGGCGGTCATTTTGGTCCCCAAAGGACTGCTAGGAAAGTTTTGGAATCTGGATTATATTGGCCCACTCTATTTCATGATGCATATGTGTTTTGTAAATCTTGTGATCAATGCCAAAAAAGGAAACACTTCTCGAAGGAATGAGATGCCCAAAATCCTTATTGTTCGTGAGATTTTTGATGTATGGGGTATTGATTTTATGGGACCCTTTCCTGTTTCTTTTGGTTTTGTTTACATTTTGCTACATTGTTGATTATGTATCCAAGTGGGTGGAGGCGAAAGCTACTCGGACCGATGATTCCAAAGTTGTTGTGGATTTTGTTAGATCACGATTTTCTGCGGGTTTGGAGTTCCAAGGCCATCATCGGTGATCGGGGTTCACATTTTTGTAATCGAAGCATGGAAGCTTTGATGAAAAAGTATGGGGTCTTGCACGAGTTTCTACACCTTACCATCCCCAAACTAATGGGCAAGCCGAGATTTCCAACGGGAGATCAAGCGGATACTCCGGAAAGGCAGTTCAACCTAACGAAAGGATTTGGAGCAAGAGGCTTGAGGATGCTTTATGGGCTTACCGGACTGCTTATAAGACACCAATCGAATGTCTCCGTATCGGATTGTTTTTGAAAAACTCCACTGCCGGTGGAAATTGAGCATCATGCATTCTGGGCAGTGAAAAGGTGCAACTTGGACCTAGATCAAGCAGGTATGGAGAGGAAGCTGCAGCTGCAGCAATTGGAGGAGATCCGCTTGGAGGCTTATGAAAGTTCCAAACTCTATAAGGAGAAGACCAAAGCCTTCCATGATAAGTTGATTCTGAGGAAAACATTTGAGATTGGTCAAAAAGTTCTCCTCTATAACTCCCGCCTCCGACTAATGCCTGGCAAATTAAGGTCTAGATGAGATGGACCATTTATTGTTACTAAGGTTTTTCCTTCTAGTGCTGTTTAGATTAAAAATGAGGTCACTGTCAAAGCTTTCATCGTAAATGGACACCGCCTCAAACAGTATCATGAACTTCCAGAGAATGCAGAAGTGGAGGTGATGAACCTTCTCCATCCGCATTATGAATAAAAAAAAAGAAAAAAAAAAAAAAAAAAAAGAAAAAAAAAAAAAAAAAAAAAAAAAAAAAACAAGCTGTATGCCCGACAATGAGGAAGGTAGTGCCATTCAATTTTGTCACTCGGAAGCAAGTGGAGGTCACTTTTTCTTCAACGACAACAACAGCGAAAATCTTGCAGTATGGATTTTATTGACCCACTTTATTCAAGGTCTGTTACACCTTTTGCAAAAGTTGCGGAAATTGGTCAAAAAGGTTATGCTTTGAGATTATCATCTGCACCTACTCCTTGAAAAATTGAGATCTAGGTGGCGCGGTTCTTTTGCTGTCAAACACGTGTATCCTCTGGGGCCGAAGATATTGAGGATCCTAGGAATGGTAATGCGCTTAAAGTTAATGGACAAAGACTCAACCATTCCCGGAAAACCAAGTTCTTGAGTTCTTTGTGTTGCTTAGGTTAAGTGGCGGATACGGTACTCCGTGACTCTTAAGTCGGTTTATTTTTCACTTTCCCAAAATAACTGAATCCTTCTTCTCCTTCAAAATGGATGTCATTCTTTCAAACCTGAGAAAACATTTTCCTTCTCTTCCTCAAAATGCTCGAGAAAAATCTACAAAGTTCGATGTGAAAGATTGAGACCGTTAATGCACAAAGGTATGCCGAAGATGTACGATGGATAATTGAAGCGAAGGTCCGATTAGCGGTGAGTCCTCAATTTCATTTGACTCATATATGCCCTGGTCTTGGAAGAAGTTCATATTCTAAAAGGAGAAGAGCAAAAAAAGGTTACAAGTCTGTCACAAATGTGGACGATGGAACGTAACAAGCGATGTCGTACTAAGGGGATGGTTTCCGCAAATAGAGAAGATAAAATTTTCTTCATTAAGAATGGACTGAGTAAGGAGTCATTAGATGATATCTTATTGACTCTTGAGACGCATTCTTGTGGATTGGTGCATCGTGAAATTCTTAAATTGTGGAATCTCTTCAAGGATGAAGAACAACGCTACAGTCTTGGGAATCTGACTCTAAAAGACCCTATTTGCCAATTTATAAGAAAATTGGATGGGAAGCTTATCCTCGACTCATAGAAGATGTTTAAGCCGTTACTGGACGTTTAACCAGAGGCAGATGTGAGCCATATCCACAAACAATCTGTACATATCTTCTTCTTCTTCTTCTTCTTCATGTCATCTCTAAAAAAAAAAAACAAAACAAAACAAAACAAAAAAAAAAAAAAAAAAAAAAAAAAAAAAAAAAAAAAACAAAAACAAAAAACAAAAAACAAAAACAAAAAAAAACAAAAAAATGTATACTTCTTAGGGTTGGCTTTGGTAACACACACCGTGAATGGGGAAATGCATGCATCCCGATCCAGCCTTCTTAATTGAAAAACAAAGAAGGTAGATTGTATTCCACATGTGAGGCGACCATCGTATTATGGCCACTTGTCCCTTTTGGGAGCCCTATGTTACGCTGGGTCTTGAATGGATCGAATCTTGGTCAACAATGCTTTGGCACAAAGCCGAAAAGAGCAGACTACCTCCATCCCAATCTTAAGTAACTATACACTCATCTTTCATCAAGTTTTTCTAACAATTTCAAAAAAAAAAAAAAAGGACGTGATGTCTCATGCACTCATGACGCACGCAGTATAAAAGATACGCCATGGAAAGCTGACATACGGTATGTCATCATTTTCTATTTCTTTTATCTTTGTATCATTTTGTTGTATTTTGATTTTTGTACAGATGATCCTTTGAGCAGGGTCCTTCAGGGGTTTCTAGACTTCTTTACCTTGATGGCTTTCTTGAAGTCAAAAAAAAAAAAAGAAAAAAAAAGAAAAAGAAAAAAAAAGAAAAAGAAAAAAGGATTCTGTGTTTCTTAATTTCAACCTTTTCTGACAACAGCCAACCTACCCTTATAGGTGTAATTATTCCCCTTTCCATTCTTTTTCTTATTTAAACACTCCATTTTCCTTCAACTCGAGACACTCAAAGGGAGGAAGAGTATAGAATGGGGGCTTCTATTCGTAACCTCAAAAATATCTGTGTTTTTGTGGGTCGAGTTATGGGAAGGGATTAGAGTTTGTAAATGCAGCTAGCACTCTTGGTCGATCACTTGCTTTGTGAGGAATATTCATCTTGTATATGGGGAGGTTGTCGTGGGTTAATGGGGCTATATCACTTGCTGCATATGTAAGAGGCAATCGGAGTTTTAGGTGTCATTCCTGAACCTTTAGCTCAAAAAACATCAATGGAAAGACAATTGGAGAGGAACTTAAAGTATCATCAATGCATGAACGCATGAAGATAATGCTTGAAAACTCTGATGCATTCATTGCATTACCAGGTGATTTTGGTACTTTGGAAGAGATTTTTCAAATTGTCTCTTGGGCTGAACTGAACATCCACCATAAACCCATTGGTTTGTTGAATGTTAATAATTTCTTTGATCTTTTGTTATTTTTTCTTGACAAAGCTGTGGAATAGAAATTTATCACTCCTTCGGCAAGACAACTTCTTATCTCTGCCTCCACTATTGATGAGCTCATTGATAAATTAGAAGCTTTTGAGTATGTACCTGATAAGGTATTAGCTCAGATAAATTGGTCAACAGAAGCAAAGGAAGTAACAAGAAACAAAAGCCCGATCTGACACTTTCTCTTTAATGGGTTTGATTTTATTAAAAAAAAAAATTTGTTGTTTTGTTTGGAAAGTATGATATGATTGTCATGGACTTATTAAACCAATTAGTGATGGCGAGTAAGGAGTAATTTTACTCTTGAGACGCATCTTAATTGGTGGCGAGTAAGGAGTTTTTTAGGTAGTAATTAATTAGTATTAAATTGTGGAAGTACTAACGTTTTCTTGTTTGATTTCTTTTCGTGTCGATGCGTAATCGACGGTGTGCTTCTTTTACGCTTGGCGTTGATTCACTCCTCATCGGTTGTGTTGCTCTTTTCTTTCCGTTTATTTATCACTTTCACATTGAGGACAATGTCTATATTAAGTGTGGGGAAGAGATTTTAGCAAGTTTCTTTTTTGTTAAAAAAAAAAAAAGAAAGGGTTCATTGCATGATTGAATAACTTTTCTCCCTTCTTGAACTGATATGCTTGGAGATGGATGATTGAATTGATGAATTGAGTTTGATGGATGCATACCTTGTGAGATTTTGAGCCTAATGGATGGATTTAACATTTATGCCATTCTCTTCTTTCTTGTGTGATTTTCACTCATGTTAATGACCACTCTAGAACTTGCTTTGATTCTTTTTGAGGCTACATTTCACTTGCATGCATGAACATGATTGAGGCCCTCTTTCTTAATTAGCTAGTTTAACCAAATAGCCAACCTTGTTTTCAATATGATATCAAGCACTCTTTTGACTTCTTGAAAATTCTCTGATTCCTGCCAACCTTGTATATTTTCTTTTGCTTAACCCCTTTGAGCTTATTTGACCATTCCTTGTTTCTAGCTCATTATGTGCCTTAAATGAGAAATCGTGTTCTTACTTTACCTTAGGGAATAAAAGAACATTAGCTTGGTTAATGGATGAGTTTTTGAACAAGTGTGGGGGTGTGTGTATACAAAATGGTTGTTGAAAAAGAAAAGAGTGCCCAAAAAAAAAAAAAAAATGTATGTACATAGTTATGTTCATATATATAAAAAAAAAGAAAAAAAAAAAAAAAAAAAGAAAAAAAAAAAAGTCAAGTGATTAAAAAAAAAAAGGATTGGGAAATGAATATGTAAAGGGATATACACTAGAGTTGGGATGAACTTTTATCTTGTTATTTGAACTCACTCTCATTTGCTTTTATTCTCTTTAGTATTTATCTTCTCATATCCATTTTATCCTCTCCTGTTACCTTGACCTCACTACAACCTTGAATAAAGTCCTCATGATTTGTGTGTGCATGTGTTTTGAGTAGTGGAGAAGTAGAAGATAAGCAAGCTTATGGTAGTGCAATTTTCATGGGTTGAATTGAGTGAAATACCTACCTTTTAAACACTTGAGAGATTGAGAGCGAATCTTGTGAAGATCTATCATTCTCGATTCATGTTGAAGATACCTTGCTTGTTGGTTTGAGATGTGGAGAATTGTTAACTCATGAATGTTTTGATCCCTTGAACCTTTGGTTGTTCTTCTTGATTGTAAAATTTTGGTCTTGAGTTTTGCCTTATGTCCTTGTTTTGGTCTTGAGTGTAAAAAGCTAAGTGTGGGAGAATTTGATAATCACATATTTTATTCATTAAGAAACCCTTATGTTTAGTCATTTACACTCTCCATATTCTTAATTGATTGAGTTTGGTATGATTTTGTGAGTTTGAGCTCAAATTGGTCCTAATTGAATATTTCCAGCATTATTGGGATTTGACACTGTTTCTGTATTTTGGCCATAACTTGAGTTCCTAATATTTGATGAACATGAATTTTACCTTGTAGGAAAGCTAAGAGGAAGCTCTACAACTTTGATGAAGAGCTCGAAGTCTGATTCAGATGTCTAAGGGACCTAAGTTTACATGGAAGTCAGAATACGGGTTCTGTCAGTAGAATCCGAACAGTGTGCACTCATAAAATCATATCTCAAGATGTAATAATGGAGATGGGCTGAAATTTGGATAGTGGATAGTCAAGATCCAAATAAACAACTTTCATGAAGAACACATTTTGAGAAAAAGAAGTCTAGTAGGTCATTTTGAGCTTGCAAGTCGGAACAGAGGTGCTGAAGTTGGGTTTGAGCAACCTACGGTATTTGGGACATATCTTGGGCTTAAGGAAGCCAAATTGGACAAACCAGCTATCCATTTTATAGCCAAGACAAGGATCTACAACTTTCATGAAGAACACTTTTCGTGGTTCTGAAGTATAGTGGGTCGTTTTTGGCTTCCAAGTCAGACACGAAATTTTCGTCCTTAACCATCCACTCATCCATCCACTAATCCACTCATCCATCCACTAATCCACTCATCCACTCATCCACTCATCCACTCATCCACTCATCCACTAACTCACCCACTCATCCACTCATACACTAATCCAACCACTTAACCACTCCACCCACTCATCCACTAATCCATCCACTCATCCATCCACTCACCCACTTCATGTCCATAATTTCATGTCCATAATTTCCCACTCACCAAAAGTCCTTTGGCATTTTTCACTAATTCAACCACTCAACCATTCCACTCACTAATCCACTAAACTAATCCACTAAACCAACCCACTAATCCATCCACTCAAACACTCCACTCACTCATCCACTCATCCACCCACTTCCCTTTGTCATTTTGTTACCTTAGACTTCTATAAAAGGCACCATTTATCATGAACAACATGTAATTCTCCTTCATTTCTCTCTAAGTTTCTTCTTGCTTCTTCATAGTTTCTCATAGTTTTGTATATTTTGATGCTCCCCTTCATGGTAATGGAGGGCTAAGCTACTTTGGGTCAATTTAGAACTCTTGAAGAGATTGTGGTTTGGATTCTTGAGACTTTGGTTATGCATTGTATTTGATTTGTAATTGAATTCCTCTTTTCTTCTTCTTCTTCTTCTTCTTCTTGATCTTGAATGCATGAATGGTGATTCTATTTATGTTGATCTGATTTGATCTTGGTTTAAGATTGAGATTTGTGATGAAACTTAGAACTAATTGATCTAAACTAATCACATAAATGAAGATTGAGATTTGTGATGAAACTTAGAAGCTGATTGATCTAAATTAATCACGGAATTGAAGAGGTTAGGTTATTACGATTTGTGCCTAAGTTAATTGAATTCGGTACTTGAAATTAACATAGATTTTCATGAATGGTGCGATTGCGGATTTGTGTTTATCACTTGTTAATTGAATTCTAGACGATCGTCTAGTATGAATTCTGGATTTGATCTTTGAGATCTCGGTTAGATCCAAATTAACAATTCAATTGCGCTTCAAGTGTTTTATGAAGGGTCTATGATTGAATCCACCCAATCTTGGATAGGTTTCTAAATTGACTACTCTTTAATTGTTATTTCTTCCTTTAATTTTGTTAAGTGCGATCTTAAACTGTCAAACCCCCCTTTTTTGCTAACTTTCACTTGATTTGATCAAATTGCATTTACGATCCTTGAGGAGATGATCCGGTGTTGTCACTGTGCTACAAGCTTAGGTAATAACTTTGGTTATAATTTTGACTGAGTTCGGCGCTCGTCAGTAACCCTTTCGTCAAAGGGCCAGTAATCATAAAGTCGGTGTTAGCATGCTCTATTGACACTCTATGTTTGTGAACTTCTTCTTTAACGACAAAGTATTTCAATTCCATATGATTAGCATCTTTAGAATACTTGTCATTTTTTTTTACAAAAGAAGATTGTTGTAGACAATAAACTTTAGCGACTTAGTAATACTGTCGATAATTTCAAGTCCTAAATAAAACTCTGCAACCATAATTCATTAATAATGGCCTCAAAGTATGCCATAACATTAATTTGTCCCCTTTCTTAATTGGAACCATACATGCTGGTCATTTATCCATTTTCTATATCTTTATTGATATAGGCTTTTCGGAGATAAATCCAACAATTCTTGTGATCTGTTACGAAATATTTCTACTCCAATCACATAACTTACTTCTCCCATATCTTTTTATTTTAAAGTTATTAGAGAGAAACTTCTTAATCTCACTTAATAGACCAAGATCATTAGTTGCATGCAAGATGTCATCAACATACAGAATCAGAAAGATAAACTTACTCTCACTAACCTTCAGATATTTACACTGATCGATAGTGTCTTCCTTAAATCTGAAGGATACAACATTATCATTGAACTTGAGATACCATTTCCAGAAAACTTGCTTAAGTTTGTATGTTGAATTCATAAGTTTACACACCATGTATTCCTTCCCCTCAACTAAAAAACCCATTTAGAAATGTTGTTTTCACATCCATTTGATGTAGCTCTAGATCATAATGAGCTACTAATGTTATGGTAATTCTGAAATAATTTTTCTTGGAAACTGGTGAAAATGTTTTCTTATAGTCAATGTCATCCTTTTGAGTAAAACCTTTGGCAACAAGACGGGCCTTGTAGCATTCAAAGTTGCCATGAGAGTCATACTTAGTCTTAAAGACTCATTTACACCAAACTCTCTTGCACCATTCAGGTAATTTCACAAGATCCCATACACCATTATGTTCCATTGATTTAAGCTCATCTTTCATGACATCTAATTATATATCAGCATTGTCACTATTAATGGCTTATGAAAACGAAACGGTATCATTTTCATTAATTTCCAAGTTATTTTCTGACTCTTCTAGATACACCACATAATTATTTGAAATTGTAGATCTCTTTTCTCTTTGAGATCTTCTTAATGCTATATCTTGTGGTTGTTATGCAGTTCAACAACATGAAGAACAACAATTTCATAAGTATGAGCACAAGTCAAAGGAACTTGTACTCTCTAACTTCCTTAATTTTCACATTTCGTGAAGCTTTACTCCCACTGGTTTCACTATTCTCAATGAACTGGACATTTCTAGTTTCAACAATTCTTCCATAATACTCACCACCTCTATATGACCTTATGATTTTTACCTTTCTTTTCAATTGCCTTTCAACATTATTTACATAAATTTCTAATGCATTCACTGCTTGTGATTTCTCATGCAGTAAATAGACATATCTATATATAACGTGAATAATCATCAATAAAGGTGAAAAAGTACTTTTCTTTACCAAAAGAATTGATCAAAGGATCTACATATATTGGTGTGTACAATTTCAATAAGCTGAGTACTCTTTGTGGCACCTTTCTTTATGTGTTTTGTTTATTTTTCCTTAATGCAATCTACACAAATATTAAGATCAGTGAAATCCAAATCTGGAAGGATGTCATTCTTTACCAACCTTTCCATTCTTTCTTTGGAAATGTTACCCAAACGTTTATGCCACAGTAGGCAGAATGTTCATTCACTAAACTACGTTTAGTACCAATATTATGATGCAAGGTCATAAGAGTTTCAACATATAAATTATCAAGATTCAATTTATATAAACCATCATAAAGTATACCAGAATTAATTATATAGGTATGCTTATATAAAATAAAACATTCATTACCAAACTTAAAAGAGTATCCAACAATATTAAGTTTAGACAAAGAAACTAAATTTCTAAAAATACTAAGTACATAAAAAGTTTCAAATAAATCTAAATGATGTCCAATGTTTAGGATTAAACGATAAGTCCCGACACCTTCCACTGTAACCTTCACTCTATTTCCCATGAAGACGAACTTCTCATTCGGGCTTATGGATTTGGATTGTAAAGAATCCTTGCATTGTATTACAAATATGAGTTGTACATCTAGAATCAATCCACCAAGTATTATGGGAAACTTCAGTTAAATTTGATTCGAAACATACATAAGCTTTCTTTTCAGTTCCTTGATGATTCACATAATGGATAAAGTAATTTCCTTGATTCTTAAGTCTGGTTTCTTCCTGAACTAACATACTGTGCAATTAATATATATTCCATTTGTCTTTTATGATATTATAGTTCATGTAGAATGTACCATACTCAAGCAATAATGAGTTTAGAATGAACTGCACAAGGAAATTATCATCCACTTCCATTCCTAATTACTTAAGTGTTGCTGCAATGTTTGTCATTTCATTGACATGCTCATGCATAATACGAGAACCATCAAATTTTATGGTGGTTAAAGTACTCATTAATATCCCAGCAAGAGACTTATTAGTAGTTTGAGAGTGATCTTCCACAAACTTCATCATTTCTTTAGCATTCTCAATTTTAGGAAGAGCTTACTTAATATTGTTAGTCATACTCATCCGCATGTACATCAGACTCAATCTGTTGGATCTTTCCTAATTTTTTTTATAATGAACTTTCTTTTCATCAATGCTTAAAGCAGTAATAGCATCTGATTTCTCCACTCGAAGAGCCAAATCCAAATCCATTATCCTAGGATAAAACTGGACTTGCTCACCCCATTCAAAGAAATTAAGTCCATTAAAAATTGGAACAGATGAGAGATGCAAGTGCATAGCAATAGGTACTGTAATGATCACATGTCTGACATTAATACTTTGAGTCAAAAATTTAACATACGATATAGATTCAGACAGCAAATCACTTAAGCATCTAATGTATATCAATGTTCTCCTTTGAGTGATCGATCAACATACAATAATAAACATAATGATGCTAATAAATTTAATATTATTTAGCAATGATATATGCACTAACTAGAAATATTTATTATCTTTAGATTTATAAATAAAATTAATAGTGCACTTACATTACCAATCATGTCCATTTATTATAAGGACAACTAATCAACCTTTGTGCGATCCATAAATGCCTTATAACAATAAACTTCAATTTATCCATACATAAGTAGTCATTATGTCATTTATAGCATCTATTCTATGGGTAATTAAAAAAAATAACTTTCATATAATTTAGAATTAAATCAACTTAAAGATTCGACCACTTTGCTGATTAACAAATCTATCATACATTAATTCCAAATTGATAACATACTGCGTATTCTTTAAAATAACTTTAATACAATTTGATATTAAATCAACTTAAAGATTCGATCACTTTAATAATTAACAAATCTCACATAATACTATCCCAACTTGATAGTATTATGCATAAAAATCGAATATTGCATATTTTTAAAAAATAACTTTTATATAATTTGATATTAAATCAATTTAAAGATTTAATCACTTTGATCATTAACAAATCTCATATGATATCATCCCAAATTAATAATATTATACATAAAATTCAATATGCCATTAAAAAAATATTCGTTGATTTATTGCAATCAATATCCCACATTAATTTATTGTTGCAATCATTAAAACAGCAAGTCGTTGATATAATTATCCGGAACAATCACTTATAATTATAATATAATAAAACTTACTTTATCCAGACAATAAACAATAACCCCCCATTTAACAATCACGTTCTTTCACCATACAGTGAAATTCCATGTGAACAAAAAAAAAAAAGGATCATGCTATGGCTTTACAATCTTTCACGATTCACGACTTTATCCAAGAAAATTTATTATACAATTATGCTTAACAATTCATAATTAGAGTCAATAATAAATCAGAAAATTAACTCACATAAAGCAGTAGAATAACATAATAAAATTACTAATTTTTACAATTAGGATTCATACAAATTGAAAAAAAATAGTCATCATCAATAAAGAATCATAAATTTTATAACCTTACTCTCTAATACCACATGATAGTTTATGAGTTTTCTAATAATCTTAATATAAAAAATTACTATTCAAACATATAAAGATTTTAGAATTTATGATTCCCACAAATAAAAGTGCAAGAAAATACTAATATTTATCTATGAATAGTTGGTAGGCTGTATTCCAAGAGCGTTAAAAAGATCTCAAAACTCATTTTCTATTTCTTTGCCTTTTCTTTATACTTCTTTTACTTTAGTGATGGTGAGCAAAGAAGAACCCTGACAGCCAAGAACAGACTTAGAGTTTTGCACAGAAACTATTCCTTAAATACTGCTAACTTCCATTAAGTTAACAGTTACTATAATTAAAAAAACTATCATATCCCTTTTACTCAATAAAAATTTAACCTATTAACTTAATTTAACTATTTATTAAACTAATAATATAAATCACAAACTCATCACATGAGACATTAATCTAACATTAAGCACATTCGATCAAATGAAAAAAAGGGCACTGAGGATATATTATGATGCAAAAACAAACAATTGCCTTACACATAAGCACGTAATTCTTTCAAGTCTAACAGTCTATGATCTGAATTGTATATCAACACATAAACGGAAAAAGACTACAATGACACTCGAAGCAATTTGCAGATCATGGACAACTTCATCATAATTGTCCTAAATAAGTAAATATTCTTATCAAATGCCCTTCAAGTGCAAGCACAGTCATTTTCCAAACAAAAAACATATGTAAAATATGGCCTCAGAACCTTAAATCAAAATTCTCCATTAAACCTTGGTTCTGTTATCTATATGTGAAATTTTCTCAAGTAGTGTTCCTATTAAACATCTCTAGGTTCTCTCTAGCTAGGAATGAAAATAGGTCAGGCTGCCTGTCAAGGGCCTATGGTCTGGTCTGACCTGTTTACTAAATAAGTTAGGCTGAAACATTTTTAAAAGTCTGTTTAACTAAAAAGACTAGGTCTCAGGCCATCTAATAGGCCTTTTAAGCTGACAGATTTCGACTTTGACTTATTTAACTATATATAATATATATTATTATAATAATTATAAATTATAATTATAATTATTAATTTATTATAATATATTAATATATATTTTTAATTAAATTTTAATAAAAGTCAATAACTAAAACTTAAGTTAGTAAGTTATAATAGAAATAATATATTTATTAATTTATTAATACATTTAATGTAATATATTTATTAGAATGAAAATAATAATAATAAGTTAACACTCACCTCTTACTTTTATAGATGCTCACTACTTTTTTGTTCTGATCTTTAGTCGATGTGAGACTTTAAGATATATATGCCTCTAATAATTTTGTAACTTAATATATCTCCAAGTCCCACATCGACGAAAGACTAGAGTAAGAAAGTGGTGAACATCTATAAAATTAGAAGGTGAGTGTTAAGTTATAACAAAGGTCTATTGGCCTTAAGTAGACCCATTATTCTATTTCAAGGCTTAGGTCTGTTAGCCTATGTAAATGCAAGTTAGCCTATTTAAAAGTAGGTTTGTTAGTTTATTTAAAGGCCTCATTGCAAAATAGGCCTTTAAATAGACTTTTAGGCCAGACCAGACTTTTAAAAAGATTAAGTCATACCTTAAAAATTAGCCTATTACAGGCTCACATGGCAGACTCAGGCCTTATAATTGGGATACATGCCAGGCTTGTTTAAGGCAAAGCATGGTCTGACCTGACCTGTTTCCACCCCTATCTCTAGCTGAAGCAGAGTTTTGACTATTCATTATAGTTGACTGTTGCAAAGGTCCTCCCTGACCTTGGCTCCAGTTCTGTCTTTGAAGAGGGTTTCTCTTTTCAACCTACATTGTCTCCTGGCGCCTGTCATGCCGTGGCCGAGGTCTACTCCTACTCGGTTGCCTTTCAAAATATCTATATTGTGGCCTAGGGATTAATTTCCCTTCAACAAATAAATCACCTGAAATTCATCAAGACAACCAAAATTAAAAAACAAAAAAATGAACCAACAATTAACTAAGCCCATATTTATTTCAAGCTCCACCACTCACCTCCATAATCCTTGTTGGGAACATCAAGATAAGAATCTGGCAGTACCCAAAGAACTCCAGGCAACTCTATTAAGGTAGAAAAAATGGCACAACAATCAAGCATACCCAATTATCCAGAATGACATGCTTATAAATATGTTGTGCTAATTGTCATCTAGATCCCAAAAGTCACATGATAACTCTATGGAATGTAGTTATTTGCGTCATATCTCTATGCATTATTGATTGCTTTGTCCTTGTTGTCATGCATTATTGGAAGGCTTAAGCCTCATTTTCATATAAAATCCACATTGAGGTCTTCCTTCTAATCTTGTTAAAATTCTTCCTAATCTGTGATTAGATTGAGTTAGATTGCATTTGTATTTGACTGGTTGATTTCTCAATCGCAGGATGAGCCTAAAAGAACCAACTTGATGCAAGCCAAGGTCCTGCATTAGAAGAGAAATCACAAGACAAGCTCCAGTGGTTCACACCGCGGTGCTAGCATGTTTACGTCGCGACGTTCTGCTCTCTGCTAGTGCACCCTGATAACCTGAGGCTTTAACGCCACGGTGCAAGGAAGTGAACGCCGCGGCGCTGGTGACCTAATTTTTGGGCGTCGTGATACGTGTTGTGTAACACCGCGATGTGAAGAGCGAAATTTGTGGGCCTATAAATACTTTGTACGTAAATTTCAGCTCTCTTTCTTTCTCGGTCTCTCTGCTTTCTCTTTGAGAACTTTTATTTTACTCTTTTAGCTTTGATCTTTTGGAGAACCGACAACCAGATATTCATTTATGGGCTGAAAGAGAGTTGAAGGAGCCAAGATTGGAGGTCCCCTTCATCTTGGAAGAAGATTCAAGTTTCAAGGCTCACCCCATTGGGCTTCATTTTCTGTTTCTTCTTATTTCTCTCTTCCCTTTATCTTGAATATGAATTTTTGTAATACATTTTCGTATTCAATGATTATCTAAGCTGTGTTAGGGTATTCTTTGGATCACCCTAAGAATATTGACTGATTTGTACTCTTTTGAGTTTATATAAATGATTTGGATTTTGTTCTTTCATATGGTGTTTAATGCTCTTACTTGCTTGATCAGCATTTAAGTAATTTGATGAAATCTAATGAGTATAGACATAGGACTTTGGGTTTTAGATCATACATATGGTAGATGCATGTTCGATTTCATTCCAATGGCAGGATAGATTGATTCGTTAATAGGATAGACATTAATAACAATGTATTTTATTCAATTTATAATTCTCTCACTAGGCTTCTTAAGGTTCAATTTGACTTAATTAAGTTGATTTTGTCACATTTTATGAAATTAAGCTTAATTAGATCATTAAAGAATTATTGCTTGAATTACATTAATTTAGGTGATTGCATTTTTAAGTAAAATGGCCACAATTTGAGTTACAATTATCTGATTAATGTGATTCTAGTCTTGTTGGAAATTTAAGATAATTCTCTAATAACTATTCACTTGATAGCAAGAGTCACATTGATACCAATATATTTCATTCATTGTATAATCTTCTCACTTAGCTTTTTTAGTAAAATGGCTATAATTTGACTTACAAATATCCGATGGATATGATTTTGGTTTTGTTTTAAAGCTAAGATAAATTTCTACAACTTTCATGAGACCTTAAGACCCGAAACACATGTTTGGATAACTCAAATTGGAGTTGAAGTAAAATATAGAGTTCTGAACTTGACAGTTTGACCTATGCGTACTCATCAGATCATATTTTGAGTTATAGGAGAGCTTTGGGAATGAAACCAGTGCCATTTGAAAGTTAAGACCTAAATCTACAACTTTCATAAAGAACACAAGAGCCTAATCGAAAGTCTTGAAGGTGATATTGGGCTTGGAAGTTAGAACAGAGGAGCTGAAGTTGAGCCTGACCCATGAGCAGTAATTGGGCCATATCTTGAGTTGTTTGTGATGGATTTGGATGAAATCGACGGCTCTGGAAAGCTAAGATAATTTTTTAGAACTTTCATGAAGACCACTTGATGAGGAAATGACGCATGCCATGAGGTCAAAGCAGAAACATTTCAGAGACAAGAATCTTTATAATTTCAGCTCATTCATCATCATCAAGCAACTATTTTGGCATTTACTTCTCATCATCAAACAACTCCATTGTCTTCTTGTACTCGTTGAGCTCTATAAAAGGGAGCTTGGGTGCTCATTCAGATCATCTTTGATTTTAGTTTAGGGATCTGTTGATAATTTCAGTATTTTGAATGCCTTATAGTTGATCTAATTAGATTCTATATGTGCTCAATTGATAACATTTACATGAGTTCATGATATTTACCTTAATTGGAACCTTATTGTGAAACTTTGCCTAAATGTGTTCATAACCACTCATAATTGAATTGCGCTTTTCAGGAAACCCTTGAGTGTTGGAGTCCATTAGCCTTAAACTAGGCTTGCTATCCATGTGAAGGAAGAGCCAATGATTCATGTAAATCAATACCACCTCTTGAAGTAAGGGAAGAAGAGTGTTTATTGACAATTCTAGCTGAAGTTGAAGAAAATCAATAATACGGCTCGTGTCATAAGACACGGGGTAACCCGTGTACTCTTCTGGTACCACAAGAAGCCTCCAGCCATGAATTTGCCCAACACGGCCCATGTCATATGACATGGGGTAGGCCGTGTACATCTCTGACATGACAAGGGAATCCAGTTTGAGCTTTGATTAACAACACGGCTTGTGTCATATGACACAGGGTTGGCCGTGTATCTCTCTGGTATCTTAAGATGATTCAATGCTGAGATAATTCGACAACAAGACCCGTGTCATCAGACACGAGGTGTGCCGTGTAGTTCTTTGAGTTCTGAAATACCTGAATTTGTGAGGGCAGAGTCAGACACGGGATAGGCCGTGTCAAATGACACGGCCCGTCTCTGCGTATCAGAAACTTAATTTCGAATTTTGAGGCAAAATTAGGGGTCCAAAGGTATAAATATGATTGGCTAAGACTCACAAAAGGGTTTTGAACTAAAAGCCGTCAAAGAAGAGATGAGAATTCAAGAAACAATAGAACGAAAGATTTGATTGAAGATTGGAGACTCGGGTTCGAGCAATCGGAGATCGATTAACCTCACTCATTGAAAACTAGTTTGATCTTCATTTTTCTTTCGTTCTTTCATTCTTGACTATGTTTCTATTTCATTTTTATTTTGATTTTGAATTCGCCATGTGCGGCTAAACTCCTATTTGGTTAATGGAGGATGAAACTCTAGTTTTGGTTATGTAAACTCTGCATATTCCTTTATTTCAATACAATTGTGTTTTTATTCATATGTTTCTGATCTCAATTCAATATAAAGGTTTTATATTCTTGCCAATTTTGAAAGTGGTAAACTAAGATTGTTATGCGCGGTTGCGGTGGTAGGACTAGTGGAACATATGATCTAAGCAATTTAATCCTGGTGTGTGATTGAATCTTAGTGTAATTAGTTTTCTATTTCTTAATGTGATCATTGGATAGATATAAGAGTGATTGTTTTATAGCTAATTAGTGGTTAGAGTTAGTTTGAGCGGTTGCTAAATTAACCAATACTTAAGAAAAACAGAGATTAATCTCACAATTGCGTAAAAACATAATTGATCATATTGATATACAGGTTATGTGGGTTTGCATGATCATACAAACCTAGTAGTGAATTCTATCTCTTAACCAATATTCTCAAATTAGGAATTCAAATCGTACTTATTTTGCTATTGTTTTATCTCTAGTTTCTGTTCTAGCTTGAATTAACAAAACCCCATTTTTATTATTTATTGTCATTTAGAGTTTAAATTAGGATTAAGTTAATAGTGTGAATTGAGTTAGTTCTCTGTGAATCGACCCTTGCTAACTACAACTGGTTGCAAGGTTTTTATAATTTTGGTGGGACTTGGCAACTGTTTCTAATATCAATTTTAATTCACAATCTAAACACCACACCCTTTAGTTTATGCTATTGTATTATTTGTTTCTCTTGTTAAAGTTTTCTTTGTTCTAAATTGAAATTATGTTCATCTTTTTCTTCTTCTCTCTTTCTTTCTTCTTATCTATGAGTAATTAATTTTCATTTTGTTTGAGTGAAATGGTGAAGCTTTTGGTAATATGTTGATATTAGATTAATTTCCTTCTTGTGCTTAAATGATATATTTTTAAGTGATCATTATATGTGTTGTATGTTATTTCCAATCAATTTAGAAACCCTTCTTGTATATTGAAGAACTTGATTCATTGTAGACAAGACGTTGGTACAGTGGATGCTTGAGATCATTTACAAGTATTGGTGGATAATTAAAGGAATCATAATATGATTACATGTATAATCTAAATTGAACTTTGAATGTTAAATCTTCTAATTGGAACCTCCATTATGTGTGATTTCAATTGAGTTATAAAAAGAAATAATCTTGTCTTTAATTTATTACCAAGAGTGGATCTCCTAACCCAAGCAAATTCTTTTCATCTGTGAACAACTTTTATCACTTTTAGTATTGTGACAAACTTGCTCCTTACCTCAAATAATTTTTTATTCATCAATTCCCTGTGGATCGACCTTGGACTCCCGAGAATTTACTACTTAAAACAACCTGCACTTGGGTTTGAAACTTTTAATTTCCCATCAGACATATACCTCTTAGTCATGTATAATCATAGTTTAGAATTAATCTTAATACTTGTTGTTTGCTCCCATTCTCATGGACGCATTATGAACTAGGTAAACGACATAGACGTTTGACTAAGTTAATGTATCAGACTAACCTAATCTAATCGTTTGTATTGCTTGAAATGGTTGTATTTTGTCAATTGAAGTAGGGGGTGAAAAAAGATCCCTTATTCTCTCAACTATATCTTTATCTTTTTTTTATGCTTTGTAATTTAATTAATCAACCCATTTTCCAATTTATGTTTGCTTGAATAGAATTACTTAAACTGTAGGTCAATATTTAGCATTAGAAAGTAACCATATTCCATGTAGGAACAATCTCTACTCATCATTTTTATTACTTGAGCGACCCGTGCACTTTTGTTTTGAAATGAAGAAATTATGACCATTTAAAGTCAGTTTTAAAAAACAATCAAGTTTGAGTTTTGAAAAACTGACCTTTAGTCACTCTTTTGATCATAACTTTCAAATTACTTCAATTTTTGTTTTGAAACTTGTTTCATTTGAAAATAGACTTAAAGATCTTTCCAATGACTGGTCATTTGCTTTAATCGGATAAGAAATGAAGAAGTTATGACCTTTTAAAGTCAGTTTTCAAAACCAGAAATGCTGTAATCGATTACACAAGTCTTGTAATCGATTACAACGTTGACAGAAGCCGTGTAGTCGATTACCAGAAGTGTGTAATCGATTACCAAGTGCCCAGAAACGTTTCTAACGGCTATAAACGGCTAGTTTTCATAAAAAAATCATTTCTAAACACTACTAACGACTATTTTATCACTTGGGCTCGATATATAAGTGTTGTATGAAGCTTATACACCTCTTGAACACTTGATTTGATCCTTGAATCACCAAAATCATATTTTGAGCTCTTTCTTGCAAAATTCTTCTATTCCTTTGTTCTTCAATTTGTATTATCCACTCTTGAAAGAGTTTTCTATCATCTATACTTTGTTCTTCAAGTTGTATATCTACTCTTGTGAGAGTTTCATTCTATCAACTTTGATTGCTTTGTAAGAGAGGGTGAGGTATCCCTCCAAATTGTAAAGGGTGAGGCATCCCTGTGTTTGAAGAGACTCAAGCTCAAGGGTGAGGCATCCCAAGGAGTTGAGTGCTCAAGTTTGTAAAGGTCATCAAGCACCTGTGAAGCTTGAAGAATTGGAGGCTCTAGCACAAGGGTGAGGTATCCCAAAGTGTGAGGAGTGCTCTTGTTTGTACAAAGGTTTTCCTAGCACCCGTAAAGTCTAGGAGATAGTGAAGAAAATCTCAAGTTAAGCTTGGGGACTGGATGTAGGCCACAAGTGGTTAGTGGCTGAACCAGGATAAATTCTTGAGTTTGATTCTCTCTTCCCTACACTCTTTAATTTCAGTATTTAGTGTAGTAAATTTATCTATTGCATATCTTGTCATCTTGGTGATTTGATTCTATGAACTTAATATCTAGCTTATTTGCTTAATTTATCATATATCCTAAGTTGTATTTGAGTAATTTATAATAGTTGTACCTTTGTTGTGCATGTTCCGCTGCATTTATTACTTGAGTGATTCAAAATGATTAATTTCTCAAAGTTGCATTAAAATTTGTAATCACCCAATTCACCCCCCTCTTGGGTGATGGTTGCCATGACTAACATTTACAAGTATTGGTGGATAATTAAAGGAATCATAATATGATTGCATGTATAATCTAAATTGAACTTTGAATGTTAAATCTTCCAATTGGAACCTCCATTATGTGTGATTTCAATTGAGTTATAAAAAGAAATAATCTTGTCTTTAATTTATTATCCAGAGTGGATCTCCTAACCCAAGCAAATCCTTTTCATCTGTGAATAACTTTTATCAGTTTTAGTATTGTGACAAACTTGCTCCTTACCTCAAATAATTTTTTATTCATCAATTCCCTGTGGATCGACCTTGGACTCCCGAGAATTTACTACTTAAAACAACCTGCACTTGGGTTTGAAACTTTTAATTTCCCATCAGACATATACCTCTTAGTCATGTATAATCATAGTTTAGAATCAATCTTAATACTTGTTGTTTTCTCCCATTCTCATGGACGCATTATGAACTAGGTAAACGACATAGACTTTTGACTAAGTTAATTTATCAGACTAACCTAATCTAATCGTTTGTATTGCTTGAAATGGTTGCATTTTGTCAATTGAAGTAGGGGGTGAAAAAAGATCCATTATTCTCTCAACCATATCTTTATCTTTTTTTTATGCTTTGTAATTTAATTAATCAACCCATTTTCCAATTTATGTTTGCTTGAATAGAATTACTTAAACTGTAGGTCAATATTTAGCATTAGAAAATAACCATATTCCATGTAGAAACGATCTCTACTCATCATTTTTATTACTTGAGCGACCCGTGCACTTACAGTTAACAAAATGAGTTACCCACCAACAAGGTTGGCATAATTCCGGTCCCATATCACACCAATGACAAATTAAGTTGATTATATAGGGAAAAAAAGAACAATAAAAAGAAAATTTCAAAGACATCCTGTAAAATTAAGGCCCCAACTCCAAAATATAAACCTCCATCATTGTCCATATAGTGGTAAGATTCTAATAAAAAATATTGTAGCACAACATCAATCACAATAAAACCTTAATTACTAGTCACAACAAGCAAGAATTCAAATAAGCTAATTTCATGAAGCAACCAAAAATTTGAAGCAAAATGAAGGATAAAAGAGAAAGCCCTTTAAATGGTTTGTTCCAGAGAAAAAAAGTAATAAATCATCGCCTTTGACTTTATAAGAAAGCTCTTCTGAAATAAGGGCACCAAAACCTGTATATGTAACGATGGAAACATAGTATATCTTCTTTTTAGCCTCTTCCTCACTACCAAAAAAGGCCTCTTTTAGTAGAAATTAGAAAAGAAGTGTGGTAATTAGAAAAGAACAAGTGAAAGCAATAGAACCTCCCGATAACTTGGGCCAGGGTTTTGACGTAGGTGTTGACCATTTCATCGTCGGAGGGTTTGGGGTTATCGGGGAACTCCATGACGATGAGCCAGTGCTCGTAGTCGCAACCATCGAGAAGAATTGTCTCCTTCGGGGGACAATTGGTCCAATTTTGGGACGGGTCGTTCAGGGGCGAGTAACCTAAACTGGATAATTTAGGGCGAATCGGGAGTTTCACTGAGTCAAGGAGGGGTAGGGTTTGTTTGGTGGTGAGTAAGCCAAAAGCTAAGCAAGAGCGAGAAGCTGTTGCATTTACAGAAGATGAGGAAGAAAGAACTCGTAGGAGGGTAGACGCTAGGGTGCGCCATGTAAATCCTGAGAAAACATGTTAGGCTTGTATATGGTCTTAAAGGTACTATTATACTTGTATAACATATTAGTTAAGTTTTGTGACAAACTGAGTTCGTTTAGACACTTAGTTACAACCCAGCAGTTGAAAAGTAGCCTAAAATGACTCAAATAATAGCATAAATTGCTAAGTTGAGGGAAATAGGTATGGATAACTTGTTTCTAGGTCACAAATGAGTTAAGTAAGGTGCAGTTAAAATTTGGAAACAATCGGAGTCAGTTTGGTATTTTGAGGCATATTGGTTGTGCTTTTAATGTTGGATTGATCCCCAGCAGATATGAAAAAATAGAATAAAAGTAAAACAACAATTTAGATGATCCTAGTATTTATTCTAAAGTTGTTGGAAGCTGAAAAACTTGAATTAACATAATTTAAGTATCCTTAACAGATATAAGTTTCAACACAAAAACTTAAGTTAAACTTTTCTCTTAATTCCCTCCATATCCTACCCCTTATTTCTCTCTTCTCTCTCCGCAAAAGGAAGGAAAAACAGAAAGAAATGAAGAAAAGAGAAAAGGGAGAAATGAAGAAAGGGGAGAAGAAGAATGGAAAAGGAAAAGGAAAAGGAAGATAGGAAGATCAATATTCAAGCTTCAAGATCTTCATCCAATCAAGAGGTAAGGGGATTTCTATTCATTTCTCCCTCTTTGATTATCTTTGAATATAGTTTGGGGTTTTGAATAGAAATAGGGATTTGGATAGCCAAATCCATATTCTTAGCTTGGTTCTTGATTCCAAGAACTAGGTTAGGATAGTTTAAGCTTAGAGAATGCTAGATAGTTATTTATGACTCAAAAACAAACATTAGAATCCATAGGAAATGGATTTGGAGAATGGTTTGGGTTAGGTGATTTTGGACCTAAATCTATGCCCAAGAGAATTAATTGGTTGTAAAAGAGTTGCAACAAGTTTAGGGGCCTAGAATGGTGTTAGAAACCACTCAGAATTCAAGTTTGTATGATTAGAAATGAGTTTGCTGCATAAGGAAAGTTATTTTTCTGGTTTTCTACAAGGTGTAATCGATTACATAGTCTTTGTAATCAATTACTGAGCTTCTAGGGCCGCAAAATGTGTTTCTGGGCAGCTTGTAATCGATTACATAGCTTTTGTAATCAATTACAAGGCCTCTGGATGTGTTGTAATCGATTACAACACCCTTGTAATTGATTATGGCAGGTGATTTTGCAGAAACAAGGCAACATCCAGATAACCTGTACTGTTTGTTGCATAACTTGAGTTATAAATATCAGAATCACTTGATTCTGGTGCCATTTGAAAGCTAAGACATAAGGCTTCATGTAGTAAAAATTTCAGAATTTTTTCACTTGTAGTTTATTTCCAGTTTCAATTTAAAGTCAAGTAAAAATCAGGTAAATCAAAAAATGCTCTGTTTTAGCCTCTGCAAAATGTCGCATAACTTTGGCTACACATAACCAAATGAAACAAGATTTGTGGCATTGGAAAGATATGAGAGAAATCTATATGCTCATAAAATTTTAGAATTTCTGAAGTTATGATGCACATTTAGTGCTTGAAAATTAGCCTTTTTAGGCAAGATTTGATGTGTTTTGGGTATGGTTTGAGCTCTATGAATACCAGTAACTCTTTTAATAGTTAGAGTTGAGTGTGATAAGGCTTAGTTGACAATATTTGAATGCTATAACGCTTAGTTGATAACAGTTGAGCGCCATAGCGCCTAGTTGGCAATAGTTGAATGTCATAGCGCACAGTTGGCAATAGTTGAATGTCATAGTGCTTAGTTGGCAATAATTGAATACCATAAAGCCTAGTTGGCAAGAGTTGAGCGTCATAAGGCCTAGTTGGCAAGAGTTGTGCACCATAGCGCCTTGTTGGCAATAGTTGAATGCCATAGCGCCCAGTTGACAATAGTTGAATGTCATAGTGCCCAGTTGGCAATAGTTAAGTGTCATAAGGTCTTGTTAGCAATAGTTGAGTGCCATAAGGCCTAGTTGGCAAGAGTTTGGTCCTTTATTTAAAAAGGATTAGTTATCTAAGTAGTGAACATTGCCAGGCAAGCCTAGTAAAGTGGTGACACCAGAGTGGCTCATGAAAGGATTAGTTATCTAAGTAGTGAACATTGTCGGGCAAGCCTAGTAAAATGGTGACACCGGAGTGGCTTATGAAAGGATTAATTATCTAAGTAGTGAATATTGTCAGGCAAGCCTAGTAAAGTGGTGACACCGGAGTATTTCATGAAATGATTAGTTATCCAAAGCTAAATCAAGGATGTCAGATCCAAGACTAAGCTAAGGATTAGTTATCCGATGCTAAGCCAAGGATGTCAGGTCCGAGGCAAAGCTAAGGATTAGTTGTCCAAAGTTAGGCCCAAGATGTCAGGTCCAAGGCTAAGCTAAGATTAGTATATTCAGACTAAGAATAAGTAGGCTTAATGCCAAAGAACGGAATACAATTCCTAAGTATATTTAAGTTTCATATATTTAGTTTTAATACCATGGAATATTTGTATTACTGAGAATTTTTATATTCTCACCCCTTTATGTTTCATGGTTAGCATGTAAAGACCCTATGAGAGGGTAAGAAGATGAAGATAGAAGAAGATTAGAAGAGTTTAGTTTTTTATTTTCAATTTGAAGCTTATGTATTAATTTATATTTGCTTTGAAAGTGTAAAAGTTGTATGTATAAAATTTTATATGTAAAACTTTAGATATGACTCTCCATAATGATTTATTTAAATGTTATGGATTAATTAATGATTAAATTAGAAGTAGCAGAACTGATACTGTTTATCCAAGTATATGCTAGATATACTAGGGTACAAATATTACGTTGTTACAGGTCGGGCGTTCAAGTACGCCATTTGCAAGCTCCCAGTCCCACCACTACTAACCTTTCTAATGTTACTATCATAGTATTAGTATCTACTTATCTTTACTGTCTGCAACTATAATGAAATACACACTGATAATCAACTAACATATATTAATAATACTTGAATACAACATCGTAGTGAATTTTAATTCTTACATATAAAGAATTATATATGAATATGATCAAATAGGAGATCCAGACACCACCTCTACCAACAACTGCCAAATCTATTAGGTTAGAGAAAGTTTAGAGAGAGTGAGTGAAATTTAAGAGAATGAAAAGGATGGCTTGTGCAAAAGTTGGATGGTAGAATATATAGATTGAAAATGCCAAGCTTAACAGTGCATTTACCCTTAAAACGCCAAAAGATATGTTGTTTTTACATTTAAAACACCAAAGTGTATGACATATTCACGTAGATAACGCCAAATAGCGTGGCGTATCCACGTGAACAACGCCAAACATGTTGGCTATTGGCATTTTTTACGTGGATATGCCACTCTCTTTGGCGTTATCCACGTGGACAAAAAAAATAAAAAAATGTCATGCTGAACAAAAGGATATCAGTTTGGTATATAATTTCAAAATAATAATATTTTGATAAATAGTTTTGTTATCAATAGTAGTTTGATCAAAAAGCCCTAATAGAATACTGCATCATGAGAAATTCTAAAATACTCTCACAATAGTACTTTGGACAAATTTATAACCTATATTTAATTTAATAACATTTTGCTTTTTGATTCAATAACATGTACAATTATAAATACCACGTGTTACAATTTGAGTACAGTAGTATATTGAGAACTTCTCGTACTTTATGTGTAAACTCATGAGTTATTAATGATTTATTTATCACTTTAATTAATGACTCACACGCTTGTACATGTAGCAGTGCTTTATTAGTAAATTGATTGAAATGAGATGAAAAACTCATTGCAAGAATTAAAATAGTTTAACAACTAAATTGAAAGATTTGAAAGATTAAGGTAACGGTTTGCAATTGAGTATAAGTTTAAGGTGGTTGAATGTTAGTTTCCTTTTTTTTCTTTTTTCTTTTTTTATGGGGGAATCAATTTGTCTCAGTTACCTGCAATAGCGTACTTCAAAAGTTGTTCTCAGCCAGTTAATATATAGTGAGTTTGTTTGTGCTTTTTAACAAGAAAAATATTTTTTAAAAGAAAAACGTACTTTTCAAATACTTTTAATTATTTGTATAAGATTATTAAAATAAGTAGAATTTAAAAAAAGAATATTTTTTTTATTTTTTGTAAGAAGTTAGAATGAGCTATTATATAAAAAAAAATCAATAAAATAGAATAAAGAGAAAAAAAAAACTTTTTTTTTACTATTTACATTTTTAAAAACTTATCTAAACGCACCCATACTTGATTTATGGGTCAAACTCTATGAATCACTACAAAACCTTTGACTTCATTCTGAGAAGACTTGGCAGCAGTTAGTTGGCTATTAGAGAGGAAAAAAGGTGAACCCTTTTTGTTTTAATCTATGTAAACACTTTATTTGAATTATTTCCATTCAGTTTCTGATTTTGCATAGAGCAAAACTGATTCAAATATTTAGTTAAGAAGTCTTTCAAAAAATGTCTTGGGTATAAATATAGTTCAGTAACTAGTAGGCAAAAAATAAGCATTGAAGTTTATTCGAATTGGATCCAACTGGAGTTAGTAACCACCCTGAAAAGATAAAAAACTTCATCCATCACAGTACCAATCGGTAGTGTTGAAGGAGAGGATGGAAATCAGACTGCCTATAGTGAACTTAAGCATTGAAGATGGTTTAAGTTCAATTTAGTTAATTGGGATTCAAAACCAATCTTGAAAAATAAGAACCATTTTCCCCAATCCAAAGTATATAGTGCCCATATTTTTTACAAGGCATAATCTGCTGTGACACTCCTAGCATAAGCTCCCATTAGGTCTAAAACCATCCCTTCCTCCTCTTAATAGATAGATTGCCGGAGCTGGAAAGGTAAAGAATTTTATGTCATGGCATCCATAGGCAAGCTGGTGGGTTTAGAAAGCCGCCAAAGACAGGTTTAATATTGGCACATCTAGAGATGGTAGGGCCGGCTGAAAGCTTCAGGTCAATGTTGAGAAGTGTAACACCTTCACATGGGAACAGCTGGCTGCACCTTAAGTCAACTGCAACTGGTGAAATTGTGGTTCCCCTTATATTTGAAAAATGAACATTTTTTATCTTTACAAGTGATGGCTGCACCCAAATAAATCAATGCCAAAATCAGCATGCTCCGACTTTATAATAGCAAGGGAAAAATTAAATGTAAGAATTGTATTATGTAAAAGGTAAGAAAGCAAGGTTATCCCGATGGTTGATCATTGTATACTATATACTCTCTGATTGGAGGTTTTAGTTGAGATGGGCAGAATTAATGTAGTTCAGGGGAAGGGAGGCTAACTCCATTGCATAGCCCAAATTAATCTCAATCAAAGGATTTAAAAAGAGAGAAATTAAGCTAAACAAACCAACCTTCTTTTTGCAGTTTGGAAAACATTCATACTCCTGGTCAATGATGATAGGATTTTTAACATTTTCCATGATCACGTCACTGAAGCTAATTTCTGACGCTGCACCTGTATATTTTTGTGGCCATGCTTTGATTCTGAGGCCATTGGTTGTGCCAATCAATGTGCAGTTCTTGACACGAATGTCTTTCACCTCTAGCTCATCCTCATACTTTCCAAGGCTACCGATACTGTGATGCATATAACAATAAAGAAAATTAATGAACAGAATCGCAATTAATTTCATTCACATCTTAAAGTCACAATTTAGTTTTATATAGATATATAGATGTTAGATGTATCATGTTTGTATGTCTATTTGGCAGGCATTACCTAATACCATGTCCAGGGCCACACTTTAGTCTGTTGATGGTAACATTGTTGGCTCCTTGTATGATAGAGATACAATCATCCCCAGTTGCAATGGTATTTCTGGATATTTTCACATTGATGGAGTGGCTGATATGAATGCCATCAGTGTTGGGGCTGGTAGCTGGTGCAAGGAGCTTAAGCTTTCGTAATCTGATGTTTGCAGCGTTAGTGACGAATATGTGAAAGCCTTTGGGATTGACGGATCTGATGTTCTGTATAAGTGCGTTACGGACGTGGCTGAAATGAAGGCTCTGCAGTACTCCCAGACCATACAACATAACATGTAAGCTCAAATACAATACATAATAATAATATTGTAGTAGTGAACTATAATATATATATATATATATATATATATATATATATATATATATATATATATTATGATTTTATTATGGTGAGGTAAGATGAGTAAATATTGGCCAATTAGATCTTACATGAATAGTTAAGATTAGAAAGTATAAAGATAACGCTTTATAAATGATAATTTACCCTCTCATCTTTAATAAAAATTCTTCCAAAATAGTCTATGGCCTATATATATATATATATATATATTATATAATCTGGCCATTTATGTATGATTGTATGGTCAATTTCTTTCTCATCTCTCGATAATAAAATATATATATATATATATATTAATATATATATATATATATATATATATATATATATATATATATATATATATATCTGGATGTTGATGTTACATATATATTGGATTGGATGCAGTTAAAATAAAATCATATGCTATAGTATATTATACATATAATATTAACTTACGCTAGGGTTTCTAACGCAGCTCTCGGAGCTTGATTCGCAGTTCTCGGTGTATTGCCATGACTCCTTACCCTGCCCATCAAAAGTACCTCCACCAATAAGTTTTATGCCATCGAGGTTCTCGAACATGAGCCAGTCACCGTTTTCATACTCAGAAATATCCGTGGTAGCCGCAACAGTTCCAACAACTTGAATTGTTACAGGATTTGGATTACGGCATGGACCTGAAAAAAACATTGAAGAAACCAAGAATCTGCCAGCAGGAACCAAAAGCCTGCTTTGCACTGTGGTATTGCAGGTTGCTTTCCATGCGTCCATGAAAGCCTGCACATAACCAAACCAACCCCATCGTTTGTTAACTCTAGTGTTCTGTATAATAAAAGATCAAAATGGTTGCCTTTTTCTAAGGACCTTTTTTGTATTGTATTATATATATATATTGTATTATATAGTCAGTCATTTTGGGTTTGATACATTGTCCTTGTGGCTTCGAAAGGCCAATTACATACATATAAGGTGAAAGAAAGGTCTATATATGAAGTGAATGCTGATCACGTGTTCCTATTAAATATTAATCTATGGTTACTCTAGGTCTCCGTCATTAATGTCCAGTAATTTAAATTTTGACTTGAAGTTATATGTTGGTTTAATTGCGAAGTCGTCTAATATATTATATCCAAATATGAAATCTGACATTCTAACTACCTTTATGGACATTGATATATATATATAATGTAAATAAATACCTGCAGCTTGATCATATACTCATCAAAAGATTTTATTAATACCAGATGATTAACCAAATTAAAGATGTTAATTAATTTACCTGAGTGCAGTCGAACTCGCCATCAGGTACGGCTCCATAACTCATGACGTTAACTATTCTCTCCCCAGGAAGAAGCACATCCTGAGCTACATTTTTACCCTTGTAGATATCAGGACCACCAACTGGCCTTGATCTTGGTTCAGCATCCGCAAAACTGGCCAATGCAAAGCACAAAATAAGAATTGCAGCTCTCTTTGCAGTGGCCATTGCGCCTCAATGCCCTATAAAAATAATAATAATATATGTACTTTGTTATTTTTTAAAATTTCAACATATAATATAGATAGATGCCTCCTGGGGAGGCTAGGAGAGTAAGTGGGGAAAATGATATCTCTTTTAATATATAGATAGATGTCTCTCTACTATATATCATGTTTTCTGGCAAAACAAATGGTTCATCTAAATCAACGGAGAATGTTAACTTTTCTGGTTTATTTGGTTTAGCTAAAATTAGTGATGCTTTCTGTGTATTGAGCCCCTACATTCAGGCTCCTCCAAAGTGGGAGATATCCTAGCTGCCACATTCTAATATCAGCTAGGGAGAAAGGGGAAAATATATATATAATATTGTCCCTTCATTTACAGTTGGTGGAAAAATAAATATCGTCCCTTCATTTACAGTTGGGTGGAAAAATAAATGCGGTCCCCACAATCGTTGAAACATTCTTTCAGTGGCCAACCAAGATAGCATATTTCGATATTTTACCTGTCTCTGTCTCAAATTACAATCCCTGGCTTTGTAAAACTCTCCTTTTCCTGCTGTAATTTCTTGCTGAACCTTCTGTTTATGTGTGTATAACTGTATATATGATGCGCAGTACATAGGTGGGAGTACAGTACATAGCTAGCAACCCACAATACATGGAATTAATTCCGGTTTATATAACTTATCTAAACTTTGGTTTTACCAGGTTTACAAATGAACTTTAGAAATATAAAGGACCTCAAGCATACATATCAGAGTTTGCACAAATCAAATTAGATTCATAGCACATAGCTAATAGATGAGGAAGTCTATGAACAATCTTGTTTTACATCACGACTTTTGTTTTCTCTGTTAAATTTAATGAACCGATGACCTTGAGTTCCCAACTTGTTTCTGCAACACACAAATCAAATAAAGGGAGGCAAAAAGGTTATGAGAGCAAAGCTGGCTGGCATATAGTAATAAGTAAGTTCTGTACAAAACTAGCAAGAAAAACAGAAGCCTAGATGAGCTTAATACTTTAAGCTGCACAAGACCTCTGTGATGGTCTTCCAGCTGATTTATACATATACGTGTACTTAATACTTATATTTTACAAGAGGAGTACTAGTCATTTGCAAAATGATTGAAGAGCAAAAATTTAAAAGAAGAAGAAAAAATGTACCAAAATAAAAAAGAAAAAAGAAAAAAGAAAAACCTAACTGATTACTCCCTACTGAAGGCTTCTCTGTCATGATACTCATCATTACCAAACCAAGCTTCTCTGCTGCAACTCTGTTAACTTTTCTGCTATGGTTCTTGAAGCAGCTTCATTGCATTTGACATCTTCTAATTTCATCTGGATGACCTTAGCAGTCAAGTAGGTTGGATAAAATTTGTATTGACAGAGATTTTGAGGCTCTGGAGGGTTCCCAAAACTCTTCTGCGTGCCATAGAACTTGTCTATTTCCAGCCCAATCTTAGCAAGGTTTGCTTGAGGTTTCATTTCTTAACTGCTCAAGGTATCAAGAAAGTGGTAACTATTGTAAGTGCTTTCTGTTTTTTCTGAGCACAAACTCGAAGGCTAAGGCCATATTATAGGTCCACATAAGGCCCTGCAGCTTCCCACCTTGGGGGACCAAATCTGCTGGATTAATTAAAGTAGTTGAGCATCACAGAAGGTAGTCTAATCGTTGAAGTGGTTACTCAGATGATTTGTGATGGACTACTTATCAAGGTTATATGCCGTTGATCTTTTCTGATCATGTTCCCTTTTTGTCATGATCCTAGAGTCCTATAATATGGAGTAAAAGTACAATACCTTCTATACTAAATCAAGGTTTAAAATCTTAATCTCTATTCCAGTTTTACTTGATGAATATTTACATATTTTTAGTTGATGAATGTTGAATCCATGCCTCCAGTGTGTTGATTGTGGTATTACTCCCTCCTCAACCAGGCTTAACATATGATCCTTGGCCTATGGGTCTCTATCGATCTGTCTCTTGTGGAAGTAATAGATTATGATGCTTTTGATTGTTTTGCTTGATTGGGTGGAACCAGTTTTGGTTGATGACAAGTAGAAGACCTTCATCTGATCCTACTTCACAATTAAACACAAAATCACCTAGTTTCAAGTACTGGTACCAAGCTTATCAAATAAGCTTGAGATCTTGATGACTTGATCTTCCTAGTAAAATTATTCTTCTCAATCTTTTGGTCAGGGAGGACATGTTGGGTCCCATGAGTTTGCAGAATTAGGTGCTATTTTATGGTATAGCATCAAATACCAGGTAAGAATAAAAGTGCATACATACATCGTATTTTATCCAAATAATGTTGATCAGAAAACGGATGAGTTTGGAACAGAACTTCGAAAGGCTTCAAGCTTCTAGCATGATCTCTAAGTTAGAATAATGAGTTTCACTTATCAGAAGCGCATCAACTTTAACAGGTTGGGAGCCGATTTTTCATGACTTCTTCAAACCCATGCAAACTTCTAACATCTTTATCTTCTTGAATGTTAAAATAAAATGTTCATTTCGTCATTTTTAAGTTTCGATACTTCCTTACTATATAAGTTTTCAAATTATTTTAGTAGAAAGATTATACCAAAAAAAAATTTGATATACACAAATCATTCTTCCCCTCGTAATAAAGAAGTAGGCTATTTTCTGGCAATGATTTCAAATATTAACTTTTGACTGACTGTATTCGTTTCTTTCTCATTAGCCAGTTTTTTGGTCTACGTTCGTTGAAATTTTCGCTTTTTATTTTTTGGATCATTCCTGTTTTATAATATATTAAAGAGAATCCGATAATAAAGATGAAGCAAATCAGATTCAGTTCACATTTCATTGTGGAATCAGTCCCTTATAAATATAGCATTTTCCTTATCAGCTATATATATATTCCTAATCAACTAGTGATATGACTATGGGTTGATTAGATAGGTGATTCCTCCCAACCAATACTGTTAATAATTTACCTCGAATATGTTTAATCAGAAAATTTCATTGAAACTAGCCTGTCAATCACCCTAAACTTTAATATCAAGAAGCTAACCATCCTGCAGAGTGCAGATATTTTGGTTAAAATGGGAACTTCGTCTTTAACTTTTTTCCTTACTTTCTTTTAGGAGTTAATGCATGTTTGGATATGTTTAATTTTTAGAAAAAAATATTATTATTTTTTAAATTCTCTTAATGAGATTTTGATTATAAATTATTTTAAACACAAAATTAGCTAATCAAGCACACACTTAGTCTTTTTTTTTCTCCTCTTTGTTCACCTTACACACACATACATATAGAGAGAGAATAGGGAAAAAAAAAAAAGGAATATCACCTTTTAAACTAAATGAAAAAATATGTCTTATTTTAGTAGAAAAAAAGTTAAAGATGAAGAGAGAAAAGTAGTAAATGGAAGTCAGTCTACTGTGAGACCAATTCCTGTTATAAACCATTTTCCTTTAGATATTTCAATTAAAAGAGAAACGACCACGATTGATTATAAATAATATTTTTAATTTAATTAATTTGTGACACTCTATGTAGTATGCGCAGAGAATGATTATTGGAAAGTGGCAAAAATGGGAAGAGAGTTGTAGAAGAAAGACATTTTCTTGTTTCCTTATTATACTTGAGTTATAGTACACCAAACTAACAGGGACTTAAATATATAAAGTCCTGGCCCACAACTCCAGCTGCAGAAGACCTTCATATATATAATTTGCAGGTCACCGAGCTGCTTCCTACATACTCATATATGTATATATAATAGATTAGATAGAGAGGCATACATGAAATAGAACTAGTTGAAGCCAACCACTGATAATATATATCTGAAGTCTGAACCAAAGTGCTTAAGTTCGAATTGGTCTACCACTACCACAACGAATTTGTGGTTTTCCCTTGAAGTAATTCACAGCCATTATACCACCAAAGCGAGCAGCCACCTCATGGCTATTCATGGCAGGCTCTTCCATCTCATCATTGGGCACTTGAACCACCCAACGTCCTTGTCGAGCAGGAAATACCCCATTGGTATTGGGCCTTCTTGATGCTGGTGCACCATAGAACCTGTCTATCAGAGCAAAGCCTTCCAAACCGATTTCTCTGAGGTCTGCTGGAGGTGCCATAGATGCTCAATAGTACAGTACCAAAAGATCGACAGAAAGTGATTCTTAATTTGTCAAGCTAATGCTTTACGTGTGTCTTCTAGTTGCTTCAGATAAGAACGTGTCTCCCCCCTTATATAGAAAGATAAGTGGTTCTTTAGCTTCCCCTGTAATGCACCACCTATATGTGCAGTGGAATGGAACCAAGAATATTTCTTTCTTAATTATGGGATAGATTAGAATAACCATTGTCCATGGGTGGGTAATTCATTTAAAGTGGCTTTTATCCTTTAATTTAAGCACAACATAAATCAATGATTTTACTGATTTTAATTTGAGCTTTTTCTTGTTTCATGTTCAGCCTTGATTAATAGACGGAATTTCTTCATATTTATCACCTAATTTGACGGGAAAATGGATAAAAAATAATGTGCTTCTTTTATAGCATAAACTGAAGGTTCTTTCTCGATCAACTGGGCTTGATTTGGGTCAAGATATGGAATCTTATTTGGGCCTGATATTTTTTTCAACTCAAATTATCTAGCAGTCTTAAAAGCAAGGAAAAATAAATAAATAAAAAATGGTCATAAAGGAATTAGGGATGTTCATAGGTAGGATTTAATATGATTTAAACTTAACTTGATATTTTTATCAGATTAAATTTTAAGACTTAGATTTAACTCAATCATGACTGAATTAGTGATTAGGTCAAGATCAGATCAACTCAATATTTAGATAAAATTTATAAATTTGAATATTAATTATAATTAAGTTATAAAATTTTAAAAGTATAAAATAAAAATTATGAGATATTTTATAATATTTTAAAACTAATTATATCATTATAAAAAGTATTAATCTAAGTCAAGAAATCTTATAATTTGTTATTAATTTTTATAAAATTATAAGTTTTAATATAATAAATAACATCAATCAAATTGAACTAAATCAAGTATGATTCGAATCGAACCCAAAAATTACATTGAACATAATTTCAAGAATCTATCCCTATCAAATTATCTAATTTGGCCGAGCCATAAGCACCCCTAAGAAGGATGGTGAATATGATTTTTTATTTTTTTTTTTAAATAAAAAGTTTAGGAAAAAAAAGACTTTTATAATATAAGATCAGTGAATATTACTAAAATCAACAATGACTTAAAGCACAAATTAAAAAAAAAAAGACAATGACTTAAAGTAATACTTACATATAGTTTATGAAAAAGAAATTACTGATAGCAAAAATTGAACTAATTAAAACCTTTTAAGCAAGTGCACATACAATAAGTTCATAGATTACTCATATTCTTAGTGTTTATGAGTAGATTAACAAATCCAAATAAAGAGTATTTTTATTAGATATTTTTTTATCAACGTATTTTTACTAAGTATGAACTATTTAATTTAATACATAACATATATGTATTAGATTTGATATTTAGATTTATATATATAAAAATAATATTATTAGAAGAAATTTTTACTTAAGTATTTGAATATATTTTAAAAGATTAATATTTTCATCTATCAAGTTGAAAATATTATGAGAAATAAAAAAAAATTATTAAATTCAAATAAAAAATAACAAATCCAAATATAAATATAAAAGTTTTTTTTTTTAAGATTTCCTGTTTTGTTTTGTTTTCTTTGAAATAATTGATTTTTTTAATACAGAGAAAAAATCTAAGGTAAAAGAATATTCTCTTCATGTTAAGTCAAATCATGCATGATCATAAGGGTAAAGTCAATCAAGTTAGCCAATCCACACAAATCTCAATGGATTGATCTATTCCTGCTGCGAGTTTTTGTTTTTTTAACCAAATAGCTAATTAACTGAGCATTTAGTACTGTGATGGTTATCCTTCTTTCTCAAAACATGATGCTTTCGTGTCAAATATGATTGCGTTGAAAGGAAAATCATTCATTGGCGACTGGTGAAGATCTGATTCTTTAACATTATTTTCTAATATTAATTTATTATTGAAGAATGCCAAATACACTATTTAGCTAACTGTATAATCATCATTTATCCCACAAATTATGGATTTATTTACTTTGATTGTGAAAATTTTAATTATTTTAATAATTAATTATTATATAATTAATTATAATAAAATTAATTTTATGTTTTATGTATAAAAAAGAATTTATTTTATATTTAGATATATTAATTGAAAAGTAATTTTAAAATAATTTATTTTATTTAGATGAAATAAAATATATTATTTTTACATAAAATTATAAAAAAATATAAATGATTAAAAAATTTATTTAATTAAAAATAAAATAATTTTTATATATCAAAATTTTTAAAATAATTTATAATATAAAATTATAAATTTCAAATTTATAAAAAAATAGTTATAATATATTAAATTTCTTACAAAAATTATTAAAAAATTATCTAAACATACGATAAATAGTAAAAAAAAAAAAAAAATATTGATGTAAGAAATAAATACCAACCAAACACGCGTTATATATTTGACTAGTAACAGTCAAGTTTCAAACACGAGATCTCTTATATTCTCTCCAAATCTTACGCTCTCTTACCTACGTAAAACACCATGACGTAGTTATCTACTTAATTCATAAAAATTTTCAACATTCTATAGAGTAATTTCCCTCGCTCATATCTCATTCCCTTACTATAATATCACTTTTACCTTATTTTAATTTTTATGGACAAATTAGTAATTATTAATTATTTGTCAACTGAAAAAGTGATAGTGAGAAAGATATATTTTTCTCCATCATTTTTTATGTCTGATCACATTAAATATTATTTTTTTTTTTTTTCTCTTTTCTATTCTATACATTTTATTTATTTATTTTGTTATTATATTATTATATTGACTCATTTTTTTTTTCTTTTCTCTTCATTTCTCATTCATCATTCACCCACTTATTTCTATTTTTTAGACAATTTCGGTGCCTTCCTGATCATTGTTTTGATTGTGGTTGTTGGTTGGACTCAATATGCGGATCGGATGGTGGGGTGAGGTGGTGGTTGAACGGTGAAGCCACGGTGTCGCGGTCTGCTGGTTCACGGTGAAGGTTGGAGGTACGTACGACGCGAGATGAGTGGCGCACGTGGAGCCTTCATGGTTGCACAACGTGGTGCTGCGGCTTGGGTGTGGGTTCTGGGTACGGGGTGGAAGATGATGACAAAAGTATAATGTTTTCATCTGAAATATGTATTGGGTTCAAAAATTCATTGTGCTACTCATTTTTTTGTTTCATTTTAGGTTAATAATTTTCCCTCCTTTTTTTTTTGCATGCACAAGAATTTTGAATTTTTGATTTAAGCATGACCATGTTATCTGTATATGCTTAAGGCTGACTATCTTATGCCTATGAAAGAAAATATAGATTTTAGGTATTGATTACACCTATAAACCATTAGTACGTGTATAATCTAATATTATTTTATTGTTGTGATATTTTATTGTGTTGAAAATATACTTACCTATGATATCAGACAACAAATTCGAGAATGAGTTTTGGCGCCAATTTTTTTATCCCCTATTTAAGTCTTTTCGTGTCTACATAACACAACTAGATAACAAATTCCATTTGTTACTGGTCCTTTGAGAAGCAAAGCTAAATATTGCTATTAAAATAGAGAAGTATTTTCATTTCCTGAGTTATTTCTTATGGTAAGGAGATTTTGTGATACCATTCAGTAAAGATCTCTTCTATGAACACTCCAATTGCTATTTTATCCAGTTTTATGTTGTTTTGTGAGTTATTTATATTATGTTGTTTTAATGGTTCATCTATTCCCTTCCTATTAGCTTGGTATTTATTTCCCTTTCTTTTAACTTAGTATCTCTTTCCTTTTCTCTTAGCTTATATGGATAAAAAATTGGTATCCTATATAATATTTATATTGTCATTAGTACTTATGAAGTGTTGTCATTATGCTGGACATCTCAGTCTTCAAAATGTATATTTATTAATTAATCTTCTAAAGCAATATTATGATGAGTGCGAGAAGAAGTCCCATATAACTCTAGCTACTTAAGATGGAGATGAAGATCTTGGTTAATATTAAGTCTTTTGTGGGAGGTTAAAGGATTTTGTACATGTTGGAAGTCAATATCAAATATGAGATCAAAAGAGAGTGAGAGTTTTATATTTCAGAATTTTTTCTTTGTCAAGGAAAGTGAGGGTTAAGGTTCAAGGGTTTTTAGCGACCTTGGTGGGATACCAATTCATGGTTCTCATGGAAAAGGTAATTTGCAATTATTTACATTAGTGTTGGATTGATTATTTTTATCAATTGTGTACTTTATTTTATTTTAATTTTTGTCATGGGGGATTTCTATGTATACTCCTACTTCTGAGTTGTGCCAAACTCCTCTATTAATAAAGGAATCATAAAAAATTGGATCAAAGGAGAATGATTGTGTTGGATCTGGGAATGTTTGTATTCTACCTGATAGTATATCTCTAGCTTTATGTTGTTTACAAGAAAGAATCATCTTACTTCTGAAAATGTTTATTATGTTGATACATTCCTTTAATTTCTTTTATTACATAAAAATGCTTCCAATTAAAAAGTACATGCATTCTTTTATTGAATTGTATATGCTTAATTCTTCAATTTTTTATAGTAGTGTTCTGTTTAAGTAAGGTGGTCTCTTAGGTTGTGTTTGGATAAGATATTTTGAAATTTTAAGGTATTTAAAATTCATAGAATTTTAATTACATCAATTCAATTTCTTTCATTTATAAAATATTTTATTTGTATAAAGTAATTAAATTTCATTGAATTTTAAATTATTTGTTTGGATAAAATAATTCAATTGTCTTCATTTGAAAAATTTCTTTTTAAGATATTTTTATAAAATTTGAATTTCAATACAAAATTTTATAAAACAAAATAAATATTATATAGTATTATTTTTTATTCGTGATAAAAATAAAAAAAATAAAATAAAATAAATTTAAAAAAATTGACAATTTTTTTTCTTAAAAAAATCTCAAATTTTAGATGTAGATTGGGTGGCTGCTTCCCGGTGGCACACGATGACTTTCCGATAGCATCATTCCTCCGACTCTGCCAAAGGCACCATTCCTGGTGGCACCATTCTTGGTGGCACCACTAACAGTGACTTTCCGACGACACCAATGAAGAAGATTGGTGACGTAAGAAGATCGCGACTCTTTTGATATTTTTGTGGTTTGCAGAGTGAATGAACGACTCTAGATCTGGTTGAAAACATAGGCTCAACGACAGAGGAGCTCGAGTGCGACGATGCTGGCCTTGTACAACAATGGTGTCTTAAACGCGACGCATGATGATGGTGGCTCGATCCCATCGATTTGCAAAAGCTGGTGGTTCGAAACGACACTACTAAGCTGAAAAAACCCATCAATTTGAGGCTAAAAACGATGCTCGTTCAAACTGCAATTTCTGAGCTTCTCGTCTGAGAAACTCGTTGTCAATGAATCTCCTTGCTTCAGCAGAGACGAAAGCAGAACAAGCTTTGCTTGTGGTGGTTGGAAGCAGCGCTTCGCGACTGAGATGGAAGAGAAGAGAGAGAACGTAGAAAGGGAGAATGACGCTGGGAGTGGGACATACGGGATTTTAGAAATTCCACCTATTTAGGTGGGAATTGAAATTCTTTAATTTTCACTAACAAAATTCTTGATTAAATTCTCTAGAATTTTTAAAATTCTTTATTTAATTATCCAAATAAAGTATTTTATAATAAATAATTTTAAATTCCTTCAAAAATTACATTACTCTCTTAAAACATTTTATCCAAACACAACCTTAGAGTTAAAACTACAACGTTAAACATTCTTGAAAATAATAGCCTATATATTTGATTCAAGCTTATTATTATTAACATACTGATTATCCCCAAGCATAAAGCAATTTCCTAGTCATTTATTTTCAATTGCTTCTATAGTTAATTAAATTTTTATTTTAGTTCCAATTGTCTTTTTTTTTTCATTGTTGTTGACAGGTGAGAGGTCTCTGAAGAGTCTAACTTCTGATTTGTCTACTCACTCATCAAATATACATTCTCATTCGACTATTAATGGAGATCCATTGGCAGCAATAGATACAAGCATAAGTTTGGAAGGAGTAGGACGAGGTTGAAACCTGTTCTGATAAGATCTTAGAGGATGTCTAGGGTAATTCTCAATTAAATGCACTAGTTCCTTACAATATCTGCAACAACTAAGAGTAGTGAGCACATGTGAAATGGATTGAACAATGTCCAAATTCTCCATTATAGTGAGTGAGGATTCAAGAACTGAACTTTTGGAGTTGAATTGACAAAAAATAACCCAAAAAATAGAAAGATCTCACAAAAAAAAACCTTAGGAATGGTCAAGTCAAGTGCCACGTCAGAGCCACATAAGCACAAGGACTCTATGTGGATGCTTCGTCAACAAGAAAGGACATGTCAGCATATCTGAGTCAGCAAGACGCGGGTCAACACACAAGTCAAATCGGGTTCAAATCTGGAGCAGGTGTGTGAAACGACGGGCAGAGAGCTCAAATGGCGCGTGGCTGGTCATCCGGCTACCAAATTTAGGCGGAAAGCAAATTGGTTGCAGGCGAACACAGTGGTACTAATGGTGTCAAAAAACAAGGTCAAAAAGGGCAGAAATCGGAGGTGGCAATAGTGTTATGACAAAGAAATGGCGGAGATACGATAGAACTGGCAGAAAACAACGAGCTACAAAGGAACTCAGACAAGGATCGATAGCATAAACTTCTGATACCATGCTAGAAGCAAAAACAGAGAACAAGGAGAGATTGAATATACTTTTTGTATTTATGAATGTCTGTTAAGTACAATGATTTTTACTCCTATTTATACGTCTAGGATTATAAATTAGATAAATAAAATATACATTATTCACATTTAACACATACTACACATTTTATACATGACACACATATTTTACACGTGGTATATGCTACACATTATTCACATTTTACACACTAACTAGTCTACCTCAACATTTTTGGGGTTTTCCTTTGGGGTAATTTACAGCCATTATCCCAACATAGTGAATAGTTGACTCCTTGCTATTAATACCAGGCTCTTTCATCTTATCATTGGGCATTTGAACCATCCCAAATGCATCATTGGCACTGCACCTTCTGGGTGGACCATAGAACTTGTCTATCAGAGCAAAGCCTTCTAAACTGATCTTCTTGAGGTCTGCTGGTGGAGGTGCCATAGATGTTGAATGGAGCAGCAACACAATGAAACAGAATAGAGCAACGTAGTTGCATTTTGGGTTCTTTGGTTTCTTGTTTCAAGGAAAGAAATCGAATTCTCCTTTTATAGAAGGCAAAAGTGGTTCCCTGTAGATGCTAGCTACTTGTGGAGTCAAGAACATTTCTTTATAATGGATATATTGAAAGAACCACATGCATCTAGGCGTGTCCATCTGGGTCTGGCAATTAATGTGACTTTTATGTTAATAAATGAGTATAGTGATCTTGGTTTAAGTTTCTAACTTTATTTAACAGGTTTAGGGGTTTAGGGTATATGCTTCAGTTATAATATATTCAAATTTATCATAAAAAAAAGTCTAAATTGGACAGAAAATGAAAATATTCTCAAACTCATCCATTTAGCTTCCAAAATAATTGAGACCTGCGATTCATAATTAAAGTGCAATTGTGAGTATAGTCATATTCAGCAGGCCAAGGTTTGAGTTATTATGATCACCGTGAGATTCTATTAAAATCCAAGTATCTCAATATTAAAAAGGGAGGAAAAAAACTTAGTGAATCTAATTCACAACTTTACGTTTTCTCTTTTTCTCATAATTCTTGTTAGACTGTCTTGACCCATTTGTCATCAGGCTATAATGTAGGCCTATTTCGGAATGCTAGGCCTATGAAAATCCGAACTGATGTCCTGTTTGCAAGATCCGGCCAGCCTATACCTAAATGGGTAACGACTCGACAAATACGTACTTAATACGACCCACCAATGGTCATTAACGGCTTCATGCCATAATGACTAGACATAACGTCTTCGAGCCATAATGATCAGATATAACATCTTCGCATCATAATGACTAGACATAATGTTCAGAATCCTAAATGACATAAACAGAAGGTATCTAGAAAGTTAGTCCTCTAGTTATCTATATAAACTAGCCTGACAACCTAGACCAAACATATTTATTTTTTTCTACTTTTACATTCATCACTGTCTTGATTTCAAGACTGATTGATCAGAATACCTTTACAAATATTCTACTTTATCTTTAATCAACGAACTGTCTTCGTCACTATCTCTTTAACAATTACCTCTCAAGTAGAAGACAGGACACTTGTCCTTTTACTTTTTAAGAATAGAATAAAGTACAATTCATTTTCCTATTGCACATACCATTGAGGTGCTATAAAAAAAATTTAGATATAAAAGGAAAAGAAATTATGTATAAGTGTGCACTTAATGTATTAAATTTTAAGGAGAGTTAGTTTTCTAACTCTCTTTTTCTTTCTCTAAATCGATAAAACAATATCAATAAATATATTATTTTGGGAAATGATGTGGAGCCCGAGAAGAATTTGGTCTGGATGTCCTAAATGAATATGTTTTGAGATTGATAAAAAAAAAAATGAATATGTTTTGATGACTTTTATTATGTGGACCCCACATGATTATGAGTGTGACCCACGAAACTTGTGTATTTTGTTCTGTTCGGTCAAATACCTTTCTGCCTATAGAACCACCTATTTATTTTTCATGTTTTTCAATGATTAGAACAAAAATTTTCTTAATATTTTTCATGGGGAGGTAAAAAACAGATTAAGATTATTTATCAACATGAGAGTTTCATTTTATGAAAAAAAAATATTAAAGCAAAGTTAATGAATTCTACATTAATAATGATAGATTCTATTATAAATGTTTTTGTATTTTTTTCCTTCAGAATATAATCTTCTTCTGTAAGTAACTAACAAGAAAGTATACTAATCCGTTATGAATATATAAAAGGAACCTTATATCTTACTGTTGTCAAAATTGAAAACCCTTGAGCATGCTTATCATTATCATGAACAGGCTTAGTTGAAGCAATTGGAACTTGTAGGTTGTATCATACTTCAGGTTTATGAATTTCTTCACAAGCTAACTTATCTCTTTAAAGACTTTCGCTTCTAAGTGCATAACACCGGCCTTAGAATCAATCCATGTTAAGTTCAGTAATTAAGATCAAATTATAAATCAGCTTGTAGAACATGAAGGTAAAACATGTCTGTAATTAATAATTATCATCATTTTCAAAATCAAAGTCTTTTTTCGAAACTTTAAGCTAATATATACATGAGTTATTTTCAATAATTTGCATAGGACATATGATTGAATTCAAAAGGGAAGTCGATGTACTGTTAACTCCGTATGCATCATTATCATTTTATAACACTACAAGAAATTTCATAATTTACGATGGATAAATCTGTTACAAATAAATTAAAATCTGCTGCAAATCGACATTTTGCAGCAGATTTACGACGGTGATGAATCCGTCATAAAAACGGTTGTTGCAATGTATTTTGCGGGGGATTTTAATATCCGCAACAAATTTTGCGGCTGACAAAGTCGCCGCAAAATATCTCCGACATTCTGCTACATTCGGTGTCGAAGTTGAGCTTTTGCGGCGGATTTTTTCCACCGCAAAGTTGTGGTAGATTTTGCGACGGATTATTTTCATCAATTTGTGGCGGATTAATTTGTGGTGAATTTTGTGGCAAATTATTTTAATCGATTTGCCGCAAATTTTTTTGCGACGGATTATTTTCGTCAATTTGCGGCTAATTTTGCGACAGATTAATTTGCGGTGAATTTTGTGATAGATTATTTTAACTGATTTGTGGGGAATTTTGCAGCAGATTTTTTTGTGGCAAAATCGGCCGCAAATTTTTTGGATTAAAAAAAATTAAAATAAATGTTCAAAATCTACAATTGTATTACAGTCAATACATACATCACTCAAACATTAATTTCAACCTGTCAATACTTTATAAAACAAACATAATAAATTATATTACTTAAACAAAGTTTTACAAATACAACCTGATCCATAGAAAAGGTTAAAAGTTTTACAAATCCATACAACATTTAAACATAAATTTCAATCCATATTCTCATTATCACTGTCATCTTCATGATCATCTTCAGTATCTTTATTGTCTTCTTCTAATAATGGTTGTTGCTGGCTTGGCTGGGTGCCAGCGACTTTTAAATATGATTTCAACATATTACCAATTCGTTTATTTTGTTACCGTTGGTATTGTTCAAACCGCATTTTCCACTCTACCTCATGTTGTTCTCGTTGTTGGCTTTGCTGCTCCATTCTCTGTTGAATCTCCTAAACCCGATCCTCCATCTCCTGATGCAACTGTTCCTTAACCTGATTAATATATGTAAACACAAATTCATCAATTCATTCCATAACTTATCTCCAAACCCACAAAAATATGAAAAATGAAAAGTTTGACTACATCCAGCAAATTGATTAATCAAAATACGAAAATCAATTAATAAAAAATATTGCAACTATTACTTAACTTGATTAATAACGTGCTCAGGAACTTGACTCCATCTAGGCCTTGAGAAGGATGACGTTCCATGGTCATAGATAGATGCTTGAGAACCAAGGCCATAAACATGATCCTTCTTTATCCCGCCAATAGTTTGAATCCAAAGCTCTCGACTGGTTATTTGTGTACCAGATGCCCCTTTTTCATTTGAGCACTGAGAAAATTGTTCAGATTCCTTAACTTTGAATTCCTCCTAAAGATGGAAATAAAAAATATCTTATAGTTGTTGTTATAAAATGATTTAATATTAAATTTTATAAATTCAAAAGAAATACTAACATATAAATTCTTAACTTTTGTAGAAACCTATTCAGTATGGTCTGCTTTCTTCAAATGGACGTGACGAAAAGTCTCATCAATTGTGGGTCTCTACCCAAAGTTTTAGGCTATAATAATGAGAAAATAAGTTAATAACAAAATAATAAAACATATTACTAAACAATTGACAATGACAGTTACCAATTTCTGTGCATGGGTGCCTGTAGAAATGCAACCACCAGTGTGCAAGCATCTACCAGTGTCAGAAGTACGATTCATCTTTACTTGTTGACATTTCTCCTTATACAAGCTACTAGCCTAGTGTCTGCATAGGTCTTCCCATATGTCTTCTCCATTCAAAAAGGCCTTTCATTTAAGTTACGTGTCTGCCCTAGCAAACCTGATAGTCTCTTTGAACTACGACTATTATATGTTGTTAGACCATTTGTGTACCGCAAGTACACAAGTCGTTCAAGTAATACAGTTACGAAGTAAAAGTTCGTTACCACGAGGATATATGATTTCCATTACTAAGTAGCAACCAATAGCTTAGCTAAATTCTATCCAAGGACATATGAAATACAGAAATGCAAATAATCTAAATCTAAACTACAAAAGTAATAATATAATGGTTTAGAGATCTAGGAATTCTTTCTTCACCTCCTATTTCATACTAATGATATGCAATCCATATAAGCAATATCAATGATTAGTTAGTTAGCTTGAGAATCTGATTTAGTCAAAAGTCTATGTCTAGGTCGATCAACCCTGGTATCATTTACCTAATCCACTATGTTTCTTATGTTTGCATGAGGACTAGTATAAGCTCTACTAATGAATGATCTATTCTCAAACACACGCTAATACATGGCTAAAAGGTATATTTTTATCCCGTTAGCAAATAAACTCATCCAAGCCAATTGAACTTGTCAACATGCATCAATCATACCATGTCCATCTCCATAAATCCCTATGTCTAGTTCATTTGCATCAATATATACTCAAAAGATAACATAAACATCAATACTCAGATAAAGATCCAAAGTATTTCCTAAATACAGCTACTAATCCATTGAACACGAATTACAGACAAAAACCATGCTCAAAAGATAGGGAAGATAAGAGAAACAAATAGAGAAGAGGAAGGAATCCATGGATAGCATCCTTGATGCTTGAATCTCCTTCCATAAGGAAGATGGCATCCAACCTAGCCTCCCTAGGCCTCTAATCAGCTCAGAAATGAAGAACAGGCCGCAGCCTCTTTATAACCTACGGAGCTCTCTAAACTCTCTACTGAAAATCTATTTATAGAACTCAGAAAAATAGAGGCACGCCGCGACATTCACATCCCACGCTGCGGCGCATATCAAATTAGGTCACTCATGCCGCGGCATTATTTTCCTTGCGCCATGGTGTTCAATATTTCATAGCCTCTGACTTTTGATGTAGGGGACACTCAACGCCGTGACGTACACTCCTCAACGCCGCGACGTGACCAGTTTGTCTACAGAATTCTGCAGCAAACACAATTTTGTTGCTGTTTTTGCTCCTTTGGGTTCCTCTTAGGCTTTCTAATCAGCTTTACAGCTCTTCCTACAATAGAGAAATCACCAAGTTAATGACCAATGCAAAATTCACTTAATCAATAACATAATACGCACAGTTTGCTCAAAAACATACAGGAAAGGTATCGAAATTAGATATAACAAATAGAAGCATAAAACCTTCTAAATATGCATGAATAAAAGGACTTTAACAATCTGAGAAATACAGAAATGGGACACAAATAACTACACTTTGTGAAGTTATCATATGCCTTCCGCATATGGTTATGATACTAAGGCATCCACCAAACATAATCCTTCAAAAATATTATGTAAATAACGTAAAAGTTGAAAAAATTGCAATATTACAAAACAAAAAAACATAATTAAACAAATAAAGAATTATACATACTTGAAACTCTCGAAACCACATTTCTCTAGTCTCCTTGGGTATTTCTCCCCAAGATATCTAAAGTTGATTATACCTAGATCGTATACCTTGGTAATGACATCAGCAGCAGGTTTAGATGGCAGAAACCTATGATACAATTGAAGAAAAGTAATGTAAATATTCTCAATAAAAAAATTGAATTCGTATAACTATGAATAACAAATAGTTGTACACATAGCCAAAATCACCATCTGGCTCAACAAACATCTTGTTGCTTTGATTTGATGCTTCCCCAGAAATGAGAACATTAGAATCACGGGAAGCCGGTGACTCACAGGTATTCGGTGACAGACCAATATTAGGTGACCCAAAATCATATGTTGTACCATGCGATGTATGAGAAGTATGTGAAGGATGCTGGGATCCAGGTGTGGGTATCATAACGAACTCAGAAGATGGTGCCTGAAGAGAACTTGCAGTGGGTGATATTATAACTAGGGGTGGAGATGATCCTGATGATTGCACCTTAGGTGGCCTCCCTAAATTGATTCTAAGACGCCGAGTGGGTTGCTTTTCCCTCTCCTGCCCTTTCCCCTTATCTCCTTGTAATGATGACATCTACACAAATAATAAAAATACAATATAAATATAATTCCAATCACAACACAATAATGTATAATTAATAACTATAACATATTAAAATAATTCTATACTCACAATTATGAGGAAACATTGTCCTCATCACTATTTGTTTCATATTCATTATTGGAAGATGTTTCATCGTCGTCGTCATTAAATTTTTCTTCTTCTTCATCATTTTCATCTTGTCTACTAGAACTAACATCTTGAACTACATCAAAAATTTCATTAGTGTCTTGCAAGTGGTTAATGAGATCCACATCAACAATTAGATCCACATGAGTCATAATATCATCTTGGAATGGAATTTCTTAGGCACTTTCAATTTCAACCTGACCTCTTGCCTTGGTCTTTATTACCACCCACTATTGGATCTTATTCTTTTTCTTTCCAGGATAAGGAACGTAATACACTTGTCTCACACAGGAAATAAGGATAAAAGGATCAAACCTCTCATATCTTCTAATGTGTCGAACCTCGATAATCTTATAATCTTTGTGAACTCTTGTACCTATATTAATTATAGGATCAAACCATTCACATTTAAAAAGAACGACCTTTTTTTTGGTTACCCAAGATATTCTAACTCAACCACATCTTTTAGTATTCCATAATAATCATTTTCATCTTCACCATTAGTTAAGCATTTAACACACACACCACTATTGATTGTTTTCTTCCCATTTGACCAAACATCTGTGTGAAATTTATATTCATTGATAAAATACATTGGCCAAGACGTCACACATCTACTAGGCCCCCATGCCAAATCATGCAAGTAAGAATCATTTACCATATTTTATGGATTGTGAACCTAGAAAAAAAATATAACTAAAGTTAATGATCTAAATCATATATAATGATTGGCAAAACCAATTTAGTAAGGTTTAAGTACTTACATAACTTCTGAACCACTCTATAAAATCTACATTAATTCTTTCATTTGAATGTTCCTAAGGAATGTTGAAATATTATAAAAAAACACTGAAAATTTAAAAGTTTATCATTTGATTATTAATGAGCAATACATTTGAAATTTAAATTAAATTAATAGTACTACTTACTTGAGGTATGGTTTAATTTCTTGACAATTTAGCAAGATGTGCAATGTTGCAGATTTCATCTCAGCATCATTTAGCCATTATTTTTTTTATGTTCCATAACTTAGGCTGAGTTGATTAAAAATTAACAAAGTCGATTCCATTGATATATTTTCATTTGTATTATCATTTCGTCCAATTCTAGTTCTTATTGACCTAACATGATGTTCAAAGTAAAATGAATAAAAATGAGATATCTCTTGAATCAAATAAGCTTCACAAATAAGCTGTTTTCTTGTAGTGTAATTTTGATTCTTCAAGCATCTTGATCAAGCTTGCTGAAGAATGCTGTGTGCAAGTTTTAGCTAACTGATGAGGGAGAATGATCCCTCGATGTATTTATCGAGTAAAACGCAAAATGATTCTCTTCTCTTCGCTCTACTGTACCCTCTCCTACTGACGTAAGCATCATGACGAAGTAATTCTATTTGATCATATTGTTAAGAAAGGAATAAGTTTAGAAAAAAGGGGGAAAAAAGGACTTCTATGTAGTTATCATCTTTTTGTGGCATAGCATTACGAGTAGCAAGAATTCCAACCGACGACCGACCGAGCTACCGAAAAGGCCAAAAAGGAATAATAACTAATATATAATTGAAAGAATAAATCCTCTCATGCGCCTTGAGATATAGGTAACATGTTGTGACAAATATACATTGATCACACAATTAACATGTTATGACAAATATACATTGACCCAGGACGAACAAATTCTATAATGACACAAGTTTATTGCTCTCCAAGACTCGAATTTATTTTAAGAGCGTGTATATATATATACAGCATTACTTTATTGGACGAAAAAGAGAAGGCAATCACAGTATTTAAGCTTTCAGCTGCAAAAGCATTAATATGCAGGTCTGCAAGCTCTTTCATGCTTAGTTAAAAGTATAGAGCATACTAGTATGCATAAAACAAAAAAGACCAAAAATGATTTACTCGCATCATTTGTTATACACCATTTTACCCCCGAAAACTTAGTTAATAATAATTTAATTATTAATTAACAATGTATATATATTAAGTAATAGATTAATAACTTATTTTCAACTCATATTTTATATTTATGAATAATTTTTAATAAATCACGTATGAATATTAATTAATTTAAAAGATAAAAAATAATATGCCAAATAACAGGATTAAAAAAGAATTTAGTAGTATGCAGTTACATCAGTTGAAGCTTTTTAACATCTAATTAAGTACATGTTTGAAAATGATTATGTAATATTTTTTTATTTAAAAAAATTATCAGTAAACTTTTAATTATAAAAAATTTTAAATATAAAATATGCTCGTCAAAACACACAAATCTAACCCCCCCTCCCCGTAATGATTTGTTGGCTTTGCCTTTGAATTATTTTCAATCATCGTACCACTAAGTGCATGTTTGGATGAGCTTCTTTCAGCTGGAAATAGTTTTTTTTTTTATAAAAAAATTATTTCAACAAATAAGATTATAATATGTTTGATAAAATCAATTTCAACTTTTTAATGTAAAATAAAAGTTTTTTTTTTTTTCATAATCTTGAAGATTGAAACTTATTATTCTAACATATAATTATTCTTTACACTTTGATATGTAAATATCATTTTGTCTTCAATCAAATAACTTTTTAATCATTCTATACTTATTTTGGTAATTTAATGCATAAAAAAAATTCTTTTTTATATTAACTAAATGAAACAGATTAATTTAAAATCGATTTTCAACTAACATATCCAAACATAAAAATGAATCGATTATAATCAATTATAATCGATTATAGCAAAAAGTTTTATACAATAATTAATTATTGAAATAATCAAAATTTTCATAACTTAATCAAACACACACTAAATTGAATAGTTGCCTGGTCGTTATTAACAATAAGAGGCACATTATATAAGATCATCAACTAACTGCGATACCAACTGCTCACCTTCAATTTTTTACCCCCGAAAAAAAAAAGTTGCACCCACCCTTGTTGCATGGCAGGTCCACCAGCAGGCGTTCAGGATCGAACATAATGCTTGTCTATCATATCAAAGCCATCCAAAGCGGCCTTTGGAAGGTTTGCTGGAGATGCCATTGAGCACAGAGTAATCAATTTGTTTTTGGGGTTATTTGGTTTCTTGCTCCAAAGTAAGAAGCCCAAGTACCTTTTTATCAACAACAATAATAAGAATAACAACCAAGTCTTTTCTTACTAGATGGGGTCGGTTACATGGATCAAACAACGTCATTGTGTCTTATCATAAACTAAGTCTTCAGAAATGTTATTCAAATCTAAATCTTTTTTAATTGTTTCACCTATAGTCTTTCTTGGTCTCCCTCTACCTCTAACTATTGGACTATCCTCCACCTGATCTACTCTTCTTATTGGGACTTCTAAGGAAATTCTTCTTACATGTCCAAACCACCTAAGGCAAGATTCTACCATTTTTTTCATAATAGGTATTACCACTGCTTTCTTTCTAATACATTCATTCTTAATCATATCTTGTCTTGTATGGCCACACATCTAGTGCAACATTCTCATCTCTGCGACACTGATCTTATGCTATTGCTGGCTTTTTAACGCCCAACATTCAGTACCATACAACATCACGGGCCTTATAATTGTGCAGTAAAATTTACCCTTAAGCTTAAGAGGCACTTTTCTATCACAAATCACTCGTGAAGCACTCTTCCATTTCATCCATCCAGTTTGAATTCTATGATTTACATCTCTCTCTATCTCTCCGTCATTTTATATGATAAATCCAAGATACCTAAACCGTCTGACTTGTGATATGGTATGGTCCCCAATTTTTACTGCTAAGCTAGTATTAGCACGCTTCTTAATGAACTTACATTACATATACTCCGTCTTATTCCTACTTAGACGAAAGTCATGTTCTTCCAAAGCTCGTCTCCATAGCTCTAGCTTCCCATTTGTTTCCTCTCTCGACTCTCCAACTAAAACTATATCATCTGCAAAAAGTATACATTGTGGCACCGACTCTTGGATATGAGCAGTAAGCACACCCAAGACCAAGCTAAAAAGATATGAACTCAAAATTGACCATTGGTACAGTTCTATAGTTATGAGAAAATCTTCTATAACACCACATTGAGTTATAACAAAAATTGTTTTAGCATCCCTTGCAGCATATGTATAATGGAACCAATAACATGTCCAAATTCCAAGGGTAATTAAAGGGGTAATTTGATACTCTTCATAAAATATAAGACTTAACAGACACTGCTTTGGATGATACTTTCAATAAATATTTATCTTGAATACACGGTGCATGAGTGTTAGTTATGGGTCAGCATCCTACTTGGCAAGGCTCAAATAAGGTCAGAGTTAAATCTAATGTAACACTTATTAATGGATTTAAGTTAAAAGAGTTGTATTTTAGCTAACAATTATAATTTTTAATCTAGTGATAAACATTCAATCTAACACACGGATTAAGAATTAAATATAGATAGTTATACATAATTCTTTTTATGTGATATCAGTTCTGATTTGCTCCGTTCTTAAGCTCGATTAATATCAGAATATATATAATATTATACTAAAATTTATTATCACCAACACAGGTGGAATTTTATAGTTTAGTCGGTATCAGCTGCAATTTGTTTGCGTTAATATCTATAATTTTGGTTGAGTGTACTAACAACGGATAACTCAAATTCAATATATTCATTTACATACCAAAAAAATTAAATATACTGCAAAGGCTATGCATGCAAGCCAAGAAATGATCCGAACCTCCATTTTCCCCATCTTGATATTGGGCGCTTTATAAGTCCATGATTCAAGGAGCTCCTCTAAATAGTATACCATTTACCATCGTTTGGATCAAAATTAGTCAATGACTATATTTCTGTTGATGTTGAATGCCAAGTTTAGGAGTTCGGAGGCATTCCTCTCGCCAAATCTGGCGGATATTACAAGTGCACTCTGTTTCTCAGTAGGGATTCATTTCCCACCTTTCATTTGACCAACACAAACAATTTTTTTGGACAAGTCTCGTGTATAAATAGCACCATGGCCACAAAGTTCCGAAGAAGAGTGAGTGCCCCGGGGCTTTGGAAAAACACTGCCCAGAGGGCCAAAAATCGTAGGGAAAATACAAGGCAGGAGAAAATTTAAAAGAAAAACAAAAAAAAGAAAAAAAAAATCTTTCTTAATTAAGCTGTAAAAGGATGGCTGGATTTGATGGCAACCAAGAGAAGAAGAAGAAGATGGCCATTCTCGGCGTCTCTTCCATCCTTCTGGTGGCTATGGTAGCAGCAGTGGCCGTTGGTTTAACCCGCGGTGGCGAAGTTGGTGACGAAGAGGGTAGCGGTAGCCAGATCGCAAAATCTCAAAAGAACGTGGAAATACTCTGCCATTCAGCAGAATACAAAGAAACCTGCGAGAAAAGCCTTTCAAAAGCATCTAACGAGAGCACAGACATGAAAGAGCTGATCAAAGCCGCGTTCAATGCGACCGCGGAGGAGCTCGTGAAGCAAATTCACAACTCCACACTCTACCATGAGTTGGCAACGGACAACATGACTAAACAGGCTCTGGATGTGTGCAGGGAAGTCCTAGGTTATGCGGTTGATGATATTCACAGATCTGTTCACACATTGGATAAGTTTGAGCTGAGCAAACTAAGTGAATTCGCCTATGACCTCAAGGTTTGGCTTACAGGTACCCTCTCCCACCAGCAAACCTGCTTGGATGGCTTTGAGAACACAACCACCGCTGCTGGCCAGACCATGGCCAAGGTGCTCAACACCTCTTTGGAGCTCAGCAACAATGCCTTGGATATAGTGAATGGGTTGTCCAATCTATTCAAGGGTCTCAACTTCACCTCATTCACCACCAACACTAACAGGAAGCTTCTCTCTGAGGAAGCACCCCTGGTGGATGGTTTCCCTTCATGGGTCAGTGAAGGCCAAAGGCGTCTCCTCCAGTTTGCTGGAATTGGAAGCATTAAGCCCCACGCAGTTGTGGCTCAAGATGGGACTGGCCAGTTCACAACACTCACTGATGCTCTTAATACTATTCCTAAAAAGAACAAAAAGCCTTTTGTGATTTACGTCAAGGCTGGTGTCTACAATGAGTATGTTAATTTGAACAAGCATATGACCCATGTCACTATCATCGGAGATGGTCCCACAAAGACCAGATTCACCGGCAACAAAAACTACAAGGATGGTGTCCAAACTTACTTCACCGCAACGTTCAGTAAGTACCAAACAATTATTTTTTTGTTTTTTCTTTAGCTGATCTCGTTTTCTCCCCAAAATCAATCTAAACTTTGGACATCCAGATGAAACATTTTAATGCACACGTATAGTTTGTGTGTGAACTTTATTATATTTGGGATAGGCTAACCAAAAACAATTTGGGACATATGTCCAAGACAGGTATTTCACACTTGCACATATATAAGCAACAGAAAATATTGTTATTTCTACATATTTTTTTAAAAACAGTTTTTTTATATTATCATAGTTTTTTATATAACAATTGGTCTAATTTAATTTCTACATATAAGACTCATTATGTATGTGGAACTTATATATATATATATATATATATATATATATATATATATATATATAGGAGCCAATCAATACCTGTATTGAAAAATGGTGTAAAATTATGATGGTCTTGGAAAACATTTCATATATTAGCTAGCTTATTGTTATTGGTAACGATGGTGAGTTGTTATTAATTGACAGGTGTGAACGCTGCTGCCTTCATTGCCAAAGACGTTGGGTTTGAGAACACAGCAGGAGCTGAGAAGCACCAAGCTGTGGCACTTCGGGTAACAGCAGATAAGGCCGTGTTCTATAACTGTCACATGGATGGGTTCCAAGACACCCTGTACGTGCAATCACAACGCCAGTTCTACCGTGACTGCACCATCACCGGAACCATCGACTTCGTGTTCGGTGATGCAGTTGGAGTGTTCCAGAACTGCAAGCTGATAGTGAGGAAACCCTTGGAGAACCAGCAATGCATGGTGACAGCGGGTGGCAGAGCCAAAGTTGACAGCCCTAGTGCTTTGGTGTTCCAGAGCTGCCATTTCACAGGTGAGCCAGAGCTTGCGGCCTTGACGCGCAAGATATCGTATCTGGGAAGGCCATGGAGGATCTTTTCTAAGGTGGTGATCATGGACTCTCAGATTGACGACATCTTTGTACCAGAAGGGTATATGCCATGGATGGGAAGTGCATTCAAGGACACATGCACCTATTACGAGTACAACAACAAGGGTCCTGGTGCTGATACGTCCATGAGAGTCAAATGGCCCGGTGTTAAGACCATCACCCTTCTTGAGGCTCTTGATTACTATCCAGGAAGGTTCTATGAAATCGCTAATTCAACTCAACGTGATGCTTGGATCATCCAGTCTGGGGTCCCCTACTCCCTTGGCCCCCTCCTCCTCCCAACCTTCCCCATCCCACAGCTTAATGTTCTCTCTTAAATCAAATAGTTCTATGTAGCCATTCCTGCTTGCATGCTCAATCCCTACCATTTTTACATTATTATTGTACTTAAATGTCATGCAGTGCTATTTGTTAACTAAGTTTCTCCTCCTTCATTTACATACTTCCTAGTTCCATGCATGTAGAATTCAAAATTACCGATTAATTGGTTGTGAATTCTCACTTTAAATATTTGACTCTTCCTACTTCCATGCATATTGCTTTCATATACTTAATTCCCTTCTTCCTTTTATGTGATAATAATTTCATTAATGGAAAACATTTTATTACTATTACTATTATTTTGTACAATGGTGGGTCGAAAGCCCAGAAGCATCAATATATTAATTATTCGAAATAAACAAATAAAATAATGAAATGGTAATTGGTAGTAGCAATAGCCTCATCACTTATAATGAAATGGTAAATGCATGAAGCTACGTTCAGAATCAAATATCAACATTATTCTTTTCGTTTTAGGAAAAAATTCATATTCAATCAAATATCAACATTATTCTTTTCGTTTTAGGAAAAAATTCATATTCAAGAAAATAATATATATATATATATATATATATATATATATATATATATATATTATTGATAGATCATTTATAAGTATCATTGTAAGTTTTCGATTAAACTTGTAGCATGACCTATAATATTGGAATAGGGCAATCTTCCCTCCCCTAAACTTTTATATACCAGGAAAAAAAATATATTTCTGCTTTACTTATAGGATATAAAGACAGCATTAGCTCAGTTTATACACCTTAGTCAAATATATGATCTACATTGGAGTATATTAATTTGAGGATTTAAATGGAATAAACATATAACACACTTGTATATCAAATATTAGGATTTGAACTTAAGTTTTTTGAAAGCCCTTCCTTTTTTTATTTCCTAATGTTAAAATTACTGTAGAAAATTATAAAAAGCAAGCCCAATTTTAAGAACCATGTCTTATTTTACGTGGGCCAGGCCCAACTCTAGTTGTTGGACTTGTGAAGGACGAGCCAGCGGGAAATCGGTGGTTACACTTACCGCCATATCTGATAGCACGCCCCGCTATCTACACAGCACAGTGCATTAGAGAAGGAAAAATTAATACCTAAACATGTTATACTTAGTTGAATACATTAAGTTAATCAGGATTTAATATTTTTATAAAATATTATAAAATTAATTATGAAACATAAAGATCCATAAAAATAATAAGTCGATGATTAGTTTAGTAAGACCTAACTATAATATATTATGTTTATGTAAAATTTCTCTTAGAAAACGATGGACTTGTCAACACCATTTTGAAAACCCTAATGTTCATTTTCAGAGCTTTTAAACCTTAAGGTTGTGTTTGGATAGAGTATTTTGAAATTTCAAGGTATTTGAAATTAAAAAAAATTCAATTGCATCAATTCAATTCCCTTCATTTGTAAAATATTTTGTTTGGATAAATCAATTAAATTCTCTTGAATTTCAAATTCTTTGTTTGGATAAAATAATTCAATTGTCTTCATTTGAAAAATCTCTTTTAAGATATTTTGTAAAATTGGGAAACATTATATAATATTTTTTTTTATTAATGGTAAAAATAAAAATAAATAAAATAAAATAAATTTAAAATAAAAAATAAAAAATCTGCATAAAATGAAAAAATTAATATACCATTTTTATAAAATGAAAAGATTAATATACCATTTTTATAAATTATCATTAAAATAAACTTCCTTGACAACTATTTACAATACTAAGCAAAAAATTGGACTAGGCAAAAAAAAAATATAGTAACAAATATTGAAAAAACACCTCAAAACTAAGCATAGCAGAATCAATATAATTGTGATATAAATTAAACACAATGTAAGAAACAAAATAGAGACTGAATCTGTAATTTAATATCTCAACTAACGGTATTTTTAAATCTGTAATTTTATATATATAACTAGTAACAAATATTTAAATCACACTAATAAATTTCCCACATGTTTCCAACTCCACATCTAATAACTAGAAACAAAGAATGAAATAACACAAAGTAATATCAACTCTCAAGCATGTTTTCAACTTGGCATTAAGACATAAAAGCCAAGATGTAATCCTTCTTCTTCTCCAATGGAAGAGCTTTCACAACCACTAGTTGACTTGATTTTCTGTCAACTAATTAATAGCTTTCAGCCAATGTGCGTTATCAAGATCAGGTATTTTCTCCAGCTCATTCATCACTTCTTTAACATCTTTCTCCTCCGTCTTCTACATCAGCCAGTACGCGTTCCATCTCCAAATTCCATACAAAGTAACTTCTCGTATCCTCTTTCTTGTCCTCAATGTTGCTTGCTGTCATCTTTCTTTTTCCCGTTGTTTTGCCTCTTCCTTTGGATGACTCCATAATAGTTACAAAACCAGAAAATGCACAACCTGACCACAAACCAGAAAATTCAAGCATGCATGAACACACAAGGACATAATTGAAAACAATCCTGCTACCTTGGAATCCATAGAACAGAAGGACATGCATAAAGAACCTAATATTTTTGAGAAAGATGAGTTTCCTAATACCAACATGCAGCATCAGGTAAAATGCGCATTTGTTTTGCAGAAGACAACAACAAAATAATTCATCAGTTAGTATCTTACTTTGTGATAAAATTTGGTCATCTTCATAATATTTCTATGAACTCAATCCTTCTTAAAAATTTATGATTAGAAACCTGAGCATGTGTAAAAATACAGTTACAGCACCAACATTTATCAATTATTGATGGCCAAGAATGATAAAGACAACCTACCACATTGGAGAAGAACAAAGGAAAATCATGCAGAACCTTCTGTCCTTACTAGTTATTTTTACATATAAGTTAAGGAAAAAGAGAGACATTCAAACTTTAGAGCTAGAAATTTTAACTACCAGAAGTTTACTAAATGATTTGCTAGTCAGAATTTCAGGTGAATACGTTGCAAATTTCTCAGCTATTTCGGTACAACAAGAACTTCCCTGCAGCCACGGTTAAGTTGTTAAGAAATCAACTGTGACTTCTTGTAATGATATAACAATAACATAAAAAAAAATCTTCTAAAGCATTTTACCCACATGACCTCAGTTCATATGAGAAAAAATTCTTTTGCTACCACATGTTCAGATGTGTTCATAATTCATAGCTAATAGAAGATTAGAAGAGTAAACTCTAACATGCATGGAAACTTGTTTTTGGTAGCACCATGTACTTACTTGTAAGACTCATATAATTCTGCATAAATGCTTAAAAGTACATAATTATATTATTAATTTTTAGTTTACCAATTGTACATTCTTTGCTATAATATTAATCTCTAAAACAACAGCAATTATATCTTGAGAAAAACTCAATTTCTATTTGATGTTGATAAAGAACAGAGTAAATTAATTCATCATTCCAAAAGTTTGCTATGCAACCCCATTGACGCCAGGAGCCGTGTTCCCTATGATAACTTGTTGTATGGAATGTCTCAACTCTCAAGTTGTTGGTAACAAAGAATGTCATCTCTACTTTCAATCCTAATTTGCTTTTTGAGTTGGGAAAAATAGGAGGTTGTCTCAACTTCAATGACATGTTTAGTTGATAATTGCTGCATGTTTTCTGTTTCCTGCTCAGATCAAGTGTGTAGTGTAGGGATCTATCTGTACTTGAATTTTTTCAGAAGTAGAATATATATATTATGATTTACATTTGGTCATGCGTACCAAACACCATCTTTGATACATCTTGACCACCTCACAGGCTCACATAGTGTGTCGGAAAATATGTTGAAACTTACAAGGGCATTGCAGAAGTGTAGGAAAGCTTGTTTATACTTGTCTGTAGATGATTCATGTTTATATTGTCCAAATTGCTACTCCTTCTACTTTCACCGCATTAATCAAAAACCAATAATATTCAGTCATTCTGGTCCTAAATGCTTACATTTCACACTTACATAAAGCAAAACCACCCAAAACCAAGGAAAATACCAATTCAACAAAGATAACTATCAAACACTTGCAAGAAGACAAATTCTATAATCTATTACACTGAAGATAAGAAACATATTATAGCCAGATTAGTGATTACTAAAGAGTGTACATTTTCCTTTCAAAAAATGAAAATGAAAATGTTAGCACCAAAAAATAAAAAAGAAAAAAAAATATGAGATCAATTTCTTGAATCAAATTATAAACCTTCAACAGCTACAGAAAAATAAGAACTGCATCACAATGAAGAAAATGAACAGAACATTTACCTGCTACAACGGATTGATGAAAATATGATCTTATGGATGACCGAAGGGGCGGGTTTGGCTCTTGCGGACGACCGTGGATGGAGGTACCGTGGTGGTGGGTTAGGTTCAAGATGGGCGACGCCGGGTCTGGTTCTTAGGGACGACCGTGGATGGAGGTGTCGTGGTGGTGGGTTGGGTTCAAGATGGGGGGCGCGAGGTGGATCTGGGCGCGACGGTGGTGGCGTGCGGCGCGGATGGGAGAGAACGGGGTGAGATAAGAGAGAAGGAGAGAGCACGCTGAAACAAAGAGAAGGGAGAGAACGCAGATGAGAAAACGCAGACGAGAGAAGAGGAATTTAGAAATTCTACCTAATTAGGTGAGAATTAAAATTCCTTTTTTTTAATTGATAAAATACCTTCTAAAATTATTTAAAATTTTTAAAATGATTTTGAAAAATATTCAAACAAGTTATTTTATCATAAAGTATTTTAAATTCTTTATAAAAATACATTTATTTTTTAAAATACTCTATCCAAATGCAGTTCTCGCTTTATTCAAATAAACATGTGGAAATCCTGATTTTGATATGCCACGGAATGCGTACGTACATATGGATGAAGTGTAGGTAAAGAGGTTAGGAAGCCAGTAACTTTAATATTATCATGTATACTAAATGCCATATTTGAAACTTCTATTATATGCTTATCCACTTGAATTAACAGCGTGACAATGAATGCTTATCCATTTGAATTAACATAATTTACTTTATCATACTCTTTAAACTCACGGAGAAAAATTCAAGTCATGTAGAGCATATGCTCATTCATGGTTATTTGGAGAAGAGAAATGAATGCTTATCCAAACTGCAAATATCATTTGAACAGTATATATGCTCAGCTCTTTATTTCAAGTTTCAAATTTTAACACAAATGTTTGAAACAACTTGTAGAGTTAAGGGTCAATTCTGCTCTGTTTGTTTTCTTGACACAAGTATGTCTTTTGCTTAGTGATTTCATAACGTCGCTTTGTTAATAGCCTATTATTCCTCATGTTAGTTGCTCTCCTAGCTAGCATAGCTGAAACTTAGAAGCAAACTGAAATGGCTGCTCAGATTTTGACATGGAAATAAAGAATTGAGTAGAACTTGGAAGAACAGGTGAATTCATCTTTTGGGTGCCCTTTCCTCTATCTTTTTTGTGCTTTAAATTGAATAGGGACTATTTTGCTTGATAGGAATCACAACCAACATTTGATATCCATGACTACAGTGAGAGAATTCTTGACAAAGTATCCCTTGAAGTAAGCAGTAGCAGTGTCATGTCCTCTTCTGATGTGGTAAGGGGGCAAGAAAGAAAGGATGTGGCTCGAAGTTTTTCTGCTCTTCTTCAACTGGTAATTATTTTATTAGCAGTGTCCAGCGCACTTCTTGAACAGTTACTTCATTTTATGATGCTGGATGTCTTCAGTCGTATTGCTTGAAGATGATCCCAGAATTTGTATACCAACCTGTGATGTGAATTCTACTAATTTCTAGGTGAACAATAGAGATGTAGATCTGGAAAAGAAATGGAGTTGATAGGGAGTTTGTTTGCTACACAATTACTAATCCTTTCAATGTTAGGCTCCGTAAGCATGACAAGAAACAAGAGGATGCGCAGCTTCATTTTTTAAAAAAGAGATAGTGAATTCTCCAACAAAAAAACCATCTCTAAAATGTGATAAGAACAAAACTGGAAGGGAAAGTCCCCCCCTCCGGTCCCCAACCCTCAATACCTCTTCCAGTGAATATGGACCAATAGGGTTGTCACCACCAGCAGATTACAAGTTTTTTGTGAAGCTTGGAAATGTGAGTGCTATAAGGTGCTTTCCTGAAAGCAAGAGGAGACGAAGATCTCAGTATGTTCAATCAGTTTACTTAAATTCAGCAGGGTGACACAGATAATTAGGATCTTAGTTTGTAAAACTAAAAACAATCTGCACATGTCAAACAATTCAAGCAACATGTTCTGATCAACACAGCGGAAGCAAAACAAATCAAGAAAACCAACCTCCCGTCATTACTATTTGATTCATTCTTCTTCTTCAATCAGGTTCCTACTTGCGTCCAGATCTTTCCTGAACACCTCTAACTCGATTGATGTTCTATTCTTCCAAGCTCGTCGACTTGTCGCCGTTGTCGACACGTCGCCGTCGTAACCCGTATTCTGCCTTAGCTTTCCAAATCCTTACTCACTCAAACTCGATGGTGTTTATATACTGAAGAGAGGAGCAGGTTCAGTGACCCAAAACAGAGAGCAATGTGTTGAATTTATAGAACTCTGCCCATCACAGAGTTCAACAACGTGGAGCAGGGCATGGGTGAGTGGGAGCGCAAAATTTTCTCAAGAAATCGTTTCTCAATGTTAGTGTGATAATGAGTTTGAATACAAGCTGAAAAATGGACCACGTTCTGAAACCAACTTCTCGATAAACCAATAAACAGATTTAATTCTAATCCAAATCTAAAACAGAGCAAATCTGTTCCTAAACTAAAAACAGAAAATTTCATCATTCTCCCACTTGGTCCATTTAACCCATCATCAATCATAACAAGAAACAAAATATATGAATCATGGCGATAGATTCTCTAATAACGAGTATTATCTTTCATGTATCATAATATATCAAGTCTCTCAATACTATCCCTTAACTTAATGAATAAACCATATGTTTATTCTAGGTCAAAACCAATTGATATTTCTCAAAATAAACAATTATGTGCACCAAATATATGAGAAAACATCAAACTGAATAAAAGTTTCATCAAAAATAATAAATGTATGTACAATGAAAATCACATCATGGAACCAAGTCTCATTCATACTACATGATCCTTAAAATTCTTTGGTGGCATGCCTTTAGTTAAAGGATCGGCAATCATCAACTCAGTGCTGACGTGTTCAATGACCACTTTCTTTTCCTTAACACGTTTTCTTATGGCTAAATATTTAATCTCGATGTGCTTATTTCGACTTCCACTCATATTGTTCTTAGCCATAAATACCACAACATAGTTGTCACAGTACAACTTCAATGACCTAGAAATAAAGTCCACAACTCTAAGCCCAAATATGAAACTCTTTAACCATAAACCATTCAAGGTAGCCTCAAAACAAGAAACGAACTCTGCCTCCATAGTGGAAGTAGCAGTCAAGGTCTACTTTGCACTTCTCCAAGATACAGCTCCACAAGCTAGCATAAAAACATAATCAGATGTTGATTTCCTAGTATTAATGTAGCTAGCACAGTCTAAATCGGAGTAGTCAATCACTTCCAGATCATCAGTTCATCTGTACATAAGCATATAGTTCTTTATCCCTTGAAGATATCTTATCACCTTCTTTGCAGCTTTCCAATGGTTAACACCTGGATTACTCTGATATCTTCCCAAAACTCTAACAATATATGTAATGTCAGGTCTGGTACAAACCTGAGCATACATAAGGCTTCCAACAGCTGAAGCATATGGAATGTTTTCTATGTGTTCCCACTCCAACTCATTTTTGGGGAACTGACTCAAATCCAGTTTGTCACCCTTCACAATAGGAGCTACACTCTGTGAACAATCCTTCATGTTAAATCTCTCTAAAACTTTGTTAATATAGGTTTTTTGAGACAAACCCAAAATGCCTTGAGATCTGTCCCTATAGATCTTAATGCCAATAACATAAGATGTCTCTCCCATATCCTTCATATCAAAGTTCTTCGAGAGAAATTGTTTCACCTCATATAGCATACCCTTATCATTAGCTACGAACAAAATATCATCCACGTATAACATAAGAAAACAAATCTTACTCTCATTGACCTTCTGGTATATACATTGATCCATGACGTTCTCTTCAAAACTAAATGAAGTGATGACCTCATGAAATTTTAAATACCATTGACGAGAGGCTTGTTTTAATCCATAGATGGATTTATTAAACTTGCAGACTAAGTGTTCACTGTCACTAGAGGGGAATCCTTCAGGTTGTTTCATGTAGACATTTTCCTCTAGATTACCATTGAGGAACGTTGTTTTCACATCCATTTGATGTAACTCAAAGTCAAAATGAGCTACTAATACTATAATTACTCGGAGGGAATCTTTCTTGGATATAGGAGAAATGTCTCTGTGTAATTGATTTCTTCTCTTTGAGTGAATCCTTTGGTGACAAATCTTGCCTTATGTCTCTCAATATTGCCTTGTGAGTCTTTCTTTGTTTTCAAGACTCATTTACATCTAATGATTTTTACACCATTAGGCAACTCAATGAGATCCCAGACTTGGTTAGATGCCATAGAACCCATCTCATCTTTAATGGCATTATACCACAAATTCGATTCCTTAGAATCATAGCCTGTGAAAATGTTTTAGGATCATTTTCAGCTCCAATGTTATAGTCCGACTCTTGCAGATACATGACATAATCACTAGGAATTGCTGACTTTCTGACTCTAGTAGATCTTTTTAATATTGCCTCATTATCTTCTTGAGGAACTTGTTGTTCAACCTGTTGTTCAACAGGTTGTTCTTCATTAACAATTTAATCTACAATATCATTTTTAATAGTTTGTGGAATTTCAATTATCAGTTGTTTAACACCCGTTTGTACTTGAGGGGTGTGAACCACAATCAATCTGTCATTTGATCCAGAGGTTTAACCTTCATAGTGATCCTTGTCAGAAGCAATGTCCTGAAACTGATCGCTCCCACTGATCAAGTCATTCTCAAGAAATTTGGCGTTTCTTGATTCCACAATCGTAGTGTTGTGTGATAGGCAATAGAATCTATACCCTTTGGACTTTTCAGCATATCCAATGAAATACTCACTAATAGTCCTTAGGTCTAGTTTCTTCTCTTGTGGGTTATAAATTCTCACTCCAGACGGGCATCCCTAAACACATATATGTCGCAAACTTGGTTTCCAATCTTTGAATTACTCAAAAGGTGTCTTTCTGCCATCAAAGTTCATTTTCTTCTTTCTGCCACACCATTCTGATCCAGAGAACCATGCATAATGTACTGGGCAATAATACTATGTTCTTGAAGAAACTTCGCAAATGGATCAGGTGCTTGTCCATTCTCCGTGTATCTACCATAGTACTCTCCACCTCTATCAGATCTCACGATTTTAATTTACTTTTCACATTACTTCTCCACTCCAGCCTTAAAAACTTTAAAGGCGTCCAAAGCTTTATCCTTAGAATGAAGTAAATAGAGATGTATATATTGTGAATAATCGTCTATAAAAATGATAAAGTATTTCGGAATATTTGCGTCCATGTCTGGACAACAAATATCTGTATGTATGATTTCCAATAGGTTCGAGCTCCTCTTTGCATTCTTTTTAGACTTGTTAGTTTGCTTACCCTTAATGCAATCCACATAAGTCTCAAAATCAGCAAAATCCAAAGTACTGAGTACTCATTCATTCACCAATCGCTTGATTCTATCAATGGAGATGTGTCCCAATCTCCGGTGTCATAACATAGAGGATTCCTCATTCACAACACATTATTTTAATCCAGAAGTAACATACATAGAATTATAAGCAGCATTATTTTACAATTTAATACAATAAAGACCATCAAGTAATTCACCAAAATCAACAATTTCAAATTTATTTAACAAAGTAAAACCAGAATCCGAAAAATTAAAAGATAATCCCAAAGGTGCAAGTCTTGAAACAGAAATCAAATTCTTAGAAAAACTTAGAACATAAAAGGTCTTTTCTAAACATAAAATAAAGTTGTTGCTTAAAACTAAACTGCAAGTCCCAATGGCTTCTACATGTGAACTCATCTTCCCACCCAAATAGATGTATTGTTCACTTCCCACTGACCTCCTTAGGTTTTTCATACCCTGCAAGGTATTAGAAACATGGATTGTAAAACCAGAATCAATCCACCATGTGTTATGATTAACACTAACCATATTAGATTCATAACAGACAAATGCAAATGGAGTACCTTTCTTGTCGAGCCAATTCTTAAACTTTATACAGTCTTTCTTCATGTGCCATTTCTTTTTGCAAAAGAAACACTTGGAATTTTTCTTTATGATTGGCTGAGGAGGAATGTTGCCCTTATTTTTGGCATGATCCTTCTTTTTCTTTACATGAATAGTCAAGTTCACCTTTTCGCCCTCTTCCATCATCAACCTTTCCTCTTCCTGGACACACATAGTCAATAACTCATTAATTGATCACTTATCCTTATATATGTTATAAGAGATTTTGAAAGGGCCATATTGATGAGGTAAAGTGCACAAAACGTAGCGAACCAGGAAAGAATCTGACATGGTTACCTCCAAGGCTTTCAGCTGAGCCGCTATATCCCTTATGCGCATAATGTGATCACGCACACCTCTTATCCCGGTGAGCTTCATGGATAAGAACTGTATTATAAGAGTGCTGACAAGGACTTTGTCAAATGTAGCAAATTGCTCATCAATAGCTTTCAAAGGATCCTTAACTTTAATATGCTGGTCGACAGAATCACGGATAATAGTAGATATTTTGGTCTTTATGAACATTACGGAGAGATGGTTAGATCTCTCTCATTTTTCATAAAGATCAACGGCATCTGGAAGACTAGTTTCAGTAATACCCGGTGGTTCATCCTTCCTAATAGCATAATCAATGTTCATCCAGTCCAAATGGAGAAGAACTCTCTCCTTCCAAACTTTATAGTTGTCACCTCTTAATTCGGGAATATTACACTTAATATCAGAAATGTTCGCAGGTTGAATAATTGCAAAGTTCAAACATGCATGCTCATTATTCATAATTTGAGACAAAATAAATGTCATGTTTTACTAATGTAAATCATGTCTTAATCTATGAATCTAACGACATAAAACTTGCTTGTGGGCTAAAATCCTACTCAATTAGACTCATCATGTAATCTTATGACAAAACTATCAAATCATGTTTCTTTTCTTAATTTCCGTGGGTAGATCAAGAAATATAATTCAATATTTCATCCTAATTAATCATACAAATATAACAAAATTCATGTGAGTAGATATTATTACATCACATATGATTAATTACAAGTAATATTTTAATGTGATTCTAAAACTTAATATATAATTCTAATAAATTAAAGATGTTGTGGCTATTCCTTAATTAATTAAAATTATATGAATCACTTAACATTAATTGATTCTTAATAAAGAGTTAAATATTTGCATAACATAATACAAATAAATTGAATAACAATACATAAATATTATTTAGCATAATATTGCATGTACAATAATCATAAATTCATATATACAAATTTCAAGAAATAAATAATCTATGCATATAATTATTCAATAAAAGAAACTATATAAGCTCTTTAATAATTAATTTTAATATGCATAAATTATTTAACTTAATATTGCATGCTTAAGTAAGTATCAAAATTAAACATACAATTCAACGACAATCTATACACATTAAAATTTATTAAATAATTCATGTGCTAAAATAATACAATTGCAAAAACATACATAATTTTCAATTTAGCACGTAAACTAATCATATATATATATAACTTGTAGCACTTCAATTATTAAGAAATTGTTGATAGCATGGTAATAGTCCTTTTAATCTCCAAGCACGAAGTCACACAGGTTCTATCCCATTTAGACGTAGCATACCAATTTTTTTAACTAAACAAAAACTGAACAAAACATAAATTTCAAAAGGATTCAAAAAAAGGAAAATTTTGAGAATCGAACACGAAACGTCGCACATGCATTTCAAGCAAAGTAGCCTACCACTGCACCACTTCAGTATTGTATGACTTAGGTTGACATCGTCAAATGTATAACAATATACGGGCCCATTAAATTTCAGCAGTCAAACGACACAAAAGGCTTGTGTTTCGTTTGTCTTCAACCTTGAGCCGGGTCATTCTGATCCAATTGCGACCGGCAAACCCGAATGGAAAATTCGACTGTTTCCGACCATTTTTTACGTTAAAAATAATGTTTCAAATCACAGAAAGTTTAGAAAATCAATTTCAATTAGATTTATGGTTTTAGTTCGAATTAAAACGTCTAAAACAGAACACTTATATTCTAAAAAAAAAAAATCAAACTCCATAACAGATAAGAAGTGTAAGCAAGACAGAGGCATATAAACTTGCTCTGATACTAAATGTAAGACTAAAAACAATCTACACATGTCAAACAATTCAAGCAACATTTTCTGATCAACATAACGGAAGCAAAACGGATCAAGAAAACCAACCTCCCGCCATTGCTATTTGATTCATTATTCTTCTTCAATCAGGTTCCTACTTGCGTCCAGATCTTTTCCGAACACCTCTAACCCAATTGTTGTTCTGTTCTTCGAAGCTTGTCGCTGTTGTCGACATATCGCCATCGTAACCCGTATTCTGCCTTGGCTTTCCAAACCCTTACTCACTCAAACTCGATGGTGTTTGTATAATGAAGAGATGAGCAGGTTCAGTGACCCAAAACAGAGAGCAATGCGTTGAATTTATAGAACTCTGCCCATCACAAAGTTTAACAATGTGGAGCAGGGCATGGATGAGTGGGAGCGCAAATTTTTCTCAAGAAACCGTTTCTCAATGTTAATGTGATAATGAGTTTGAATACAAGCTGAAAAATGGACCACGTTCTGAAACCAACTTTCCAATAAACCAACAAACAGATTTCATTCTAATCCAAATCTAAAACAAAACAAATCTGTTCCCAAACTAAAAACGAGAAATTTCATCATAGTTCACTCAGCTACGAATGATTTAATTCAAGACATTTGCTAGATGTCTCAAACCAAGTTAGGGAGTGATATACTGATATCATTACAGTCATAGGTCTCACTAAATACTAACATCCAACATTGTTCACCTGCATCATTATTGCAATTAACATTAACTTTTACCTAAACTTAAAATATTTAAATTTGCTATACAAAGTCAATTAATACTTAATATTTTTATAAATATTTATACTTTTAATTATGTAACACAAATATCTATAAAAATATTAAATATTAATTAACTTAATATATTAAACTAAGAGATCTATATTAATTAACTTAATATATTAAACTAAGAGATCTTACTCAGGTGAGAGGAGTATTTATTGTAAGAGGTGAGAGGAATACATATTGACCATTGGATCTTATATGAATGGTCAAGATTATAATATAAATGTATGTGACCTTTTTAAGTGGTCACATGACTTTTAAGTAACTTTTAATCTTGACTATCTATGTATAGTTGTATGGTTAAGATTTACTCTTCTCACTCTCTCACAATAAAAATTTTTCTCACTATATATGACCTCTTAAACTAAGTGCTCTAAATTTATATAAGAATCTTTCTAATGATATGTCCATGTAACATGTATTCTTATGAATGCAATAAATTGTTCATATCTTGACATCAGTCAGCTTTAATTATCTATCTCCCTAGCACCCGTCTTTAATTCATCATATCGAAACTAAAACAACATATCTTGACATCAGTCAGCTTTAATTATCTATCTCCCTAGCACCCGTCTTTAATTCATCATATCGAAACTAAAACAATGTGATTGCAAACTAATTGTGCTATTGGGAAAAGAGAGAAATGTGAATCTGAATTACATAAATTGTTCTGGTTGATTACATAAAATAAGTGTGAACGTGAGGAAAAAATAAATAAATGCATTTGCATTTCTTGTACGGAAGAAGCGAGGCTTTGAACAACTGTGAAACTTGACTGCGGCCATGGTGTGAGTTTGTGAAGCAAGTCTAACGAATTGACCTTTAATTTTACCTGCTCCACGTCTTTGTTCCATCACATTATTATTATTAATATTTGTTAAATAAAATGGGATCCCAGGGTGGAAGGTAGTAGTAGCCTGGACGATAAGAGTAAACCCCTACCTACCTGTCAAATATGTGGTCTCGAGCGTAAGTCACCAGTGTTTGAATTTATAATTCACCACTAAATTTTTATAAAATACGTTTAACTCTATTAAAAATTTGGTCTCAAATTTATCTACCAAGTGACTGATTCAAAGATCGAACCTGGACATCTCACAAAATTAACGTAACGGTGACCACTTTAACCGCAATACTCGACGGTTTGTTATTGTTATTGTTATTGTTATTGTTATTTGGACATTATGTTCCATCACATTATAATGTTCTTGAAACAGCCCCGAACCCACCTAGTAAACAGGAAAAAGATATAATTAGAAAAAAATAGTAAAGCGTGTGGGGGCACATATATTGCGTGGTGTTGGCTTTAGTGTGACACCCTCAGGCCCCATTGGAGTGTGTCCATTCAAACCCGCATCATTTTCTTATCCCAATCCATGGGGCTTCTATCCTATGCCTATGGTAAATTGGTCGCTCAAGTTCAGAGAGATTATTTTTATGAGTGGTTGCTAGTTGTAAAGTTTTAACAGCCGAAAGCGTGTAGAAAGTAGAATAAGAGAAGTGAAAGAAGCTCTCAAAAAGAAAACCGGATCTTCACGGCGAAGTTGAGTGGTACAAATTTTGCACCATGGTACTCGAATCAATTTCTACTCGTTAATAATCATTGGGGCCTTGTGAGTACCAGCTAATGATTAGTTGTTAACTTTTTTTTTAACAAATTATTCTCATAATTTTAGATGAGAAATAATAATTAGATAAAATCTTCTCTAAATTAATAAATATAAGATTCAAACTATTGATATTACAAGTGAAATTCGCTTGGAGTTCCATCAGACTTTCACTACTTTAGATTTGTTAACTTTGCTTTGGAAAACATCAATCTTTTTTTTTTGGGTGAGTAATGAGATTTAAGTACTAATTGAAGAAAAGGAGGGTAATATTAGAATAGAAAACCATCAGACTGAATGCAAATTTAATTGAATTTTTCATTGAAAAACTTGACAAATAGAGGAAAAACTAGTGGCAGTAGTGATGATAATTCTCTGACAACGCAAAAAGAATTTTTTTAAAAAAATTCTGGCACGAAGAGCATCATAATTGGGTTTTCTTTTTCAAAGAAAATTTTAATAAACCGCGAGCAATTACGAATAAAAAAAAAGAATAAAGATGGGTGACAAAATCTTCATATATTCCTAGATCTTCCAAAGCAAATTGAAGACCAGATCAAGCAAATTCTAAGTCGTAATAAGATTGATATTAGTACGTGGAGCATAAAATTTTACTTTTGCTTTTTCTGACTCTGAAGTCTACTTTTGTACACCTTGTCAGTAGGACAGGTCGTGTCGTACTTGCTATGAGAATTTATTTATAATTTTTATAGATAAATGAAGATTTATAAATATTTATAAATAATTAATAATTTAAAATAAAATATTAAAAATTTTAAAAAAATATATAAATAAAATAAATTTTAACATAATATATCATAATTTTATTTAATAAAATAAAATTTTTATAAAATTAAAAAATATTATAAATAATAAATTACATTTAATTATATTTTATAATAATTAATTTACATAAATATATATTACATAAATAAGATATATTTTATTAATAAATTTTATCATTATAAATTTATTTAATAAAAAATTTAGTGTAAAATAATAAATATATTTTTTATCAAAATAAAAAAATTATAATATTTAATATATTAAAAAAAATATTTTACTAATTTATATATTCTTGTAAAATAAATACTATAATTCTCATATATATTTTTATTTATTAAATAAGTATTTATTTCTCATTTTATCGACAATAATTCTTACGCTTTTATAAATAATATAAATAATTTTATCATCCTTAATATATATTATGCAGTATGCACCAATCAGTCATATCTTTACTTTTTTTTTTTTTTTTTGGCATAACTCATTTTCAATCTAAAGCTAACACGTAATCTTAAAATGGGCTTGTCAAAGGAGATTTATCTAGCTCCAAGTGCCAAGTGTCAAGCCCTCCCTCTTCTTGGATGACCCAAGAACCTAATCACCTTTTACTTTCAAGTATAAAAAAATATATTTTACTAATTTATAAATACTCGTAAACTAAATATTATAATTTTTATATATATTTTTATTTATTAAATAAGTATTCATTTCTCATTTCATCGTCAATAATTCTTACATATCTCATAAATAATATGAATAATTTTATCATCTTAATATATATTATGCTAACCAATCAGCGATATATTATATTTTCAATCTAAAGCAACACGTATTCTTAAAATGGGCAAAGGAGATTTTTCCTCCAATCAAGTGTCCATAATCTTTTTTTTTTTTTTTTATTAATTTATAAATACTCGTAAAATAAATACTATAATTCTCAGATACACTTTTATTTATTAATAAGTATTCATTTCTCATTTCATCGTCAATAATTCTTACATATCTCATAAATAATATGAATAATTTTATCATCCTTAATATATATTATGCTATGCACCAATCAACCATATTTCTTTTTTTTTTTTTGGCATAACTCATATTTTCAATCTAAAGCTAACACGTGATCTTAAAATGGGCTTGTCAAAGGAGATTTTTCTAGCTCCAAGTGCCAAGTGTCAAGCCCTCCCTCTTCTTGGGTGACCCAGGACCTTTTACTTTCAAGTATCAATTCTGTATGTGAATTAAAGTTTATAAATTAAAAATTAAATCAACTTGATTTTAATCAAAAGTAAATTTACAATATTATAATTTATACTTGAGAGCATTTTTTTATCAAAAGTTAATTTGTCAAAATAAATATTATTTAAATGATATTAATCAAAAATCAATTTCAGATGTATAATGAGTTTTATGTTATACTTTCTCTTTCATTTCATTAATTTTATAACTAATTTTTTATATTCTTTATGCAATTATTACAATAAAAATATAAAGTATACATGTTACTATTACATTACTACTACTTTTCATTTCAAGAAATACACTATGAGGTCTGAAGTCTGAACTGGTTATTACCACTTTCATTTTTTCATAAAATTCGTATACTTTTTTTTAGAAGGAGCAAAAATAAAATAAAATAAAAGCAAAGAAAAAGAATTAAATAAAGGAAAAGAAGCAAAATTTAGTGCAAACGGTGAAAAAGGTGTTCAAGCACCTGCAAATAAAATTGACTAGCTAATGCCAAGATCATTAACAAAGAGTGATGATGGAGTGAGGGCAAGAATGGAAAGAAGGGTAGAATAGGTATGTAGAATTTTCTTTAGCAATGAACGGAAATTTGTAAACAGAAAAGCAATTTGGTCTCACTTCGACCCAAAAGTGGATTTTGATAACTCTACAAAATGGATTTATTCTAGTCTTAAATTGAATAAAAATGTGATTACTATGTCTGAATTTCAGCTTAGTTCTTGAGGAATTGTGCTTAATTGCATACACTTATCATACTTAATTATAAGCCAATTTTCAGATCAGATCAAATCTGGACGCCTGTCATACCCTTGTTGCACCAAACCAAAACAAACCCAGATCCCCAAAATCGAACCTCCTTGGACCAGCCATGGAAGTCACCCCGTATTGCCTCCAAATCTTTATCAGTTTGTGTGGATGAACAGAGACATAGCTCAGTGGGGACGAGTCAGATTGGCGACGAGATAATGGTTGTGTTAGGTATCTAGTAAACTGTTTAAAAAGCTAGTAACACAAGTTTAGCTAGAAAATACTCTCACTAATTTCATTGATCATTAATGCCTCTTATATAGGCTTTATTGGTATACAACAGCTGATACAAAAGCCAATAACTAACTGTAACAGAATTAGTTATTGACTAATTCACAGTTTAACAAATCAACAAAACAGAAACTAATTCTAACATATCCTCCCTTAAACTGGATTTTCAACAAGTAATTCAGTTTAATCATACAACTTTATCATCCCTAATCTGTTTCTAAGGCTAGAGAAGGATTCCAACTTCAAAAGCTTTGTCATAATATCAGAGAGCTGCTTTTGGGAACTACAATGAACCAATTCGATAACTTCATCTTTGCTGAGGTCTCTGAGAAAGTGAAATCTCACATCAATGTGTTTGCTCCTACCATGTAGCACAGGATTTTTGGACAGTTTAATGGCTGAACTGTTATCACAATATACAGTTGTAGGCTTCAGTTGAGGATGGCCAAGCTATTCCAAAATTCTCCTTAGCCAAACACCTTGATAGGCACAGGAAGCTGCTGCTATAAACTCAGCTTCTGTGGTTGACAAAGTCACCATTGGTTGCTTTTTAGAAGACCAGGACACTGCACCTGATCCAAGCACAAAGACATACCCTGAAGTACTTTTCCTGTCATTTACATCTCCTGCATAGTCACTATCCGAGTAAGCTATCAGAGAACCGTCCTTTCCTCTTCTGTACATGATCCCAAATTCAGTTGTACCTCTCAAATACTTGAAAATCCTCTTCACTGCAACTAAATGCATTTCTGTAGGTCTCTCCATAAATCTGCTGACCAAGCATACTGCAAACATCAAGTCCGGTCTGGTTGCAGTGAGGTACATCAAACTTCCTACCATTTGCTTATAGAGGGATGCATTTACTGCCTTCCCATCTTCATTCTTTGAAAGTTTGCATCCTGGTACTATAGGATTTGTCACAGAGTTACTTTTCTCCATGCCAAATCGTTCCAGCACCTCTCTAGCATATTTCTTTTGACAGATGAAAATCCCTTCTGCATTTTGATTTACTTCTATGCCTAGGAAATACTTCATCTTGCCAAGATCTGTCATATCAAACTCCTCCTTCATTGACTGCTTGAATTCAGCAAACATCTCTTCATCATTCCTAGTAAAAATTAAACCATCCACATATAGACTCACAATTAGCAACTTGTCTTCCTTTCTTGTCTTAACAAACAAGGTGTGTTCATGAGAACACTTGACAAATCCCTATTTGCTAAAGTAGGATTCAATCTTGCTGTACCATGCCCGAGGGGCTTGCTTAAGGCCATACAGTGCCTTTTTCAACTTGTAAACCTTATCTTCTTCACCCTTTTTCTAGTATCCTAGAGGTTTATCAATATAGACAGTTTCACTCAGTTCTCCATGCAGAAATGCACTTTTCACATCAAGTTGGAACACATTCCAACCTTTGACTGCAGCAAGAGCTAGAATGGTTCTAATTGTATCCCATCTATCCACTGGAGCAAAGACCTCATTATAATCAATTCCATGTTGCTGTGTATAACCCTTTGCTATAAGCCTAGCTTTGTGCTTTTCAACCTTTCCATCTTCATTGCATTTAGTTTTGTAGATCCATTTCACTCCTATTGTCTTAGCTCCATAAGGAAGATCAGCCAGTTCCCAAGTATTATTCCTCTCAATTGCTTCAATCTCAGCATCTATAGCTTTCCTCCAAACATTAAGTTGCACTACTTCCTCATAAGTACTTGGATCTTCTGCAGTGCTGAATATAGCAAAGTTGTGCAGCTCATCAGTTATCACATAATCTTCTAGCCAAGTTGGTTGTCTCCTAGTCCTCCCTTGAGCAGGATTTGGCAAATCTGCAGCTTGTGGATTCTGATCTTCTAATTCTGATTCTGCATCTTCATTATCAGTGTTCTGTGCAGCTTCAATCTTTGCATTTTCCCCTTCTGAACTTTCATTATCATCTTTACATTCTACTAGATTCTTCTTTTCTTCTATTTCTCCCTTGTTCCACTTCCATTTTTCTGTCTCAGCAAATATCACATCCTTACTAACAATGACTTTCTTTGTAGTAGGATCATAGAGCTTATAAGCCTTAGACTCCTCACTCACTCCTAAGTGCACACACTTGATACTTTTGTCATCTAATTTCTTCATTTAAGCATCTGGAACATGAGCATAGGCAATACAACCAAAGACTCTAAAGTGTTTGACTGATGGCTTGATGCCACTCCATGCCTCCTCAGGTGTGACATTTTTAACAGCTAGAGTAGGACTTCTATTGAGCACATAAATTGTCCATTTCACAGCTTCTAGCCAGAACTGTTTTAGGAACTCCCTTTTCAGACAACATACTTCTTACCATGTTCATGATAGTTCTATTTTTCCTCTTGGCTACACCATTTTGCTGTGGTGTGTATGCTGTAGTAAGTTGCCTTTTAATACCATTGTTGTTGCAGAAGTTGTTAAACTCACAGGAATTAAATTCTCCACCTCTATCAGTTCTTAAACAACAAATAGAGTTTCCAAAGTTTTTTTCAACCATAGTCTTGAACTTCTTAAAGATATCAAATATAGCAGTTTTTTCTGACATGAAATAAACTCAATATTTCCTACTATAGTCATCAATAAAGATAATGAAATACCTTTTATTGCTGTTGGATTCTGGATTGATAGGTCCACAGATGTCAGAATGAATAAGTTCCAATCTTTGTGTGGCTCTCCAAGAACTCTCCTTTGGAATTGCTTCTCTGTGTTGCTTGCCAACCATACAGTCTGTACACACTTGGAAAGACTCCTTAAGTTTTGGTAGACCTCTAACCATTTCCTTCTGTGCAAGAATCTTCAGTCCCTTGATGCTGAGATGACCATATCTACAATGCCATAGATATGTACTTCCCTCACTCTTCATTTGCAAGCAAGAAAGGACAATCACTTGAGCAGTTATAACAAACATTCTGTTTGCAGACATTTTGCTAGACATAATTAGACCTCTTTCATTGTGAAAGACCTTACACATGTCTTGCTTAAAAACTATAGTGAGATTCTTTTGCTGAAGTTGACCAATGCTGAGAAAATTGTTTTTCAACTCTGGGATGTAAAACACATCTGTAATTACCTGAGTCATCCCTTCAATTTTCAATTCGATACTGCCCTTCCCCTTAATTGCCATCCTCGAATTGTCACCTAGTTTCACTGATTCTTTGAATTTATCATCAAAATCAAAGAACCAATCTTGATGTCCACACATGTGGTTGCTGCACCCTGAATCAAGAAACCACACTCTTTCTTGATTAATAGATTTTGTTTCTGTGAAGGACATAAGCAACATTTCTTCCTCATCATCAAACTCTGCATAGTTGGCATTCTCCTCCCAATTGGGACATTCATACTGGAAATGCCCCAATTTATGACATTTGAAGCATTCCACATGTTCTTTGTTAAAGAATTGTCTCCCCCGACCTCTTCCACCTCTACCACGACCCCTTCCTCTACCTCTTGTTCTCCCAGCATTAGTGATCTTCAGAGCCTGCTCCTCCTCTTTATGCCCTCTCATTCTTTGTTCATGAACCATGAGGCTACTTTGAAGTTCATCAATAGTCATAGTAGTCACATTGTTGGATTCCTCAATTGAGCACACCACATAATCGAACCTGGCAGTCATGGACCTTAGAATCTTTTCAACAATTGTAAGCTGCTTCACCTTTTGACCATGTGATTTCATCTTGTTCACAATGGCCAGGGTTTTTACAAAATATTCATCTACAGATTCTCCTTCTTTCATTCCAAGAATTTCAAATTCCCTCCTGAGAGCTTGTAATTGCGCTCTTTTCACCTTTGTAGAACCCTGGTACTTCTGCTTTATGGAGTCCCAAATCTCCTTGGCAGTATTCTTGTTCAATATTGTCTCCATAATACTTCTATCTATGGCTTGAAATAGATAGTTTTTCGCCTTTAAGTCCTTCAACTTGCTATCCTCCGCACTCTTCAGTTGTTCCTGGGTTGCACCTGCTGGTGCTGTTGTGATCCCAGTTTCCACCAAGCTCCAGTATTCCTTCGATCGAAGGAGGTTTTCCATTAACATTGCCCAATGATCATAATGACCATCGAACCTAGGAATCGCAGGTTGAACATAGTTTCCATCAGCCATGACTCTCTCAACTTAATTTCTTCTTTCTCACTCTATCAAGAAACTGCAGTTTCTTGTATCAAGCCCCTTGCGGAGCTCTGATACCAACTGTTCGGTATTTAGTAAACTGTTTAGGAAGCTAGTAACACAAGTTTAGCTAGAAAATACTCTCACTGATTTCATTGATCATTAATGCCTCTTATATAGGCTTTATTGGTATACAACAACTAATACAAAAATCAATAACTAATAGTAACAGAATTAGTTATTGACTAATTCACAGCTTAACAAATCAACAAAACAGAAGCTAACTCTAATAGGTTGTTCCAAATGTAGGTGGCAGTGGTGGTGGAGATAGAAATAATCGTGGAGAAGGATAACCAGATAAATAGTCCATTAACCTGTAATTACAGGTGAAATTGAGGTATATTGATGCACCACACAAATAAAAGGTGCACGGTATAAGTGAGACTTCTATCATGTATTCAAAATGTTTGCATCTATAGATAAATTATTTTTTTTAAAAAAAATTTAATAATATTTATATGTAGATCTAAATGTATAAAAAAATTATCAATTAAAATTTATAAGTTATTTGTATATATAATTATTTATAAAAATAAAAAAATAATTTAACTAAATTTTTATACGAATCTAAATATTATTAATTAAAATTTATATTTTAATCTGAATTATTATTTATTTTAACAATAAATTAATAACTCAAAAATTATATTACATTCATATACCTCTTTTTTAGAGGTTCATATTAAACTTCATAGGCTTATATTTTAACAGTCTGTTAAATTGTCCATTATTATAATCAGCCTTGCAATATGCCATGAAGTCAAATTCGTGAAACAAAAATGATGTTTTTACGGCATTTTTTTAAATATTATTTTTATATTATTTTTTTAAGAATTATGATTAAATAAAAATAATAATAATAAAATAATATAACTAATAGTATGATCAATAATATAAAAAATTATGTAAAAAAATATATAATAAAAAAATCATAATTCTTCATGAAATGCATTACAAAGGGAGCATAATCATTCAGGTTGAGTAAAAAATAATTGTTATAAATTTAAGAAAAAATAGTGTACTGCATTTCTAAACTTTAATTTATTTGTAAATTATTACTATAAATTTTAATTTTTTTAATTTATTTTTAAATTTTAATTAATGTCTTAATAAATTTTTTTATTTAATTTAAATTTGTTAATTTATTAACGATGATATTATGTAATAATAATATTTTATTTATTTTGTAAAGAAGATAATATATTTTAAATTAAATTTTAATAAACAAATTAATGAATATTTATTAATTAATATTAATATAAATAAAATAATATCATATAATATTATCGTTAATGAATTTATAAATTAAAATTAAACATAAAAATCAATTAAAATATTAATTAAAATTTTGAAATTAATTAAAAAAATTTTAAAATTTATTTAAAAAAATCAAAATTTAAAAAATTTCTATACTCTTTTCCCTAAATTTAAAATAAAAAAAAGAAACAATTAGTTAACAAAATGCACACTGCTCTTTCTATTTGTGAATCGTTTCACGAATTCCAATTCGTGACAAAAGAGCATTTTTCTATTATAATTCAATGCCAAGAACAAAAAATAGATATTGCTGAATATTATGAAATTTTAACAAAGAAAAAAACGAAGATAGTATTGAATCTGAAATATATGGTTGGTTAAGTACAAAATTCCCAATTTTCCTAGTATACTAGTTGGGAACCTATAAAAATGAAAAAAGACGTACCAAAAAAAGGAAAAAAGAAAAAATATCAATGATGTGGAATATCCGTGTTACGATGTTTTTAACTAACTGCTCAGATCAAGCAATCTGCGTGACACCCTAAAAGGCCAAAGCCAAAGAGGGATCATAACCGCCAGTGTCTTGTTACGTGTCCTCAAGCGACGCTACTGTCGCCAGCGTTTTATCGTTTTCGATAATTTCGATTCCACGAGCGCCACGTAATCAATACCCGTCACCAACTCACTGAGTCTCCTCTCGTACTCCTCTCTCTGCGTCTAACTCGCCCATGGAGCTGCATCCTACCACACAGCCCGACGACAGTGAAACGCTTGCTTTCCTCTCTCTGCTGAGAATTCTCTTGAACGACAGCATGCGACTAATTGGCGACCGAAACGACGACTGAGTCGACGACGAGTCACAACCCGACTCGTCCCCGAAGCTCTCGCTCCTTCCAGGCACCTCAACAGTTACACCCACCAGCGACGGCGGCTTCCCAATCGAGGACGACGAAGAATAAACCGCCGGTCCGGTACGGTACAACTCTTCCTCTCCATGCTGGCACAACCCAGAACTTGAACCCGGTTCAGGCCCACACACAGTGACAACCACATCGGGTCGGGTCTCTTCTGCGGTTGGGGGCTCCACGAGGGCCCTGCAAAGCGGGCAGGTGGAGTGTGATTGGAACCACATGTCGATGCAGTCAATATGGAAGCTGTGGTTGCATTTGGGTAAGACCCGACCCGTTTCCCCGTCCTCGAACTCCGACAAGCAAACCGCGCACTCCACCGGGTCCGGGTGGGTATTGGGGGAGAAGGCGAAGACGGGGAGTGAGGTGATCACGGAGGCGTCGAGGCCGCGTGAGGCAACCGTGCCGGCGGCTGGGTCCAAGTAGAAGACGAGGTGGGAGAGGCGGCTGCGGCGGTTGCGGCGGAGTTGTTGTTGGCGGCGAGCGCGTTCAAGGTACCAGCGAGCATAGACGTGGAGGCAAAGCATAATGATGATAACGATGAAGAGAATGACAATGGCGATTAGCATTACCTTGCCTCTGAAGGCGTAGCCCTTCAAATCGTATTCGGTTTCCTTGGCCTTGCCATTGGGATCAGCGTTGCCCATATTTGATTTGAATTTGAGCCCTGTGTCTGTGTCTGTGTCTGTCTCTGAGATAGAGAGAGAAATAACAATAATGTTGTTGGAAGGTCTTCCTTCTTTGAATGTTGGAGTGAGTAGCTTCAGTTCAGGGTCAGGTGTATATGTAATGTTATTTACTTCCATTTGCTACCGTTACTATCCTTCACTTCCTAACTCTTTGTTCGTGTAACAGATGATGACATACTGTTGACGCGGTTTTGTTGAATGACCTATCTGCCCTTTGCTCTCACATTGTGAAAATGAAATTTTCTGATTGTTTTGTGTAATTTTCCAAGTTGGAAATTGTGTTGCAGTTTCGTGTGGCTAGTCCCACAGTTTCAATTAGCTGTGTATTGATATATTGTTCTGCGTATTGATTGGATCCTATATTGAAAAAAATCGGTAAACAAAAAAGAAATTTAGACACGTAAGAAGAATGATTACAAAGTATGTAAATGTTGGTATCAGAGTTTAAGTAAAATATGGTACATACTTAATATTACTTATCAGACAAATTTATATAGATTCTTCAGATATTTGATGTTCAGACAACGTTGAATTTTGTTTTACTTTATCATTATAGTGCAAAGTCATTTACAACTATTGGTTATCATGACACCAAATGACTGATGATTATTAAAAAATTATATTAAACACATATTTAACGAGTCGTTTCTCATTCGAATAGAAATCAATTGGATCTCATAAGCAAAACTTCATCGAGTAAACTCAGATTTTTCTTACCCTGTCATTTCGAAATAAGCTTATTTAACACAAATGTTAAGCTTGTATAATTGACCTGTATTAATATATGACAGACCTATTTTGTCTTGCATCAGAACGGTCCAGATATCATTGTTAAACACAGCAGATATTTCCATATGTGAAACTGCGGAATTGTGTGCCTATGACATTGGTCAATATGCTTTGCTTATCACATATGATATCCCAGTTTATACGTTTACATCTGAATGCGAATATTCACTGGGCTTCCACGCTGACCAATTTGTTGGACTCTAAAATTTAGTTATTACCAATTACCAAATATATCACAATCCAGTCACCCTTTCTTCTTAGCGATTAAGTCATATTTTAAACTGTTTCCTTGATTTTGCTCAATCATCATTAAAACGAAAATCTGCTCCTTTCCTTTTCAAGATTTTATGAGAAGTCTATCAACATGAGAGATTTCCTCATTAAGATATGCACAAGCCTCATTACCGCATCATTTACCCCCTTGATCTGAGTATGTGCTTCTTCCTAAAAAATCTCACTATATTGGATGGGTTTCTAAATATAAATAAATTAAGGATTTTAGTAAGGAAGGCAAAATAGAAAATTCTAAATGAAAAGGTAAAGTATTTTTAATTTTCAATACATTGAATATTTTGTTTTTATTAAAATTTTCTTCTTTTGACTTCCTTAATAAGTATCTTTAGCAATACTGTCAATAAATTACACAAAGATCATTGAGATAAACTTTAAGAGCGTGATTTAAATATAAAAATATGGATTTGTAAATCAAATTAATTTTATTTAAATTTAGGAAAAATTAGAAAACATTTTTAGAAAATGATTTTATTCCAAATCGGATTCGAGTCGGTTATGGTTAGGGAATGGTGAAACTTAATCCCATTACGACTTCATTTAACACAATAGATTATCTTAAGAACTACTTTAATCAATTAAAATATAAACTGATAATCTCAAATTTATTTATTTTACCCTTTTAAAAGACTTTTGTAATTATTTTATTTTTTTATATTTTTGTTTTTTTAAAAAAGAAAGAAAAAACCAATTATGAAAAATTAATTTTTAAATTGAATGAAAATTCTACTCCTACGTTCACTTCAGTGCAAAAGAACTGAAAGTCACGTAGTTCTTTAAAATAATTGTGGGTTAATTGATTTTAATTAAGAAAAATATTTTTAAAAAGAGACTTTGTTAAAAAAATATTTTTACACAGGTTCAAGTTAGTTAAGACTAAAAAGATTTCTTCAATAAACCCTTATGATCCCAACGACAATGATATTGAAGATAAGCATCCGTTATTCAATCATTATCATTAATCATTAGTCATTAATTAAGATTTTTCTATTTTTATTTTATTTTTATTTTATATATATATATATTTTTAAACCAAGTTCCTCTTTAATTATTATCATTATTTTTGCTTAAAAAAAAAAAAATTTGTGTACATAATGTTTCTTGGCTGCATTAGTCCAACTTTTTTCACTTTGTCATTTTTGGTTTTCGGTTCAAATGTTACAAATTGAAATTGGCAAAAAAGCTAAAAAATGAAGATAAAGTGTTTCAGGATAATGAGGAGAAACATAGAAATAAAATGGGGGAAGGAAAAGTGAGACTCAAAACCTCTAGTTCAAAGTTTAGAAAATGCGAGGAAAGTTATGTTGGCGGGAGCACGACGGCGAGCGGCAAGGGGCGGAGCTCCTTCCGGGCGGCGCGACGGCTCTAGTGCGGCGTGGTCGGGGCTAGCGAGTTCAGCGGGCTCCGGTGTTGCCGGCAGTTCGCGATTGGTGCGGGGTAGCTGCTAGACGGCCGGATCTAGCGGCCTTGGTATGCGTGGTTGCTGGTTCGCGGTGGGTCAAGCACGTGGACGGCGGTGGGTCGAGTAGAGGCTGGTCTGGGCGGTGGTCCGCGTTACAGATTATGGGGACGACGGATCGGAACGGCAGCGACGCTGGTTTGGTTGGATCCGTGGCGGTACGGCCCGGCGTTTTTGGATCTGGGTTGTGCAGCACGGAGAACGTGACGGACTGGAGTGGGGAAGTCGGCGGTGTCGATGCTGGTGCCTGGCCTGAACGGCGGAGCTCCAATCGACGGACGGATCGGGAAGCTTCGGATCTTGTTTTTTTTTTTTTTTTGGTGGTTAGGTGGTTTTGATTGTTATGATGATGGAAGATGGCTATGAGTGTGGGAGGTTGGTTGGTTTAGAAAAATGAAGTTTGGTGGTAGTGAAGGCTTGGGATGGTGGAAGAAAGATGGTGAAGGTGATTAAAAGTGGTGGTTTGTGAGTGAAGTGGAAGGTTGAAGATGGTGGTTTTGTGGTGGTGGTGAAATGGAAGGTCAAGACGGTGAAAGGGTGGTGAGAATGAAGATGGGTGATGGTTGAAAAGGTGGTAGGATGGTGCCGTGATGCCATAAAATTCCCCCCACGTTCTATCCCTTTTTCGCTCCCCAAAAAAAAAAAATGGTTCCACTGAAAAAAAAAATGGTCCTCTCCCTCCTTTTATTAGCTCTCTGTAATGTGCCTTCTTGTAAGCCGATTGCAATCTCCAGCCCCAAAATCAGCTTAGGCAACTAGGATTGCTAATTGCAGCAATAGGCATTTCCATTTCCGTGTATTTTCTCTGAAGTTGTCACCTTCTCTTGCCTGTCAATCCCTGCAATCTTACCATTTTCGCTTGCTTTGAGCCTTGCAAATTGTTGGTTGCACAGAGGCAAAGTAACAAGCAACCTTTATTATTTTTTTCATTTTCTTTTTCTTTCTTTTTTTTTTAACGAAATCAGATTTCTTCTTTTTCTTTCTTTCTCTTTTTTTTCAAAATAATAAAAACAAAAATCAACATGTTTTTTTTTTGTCCAATCTTGGTGAAAATAAAATAAAAGAAACTAAACAAATAAAATAAATGAGATAAAGACATGAATAAAGGAAAAAAAACAAAGGATGTGCATAATTATTTATTTATTTATTTGTTATTTTTTTTTATTATTTTTGGTCCGGACAAAATTGGGTGTTCACAGTTGCCCCTCTTTACTCGTTTCTTACTAGATAATGAGAAAAGTCGTGGTTTTCCGTATTATCATCGTAAGAAATGAGTAAAGACATGAACTTCAATTTTGTCTGGTAATACAAAACAAAGCAAGAAATTAAAATGCATGGAGCTGATGCATTCAAAGATAAAAGGCAATGGGCAACTGCGTCCAAAAATTAAAATGCAATGGGCAACTGCGTCCCGAAAATTAAAATGCAATGGGCAACTGCGTCCCGAAATTCAAATGACAATGGGCAACTGCATCCCGAAAATTAAAATGCAATGGGCAACTGCATCCCGAAATTTAAATGACAATGGGCAACTGCGTCCCGAAAATTAAAATGCAATGGGCAATAACGTCCGAAATTCAAATGACAATGGGCAATGCGTCTTCCATCCATGAAAATTAAAATAATGAGTAATCGCATCCCGAAATTTAAATGACAATGGGCAACTGCGTCCCGAAAATTAAAATGCAATGGGCAACCGCGTCCCGAAAATTAAAATGCAATGGGCAACCGCGTCCCGAAAATTAAAATGCAATGGGCAACTGCGTCCCGAAATTTAAATGACAATGGGCAATTGCGTCCCGAAAATTCAAATGACAATGGGCAACTGCGTCCTGAAAATTAAAATGCAATGGGCAACTGCGTCCCGAAAATTAAAATGCAATGGGCAACTGCGTCCCGAAATTTAAATGACAAGGGGCAACTGCGTCCCAAAAATTAAAATGCAATGGGCAACTGTGTTCCGAAAATTAAAATGCAATGGGCAACTGTGTCCCGAAAATTAAAATGCAATGGGCAACTGTGTCCCGAAAATTAAAATGCAATGGGCAACTGCGTCCCGAAATTAAATGACAATGCATGGAGCCGATGCGCTCAGCAGAAAATAGAATTCATGGAAAAAATTTCTTTCCTCTTTTTCTTTTCTCTTTTTTTCTTCTTTTCATTTATTTTATTTATTTATTTATTCAAAGTCATCTTAACCAACGACAATCTTGGAAAGCTTTGACCAATCAAACCCTTTGTCCACGTGCTTTTCTTCATCAAACCCTTCGGTTGACTTGGAATCCTCTTGACTTCCTTATTTCCTTCTTCATTTCTTTTCTTTTTTTCTTTTTTTTTTCTTTTTCCTTTTTTTGAACATCTCATCAAGTCATAGACCTAGAATGTTGTGAAGCCATCAAGGAAGAACTTGGTATTCTTTTTTTTTTACACAATCATCAGGTCATGGGTAATCTTGTGAGAGCCGTCAAACCAAGGACTTGGGATTTCTGGATTATCCCTTGACATATCATTTCCTCCTTCAAACTTCTAAGCTCTTTTCGAAGTGTTGTACTCATGTTCACCTTACCTGAAGCATTATGTAACAAATATGCATGGATTCAAGAGCACAACAGGAGAGAAATTGACCAGGTGAACAACTTCCGGACTGGAATTAAAATTTTGACTACACAAAAGGATTATTTACAAAGGATAGACACAAACAAAGATATGAGATTCGAAGAGGTATCATCCCCGTATGGATTGGTTCAACTTTCATAAAAATGATCTTTAGTTGGCTTCTGCTGAGCATGTACATCAAGGCAAATTGAACGAAAGAGAAATTTGCCCCAGTTTAGAACTGAATTGAATAGGGCGGACGTCCTAATGACAAAAAAAATTGCCCTAACGTAGGTCAAATGAACCAGGGAAATGAAAAATTGCCCCAGTTTGGAGTTGAGTTGAACAGGGTAGAAACTTCCTAGTGCAAGGCCAAATTGAACCGAAGAGAAATTTGCCCCAGTGTAGGACAAATTGAACCGGAGAGAATTTTACCCCAGTGTAGGACTAGCAAGAACCTCACTTTACCTTGTTTTTCCTTCTTCTTCTTTTTTTTCTTTTTTTTTTTTGTTTTACAAGAGCAAGAAATTGAAAACTCAAACCAGCACGAACCTTTTGTCTCAAAATTAAGGTTAATGAAAATGACAGCAATCCTTCATTGATCAGAATGGACTTTTTAAGGCTTGTAATGGCTAAGATTAGTGGTTATGTTATGAAAGATATAAAGCTCAAACAAGTATTTAAGGGTTGAATGAGACCAAGGATCCTTGTTCAAAATTAAACCTCGTCAACTGACTTTGCGCTTTCAAGCACACTTTTCTTTTATTGTTCTTCATTTCTTCCCATTTTCTTTTTACTTCAATAATTCACCTTTGTAGTGACCTCTTTCATTTCATTTTCTTTCCTTTTTTTTTCAGAAAAAACACAATTTTCACTTTGTGTTAACCCCTAGTGTAGGGATGATCCTTGTCCAGGGTTAAATTGAAAAAAAATTTCAAGCTCAAAAAGGGACAACAAGAGATAATGAAAAGATGAATTCCTGTGAAAGATAAAGAAAGATGGTCAATCTTCATTTCAAATCTTGAGTGCTCATTTTCAAACATTTTAATTTCGAGACAAAAAGACAGTACATGTCGAGTGAAGACTTTCCTACTCCCTTTATTTTTTTTTTTTGTATTTTTTTTTTTTTTTGTTTGTTTTTTGTTTTTTTTTTTTGCAAATAACACCTACACATATGGCCTTCGTGACCACCAAATTTTTTTTCAGAACGAAAAATCCATGGGATCCGAACCAAAAGACGACAAGTAAAGGAAAGAAAAGAATGACAAAAAAGACGTGACATGAACATGAGTGTCACAGACATAAGAAAATGAAACAAGACATACTGAGATCCATGCAAATCCATTACATTAATGCTTCAAGAAAGCTGACATGAGTTCAACATCATAAAATTCTAAAATGGCAATCACATCAATTAACGCCTCAGATCATCAGCTGTTCAGAAGTTCCAAATCGCTTGAGGTCAATTGGTATAGGCAGAGTGAGACAGTGGAAAACGAAATTGTGAAGGTTGCTGATTTTGCATGTAGCTCACTTCCCACTTTCCTTTCCTAGGGGAATAATCCTTCTTCAAAGCCAACTTCATTGTTGTCGGTTGCCAATTTGCCGGCTTTTACCAGAACTTCAATCCTCTCCCCAGCAGCCACTAAGTCAGCGAAATCTCGATATACAGCACTTGCCATTGTCTCGATATACGGAGCTCCCAAAGTCCCCAAGAAGTATGAACACATTTCTGTCAGAGTCAACAGTGGTTGCACTTGTACTGCGAGAGCCCTCCACCTCTGGGCATACTGCTTGAAGGTTTCCTCACTTCCTTTCTGCATCGAGCTCAATTGTTCTCGGGTAGGAGCTGCATCCAGATTAAACTTGTATTGATCCATGAATAAATTAGTCAGCTCCGTCCAACGAGAAATCTTACAACGGTCTAATTGAAGATACCACTCTAAAGCCATGCCTGTAAGACTCTCGTGGAAAAAGTTAATGAGAAACTTATCATCCTTGGACCAAACAGCCATCGTGGTTCCATAACTGATCAAATGAAACCGAGGGTTACCACTTCCGTCATACTTGGCAAAATCGGGAATCTTGAAACCTTTAGGGATTATGACATCGGTGGTAGGACACAGATCTTCTATTCTAAGACATCCATAAGTGTCGGGGCCCTTGATTGCTTTGATTTGTTCTTCTATTTTCTTCATCCACTCTTCTTTCATCTCATCTTTCTCAGTCATGACATGGTTATTTCCAGAGCAAGGCAATGTCGCCTGCCCCAGAACAGACACATGAGGTTGTTCCCAGGTAGGGCTAGTGTAACCAGGAATTTCACCACGAACTCCTTCCAAGGTGCAATACCCCTCCCTAATAGGCATGCCCATTGTTGTCATTTGAGGTGGTTGCTCACGTATCCCTATAACGATGCCTGAGGTTACAGTTGGAAAAATCGGAGCAGTCACCGATGGCACATTTACATATTCTTCAACCCCATTCGTACCTCTATTTCCACTTATTAAGCGAAGAGACTCCCTCACATCTTCCAATATTGCTTCCATTCTCGTTTGATTCTCATATATCTCCTTCATCCTCCTTTTCATTTCATCGATTTCTCTGCTTAAGTTTCTCCCTGTCTCAGGATTATTTGCAGTCATTCTGGTCCGAGATCTGGTATCGTGAACTCAGGTTCGATTGGTCTCTTCTTTCCTAGATCGCACAAAGGTTCCTGAACTAGTTTGATTTATTAAAACAAAGACTGAAATGAAATGAATGAGATGCATGAGAAGCATAAGATGAAATGAATGAGATGTCTGAGAAGCATGAGAAGCATAAGATGAGATGCATGAGATGAAATGAATGAGATGCATGAGACGCATAAGGTGAAATAAATGGACTTTGAAAACACTTTTTTTTTAAAAAAAATGTTATGAATGTCTTGAAAATGCAAGATGATGCATATGTTTTTTTTTTAAAAAAAAAAAGGTTATGAATGATATGAAAATGCATGATTTTTTTTTAAAAAAAATACTAAGAGTGCTGTGAAAATGAAAGGTATATATTTTTTTTATTTTTGGAATGCAAGGAAATGACAAAAAAAAATGCAAGATGAAGTATATATTTTTTGGAATGTCATGCAAATGCAAGATAATGCATGTTTTTTTTTATTTTCTCTTTTGTTTGAAAAAAAAGCTATGAATGTCATGCAAATACAAGATGAAATATTCCCCTTTTTATGATTTTTTTTTAACAAAAAAATGAATGATATGAGAAATGAACAGATATAAAGAAACTTTTGTGTCCTCCTAATCGGTTGAAACTTAAAGGTTAGATAAAGTCACAACTCTAATTTTGACAGTCACTATATTCCATCTACCAATGCAAGGTTTTTAGGATAGATCTAGACCTCTAAAAGTTATGGTCCCAGATTGCCCATATCTCGAAAACAAGGATCCAATTCATGAATTAATCACAAGTAGGGATAAACCCTCTCAATATGATTAGTCCATGATATTGGTAACAATCTGAGTGGTGTCTCAACCAATGTCATAGCAGCATGAAGCCCTCAATAACAAAGATCGAGACCCTCTCCTATTCCTTGGGTTCGCACAGACTCGGGTATAGAGCCCAAAAAAATGTGTGAGGTAAGTGGCAGCGACGTGTGTGAGGGAACATACAAACCTGTACCAAAAATTTAAAAGGACCAAAAAAATTACCCCCAACTTGCAAAACATATATACAACAACCAACAAGATCATCTACTATCCTATGGTTTAAACAATTAATCACAAACTACATACAAGTCAAAAATATACTCGAGAATCATGATATTAAGTATTTACAAAATAAATAAAATAAAATTTATTTACAAACAAATAAGAAAACAAAAAAAAAGACAAAAAGGGTAAAATAAATAAATAGAGATTATTAATAATTTGCACAACTAACAATAACAAGCTTGACTCTCCAAATAGTCCCAGATGGAGTCGCCATGCATGTCCATGACGGGATCGCGGCGAAATAGCAACTCACGTGATTTTTAAAATATAGAAATATGGAGTCGCCACCAATTTTATTTAAATTTAGGAAAAATTAGAAAACCTTTTTAGAAGATGGTCTTTGGAACCAAATCGGATTCGGAAGTCGGTTATGGACAGGGAAGGGTGGAAACTTAATCCCACACCACCCCCACACACCCATCGTCTTAAGACGGTACCTTAAGTCAATTGTGCAAAAACTTGATAATCTCAAATTTATTTATTTTACCCTTTTTAAAAGACTTTTGTAATTATTTTATTATTTTTTTTATATTTTTGTTTAAAGAAAAAAAAAATAACCAAATTATGAAAATTTAATTTTTGGCTTGACGGAGAATGAAAATTTCGCTCCTACGTACCTCAGTGCAATGAGGAACTCAAAGTCACGTAGTTCTTAGAAAATAATTGTGGGAGTTAATTGATTTTAATTAAGAAAATATGTTTAAAAGGAGACTTTGTTAAAAAAAATATTTTTGCATGGATTCAAGTTAGCACTAAATTTCTCAATAAACCCTTATGATCCAAATGACATTGAAGATAGCATTCGCTATTCAATCATTATCATTAGTCATTGCATTAATTAAGAATTTTCTATTTTTATTTTATTTTTATTTTATATATATATATATATTTTTAAACCAAGTTCCTCTTTAATTATTATCATTATTTTTGCTTCAAAAAAAAAAAAACCCAACCCACGTAATGTGGGCTTGGTCAAAAACTTTTTTCACTTTGTCATTTTTGGTTTTCGGTTCAAATGTTACAATTGAAATTGGCAAAACAAGCTAAAAGCATGAAGATAAAGTGTTTCTTTTTCTTCTTTAACAGGAGAAACATAGAAATAAAATGGGGGAAGGAGCACGACGGCGAGCGGCAAGGGGCGGAGCTCGTTCCGGGCGGCGCGACGGCTCTAGTGCGGTGTGGTCGAGGGTAGCGAGTTCAGCAGGCTCCGGTGTTGCCGGCGGTTCGCGATTGGTGCAGGTAGCTGCTGGACGGCCGGATCTGGCGGCCTTGGTATGCGTGGTTGCTGGTTCGCGGTGGTCTAGCACGTGGACAGCGGCGGGTCGGCGGCGAGGGTGAGATCCGGGCGGTGGTCCGCGTTACGAAGCCACGGGGACGGTCGGTAACGGCGCGACGGTACAAGGTTTGGTTGGATCTGGGGGTGGCGGTACGACCCCTACGTTCTTGGATCTGGGTTGTGCGTCGGATCACGGGTGAACGTGGCGGGCCCCAGAGTGGGGAAGTCGGGGTGCCGATCTTGGTGCACCGGCACGGTTCAGCGGAGCTCGAATCGACGGGACGGATCGGGGTTCCGGTCTTCGGATCTTGTTGGGTGTTTTTTTTTTTTGGTTGTGGTGGTTAGGTGGTTTTGATTATTATGATGATGGAAGATGGCTATGAGTGTGGGAGGTTGGTTGGTTTAGAAAGATGAAGTTTGGTGGTAGTGAAGGCTTGGGATGGTGGAAGAAAGATGGTGAAGGTGATTAAAAGTGGTGGTTTGTGTGAAGTGGAAGGTTGAAGATGGTGGTTTGAAAATGGAAGGTTGAAGATGGTGGTTTTGTGGTGGTGGTGAAATGGAAGGTGAAGACGGTGAAAAGGGTGGTAGAGATGAAGATGGGTGATGGTTGAAGGCCGCTTCCTCTAGTGGTGCCGGTGCATTGATATTCCCCGTTTCTCCCTTTTTTTCGCTCTGTAAAAAAAAAATGGTTCCCTGGAAAACGAAAATGGTCCCCTCCTTTTTATTAGCTCTCTAATGTGCCTTCTTGTAAGCCGATTGCAATCTCCACCCAGAAATTAGCTTAGGCGACTAGGATTGCTAATTGCGGCAATAGGCATTTCTATTTTCGTGTATTTTCTCTCCGAAGTTGTCATCTTCTCTTGCCTGTCAATCCTGCAATCTTACCATTTTCGCTTGCTTTGAGCCTTGCAAAATGTTGGTTGCAACAGAGGCAAAGTAACAAGCAACCTTTATTATTTTTTTTCATTTTCTTTTTACTTCTTTTTTTTTAACGAAATCAGACTTCTTCTTCTTTTTTCTTTTTCTTTTTTTTTTCAAAATAATAAAAACAAAAATCAACATGTATTTTTTTTTTTTGTTGTCCAATCTTGGTGAAAATAAAATAAAAGAAACTAAACAAACAAAATAAATGAGATAAAGACATGAATAAAGGAAAAAAACAAAGGATGTGCATAATTATTTATTTATTTAATTTTTGTTATTTTTTTTTTGTTATTTTTGGTCGGACAAAATTAGGTGTTCACAAATACCAATAAATTAAACACTTGAAACATTGAAAGTTTAAACTTTAAGAGTGTATTTAGAATGTAAAAAATAGAAAATAATTTTATTTGTAAATCAAATTAAATTTTATATTTAAAATGTTAAAAAATAAGAAATGATTTGATTTCTAAAATTACATAGATTTTATTCTTTTTATTTTAAAAATTCTATTAAATTTGATATAATTTATTACGATTTGATTTGAAATAAATAGATTATTATATTTTTAATAACTACTTTTAATAAAAATTAAAATATAAAATAATTAAATTAAATTAAATTAATTTTTATTTTAATAAATTCTAAATATAAATTTTAATTCTTAAATTAATTTAAATTTTATTTTTTAAAAAAATTCTAACACAAAATTTAATTTTTAAATTAATTTAATTTAAACTAAATTAATTCTCATTTTTATTTATTTAAAACAGTTTAAAAGATATGAAATACTAAAACGCATTTATTAGGGGTTTACCAACGCCAACGGCCTCTCCCCAATTGAGTCTGTGAGAAGGTATTCATTCTACACTAATGAAGCTTCAAAGTTGTTTGATCTTTCACAGTTCGCACTCTGTCTTTGAAAGCTTCAAAGAGAGGCAAATGGCCGACTAAACATGAAGCGACAAGCTTGGAAGTATGAACCGCAATTATTATCCGGTAAATTCTAGGTTAAGTTTTTAGTCAATTAATATATAATATTTTTATAAAATTTTATATTTTTTATTTTATAATATAAAATTTTATAAAAATATTAAATATTGATTCGTATATTTATTTAAGTATTTTAAAATTTGTGTAAAAATTTTTCTTATTATCATATATAATTACAATAATAGAAATATTTTTATAAATATATAGATGTATTATGTCACATTTATATGTAAAAAATAAAAAATTAAAGAGAAAATAATTTTTTATAATGAAGAGTAATTTTTAAATAAATACGATCTATAATAGATATTTAAATTATTATTTAATATGTATAAAATAATATAAAATATTATAAAATTAAATTAATTATTAATAATATTTTTATATATATTAAATAATAATTTAAATATTTAAATGATGATATAATAGAACATATCTACTTAAATTTTTTTTATAAAAAATGAATTTAATGAAACTTATTTATCTTCCCTTTAATTTTATATCTCTTATACATAAATATAACATAATATATATTATATGTATACACATAAAAATATCTCATAATAATAAAGATAAAGATGATCAAGAAGCAAAAATAATAATAATAAAAAATCTTTTTCCATAGTTAACTTTACTTTCGAAAATTTTTTTTTCAAATATAACCCACAAAATCATTTTTCTATTGATTTAAATCAATGTTTCAAAGTTTAAGAATTTCCTAACGTCTTCCAACGTGAAATAAGTTATACGTTAATAAATTTTAAAACACCTTATATTCTTCATTTTTTCCAAATCATTTCCAAACACAACCTTCATCAAAATAAATTGAAGTTCGAAAACATTTTCGTTTACAAAAACTTGATTTTACTCAGTGATAAACGCTAATTATCTCTTCCAAATTCTTGTCGAAAAAATCATTTCGTTATAAAATCAAGGTATCAAGTCTTCAAAAAGTGAGCGTGTTCATTAAAAGCTGTCAAATCTTTCAAGTGAATAAAAACTTCGTTTATAAAATATCACTTTGTTCCATAAAAATTTAAGCATAACCAATTTTTCAAAACCGTAGTAAGTATTTACTTAAACCATCAAACATTTTTCCTTCTAACTCAATTATTTATCATTTTTGTTTTCACACAAGAAAAACCATTAAAATCTTTGTTTTAAACCGAAAATCTACATGATGGTCATAAAAACCAAACCCATTTGTTCAAATTCATTTTTTTTACTTTCTTTACAAATCCTTTTTCACTTTCTTTGCAATTCCTTAAAATCAACATTCTTATTTTCATTTAAAACTCATGTTTAGTAAAACACTTAGAAACTTTTTACACAAAATAAATCAATAAAAATCCTTCTAAAACCGTGTTCATGTACTCTTTGAAAAATAAACCCTTTGTTTATTTTCTTTGTTTTTCTAAACATCTCATTTCATCATTCATGAAAATATTAATTTGTAAACACCTATCTTGAGGTGTCTTGGCAGAAATTCTCAATGTTCTAGGGACCCAAAAATTAATTTCCTTGTTCTTGAAAAATTTCAACATAAACCCTTATTTTGGAAGCTAAAAACCGTAGCCCCCCTTGGCCTTTGGAGCTAAAATTTCTTGCTCCATCATAATATATTCCGCATATTCTCATCATGTATATTATAAGCATACCATATTCTCATCAAGTATTATAAGCATACCATATAAGCAATAAAATCATGCAAAACATACAAATCACAAATAAAATAATCAAAGCACATAACCACCCACAAATAATTACATGGCTTTCCATGGATATGAATCTTCACATGGATTCACCATCCATCAAATATAAGACCATCTCTCACCACCATACTTGGTTGGTGAGATGGATCTCCTCTTACTCTTGAAGATCCTCAATTTCTTTGTTTTTGCTTTTAAAACCAAGTCCTTTACCATCAGAAAAACTTCTCGAATACAAAACAATTCAAAATACATAAAAATTAGTATCCAAGCGATTAAGAGGAACCATGGATCAAACATGGTTTAGATCATGAAAAAGAGAAGAAATGAAGTTTCCTTACATTTCACCATAAATACTCCATAACATGGATCTCAAGAAAGTTCATGAAGATGAATGATTTAGAGGAAGTCTCCAACATGAAAGTTGTTTAGAATAAAGTAAGGATTCAAAAATAAGGTTGGTTAAAATTATTGAGTGATGGAAGCCATACTTAGGAGTCATGGCGAAACCACCATGGAGAGAAAAGAGAAAAATTTTCTAAGAGTTTAGATTTTGGGGAAATGATCACTAATTGACCAAGAATGAGTAATGATAGGAATGAAACACTTTCCTATGGTCCTAAGCCTCCAAAAACCGTCCCCCAAGAATCTCCTAAGGAAGCAAACAAAGCATAATGGTCAAGAATAATGTAATATTATTCACGACTTTGAATAATAATAATGGTCATATAAAGTTTTCGTTAGCTCTAAACAACTCAAAAACCGTCCCCCCTCTACATGCATTCTTCTAAGAGTCCAAAAATCAATAATGGTGCATAATTGACTAAAGCAACTAATAATGGCATTTCAACTTTTCCTTTAGCTCCAAATACAACACATAACTGTCCCCCCTCTACATCTTGCATGCAATAATATTGTCATCTTTTTTAAGCCACCATTTAGAAGCATTTTAGGCCATCATTTGATTAATTGATAATTTTGGATTATAGGTAGATTTTGATTTAGAAGGTGTTTAATCTGTAATTAGATTTTTCCTTCTTTGAAATCTAAGCCACATTAGATCATCTAAAATGAAGGGTCATTGATTACACCTTTTACTTTTAATCCATGGTTATAATTAATCAAAGCCAATTTTTATGATTAAATCTCCATGCATTGATTAAATTCAAATCCGATAGTAAGATGATTGATCCATCTCCAAATATTGATTAAATTAAATCCAACGATCATGAAATAATCTACCACTTTGTAAGGCTAATCTCCTCCTTGATCAATTAAATCCGATGGTTATAAATGGTCATACCATTTTATTGAAACATTATCCATCATTGTTGATTAAATTGACGGTTGATTTCAAAGTCTTAAATATTAGACTTGCTTCTTATTTATAATCCATCAAAAATTATCATAACCAGTAAGTTATTGTGACTTAATTATATAATATTTATTTTTATCTGCTAAACCCCACAAAAATTATATTTCTTGTATTTTTATCGTCGATAAATTAAATACGATCTGAAAAAATCTGAAAAGAAATTTTCTAAAACTGTCTCCTGATTCGGTTTAGTAAGATCCTGTTTAGCAATCTCAACAACGAAGTGATCTTTTTTTACTTTGTAAAAAATTTTTCACGTTTTTGTTAGGTCTCATCCTGGAATTAGTAAAACCACGGACGGGACCGCTTAAACAGTCAAAACGGGACGGAGTCATAAAAATTTCATGTCAGCGTAAAATCAAAAAATTAAAAATCTAAATATTAAACGTCAGTTATATAAAATAATTAAAATCTAACGGTAAAAATTAAATTACGTAAAGTTTTCTTCACTAAAAATTTTTATTTTTTTGACACATAGTAAATCACTCAAAAAGATCAAATATGCTGACAGAATAATCAAAATAATTTTACAGTATTCAAAAATTACTAAACAATAAAATTTTATTAACTGTTAAAATTACTAATTAAGAGATACAGAATTTTTAAAATGTTATAAAATAACTAATGATTATTAAAAAATTATATTAAACACGTATTTAACAAGTCGTTTCTCATTCGGACAGAAGTCAATTGGATCTCATAAGTAAAACTTCATCGAGTAAACTCAGATTTTTCTTACCCTGTTATTTCGAAATAAGCTTATTTAACACAAATGTTAAGCTTGCATAATTGACCTGTATTAATATATGACAGACCTATTTTGTCTTGCATCAGAACGGTCCAGATATCATTGTTAAACACAGCAGATATTTCCGTATGTGAAACTGCGGAATTGTGTGCCTATGACATTGGTCAATATGCTTTGCTTATCACATATGATATCCCAGTTTATACGTTTACATCTGAATGCGAATATTCACTGGGTTTCCACGCTGACCAATTTGTTGGACTCTAAAATTTAGTTATTACCAATTACCAAAATATCACAATCCATTCACCCTTTCTTCTTAGCGATTAAGTCATATTTTAAACTGTTTCCTTGATTTTGCTCAATCATCATTAAAACGAAAATCTGCTCCTTTCCTTTTCAAGATTTTATAAGAAGGCTATCAACATGAGAGATTTCCTCATTAAGATATGCACAAGCCTCATTACCGCATCATTTACCCCCTTGATCTGAGTATGCGCTTCTTCCAAAAAAATCTCACTATATTGGATGGGTTTCTAAATATAAATAAATTAAGGATTTTAGTAAGGAAGGCAAAATAGAAAATTCTAAATGAAAAGGTAAAGTATTTTTAATTTTCAATACATTGAATATTTTGTTTTTATTAAAATTTTCTTCTTTTGACTTTCTTAATAAGTATCTTTAGCAATACCAATAAATTAAACATAAAAAAACATTGAAAGTCCATTCAACCTTTCTTTTAGCGATTAAGTCATATTTTAAACTGTTTCCTTGATTTTGCTCAATCATCATTAAAAAAAATCTGTCCCCCATCCCATTTCCTTTTCAAGATTTTATAAGAAGGCCCCATCAACATGAGAGATTTCCCCTACCCCTACCCATTAAGATATGCACAAGCCTCATTACCGCATCATTTACCCCTTGCTCTGAGTATGCGCTTCTTCCAAAAAAAAAACCGGAACCATCTCACTATATTGGATGGGTTTCTAAAATAAATAAATAAATTAAGATTTTAGTAAGGAAGGCAAAATAGAGGAAGATTCTAAGAAGAAGTAAAGGTTTTGAATAAATGTAGGGGTATAATAGTTTTTACTTTTCAATACATTGAATATTTTGTTTTTATTAAAATTTTCTTCTTTTGACTTTCTTAATAAGTATCTTTAGCAATACCAATAAATTAAACATAAAAAAACATTGAAAGTTTAAACTTTAAGAGTTTATTTGAAACAAAAAAAATAGAAAATAATTTTATTTATAAATTAAATTAAATTTTATGTTAAAAATGTTAAAAAATAAAAAATAATTTGATTTTTAAAATCACATAAATTTTATTTTTTTTATTTTAAAAATTCTATTAAATTTGATATAATTTATTACGATTTGATTTAAAATAAATAAATTATTATATTTTTAATAACTACTTTTAATAAAAATTAAAATATAAAATAATAAAATTAAATTAAATTAATTTTTATTTTAATAAATTCTAAACATAAAATTTAATTTTTAAATTAATTTAAATTTTTTTTTTAAAAAATTTTCATAAAATTTAATTTTTAAATTAAATTAAATTAAATTAAATTAATTCATTTTTATTTATTTCAAACATACAATCTAAAAGATATAAAATACTAAAACGCATTTACTAGGGGTTTACCAACGCCAACGGCCTCTCCCCAGTTGAGTATGTGGGAAGGTATGTGACTCAATCTACACTAATGAAGCTTCAAAGTTGTTTGATCTTTCACAGTTCGCATTGTCTTTGAGAGCTTCAAAGAGAGGCAAATGGCCGACTAAACATGAAGCGACAAGCTTGGAAGTATGAATCGCAATTATTATCCGGTAAATTCTAGGTTAAGTTTTTAGTCAATTAATATATAATATTTTTATAAAATTTTATATCTTTAATTATATAATATAAAATTTTATAAAAATATTAAATATTAATTTTATATTTATTTAAGTGTTTTAAGATTTGTGCAAAAAAATTTCTTATTATCATATATAATTACAATAATAGAAATATTTTTATAAATATATAGATGTACTATGTGACATTTATATGTAAAAAATAAAAAATTAAAGAGAAAATAATTTTTTATAATAAAAAATAATTTTTAAATAAATACGTCTATAATAGATATTTAAATTATTATTTAATATGTATAAAGTAATATGAATTATTATAAAATTATATTAATTATTAATAATATTTTTATATATATTAAATAATAATTTAAATATTTAAATGATGATATAATAAAACATATCTACTTAAATTTTTTTTTATGAAAAATGAATTTAATGAAACTTATTTATCTTCCCTTTAATTTTATATCTTTTATATATAAATATAACATAATATATATTATATGTATACACATAAAAATATCTCATAATAATAAAGATAAAGATGATCAAGAAGCAAAGAACAAAAATAATAAAGTAAAGAAAGGAGCACATACCTTTAATTCTGTTCCCTTATCATCTAATTTAATGTATAAAAGAACTCGTTAAGCAAAGCAACTCAGTCACTCTCATACACAAACTCAATCAGAGAGTTAACACTAAACACATAACAGAGAGAGATGGACGGGGTAGAACACCGAATCGTGAGCGTGAATGGCATAAACATGCACATAGCTGAGAAGGGTCAAGGCCCATTGATCCTCTTCATCCATGGCTTCCCCGACCTGTGGTACTCCTGGCGTCACCAGATCGCAGCTCTGGCTTCCCTTGGTTACCGCTGCGTGGCGCCGGACCTCCGTGGTTTCGGTGACACCGACGTGCCCGCCACACCCACCTCCTACACCAGCCTCCACGTTGTCGGTGACCTTATTGGGCTGCTGGACACCATAGCCGCCGACCAAGACAAGGTGTTTGTGGTGGCTCATGACTGGGGAGCTCTCACTGCTTGGTCTCTTTGCCTCTATCGACCCGAACGAGTCAAGGCTCTGGTTAACTTGAGCGTGGCTTTCACTCCCAGAAACCCCAAAAGAAAGCCCCTTGACACCTTAAGGGCTGTGTATGGAAATGACTATTATATTTGCAGATTTCAGGTTTGTTCCTTTCCGAAGTTCCAATTTTTCGTAATCGTGTGTCTCATCTGTGTTTGGTTTGGTTCTAATCTGTTTATTTGTCTGTTATGCTGTTGATGTGGACCAGTAGTAACATATTTTTTAATGGTTTCTTTCTTCTTCTTCTTTTTTATTTTATATAATATATTATTGGATTATTGAAGTGCACAAATGTTTGGTTAATTACTTTGGATTTATTAAGTTCTTTTGTATTCAACATTTTAGTCTTCTAGGCTATATAGCTTTTGGTTGTCAAGTGGATGATGCTGAACTGCATTATTACAGGAGCCAGGAGATATAGAAGCTGAGTTTGCCCAGATTGGCACTGAAAGAGTCCTGAAGGAATTCCTCACATATCGCAACCCCGGTCCACTTTATCTACCCAAGGGTAAAGGATTTGGACATCCAATTGATTCTCCCATTGTGTTACCCTCATGGCTATCCGAAGAAGAATGTAACTACTATGCCACCAAATATAACAATACTGGCTTCACTGGGGGATTGAACTACTACAGGAATTTGGATCTGTATGTTAATCTTCATCTCCTACCCTCTTTTTTTTCGGTTTTACTCCTGCCCAAAAAATGCTAGGCCCAAGTTTACACTCATTTGCGGTCAAATTTTCCTTTAATCAGTTTCCAATACCAACTTCATTTATGCCAGAGTAAGTTTAGTTGAACGTTTTCAGTTGAACGTACACGTTTCCCTTTCACACAATCCACAAACATTTCCTTTTATTATTTTATCGACTATTTTCTTAACCAATACATAAATTTCAGAGAAAATTACATTGATCTTTCTTGAGATTTGTAAAAATCTACTGAAACATTCATTTTAGTTTTGGATATTACACCTAGTTTTATTAGTTTTGGATACCACTACCCCCAATGTTAGTGGCTTATAAGTTATAATATAATGATATTTTACTTGTAGGAATATTGGAGCAGAGAGGCTGTTTATGTTTTAAAAAAAAAAAAACTTAATAGGAAAGATACGTGTATAATGAAATTAAAAATAAGGAAACTTATTATAATTTTTTACTCCTAATTTTAATGTCAATTCTTTATTCAGATAAATGTATATTGAGGAAAGTGTACGTGCAAGCAACAATTTTGTAGTTTAAACTGACGTCTTCTCTTCCTAATCAATTCTAATTTACTTTCAGAAATTGGGAGCTCACTGCTCCTTGGACTGGTGCTCAAGTCAAAGTTCCAGTTAAGTTTATTGTGGGTGATCTTGACCTGACCTATAATGCACCGGGCGTCAAGGATTACATTCATAAAGGTGGGTTCAAGAGAGATGTGCCACTTCTGAAGGATGTGGTTGTAATTGAAGGGGCAGGACACTTCCTCCACCAAGAAAGGGCTGATGAGATCAACAAACACATCTACGATTTCATTCGGAATTTCTAATTTGCTCTAGGCGCCTTCTCGTTGTTTAATTGGCATGTGTCCTTCAGTTCTTGCTCTGTTTGCATCTTTCTGCTTCAGTTCTTACTGAGTGTATTCTCATAGGGTTTTATGTCAGCCCTGAACAACACTTGATGCTCTCATGTTTTATAAAAAAAAAAAAAATGAGTGATATGAATAATGTCATTTGTGGGAGACGAGAAGCTTATTTCCCATTCACTGCAATGTTTACTGTGACACGTTAATGGGGAAAAGGGTGAAAAAAAAAAGCTTATTTCCCATGCATTGCAATCCTTTGGACGATGCTATTACACGCTTGACAGCCTGTGCGCTCGAGCTTTTGGTCCTTTGGATGAATGCTGTTTTATAGGAGTATAAGTGAGTAGTTTAGTTTGATTTTTGAGAGAAAATAAATTTGAACTAATCAAATTCACTTGGTTCGATTTAGTTTAGTTTTCTTATTTTTTGATAGCTAAATTCGAATTAACTATTTACGGATTGATTTGGTTTGAGTAATCGGGTTAATTATTATTTTTTAACATAAAAATTAATTAAACAATTATACATGTAATACAAAAAATATATATAATGTATTTAAAATTTCAAATAATATTAAAACATAAATTAACATTTACTTCAATAATATAGTCAAGTCTTCCTTGAATTTGGACTCAAATACAAACATTGCAGCAAGTGAACCAGATCCCATTGTTACAAAGGGGAGTGAGTCAGTTGATCTATGTGAATAAATCTACGTATCATCAAAAGTCATGAGAAATCAAAGTATATGCATTTAAAACAAGGAAAGTTGAGTATAAAAGATTAAAACTTTGAGCCATGAACTCACTGTGTGCAAATGTAGTTCTGTGAAATCAATCCCACCAAGCACTAATGCAGCTTGAATATAACCTTAGTAACCTATGAGAATAGTCATAAGGCATGAAATAAAAAGGTAACCAGATGCTTCAATTTGATACATCATAACAAATGCTTTAATAAACCAGAAATAATTTGAAATTTATTTTCTATACTACCAAATCCTGGGTTCAAAGATCGTTCAAGAACACTTGACTTTCCTGTAAAATATCAAGGTATACTATTACATAATATAGAATCTTGACAATAAAATATGGATATTCACACAAGATATGTTGAACAAAGGGATTGAAGAAACAAAATTAAATTGTTGCTTCAAATAAATTTGTTAAACTCATCCTTTTAGACAAATGTTCTAGACTATTATGCAAACTTCCATAATTTTCATATTCTAACATAGGTTTTCACATGACATGATTTACAAACCTCGACTTAGTACAACTGTAATAGGCCCTAGAAGGAGGGAATCAAGCAGGCCATGAGGCAAATGGTCAGTTACAACAAAACGGTCTATCTCATTTAAACGGTCTGCCGAAAAAGTTTTCACTTTTGTAAAGCAAAAGAAACTAAGATGAATGGGGAAAATATTAAAAAAAAGAAGATGAACCTGCAAAAGCTCAAAGCACTGATCTTTGCAGCAAAATGTGGATGAATGTACGAGAGTGAGAATTTTCTCGCGTAAATTGTACAGAAGAACAAATGAACAAGGAGAATTTGAAGCCTCGATTACTCTGAGGAGGGGAATGGGTAAATCAATGTGAAATCAAACAAAATCCAGAAAGAAAACAATCCCAATGATGAGGAATTGATTTTCTCTATCTCTCTCTTGCAGTTCTGGAGGAATCGGTGAAGAAGGAAGAGAAAGTAAAAGACAATGAATATAAAAACCTCATAATTTTATACTCATCAAATAGAATTGCATCATTAAACAAACCGACCACGAAATCAAAATCTACCTCTTCGTCGAACACTTTACACAAATCATACTCACTATCATCGCAACATCAAACACACTAGTTCAAGAAATGAAAATCTCTTTCAGATATTACATCAAACATTCTATGAGCACTAGTAATACCTCCAAGCATTATACTTCATTGCATCATGTCAGCCTGGTCAATTCGACCATACACAACCAAAATCAATAGGGCATAGGAAAAAAAAAGGTATAACAGCAGAGTAAAGAAGAAGATGCACAACCAACGCCGATAGTGAACCAAAGATCAAGAATGCGAAACCGAATCACCATTTGCCGCCGTTGACCCCCTCCAAGACTGAATCACCACCACCCAAGCCCACCGATCCTCCGTCGCTCCCCCTCGTCATCGATCTGACCAGATCGGCATTCCTGCAGCCAAGCGAACCCCGCCATCACCACTTCGCCCCCAAATACCCAATCACACGAACCCTCGTGTCAGCCTAGATCTTTGAAGAAGCAGAGCAGAGCAGAACAGCGGCGGAAGCGCGAGCAGGGGTAGGAGCAACTGGGGAAAGCAGGAAGCGCGACCACCAGAGCAGGAAACGAGCGGCGGTAGCTGGCAAGGGTACGAGCAAGCGGCGGTGGGGTGGGTAAGGGGTGCGTACTGACATTAGGTAGGTAGGAACTGTAGAAGGAAAGAAAGTTTTTATTTTTATCAAAACTTTCTAAAGACGCTGCGGGCAAGTTTGGATGGTTTGATTCGGTTTACGGGTTCGAAATTTTGAATCCATGAATCGAATTAATTGAGTTTCAATTAGTTTGAATTTTAATTGAATTATTAAATATATTTGAATTAAATTAAATTAAATTAATTGATTTGGTTTAATTTAGTCGGATTGATAAGATTATCTGAACTAAATTACACCCTTACTACTTTATTGAGATGTGTGTAACTTTTGATTAAAAGAATTTATAAAAAAAATTACTAAGCAGTAGAATCTCGAGCCTGTTGTGCTTGAGCTTTCTGAATCAGCTCCCAAATCGTTTTTTCCCATTAGAGAACATAGTAATTGAAGGCGTTGACACCTTAGCACTCATGCTAACATATAAATAGGTTTTCATCAAGAAAGAACGTTTTTCCCTGGTGTTACTGCCATAGCAGAATCAACATATTGATGCTTCGATGCTTGCTTGTTTCTTTTGATTGTGATTGTTATATGTACCACCATTTTAATTGGTTATTTGGTCGTGAAAAAAGCTATTTACATAATGCTATAGTAATAACTATGACTTCATCCTTAATTATAACTAACTGTTCCTTTGAGATAACTCAGTTGGTTGGTAGAATTGTAAGTTATGAAACACAGGTATTTCATCATATTGTTATACTCGTATCAAATACATATTCAATATCATGTCAAATATTTGAATACTTAATAAATATTAATTTAATTTCTTAACAAAAATTGTATCACCGTATTATACTCTAATCGAATTTGATTCTCATATCCGCATTCATGCATTATATGTCGTAAGATATACAACGATAGTGCTACGTTCAAATCATGCAATGCACTCCCCCTTCTCCCCAGGGCCCAACCCAGTGGTGGGCCTCTCTTGGACCCAATAAACAAATTTTAAACAAATCCATGTGTGCCAGTTGCGCGCAGCAACTGTAACTGCAATGTTATGTAAGCAACCCTAGGAGCCAACCTCCACATCCCAGAGACTCCCCAAACTCCACAAGCTATTCAAGGCAGTAATTCAAAGATTAAAAAGATGCAGTTTAAGCCAAATAAAACCCAGCTGTGTCCATAGAGTGACCATAATCATTATTTTCCACAGTAAAGAGTTATCACCATTTTCATGTGAGATGTCCAAAACAGCACTTCCATCAAGAAACAGAGAACTGATTCAATGACCATAAATAGAGAACGAACTGATAAGTGGCGTATTGCCTCCTGAATTTCCAATAATACAGAGTTTTTATGGTGTTCCCCTTTGTTTCTCCTTGGCAAGAGATCCGCTGCTGCAGAATTGAAGTACCCTCGTGGGTAATAACAAGTCCATATCAAGAATTTCCTGGCCTTTTTCTTCTTTCAACATTAAACTGCACGTCCACAAGGCCTGTAATGCCCGCAGTGATTGTTTGACCTGCTTTCACAGGGCCAACACCTGGGGGAGTGCCTGCACATCATCACAATCTATGTTAGCAGGGCAAGGGTGTCTATTCCTGTAATACATGCATTATATTTAATCTAGAAAGGAACCCAATGAAGGCCAAAATAGGTCCACAACCATGACCATGAGGCAAATAAAGCAATCCAGGGTTACCACCAACACAGGCGCAACCTTTTCATTGTTATTGAATTAAAAATGAAATCTTAATTCCTTCCAAAGGATATTTTAAATAGCAGATTATATGACAAGATCATTAAAGACATTTTTTTATCAAGTAAATCTGGCAAAAATATAAATGTGTAGATCAAGTATCAACACAATACCAGTTAGTATCACATCTCCTTCAAACAATGTCATGACAGAACTTATGTGGCTAATTAGAAATGGGATCTTAAAGATCATGTCCTTGGTTGAGCCCTTCTGCCGAATTTCCTCATCTACCTACATCAAAGCAAATCCATTTCTCTGCAATCAGTTTAAGGTTTCCAATGCAACATTGAACCACTGCACAATCAATAATATCACAACCAAGTGATAAAGAGAGAAGCATAAAATATCTCAAACCTTTAACCATAATTCTAGATCATCAGGGTTTGGCACCAGAGTCTTGGGCAACTGCATAAAATAAAGGGGGAAAAAATAGTACACTTGAAGAATATGGCTTACAGGCTTACAAGATAAGTAGATGAGCAAAATAATGTCTATGGGTGACCGTGACTCATTACTTGAAGAATTTTAAATTTCACTCAGAAGAAGAATGGGTATGATTGAATGCAGGACCTACAGTACTACATGCATTGGAAGCTGGTAACAGTTCTTTCATTGCAAAAGCCCCACATTACAAATTTACATGCAGGTAATATATTACTCCCACATCACATGTGCTAGTGTAATGCTAGTGTAAGTAGATTAAATTTGCTTGTAGGGATGGGAATAGGTGGCCTATCAGGGGCCTATGGCCTAGCCTATTTTTGGCTTACATAGCCCTGACCTATTTAGCAAACAAGTCAAGCTTAGGCTTTTAGAAAGACCTATTTAACTATGTAGGTTAAGGCTTTGGTTTTTGAAAATTCCTATTTGGCCTACCAGACTGGCCTATTTAATTAAGAATTTATAATATTTACATAATTTATTAATTATATATTAGTATAACATTTTATTTTATACAAAATATAATAATTTCGTTAGACATTATACCTATTTAAAAATTACAAAGTTTAAGTTTCTTGACCTATATGAAAGCCTTAGGCTTTCAGGCCACGTAAGGTTTTTATGCTTTCATAAACAAGCCAAACCGAGCTAAAAAAAAAAAAAAACCAATGATAGGTAATATAAGTCTGGTTCAGACCGACATTTTATAAAACAAGTCTAACCGTCTAGGCTTATTTAGACAAAGCCTAGCCATGTCCACCCTTATTTCCTTGTAAAGGGTATCAATGGCTGAGATTTGTGTTATCATTATCTAGTTCTTGACTCCTTAATACTATCCGAGTGAACCAATTTCTCTAATATTGCATTTATAATATAGTCTCAGCATACAATAAGCATCACAGGATACAATTTCTTACAATAGAACTAATTGGTGTGAAAGTATCCTGGCCTTTTGCCAAAGTCCATGGAAGACCTGCAGACTAACAGCAAAAAGGAAAAAAAGAAACCACATATCAGGTCTAAATTGCACATAAAATTATTTTAGCACAAAAATATAACACATACCAAAAGCAAAAGGGAATTAATACACAAATCATTTCATACTTGTTTACATCTCAAAAATTTAAGTCCGTTTGTTTAACATAATTATTTTTTGGGAAATTTCTTCTGTATTTTTGGTTGATTGGTAAAAATAATTTTTGAAAAATATTTTCCATTGTTTGATGCACTTTCCACAAAAGCATTTTCCTATGTTTGGTGTAACAGTCAAAGGAAAATATTTCCGGGTTAATTGTTACTACCCACTGAATGAGGGTAAAGTGACTTCTTTTAAGAAGGGGAATAATTGTCCTGAACAAATGCATTATTCTGTACAATAATTGTTTCTGCTGAAAATATTTTTAGGAAAATATCCTTATCTGAAAATGTTTTATCCGGAAGCTATTTTCATGTAAAAACATACTCCTGTTATCATGTTATTTTCTGTAAAAATAAAGTGACCCTAAATATGTGAGTTCTTAACTCTAAAACAGCATTGAATCTGTATCAAGCCTATTAAATTTTAAAGAAGTTGAAAAAGTTGTTCCCGATTTATATCATGTAAAGCCTTGCACACATTCTGCATTCAACAATCCCCTCCATCATCCTTCTGAGTTAGTTATTAAGTCATACAACTTCACAGATCACAAAACTATCAAATTGCGCTTCAATAAGTAATTGAGCACAAATTCAAAATGCTAAGACCAGTCTGTAAAGTTGGTTGAGAAATCAAACTGCTAAATTGTTGTTTTCGTAATGGCTCTAATGCTAGAAGAAGATTTCCATATTCTCTCCCTGAACATTTAAAGGGGAGATTGTTCAACACATTGAGAGCTACACTTACCTTTGCAGCAGCTTGAAGGTCCCTGGCAGTCATATCCAGTGCGAGTGCATAACCTAATTGATATACAAAAAAGTATCTTTACTTGTCCATTGTGATAATAATTAGCTTGCTAACAATTACAAATAAAAAGAATAAGTAACCTCAGCATAAGAATAAGAATAATATTAATATTGGAACCATCATGTAAAATAAGAAATCCCACTTGAACTTGAACTTGATTAATGGCTCAAAGAAGTTTGATAGATCATTACCGGCAACAAAATCCATGGCAGAGGATTCGGGGACATCACGAGCTTTCTTGGCGATGACGACAGCCAGCTCGACCTCATGATGCAGAGAACCCTCGTTGTGTGGGATTTCGATTGTTCCACCATTTTCCAAGTAAGACGACGTGGGCTTCAGAAACAACACTGGCTCCTGAATAACATTAAGAACTGTAAAGTTACAATTTTTAACTAAAAAGATGGGAAATTTGATGGGAGATCAGATGATTAAGATTCGTGAGTGATTGGTTCCAAAGAGAGAGAGAGAGAGAGGTTACCTTGGGAACGGCGTTGCCTAGTTCTTTAGCGTGAGCAGCGTAGTTTCTGCCAACAGCGACGATCTTGGTGCTCAATTGCACAAGCTTCTGACAAGCTGCCGCTGCCGCTGCCATTTCCCTCCTCACTCCAAACTCCCTCTATTAATGTTATTATATGTTGCTTCTTCTGTTCTTACCTTTTCAGCTTTGGGTTGCCTGCTCCAATTTTCTACGGCAATGCCAATGACTAGTAGCCTACGCACACACGGCACGTCGTTTTGCTGTTGCCATTGGCAATGAGATTGACTAAGCTGGAAATAGATAGAGCCAACAAGTATGTTAGACCGAATGAACAGCGGCTAATTAAGTTGTTAATCGTTGACTAGTTGAATCGCTTTAGAGCTAATAGGATCGGGGGAGTCCAAAATACCGACAAAATTTGTATTTAATAAGTTAAGTGAAAAATTGCATAAATGAGTTTGACATCACATATTGACTCAAAATATTAAAGCATTAAGTATATGGGTCTTTTTGACTTATATAACATTCAATTTGTCTATTTTTTTTAATGTGTGACTTCTTCTCTAACATCTAATTCATACTTGCATTTCTAACAATATTCTTTTCAAGTGTGAGTTCTTCATACATGGTCACTCCCCATCAAGCGAATTCCTTTTGAGTATTTGACAGTCTCACCAAAGAGTTTAGCCTGCATCTAAGAGTCTCATTTCCTCTAGATTAGGTCACACATACTCTTCTTCATACTTGTACGCCGTTTTCCATCATCTACAAAGGAACATGCACCATAGCCTCCACATTGCTAAGAAGACTTTCGACACAAGGGGTCTCATACATGGATCCATCAACTACCGTTGTTCACGCCAATATTCGTCTCAGTCGAACCATCAACTATGATACCACTTGTTAGAAGCTTCATTGATTTTGCACCAAAGCCAAAAAGAAATAACATGGTTTGATTGGTACCTTCACTCAATCAGAAGCACTAATTACAGAGTCACGGGAGAGAAGCCAAACTAAAAATTCTCATATATCTGAAAAATCTAATAGCCGCAACATATCAAGAAGTAAGTCCAGGACTAAACAAGAAATAACTTGCTACAATTGTGGCAAGAAAGGGCATTTTAGAAGAAATTATAGGTTCCTCAAGAGAGAGAAGTCAAGGGAAAGAGACAAAGACAAAGAAAAAATGAATGATAAAGATAGTGTTGCAGTTGCATCTGATAAAGAAGTTTTAATTATTTATGATGATAATTATGTGAATCTTGCATGTCATGATTCTAGTTGGATTGTAGATTCTAGTGTCTCATATCATGTCACTCCTAAGCGTGATTTTATCACATCTTATACTGCTAGAGATTTTGGTATAATAAAGATGAGGAATAAAGGTGTATGCAAGATTGTTGGTATGGGAGATATTTGTCTTGACACTAGTATTGGATGCAAGTTACAGTTGAAGAATGTCATACATGTTCCTGATATCTGTCTCATCTTGATTTCTGTTAAAGCTCTTGACATTGAGAGCTACCACACTTACTTTGGTGATGAAAAGTGTAAGCTCAGCAAAGGGTCACTAGTGGTGGCAAAAGGAGATAATTTCACTACTCTTTACAAGATGCTAGGAAAGTTGTGCAAGGAGAAGGTGAATGCAGTTGAAGATTCATTTACCAACTTATGGCACAAGCGTCTTGGTCATTCGAGCGAAAAAAGATTCAGCATTCTTGCCAAGAATAAATATCTTCATTTGAGAGGTACACCCTTAAAGACCTACACTCATTGTTTTGTTGGAAAACAACAAAGTTTCCTTTCATAGTTTTGTTCCTCATAGGAGGTCACATGTTCTAGATTTGGTTCACACTAATGTTTGCACTATGGATTATAAATCTCTTGGCAGTGCTTTATATTTTGTTACCTTTATTGATTGTCACTATAGAAAAGTGTGAACTTTTGCTTTGAAATCTAAATACCAGGTACTCGATATCTTCAAGCAATTCCATGCAAGTGTTGAAAGAAAAAGGGGAATTGAAGGTTAAATATGTAAGAGCAGATAATAGTGGTGAATGCCTGGGTCCGTTTAAAGAATATTGCAGAGAACATGGGATCGGGCTTGAGAAAATAGTTCCAAAGACACCTCAGCATAATGGACTTGCTGAGAGAATGAACCGTATCATCAATGACAGAGTTAGTTGTATGCTTTCTCATGCAAAATTGTCTAAATCCTTTTAGGTTGAAGCAGTGAGAATTGCAGTGGATTTGATCAACCTTTCTCCTTCAGTGCCTCTAGATGGTGATGTTCCAGACAAAGTATGGATATGGAAAGATATCTCTTACAATCATTTGAGAGTGTTTAGCTACAGAGATTTTGTTCACATTCCAAGAGATGAGAGGTCTAAGCTTGATGAAAAATCCGAACAATGTATCTTCATGGGTTATGGTCATGAGGAGTTTGGTTACAGACTTTGGGATCCGATTTACAAGAAAATTATCAGAAGCCGAGATATGATTTTTCATGAAGACCAAACCATTTGAGACTTTGAGAAAGCTGAGAAATCGAAGCCAATTGTTAGAAGTTACATTGATTTTGCACCAAAGCCTCCTGCTAGAACCTTTGTTGATAAGGGAGATATACAAGTAGACAATGAGCACACGATTGATGAGCCTATACTTTACCATGATGTGCCAGTTGAGTGATGTGAGTATAAAACTCACATATTTTATACTTGTTTAAATATGAATTTGAGTAATTTGAGATAAGAATTATGTTATTTATTTATAATATTAAGTGAATTATGAACCTATTGGATTAAATATGTTTTTATTGTGTTTTGTAGAAATTTAAGGGCTTTTGTGGTATTTTAGACATGGTGGCTAAAATCCCGGTGAAAAGCATAAAGATATTGTTCCAATGCTTTATGCATAACTTTTGCTATAGACCTTAGATTGAGATAATCTTGGTGTCTATGGAAAGCTGAGATATTTTTTTACAACTTTCATGAAGACATCTAAGCCCAATTCATGCAATAAGAAGATGAAAAATTGTGTTTAATGTTGCTGATAAAGTTTGACCAAGTCAACTAACATTCATAAATTAAGGATCAAGTTAGATTTTTAATTGGAGTGCAAGTAATCCTTACTTATTGATCAAGTATTTATGTGTTTAATGCAAGAATCTCAAGGAGAGTTTTTTAATCTTAGAATAATATTTGTTTCCTAATTTATATGGATTCAACAAGAAGAAAATATGAAACAAGAGATTTGATCAAAGATTAATTAAGGAAAGTATCATTATCAAATTTGTTTCAGTAAATTAGGCATAACTTTCTCTACAAGTATGCAATTTACTTGATTCTGATGGCATTTGAAAGCTAAGAAAAATATCTAAAAATCTCATGTCGATAACTTTCCTTAATTAAGCTGTCATTAATGTGAAATTTATGCCCCAAGTAGCAGCAAAGTAAGGCTTGACCTAGTTAGCCCTAGATTATTTGAATTTATTATAAAATAGAGGGTAAGGCTAAGGATTTGGAGCAGTGACAGCTGAGGCAAAGAAATAACTTTAGAGGCTTAGAGGAGTTCACCATTAAAGACTTCCAAAATTTTTCTCTTCTAGGATTTTCTTCATGATGTTTCTTCTACCCATTTATTTGTTTTGTGCTTCTTTTTCCATGAGTGACTAAACTTTTCTCTTGTTATGGTGAAAATGTAACTTGATTCAATCGACATGTATTAAGATTGGTTTTTTAATTAATTTATTTTTCTATTCAATTTGAGTACTTATTATGGTTCTTAATATTTTTATGAATTGGACGCCCTTCATAAATTGATTTAGTGAGATATATGTAGAATCTAAAGTTTGCATATGACTTAGACCATAAATAATAAGTGTCCTAGTTTATAATAATCTAGAAATTGAGGTTATAGGTTATGTGGGAGAATTATGGTATTTTCTATGAGAATCCATAGAGCAAAGGTCATACCTTTAAGAGTTAGGGTTTAGATAAAGGAATTGATTAGTCTTTGATAATTAAAGAGAATTAATCCACAAAGGAATTGGTTTTTAATTAATTAAGAGATTCTCCCAATCAATTGAATGACTAGAAATTAATTAGAATGAATGTCTCTAAGCTACTCTATTGTCTATGATAGAGTGTTGAATTAAGTAAAATTTGATCCCTAGTATCTTTACCATTGTTTGTTTACACCTTAATTCGTTATCGGGCTCTCTTACTTTTTTTAATTTATATGTTTTTACTTTATTTTGTTTTTCCTTTAATTACTTGTTTTTCTTTGAACTCTCTTTGAATCAAATCTTTGCCAAGATAGTAGTTAGATTAGTGAAGTGATAATTGACAACTCAATCTTCGTGAGAACGATACTTTCTTATCACTTTATTACTTTTGTGATTTGGTGCACTTGTCAAATTTCTCAACATTGAGCAAGTTCCACTTGAACCACCAGTTAAGTCTCAATTAAGAAGATCTAGTAGAGATCGTCATGCATCCCAGAGATATCCTCCATATGAGTATGTGATGATCACTGATAGTGGAGAGCCAAAAAACTACCAAGAGGCCATTTCAAATGAGCACAAGGAAGAGTGGTTGAAGGCCATGGAAGAAGAAATGAAATCATTGCATGATAATCACACATTTGAGTTGGTAAAGTTGCCTAAGGGCAAGAGAGCACTCAAGAACAAGTGGGTGTTCAAACTAAAGACAGAATAGAATATCTCACAACTAAGATACAAAGCACGACTGGTTATGAAAGAGTTTTATCAAAAGAAAAGTATTGACTTTGAAGAAATTTTCTCACCTGTGGTGAAGATGTCTTCTATCTGGGTTGTGCTTGGATTAACAACTAGCTTGAACCTAGAGGTTGAACAGCTTGATGTGAAGACTACATTCGTTTATGATGACTTAGAGGAGGAACTTTACATGGAGTAATCTGAGGGCTTCAAGGTCAAAGGAAATGAGGAACTTGTGTGCAAATTAAAGAAAAGCTTGTAATGACTCAAGCAGGCACTTAGACAATGGTATAAGAAGTTTAATTCTTTCATGGAGGATCATGGGTATAACAACACTACTTCTGATTATTATGTGTTTGTTAAGAAATTCTCTTGGTGATTTTATTATTCTCTTGCAATATGTAGATGACATGTTGATTGTTGGTCATGACACTAAGAAAATTAAGAATCTGAAGAAAGAGTTGAGCAAGTCCTTTGCCATGAAGGACTTAGGTGGTTATCTCAGCAGAGGTACATTGAGAAGATATTAGAGAGATTCAACATGGGTAATTCCAAACTTATTAGTACTCCACTTACAGGTTATTTCAAGTTGAGTTCACAACAATGCTCTATAAGTGAGAAAGACAGAAGAGATGAAGAAAGTTCTTTATGCATTCACAGTTGTTAGCTTGATGTATGTCATGGTATGCACAAGGCTAGATATTGCTTATATTATTGGTGTTGTTAAATGTTTTCTCTCTAATCTTAGTAAAGAACACTGGAAAACAGTGAAGTGGATCCTTAGGTATCTTAGAGGTACTTCTAGAGTTTGTTTATGCTTTGGAAGTAGTCAGTCTGTGTTAGATGGCTACATAGATGCAAACATGACTGGTGATATTGATTCGAGGAAATCTACTTCTGGGTACTTGTTGACTTTTGCAATGGGGTGATGTCTTGGCAATCTAAACTACATAAATGTATTGTTTTGTCTACCATGAAGGCTGAGTATATTGATATTACTAAAACTTCTAAAGAACTCTTATGGATGCAGAAATTCCTACAAGAGTTGGGTCTCAAGTAAGAGAAATTTGTATTATTTTGTGATAGTCAGAGTGTCATTAATCTCAACAAGAACTCAACCTTTCATTCGAGGTCAAAGCATGTAGAGGTGCAATATCATTAGATACGGGAAGTGCTAGATATGAAGTTGTTTAAACTTGAGAAGATCCATACCGATGACAATGGTTTGGATATGATGACTAAGACCTTGTGTATGACAAAGTTGATTTCTTGTAGAAAAAAAAACGGGTTTGGTAGAACAGCACCTCCCCACTTGAGTTGAGAAGGAAAGATTTGTCAGGTGGGTCCCTCCTCTTAATTCGGGCCCATGGTTAACTTAAAGAAAAAAAAAAGAGGAAATGAAAGCCTTTTAAAGGCTTGAAAGAAAGAAATAAAACAAGAAAGAGAAAAAGTGAGAAAAGATAGAAGACAAAGAGACAAGCGTCTTCCATGGGAGAAGAGGAGAAGAAAATGGGTTTTGCTTCTCTGAGGTCAACATTAGATGGGTAAACTCTTATCATTTTTCATAAAGTTTTAGTATATTGCTCCTAGTGTTAAGAGCTACACTTTGATATATTTTGTTTGTTGTTTTTTCACCTTCTCCTTTGGTAAATCTGTGATACTCACTTTTGTAAAGTTTCTCTCTGATTGCTTGTTGATACACTTAGTGTGTGTTTGAGATAGCTGTGAAAGTTTGATTATTTCAATAATCGATTATTTCAATAATCAAGCTGTGAAAACTTGATTATTTCAATAATCAATTATGTTTGGATATGTTAGCTGAAAAGTGATTTTAAGCTAATCTGTTTCATTTGGATGATATAAAAAAGAATCGCTTTTATGTATCAAATTACCAAAATAGGTATAAAATAATTATATAAATTATTTGATTAATTAAAAAAATTATTTAATTGAGGACAAAATGATATTTACATCTCATTGTTAGAAATAATCCAACAAATGTCCAACCAACAGCTTTTGGACGAACAACTTTTTTCTATGAAAATCAGCTGTTGATTATTGTCTAAGAGAGACCCAAACACAAACAAGAAAAGCTCAACAGCTTTTTCTTCGATAAAAAGTTGTTGGATGGGTAAAAAAATCCCATCCAATCACACGCTTATTTGGTGATGTATTATTAATTGTAGTATTCCCTAGTGTTACTAGGAGGATTAATTTGTATTTCCATTGATTTATTAATAAAAGTTTTTGCTAGACTTGGTCTCGTAATTTTTTCTCTTATACTGAGAGGTTTTTCATGTTAAAATTATGGTGTCTCTGATATTTAATTTTCTGTCATTATCATTGTTAAGATAACTTATTCTGTGTAGTTGATATTTTACTGTAAAAAGTATTTGTAATACATATTTATTTGGATAGGTCTTAACTCAATTTTTTCCAACAAGAACATTATACAATAAGTATAAATAAATAAATAAAGTGAAATGACTATGATATGAGCCTATGCGTTTGCACCTCTATTTTTGCAATAATCTCAAACTCAAAGGATAGTAGCTTAGAGCTATGCCCATCTCTGAAAGGACCAGTTTTTGAGAAGTTGGCGGCAGATCTAAAGTATTTCTGATTGTTTATAAACCTAAAAACGACATATAAATGTTTGTATGTTACCCAATGAAATATTTATGCTAACACATTTTCATATGATAAAGTTAAGCTTTTACATCAATTAAGTATATAAACAACATACCACTTATAACAATTTAGATAACTCTTTATATGAGCTACTATTTAAGGTAAAGTTAATCCCAATTATTCTAATATATTGTTTCCATGTATGTGCTTTTATTATGGTACAAACATGCACGGACAAGGCCCCTTCAAAACAATTTCAAGACAAGGCTTTCTTCGTTTTCTTGGGGGCGGTGAAATCTTGTTGAATGGCTACATTTCCTTTCTTTTTGTTTTCTTTATTTCCTCTTAAAAGAAAATTGGAATGGCTTCGTTTCTTTCTGTTCACCTGGTACATTTCTGATTGAAAAATAATCATCTGCATTTTTTTAAAGATATAAAAATTTGATTTTTAAGAATTAATTAAATGATAATCTTGAAAAAAATATATAATAAATAATATTAAAAGAAATATAAAAAATATATATTACACTATTTATAATAAAAATATAAGAATTGTTTAAAATTTCTCAGTTTTATGTCCACTTTTCCGCTGTGTTTGAAGAGAAAATGGGAAGAGAGAAAATAAAGAATATTTTCTCTCTTTTAATGAAGAGAAAGAAAATAAATTAGAAATATAATATATAATTATATAGAATGAATATTTACCCTTATTAAATGTATAATAAATATAAATATATAATTATATTTTTTATATTTTTTAATTAAACATTTTAATAAATAAATACATATATTAATTAATTACAAACAAAAGTTAATTTTATAAACATGTTATTATAAATTTTTAAAAAAATTATTTTATATTAAATATTAATTACAAAATTTTAATATTAACACTAAATTATAAAAATTTGATTTAAAATTATTTATAATTTTTTTTATTATTTATAATTATATAATATTTATGACAAATTTTATTAAATATATTTTAATATTTAAAAAAAAAAACTCCATTCCTTCCCCTTCCCCCACCCCCAACGTTCCCTTCTCCTTCCCCCACCCCACAGTCCCACAGAGGCGGTGCGAGGAGCGGTGCGGTGTGGGTTGAACGTGAGACGGCAAGCCGCGCGATGCGCGAGGAGCGCAGTGCGGCAGTAGAGAGAAAGAACCTTTGCGTGCGGGATCTAACCCGCAATTGCATACCGTAATGGCTAAGAAGAGGACTCAAACGAATAAAGGGAAATGCAATTTTTCGAACACACAATCTCTCCATTTTCTCCTCATCTGAGAAGAGAAAATATTTTGAGTAAGTCCCACCTCAAAGTTTTCTATCTCCCCTATTTTCTTTGTTATACCAAACAAGAGAAAATAGCATATTCTCCCTATTTTCTCTCTTCTCATTTTCTCTTCAAACAAACAAAGCATTCATGAGAGAAAGAAAGAGGTAAGTACTTAAGTATGCTCAACTAGAATGTACGAGTTAGTCAGCAATATATATATATATATATATATATATATATAGCCAAGGGGATCAATTTATCTTATGATTACACTTATTTTTAACCGTTAGATCATTTGTTGATTATTTCAAAAGAATAACTATGATCGATTTAAAAATTAAAATGCTCTGGTTCATATATTTCTTATTGATCAATATTTATATTGTGGATTTGTGGTCAATATAGCGATTAACCACCTAAATTACAATCCCAGCAATCTTCCCTGCATGTTAACAAATTTCATTTCAAATGCAACACGAGGAGCTCCGGATTTTCAATTAATTGTTTCCACTCATTGCAAAATCTTGCAACTGTTGCTCCGTCCAAGACTCTATGATCTGCACCAATATTAACCTGGAAGCAGAAAAACGTGTCAGATAGCAGTTTATTTCATCTTTTAACCCACTCAAAAATAGTAATAAAGAATAACAACATTTGATTAAAAGTATAGGATAACTAATCGAGAAATATTATATTCATAGTTCAAATGTGCTGTTGTACCCCCCGCCGAAAAAACGAAAAAGAAATGTGCTTACTTTCATCTACCTACTGACAAATGCAAGTTTAACCTTTAGATCAGAAAATGCATGTTCTAACTCTTAAGAAATATCTTTCAAGGGAAGGGATAAAGGATGACATTGAAGCATTGGTATCCTGCACTACAGAAGAATCTATACTTAACCACTAATTTAAAAACTACAGACTTGCCAATGAAGGTTGCTTCCACTGGTAGGCCGAACTGAGTCGACTCGAAGGCCTTAGATTTGATTCCTACTGTCTACTGATGATCCTTCATTGGTAAGTGCCACGGTAAGCCATCACTAAGGCTTGTGGCATACCCTAACTTTGGACTAGGACAACTTCCTCTCTCTCTAAACTTTTATGTATATCCCAAAAAAAAAAAAGTAACTACAAACACAGAATGTGATCTTTGGAGGCTCTCTCATAGATGGCCATTTTTTCACCCTTTTAGCAATACTGGGATCCAAGTATCCAGGAATAGGTGACACGACTACTTAGCTTAAATGATATAGTTAGGTAGGGGCAGTCCGGAGGCATTATTGGCTATAACTAAGGAAGACAGTGGAACTACACAGCTGCATTTGCACCAACCTAGACATAAGCTAATTAGCTATGAAATGAAACCCTTTCCAATAGCAAGATTAGGGGGATCCGCTGTAATCACAATTTTTCCTTTCTTCTCCTCAGCAAAATACAAACTCTGCAGTCATCTATAAAGTGTACATGCTATGCTTTGAACTAGAATCTTTGGAGATTAACCTAGTTTTTTCTTTAAAAATGTGTTTTTTGACTTGTTCATATAGTTTACCATGAAAATATGGAAGACTTACAGTCATGAGTGATACAGGATACACATTTCCATCATCAGCAAACTGTGGCACTTTCTGAATTCGACCAATGGCAATAATGGAGACTTCAGGCAGATTGAGAAGTGGGGAACCAAACTTTCCACCAATTGCTCCAATGTTGCTTAAAGTAATTGTCCCACCACATATATCCTCAGAAGTTAACTTGTTATCTGAAGCCAACTGTTGCAACCTTGCCAGCTCTTTGGTTATCTTAGTAAATAAAGAAAATTAGAATAATAAGAACAGGCACAAGAATGTCTTATTGGAATGTAAAACATATCATCCTCATATGCGCTTTATATAATATACATAAAAGGGACTGCTATGCAAACAGTAGATTTTCACCAAATACAACAACAACCACACCTAATCCCCAAATCTGAAATCATTAATAAAAAAGCAAAGCTTTGTACTATATATGATGGCAACAGAACCCAGCCAAAAATCGTACTAAGTAGAATGCTAAAAAAGAGGCTGGACGCCCTTTTTCCCCTTGTAAGGAGTCTGAGAAAATAGCCTCTTCATGTCTTCTCTTATGAGACACAGCTTTGAGAAAACCAACAATTACATTCAAGCCAGAAACAGCTAAAAATGTTATGTCAAGAAAAAGTATTTGTTATTCAAGCAGTTCAAATCATGAATCATATTTATCTTCATAGCCCTCTAACTAAACAGCAACAATGGACATGCACTTCAATCAAAACAAGAATGGGTCAATAAAGCACAACTAGCAGTGTGCATATACATAGACAATGATAAGAATGTAAACTAACCTCCAAGATGGAAAGAGACTGAACATTCTTTATGTTTGGTACAACTAGACCATATGGGGTCGCCATGGCAATTCCAATGTTGTGTGAACCTATAGCAAATAAACCCATTGTGTCAAATTTTGTATGAAGGCAACTGTCTCAAATAAATCATTGAATTAACAGCCACCAGATATTATTCAACATTAACCAGAAAAAGGTTCGACATCTAGTACTTTTTAAGCCCACCCCTAACATGAGAACAATATAAAAATATATTATGCGAGTAAACTATGAAAACATTATCCTTGTGAATCCCATGATCAATATCACTGCCTCAAACTGTATGAGATACAGTAGGTGAGGAAGAACTTCTCAAACACCTACATTATGTGCCAGAAATCAATATGTATACGAAGACAGTATATCAACTTGAAGGTTGTTTTGAACATATAGAAGAATTTGCCATTAAGCCAAAGAGACAATTGGCTACTGAGGGCAACCTCTTTCCCCTCACCATAACTTTTAAACTTATAAATAAGTTGTTGCTTTTACCTTGAATTCATATTTTTAAACTAAGAAAAAACCTTGTATTTACTCAACAAAAATTCAAACACAATCAAGCTTCAAAGAAGGGCAGGAAGATTATATCAATAGTTCATCCGGTTATGTCTAAGAAACAAACCTTTGAGGACGACCTCCAATGAATCCTCTTTGAAGCAACTATTCATAAAGGGGTACTTGATGAGGGCCACTGAAAGTGATTTGATTAATATTGGAAGGAAAGTGTACTTGACATCTGGATAAGGATTATTTTTCTGAAAAGATGTTTTAAGCTCCACTACGGCATTACAGTTTATCTCATCTACATAATGAAAATGTGGGACTTTGGCAGCCAGAGACATTGATTTTACCATTGCTCTTTGGAATCCCCTACAAAAAGAAAAGAAAACAAAATATCATTAACTTTCTCATGGCCATTTTCTTTATAATTCAAGTTCTATAACTGAAAGTAAAGGAAAGCACCTTCATACTAGTGCAAGTGTGCAACACTCAAGTTCATCACAGTTTTCTTCGATTTAACATAAATGGTTTGTGTGGCAAAGAATTATGACAGGTTAACATCCATCACCATCTCATAAGAAAAAGAAAAGAAAACGGTTCGAATTCTAGTATGCATCCAATTTTACCTAAGGGGAAGTATCCTGTCCTCAGAAGGCCACTCATATTTAGTTGTCACATCACAGTTGTATCCTTCTGCTACCCGAGGCTGCTCTCCATAATCAGCATGCAAAATAGCAGATGGACTTTTAATAATTCCTTTCTTGACAGCAAAATTGAGCACATTTTCTTTCAAAACTCTTCCATCTTTTCCAGTTCCACATACTTCGTTTATATCTATACCATGTTGCTTTGCCAGACTCCTTACAGCAGGTGTTGATAGAACTCCAGCATGTTTCCCTTTTTCAGGATCAGAATCATGCAACTTCGCATTTTCTGAATCGCCAAAAATTACTGTAGTAAATGCAGACTCATTAACTAATATCTGATCAGAACCAGGTGACTTTGAATTTTCTGAATCACCAGAAATCACTGAAGGAAATGCAGACTCATCAACTAATATCTTTAAAAGGGTTTCTCCAACCTGCAATTTTACCCAACAGAAGCTCAAATATATCTGTAGCCTACTAGCCTCATATCACACATAACCAAATAATTAATGTAAGAATTAGATCATTAAAATTTCTATATCTTCCTCAGTTATTGTTGCTTTTGAAGACCTCCCCCATAAAAAAAAATGTGTAGAGCAGGCCCCATTTGTATTTGCAACATAAATGTGCTACACCATACCATCTTCTTATGTCACGCTCTTATGTAATCACAAAGAGCCAGATTGGGGGATTAAATGTTACATGAGCTTTTAATTGTCTGGAGTGAGATATTATGGCTATTTTTCTCATCTACTAGTGGTCCATCTAATCCTAAGGGAAGAGAATTTATACCAGAGACCCATGTTCAGAACATTGTGTATCAAAGAATATATCTTTGAACAAACTTCAAAAAAAGATATTTCAAAATATTCCTGAATGTGCTTCACATGAATCTAGGCCACGCGTGTGACCCATCTACATATACCTCCTACATTTTAAAAAAGAAGTTCAATTTTTCTCTCTAGTTACTCATTTATTTATTCTCTATTCATATATGGTTTCTCCAATGCATCATCTCACATAAAAACCCTCTAGAAAAATTTAGGGCACTTGCTCTTTCTGCTTTTCACCTTCTTTGTTGGCTCACTTTCTTCCTATTCCCTCAAACATGTTTAAATTGAAGAATTAATTAAGTCTACTCTCAAATGGAGTATATTTTATTCAATTTCTCCCTGTCAGGTCCCTGAATTGCCTTGTTTTTATTCATTTTCATACCTCACAAAGGGCAGAACAAGCACAACTTGTTTGGGGGTCAGGACTGCATATATACCTATTATATAACTAACTTTTTCATCACATATATAAGTATATAACTAATGTATAATATAAGGAAACTTTTTCAACTTTTGAGTGTGTGTACAACCATCCCAACCATCAATGTAGCTCCGCCCCTTCTCACACCAATGTACTCTATCAATTTCTACATTTATAAGCACCATTTTAGTGAATTATATCCAACATTTTGAGATTTCAAATCTCACCTTTACAATATCACCAGGAACGTAGAGAACATTAGCAACTTTTCCTTTGTAGCGACTTGTAATTTCTATAGTAGCTTTATCACTTTGAACTTCACAAATTGGTTGAAAGTCTTCAATATAATCCCCCTGCCAATATGACATAATAATTTATTAAAAAAAATATTTAAAAAGATGGCTATGTCAAATGGAATAGAGTAAGGCTACTCATAACCAACTGTTGCACAAAAAAATTACAACTGGCTCTGCAAAATGTTGAATGATTATCAGATTAACGGCCTGCAGAACCAATTTTTAATTGAAAATAGAGCACCAATATATGAACTTTCTGAAAGTAAAAATAATGTTGCAAATGTTTTTTTTTTTTTTTTTTGGGGGGGGGGGGGAGAGAGAGCTTTATAATTTAAAAGCTTAGAATCATAGGTACATCTTGGTACAAACACCAGTAAGGAATTCACTCACCTCTTGCACATACCATTTGAGAAGTTCACATTCTGCAATACCTTCACCAGTTTGTGCCAACGGCACATCAACTATCTTGCCCGCTGGAAGGTCTAAAACAGGTTGAGTAGAAAAGCAATATCTCTTCGCATGCAGAAAATTGAACTACAAAACGGAAATGTAATAGATATAAAACAGTCAAAATTATCACAAATCCACATACAAAGGCTAATGAAAATTATCAAACTTGTAAATAAATTTTAATTATTATGCAGCCATCAATAGTTAGTAACATAACTGAAAGGAGTAACTAAGTAATCGGCTATCATCCATCACAACAACAACTCGCAAATCATGTATCAAAGTCAAAGAATGACATTGGTGTGACAATTGAGTGGGCAACAATTGATGAAGCAGCTAATAATGACACTAACAAGTAACAGCATAACATATGAGTATGAATGTAATTCTGGTCAAAAGGAATTTCAAGCAACTTATCATTTATCAAAGCACAGAACTTTAGCAATTAAACCAACCTGGTATCGTCATATCCAAGTGCAAGTGATGACGGTCATTAATAAGAAGAATAATACCAAGGGACTCACATTATCTATATGAGCATTAGCTTTAGCGAACCCAAAAGACAGCAAAGCTGAGCTGGGGAAATAACACCTCTCAAACTCAAAGGGAGCTGAGGCCAGCGAAACAGAGGAGCTCTGGGAGACGGACGGACGGAACCATCGCCGGCCGGAGGTCCAAACTCTCCTCTGACATATCCGGCTGCTCAGCATCGCTCTTACAACAGCCGCTGCTCTTACGTGTCAAGCGAGAAAATTTTCAAACAAAGGAAGGATTTTTTCTTTTTCTTTGTTTGTTTGTAATGCAGAAGAAAGGAGATTATTTGAAGAAAGTAGAGGCGTTTGGGATTGAACTATTGAAACAAGCAAGCAACCCAAATGGATCATCCAAATCTAGTTCACTATTAACTAGTACATACATGTAATGTCAATGACTAACATGGATCAACACAGGTGTTCTATAGATTAGATAGGTCAACCGTAAATTAGTTATTAATTTATTATTAAAATAAATTAATAATTAAGATTAAAAAATTGAAATTTAATTAATAATATTTAAATTTGTATAAAAATTTAATAAAATTATTCGTTTTTTATAAATAATTATACACATAAAAATATATATAATTTTTAGTTAATCATTTTTATATATATTTAAATCTACACATAAATAATATTAAATAAAAATAATAATTCATAATCTAAATAAAATGCGTCCATAATAAAAGCTTCCATACGTACATGTACATATGGGATGGTGAGGTGAGGTGAGGATATATCCAAGATGGGCCTTCGGAGTTGGAGTGAGTGCATTACTCTATTGAATTAATTAATAATTATTAGTCCTTATCCATCTCAAATCTGAATTCCAGTCAGCAACTTGTCAGCTTGCAATGCACTGCCATCTTGAATTAGAGTCCAAATCCTCTCCATTACCTCAACCAAATGGAGAGTCCAGTCCTTATTATCATAACCGTACACGTGACAAACATTAAATTGATTTTTAAAAATTTTTGAGTCTCGTATCAAATTTAAAAACTCAGGGCTGATTTCCGTGGGTTATTCGAATACCAGGAGGAGATATTCGAATACCTCTATCAAGCTTTGTTAAAAAAACTGATTAAGTTGGGGTTATTTGAATACTAATCAAGGATATTTGAATACCTCTTTAAAAAAAGGCATGTTTCGAAATCAGGGTATTCGAATACCATATGGGGTATTCGAATACCTCTATTTTGGCAAAACAGAAAGTATAAGTTACGAATTAGGTTATTCAATATCATAAAGAGGTATTCGAATACCTCAGTTAAAAATAGTTCAAAAACCTTTCAAAATTGCTTCGAAATGCTATTTTCAATTTTTAAAACCTTTGATCTTTCAAAAGCAATATTAAAACTTCAGTTTAATTTAAGGAGCAGATTATTTTAGATCTTTTAAAATTACCATTGAGATATCTAATTGGCATTTATACATGATAGATCCTAAGTCCTAAAGCTACTCTTGAAGATCTTGGACTTGGTCTTCTTATCATCTTCATGTTTGTTATCATCAAAATACATCTTCATTGTTGCATAGTAATCACAATAGTAATAGACTTTCCAGATGAGCCCTGCACTAAAAGAAGACAAACAGCAGACCAGAGAAGTGCACAAATGAACATAAAACTGGTGGCTGTAAATTGTAAAGCTTGTAACAGAGACAATATGACATAATATTTGATAATTCCATTGATATTTCATTGTCCAATAACCTGTACCTATTTCCAAAAATTACAAAATATATCCACTGTATAAGCAATATCTATTGCCAAAAATGGTGTCTAATTAACCAATACCTCCAGCTTATAAAAAACACAGGAGGTATTAAATACCCCAAACAAGTTCAAACCCAAAAAATGTGTCCACTATGTCTAAAAAAAGTTGTACATCCCCATTGCACTATCAACTTGACTTGATTGTGTCATTTGGATCATAGTCCCATGTAGACTTGCATTCAAAACTTGGCTTCCACTTCCACTTTGATTCCCAATTTGCTGCACATCGTCAGTTGTTGCTTGAGATTGTTCCTACATAGGTCATAGCATAAGTAACATGTATTATAAATTATAAATATGAAATAGTAGTACTAAAGTAAGGGGTAAATTACCATATTTTGTTGAGGCTTTTGCTTTTTCCGTGACAAGTTTGCATTTCTCTTTCTCTTCAATTTCTCAAGCCAAGTTTTAGGCCATTTTTTACTCCCTTTTAAGCAGTCTCGCTTCTTTATGCCTTTAGCCCCACTAACTTTGTTAGAGTCCACATTCTTGACATTTTCACCACTTCCAATTGATATAGATATATGACACATTCCAATTGATTCTCCAACCACAGTCTTGTTAGCCAACATGTTGTCAATTATCTTGTTGGACTCTTCATAAACTTTGGACAAAAATGTGTAAGTTTCATGAGATTCAGATGCTCTGTTTGTCAATTTGACCATTCGAGGACATAACTCATTGTATCGCTTCATGAAATGGGCTTTTATGTCCAAATCAATATGTTGTCCTTTCGAATCTAGATTACTTCCCAGCCTAGCTTCTCTTGTCCATCGCTTCAGTATATAGTGCTGAGGAATTAGCTTAATATTCATGACATCCAAAACCTTCAAAGCATGACTGCATAAGATACCATGTGTCTCAAATTTACGACAATCACAAGCAACAATCTGATCCATATGATTACCTATTGCAAAACGCTCCTTACTGTCATCATAATTTGTAACAACATAAAACCCCGGGTTCAACTCTCTTATGCAAGTGCCTTGAAATTCCTCATATTCCGCTTGGAATTCTTCAAAAAATCTTTGGAGTGTAAATGTTGCCAGCTTGTATGAGCATAGGGGCCTTCTTCATCATCAACCTTGGCAACTTATGTCTTGATTCAAAATCTGCTTCTGACACATTGTTCCGTTTCCCATTAACAACCCTTTCAAAGTGTGTGAAAAATTGTACTAAATTCAAATCTGACTTCAAATGATTTTTCAAATCAGCATTAAAGCTCTCACTCAATTGAGTAGATCTCATACCTGCAGTGAAAGTTTGTCGAACATAAGTGTGTGAAAAATTGCACTAAATTTAAATCTTATACCTGTTGCAAGTGAAAGTTTGCCGAACATAAGCCCATGCCCATTTTTCCTTCAATTGGAAAATCAAATGTAGCCATGAATCATCGGGAACATTATGCTTAACAAGTAAAGCATTCCATGCACTCAAAAATTCATCTTCCTTTTCATGTAGATCAATGCATGCTTCAAAATCTGAGCAGAATTGTGAACTCTTTTGATATAGATGATTAACATGCCTTAGGGCATTTTCTCTAATATGCCAAGTGCATAATCCATGAAATGTTTCTGGCATAACTAAAGAAATAGCCTTAGCCATTGCTGCATCTTGATTTGTTAGAACTGTTTTAGGCTTTTCTCTGCCCATTGCTCTAAGAAAAGTTTCAAACAACCATTGAAAAGAAGGGATTGTTTCATCATACAACAATGTTGCCCCAAAAACAACCGTTTGCCTATGATTATTAAGTCCAACAAATACTCCCAACGGTCGATAGTCCTTATTTGTCTTGTATGTGGTGTCAAAAGTGAGGACATCACCGAAGTACCCATAATCATTGATCATTTGTGCATCCACCCAAAATATATTTGTTATTTGTTCTTCAACATCCATTTGAAAGTCATAGAAGAAGGAAGGATTCTCACTTTGTTGTTTGAAATACATCAACAACACACCCACTTCACCATACCTTAATGACTGCTTCCTTCTGGTTCGAAGGTAGTTCCTAAGGTCCTGTCTTGTGTAACCAATAGTGTCTATTCCACCAGCTTGCTTGGACACGTATTCATGAAAATCTTTTGGTCTTAATCCAGATTCCTCAGCCAATTCAATTTGAGATGCTTGTGACTCAGATATGCGTCGATGAAAGCGAATCATATGGACATGTTTTGGCAGTTGAAGAGGGTGATTGTGTTGAGCTACAAAGTGAACAACCTTATATTTCCCGCTCTTCCGATCAAATGAAATAACCATACGCGCTTCATATCCTGTTCTAGTTTCTGCTCTATGCTCCTTTACCAAGTGGTCTCGTTTGTCAGCACCTTGACGAGCGCCGAACTCAGTCAAAATTATAACCGAAGTTATTACCTAAACTTGTAGTATAGTGAACAACACCGGATCGTCTCCTCAAGGATCGTAGATGCAATTTGATCAAATCAAGTGAAAGTTAGAAAAAGGGGTTTTGATGGTTCAAGGATCGCAGTGATGAGATTTAAAGAGAAATAACAATTAAAAGAACAATAATTCGTAAATCTATCCGAGATTGGGTGGATTCAATCATAGACCTTTCAACAAACACCTGAAATACATTTGAATGGTTAACTTGGATCTAACCGAGATCTCTCGCAAGATCGATCCGTAATTCATACTAGACAATCGTCCGAATTCAATTGACAAGTGATAAACACAAATCTGCAATCGCACCATTCATGTAAATATATGTCAATTTAAGCACCGAATTCAATTAACCTAGGCACAAATCAGTAACCTAACCTCTTCAATTACGTGATTAGTTTAGATCAATCAGTTCTAAGTTTCATCACAAATCTCAATCTTCGATTCATCACAATACTTAATCTTAAACCAAGATCAAATCGGATCAAACATAAACAGAATCACCATTCATGCATTCAAGATCAAGAGAACGAGAAGAAGAAGAGAAGAGGAATTCAAATATAAATCAAATACATTACATAACCAAGGTCTCAAGAATCCAAGCCACAATCTCTTCAAGAGTCCCGAATTGACTAGAAGTGACTTAGCTTTCCATTACAATGAAGGAAAAATATACAAGAACTATGAAAAGCTATTTCTAACACTAAGTGTATGTTGTGTTTAGAGCTCTCCTCATGCTTCCTTTTATAGAGGATTCAGAGTAGTAGTAGATGGGTAGATGAGATTAGTAGGTGGAATTAGTAGGTGAGCTTGGTAGGTGAGCTTGGTAGGTGAGCTTGGTAGGTGAACTTGGTAGGTGAGCTTCCTTGTCTCCGAAAGTATTCATTGCTGAACTCATTGATTTCGTCATTTCTGAGCCAAGTGGTCTTCATGAAAGTTCTAGGAAATTGTCTAAGCTTTCCAATGGCTCTGGAAGCACCCAAAAATTCGTCCTACAGCCCAAGATATGACCCAATTACTACAGACTGCTCAGGACCAGTTTCAGCACCTCTGTTTTGACTTTCAGACCCAATATCTCCATCAAGGAGCCCGAATCAAGTTTTGTGTTTGTCATGAAAGTTGTACATATGGGTCTTAACTTTCAGATCACCAATTTTCAGCCCATTCTATAAACCCAAACTCGAATTATGTTCTGGTTACTACACACTGTTCGGGTTCCAGTTCACAAATCCCGTATTCTGATTTCCATGCCCAATTAGCTCCACTAGATGTCTGAATTTGACTTCGAGCTCTTCATCAAAGTTGTAGAGCTCTCTTTTATCTTTCCTACAAGGTAAAATTCATAATTATCAGACATTTAGAACTCAAGATATGGCCAAAATACAGAAACAGTGTAAGACTCGAATAATCTTTGAAAAATCAATTAAGTCCGATTCGAGTTCAAACTTACAAAACATAATCAAATTCAAATTAAGTACATGAAGAGTGTAAATGACTAATAATGAGGGTTTCTTAATGAATAAAATATGTGATTATCAAATTCCCCCACACTTAGCTTTTTGCACTCCTGGGCAAAAACATATAAAACTAAAGTTAGAAGACAAAGACAAAACGACACAAACTTAAAAATTAAAAACTCTAAAGGACTCAATGAAGCAAGAAGAGCAACAAGAAATTCAAGGGATCAAAGCATAAATGAGGTAACATTTCTTCACATCTCAAACCAACAAGCAAGGAAACTTCCGTTGAAAAAAAAATGAATTAAGAATGATGGATCTTCACAAGATTCCCTCTCAATCTCTCAAGTGTTTAAAAGGTAGGTATTTCACTCAATTCAACCTATGAAAATTGCACTACCATAAGCTTGCTTATCTTCTACTTCTCCACTACTCAAAACACATGCACACACAAATCATGAGGACTTTATTCAAGGTTGTAGTGAGGTCAAGGTAACAGAAGAGGATAAAATGGATATGAGAAGATAAATACCAAAGAGAATAAAAGCAAATAAGAGTGAGTTCAAATAACGAGCATAAAAGTTCATCTCAACTCTAATGTATATCCCTTTACATATTCATTTCCCAATCCTTTTCTCTCTTTTTTTTTTTATATATATATGAACATAACTATATACATACATTTCTTTTTTTTTTTTTTTTTTTTGGGCACTCTTTCTTTTCTTTTTTTTTTTTTTCAACAACCATTTTGTACACACACCCCACACTTGTTCAAAAACTCATCCATTAACCAGGCTAATGTTCTTTTATTTCCTAAGGTACAGTAAGAACACGATTTTTCATTTAAGGCACATAATGAGCTAGAAACAAGGAATGGTCAAATAAGCTCAAAGGGGTTAAGCAAAGGAAAATATACAAGGTTGGCAGGAATTAGAGAATTTTCGAGAGGTCAAAAGAGTGCTTGATATCATATTGAAAACAAGGTTGGCTATTTGGTTAAACTAGCTAAGAAAGAGGGCCTCAATCATGTTCATGCATGCAAGTGAAATGTAGCCTCAAAAAGAATCAAAGCAAGTTCTAGAGTGGTCATTAACATGAGTGAAAATCACACAAGAAAGAAGAGAATGGCATAAATGTTGAATCCATCCATTAGGCTCAAAATCTCACAAGGTATGCATCCATCAAACCCAATTCATCAATTCAATCATCCATCACCAAGCATATCAGTTCAAGAAGGGAGAAAAATTATTCAATCATGCAATGAACCTCTTTTTTTTTTTTTAGATTTTTTTTTTGGAATTTTTTTTTTTTTGAAAATTTTTTTTTTTTAACAAACGAAAAGAAACAGAAATATGCTAAAATCTCTCCCCCACACTTAATGTAACATTGTCCTCAATGTGAAAGAAAGAGATAGAAAAGAGCAACACAACCCGATAAGAAGTGAATCAACGCTAAGCGTAAAAGAAACACCGTTTGTCGCTTAGCGTCAGACCGAAAAGAAATCAAACAAGAAAACGTTAGTACTTCCACAAGTCAATACTAATTAATTACTACCTAAAAAACTCCTTACTCGCCACCGATTAAGATGCGTCTCAAGAGTAAAATTACTCCTTACTCTGCCATCACTAATTGGTTTAATAAGTCCATGACAATCATATCATACTAAACAAAACAACAACAATTTTTTTTTTTTTTTAAATCAAACCCTTTAAAGAGAAAGTTTCAGATCGGCTCTTGTTTCTTGTTACTTCCTTCACTTGCTTCTGTTGACCAATCTATCTCGAGCTAATACACGATCGTACATACTCAAAAGCTTCTAATTTATCAATGAGCTCATCAATAGTGGAGGCGAGAGATAAGAAGTTGTCTTCTTAGAAGGAGTGATAAATTTACGTTCCACGACTTTGTCAAGAAAAATAACGAAAGATCAAAGAAATTATTAACATTCAACAAACCAATGAGTTTATGGTGGATGTTCGGTTCGAAGAGACAATTTGAAAAATTTCTTCCAAAGTACCAAAACCACTTTGGTAAGGCAATGAATGCATCGAGTGTTCAAGCATTATCTTCATGCGTTCATGCATTGATGATACCTTAAGTTCCTCCCCAATTGTCTTTCCGGTGATGTTCGTTGAGCTAAAGTTTCGGGAATGATACCTAGAACCTCGACTGTCTCTTACAAAGGCGGCATGATACTGACCCCATTAACCCACGACAACCTCCCCCATATACAAGATGAATATTCCTCGCATGAAGTGATCGACCAAGAGTGCTAACTGCATTTACAAACTCTAATCCCTTCCCATAACTCGACCCACAAAAACACAGACATTTTTGAGGTTACGAATAGAAGGCCCCATTCTATACTCTTCCTCCCTTTGAGTGTTTCGAGTTTGAAGGAAAATGGAGAAAATGGAGTGTTTAAATAGGAAAAAGAATGGAAAGGGAATAATTGCACCTATGAGGGTAGGTTGGCGGTTGTCGAAAAAGGTTGAAATTAAGAACACGAATCTTTTTTTTTTTTTTTTTTTTTCTTCAAGAAAACCATCAAGGTAAAGAAGTCTAGAAACCCCGGAAGGACCCCGCTCAAAGGATCGTCTATACAAAAATCAAAATACAACAAAATGATACAAAGATAAAAGAAATAGAAAATGATGACATACCCGTATACAGTCTCCATGGCGTATCTTTATACTTGCTTGGCGTCATGAGTGCAAAACATCACGTCTTTTTTTTTTTTTTTTTTGTGAAATTGTTAAAAAAAAAAACTTGATGAAAGATGAGTGTATACTTACTTAAGATTGGGATGGAGGTAGTCTATTTTCGGCTTTGTGCCAAAGCATTGTTGACCAAGATTCGACCCATTCAAGACCAGTAAACATGGGCTCCCAAAAGGACAAGTGGCCATAATACGACCGGGCGCCTCACATGTGGGATACAATCTACCTTCTTTGTTTTTCAATTAAGAAGGTGGATCGGATGCATGCATTTCCCCATTCACTTAGTGTTACCAAAGCCAACCCTAAGAAGTATACATTTTTTTTTTTTTCATTTTTTTTTTGAATTTTTTTTCTCATTTTTTTTTTCATTTTTTTTAAAATGCCATGAAGAAGAAGAAGAAGATGATATGTACAGATTGTTTGTGGATATGGCTCACATCCGCCTCCTCTGTTTAACGTCCATAACGGCTTAAACGTCTTCTATGAGTCGAGGATAAGCTTCCCATCCAATTTTCTTATAAATTGGCAAACAGAGTCTTTTAGAGTCGATTCCCAATGAAGCGTTGTTGTTCATCCTTGAAGAGATTCCACAATTTAAGAATTTCACGATGCACCAATCCACAAGAATGCGTCTCAAGAGTCAATAAGATATCATCTAATGACTCCTTACTCATCCATTCTTAATGAAGAAAATTTTATCTTCTCTATTTGCGGAAACCATCCCTTAACGACATCGCTTGTTACGGTTCCATCGTCCACATTTGTGACTAGGACTTGTAACCTTTTTGCTCTTCTCCTTTTAGAATATGAACTTCTTCCAAGACCGGGCATATATGAGTCAAATGAAATTGAGGACTCACCGCTAATCGGACCTTTGCTTCAATTATCCAGAATGTGATCTTCTGGCAGGCTACCCTTGTGCATTAACATTCTCAATCTCTCACATCGAACTTTGTAGATTTTTCTCGAGCATTTTGAGGAAGAGAAGGAAAATGTTTTCTCGGGTTTGAAAGAATGACATCCATTTTGAAGGAGAAGAGAAGAGGGTTCGGTTATTTTGGGAAGCGAAGAATAAACCGACTCAAGAGTCACGAGTGCACCGTATCCGCCACTTAACCCAACACACAAAGAACTCAAGAACTTGGTTTTCCGGAATGATTGAGTCTTTGTCCATTAACCTTAAGCGCATTACCATTCCTAGGATCCTCGGTATCGATGCTTTGAGAGGATACGCGTGTCGACAACCAAAGAACCACGCCACCTAGATCTCAATTTTCCAAGGAGTAGGTGCGGATGATAATCTCAAAGCGAACTTTTTGACCAATTTCCGCAGCAAAAGGTGTAACAGAACCTTTAATAAAGTAGGCCAATAAAATCCATACTGCAAGATTTTCGCAGTTGTTGTCGCTGAAGAAAAAAAATGACCTCCACATGCTTAACGACTACCTACCTCATTGTCTTTAAAAATTTTTTTTTTTTCTTCTTTTTTTTTTTTCTTCTTCATTTTTTTTTTTTTTTATTCATAATGCGGATGGAGAAGGTTCATCACCTCCACTTCTCGCATTCTCCGGAAGTTCATGATACTTGTTTGAGGCGGTGTCCATTTACGATGAAAGCTTTGGCGGTGACCTCACTTTTAATCAACAAACTGACCTGAAGGAAAAACATTAGTAACAATAAATGGTCCATCCCATCTAGACCTTAATTTACCAGGCATGAGTCGGAGGCGGGAGTTATAGAGGAGAACTTTTGACCAATCTCAAATGTTTTCCTCGAATTAACTTATCATGGAGGGCTTTGGTCTTCTCCTTATAAAGTTTGGAACTTTCATAAGCCTCCAAGCGGATCTCCTCCAATTGCAGTTACTGCAGCTTCCTCTCCAAACTTGCTTGATCTAGGTCCAAGTTGCACCTTTTCACCGCCCGAAATGCTCGATGCTCAATTTCCACCGGTAGGTGGCAGAGGCTTTCAAAATAATCCGATACGGAGACATCCCGATTGGTGTCTTATAAGCGGTCCAAGGTAAGCCCATAAAGCATCCTCAAGCCTCTTGCTCCAGGTCCTTTCTAGGTTGAACTATACTTCTCGGAGTATCTCGCTTAATTTCTCTGTTGGAGACCTCGCTTGCCCATTGGTTTGGGGGTGGTAAGGTGTAGAAACCTTGTGTTGGACTCCATACTTCTTCATCAAAGCCTCCATGCTTCGATTGCAAAAATGTGAACCTTGATCACTAATGATGGATCTCGGGACTCCAAACCTACGAAAATCGTGATCTAATAAAATCCACAACAACTTTAGAATCATCGGTCAGTGGCCTTAGCCTCTACCCATTTAGATACATAATCCACAAAGACGTAGAATGTAAACAAAACCAAATGATACGGAAAAGGACCCATAAAGTCAATACCCCAAACATCAAAAATCTCACGAGAATAATAAGGGTTTCATTTCATTCCTACGAGAGTATTCCCTGTTCTCTCGGCATTGATCACAAGATTTACAAAATATATATATGCATCATGAAATAGAGTGGGCCAATATAATCCAGAGTCTAAAACTTTCCTAGCAGTCCGTTGAGGACCGAAGTGGCCGCCACATGCAAGTTTATGACAAAAGCTAAGAATGGAATGGAATTCATCATCGAGCACACACCTCCTAATTACTTGGTCACCGCAAAATCTCCATAAGTAAGGATCATCCCACACATAATATTTTGACTCACTTTTCAATTTATCAATCTTAGCCTTAGTGAAATGTGCAGTATTGCGTTAGCAACCAAGAAATTAATCAAATCAAAACCAAGGGATGTTGCCTTGCGACTTGAAAAGCTGCTCATCGAAAAACATCATGGATGGGAAAAACATCTCTTCCCTTTCAATTCGACTCAAGTGATCACCACCAAATTCTCCGCTCCACTCTTGTCACGGATCTCATATCAAACTCCTGGAGGAGCAACATCCACCTAATCAACCGGGGCTTGGCATTGGGCTTTTTCAGGAGAAACTTCAATGCTGCATGATCTGAAAACACAACCACTCTGGAACTAAGCAAATATGATCGAAATTTATCTAAAGCAAAAACAATTGCTAAAAGTTCCTTTTCGGTTGTGGTGTAGTTGATTTGTGCAGGATCTAAAGTTCTCGAAGCATAGGAAATGACATGAGATACTTTCTACCGACCCTTTGTGCAAGAACACTCCCAATGCATAATTAGAGGCATCACACATCACTCAAATGGAAGTGTCCAATCCGGCGGTTGGATGATAGGTGTCTTGGTCAATGCCTGCACCAATTGATTGAAGGCATCCCGCACTTCTTGTCAAAGTGAAACTCCACATCTTTTTGCAGTAAGTTGGATAGCGGAAGTGCAATTTTTTGAAATCCTTTATGAACCGCCGATAGAAACCCGCATGACCAAGGAAAGAACGAATCTCCCGCACGCATGTGGGGTAAGATAGGCATGAAATAACATCTATTTTTGCAGGATCTACCTCAATACCCTCACGAGATATCACATGCCCTAAGACTATACCTTGTTCTACCATGAAATGACATTTCTCAAAATTTAGAACGAGGTTAGTCTTAATGCATCTATGCAAGACACAGCAGACTATCTAAACATGCATCAAAGGAAGATCCATAGACAAGTAAAATCATCCATAAATACGTCCATGCAATTTTCTAAAAATCGAGAAAAAGATACTTACCATACACCTCGAAAGGTGCACGGAGCATTGCACAGACCAAAGGGCATCCTCCTGTATGCAAATGTGCCAAATAGACAAGTGAAAGTAGTCTTCTCTTGGTCTTCAAGGGCTATATGAATCAAAATAGCCCGAATATCCATCCAGGAAACAATAATGTGACTTGCCAACTAACAGCTCCAACATCGATCAATGAATGGCGGCGGAAATGATCCTTTCTGGTAGCCTGGTTGAGCCGCCTATAATCAATGCAAACTCGCCAACTGTTTTGAACTCGTGTGGGCACAAGCTCATTGTTCTGATTCGCAACCACTTTGTGACCCCACATTTCTTGGGAACCACTTGCACGGGGCTCACCCATTGACCGTCGATATGGGATAAATAATGCCACTTGAAGTAGCTTTGTAACTTCCTTCTTCACCACATCTAGAATCGGGGGATTTAGTCTCCTTTGGGGGGATCTAACTGGTTTGATCCCTTCTTCTAATAAAATCTTATGCATGCATGTGGAGGGACTAATACCGGGAATATCTCAAGAGTCCATCCGATTGCTTGCCTATTCTGCCTCAAAATCTGCGGTAATTTTTCTTCTTGATCGGGTTGTAAGTTTTTAGCAATGATCACTTTGGAAGTGTCTCACCATCTCCCAAATATGCATATTTAAGATGGTGCAAAAGTCTTCAACTCCAAGGATGGAGGTTGTACAATGGAAGGTAACAAGTGATCTAAACTGAAACTCAAAGGAACATTAATTTCATACTAGTGCAAGTGTGCACTCACTCTCATTCTCAATTGTTGCATCATCTGTTTGTATCATTACTCATGGCAGAATAAATCTCAAAGACATGCGGCACATGGTTCAACATCACAAGTGGCACATGTATCACAAGAAAGAGAACCAAGATAGTCAACAATATCGGGAATTCAAAGCATATAAATCAAGTATAGACATCATCAACCAAAGTCTCAATCATATCAACATGGAAAACAGAATGCTCCTCTAGGGGGTGTCTCATGGCATCAAAAATGTTAAATTGTACCAAATCGTCGCCAAACTCCATAGAAAGGGTGCCGGCGCACGTCTATCTTGGTCTTGGCGGTCTTGAGAATGGTCTCGCCTAGAATCAATGGAGCATGGTTTGTTGGAGACTCATCTTCCATGTCCGAATGTAGAAATCTGTTTGGAAAAATCAACTCATTCACCCGAACTAACACATCTTCCAAACACTGCGGGATGAGCGGTGGCTCTATTCGCCAACCGAATCACGATACCGGTGGGTTGCAAAGTACCGATGTTTAAACACTTATACACTGACATGGGCATGACATTGATCGAAGCACCCAAATCTAGCATTGCATGCTCAAATCTAGAGTTGCCAATTGTGCAAGAAATTGTGAAAGTTCCAGGATCTTTGCATTTCGTGGCATGCTTGGCGTGAATCATTGCGAAACATTTCTTCCCATGCTGATCTTCTCATCCCCTTTCAACCTTCTCTTATGAGTGCACAACTCCTTGAGAAATTTAGCATATTTTGGAATTTGCTTGATTGCATCTAGGAGGGAATATTGATTTCCACTTTCCTGAATGTCTCCATGACTTCTTTTTCCATTTACTCGCTTGCATTGTTCTCTTGGATTGTGTGATCTATTTGGAAAAGGTAATGGAATGGTAACATCTGAATTCTCTGCAATTTTCTTCAAAGCTGTACAATTTAGGACTGAATTATCCATTTCTAGCCGTTTTGGTCAATTTCGATTGCTATAAGGTTGGAACATCAACTTCTTTGCCACTTCTCAAGGTAATCAAGGTAATTGCACTTACGTTGCCTCTTGGATTGTTGTTTGTTTGTGAAGGCAATTGGCTAGAACCTTGACTCTTTAGCTCGCTCACAAATGTGGTTGCCAGGCCCAATTTGAGTTTGTAAATTCTCGAATGTTGCTTGACGTTCTGTTGGGCCGAATGTTTTTGTGGCCATTTGTTTCATCGGTCTTCCAATGATGGCTCAGAGTGGATTAGACAGATTAAAGTTCTTGTTACCGAATGCGGGGGTATTTGTTGGTATTTGTTGCTTGGACCTGCTGACTTGGTATCTAAATTGTTGTTCTTCTTGGTGGGGCCGCATTGTTCTTCTTTGGTGGTGGGGCATTTGTTGTTCTTGGCTAGGATTCCCATATCTCAAATTGGGATGGTCTCGCCAACCAGGATTATAAGTACTAGAAAATGGATCATATCTAGATTGTTCTTTGTTGTTCTTGATATTGGGGTCTACCAGGAAAAACACCACCGTGCAAACAACACATTGATCTGGAAAAAAGGCGGGACCATCTTCCGAAGTGTAGGGCATGAATCGGTAGGATGAGATGAATTAGAGCAAATTCCACACACCGATGCAAGTCATCTGCATGGGTGGTTGTTGACCCACTCTATCTGTCTTACCAAAGAAGTCAATTCATCTAGTCCGTGTTCCATTCTTTGTTGGTCCATATGAGATGCTTGAATTTCATTAACTCCTCTGGTTGCGGTGATGATCAAGCCAAACTGTTGGGTATTGGCTGCCATGTTTGCTATCGGATCTCTTGCGGCGGTAGGAGTTTTGTCTACTAAGGCTCCTCCAGCGGCATCGATCATGCTTCTATCATTTGGCGTTGGCTCATAAAAGTATTGAATCAAGAGTTGGTCACTAATTTGGTGATGAGGCGGCTCGAACACAACTTCTTGAATCTCTCCCGGTATTCATGCAAAGTCTCACCGGACATCCGTCGTGCCACATATATCCTTCCTAATTGCGGCAGCTCTCGAGGCGGGGAAGAATCTCTCCAGGAACAACCTCTTCATGTCATTCCAACTTCGACCGAACACGGTGAAAGATAAAACAACCAATCTTTGGCTGCATCGACAAGTGAGAAGGGAAATGCCCTTAACTTGATGTGTTCCTCAGAGATGCCTTGTGGCTTCATGGTTGAACACACAACATGGAACTCTTTCGAGTGCTTATGAGGATCTTCACCCGCAAGATCATGAAACTTTGGTAACAAGTGTATCAAACCAGATTTCAACTCAAAATCTGCATCAAGATCGGGATATTGAATGCACAAAGATTGGTAAGATACATCGAGAGCAATGTAAGTTCCTTAAGGGTTCTATTATGCATGTTATCGGCCATGATTTCGGGATTACTTAAGTTATCGGGTTCACTCCCAAAATTAGGTTCAATTAACTCGGAATTTATCACACGAGCTCTAATTAATCTATGCAAGGTCCTATCAATCTCGGGATCAAGATCAAGCAAGATATCGGGATTGGACCTAGTCATGCATCAACTAAAGCACAAAAACACAAAAGCGCAACTAAGCAAAATACACTAAACAACACTCAAAATATGCAAAAATAAATCTAGTTAATATGTCTAAACATTTTTAAAAATTATGGAATCAACACAAAACAAAATCTACATAAAAATGAAACTAGAAAATGTAATAAAAAATATTAAAAAAATTGAAAAAGTGGTCTAAATGATAGAATTTCGAAAAACCAGGGGTGACCTCACAGTTTACTGTGAGTCTTGTTTATCAGTAATGTTTTCCTTCAACCGACCAAGTTTCAGCTCATTCTGGGCATGTTGCAGTTCGAAAATTGCAATAGTTACCGTAATCACTTGTTTTCCGTCTTTCCTAAATCGAAAAATTCAAAAGCTAGGATAAAAATATTAGTATGGTATGAACAATGTTAGTAAATGAAAAATAACTGTTAGAATAGGTAAGAAAGAACAAAAATTAGTAAGGTTACTCAAAATGAAAAGATTACACCTACGAGTTCCCAAGACCACCAAAATTTTGACGGCGTCGAACTCAGTTAAAATTATAACCGAAGTTATTACCTAAACTTGTAGTATAGTGAACAACACCGGATCGTCTCCTCAAGGATCGTAGATGCAATTTGATCAAATCAAGTGAAAGTTAGAAAAAGGGGGTTTTGATGGTTCAAGGATCGCATGACAGGATTTAAAGAGAAATAACAATTAAAAGAAACGGGATAAATCTATCCGAGATTGGGTGGATTCAATCATAGACCTTTCAACAAACACCTGAAATACATTTGAATGGTTAACTTGGATCTAACCGAGATCTCTGCATCGATCCGTAAATTCATACTAGACAATCGTCAAATTCATTGACAAGTGATAAACACAAATCTGCAATCGCACCATTCATGTAAATATATGTCAATTTAAGCACCGAATTCAATTAACCTAGGCACAAATCAGTAACCTAACCTCTTCAATTACGTGATTGATTAGTTTAGATCAATCAGTTCTAAGTTTCATCACAAATCTCAATCTTCAGTTCATCACATGATACTTAATCTTAAACCAAGATCAAATCGGATCAAACATAAACAATCACCATTCATGCATTCAAGATCAAGAGAACAGAAAGAAGAGAAGAGGAATTCAAATATAAATCAAATACATTACATAACCAAGGTCTCAAGAATCCAAGCCACAATCTCTTCAAGAGTCCCGAATTGACTAGAAGTGACTTAGCTCTCCATTACAATGAAGGAAAAATATACAAGAACTATGAAAAGCTATTTCTAACACTAAGTGTATGTTGTGTTTAGAGCTCTCCTCATGCTTCCTTTTATAGAGGATTCAGAGTAGTAGTAGATGGGTAGATGAGATTAGTAGGTGGAATTAGTAGGTGAGCTTGGTAGGTGAGCTTGGTAGGTGAGCTTGGTAGGTGAACTTGGTAGGTGAGCTTCCTTGTCTCCGAAAGTATTCATTGCTGAACTCATTGATTTCGTCATTTCTGAGCCAAGTGGTCTTCATGAAAGTTCTAGGAAATTGTCTAAGCTTTCCAATGGCTCTGGAAGCACCCAAAAATTCGTCCTACAGCCCAAGATATGACCCAATTACTACAGACTGCTCAGGACCAGTTTCAGCACCTCTGTTTTGACTTTCAGACCCAATATCTCCATCAAGGAGCCCGAATCAAGTTTTGTGTTTGTCATGAAAGTTGTACATATGGGTCTTAACTTTCAGATCACCAATTTTCAGCCCATTCTATAAACCCAAACTCGAATTATGTTCTGGTTACTACACACTGTTCGGGTTCCAGTTCACAAATCCCGTATTCTGATTTCCATGCCCAATTAGCTCCACTAGATGTCTGAATTTGACTTCGAGCTCTTCATCAAAGTTGTAGAGCTCTCTTTTATCTTTCCTACAAGGTAAAATTCATAATTATCAGACATTTAGAACTCAAGATATGGCCAAAATACAGAAATAGTGTAAGACTCGAATAATGCTGAAAAATCAATTAAGTCCGATTCGAGTTCAAACTTACAAAACATAATCAAATTCAGTCAATTAAGTACATGAAGAGTGTAAATGACTAATAATGAGGGTTTCTTAATGAATAAAATATGTGATTATCACACCTCATTTACCTTCTTTGAAGCATGTGAATTTTCTTGAAGTCAGAATTCCATCCTTTTTGCTTTTATTTGCATATTCTCTACGAATACCAAACCCAATCCTCCTGCTATACTCATTGTAAAAATCATAAGCCGCTTCCTCTGATTCAAACTCCATTTCCAATCGTGGCCCATAGTCAACAACAGTTTCTTGCCCATCTTTCACAATTTTTTCATGAATATTGTTGACCCATTTACCTACACCATCTTCTATTGGTATTGATGAAGCATTCATAATTTCTGAAGGAAAAAAAAATAAACACTCAATTAATGAACATGTAAAAATAGAAGACACAAATTTGTTTAAGAGTTGAAAAAATTAGTCAGCCATTAAATAAACATATATATATATATATATATATATATATTCATTAGCCATTGAAATTTTTTTAATGCCAACCATATGTGTTCATGAAGACAGAAACTTGTTTCATCAAGAGCCATTTAAGAGCTGAAAAAAATAGTCACCATTATATATATATATATATATATATAAGTTAGCCATTGAAAAATTTTTAATACCAAAGAATACGTATTCATGAAGTTCGAAACTTGTTTCATCCTGTTTCATCATAAAACAACAATTTTTTTTACGAAAAAAAGGGGAACAACAGAGATTTTGTTGAAGAGGTGAAGAAGGGTAGCAATGTATGTTACCAGATATGAAGGGGACGGCGCAACCAAGGCACGACGGCGGAGATGGTTGCTCAAGTGGAGGAGCGCGGCGGTTCCATGTGCGGTTACGGCAAAAGGTTCTATTTCGATAAAGCCGTGCGCGGTGGCTCAGGCGGAGGGCGTGGCGGTTCAGGCGGCGTTCGGCGATGTGCGAGGCCTCATCCTTCCACAGCAGCGGCGGCGAACAGAGTATGAAGGAGGAGACCACAACTCGTACATGGAGCCCGCGAAACTGAAGTTGAGGCAGGGAAGGAAGCTTCCTTTGACTTCAGACAAAGTTTCAAAATAAAATAATAAAATAAACTTGTGTGAATCTCAGCCATTGATCTTACCCCTTGCAACGTGTACGGTCGAGATTAAAAAAACAGGCCTCTCCATTTAGTGTAGGTAATAGAGAGGACTAGCGCTCCTTGAATTAATCTATCCCATAACAGACATAGGATTTCATCATAAAGTGGGCCCCACTATCCAATATGTACATGTACATCTTTTTTTAGTATATTTTTTATTTTATTTTTTACATATGTACACGTACATCTACTGTACTAATTAACTGAATTGGGATTAGACTTTGGAGTCAATTTAAGTAAATTTCTTTAAGTATCTATTTTTTTAATAAAAATATGATATATATATATTTTTATTTTTAATAAAAATATGACATATATTTTATTTTTAAATAGAAATATAATATGTGTTTTATTTTTTAATTATTTTATTTTTTAAAAAAAGTTTTTATTGATAAATTGTAAAAATATATATATTATATTTTTATTAGAAAAAAATATCACAAGTATTTAAAGAATTTTATCTAAGTTTTATCTTATTTTTTAACATATTTTTAACACTTAATAGATTATTAATGAAAAATATAGTATTTAATATTTTTAAAATATCAAAAAAATTATTACTTAATAAAGACGATTATTAACAAGATGAATTAAGGGGATACAAATTATTTAATTTAACATCCTCTTATTAAATCTTTTTTTTAAAAATCTATTAATTACGGAATAAAGAAAGTGATATGGATCATAATTCGTCTCCAGGCCCAACATGGAGCGGCCCAGCACAGGTTAACTCAAGCCATGAATCTGACCTAGTGCGGCCCCATAGTCAAACGATTATTCAAGTAAATATCAATTATATCATAATCAAATCCTACACAAATAGGGTCATTAGGGAATAAAATTTTAATCATAACCACCCCATCAATTTATCAGATACAACTTAACCTATAAGTCATCCCACATTATAAATGCAAGGCAAAACCCTCATGTATGACATCTCCAACTCTACACTTGTAAACTTGGTGTCTCTTTTAACTTGAGCGTCGAAGCGCCTTTTGCAAGTATATTATCTTATCCACTTCGCCGCTATCGCACCACTACCTTCAATCATTGAGAACTGAGTCAGGTACGACACCTCTGAAACTCATTCAAAATATAAAGTATTTAATGTTTTATATTATTAAAATCTTAAATGTATTTACTTTTTATTTAATATTTTCTTTATGAAACATTACTTTTAAAATAATATTAAAAATTTACTACCTCTATTATATAGTATCTGTTGTTAGAAGTTACTATTATACAAAGATTAAAAATTTATTAAATAGTCATTATTGCATTGCATTTGACTATATTATCCTCCATTGAAATGCTCAAAATGTTACCACTATTAATGCTCTTTTTGATTATCATTAACCCAAAGGGGTAAACTAAGCAGTAAATGTATAGATAGACACACGGTTACATGTTTAAATTTTATTTATTCCAATTTCTTTGGCTCATATCACAATAAATATTCTTATAAATTCTTTAATTTCAACATGAATGACCTACTTTTGAGTAGGGGAGATGGATTAGTCAAAGTCATGCTCTAAGAAGACCTTTACCATTGGTTTTAAGTACACTACATATGTGTTTGGATTAGTTTTATGTTCAAAACAACTTATAATCAATAGCTGCTTGAGAGAACTTTTTAGAAGAAAAAAAAGGAATTATCTCTCTAAAAATAAGTGTTAATAAACACACTCACATAAATTTTAGGTCACAAACTTGATAAACACAATTTTCATATATTAGTTAACTATCATATTTAGTCTCTTTGATCTTTTATATACTTAATTGATTGGTATATGCCACATTTTATAAATTTGAGTTCAAATTTGGTTTAATTGTATTTTTCAGCATTATTAAAAATTTATATTGTTTATGTATTTTGGGCATAACTTAAGTTTTAGACATTTAAAAAATATAAATTTTACCTTTGAGAGAAAGGTCTACAACTTTAATGAAGAACTCTAAGGTTGAATCGGATATCTAGTGGGTCATATTGGGTATGAAAGTCAAAACATAGATGTTGTCGCTGGAACCTATACAATATGCAGAGATTGAGTCATAATTTGGGTTGTAGGAGTCATATGGAGTTAAAACTGGTGTCATAAGAAAGCTGAGACTCATATCTTCAACTCTTATGAAAACCACTTACCAAAACTGTGATGTTTTGATAGTGTTCTTGCCCTTTGAAGTCAGCTAATGGGTTTAAAGAGTTGTTAAGAATATTATGGGCACAGTTCTCTCATCTTAAGCCCAAATTAGAAAAATTAGGTATCCAATTAAAGTTAAAAAGAAGAGGATTAACCCTAAGATAAGGAAAAACTTATATTTTTAATTTTAGAGATAATTAATTAAGCAGCAGTAACTCTGAACATAACACTAACTTTCCCTTAGTCGTTTTTGCTTGCAATTTTTCTCTTCATCTCTCTTCTTCTCCCTTCTCTCTAGGTTTCTTTCTTTTTTGTTTTTCTTCCCTTCCATCCATGGAGGGTTAGACCCTTTTTAATCAGTCATAGGGATTGACGATGTTGATGTTTAATTCTAAGATATTGTTTTGATTGTTTTACATTTAATTGTTAATCAAATTTCTTTTTTACCTCTTTTGATTTTGTTAAATTTGGATTGAATTACTTAATTTGATTTGGATGTTAATGTGATTATTTTATAATTAGCACGTGTTTAATTAATGAAGATTATAAAGACTAAACAATGCATCATAACTTAAAATGGAAATCTTAAAGGAGCATGCATTAATTATTGCTCTATAAGCATGGTAGAATTTATCAGCACAAGCACCACCTCACCGCAATTAAAAAAAAAAGTTGTAAATAAAGAAGAAAAGTATAGAGATAAAGAGAGATAAAGACAAAGAAAATATGAGCACTAAAAGTGTAGTTCTTTAGGAACTATCTATGCCACCAATTCTACTTTCTCATTCTTATTTCATCATAGATATTATGTCCTTATATAGGACTTTAAACATAAGAAGAGAGTGATTACATTAGAAGGTGGTTACACCTTGTAATGCACCATTATGTATAAAGGTTACAAATTAAATAGGCACAGTAAAAGTTGTAACCTAAACCCGTTACTAATGACATTCTTAATTCATAATCAAGTTAATCATCTACCACATACAAAATATGCATGTTTTACAACATTTCCTCTTTGATAATTATACACTATGAATATGTATTATTAAAATCTTACTAAGAAAAATCCAATGGAATAAGAACTTAGCAAAAGAAAAAAAAATGTACAACATTCATAAGTAACTTATTTTTTCTCAAAAATAAAATCAATCATAAAATGTTAGCACATTGTAACTCTTGGATATCCATCTTTAGTATCATTCATACCACTTCTCTTGGATGTCCATCAAGGATGTGCCTCATTAAAACCTTACTAGAAAAAAACTTAGTGAAAAAAAATCATAGTGAAGGAAAAAGAATACATCATTTACATAAGAATTGTCTCATTAAAAACCTTATTAAGAAAAATCATACAGGACAAAACCCTGATTAAGAGAAAAAAGTACGACTTTTCTCCACCTGTTAGAAGCATTACTTAAGATATATGAGTTGTTGCATTTTGATTTTCTCTCCCTAAAGAATTTTGGAGAAATATTACTTTGTTCTATATATCATCTTTTTAGTTGAACTTTGCAAGCATTATTATCTTTAGTTATAATTTCTATTTCATAAGACAATTTACAAGATTCTAGAATACGATGAATTATAACTCTTAACTAAAAATATTCACAACTTCCTTCGTGAATGACTATTATTTATGTATGATATGAAGAAGTGACAACTATAGATTGTTATGTAGATTATCATGATATAACAATACCACCACATGTAAATAATAGTCTGTTTAGGATATGATTTTATTTAAATTAGATAAATAACGTATACATGTATAATAAATTAGTTGGACATAAATTCATATGAAAAGTATAGAGATAAATAGAGGTCAATACAAAGGAAAAATGAGCACTAAAAGTCTAATTTTTCAGGAACTAACTATATCACCAATTCTTATTTCTCCTTATTATTTCATCATAAATATCATGTCTTTATATAAGACTTTAAATATAAGAAGAGAATAGTTACACTTTTGTAATACACTATTATGTATAAAGGTTACAAATTAAATGAGCACACTAAAGGTTGTAACCATAAACCGTTACTAATGATATTCTTAATTCATAATCAAGGTAATCATCTACCGCATATAAAATATGCATGTTTTACCCCCAAAAAAATGACTTTTATTGTTTTTATAAGTAGGTTAGTTATAAAACCAAGGGATTAGTTATGTTATAAGTAGCGCCATTTCTTACTATCATTTTATTATTATTATTATTATTAACCAATTTCTTTCGATCAGGCTTTTATATATATATAGAGAGTGTATCAGGTGAGAGGCGTGTTTATTGTAAGAAGGTGAGAGAAGTGAATCTTAACCATTGGATCTTACATGAATGGTCAAGATTAGAACATAAATGCGTGAATTTTTAAGTGGTCACATGACATTTAAGTAACTTTTAATCTTGATCATCTATGTATGGTTATATGGTCAAGATTCACTCCTCTCATCCTCTCACAATAAATACTCCTCTCATTATATATGTCCCCTATATATATATATATATATATATATATATATATATATAATGAGTGTTTATTATAAAAGGTGATATGAGTAAATTTTGATCATTGAATTTTATATGAATGATTAATATTATAATATAAATACATGTGATTTTTTAATTGGTCATATAACCTCTAAGTAACTTTTAAATTTGATCATTCATATATGGTTGTATAATTAATATTTACTTATCTCATCATCTTACAATAAAAATTATTTTCACTAGATATGTCTTATATATATATATAGTGTATCTGGTTAGAGGAGTATTTGCTTGAAGATGTGAAATGAGTATATCTTGATCATTGAATCTTACATGAATAGTTAAGGGTAAAACATAAATGCATGTGACTTTTTGAAGTTGTCACAAAACCTTTAAATAACTTTTAATTTTGACTATTCATGTATAGTTGTATGGTCAATATTTACTCATCTCACATTCTCAAAATAAAAACTCATCTCACTATATATGTCTCATATATATATATATATATATATATAAGTTGAGTTAAACTTAATTTAGTTTAATTTGATTTATATCAATAATCTGAAATTAAGTTAAATTATACTTTTATAAATAAAAAATTTATTTTGAACCTAAATGGAAGTTATAATCCGAAACAGCATTAATTTTTATTAGCCTTGTTATGCATTCAATTTTTATACTATAATTTTTTTTTCAACATATTCATAAACTCATTCTGTAGCTTGTAGAAATGATACAGTTACATATAACTTAATTTGATATATGTCTCATATGAATATATGATGGACATATATCTACTGTATTTAGATTGGACAAAAAAATTTTCCAATTTTTATTAGTAAATGTCACTTACATCATTACTTGCAGAGTCACTACTGTGCTGACTCCTTGGCTGAGGAAGGTTTGAAGCATAAGGTGCCATCCGTCTTGGCTGGTCATCACCAGGAAGACATGTCTTAGGTTGTTTTTCTGTTTGTTGTGTCTGTGACCCTGTGTAGACACCGAAACAAAAATTCTTGTTTGGGCGAGTCTAATCGTTAAAACTTAAAAGTATGCTGTTTTATTGGATGAAAGAGAAGAAGAGATTGCTCTTTTTTTTCTTCTTTTCTTTCTCTCTCTCTCTCTCTTTTTGCGTTTTTGGCCTTGGAACAGATTGCTTTTCAGTTTCGGGTTTTTCTACAACAACTGTTGGAATTTCCCTTTGGGCTATACGTCAAAACTTGAGCTGAGTTTCACAAGACATCGTAGGTGAAGCAAGGTGAGATCATGGCCCATATGATTCTTTAATTTACATTTGGACATTGCCCTTGAACCCCTGAACCATGCTTTGGGCTTGGAATGGAGACCCGGATTCCACCTACTTGTGATTGACTGATTGTTGTTTGAAATTGACTGCAGCTTCCTGTTTCATTGCCTTCCTCTATCATTTTCTGATTTTCTCTTTCTTCGCCGTCATACAGTAGAATTTTCTTCTTCCAAAAGCATTTTTACCTGTCGATTTATGCGGGTGTGTTAATGAGTTGGTAAAATTTAATGATTAAAATTCTCCGGAAGGAGGAAAAAATCTCTTTCATTGAGAATATATAAGAATTTGTGCAGAAATAATATCTTACATCATCTCTCATGCATTTTAAAAATAAAAATAATTTTTAAACATTCATAAATTAAAATATAACAATCGTTTAGTATACTATATTACATGTAATTGTGATTTATTATTTTTTATATTATATATAAATATAAGTAAAATGTTATTTAGATGTGATATTCTAAAATGTTAAAAAACAAAACTCTTGTCAACATTTTTGTACTCGCAGATTGATTGTACTCTTTCCTCTCTTTTTTTTCATATGCTGTAGTTCAATTAATTATATTTGTCCCTTTCACTCAGAGAAAGAAATATGTCAAATCAAGTCAGATTTTATTTTAAATAAATCTGATATATATCTCAATTATAAAATTTATACTTGGCTTATGAGCTTGTAATACTCTAATTTTTAAGGCTTGACTTGTCCTTTTTAAAAATCTATCCTTACTTAAAAGTTTATTTAAATGTCAACTTTGTAATAAAACTTTTAAATAAGTTGACAGATTTACATTTAAATAGGTTAATAAATATTTATATAAGCTAACAGACCTACCTTTAAATAGACTAATATACCTTTATATAAGTTAATAGACATATCTTTAAATAGATCAATGTACCTTTACATAAGTTAACATGCCTAAACCTTGAAATAGGTCAATAGACCTACTTAAGACCAATAAGCATTTGTTATAATTTAACACTCATATTCTAATGTTATATATGTTCACCACTTTCTTACTCTAGTCTTTGATCGATATGGGACTTGGAGATATACCAAGTTACAAAAATGTTATAGGCATATAGTTCTAAAATATGAAGATCGAACATACGCTCCTTTAATTGCAACATGAATGCAAGAAAGACTAGATCTATAATAAATTAATATCATGATAATAACTACATGTTCTATAATGAATTGACAAGAAAGATAATATCATCATATTAATAATGTGTGAGGTTAGCATATTATTCTAAGAATTCCACAAATAGTTAAATGAGTTAGACATGAAATATAGTCCTGTAACTTTTCGTCATGTTCCTACAATTAGAGACAAAATAATTACACGATTTAACTATACAAAAATTAAAATAATAACCTTACATATGTTATTAACAAATATATAAATAAAAAATCCAAAAATAACGTTTGTTATATCTTCATGTTTTGTAACTATGTGCGTCTAATAATTTTATAACTTGGTATATCTCAAAGTCTAATATCGATCAAAGACAAAAGCAAAAAAGTAGTGAACACTATAAAAGTATGAGGTGAATGTTAATTTATTATTTTCATTCTAATAAATATATTACATTAAATATATTAATAAATATATTATTTCTATTCTAACTTTTAACTTAAGTTTTAGTTACTTGAATTTTATTAAAATATAATTAAAAATATATTAATATGTTATAATAAATTAATAATTATAATTTATAGTTATTATAATAATATATATATTATATTATATATAATTAAATATATCAAGCAACTTGTCAAGCTTAACATGTTTATAAAATAACCTGAAACTTAATCTTTTTAGTTAAATAAATTTTTAAAAAAATTAACCTAACTTATTTAACAAATAAGTCAAACTTCAAATAAGTCATGTCATCAGTACTTAATTGACAACTTAATCTATTTTCACCCTTACTTAAACCAAAAAGCTTAAATAAATTAAGTTCTGTTTTATTGTGGCCGTGTACTCATGGAAGATGTTGGAAACTTCAGGTTTATGTCAAGTCGCTCACATGCTCTTGTATCCCGGCCCCGGGAGCCAATCCTTAACATGATAAGCTGCCCACTTTCTATCAATGCTTATCCTCTCCTTTCTCTCTCTCCTTTTTCTTTTTTTGTATTTCAACTTCCATTTTTAGATACAAATTTGGTCATTCTCCTTACACTTATAATGCATTTTCATCGACATTCCTGTCTTCTTGATCATCATATTAGTAATTATAAATGGAAAAATAGTATTTAGGTACTCTAAATTTTTTATCAGTTAAAAACAACCACCTTAAATTTTTAATTTTTTTAATTTAATCCTTAAATTATATTAAATTCTACAATTAATCATTCGTAATTTATCTAATCTAAGTTAGTAGAGTAATAAAGTATTATTTCATAAAAAAAAATTAAATACTCTCAAAGTATATACTCAATGTAAATTTACAATCATTTATATTTGATATAATAATATATTATTTTTTGATTTAATGACAAGTACAAATAATTATTATGTATTATAATTTAAATAATGTAATATAGTAAAAAAATTTCATACAGCACGTGTAAATACGTTAGTTATTAATATTTTATTTATTTTATTATTTAATAACTCACGTATTTATATATAACTGAATAATTTGTTAGTCAATTGACTGAAACTGAATGAAAGATTAATAGTAAGAATGAAAGTAATTTAAAGACTAAATTAAAATACTAAAATATTTAAAGTATATGTTTGTAGCTGAGTACAAATTTAACGTAATTAGATGTTATTTTTTCATTATAAATCACTAAAGTAAAAGTTGGAAGCTTTTGTCTCGTGGAAAGCCAAAAGGGAAGGAGGAATATAATATGCGAACTCCTTTTTTTTTTTTTTACTCAATTCTATTGCATTCCAAAATATTAAGCTTTCTTTTTCTTGATAAGATAATACGTTGCAACCGTTATAGAGCACGTTTTAATACACTTATTTTTTAAAATAAATATTTATAATTTAAAAATAAATATTTATAAATATTTTTTAAGTGTGTGTAGATGTTATTTTTAAAAAATAAAAGTTACAAAAAATGAATTAACTACTTATTTTAGAAGCTAGCAATATCAAACTTTTAAAATAAGTTGAAAGATAAATGATTTTAATATTAATCTTTTAAAATATTACTTTCAAATGTAAAATAATTTTTTCTTTGAAATAAGTTCTTTTAGAAAAATAATTTTAAAATAAGTAATTTTTTCATAAATATATCTAAACGAGTCTATACTCAGTGCCAAGTTGAAAATTGTTTGACTTCAAAGGTGAAACAATACAAGATTCCACGTATTAGTAAGAGTGAGAGATTTTTGCATAAATTTTAAACATTTAATTAAGTATATTAAATTAATAAATATTTAATATTTTTATAAAATTTTATGTAATATAATTAAAAATATAAAATTTTATAAAAATATTAAATATTAATTACTCAAGTGTACTCAATTTAAGTATGCCTAGCTTAAGCAAGAATTTTTTTTAGTAAAGAATTCTAATTTTTTTTATAAATGAGTTGTAAAATTAGGATGGTCAAATGCATCATAAAAAAAAAATGAAAAGGAAAGTCATTAACCAAGTTGCCGCCCTGATGGGATAAACGAGGCACGAATGGTTTAGATTGTGTATATATTTTCGAATAGTATAACCGTATGAGTAATTACCCTTCTTCTTTTTCTTTCAATCATAAAATCAAATTTGACCTTCAGTCATTCTATTTAAGAGTGTTCACAGGTTCGAGTTGATCTGATGACCTTACTAACTTGAACCAACATAATATAAAGTATTTAGGTTAGTTCAGGTCATCGGGTCAATTTGGATAGAACTCGAATAACTCATCTACTTATTGGTTCAGGTGACGGGCTCAGTGACTTAACCTGATGACCCGACCTGACTACCTGAATAAATGATATCGTTTTGTGTATTTACTTACCTTCATTTTTGGTTTTCTTTCTTACCCAACCGATCACTCATTTCATTTTCTCAATTTCACTCTCTCTTTCTTTCTCTCTGCAAAATTCCTAAATCCCCTAATCCTAAGCGGCGCGCCACCTCTGCGCTCATGGAACTCCTCTTCTCCTCTTGGCCTAGCCACCACTGGCGTCGAGTTCGTGACCAAACCACATATCCTCTCATTTCGTCTCAGGCCCAGCCACCACCTCTGCTCACACAGCACTGAACAGATCTCGCGTCTCATTTCGTTTCGTTTCGTGACCAAATCTCATGTTTCGTTTCTTTTCGTGACCAGATCTCACAAGATCTGCGGGATCTGAGCAAATCTTTAATGACTTGGGTAGCTCTGCGTTGGCTGCTGAGAAGATCTATGGGATAGTGGTGGGTGGCTCTGTGTTGGTGGCTCGGCGCAGATGGAGGGGAGCGACAGAGGACAACAACCTCTAACTCGCTTGGTCTTGGAAAAATTGCGAGGGACGCAATGGAGAAGCTCACTCGAATCACCGAACCCTGCGGCGGAACCAGGTCTCCGCGAAGGTCCTCAGCAACCCAATCGACGACCATGATGTCGTCGATGATGGGGAGAACGGATCCCTTGACAACACTGACGTGGTTGGGGTGTGCCGAGTAGGCTTCGAGGTCTTGTTTGGAGTTGTAGCGACTGGGGAGCATGTGAGTGAAGGTAAATGAGGAGGAACAGTTGTGTAGTAGGGTACCCACCATGAGGTGGAGGACCTGGTCGAGGAAGACTAGGGAACTGAGTCCTTTGACCATGACACTCACAATTTTGAAATCAAATGTTCATGTTGTGTTTGTGCATAATACTGGGCAAGTTGGGATTCAATCTTTTTCCTTCTTTATTGTTAAATGTTTATGTTGTGATTCCTTCTTAATACTCAAATGTTCTTGGTTGTCAAATGTTCTTGATTGTCAAGTTGAGATTCAATCTTTTTCCTTCTTGATTGTCAAGTTGTGCATAATGCTGTGTTTCCTTCTTGATACTTAATTGTTCGTGCTGATTGTATAATACTAGGCAAGTTGGGCAAGTTGTGAACTCAAATGGGTGTTCCTTTTGTGTTTTTGATATTTTTTGTGTTTAAATATTATAATGGATGATTTAACCAAAGTTTTGTTTCTGCTTTGTGGAAAGATCTTTGTCTCATAACAATTTTTTACATCTTCTCTTCCACTGCCACTTGAATTTCGAAATAGTTTCTTGCGGTATTATGTTTGAAAATTTGACCAATCCGATTATAATCGGGTTGGTTAGGTTCGGGTTACCCAATTTTTTTTTTCCAAAACCAACTCAACCCAACCTGACCTCACCTAATTAGTTTGTATTTTTTTTCTTCTTAAACTCGAACCAACTTGACCCATGAACACCTCTGATGCTATCGTTAGGAGACTTCTTCCTTGTTATATACACATTCTTAGATAATAGAAGTATTACCTTACGGAGAGGATCACTTAGTATTTGAGTTTCACTTAATGAATGTTAAGTTCAAGATATATTATTTGAATTTTAGGATGACAAATATGCACATTAATAGTCACGCTTTTTTTGAATTCAGATACGTTATTTTTTAATATTTATTTATAAAGAAAAAGTTTGGTGCTATTAGGAGTGGAAACATGTTAGATCAGGTCAGACTTTGTCTTAAATTGACCTGGTATGTATCTTAATTATAAGGCTTGAGTCTAGCCTGTGAGTCTATAATAGGCTAATTTTTAAGGTCTGGTCTAGTATTTTTAAAAGTTTAGCCTGAACTGAAAGTCTATTTAAAGGTCTACTTTGCAATAAGACCTATAAATAGACTAATAGACCTACCTTTAAATAAGTTAATATATTTTTATATAGGCTAATAGACATACTTTTAAATATGTCAATATATCTTAACATAAGCTAACAGACCTAAGCCTTGAAATAGACCAACGGACCTACTTAAGGCCAATAGGCCTTTGTTATATCTTAACACTCACCTTCTAATTTTATAGATGTTCACCATTTTTTTACTTTAATCTTTGGTTGATGTGGGACTTGGAGATATACCAAGTTGCAAAATTATTAGAGGCATATATCTTCAAGTTTCACATCGACCAAAGATCAGAGTAAGAAAGTAGTAAACATCTATAAAAGTTGGGGATGAATGTTAACTTATTATTTTCATTCTAATAAATATATTATATTAAATATATTAATAAGTATATTATTTATATTATCACTTACTAACTTAAGTTTTAGTTATTGACTTTTATTAAAATTTAATTAAAATATTATTATATTATAATAATAAATTAATAATTATAATTATTATAATAATATATATATATATATATATATAGTTAAACATATCAAGTTAGTCTGCCAAGCTTAAAATGTCTATTAGATGACCTGAGACTTGACTTTTTAATTAAACAAGCTTCTAAAAAAGTCATGCTCTAACTTATTTAATAAACAGGTAAGGTCAGGTCAAGTCTCAGGCAAGTCAGGCCATAAACTCCTGACAAACAATCTGACTTATTTTCACCTTTAGTCGCTATCTCTAAGACTTTTTTTTCATATAATTTTGGTTAAAGGTATCTGTTAGGAAAAATAAAATATTTTTTAAATATAAAAAGATATTTTAATATATTAAAAAATTAAAAAAATTAATTTTTTATTTAAAATTTTCTATTTTAATATTTTTAAGATATTTATTAATAAAATACTTACTCATAATCATTTTTATTTTCTCTTACCCCTCTTTTTCTAATACAACCATATATAACTTTGGGTATTGTGAGGTTTACGTGTGTAATGTGTACTTGAAACAAACATTGCCATTTTGAATTTATACCATCCTCTCTGTATGAAATGTGATAGATTTTAATTTTAATTTGTGTACAACTGACTTCATAAACACAAAGAAATACACATATACTACTCAAAAGATATTAGTAATTAAGTAGGCAGATTTTGAAGAAATTCGTGTATAAAATTGATTATTTTAACTTAAGTATATTATATCAATAAATTATGAAAAAATTATATTAATCTCTTTTAATTTGTCTTAAATATATACAATATTTCATTATTTTTAGAAATTACAACGATTCTCCTTAATTTAATAAATATAATTACACGTTACCCCTTCTAGTTAGCAGTTTGTTAAAAGTATTAACAGCGTGGCATACACGTGGCTTATAATTTTTTTTGGTTTTTTAAATTTAAAACATGGAACAAAAGACTATTTTGCCTTTCTCTCTCTCTCTCTCTCTCTCTCTCTCTCTTCAACAATCTCATATCCTTTCTCCCTCTGCCACATCGACCTCTCCTAGAACCTCCTCGCCAACCCTATCTTTGACACGCTCTCTCGAATCCCCACCCTTCGCCGCCTTAACCTCTCCAATGGCGCAGAAATTCTTAATACAACAAGCCATTGTCTTTTGTTGGATGAACCAAACCCAAATCATCAACCCAAAAGTCATAAAGATTTCCCAGCCATAAGCATCAGACAGACTCATAAAAAACTCTCCATAGTTGACTGCGTAGTCTTTGAAGCCACCATCGGATCTTCCTTGTCCCTGCCATCAACTTGCAACCTGGTAGTTATATATTTGTTACTCTTTCTGTAGTTAGTTAGCCTTTTATTAGATGTAACCGTTTTTGTTAGTCAGTTAGCTTCTTGTAAATAGACTTATATAAGCTACATTTGTAATGAATACAACAGAGAGAATTCAGTTACATTTTCCATTCTACCAGTATTCCCAATAGCTGGTATCAGAGCTCCACAAAGGGCCTGATACAGAAACTACAGTATTCTATACGAGTGAAAAAAAAAAGGGAGAAAAGAGAAAGGTGAGAAGAATTAAGAGTTATGGCAGAAAGCAACAATTTTGTTCAACCATCGATTCCAAGGTTTGATGGTCACTATGACCATTGGGCAATGCTGATGGAGAATCTCCTTTGATCAAAGGAGTATTGGAGTTTGGTGGAGAATGGGATTCCAGCACTTCTAGCTGAAGCAACCCAAGAACAATCAAAGTTAGTTGAAGAAAGCAAGTTGAAAGATTTAAAGTGCAAGAACTATCTCTTCCAAGCTATAGATAGAGGAATACTGGAGACTATCCTGAACAAGGATACTTCGAAGGACATTTGGGATTCCTTGAAACAAAAATATCAAGGATCCACAAAAGTTAAGAGGGCTCAGCTGCAAGCTTTAAGAAAGGAATTCGAAGTTCTTGGCATGAAGGAAGGTGAAACTGTAGATGAATACTTTGCAAGAACTATTGCAATTGCAAATAAGATGAAGATTCATGGTGAGAAGATGGAGCAGTTGGTAATTGTTGAGAAGATACTTTGCTCTATGACATCAAGATTCGATTATGTGGTGTGTTCAATAAAGGAGTCCAACAATGTGACCACCATGTCCATTGATGAACTTCAAAGTAGCCTTTTGTTGTATGAGCAAAGGATGAGAGGATATAAAGAAGAGGAGCATGCCCTTAAAATCACAATTTTAGGTAGAACAGGAGGAAAAGGAAGGGATTGTGGAGGTTTTAGAGGTGGAAGAGGTAGAGGAAGACAACCATTTAACAAGGAACTTGTGGAGTGTTACAAGTGTCATAAATAAGGGCATTTCCAATATGAATGTCCTGATTGGGAGGAGAATGCAAACTTTGTAGAGTTTAATGAAGAAGAGAAGATGCTTCTTATGGCACATGCAGATGACAGAAGTTCTTTCCAAGCAAAGGTGTGGTTTCTTGACTCAGGATGCAGCAACCATATGAGTGGAAACAAAGAATGGTTCTTTGATCTTGATGAAAGATTCAGAGAATCTATGAAGCTTGGAGATAATTCAAAAATGGTAGTTATGGGAAAAGGAAATGTCAAGTTGAAGATCAATGGGATAAAACAGGTGATTAGTGATGTGTACTATATCCCTGAACTGAAAAATAATCTTCTGAGTATTGGCCAGCTTCAGCTGAAGAACTTGACTATTATTTTTGAGAAAGATAGGTGCAATGTGTATCATATTGAGAAGGGTCTCATAATATCCAACAAGATGTTGGCTAACAGAATGTTTGTCATTGTTGCTCCTGTAATCTCAGCTTCCTGCCTGTAAATAATGAGTGAAGATAGTACTCAGTTGTGGCACTACAGGTATGGACATCTCAACATCAAAGGTTTGAGGATTTTGGCCCAAAAGGAGATGGTTAGAGGATTGCCAAAACTAAAGGATACATCTCAGGTGTGTACTGACTGCATGATTGGAAAGCAGCACAGGGAATCTATACTGAAGATAAGTTCCTGGAGAGCCTCACAAAGACTTAAGCTTATCCACTCAGACATATGTGGACCTATTAATCCTGAATCAAATAGCCACAAGAGGTACTTCATCTCCTTTATTGATGACTATGGTAGAAAAACATGGATTTATTTTCTGTCAGAAAAATCTGCTACCCTTGATGTCTTTAAAAGGTTTAAAACCATGGTTAAAAAGGAATCTAGAAACTCTATATGCTGCTTAAGAACAGATAGGGGAAGACAGTTTACTTCCACTGAGTTTGACAATTTCTACAGTACCAGTGGAATTAAAAACAGCTCACTGTTGTATATACCCCTTAGCAGAATGGTGTTGCAGAGAGGAAGAATAGAACAGTAATGAATATGGTAAGAAGCATGCTTTCAAAAAAGGAGGTTCCAAAGGAATTCTAGCCAGAAGCAGTGAACTAGTCAATATATGTGTTGAATAGAAGTCCAACATTAGCAGTGAAAGATGTCACACCTGAAGAAGCTTGGAGTGAAGTCAAACCTTTTGTGCACTATTTTTGAATATTTGGTTGCATTGCACATGTTCATGTGTCTGATAATCAAAGAAAGAAGTTGGACAATAAAAGCATCAAGTGTGTGCTTCTGGGAGTGAGTGAAGAGTCTAAGGCATATAGGCTCTATGATCCTGTTTCAAGAAAGGTGATAGTCAGCAGAGATATTATCTTTGCTGAATCTGAGAAGTGGCAGTAGAAGAAAGGAGAGGCAGACCATGGAGGAAATGAAAGGCAAGTAACTGAGAATGATAATGAAAGTATTAATGAAGAGGTTGAGGATGAAACTGGAAACAATCAGAATCCAGTCTCTGGTGAGATAGCAGAAATAGAACAAGTCACAAGCAATGAAAACACACCAAGCCTAACTCAAGAAAGGAATAGAAGGCAGTCAACATGACTAGATGATTATGTGACCAATGATGACATGTATGCTGATAATGAGCTGCACAATTTGGCAATTTTCAGCTCATCAGAAGATCCCACTACTTTTGAGGAAGCAGCAAAGCATAGTGTGTGGAGAAAAGCTATGGACACTGAGATTAGTGCTATTGAAAAGAACAAGACTTGGGAGCTAGCAAGTCTTCCCTCTGGTGCTAAGAAAATAGGGGTGAGATAGATCTACAAAACTAAATACAATGAGAATGGGAAAGTTGAAAAGTATAAGGCTAGGCTTGTGGCAAAATGGTATTCCCAACAACATGGCACTGACTTCAATGAGGTTTTTGCCCCAGTAACTAGATGGGATACCATTAGAACAATCTTGGCTCTTGCTGCACTAAAAAATTGGAGTGTTTTTCAGCTTGATGTCAAGAGTACTTTCTTACATGGAGAGCTGAATGAAGTAGTTTTCATTGATCAACCCCAAGGATATCAAAAATAAGGAGAGGAGGGCAAGATGTACAAACTTAAAAAGACATTGTATGGCCTTAGGCAAGTCCCTTGGGCATGGTACAGCAAAATTGAGTCTTATTTCATTAAGGAAGGATTTGAAAAATGCCCTCATGAACACACATTATTTGTAAAGACAAGACAGTGATAACAAACTGTTAATTGTAAGTTTGTATGTGGATGATCTCATCTTCATTGGTAATGATGAAGGATTGTTTGAAAAATTCAAAGAGTCAATGAAGAAAGAATTTGATATGATTGATCTTGGAAGAATGAAATACTTCTTGGGCATAGAGGTGAATCAAACTGATGAGGGAATTTTTATTTGTCAAAGCAAATATGCAAAGGAAGTATTAGAAAGGTTTGGAATGGAGAAGAGCAACATGGTGAAAAATTCAATTATCCCAAGCTGCAAATTGTCTAAAGATGAAGATGGGAAGGTAGTAAATACTACTGCTTATAAACAGATCGTAGGCAGTCTGATGTATCTAACTGCCACCAGACCAGACTTGATGTATGCTATCTGTTTGATAAGTAGATACATGGAAAGACCCACAGAGATGCACTTGATTGTTGCAAAGAGAATTCTTTGATATTTGAAGGGAACAATGGATCTGGGAATTATGTATCGAAAAGGTGGAGGAGAGAACTTGATAGCCTGCTTTGATAGTGACTATGCAGGGGATGTGAATGATAGGAAGAGTACTTCTGGATATGTCTTCATGCTTGGATCAGGTGCTGTGTCTTGGTCATCAAAGAAGCAGCCAGTAGTAACCTTGTCCACTACAGAGGCTGAATTCATAGCTGCAGCTTTATGTGCTTATCAAAGTGTATAGCTAAGAAGAATTCTGGAACAACTTGGTCATACTCAAAGGAAGGCTACTTCTATTTTCTGTGATAACAGTTCTACAATCAAACTCTCTAGAAATCCTATTCTACATGGCCGAAGTAAGCACATAGATGTGAGGTTTCATTTCCTTCGTGATCTTAGCAAAGATGGAGTCATTGAGCTGGTGTATTGCCACTCACAAGAGCAGCTATCAGATATTATGACTAAACCACTGAAACAAGAATATTTTGCAAAGTTTAGGGACTGGTTGGGCATGTGTAAAATGTATGATTAAACTGATTGCACAATGCAATTCAGTTTAAGGGAGAATATGTTAGTTATATAGTTATTACTCTTTCTGTAGTTAGTTAGTCTTTTATTAGATGTAACTGTTTCTATTAGTCAGTTAGCTTCTTATAAATAGGCTTATATAAGTTACATTTGTAAAGAATACAACAGAGAGAATTCAGTTGCATTTTCCATTCTACCAGCATTCCCAACACAACCATCGTGCATGGCATTACTGCTAGTTGCTTGTGGTGGCTTATGGTTGCTGGTGTGATTTGACTCCTTTGACGGCGCTGACAATGGCTTACGATGGTTGGTTGCTTGTACTTGCACGATTGTTTCGCTAGGGTGTTCACAAGCTATGGGTTTTGACTTGGTGGCTCAACGGTAGTGGTTAATGGTGGTGGCATCTGGGTTCAGTGGAAGCTAGTGATAAGGGCAAGGACTTGGTGGCACACGACTTGCAGCAATGGCGAAGGAAAATTCCAGTGACCTACTGGCGGTTGGTGGCTTAGAATGGTGGTTCACGATGGAACGGTAATATAGTGTTAAGTCTATTATTGTGTTTTAGGTTAATGATGAGCTAGCTTGAATCTTTGCCCTCTTTTAAAATTTTATATATATATAGTTTCTCATAATATCTCTCATTCGATAAGTAAAAAGTTAATTTCTCGAAGTAAAATTAAGTGCTTAAATAAAAATTCTTCTTAAGGTTGTTATTTTTATACACATGAATTTTGAAATCGAATCTAAAACCATATCTTGTGGATATAATTAAACTAATTTGTATCAATATTCAATTTAACTATTAAATAGGCTCTTGTATGCATGGTTTATACCATGAACATATGATTCACGTTCAACCAATTACCAACAAGAACACAACATAGAAAACCAATCAAGAAGCAAGAGGAGCATTGATAGCTAACCAACAAGAACACAACACAGAAAACCAGTCAAAAAGCAATAGGAGCTTGGACAACTAAAATATAACTGTTAACTATGGTTCTAACTACATAGGGTATGTTTGTTTTTGCTGGTGCATTGGGCAAATCCCCATTGAGTAGAAGAAGAAAAATTTTGTTGAGAGTAGAAGTGTTTTAAAAGCATGAATGAATAGAGTTTGCAAGAGGAAAAAATCAGAAACAAACAAGCAGATATAGTGGATTAATATCATAATCTTTAGACTGGGATAATGGGATTGGCCCATCTATAATGTAATTGACTATAGGTGAGATAGATATATCTCTCTTTAATCTTTACCAAATCCTGAAGCGATTTAATTCAACTGTGAAGTGATGAAAGAAACTTCCACTCCTTGTCACTCATGGCGTGTTGAAAGCAGAAAGGTGTCGGTTGTTCTAATTTTTCCATAGTTAAGAATTTGGGGACCAAGGCTATCAGATTTAGTGCAACTACATATTCGAAGACCATGGGGGTGTGAAACTTGGATACGTTATATCATTCCTTACTAACACCCACTGCATAATAATGTTCACATCATGTTAATTGGTTTAGGTAGGTACGGATCTAAGGGGACATACGTCTCCACTTTATTTTAAAACTTTTTTTTACCTTATATAAGTAGAGAAATTATTGTCTAAACCTAGAGCACTCAAGTTGGGTGTATCAAGTCAATCAACACTTAATATTTTTATAAATTTTTGTATTTTTAATTATGTGACACAAAGATCTATGAAAATGTTAATTGCTAATTCGTTTGGTATAGAGCTGTTAAAATGGGCCAAGCTCGATAGGCCGACCCAAATAGCATGACAAAATGGCGAGTTGAGTTAGCAAAATACCAGAAAAAAAGAGAGAGCATGAATTAGCCCAATCTAAATAGGTCAACCTGCAACGGACCGGGCTGGCCCAATCTGTTTACGTTACATAAGGGCAGGTTAGGCTAACAAAATACTTGTCCGAAACTTACATAACCCGATCTAGTCTGACTCGAAAATGGTCTGGCCTGAACTGGGCCGGCTTGTTTTGACAGCTTTACTTTGGTGCACCTAACTATTGTGAAAAGTGTATTTTCAAAAGAATAAGTCTCACATTAGTTAGAAGTAAGTCTTTGGAAGAGTTTATATTTCAACTTGTGTTTTGGGCTTTGTAATAAACAAATAAGGTGGTGGGCTCGCACGCACAGAAATGGGCTGAGAAACTCATGGTTAGTGCAAATCATCGATTTGCCCCCCTTGTACGTGATATCTTGAGGCCCGGATATTTTTGTCAAATATTTAATTAATTTTGAGCTTACTAGGAAAATGAGGTTTTTGAAGAAGTCAAAACTGACTTGGTCGTATTTGACTTAGTCTTCTCAAATGGACAGATTTGTTTTTAATGAGCAAATTAGTTTCAACAGATAAATCCGTTTTGCAATAGTCATATTTCCAACGTTATTATTCCAACTGTCATAACAATCATATTTTTTTAACAAACTTAACGTTACTTTCTGTTTCTAAACGTTTTTTTCCTTCTATAAATACTGTTCACTTCTGTTGTTTTAAATGCTACTTTTCTGCTTCTACACTTCTATACTTTATTCTCCTTCTCCTTATGGGTTACTTACTATTACAGAATCTCTTGTAGTTCTTGAATCTCTATCAAACAAGAAGAAAGAGTCTGTTGTACCTTGAGAGATTTTCGTTTATACTGAAATAATCCTTAAGGGTAGTGCTTAACACGCTACAGACTTCACAGTTTTGCTGTTTCATTTTAAGCCACGTCTGACAACACTAACTTGGTACTCCAAGTTTATGCAAGAATATCTCATATAAGTATATTTTTTTTTGTTTTTTTATATGTGTAATTTATCCCATGCCCTCACTTTTAAATATATTATTTTTATTGAATAATTGTTTAGTTACATATATAAAGAAAGAAATCTTTAATAGTAATGATAATGAAAAGATCATTTAATATTTTTAAAATATGAAAATGCAAAGGGAACAATTATACATTAATCTTTTATAATTTTGTATTAATATATTTTTTAATATATAAATATAATTATTAAAAAAAATTATACTTCTGTATTAATAATATTATCTTTGTTCACATTGCATAAAATTTTTGAATCCGTTTAGGAAGGTATAAAATCACATATTAATTTGATATTCTAGATCAAAGTTGACAGAGGTGCAAATTGTCGACAAGATTTAGTGTGGGGATCATTTGATGAGGATATTTTCCGGGGCATTTGGTTCAACTAGATAGCACATGCATGGTTCCACTTAAGTGCGACAAGAAGATATAACAGTTAATCTGTAATATTAATATGCCATCCGCGTTGGGTTTTTGAATCTAAATCTCAAGTTCGACATTATTAGAGTTAGAAAAGGTCAAGAAATTACAAATTAGTTTAATTTCTTATATAAAAAAGCCTTTATGTATTTGATAAAATAATAATAATGCTACTAGTCGGTAAAAACCTTGGGCCTCTTGGCGCAATGTCTGACAAGCTGACCACTTTTTTGGGTGGTTAACGGGAAACATTGAATCAAGGATGCATTAGAGTCTTAAAGAGTTAACTAATGGCCTAAAAGGAGCCTCCGATTCTGCGGTCATGAAATTTGAAAGTGCATTTGCACGCCTAATTTCAAGCGATGGATGGATCCTCAACATGGTCAACCGATTGAAGAGTGAAAAAGATGCTTAATTAGATGGGTAGCCATGCAGCTTATTGGCATGGCATACTTTCGTTATTTGTCAAATTCTCGACTTCTCCACCCACCGCCCACGTTCTCGCTATAATGAGTTCATTTGTGTGAAACCACCTTAATCTGTCGTTTTGAGTGTGTATACAAAGAGCTTCTTTTTGTGCTGAAAAATATATACTAGCCACGTAAATGAGACGTTTGAGCAAAAAAACAAATAAATAAAAGGGGGGGGGGGGTTGGGGGACAGATTACATGTAGGAATTTCAAGTTAGGTATTGAGACTTATCTGAACAAGGCTTGTGTGCTCCAATAGGAAAGGTTTGTGAGGTTGGAACAGTTCTGTGATTTTGGATCTATAAAAAATGTCTTGGTGCAAACATGTGATTAAAAGCAATTTTTGCTTACAATACAATCTAATTTTCGACTCTGTTTTCTGATGTGGACCGAAGGCCCCAAAACGCTGTTAGTTTCAATGACCCTACTAGTAATAACTTACTGAAGTGACCTCATACTAGCAAATTATCAAAAGGCATTAATAGCAAGATTCTCTGAAATTCCAGCTCCTTTTATATATATATATATATTATCTTTTGTACTTTAATCATGCTTTAAAGTATCTTTTTTCATACAGCGTTCAACTACGATTCTACAATATACAAATAAAATTTATTATCTTTTACGGCAAATCGACTTGAATTAGTGTTGATAAGTTAACAATGATAAACAGGAAATCGAATATATTTTAAAGACTCGTGAGTACTTAGGCCTGTTACGGTTAGTTCTTGTAAATACAAACATTTATAGAAACTCGAAACACAATTGACAATACTATTAATTAAACATGTGAAGCAGCCAGACGTGTTACTTCTCAAACCACAGAGAGTGTGATTGCGTGAGCTCTATGTTGAACAATCGTCAGCACCCAAAAATACATCAAACATGATCTCAGTAGCGCTATAATAGCAATAGTCTCGCTCACATGCACAATTAATAGCTTCCTTTTAAACATGAAGACAAAATTTCTGGTAATACAGCATGTATGCATTTTTTATCTGGCTGAGAAGGTGCCTATGCTTCTACATATTTGGAAAAATGACAAAGTAGGATCCGAAAAGAAGTGAGTTTGAGGCATCAATTGATCAATATATCACACGGTTTAAATAAGGTCTTTGTGCTTTTACTATTGCAGCACGACGCACACATTATGAAGTTTTTCATACATCCGTTAGGTATATACTTTTGGATTCTGTTTTAACCTATACACAACAAGGAGTAACTTATCCCATCCAACTTATTCAATACGAATTTTGGATACCATCTGTGTAACCTTTTAATAAGGTGGCATAACAAGGCTCCAAAGTAAACCGAGAAGTATCTTGAGTTTTGGTCCCGACTTAGCGATAGTATAGGGATACTTCCATTCCATATATATGTGCAGTGGCAAAAGGGCGTGTAATCCATATGGATCACATTTGCAAAAGATTAATTGAACTAATAAAAACTAACAACAATTATTCTTGGGCCTTATTATTAAAACTAAAGCTTTCGGTATAAGTTAAAACATATGTTTCTATAAGTCTAATATAGCTTTTTCTATACTTCAAGTCTGTTAGTTATTCCTAGGCTCTTGGGATAATTCTCTTGAGAACTAATAATAACAAAATAGTTTTTGAGCTTTCAAGGAAGTCCTTCAGTGCTAACAAACGTACATACGTAACCCACCACACCACCTCCTCCAAAACCTTATAAAAAGGTCTCTCTCCTTACTTCTTACTCCCACTTTGCTTGCTTCCTCTCCTCTCTCACTCCTTGTCCCCTCTCACTTTGTGCTTGAAGGAAGAGTGTTGTTTTGTGGAGAAAAAAAAAAAAAAAAACACCACCCACTATTTCCTTGTGTTCCTCATAATTCTATCTCAAAACACACACGGAAACAAGAAAGAAAAACTAATAAAAAGGTTTAAGATGCTTGCAGAGGAGAAATCCCAAAAGGCATACCCGACAATTGCCGAGGTACAAGTCGACCTTACAATTCCTTTTCAGAAGCTTCCTTTTTTTTCATTGATTTTCACTTTGCACTTGCACACATAATAATATACCATACACTGACATCATCGTGCACTGTGTTTTGTTTATTAGGTATTGGACGAACTAAAGAGAATGACTGACATAGGGTTCCCAATATTAGCCATGAGCCTTGTGGGATACCTAAAAAACATGACCTTAGTTGTGTGCATGGGAAGGTTGGGAAGCCTGGAGTTAGCTGGTGGAGCTTTGGCTATAGGATTCACCAACATAACCGGTTACTCTGTCCTCTCAGGTCTAGCCATGGGCATGGAGCCCCTCTGTAGCCAGGCCTTTGGTTCCCGAAACTTGTCCTTAGTCTCTCTCACATTGCAGAGGACAATTTTCATGTTATTGCTATTTTCGCTGTCCATTTCTCTTTTTTGGATCAACCTTGAATCTTTCATGCTTTGCCTTCATCAGAACCCAGATATCACCAGAGTAGCAAGCCTCTACTGCCGCTTCGCCATCCCGGACCTCATCGCCAATAGCTTCCTTCACCCTCTTCGTATCTATTTACGTAGCAAAGGGACAACTTGGCCATTAATGTGGTGCACTTTACTAGCCATTCTTCTACACGTACCCATCATCACTTTTTTGACCTTCAAACTTCACCTTGGTGTACCCGGAATTGCTATTTCAGCTTTTGTTGCCAATTTTAACACCCTTTTCTTCCTTCTATTATACATGTTCTATACGCGTGTACCCAAGGAGTCTCTGTGTGTGCCACTAATAACATCTCGTCCCTTGTCACATAATTTAACTAGTAGTGCTATTGCTACACTAAGTAAAGAATGGGGTATGCTAATGAAGTTTTCCATACAAAGTTGTCTAGCTGTTTGCTTGGAGTGGTGGTGGTACGAGTTCATGACAATTTTAGCCGGTTACCTTTACAACCCTCGTATTGCTCTAGCCACGGCTGGCATAGTAATACAAACCACCTCTCTTATGTACACTTTGCCAGCGGCACTCAGTGCATCAGTGTCCACGAGGGTAGGCAATGAACTTGGAGCAGGCCAACCTGAAAGGGCAAGCTTGTCAACGGTAGTAGCCATAGGATTAGCACTTGCAAGCTCAATTTTGGGCTTGTTATGGACCACATTAGGGAGGGAAAGATGGGGGAGAGTGTTCACAAGTGATAGTGAGGTGTTATTAGCCATGAGCCTTGTTAAAGAGAATGACTGACATAGGGTTCCCAATATTAGCCATGAGCCTTGTGGGATACCTAAAAAACATGACCTTAGTTGTGTGCATGGGAAGGTTGGGAAGCCTGGAGTTAGCTGGTGGAGCTTTGGCTATAGGATTCACCAACATAACCGGTTACTCTGTCCTCTCAGGTCTAGCCATGGGCATGGAGCCCCTCTGTAGCCAGGCCTTTGGTTCCCGAAACTTGTCCTTAGTCTCTCTCACATTGCAGAGGACAATTTTCATGTTATTGCTATTTTCGCTGTCCATTTCTCTTTTTTGGATCAACCTTGAATCTTTCATGCTTTGCCTTCATCAGAACCCAGATATCACCAGAGTAGCAAGCCTCTACTGCCGCTTCGCCATCCCGGACCTCATCGCCAATAGCTTCCTTCACCCTCTTCGTATCTATTTACGTAGCAAAGGGACAACTTGGCCATTAATGTGGTGCACTTTACTAGCCATTCTTCTACACGTACCCATCATCACTTTTTTGACCTTCAAACTTCACCTTGGTGTACCCGGAATTGCTATTTCAGCTTTTGTTGCCAATTTTAACACCCTTTTCTTCCTTCTATTATACATGTTCTATACGCGTGTACCCAAGGAGTCTCTGTGTGTGCCACTAATAACATCTCGTCCCTTGTCACATAATTTAACTAGTAGTGCTATTGCTACACTAAGTAAAGAATGGGGTATGCTAATGAAGTTTTCCATACAAAGTTGTCTAGCTGTTTGCTTGGAGTGGTGGTGGTACGAGTTCATGACAATTTTAGCCGGTTACCTTTACAACCCTCGTATTGCTCTAGCCACGGCTGGCATAGTAATACAAACCACCTCTCTTATGTACACTTTGCCAGCGGCACTCAGTGCATCAGTGTCCACGAGGGTAGGCAATGAACTTGGAGCAGGCCAACCTGAAAGGGCAAGCTTGTCAACGGTAGTAGCCATAGGATTAGCACTTGCAAGCTCAATTTTGGGCTTGTTATGGACCACATTAGGGAGGGAAAGATGGGGGAGAGTGTTCACAAGTGATAGTGAGGTGTTAGAGTTGACCATGGCTGTGTTACCCATAATTGGACTGTGTGAGCTAGCAAATTGTCCACAAACCACAAGCTGTGGAATCCTTAGAGGAAGTGCTAGGCCTGGTGTTGGAGCTGCCATAAACTTTTGCTCGTTTTACTTGGTGGGAGCACCAGTGGCCGTAGTCTTGGCCTTTGTTTGGAAACAAGGGATGGTGGGTCTCTGTTATGGACTGCTGGCAGCACAAATCGCATGTGTGGTCTCAATTTTAGTTGTGGTATACAAGACTGATTGGGAAAGGGAGTCATTGAAAGCCAAAAGCTTAGTGGGAAAGAGTTCATGTGACACATTTGCACATGCAGACCAAACAGTCAAATGTGAAGAAGGCGTTGTCTTTCTCAAAGAGAACAACTCCGAAAAGTGAAGTTACACCGAATGGTTTGGAAGGAATATGCACCGAAATTAAGCAAGACAAGGCATTTCTCAAAGATAAATTAAAGCTCAAATAACGATGCTTTATTATTTTTGTTGCCATTACGCTTAGGAAAATAGTATAGATTCCGGATTGATTTGTCCCACTTTGAACCGGATACGCAGAATATGGTGGGTTCCATGCCGGTGAACCCCACGTTTAAGTGGGACCAACTTATAATTTGTAACTATCCGGGCTACTACCGGGATGTTTTGATCCAGACCAATTACGATCTTGTATATTTTTTTCCTTGCTGGCTCCATCCATGCAAAGTCTAGTAACTCTAGCTAGATGGTGACATCATAATTGTAATAGTAGCGTTTATCTAAATTAATATTTGATTCATATAATCAAAGGTTCCTCTTCTCCTTTTTATCTTGTACAACTATATAAATTGACCAATTTATATTTTAGCCACATGGTTTAAATATTGAATAAAGTTATTATTATATGCACTGACAGTGATCGAAAAATGAGAAAATACATATTAAACTTCTTAATTTTGTCGCCTGTAAATCTTAATTTTATAATCAAATAAACTTAATCAATGGCCATGATTGATTATAAATAATACTTTTGAAACAATCTTATGTTACTTTTTGTTCTAAATAATCACAAAAATACTATTAAATATTGATTAGGTCATCACCAGAATAATTTTTGTAAAGTATTATTCAACAAAAAATTTAAATCCTATTGAATATAAAAAGGGATATTTCAATAGTAGAAAACTAATTAATATATTTTTAAAAAGATATCCCAGTAGCTGAATATAGATAATTCTATTTCAAGTTTTTAAGTTTGGACTTCATCGAAAACGAGTAGGACATATAAGATTTGTTGGGTTTGATTATCTACGCTTTATGAAGGTTTAAGCATGTGCTAGCATGTGTTAACAAGGTTGCATGTGCGGGGGACACATGGTAAGAGGAATATCATTATAGTACTTTCATTTATCAAAAACACTAGACATCACTGTCTCTTATGTCAATTATATATGTAAGTTATAATATCGTGAGTTTTTCTTTATGTATATACTCTTAAGAAGTACTCTTGAGCCACTGAAGATGTTCTTTATAGTCTCTTATGTTCCAATCTAGTGGCACGTCCCTTCTTCCCCCACCCACATCACATCCATTTGAATAGACCAGACCTGTAGCCTTTTTTTGTTTTTTATGATAGACTAGACATATAGTCATAAGCGAACAAGTTTGGCGCAAAAATACCAATCTGAAAGCAACACGAACCGGCATTTCTCAAATAACTAACCATCAGTAAACTGATAATATAGTTGTTTTTTTCAGGATATTATTATTTGTACAACAATATTTACACATAATTTTTATATTTTTATTAAAAAATAAAAAAAAAGTATATTAAAATATCTATTTTTTAAATTTTATTATCTTAAAAATATATAAAAATAATATACAAATATTATTATAATATAATAATTCTTTAATTATAAATATCAATAAAATAAATACTAATTTTTACTTTGACCATAAAAAAAATACAGGTTAATTAAACGAATAACTTAGCTAAAGCCCTACTTGAGGAAAGATGAAAGCAGGGGGCAACTTTTTGTCCCGTGCGTACGAAGCGGAATATAATGAAAATAATATGCTTTTTTTGTAAAATTTATAAAAAAGTCAACTAATATATATTGGGAGGGGATCGATTTACATTTGTATAAGTCTTTTTTAATTTATATTTATTTTTAACCGTTAAATCTACTTTCATCTAATGATTGAAATTATTTCGTTAAAAATAACTATTACATGAAAGTGTCAATCTAACATTAAAAATAAGTATAAATTAAAAAAAACCTTACATTAATATAAATTAATCATTTCTCATATATATATATATATATAATATGACGAGTATATTCCGTAATTTTACTATTTTAGTTCAATTTTCTACTAGGTCAATACTACCAGGCACCTTCTTAAGTTAAGGAATATGATTCACCTGAAATTTGACCTATAATAAACTGATGTGTTTTAAAAGTTACCTCTTAAACGTAAGAAATAGCAGTATAGCTCTTACTTTTTCACAGCAATGGCATCTCTACTTTCTATTTCTGCACAATAAACAATCCCTGAACACCTCTTCTTAGTTGCATTGGATTCCACCAAACATTTTTAGACTTGCTCCACTGAGAAACTTACCTTTTGGAATGGAGTGAACTGTCAAGGCCATGAATCCCCTCCCATCTCATAATCATTGTCATCTCAAACCATTTTTCTTGCTCGAAAAACTGTAACAACTCCAAAGATTGCCATTGCAACAGTCAAGGCACTGAGCAATCCAATGGTCAGGTTGATTATCTCTGATCTCTTAGAATCAGTGCTTTTTAGCATTTTTGTCATTGCAGCATTGCTAACGAAACATGAAGCATAACTATTAGGACACAAGCCTTGATTTCCTGCCAAATCAGTTGCTGATAGTTGGCGGAATAATTTGCTGTCTGATAGATAACCACTGAAATTGTTGTAGGAAATATCTATAGAAACAAGATTTTCAAGCCGATATACAAGTCACTTGTCACTCACTCACACTCACCGCCATTAAGCCTTGGCAGAACCTCATTTTCCTGCCAAAACTTCACTGCAGGCTAGATCTGACCGGCACCCATTTTAGAGCACCATGGTTAACCACCAAAGTTTCCGTCTTTGAGAAAAAAAGAAAAACCCGAGTCACTTTCATCCTTTCTCTCTCTGTTTCAAACATGGGTCTTCTTCTTCTTCAATAGACTGGCATCGGACCCACGCGCAGGACTCGGTATGTGATGATGTCTCCCTAATCCCTCTCACCTTTCTTCCTTGTTCACCTCATTGCTCTGCAACTCTTCTTACTCACAGAGCCATGGAAGAAGCACATCGTCACTTTCATGACCAGCCATGGAGAGAGAATGTCAGGTGAATAAAGACAAATGAAATCACTTTGCAAATACATAAAACCGACTGGGCAGGTTTCCATTAATTAATCATAGCCATTAATGTTTTTTAAAGAATAAATATACACTTTAAGTGTATGAATTTTTTTTAGATATAACATATTAGACATTGAAAAAAAATTTGATATACATATTAGTCTTTGAAAGTGTTTCCATCCTATCAAGTTATTTTTCTGTTAACTACTTATGTTAGATACTAATAAAATTTCTTATATATATTGTTAAGTGTCAAATATGATCTCATCTATTCAATTCTTTTTCTAGCATCAAATCTTACAAAAATGCACAGTATAAGATTAAAGTGTCCAAGTTTGCAGCATCAATCCTTACCCATGCATGAACAGAGGTCGATCTCCACCCAAAAATTCTTAATCTTCTTCCTTCACAATCTCGAATAGGCAAACAAAGCTACATACAAATTGTTACAGTGGTGAATTTGTGCAGGCGAAGAGGTTTGTTTGAAGATGAAAGGAGATTTTATGCGGACATCAAAGATGAGTTTCGACATTAATGGCTCATCGGTGATGGGGAGTAAAAGAGGTGCACAAATTTATTCTGAAAAGAGTGGATGCAAACAATGAACATTGATTTATACTTCGAAGAAGACAATTAGTTATGATCGTTGATTTCTTACGTGCCCTTTATAGAGAGATAAACAACAAACATGTGACTTATTCCAATGGTTGGATGATAAAGCTGAAACAGTGAATGAAAGGGATGGCATGATAATGACCTTCAAGTTGTTAGTGAGCTTAGGAATAGAATTGTGTTGTGTGAGGAAGAAGTTAAAAAATGGAAACTAGCGGGTGAGATTTTATTTCTTCTAGTTTTATTTGCAATGGGTTGTTAAGCATACAAATGGGATTGAGAAGGAATCATTGTGTAAATGAACTGTAAGCAACTATGATGTAATTGCTTAATTTATTATAATGTGATTAATGAAAACTGTGTTGGGAGAAATTGTCTACATAATAACACATCATTACTATTTCCATTGATTGCATATAAATGTTTACTTTATGTATTCATTAATATCAGAAAACAGAAATTGTGTATAGAATAACACATCATTAACATTTCTATATTTTGCATATAAATGTATAATTTGTCTATTCATTAAGACCATAAAACAAAAACATAGGAAAATGTGTCAACCCCACATGGGTAACCATTACAAGATAGCATCCAACATGGTGCTTAATCCAAAAAACCAAAAACCAAAAACTAAGGTCCAAAATCCAAGTCATCTTCATATCTAGCACATTACACCTATTATCCAACACCCTAATACCAACTTCATGGCTCATTACATTACACCAAAAATACAAAAAGAAAATAAAATAAAGCTGGTCATGGTTCAGTTGTAGTTAGTCCATTGTTGCTGGATAATGTGATTAAAAAGGAATCATTGTGTGAATCAACTATAAGCAACTATGATGTAATTGCTTAGTTTATTATAATGTGATTAATGAAAATTGTGTTGAAAGAAATTGTCTACATAATAACTTGTGATGAAATGAATGAAGAGAACCTTATACTTATGCCTTGACTTGCTGTTACTAGGGTTTCTTTAATCACACAAGGCCTGCCCCTCCAGTTGAAATCTGCTTTGGGAATATTTCTAGGTAAGTTCCTTACTTGTTGAGGTGGTCTAAATCCTAATTGTGTGAATAGTGCAGGTGGCTTGAAGTTTGGTCCTCTAGATGGTGCATTATCAATCCTTGACATCCATTACTATAGGTTTATCAAGTAATGGAAAATAGTTAGCCAAAATGTGACTATAAAAATAGAACAAAACATAACATGGAAAGAGAATTGCTATAAGAATTTTGTAGATTAGCGACGAAAATTTGCGACAAAATTTTTTCCTTGCTAATAATCCATTGCTAATGTATATTAGCGATGTATTAACAATGGATTAGCAATGGATACCGAGAGATTAGTGAAGGATTAGTGATAGAGATTTTTTCCGTCACTAAGTAGCGACTCAAAATAAGCGATAGAAAAATCTCTCGCTAATCCATCATTAATCATTCACTAACAAGGTTTAACAAGGGATTTTTTCATCGTTAATTAGAGAATCAAAATAAGCAACAAAAAAATCTCTCGTTAATCTCTCATTAGTCCCTCACTAACAAGGTTTAATGAGGGATTAGCAAGGGATTTTTCCGTCTCTAATTAGCGAAATTCTTGTAGAGAATTTTTTAGCTACTGTTGTGATATAGAGGGAGTATTAGCTTGAGATTATTTAGTATTTGGATTAAGTTCAGTTTGAGCACTAGATTCAGGTTCTGTTTGAGTTACAGTAGGTTGAGGGTCTTTTGTCTTCACTTGTTTCCTTTTTTCATTCACTGGAGCTAACTGACAACTTCTACTGTTATGACTTGTCCTTTTGCACTTTTCACACTTAGTTTCCCCATACTTTTGTTTTAGCTTGTATGGGTTTTGAGGTTCATCCTAGTCTTTCTTCTTTTTTTTTTAGGTCTGCTTGGTTGCCTCTTAAATGGTAGTGGTTTAATTGGTTCCTTATTAGTCTTTTTCTAATATTCTTAGCCTGCAACAAGCTGAATGTGATGCTTGTACAACTTATGATATGTATGTATTGAATACTATAGGTGCACAAAATGTTCTGGCTGTAGGTTATTGTAGAAAAGAGCTACTATGACATACATGCAAGAGATTCCACTCAAATCTCATTCCATGCTGGAGTAAGTTCCTTCACCAAGATCCATTGTACACTTTCTAGGTTGGCATATAACCTCAAACTTATATCTTACAAGGTCTCATGTCCATATGAGTGTCCAATATCTGCTTGATTTTCTATTTCCTTCCCTGTAGGAGCAAGTTTCTTCACCAAAATCCACTATACACTTTCTAGGTTGGCATACAATCTCAAACTTATATCCTGTAAAGTATCCTATCCATATGGGTATCCAATATATACTTGAATACCTTGCAAAAATTAGACCATACATGTCTAACACAAAATCTATGTCTAACTCCAAGCATCACCTCATCCGTTGCAAATAATAAACCCTAAACAAAACATAGAACATTTCAACTCAATCAATGGAGAACCAAACAAGCAAAAATTACAACAGGTAATTTGAAATCAAACACAACATACCTTATGTTGATCAGTGATGACCTCTCATCCATGTCGCCTGTAGTCTCCAATGATATCCAGCAGAATCTCCAAGAATCATTTCTAAGAATCTTTGGTCTCTATATCCACAATTGTATATGCAATCACATAATAAGCATTGTTCCCATCTATACTGACAATCGTTAACAATTGACCTGCATAATACCCTTTTAGATAACACCTATCTAAGCCTATGAGGGACCTACAGCCATCCTTGAAACCCTTCTAACAAACATCCAAACATATATAAAACCTTTTAAAGGAAGACATTTTAGTGAATGCGTTTCTAGGTCCACTAGTAGTTTCAAAGTGGAACTAAGGTTAGTTCTTGTTAACTCATCCACATAATCCCTTATCTTTGAGCATTGCTCATTCTCTGAGCCTTCGACCAATTCCCTTGATATCATCATGACTCTATGTATTTCACTACAAGAATTTTATAAATTAGCTACCAAATTTAGCTACGGATTAAATTTATGTAACTAATTTTCAAATGCATGAAACAACAGATTTTATGAAACAAATAACTACAGATTAGCTACGGATTAACTACAGAAATTTAGCTACAAAAAATTTTGGTAGCTAATCTGTAGCTAATTTTCGAATGTATGAAACTAAAGATTTTATGAAACAAATAGTTACAGATCAGCTATGGCCTACGGATTAGCTATGAAAATTTAGCTACGAAAAATTTTAGTAGTTCATTCGTAGTTAATTTTTAAATGCATGAAACTAAAGATTTAACAAACAAATAGCTATAGATTTCATATGCATCTATTGCCCTTCAGAACACAATTTTTTGTGGTAACGTTATAGATATGTGTTTATAGTTGGAATTGTATGCTTATATATCAATATTTAAGAATTGGACATGTCCTAGATGCACTCCCCTATGTTGATACTTTTGGTGATTATTGATTCCTTCCCTCTTTGTAAAAGATATGTGTCTTCTTGCTGATCTCTAAGCATTATGTTGTTTTAGTTTTGTTCTCTAATGTTCTGCTTGTTGATCTTCTAGATTTGATTATCCTCAGCCAACATTTCAAAAATTGATGAAAAAGCACTGCATGGAACCTTTTTTTTTGTATTTCAGGTATTCTTTCTTTATTGCTCATTTTCTCTTTCTTTTATGTCTTTAATCTTCATGCTCACTCATCAGTTTTTTTTGTGTGGGTCTCTGCTTTTTGGATGAATATTGGTATTACAGTTTGTTCACTCTATTTATGTTGATTATGTTTGAGTCAACCATGACAAAAAGTCAGTTAAAGACTTTAACTGAGTTAAGACGTGTTAGAGTGGATAGTCAGATCCTAATAGTACATTGTTGTGGCAAGTATGTTATCTCATAGTTAGTAAGCTCATATAGTGAGAGTGGACCTGTTACAGTTCACCTGGTCTTTATCTTCAATGTGATGCCTTTTTGTTATTTCTATATAATTTGGTAAGATGTAACTAGCTTCTCCTTTTGTCTTCTCTTTAATTGGTCTGTGTAGAATGTTTCCCTTGTTTGTTTGAATTGCCTTCTAGCTAGGCTTTCCATTCTTTTCATTGATCTATCTTCTACTTTATGGTTATTTATTGTATGTATGAATGCCTTTGAGTGTTAGGTCTTTTTCTTTTCCTTTTATTCAGCACATATAAATATTAGACCTTCATATGTATATTTCAATAGGGTGCTATCATTGAGAAACTTTATCTGTGGGAACCTTCCATTTTTTATTTGAAGGACTTGTGGTTTTTCTTCTCAAATTACAGTTACTGTTGATATAATTTAAGCACTTATTAACACTCTTGTCAGCCATTGCACATTGGATATAACCTATTTGTGTAGATGTTTATTTGCACTTTCTCTACTTTGGTTTCAACTATTTTTGCTCTATATGGATTTAAGTAGAAGGAACTATTTCTGATTTTGAATCTGGTTTTCCTATTGTGTATGTCCTTTCATCTTCGAGATTCATCACTGAAAAGTTTTGCTTTTTTTTAAAAAAAAATGTTACTTGTGCATATTTATATTTTGTCGTAGAGGTGAATAATATGCTTTGTGTGTTGGGTTTGTGTAATTTGGGATTGTGTGGAGGGCAGAGAAGTGATGCATAGCATAGGGTATGGCAATATATTGACTTTATGGAAGCTGAAACTTGTAGAGTAGTAATGCAGGAGTGGTTGTGTTCTGCAAATGTCCATTTCTTTGCTGGAAAGAAGGGTCTGTGGGAGTGAGATTTATTCAATGGATAGTGGACTTTCTGTCTTCTATTTGAGTTGTTAGGTATGAGCCACGGTTTAATAGAAAAATTATTTTTCCATTTGCAAAATTTTTCCTCACTTTCGACTATGTTTACAGAGAGCTCATTGGAAGCTTTATTCCATTTTTACAAAATTTTCTCTGCAAGGGCACCATTTGCCCAAAATGGTTTGTGCCCACCTGAAATTTTAAGTGTGACTCAAGATGCTGCATAATGAGAAATTTCTTGTATAAATTTAGAACATAAAAAAAAATTTGGATGTATTAGGCATTCCCATAAATGGTTTTTGTATAAGACAGAATGATTTAATATTGACCAACTCCAGCTTCCACACTTGTCTTCTAACTTCTAATTGCCATCATTTTTTCTCTTCATTTATTAGTTTCAACTATACAAGAAAAGAATATATATTTATGTTCTCTACTGCATAACTTCATCAACAAAAGAACTCAATTTCAAAGATGAAATTTCTAACGCACCAACGTTGAAGTACCTTCTTAGTTAGAAACACAATTAATTGAACTTTGATATCTTTTATTCAAACTCTTGTATATAGTAATTCTTAATTATAATCTAATAGGAGGTAGTTGGTTTCCTTTCTCAAAATAATAATAATAATAATAATAATAATAATAATAATAATAATAATAATAACAATAATCCCTTTAATGATAAATGGGATTACAATAAGACATTTTACTTCTAATGTTAATGATAATGTTCAACTTTTTCAAAGTTAGGCAACATTTTTATTAGCTTAGTTAGAGTTAAAAGTCTTAAATCAAACCAAATTAAACGTAGAATACCCTTATTCTTTTTTCTTTTGAATCTGAGAATTTGCTTTAATCTCCTTTTGACAAGGTCTTAGGAGTTATGAGTACCACAGTTTCGAACACTTGGTGTTTGGGATAATTCTGTATTCTATGATGGATTGATTTCTGTTGTGTTTGGCATAGAATTTAAGTGTTAGACATCTTGAAAGAGTAGTTTACATAATGCAATTAGTTCACAACTTGTAGCTGCAGAGAATTTCTCTAAATACCTTTCAAAACAAATGGTAGCATTGAGTTTAAGGTCTCTATCTGAGGAACAAAAGAATGTGAATGAGCTGTTTGAAACAATAGGAATTCCCTATAATGCTTCTTTTGGCTCTCCATACATAAAAGGTTTTATAAAGACTCCTTCTAGTAAGAAGCTCTTGTTTTCTGATTCGACTACTAATAAAGATCAATCCAAGAGAATTCAAGCCAGTGCTATTGTAACACCCTCCCTAGGGTATCACATTTTCGACTCCCGACTCATAATCTGAAAAGAAGTTCGCACAAAGTTTGAGTTATAAAATATGGGTTTTAAAAATTTCTTCTTTACTGGAACGTAAACTTTATGAAATTCATAAGTAATACGGAAAAACATACTGAAACAGGCTCATATACAATACTGACACCAATTAATATTTAACAACTTAAAGAGAAATATAAAATTAATAGACTCTATTTTTTTTTTAACAGTAGTAACCCTATGACAGGTTCTACTTAATAGCACGGTATAACACTAACGTTAAAACTTAACATACTTATTCTGTCGTGTATCCATCTTGTTGCATCAGACATCTGTTCTATATCTGTTCTTTGTCAACACTGCACACCTTCGAGTCCTAAATGTCCACTCCTTATTGTTGTCACCCATCTCAGAGTATCCATCGCCCGTTATGTCTAAGATAACTCGATCCTTCTATTATTTTGTTTTAACAAGATGCACACAAAGAAAATAACATAACAAAGAGGTGAGATCACCTACGCCAATACCAACATGGCAAAGACAGAGATAACACAAACAAGAATATCATACGATATGTCATACCAAAATTTCAATAATGCACTCAACATTAATCAACTATCATCATCATACTATTAACATTATTATCATCACACAATAATCACAATAATGCCATCAACATGATTATCATCATCATCATCCAAGTATTTCAAAACAATTGTCATACCTAATATTCCTCAATTAATATATATCATGCGATATGGACACTCAAATTTATGCATATGTTATGCATGTGCACATAGACTCGCTTTTTCAAAAACAACTCCATGGAGGTTTTCACAATTTCGAGGAGAATGCTCATCAATTGTCACCTTTTAGCCAAAGACAATATTCTAGTTGTTGAAAAGAATCGTGTTCTTGTCGGGTATCGTCAATGCGTTGCAACGGATCAGACGCTAAGTGGCACAGGGTACTCGCTAACCGTCCACCGGTCGACCGCCGCGCCTACCGACGCCCAAGATCCATCATAGACCTCACTATCAATTCTCATTCCCTCTTCAACCACAAGGGCCATATACAATGCACGAATATATCCGTGCAAGTCCAACCCCAAAGGGCCAAATCTTTTCAATTTCATTTGTTCAATGTATCATATGCCTCAACGCATATTTTTTTCCAATGCATGTATAATGCACCAAATCCAATCACAAACATCTCTTTCCAATGCATATAAAATGCACCAAATTATACTGTATTTTCAATAGCAAAAATCATGTTATCACATTTTCATAGTTATAAAACACTTTCGTCGTATTTTCAAAATTGCGTAATATTTTCGTTTCATTTTCACAATTCCAAAACGTTTCTGTTACGTTTTCACAATTCCAAAATGTTTTTATTACGTTTTCAAAATATCGTAACACTTATGTTACGTTTTCAAAATTCTGAAAAGTTTCTGTTATATTTTCACAATACCGTGACACTTCTGTTATGTTTTCACAATACAAGAATATTTCTCGCATTACGCTTTTAAAATACCGCAACTCTTCTGTTGCACTTTTAAAACACGTACTAATTTTTTTACGTTTTTCTTAATCGCGTAAAAATATACGCTTCTCAAAATCACATAGTATTTTTCCACTGTTTCAAAATCGCGTAACTTAAAAATCATTCTTTTAAGTCGCATAAATCATTTTCCGTCATTCTCAAAATATTTAAAACACTTTCTAAATCACATAACAATTTTCCGCTATTTTCATAATCACGTAAAAATAATTCGTCACTTTTCCATCACGTAGTGATTTTTCAATAGTAATTCAGATTACGTAAAATATTTAAACGTAATTCAAATCGCGTAGAAATATTTTAACGTATTTAAAATCGCGTAGAAATATTTTTTCATATTACGTAACTTAAAAATCACATTTTTAAGATACGTAAATAATTTTTTCACCACAATTTCATTACAGAAAATATTTCTTGACCTTTAAAAATTCCTTTTCAACTTTTCTCAAAATAATATAACTTTATATTTCAATTTTCATGTTTTCTTACTCAGGAAAATATTTTTCTCATTTCTTTTCCCAAAAAATCCTTTTCCAAAATATAATTCACAAAATCACTTTTCCATTGAATTAAATCAATGTTTTTAACTTTAAAAAAATCACTCTTCAAAACCCAAAGTATGATTTACACGTTAGGAAAATCATATTCTCCATTTTTCTCAAAATTCCCTCAAGCATTAAAATCTTCGATTCCCTTTCCAAATTTGTTGATCAAATTACTTTGAAATTCTCTTTTGTTTCATTTTGGAAACTTGTTCATAAAATTAAGACATTACAAGCCTTCAAAAACGTGGGCATGACTATTAAAATTATGAAAACATTCTTTCTTTCTAAGTTGATAGGATTTTATACAAACAAAACCATTAAAAATCCTTTACATAATACTTTTCTTTCTAAGTCAATATGGTTTTACACAAACGAAACCGTTAAAATTTTGTTTTCAAAACCGTAAGTCTTGTGTGGTCATAAAATCCAAACCCATTTGTTCAAATTCGCTTTTTACTTTCTTTATAAATCCTTAAAATCAACATTTGTCCGCTTTATTCAAAATTCATATTTAGAAAAACACTTAAGCATCTTTTACACAAAATAAATCAATAAAAATTCCTCCAAAAATCATATTCTTGTTCTCTTGAAAAACAAATTCTTTGTTTATTTTCCATACTCTTCAAATCATCCATTTTCATCTTTCATGAAAATATTAATTTGTGAACACCTATTTTGAGGTGTCTTGTTCAAAATCCACCATGTTCTAAGTACTCAAAAATCAATTCTTTTGTTCTTGAAAATTTTCAATATGAACCCTAATCAAAGGCATCAAAACCGTAGCTCTTCCTTGGCTATTGGAGCCAAAAATTAATTTCATTTCCACCATCAAGTCATGGCATATACATATATATTTCATCATAAATAATATAAGCATACCATCAAAGCCATAAAAGCATGTATAGCATATCAAGCATATCATCAAAGCTATAAAATCATGCAAAGCATATCAAGCATAGAAAATTAATCAAAGCTCATAAACACCCACAAATTAATTACATGACTATGGATATGAATCCTCACATGGATTCCACATCCATCAAATAAAATACCATCTCTCACCACCATGCTTGGTTGGTGAGATGATCTCCCTCTTACCTCTTGAAGATCCTCCAAAGCTTCTTGATTTGTTTCTTTTTCCAAGTCCTTCACCACCAAGGGCTTCTCAAATACAAAACAAAACACAAGTTAATTAACGTATCAAGCTTGATTAAGAGGAACCATGGATCAAACATGGTTTAGATTATGAAAAATAAGAGAAGAAATGAAGTTTCCTTACACTTCATCTCAAAAACCTTAGAACTTTGCTCTTGGAAAAACTCCTTGAAGATGAATGATTTAGAGAAAATTTTCAACATGAAAGTTGCTTAGAACATCATGTAGATTCAAGATCCATGGTTGGATGAAATTAAAAGAGATTGGATGGTGGTTTTGAGTGTCTTGACCGAATGGTTTCTCTTGAAGCACAAAGATGGAATTTTTGATTTTTGATAGAAACTTGAAGCTTGAATTTGAAGATCAAGATGAATGATTTTGGAAAAACTCATAACTAGAGATGTTCTTAGAATGATGTTTAGGTTTAGAAAATCAAGTTGGATGAAATTTTTGAGTGATGGAAGGTGCTCTTGGAGTGCTTGGCCAAAACATGAAGAAGGAGAGAAATGGAGAAAGAAACTTAGAACTTACTTCTTGAAAATGTCTAATGATGACCAAGGATGACAATAATGGTCTTCAAACTTTTTCCTATGTCCTAAAGCTTCTCAATTTCATAGCTCCTCCAATGCATTCTTCTTGAGTGCAAATTGATCAATAATGATTAATTATGATGAAACATCACCAAGATATTAAAAAATGACATAAAGCTTGCTCTTTGTCTTCTAAACACTCCAAAACCATCACCTTCTCTTCATAATGCATTCAATAAAGTTGTCTTCATTATTTGCCACCATTTGAAGCATTTCTAGCCATTGATTAATTCAATGGTTAGGATTTAGGTAGATTTTTAATTTTAGAAAGACTAAATCTGCAAGCCATTGGATCTTTCTCCTTTAAATTCTAGCCTTTAGATGTGTCTCCGAAATTAATGGTCAAGATTGCTCCTTCAAACTTTAAATCCAAGGGTCCTAATTAGTCTTTGCTACTTTAGAAGACCAAATCTTCACCATTAATTAAATCTTCATCCAATGGTCATAAATGGTCTTTGTTACTTTTTTAAGACCAATTCTCCACCCTTGATTTAATCTAAATCCAATGGTTATAAATGGTCTTTGTCATTTTTTTCAAGACCAATTCTACACCTTTGATTACATCTATGGTTGATATCAAAGCCTTCCTAACTAAGCTTATTCTCACACCATTGATTAAATCAATTGTTATTATCCAAGCGCTTTATTAAGTTTGTTTCTTAACCTTTGATTAAATCAATGGTTAATATTCAAACTAAGATTCTCATCCAAGCAGATAAATCAAGTCAAGCTCTCTTTGTCGACTATGCAAAGATAATATTTATTCTCAGATCCTACAAATAATATTTTTATCATATTTTATCATCCGATAATTAAATACAAGACAAAACACAAGATAATTAAATTTTCTAAAACTGTTTCCTGGATTCAGGCTTTAGTAAGATCCTGTCTCCGTCTAAACAAGACAAATTTTTCTATACGTAGAAAAATTTTTTGCTTTATGGGGACCCACCTGGCCCACGTATGGCCACACTGGCCCACATAGGACCACCTGGCCCACATACAATCAAAAAATTCATAATCATCCACAAAAATCACAAATATTAGAAAACGCACAAATATCAAATCAGATTACGTAAAATAATTACCTAACGGTAAAAATTAAATTACGTAAAGTTTTTTTCGGTCCAAAAATTTTTATTTTCCTGACACGGAGTAAATCACTCAAAACGATCAAATACGCTAACGGAATAATCAAAATAATTTTACAGTATCCAGAAATCACTAAACAATGAAATTGCTAATCACAAAATTAATGTTTAAGAGATACGAAAATTTGGGGTGTTACAATACTCCCCCTCTTTACAGAAATTTCGTCCTCGAAATTTCATGACCATGATTTCACACTCTCAGAATAAATAATGACATTATTCCTTTATCTTTTCTTCAGCCCACATGTAGTTTCACCTCTTACGTTATTCCAAACGATTCTAAACCATCAAAGTTTTTCTTTATCTTTGTTCACTTCTCCTGATCAAACAAATATCTCAATAATTTTTTTCCTACGGTTTTTCATTACCGTCTTAACTTTTTCCATAGACAGACTTCTTCAACTTTTGAAGAATCCACCACGCTTCCACTGCGCCACTTTGATACTCTGATCTGGATATACATAGGAATATTCTCTCTGCAAAATATTCCTTCAATTGTAGTAGATGAAAGAAAACATCATGGAAAAGAACAAAACGAATCGAATATGTTATCGAACATATTCCGCAAAAAAATTGGATGTAACTCGATCTTCAAGAATGAATTCTCTGATATCAAAATAGCGGTTACCAACCTTCATTCATGCCTAGAATAGTTTTTCCCAGATAACTTCCAACTAATGTAATGTATTACTTAAAATTTTCTTATCCTCATGTCACTTTATTCTCCAGCTTTAGCTCTTACCAGGAAACGTCTCACTAACCGAGTTCTCCTTTCAACCGCATTATATACCAGATACTATGACATAAATTTTAAATAGGAATATCCTTTCTTGCAAAATATTCTTTCTTGCAAATGCAATATATGAAAGAACATTATAGAGGTTTAGGAAGAAAAGGTAGCGAAATGATTTAATATGTTACCAAACATATTCGTCAAGAATTTGATTTTGCCTGATTTTCAGGAATGAATTTTTTCTGAAATACTAACACTGTATTGAGACAATCTCATAGGATATGGTTGGAAAATAACCAATCCATTTTCAAAGATCATGTTTGTTTATGAAACAGATCAAACTAACATAAAAATTTGATCTATAACAATGATTTGAATAACTTGAGTAGCTCGATAGGCTAAGAATAGAAACAAAAGTAAACAAATCAGAGGATTACGAATAACTCTAACATATAAATGATCTACTCAATCATATGCCATAAGGAATAGGTTATTCACAGAAATATTCAGTGTGGTTTATAGGATTAGCTCTAATGACACAATCTCCATTGTTTAAATCTTCCGCTCCTAACACTTCATACTACCTGAGATTTTACTAACAGAAAACTCTATTTTCATTGGAACTCTATTTTCAAAGATTGTGTTCCAAACTTCCCGCACTTAAAACAAATTATTTCCTTGGACGTACAATCTTTCGTTAAGTGCCCCTTTCCACACTTCTTACATTTCGGTGCAGATGTCACAGTCAAACTAAACCTGTCATTACTAGTACTTTCTCCACAAGATTGTTGTTGTTGTTGACTTCCTGGAGATTGCAAGTACATTTTCTGTTGGAATCGCTTGACCTTACGATTTTCCCTTTTTCGTAACCAATATAGTCCAACGTTACAGGGTCTCTCATCCTGAGACTGATTCAACTCTAACAAAATCTTAGCTTAAGAAATCAATTTTTTTGCTGCGGAACAATCTTCTGAGTTTGCTGTATAATTGCTTCAGCCACTGTTTGTATTACTTCCAAAGTTGCAGACATATCACCACCATTATTTCTCGCTTCCACACGCGTACGTCTATCACGAGTCATTTCTTTTCTTCAAAGATGGACGAATCAAAATAAAATGGAAACCAGATGTAACCATTTCAAATAAACGTTTATTTTCTTGACATGCATTTCTTCATTAAGTACCTTCTTTCACATCAGTTACTGCATTTGGTTTCCTCAATGGTTGTAAATACATCTTCCGTTGAAATCAATCACTTTCCAAATATCCTTAAAAATATCGTGTTCCAAAATTACGTAGTCTTATATTCTAAGAACGATTCTCTTCCATTAGATCCTCGAACCTCAACTTTTATTTCTTTCCCACCGAACAATGGGTCCTTTGTTCCCGCAGCTTATCCTTCCACATTGCTCCCGTTGCTCTCGTAATCGCAATCGCATTACTAGTAACATGTTCCACTTCCACACAAGTACAACTATCCCGAGCCATTTCTTTTTTTTTTCTCGAGGCGTGCGGATCGAAATACAATGGATCTGATATCCATTATAAACAACATTGTTTCCTTTCGGAAAACAATAACACAGAGAACACAACACAAGCAAAACAGACCTAACCACAAACCCCAAAAGACTCAAACCGTGCTCTGATACCAACTAATGTAACACCCTCCCTAGGGTATCACATTTTCGACTCCCGACTCATAATCTGAAAAGAAGTTCGCACAAAGTTTGAGTTATAAAATATGGGTTTTAAAAATTTCTTCTTTACTAGAACGTAAACTTTATGAAATTCATAAGTAATACGGAAAAACATACTGAAACAGACTCATATACAATACTGACACCAAATAATATTTAACAACTTAAAGAGAAATATAAAATTAATAGACTCTCTTTTTTTTTTAACAATAGTAACCCTATGACAAGTTCTACTTAATAGACGTATAACACTAACGTTAAAACTTAACATACTTATTCCGTCGTGTATCCATCTTGTTGCATCAGACATCTGTTCTATATCTGTTCTTTGTCAACACTGCACACCTTCGAGTCCTGAATGTCCACTCCTTATTGTTGTCACCCATCTCAGAGTATCCATCGCCCGTTATGTCTAAGATAACTCGATCCTTCTATTATTTTGTTTTAACAGTACAGACACAGCAAAATAACATAACAAAGAGGTGAGATCACCTACGCCAATACCAACATGGCAAAGACGAGATAACACAAACAAGAATATCATACGTAGATATGTCATACCAAAATTTCAATAATGCACTCAACATTAATCAACTATCATCATCATACTATTAACATTATTATCATCACACAATAATCACAATAATGCCATCAACATGATTATCATCATCATCATCCAAGTATTTCAAAACAATTGTCATAGCCAATATTCCTCAATTAATATATATCATGCGCAGATATGGACACTCAAATTTATGCATATGTTATGCATGTGCACATAGACTCGCTTTTTCAAAAACAACTCCATGGAGGTTTTCACAATTTCGAGGAGAATGCTCATTAATTGTCACTTTAAATTTCAAAGACAATATTCTAGTTGTTGAAAAGAATCGTGTTCTTGTCGGGTATCGTCAATGCGTTGCAAACGATCACTGCATCGCTAAGTGGCACAGGTACTCGCTAATCCGTCCCACTGGTCGGTCGACCGCCGCTACTGACGCTTCCCAAGATCCATCATAGACCTCACTATCAATTCTCATTCCCTCTTCAACCACAAGGGCCATATACAATGCACGAATATATCCGTGCAAGTCCAACCCCAAAGGGCCAAATCTTTTCAATTTCATTTGTTCAATGTATCATATGCCTCAACGCATATTTTTTTCCAATGCATGTATAATGCACCAAATCCAATCACAAACATCTCTTTCCAATGCATATAAAATGCACCAAATTATAATCAGTATTTTCAATAAAGAAAAATCATGTTATCACATTTTCATAGTTATAAAACACTTTCGTCGTATTTTCAAAATCAAGCGTAATATTTTCGCTTCATTTTCACAATTCCAAAACGCTTCATTACGCTTTCACAATTCCAAAATGTTTTATTACGCTTTCAAAATATCGTAACACTTATGTTACGCTTTCAAAATTCTCAAAAGTTTCGTTATATTTTCATAATACCGCGACACTTCACAGTATGCTTTCACAATACAAGAATATTTCAATTACGCTTTTAAAATACCGCAACTCTTCTCGTTGACTTTTAAAACACGTACTAATTTTTTTACGTTTTTCTTAATCGCGTAAAAATATACGCTTCTCAAAATCACATAGTATTTTTCCACTGTTTCAAAATCGCGTAACTTAAAAATCATTCTTTTAAGTCGCATAAATCATTTTCCGTCATTCTCAAAATATTTAAAACACTTTCTAAATCACATAACAATTTTCCGCTATTTTCATAATCACGTAAAAATAATTCGTCACTTTTCCATCACGTAGTGATTTTTCAATAGTAATTCAGATTACGTAAAATATTTAAACGTAATTCAAATCGCGTAGAAATATTTTAACGTATTTAAAATCGCTGTAGAAATATTTTTTCATATTACGTAACTTAAAAATCACATTTTTAAGATACGTAAATAATTTTTTCACCACAATTTCATTACAGAAAATATTTCTTGACCTTTAAAAATTCCTTTTCAACTTTTCTCAAAATAATATAACTTTATATTTCAATTTTCATGTTTTCTTACTCAGGAAAATATTTTTCTCATTTCTTTTCCCAAAAATCCTTTTCCAAAATATAATTCACAAAATCACTTTTCCATTGAATTAAATCAATGTTTTTAACTTTAAAAAATCACTCTTCAAAACCCAAAGTATGATTTACACGTTAGGAAAATCATATTCTCCATTTTTCTCAAAATTCCCTCAAGCATTAAAATGCTTCGATTCCCTTTCCAAATTTGTTGTATCAAATTACTTTGAAATTCTCTTTGTTTCATTTTGGAAACTTGTTCATAAAATTAAGACATTACAAAAAACCTTCAAAAACGTGGGCATGACTATTAAAATTATGAAAACATTCTTTCTTTCTAAGTTGATAGGATTTTATACAAACAAAACCATTAAAAATCCTTTACATAATACTTTTCTTTCTAAGTCAATATGGTTTTACACAAACGAAACCGTTAAAATTTTGTTTTCAAAACCGTAAGTCTTGTGGTCATAAAATCCAAACCCATTTGTTCAAATTCGTTTTTACTTTCTTTATAAATCCTTAAAATCAACATTTGTCCGTTTTATTCAAAATTCATATTTAGAAAAACACTTAGCATCTTTTTACACAAAATAAATCAATAAAAATTCCTCCAAAAATCATATTCTTGTTCTCTTGAAAAACAAATTCTTTGTTTATTTTCCATACTCTTCAAATCATCCATTTTCATCTTTCATGAAAATATTAATTTGTGAACACCTATTTTGAGGTGTCTTGTTCAAAATCCACCATGTTCTAAGTACTCAAAAATCAATTCTTTTGTTCTTGAAAATTTTCAATATGAACCCTAATCAAAGGCATCAAAACCGTAGCTCTTCCTTGGCTATTGGAGCCAAAAATTAATTTCATTTCCACCATCAAGTCATGGCATATACATATATATTTCATCATAAATAATATAAGCATACCATCAAAGCCATAAAAGCATGTATAAGATATCAAGATATCATCAAAGCTATAAAATCATGCAAAGCATATCAAGCATAGAAAATTAATCAAAGCTCATAAACACCCACAAATTAATTACATGACTATGGATATGAATCCTCACATGGATTCCACATCCATCAAATAAAATACCATCTCTCACCACCATGCTTGGTTGGTGAGATGGATCTCCTCTTACCTCTTGAAGATCCTCCAAAGCTTCTTGATTTGTTTCTTTTTCCAAGTCCTTCACCACCAAGGGCTTCTCAAATACAAAACAAAACACAAGTTAATTAACGTATCGTTAGCTTGATTAAGAGGAACCATGGATCAAACATGGTTTAGATTATGAAAAATAAGAGAAGAAATGAAGTTTCCTTACACTTCATCTCAAAACCTTAGAACTTTGCTCTTGGAAAAACTCCTTGAAGATGAATGATTTAGAGAAAATTTTCAACATGAAAGTTGCTTAGAACATCATGTAGATTCAAGATCCATGGTTGGATGAAATTAAAAGAGATTGGATGGTGGTTTTGAGTGTCTTGACCGAATGGTTTCTCTTGAAGCACAAAGATGGAATTTTTGATTTTTGATAGAAACTTGAAGCTTGAATTTGAAGATCAAGATGAATGATTTTGGAAAAACTCATAACTAGAGATGTTCTTAGAATGATGTTTAGGTTTAGAAAATCAAGTTGGATGAAATTTTTGAGTGATGGAAGGTGCTCTTGGAGTGCTTTGCTTGGCCAAAACATGAAGAAGGAGAGAAATGGAGAAAGAAACTTTTGAACTTAGCTTCTTGAAAATGTCTAATGATGACCAAGGATGACAATAATGGTCTTCAAACTTTTTCCTATGTCCTAAAGCTTCTCAATTTCGTAGCTCCTCCAATGCATTCTTCTTGAGTGCAAATTGATCAATAATGATTAATTATGATGAAACATTGACCAAGACATGCAAAAATGACATAAAGTTTGTTTCTTTGCTTCTAAACACTCCAAAACCATCACCTTCTCTTCATAATGCATTCAATAAAGTTGTCTTCATTATTTGCCACCATTTGAAGCATTTCTAGCCATTGATTAATTCAATGGTTAGGATTTAGGTAGATTTTTAATTTTAAGACTAAATCTAAAGCCATCGGATCTTTCTCCTTTAAATTCTAAATTTTGATGTGTCTCCAAAATTAATGGTCAAGATTGCTCCTTCAAACTTTAAATCCAAGGGTCCTAATTAGTCTTTGCTACTTTTTAGAAGACCAAATCTTCACCATTAATTAAATCTTCATCCAATGGTCATAAATTAACTTTGTTACATTTTTACAAGACCAATTCTCCACCCTTGATTTAATCTAAATCCAATTGTTATAAATTATCTTTGTCATTTTTCAAGACCAATTCTACACCTTTGATTACATCTATGGTTGATATCAAAGCCTTCCTAACTAAGCTTATTCTCACACCATTGATTAAATCAATTGTTATTATCCAAGCGCTTTATTAAGTTTATTTCTTAACCTTTGATTAAATCAATTGCTAATATTCAAACTAAGTATTCTCATCCAAGGGTATAAATCAAGTCAAGCTCTCTTTGTCGACTATGCAAGATAATATTTATTCTCAGATCCTACAAATAATATTTTTATCGTATTTTTATCATCCGATAATTAAATACAAGACAAAACACAAGATAATTAAATTTTCTAAAATCTGTTTCCTGATTCAGGTTTAGTAAGATCCCCCTGTCTCCGTTTAAACAAGCATACAAATTTTTCTATACGTAGAAAAATTTTTTTCTTTCATGGGGACCCACCTGGGCCCATGTATGGCCACCTGGCCCACATAGGACCACCTGGGCCCACATACAATCAAAAAATTCATAATCATCCACAAAAATCACAAATATTAGAAAACGCACAAATATCAAATCGACACGTAAAATAATTACCTAACGGTAAAAATTAAATTACGTAAAGTTTTTTTCATTCCAAAAATTTTTATTTTCCGACACGGAGTAAATCACTCAAAACGATCAAATACGCTAACGGAATAATCAAAATAATTTTACAAGATCCGAAATCACTAAACAAGAAAATTACTTAACTCTGTCAAAATTAATGTTTAAGAGATACGAAAATTTGGGTGTTACAATACTCCCTCTTTACGTAAATTTCGTCCTCGAAATTTCATGACCATGATTTCACACTCTCGTAATAAATAATGACATTATTCCTTTATCTTTTCTTCAGTTCCCATGTAGTTTCACCTCTTACGTTATTCCAAACGATTCTAAACCATTGAAAGTTCTTTATCTTTTGTTCACTTCTCCTGATCAAACAAATATCTCAATAATTTTTTTCCTACGGTTTTTCATTACCGTCTTAACTTTTTCCATAGACAGACTTCTTCAACTTTTGAAGAATCCACCACGCTTCCACTGCGCCACTTTGATACTCTGATCTGGATATACATAGGAATATTCTCTCTTGCAAAATATTCCTTCAATTGTAGTAGATGAAAGAAAACATCATGGAAAAGAACAAAACGAATCGAATATGTTATCGAACATATTCCGCAAAAAAATTGGATGTAACTCGATCTTCAAGAATGAATTCTCTGATATCAAAATAGCGGTTACCAACCTTCATTCATGCCTAGAATAGTTTTTCCCAGATAACTTCCAACTAATGTAATGTATTACTTAAAATTTTCTTATCCTCATGTCACTTTATTCTCCAGCTTTAGCTCTTACCAGGAAACGTCTCACTAACCGAGTTCTCCTTTCAACCGCATTATATACCAGATACTATGACATAGATTTTAAATAGGAATATCCTTTCTTGCAAAATATTCTTTCTTGCAAATGCAATATATGAAAGAACATTATAGAGGTTTAGGAAGAAAAGGTAGCGAAATAAACGATTTAATATGTTACCAAACATATTCACAAGAATTTGATTTTGCCTCGATTTTCAGAATGAATTTTTTCTCGAAATACTAACACTATATTGAGACAATCTCATAGGATATGGTTGGAAAATAACCAATCCATTTTCAAAGATCATGTTTGTTTATGAAACAGATCAAACTAACATAAAAATTTGATCTATAACAATGATTTGAATAACTTGAGTAGCTCGATAGGCTAAGAATAGAAACAAAAGTAAACAAATCAGAGGATTATACGAATAACTCTAACATATAAATGATCTACTCAATCATATGCCATAAGGAATAGGTTATTCACAGAAATATTCAGTGTGGTTTATAGGATTAGCTCTAATGACACAATCTCCATTGTTTAAATCTTCCGCTCCTAACACTTCATACTACCTGAGATTTTACTAACATAAAACTCTATTTTCATTGAACTCTATTTTCAAAGATTGTGTTCCAAACTTCCCGCACTTAAAACAAATTATTTCCTTGACGTACAATCTTTCGTTAAGTGCCCCTTTCCACACTTCTTACATTTCGGTGCGTATGTCACAACAAACTAAACCTGTCATTACTAGTACTTTCTCCACAAGATTGTTGTTGTTGTTGACTTCCTGGAGATTGCAAGTACATTTTCTCGTTGGAATCGCTTGACCTTACGATTTTCCCTTTTTCGTAACCAATATAGTCTAACGTTACAGGGTCTCTCATCCTGAGACTGATTCAACTCTAACAAAATCTTAGCTTAAGAAATCAATTTTTTTGCTGCGGAACAATCTTCTGAGTTTGCTGTATAATTGCTTCAGCCACTGTTTGTATTACTTCCAAAGTTGCAGACATATCACCACCATTATTTCTCGCTTCCACACGCGTACGTCTATCACGAGTCATTTCTTTTCTTCAAAGATGGACGAATCAAAATAAAATGGAAACCAGATGTAACCATTTCAAATAAACGTTTATTTTCTTGACATGCATTTCTTCATTAAGTACCTTCTTTCACATCAGTTACTGCATTTGGTTTCCTCAATGGTTGTAAATACATCTTCCGTTGAAATCAATCACTTTCCAAATATCCTTAAAAATATCAGGTTCCAAAATTACGTAGTCTTATATTCTAAGAACGATTCTCTTCCATTAGATCCTGAACCTCAACTTTTATTTCTTTCCCACTGAACAGCGGTCCTTTGTTCCTGCAGTTATCCTTCCACATTGCTCCCGTTGCTCTCGTAACTGCAACTGCATTACTAGTAACATGTCCCACTTCCACACAAGTATAACTATCCCGAGCCATTTCTTTTTTTTTTCTCGAGGCGTGCGGATCGAAATACAATGGATCCGATATCCATTATAAACAAAGATTGTTTCCTTTCTAAAAACAATAACACAGAGAACACAACACAAGCAAAACAGACCTAACCACAAACCCCAAAAGACTCAAACCGTGCTCGATACCAACTAATGTAACACCCTCCCTAGGGTATCACATTTTCGACTCCCGACTCATAATCTGAAAAGAAGTTCGCACAAAGTTTGAGTTATAAAATATGGGTTTTAAAAATTTCTTCTTTACTAGAACGTAAACTTTATGAAATTCATAAGTAATACGGAAAAACATACTGAAACAGACTCATATACAATACTGACACCAAATAATATTTAACAACTTAAAGAGAAATATAAAATTAATAGACTCTCTTTTTTTTTTAACAATAGTAACCCTATGACAAGTTCTACTTAATAGCACGGTATAACACTAACGTTAAAACTTAACATACTTATTCTGTCGTGTATCCATCTTGTTGCATCAGACATCTGTTCTATATCTGTTCTTTGTCAACACTGCACACCTTCGAGTCCTGAATGTCCACTCCTTATTGTTGTCACCCATCTCAGAGTATCCATCGCCCGTTATGTCTAAGATAACTCGATCCTTCTATTATTTTGTTTTAACAGTACAGACACAGCAAAATAACATAACAAAGAGGTGAGATCACCTACGCCAATACCAACATGGCAGCACAGAGATAACACAAACAGCAATATCATACAGATATGTCATACCAAAATTTCAATAATGCACTCAACATTAATCAACTATCATCATCATACTATTAACATTATTATCATCACACAATAATCACAATAATGCCATCAACATGATTATCATCATCATCATCCAAGTATTTCAAAACAATTGTCATACCAATATTCCTCAATTAATATATATCATGCGATATGGACACTCAAATTTATGCATATGTTATGCATGTGCACATAGACTCGCTTTTTCAAAAACAACTCCATGGAGGTTTTCACAATTTCGAGGAGAATGCTCATTAATTGTCACCTTAGCCCAAAGACAATATTCTAGTTGTTGAAAAGAATCGTGTTCTTGCCGGGTATCGTCAATGCGTTGCAGTAACGGATCGCATCGCCAAGTGGCACAGTGGTACTCGCTAACCGTCCACTGGTCGACCGCCACGCGCCTTGACGCCCCAAGATCCATCATAGACTCACTATCAATTCTCATTCCCTCTTCAACCACAAGGGCCATTATATACAATGCACGAATATATCCGCAAGTCCAACCCCAAAGGGCCAAATCTTTTCAATTTCATTTGTTCAATGTATCATATGCCTCAACGCATATTTTTTTCAATGCATGTATAATGCACCAAATCCAATCACAAACATCTCTTTCCAATGCATATAAAATGCACCAAATTATACTGTATTTTCAATAACAAAAATCATGTTATCACATTTTCATAGTTATAAAACACTTTCGTCGTATTTTCAAAATTGCGTAATATTTCCATTTCATTTTCACAATTCCAAAACGTTTATGTTGCTTTCACAATTCCAAAATGTTTTTATTACGTTTTCAAAATATCGTAACACTTATGTTACGTTTCAAAATTCTCAAAAGTTTCATTATATTTTCACAATACCGCGACACTTCATTATGCTTTCACAATACAAGAATATTTCTTACGCTTTTTAAAATACCGCAACTCTTCTGTTGCACTTTTAAAACACGTACTAATTTTTTTACGTTTTTCTTAATCGCGTAAAAATATACGCTTCTCAAAATCGCATAGTATTTTTCCACTGTTTCAAAATCGCGTAACTTAAAAATCATTCTTTTAAGTCGCATAAATCATTTTCCGTCATTCTCAAAATATTTAAAACACTTTCTAAATCACATAACAATTTTCCGCTATTTTCATAATCACGTAAAAATAATTCGTCATTTTTCCATCACGTAGTGATTTTTCAATAGTAATTCAGATTACGTAAAATATTTAAACGTAATTCAAATCGCGTAGAAATATTTTAACGTATTTAAAATCGCATAGAAATATTTTTTCATATTACGTAACTTAAAAATCACATTTTTAAGATACGTAAATAATTTTTTCACCACAATTTCATTACGTAAAATATTTCTTGACCTTTAAAAATTCCTTTTCAACTTTTCTCAAAATAATATAACTTTATATTTCAATTTTCATGTTTTTTCTTACTCAGAAAATATTTTTCTCATTTCTTTTCCCAAAAATCCTTTTCCAAAATATAATTCACAAAATTACTTTTCCATTGAATTAAATCAATGTTTTTAACTTTAAAAAATCACTCTTCAAAACCCAAAGTATGATTTACACGTTAGGAAAATCATATTCTCCATTTTTCTCAAAATTCCCTCAAGCATTAAAACGCTTTCGATTCCTTTCCAAATTTGTTGTATCAAATTACTTTGAAATTCTCTTTTGTTTCATTTTGGAAACTTGTTCATAAAATTAAGACATTACAAGCCTTCAAAAACGTGGGCATGACTATTAAAATTATGAAAACATTCTTTCTTTCTAAGTTGATAGGATTTTATACAAACAAAACCATTAAAAATCCTTTACATAATACTTTTCTTTCTAAGTCAATATGGTTTTACACAAACGAAACCGTTAAAATTTTGTTTTCAAAACCGTAAGTCTTGTGGTCATAAAATCCAAACCCATTTGTTCAAATTCGTTTTTACTTTCTTTACAAATCCTTAAAATCAACATTTGTCCGTTTTATTCAAAATTCATATTTAGAAAAACACTTAGCATCTTTTTACACAAAATAAATCAATAAAAATTCCTCCAAAAATCATATTCTTGTTCTCTTGAAAAACAAATTCTTTGTTTATTTTCCATACTCTTCAAATCATCCATTTTCATCTTTCATGAAAATATTAATTTGTGAACACCTATTTTGAGGTGTCTTGTTCAAAATCCACCATGTTCTAAGTACTCAAAAATCAATTCTTTTGTTCTTGAAAATTTTCAACATGAACCCTAATCAAGGGCATCAAAACCGTAGCTCTTCCTTGGCTATCGGAGCCAAAAATCAATTTCCTTTCCACCATCAAGTCATGGCATATACATATATATTTCATCATAAATAATATAAGCATACCATCAAAGCCATAAAAGCATGTATAGCATATCAAGCATATCATCAAAGCTATAAAATCATGCAAAGCATATCAAGCATAGAAAATTAATCAAAGCTCATAAACACCCACAAATTAATTACATGACTATGGATATGAATCCTCACATGAATTCCACATCCATCAAATAAAATACCATCTCTCACCACCATGCTTGGTTGGTGAGATGGATCTCCCTCTTACCTCTTGAAGATCCTCCAAAGCTTCTTGATTTGTTTCTTCTTCCAAGTCCTTCACCACCAAGGGCTTCTCAAATACAAAACAAAACACAAGTTAATTAACGTATCAAGCTTGATTAAGAGGAACCATGGATCAAACATGGTTTAGATTATGAAAAATAAGAGAAGAAATGAAGTTTCCTTACACTTCACCTCAAAAACCTTAGAACTTTGCTCTTGGAAAAACTCCTTGAAGATGAATGATTTAGAGAAAATTTCCAACATGAAAGTTGCTTAGAACATCATGTAGATTCAAGATCTATGGTTGGATGAAATTAAAAGAGATTGGATGGTGGTTTTGAGTGTCTTGACCGAATGGTTTCTCTTGAAGCACAAAGATGGAATTTTTGATTTTTGATAGAAACTTGAAGCTTGAATTTGAAGATCAAGATGAATGATTTTGGAAAAACTCATAACTAGAGATGTTCTTAGAATGATGTTTAGGTTTAGAAAATCAAGTTGGATGAAATTTTTGAGTGATGGAAGGTGCTCTTGGAGTGCTTGGCCAAAACATGAAGAAGGAGAGAAATGGAGAAAAACTTAAGAACTTACCTTCTTGAAAATGTCTAATGATGACCAAGGATGACAATAATGGTCTTCAAACTTTTTCCTATGTCCTAAAGCTTCTCAATTTCGTAGCTCCCTCCAATGCATTCTTCTTGAGTGCAAATTGATCAATAATGATCAATTATGATGAAACATTACCAAGACATGCAAAAATGACATAAAGCTTGTCTCTTTGTCTTCTAAACACTCCAAAACCATCACCTTCTCTTCATAATGCATTCAATAAAGTTGTCTTCATTATTTGCCACCATTTGAAGCATTTCTAGCCATTGATTAATTCAATGGTTAGGATTTAGGTAGATTTTTAATTTTAGAAGACTAAATCTAGGCCATTGGATCTTTCTCCTTTAAATTCTAAATTTTTAGATGTGTCTCCTAAATTAATGGTCAAGATTGCTCCTTCAAACTTTAAATCCAAGGGTCCTAATTAGTCTTTGCTACTTTAGAAGACCAAATCTTCACCATTAATTAAATCTTCATCCAATGGTCATAAATGGTCTTTGTTACTTTACAAGACCAATTCTCCACCCTTGATTTAATCTAAATCCAATGGTTATAAATGGTCTTTGTCATTTTTCAAGACCAATTCTACACCTTTGATTACATCTATGGTTGATATCAAAGCCTTCCTAACTAAGCTTATTCTCACACCATTGATTAAATCAATGGTTATTATCCAAGCGCTTTATTAAGTTTGTTTTTAACCTTTGATTAAATCAATGGTTAATATTCAAACTAAGTATTCTCATCCAAGGGTATAAATCAAGTCAAGCTCTCTTTGTCGACTATGCAAAGTATAATATTTATTCTCAGATCCTACAAATAATATTTTTATCGTATTTTTATCATCCGATAATTAAATACAAGACAAAACACAAGATAATTAAATTTTCTAAAATCTGTTTCCTGGATTCAGGTTTAGTAAGATCCCCTGTCTCCGTCTAAACAGCACAAATTTTTCTATACGTAGAAAAATTTTTGCTTTGTGGACCCACCTGGCCCACGTATGGCCACCTGGGCCCACATAGGACCACCTGGGCCCACATACAGTCAAAAAAATTCATAATCATCCACAAAAATCACAAATATTAGAAAACGCACAAATATCAAATCAGATTACGTAAAATAATTACCTAACGGTAAAAATTAAATTACGTAAAGTTTTTCTCGGTCCGAAATTTTTTATTTTCCTGACACGGAGTAAATCACTCAAAACGATCAAATACGCTAACGGAATAATCAAAATAATTTTACAGTATCCAGAAATCACTAAACAGTGAAATTCTGTTAACTGTCAAAATTAATGTTTAAGAGATACGGAAATTTGGGGTGTTACAGCTATGAAGAGTTGTGAACCAGAAATGGCTAGGAGGAGGAGAGACTCACTTGACCAAGTATTAGTTGCTTACAACTTAATCTAGTTTTGCGTGTTATACAAATATGCCACAGAATTAAGGAGATAGATTAGTTTGTGCAACTCAGTTGCTTGAGCAAAGATTGTGCTTTCTACTTTGTTTCTGATATTGTTTATTTTATGTGCATACATTTTTAATTGAAATAGGCCATCTATCTACAGATTTATAAGCGGGGTGAAATTAGTTCTTCATGGGTCAACCAGCATCTATGTACCCAAAAAAAAAGACCAGTATCTATTTAGCATTGGTACTGCTACCTGTTACAATATGGGTATATGGTGATATGGAAATCTCAGTTATCTCATATATAGGTATATTATATAAATTATTTAAATATGTCTATATACATTTTCAAAATTAATAATAGAATTAGAAACTAATGCATTTTGATGTTTCTTAGACTATCTAAAGTCGTTTCCCCTTATATGTTTCTTATATGTGGCAGTCTAGCTTGGAAAATCATGCTCATTTGTTCTTTCATTTCCCGCACTTCTTATTGATTACTTTCAGAGGCTTTGGTAGGAATAAGGAGAGGGTAAAAGTGCAATGTTTGTAATTCTATGGTTTTATGGTTAGAGCAGAATGGTTGTTTTTTTTAAGGAACAATCCATTTCTTTCAAAACATCTCAAACATAGCACAACTGATGAAAGTCAGGTGTCCTAACTATATTGACTAGAGGCATGTGTTTCATCTGTATTACCAATATACAAAAATAAAATAAAGATTCTTCCTTAGCAGAGGCATGTTTGTGCTCAATTATCCAAGTTTATTTTTTGAAGTGATCTTTATTCTTTAGTCTCACCTATGTATGGTTTTGATAGATATATTGCATTGATTAATGGTTCTGACTTGTAAATGTTAACAACTTTGATGCAGAGTTGGACCTATTTTGATCCTCCTAAAACCATCATCAAACGGATACTGCTACAAGAACTCCAGAAACTGAATTGTAATGGATCATTCTTTTCAATGAATAAAGAAAAAGTCAAAACTTCCATGCTGGAGGAATCTGCTCCTCATCAAATTGGTGCCCATCCTCCGTGAGATTGTTGGCTCTCAAGCAGGAAGTGGTGTGCCGCAGACATCATCATAAAACGATGCAGTTGAGGATGATCATGAGGCTAACTTAGATTGATTAGTTGTGTTTATTGATGATAGGGCTAATTTGTTTAGAACTATTTGCATTAACTTAAACTTATTGATTAGTTATCCTTTCTTTGTATAACATGTTTTGAACTTACTAATGCAATTATGATATTTTGTTGCTTTGTACAACTTATTTGTTGGGTTTTTCTGTTTGGATTGAAATATTTATATAGGTATAATTTTAAAATATATCAATTATTATTATAAAATTAATTTCGGTTAACTAGGGAATAGTTACGGAATTGCTACTGATAATTGTTACGGATTAGCTACGGAATTGCTACGGATAATTACTACGGATTAATTATGGAATTGCTATGAATTTAGCACTATAATAGCTAGGAAGTAGTTACGAAATTATTATGGATAATTGCTATGAATTAGCTATGGAATTGTTACAGATGTAGTAATATAATAGTTAGGAAATAGAAACGAAATTGCTACAGATTGTTAAAATTAGCTATGGAATTAATTACGGAATTGTTACGAAATTTTTCATAGCTAATTACCTATGGAAATGAAGGAAGTTCTAAATAAAAATTAGCTATAGATTAGCTTCAGATTAGCTACGGGAATTTAAATATTAGCTTCGGATTAGCTACAGGAATTTAAAAATTAGCTACGGATTAGTTACAGAATTTTTTGGTAGCTAATTAGCTACCAGATTTTGACTACAGACCAATCCGTAGCTATTTCGTAGCTATTCTGTAGCTAATAAATTTAGTTACAGATTTTTTCGTAGCTAATTTATAAAATTCTTGTTGTGTTTTAACATCATTACAGTGGACATTGAATCCTTCTTTAATGTGATTAAATGCTTCCTTGACAGTCAAATGAGGTTTAGTCATCATCTCTGAAACCATTTTCTTTGCAACCCAGTACTTATTTGCTTTGGTATTCCTAAATTGTCTGCAACATGTGTGCTTGTCACAAAAAGTTTTAATATAAAAACTTCTTGTTTGATTACTCTAAGAACAAAAAACTCTCATGGACATCCTTCCCTCACACATCTTGCTCTAGCCCTAATTTTATTATTCTTCATAAACTTGAATTCCCTCCCTAGTTCTACATTGTACTCTATCACAACTTCCTTCAATACATCTAGACATCGAAATTCCATGCTCAACACTAGAGACATTTCTCCAAAAACCTACAGAGACATTAAATTTGTTGAAATAGAGAAAGGAAGAGAGACATATGATGAAACCGCATGTTTCAACTACACAACGGAGACTGAATATATACTCAATAAGTAATAACTAATTACACAATTTACATGATGTGGGACTAACAGTTGTACTATTAATTACACCTAATTACATATGTTTCCAACAGTTTCCAACACTCTCCCTCAAGCTGGAGCATATAAGTCATATGTACCAAGCTTGTTACAAATATAGTTTATTCGAGGTCCTCTCAAAGACTTAGTGAAAACATCTGTCAGTTGATCATTTGAATTGACGAAGCTAGTGGTGATGTCTCCAGACAAGATCTTTTCTCTTATAAAGTGACAGTCTATCTCAATGTGTTTGGTCTTCTCATAAAATACTGGATTGGAAGTGATATGCAAAGCAGCTTGATTATCACAAATAAGAGTCATTTGCATAACGTTTCCAAACTGAAGCTCTTTAAGAAGCTGTTTTAACCAAATGAGCTCACAAGTAGCTGAGGTCATTGCTCGATATTCTGCTTCGGCACTTGATCTTGCAACCACATTTTGTTTCTTACTTTTCCAGGAAATCAAATTATCCCCAATAGATACACAATAACTAGAAGTAGATCTCCTATCAATAGGAGAACCTGCCCAATCAGCATCTGAGTATCCTACAATCTGAGTGTGTCCTTTGTCTTCATAGACAAGGCCTTTTCCTGGAGCTCCCTTAATATATCTGAGAATACGAATCACTGCATCCCAATGCCCTTCACAAGGTGAGTTTAGAAATTGGCTCACTATACTCACTGCAAAGGAGATATCTGGACGGCAACAAGAAGATAGTTAAGTTTTCCAACCAATCGTCTATATCTTCCTTGATCCGAAAGTGGCTTCCCGATCCCAGTAAAAGTCTAACATTAGGATCCATAGGGGTGTCAACCGCTTTGCATTCAATAGTCCTGTTTCCTCAAGAATGCCAATAGCATACTTCCTTTGTGAGATTACTATGCCATCCTTGGATTGTGCCACTTCAATTCCCAAGAAATAACGAAGTTTGCCAAGATCTTTGGTTTGAAAGTGATGACAGAGATACTGTTTTATCTGAGTTATGCCTTGGTGATCACTGTCGGTGATAACAATGTCGTCTACATATACAATCAAATAGATACAACCTTGGACTGTATGGCGATAGAAGACAGAGTGGTCAGCCTCACTACGAGTCATACCAAACTGCTGCACAACGGTACTGAATCGACCAAACCAAGCCCGGGGAGATTGTTTGAGACCATACAATGACTTGTGTAGACGACACACAAGGCCAGAAGACTCCCCCTGAGCAACAAACCCTGGTGGTTGCTCCATGTAGACTTCTTCTTCCAGATCACCATGAAGAAAAGCATTCTTGATATCCAGCTGATGAAGGGACCAATGGCGAATAGCGGTCATAGACAGAAAAAGGCGAACAGAAGCCATCTTTGCCACTGGGGAAAAAGTGTCGCTATAATCCAAACCAAATATTTGGGTATACCCATTTGCTACCAAACGAGCCTTTAGGCGATCAAGAGTGCCATCAGGGCCAACCTTGACCGTATAAATCCACCAGCAACCAACAACAGACTTCCCAGGAGGAAGAGTAACAAGTTCCCAAGTACCACTGCTCAAGTGCACACATTTCATCAATCATTGCTTGTCGCCACCCAGGATGAGATAAAGCTTCACCTAGAGATTTAGGAATAGACACAGAAGACAAGGTGGAAAGACAAGCATAATGCAATAAAGAAAGACGATGGTAACTGAAATTAACATAGTGAGGAGAAGGGTTACGGGTGGATCTAATACCTTTTCGAAGAGCAATGGGAAGGTCTGACGCAGGAGGCAGTGCCGGAGCTGGTAAAGGAGGTGGTGCCAGATGAGAGTCCAAAGAAGCTTCAGTAATTTCTACAACCTCTGATGATGGTGGTGGTAGTGGTGATGGTTGTGGCCGACGACGATAAACCTGGAGAGTGCTAGTAGTAGGGACCGGGGCACTAATAGGAGAAGGTGGTGATGGAGCAGGGGCAACAGGGACAAGAGGAGGAATGTTAGGGAGGACCTCAGTGATGGGTGGAAGAGGTAGGATAGAAGACTCAAAGAAAGGAACAGACTCGAAGAATGTGACATCAGCAGAGACTAGATAACGCTTAAAAATGGGTAAAAAACACCGATAACCCTTTTGAGACCGATGGTAACTAAGAAAAACATATTTGATAGAACGAGCAGACAATTTGTCAAGACCGGGAGTGATATCATGGACAAAACATGTCGACCCAAAGACACGAGGTGGAAGAGAGTTGAGGGGTTGGTGAGGGAACAAAACAGAATGGGGAACCCGGTTATCAAGAACAGAAGAGGGCATACGATTAATCAAATAGCAAGCAGTGAGAACCGCATCACCCCAAAAACGAAAGGGAACATGACCATGATATAAAAGGGTCCGAGTTGTTTCAATAAGATGTCTATTTTTGGGCTCAGCAACCCCATTTTGTTGAGGGGTATAGGGACAAGATGTTTGGTGAAGAATGCCATTAGATGCCATAAAAGTTTGAAAATTATGAGACAAAAATTCACGGACATTGTCACTACGCAATATATGAATCGGAACACCAAACTGAGTTTTGATTTCATTATAAAAGGTTTGAAAAATTGAAAACAACTCTGATATGTTTTTCATTAAAAATAACCAAGTACATCGAGAATAATCATCAATGAAAGTAACAAAGTATTTTGACCCAAAAGTAGACTCAATACGACTATGACCCCAAATATCGAATGCACTAAAGCAAAAGGAGACCCACTCGACGACACACTCTATCGGAAACGAACTACGGGTGTGTTTCCCAAGTTGACACGACTCACAAGGTAAAGTAGATAACTTAGAAAAGGTAGGCACCATTTGCTGTAGCTTGGCAAGACTAGGGTGACCCAGCTGAGCATGGATGGTGAGAGGGGAATCGGTAACAGAGCACACACGAGAAGTGGCAGAGAGCTGGTAAAGGCCATTAGACTCACATCCGGCGCCAATCATCCGTCTCGAACTCCGGTCCTGCAAAATAACAGAGTCTTTAGTGAAACTAATGCGACAATCTAAAGAACGGGTCAAACGACTAATAGAAAGTAAATTAGAAGGACAACCAGGAACATAAAGAACAGAATCAACAGACAGAGAAGGGAGGGGATGGACAATACCAATCCTTTCGGGTTGTGTTTGGGAACCATTTGCTAAAGTAATTATAGGTAAATAGCCAGAGTTAAAAAATTTAGAGAAAAGACGTTTATTACCAGAGATATGGTCAGATGCACCAGAGTCAAGTACCCAAGGACCTAAAGGTGGAGATTGAGAGAGACAAGCAAATGCATTACCAGTGTGCTCAATAGATGCAGTAGAGTTAGAAGCCTGTTGTTGCTCAAACCATTTCAAAAAATCTACATAGGCTGCCGGAGATGGGGTCGGTGGAGCAGAGAACTCAGGTAAATCAGGTACAGTGGCCTGGGCAATATTGGCAGCCCGTTGAGGACGGCCATTTTTGGTCCAACAATGATCCTCAGTATGACCCAACCTGTTACAGAATGTACACTTCGGACGAGGCCTACCCGAGGTGCCTGGGCAAGAATGACCACGATTGGCACTTTGGGAGACGAGGGCAGAACTATCAACTGGAGCCGGAGCTAGGACAGAACCAGAGGGTTGCTTCGCGGGGACCCGAAGCAAAGAAGACCAAGCTGAGGAGAGAGTGGGAACTGTATGCGAATCCAAAATCTGATCACGATTAGCAGAATATTCTGGAGGTAACCCATATAAGGCCATGAGCATGAAAAAGGTGCTACGTTGCTCGAATTCTTGGGCAGGGGTAGCAGCGGGGGGTAGCAACTCATTGAAATCATGCAGAGCACCATGAACCTTACCCAAGTAAGCAGACATAGGTCCATCAAACTGACGAGGAGCAATAATACTCATGAGGTTGTGACAGACCCCATATAATCATTGAGTGTCATTAGTGTAAAGAACCTTGGCTTGTTCCCAAATAGAAGCACAAGTGGTCTGCGCATGGAAGATCTGCTTGAGAGAGGAGTGAATGGTGGACTTGATTATAATGCACAACTGTTTATCAATTTTCTTCCACCGGGGTTGTTCCTCCGCAGGTATAGAGTTAAGAGCGGTGGTGAGGTGGTCTTCATACCCTTGACTTTCAAGCCACAACTTGATGTCTGAAGCCCAAGTATCATAATTGCTGCCATCTAATTTATCGGCAGAGAGCGGGGTATGGAGGTAACTTGTGAAAATATGGGTGGAGCCCCATATTTTCACAAGATATGGGGCAAAAATGGAAAACACAAGATACCTGAAAAATCCCACGCAAGGAAACAAGGATCTGAGGGCAGATCGGCGTAGAGGAGGCCGAGACGAGTCAGACGAGGTGAACGGCGGCCGGACGCGCCGTCACGCGCCGAAAAATAGGCCGGACGGTGGCTGGGCGGTTGCGGAGACGGGCGAGCACGGGGCGCATGACGCCGGCGCCGGGGGCCGAGCCGGGGTCCGGCCTGGTCGAGGGAGGCGGCTCAGGTGAGGTCAGCGGCCGGAAAAGAGGTGGCAGACGGCGGCGGCAGCGACAAACAGGGAGAAAATGGCGCCAGAAAGACGTCACGGTAGAGAAAAAAGGTCGGCAAACCGAAAGGGAAACACGGTTGGTCCGGAAAAATTTTCACCGAAGGCGTGGACCCAACGGCATATCGCGCTTCTAGGGTTGCCTCTCTTTAGGCTCTAGATACCATGTTGAAATAGAGAAAGGAAGAGAGACATATGATGAAATCTGCGTGTTTCAACTACACAACGGAAGCTGAATATATACTCAATAAGTAATAACTAATTACACAATTTACATGATGTGGGACTAATAGTTGTACTACTATTACACCTAATTACATATGTTTCCAACAGTTTCTAACAAAATTGATGGTAGACCTCAATGGAATTGTCCTCCTCATCATATCAGGATTGGTACATATCTAGACACTCCTCAGAGTATAATTTATCTTCTTTTGTAGCCTAAAATTGTGTATGTGATTTAAACCTATCATTCCTTCTATGCTTAGTTGTCACATTTCCACTGTCCATAAATTTGTCATTTCTCTTATGTAAGGTTCACATCATTACCATTTATCTTATTAGTATGGCTCACATTATTACCAACTTTATTAGCAAGGTTCACATCATTACCCTTTTTCTTCCTAACAAAGTTCACATGCTCATGATCTACGTCATCCTCTATGGTATCAAAAAATTCATCCCTTGGCTTATATGTTTCATCCTCTACATTATCATCATAGTCACTTTCAGTTGTTTCAACTGCACCCTCACATGCACGTTCATCATATGCATTAAACCCTTCACCTTCACCATTTGCATCTTCACCAACAGCCTCATTTTCACCCTGATAAACATTGTCAACTGGATATATGACTTGTAGAGGTTATTCACATAGCACCTTTACATTTTCATATTCTTCTTGCCCACCCTGTTGTAGTCCTACCCCACCACTTTCTCCCTGTGGTGGTGGATGCCTTATCACTAGGGATGTCAAAACGGGTCGGACCGGCCCATTCGGGGTCGGGCCATTTTTGAGTCAGTCTATTTGAGTCATATAAGTTTCGGGTTGGTATTTTACTAGCTCAGCACAGCCCATTTAGCCTTATGTAGTGTTAAAAGAGCAGGCTGACCCGATCCATTCGGACCATATAAGTTTCATATTGATATTTTGCTAACCCAACCCGTCCATTTTGTCGAACTATTCGGGTCGGTCCATCGAACTTGACCCATTTTGACACCCCTACTTATCACACATTTGTCAAAGTAAACATTTATTTTCTCTGCCTGTAAACATTGTTTCATCAACTCTAAGGTATCCTTATCATTGTTTAATGGCTTTAAGCCATCTTTCAATGACAACCTAGGAATAACCAAAAAACACTGTTTATACAATGCCTCGAGACCAAAGTAATGCTCTTTAAATAGGGAATTTATAACAGGAATTGAAAGATAATTTAGTTCAAAATGTTTTCATACATCAACTTCTCCATTAATATACTTATTTTTCCACTATTAAACGTATCCCTAAATGTAAAATTAGGTTCACCTTGTCTACCATTATGCACTGCATATAAATAAACAAACACAGACAATAAACAAACATAGACAAAAAGACACTCAAAATCACTATTTTATAAACATTCAATACTTTAATCACACTAAACCTCATCAATACTACAAACGGACCACATGAAACAATACAACCAACAATCCAAACAAAATAAACAGGGAGATGAACTACTTTTGTCTTCCATGGACCACGCAAAGTATCCACACATGGAGAATCTTTGGGGAAATGTATGTTTTGAGTTCGTGCCTGAGCAAGGCAGTAATAGCTTTAAGATTCTCGACTCAAAAGCTCTTATCAATGGTCTATTGATTCTTACACCCCACAATGATGATTTTTATCAGAATATATTGTGAAATCATGTTAGGGTTTTGGGGTTTAATGAAGTAACATTTGGGAGGAAGGGTGTCACTTCTTCCCTCTCTGTTCATACGGTGCGTTTTGATAGAGTTTGATGTTGGAAAAAAAAGAATTGGACTGGTGGGATCTTATTTGACACTTAACAATACAAATAAAGAATTCCATTAGTATTTAACATAAGTGGTTAACAAAAGGATTAACCTAATAGGATGAAAAAAACTTTCAAGGAATAATGTTTGTGTCAAAAAAATTTTCAAGAACTAATGTGTTATATTTTAAAAAATTCAGATATTAAAATATATATTTACTCTTTTTTAAATGTTAATAAATGGTTCAAATGAAAGGTGCATGTACACCTTAATTTGATGGGTGCATAGTAACAAGGACCTTTCTACTAAGCATTGATAACCTTGCCTATTTTAGAAATATCGTTTTAATTAAAACCTTTTTCCTTAAAAAAAGCCCAAACAATAGGCCTACGCTTAATCAAACGAAATATCCACATACCTTACAACTATCATCCCAATTTCTAAACAAATCCATTCAGTTAATCAAATAAAAATCATAAATATTGCTCCTGTTTAGTCACATATTTTTTTGTTGTGTAGTTTTACTCACATATTATCTCACAATTTGTTCACGAGATATTAGGTGCATAAATAATATATCAATGAAGTTAACCTTATATTTTAAATATAGTGAGGTGATATTTGTGAATTACACCAATAAATTTCGTTGTAACATACTGTCGCGACTGGGATCGCGGTGGGGCAACAACCTAAATTACAAAAATTTAAAGGAGTCGCCACCAATTTTATTTTTTTTATTAGGAAAAATTGGAAAACTAAAAATGAGACGGTCTACGTTCAAAAACTCAAGTTCAGGAGTCTAATTATGCACAGGGAAGGGTGGGAACTTAACTCCACAGCACCCCTAATACATCCGTCCTAAGACGGTTACCTTAAATTAATTGTGTAATTTTTTATAACTTTTAAAACTATTTATTTTACCCATTTATTAAAAGATAAACTAAATAAAAAAATAAATTATGAAAGTTTAATTTTGGCTTGACAGAATTGAAATTCTGCTCCTACGTATTCTCGGATGCAATGAGAAATTCAAAGTCACGTCGTTCTTTAGAAAACAATTGTGGATTGTTTATTTTTAATTTTAACAATATTTTTGTTTTGAAAATTTATTTGATTTTTAGAAAAAGAAAGAATCATCAAGTTATCGCAACTCAGACGATTCTAAAAGTTACAAGATTAACAAATTGTCGCAAAAATCAGGTTTTATTTTTCTTAATAAGATTCAATCATTTTATTTTATTTTTTATTATTTTATTTTAAAAAATCAAATCATCAGTGGTTAACAAAAGAATTAAACCTAATCCCACACATTTTTTTTATTTGATTTTTTTTAGAAAAAAGCGATCAATGTTCGTCACAACTTTCTAAAGAATGATTAACAAGTTGTCAAATTCAACTAATCCTATTTTATACTTTCTTAGCAAGACCCAATTATTTCATTTTTTATTTTTATTATTTTTTTTATAAAGCCAACACTTAAGAAAAGATCATATTAGTAACATAATGAAAAAACATACTAACAAAAACAAAGTAAAAACATTCAAAAGGGTAAACTAAACATCCATAAAGCCTATGATATATTTTTTGTTATTTTTATTTTTTTTATTAAATCAAAATAAACACATAAAATAAAACTATTGTTATTTATCATATTATGCCCAAAACCAAAAATAAAAATAAAAAAAAAACAATTTGGATTACTAAAATTTTAAAGCCCATAGCCCAAACTCATCAAAACCCAAAAAACAAATAATAACCAAATAACAGAAAAAAATAAAAAACAAGTAAATGATGAATAAAGTAAAAAACAAAAAAGAGTGCTGGAGTTGAAAACGAAATATCAGAATGGAGAAGCTCTAAACATAACAACATTGGGAGTTAGGAACCAACAAAATGGAGAAAGATAGAGGCATGGCGGCTGAGACCGGGAACGGTGGTGGGATGGAGGTTTTGGCCGGTGCGGTTGGTCAGATCTGGTGGTTGGTGTGTATGGTGGCGAGAGTCACGGTGGTTCGGGTGGGGTCTTCGTGGTGGACCACTGTGCGGGGAAGACGGTGGCGATGTAGCTGGCTCGTGGTGGACGGCGCAGTGGAGGGCTTGGTTGCTTGGGAGACTGGTGGTTTGGTGGCTGGATTGGTGGTTTTCGGGCTTGGGGATTCCTTGGAGTTGCTATTTTAGGAACGGTGATGGAGCTTGGAGAAGTGGTTGTCATGGTTAGGTGATGTGGGGTGAGGTTGATGTCGTGGTGCGGTGCTATGATTTCGATTTTTTTGGTGAGGGAAAGGGGTTCCGTAAGGTCATTTGATGAAACCACCACGGTGGTGGCTTAAAAAAGCCCAAAAGGTGGGAGGCTTGGGTGGTTTGCGTGGAGTTTTTGGATGGTGAGTCCGTGAGTTACAAAGTAGATGTGATGTTTGTTGGGTGAAGTTGATAGTGGAACTTTTTGAATCGAGTTATTGGTTGAGTCCATTGGTTTGTTTGGATTAATGTTGATGGGATGAGAACCTTGGAGGCACTGGGTTATCGTGATGGCTCCATGGATGGTGGAGGAGGTGTTGGGATTCGGTTGGATACAGGGGTGTTTGCAAGAATAATTTCTTTGGTCATTGGATCAAAATAAATGCATAGAAAATTTAAGATGAGTTCGGATCAAGGAGGAAGACCTTTTACCTTTAACTTGAGAAAACTCTCCTGCCTCACCCTCTGTTTAACTCACGTTATAAAATTTTCTCCCAATTCCTGTTCATCCGTGTAGTTCCTTCTTATATAACCAAACTCTGTGTGAATGCATAAACGTATTATCAAAATCACACAATGTTTGTTTGATATTATTGTGTGTGCAGGGAAGAAAAGGCCAAAGAGTAGTGGGACGTTTTACTTTGTGTGTGTGCATGGTGTCTGGTGAAAAAAAGAAAGAAAAGCAAAAAGCAAAGAAAGTAAAAGAAAACAAAATAAACCCATACTCCAAATGAAGAGAAAAGAAACCAATTTTAAATATAGTGAGGTGATTTATTTATTTTTAGATTTTTGTAAGCATTACTTATTGGGCTAAATAAAAATTTCAAAAAAAGAAATGAGCTAAACAAAAACAAAAACAAGAAAAGGGTTAAACAAAAAAATGAATCAAGAAAATGGGTTAAACAAAATTTGGACTGAGAGAAAGGAAATATTTATCATGTTCTTAATTAATTTTTTTTTAATTTGTATTTCTTTTTATTTATTTATTTATTTTTACTTTTTTTAATAAAGAGAAAATGAATTAAATATAATTGCACCGTTACATTCAAGTTCCATTATTGAATACCGGATGAGCTCTTTCCTTGATCAGCTATTATTCAACTAATTTGAGACTTAAGTCGACAGATACGAAATATTGCTGAGAAAAGAATAATGATCGTGAGAGCTGTGGTAAGCAGCGGGGTTATAAAAAAAGTTTGGGTCCTGAGAATTGGTAAACAGTGTGTATCATGAACACATAATACTATTAGAGAATTCGGTCCAAATCAAATTAGGAGTGGAGAAAGATAGTGTAAATAGAACAATGAATCCATCTTTTTTACTTGTTTTGGTCAACACTATGAATCCATTTAGAGAGGTCTCGTTATCTTTGTTTGGGCCACATATAGGAATTGGGCCTTCCAGTATAGTCAAAACCCATATTGTTTTGATTCGTCTTAGGACATTCTTATCTGGCTTATGGAAACTGAGGTCCGAGCGTCTGTAAAGCCTTTAGCCCTTTGTAAAATTTAAAGGTATGGAGGAACAACGTCCAAATTGTGTAGGGAATGAACAAAGAAATTTAATGACACACATAGCCTTTTGAGTATGTGTACTAATGACAACATTCATTTAGTTTAGCCCATTTTTGGAAAAAGAAGAAAGTAATCCCGTTTCTATACTGATTCAAATGTTTGGTTCGGGGACTACATCTACTTCTCATTCATATGTTAGGCTTTAGTCATGCATCCATCATCCTTTATTTTCTTTTTCCCTCTTTCTTCTTGAAAAACCATGGTCCTCAATAATGCCACCCATGCAAACCAAGATATCTTTTTCCTTAACATAACTTCCCCTCATCATTCTCACTCTAATATATCCATCCATCGCTTTTGTTTTGTTCCTAAATCCCAATCCTGAATCTCCATTTAGTTCCAATACAGGTATCTTGACTTGCTGGACAAACTATCAGGCCACTGAATAGCCATTACAACAAGGACAATTTTGTCTCAATATTCGTCAATTTCTTTTGCTTTCGCACGATTGGGCTTCCACAATAACTGAAATGGATAGTAAATAGAAGTCGGGATGAAAATTTACCTGGACTCAAGAACTAATGCTTTGTGACACTCCCCACCTATTTCATTTTAGGGTGTCTTTTCAAAACTTTCTTTTAATTTACCTTCTATGCCGTTCATCCTTTAAGTTTTTTTTTTTTTTTTTTGTATTGCTCATGTGGTGTTCAAGACTAATCTACCTTCTCGATCTTGTGAAAGAACTTTAAAAAATTAGTATAACTAAGATTTAAACACGTAATTATTTGCTTACTTACACATCATATGTTCATCTACCACTAAATTAACTATTTATATTTAGATTTTAATTAATATAATATAATATAAATTAAAAATTCCCACTATTTTTAAAATTGATAACAAAAATGTAATAATTTGTCTCCATCAACTTTATATATTGTATTATTTATTCTCCTTAAGTGTTAACTAATAAATTCTGATATCAATTTTACTTATTTTATGATTGGAAGGACAAATTAATCATTCAAAATTTCAAATAGATTACAGAAGGAGATTATACCAACTATCAAATTATAATTTTTTTTAATCTGAAATTATAACTTTTTGTTATTTGGATGATAACTCCAAGAAAAAACGATAACACCATAACAAAATAACCATGGTTTTAATTGGATAATCAGATGAAACCATTGAAACGTGATTATTATAGTGACTATAAGTTTCAAAGTCCTTTAGATAAACAAGAAATTGACCCCCCCCCCCCCCCCCCCCCCCAAAAAAAAGAACCTTTGTTGTGTAGTCCAAAAAGGTATACAAATTTATCTTAAAAAAATTACCCTTAAATTTTTTTTTTTTTTTTGCCTTTATTTGATCTCTGTATGAATTATTTGATTATTAAAGAATTCTCTGTATGCAAAGTGTGAAATGAAAAAAAAAAAAAACCTCTTACATTCTTCTTCGAGTAAGAAACTTTCATATTTTTCAAGTCAATTTTTTTCCTTATTTTTAAGAAGTATTTCTACCATTGATTTTTCTTTTACCTCGAGGAATAAAAAAAAAAATCACTTGTGAAATGGAGGACTAGATGAACCTGCACACGAGTTAAGTTGGGTCGGATTTAAGAAAAAATAAAGTTCAAATCAATCAATCAAGCTTAGGTTGAGTTAGGTCGATTTCTTGAGAATTTTTCGGGCAACCTGAAGCAAACGAATCCAACTTATAGATGAGTTGGATCGAGTTGAGTTATCGAGTTAGTATATTTTAAAAAAACTAATAATTTTTCAAATAAAATATGTTGAAAAAAACGTGAGTCGTGACTTCGTGGAGATAGAGGGTTGGGGGTTTTCCTACTTGAGTGAGGTCACGAACAAGAGGAACGTTATGGTTGTGGTCATGAACTCGTCGACGTCGTGATGCTATGCGAGCAAAAGTGGTGGTTGGGACGAACCGAGAACAACAAGAGTAGTGGCTAGGACGAATCAAGAGCAGAAATTGTCACGAACTCGTTATCGGTTGTGGATGGGATGAAAAAAGAGTAGAAATTTGTGAGAGAAAGCTAAGATTGAGAGTACTCACCAGGATGCTTAGGTTAAGATTCCTAAATTGGCTATTTTGCATAAATGAGGATAAAGACAAAGGAAAACGACAAAATGATATTTTGTTAGGTATAAAACGATCAAAATAGCATCTTTATGTAATCGAGTGGTCAAATGGTTGAATCATGTCATATCTTTGGATGGAGTTTTTTGAACTTGTTATACAAATTAATAATCACATAATTTTTTTAAATTTTATCCAAACTAATCTGATAAATTAAATTAACCTAAAAATTATATATTAAATTGAATTAAATTAATTGGATTAATGCATCAATTTGAACTCGTGTATTATCTAAGGACTCGATGATAGTGAGATAAATTATCAATATTGAATCAATAATTTTTATATTTTTTACATTAAATAATATATATATATATATTTATATTTTATTTAATATTATTTATTATGCATAATTTTTTATTATTTTTTATTTAATTATATTTATTAAAAATTATGTAAATAATATTTATGTTATTAAAAGAAATATAAAATGATTATTTTTCGTTGAACCAACATAACTTCAATCCGGCAAGACAGGTGGCAACACAGCAGCAGAGACGGTGGCGCCGGCTTTATGTAAAGAATCTTTCGTACTACGCTGTCTGCATGTATGGGTATGGTACTATTGCTAATGCTACTGTGCCAGTCCTATTAGTATTAGGGTTTTGGATTTTGTCTTGTTGGCGGTTGTTATGAGGACTTTTTTTTTTAGGTTATTGTTATTATTATAAGTTAAATGTTTATTAATTATTTATTTATTTCGAATTTAATAATTAAATTTCTAATTAATGAATATTTAACAAGTAATATAAATATTTATATTCTAAATAATAAATTTGGAAAGTGGAAATGTAGAGTAATGCCCTGTTTGTGTAAACATTAAACAACTTCATCCAAGAACATAACAATCCAAAATGACTGTATTGCAAGTAAAATAGTACTCTCTCCGTCTCAAAATGATTGTTGTTTATTGAGTAAATTTTATTTTATTTTATTTGTTATTTTAAAAAGGTAAGAAGGTATTAATTATTTTTCTAACTTTATTTTAAATTTTTGGTGTTTTCATTAAGTAGAATAAGAGAGAATATTAATGGAAGGAGATAATAATTTAGTCAAATGTAATTAATTTTTTTAAAATTTAGAATATTTAATAACTTCTTAAATTTTATAAAAAAACTTTAGACGACAAAAATTATGAAACAGAGAGAATATCTCGCTATTTTGGTGTGTGTAAGCAATATAAAGGTCTATCTAACATGGGATTAATTGTGAATTAAAGATATAGTGGTATACCAAACAAATAAATGTCTTCTTCAAGTATAAACTACACGTGGATACTCTCCGGACCTGCATATTTATATGACTCCTTGTAGGATTTATAGTATGCATATATATCAATATTAGTTCAACCGTAACACAGAAAAAATATAATGTATATATACACTTGGCTTTATCAAGAGCAGAGATTGTTATATTCTAATCTAAAATTAATTAATATTAAGTAAAGTGACCTAACATGTATATAAATCACACTTAAAAGATTGAGACAGACGATGTGAGACTCTTAACACTTTTCTTTCACTAATGTCTGATTAACACGCGCAGTTCTAACGTAAGAGCAGAAACAAAGATGAGATCTTGACTCTAATATCATGTTAAATTTTAATCTAAAACCAATTGATATTAAGTGGAGTGACCCAATAAATATATAAACCGCACTCGAAAGATTGAAGAAGGAAATGTGAGACTCTTAACATAAATTAGCCGATTACAACCAACATCGTTTAATTGACAAACTATATTGCGGTGTTTAAATATAATTATAAAAAAAATATAGAGATACATTTCTATATCGTTTTCATCTTCAAATGGACTACTAGGTTGACGGAAAAGATAATTGAGATAACTGAAAGCAATTACTGATAAAAATGAAAGTGAAAGCATATATATATGGGTACGTAATTGGCAAATGCCATATGTTTGTATAGATCTTGCATATATTATCAAATTTTTCATGGTCAGCTACGGATTTTGCATGTTGCTTTGGTACAGGTTAATAAATGCTGAGATATACGAAATGCATAATAGAAACGGTGCACTGGTTGCCTTTCATTTTATAATTATACATAATAGGTAATGACTTGAAGAATATATATGGCTTGAGAGATCAAAAGTTAATTATGAGGGGAAAGTGCAAGAGGGAGGCTGATGTAGGATATTGGAAACTGCTAATGATGGGGAAGATGATGATCACTAGAAAAAAGTTGCCTTCAACTTCCTCAATCGATCACATTTTCTTTTTTCATTTTGGAAGAAGAAAGTTTAAAAACTATGTGGTGAAATAGTGTTTCACTAGTTAAGGACGACTTGTGCCTTTTTTTGTTTCCTCCTCTTTCTTCGTTTCCTTCTCTTCAACATATAATCATAACTATCTTTTCGACTTTGGCTAATTAATCTCGTTAATGATACCAAATTATTTTGGTTGGGAGTTAAGAATAACAAACAATAATTCCCTATGACTTGGAATCTGAATTTCGTAATGAAACCCCACCCAACAAATAAGAAATGTAGCCCTAATTTTGTCATTCTAAAACCTTAAAACACATCTTCAATTGATTGATGATAAGTTAAAGGAAAAACGTAATACACTAATATAAAAAACTTTTCATAGATGCATGTGTCTGCTTATCTAACTTAATAATGAGTGTGAAACAGCAACAAATAAAGGAACTACATTATACTTTTCACAAAAAGGGCAAAAAAACAAAAGCAAAAAACACAGGGCTTATGATTTCTTATTTTTCAATACATGGAACCCAAATAGTAATAAATAACAGGACATTGCGCATATCACGCATGACTGGTGGGGTAAGTGAAAAAAATCTCACGAGTTCAACAATCAATTTGTTGGTTGCCTTGATTTATTATACTAAATTACAAACATGTAACATTGGTCCCTCCCATTCCCATTCCAAATCAAGTTAGAGCTGTACTGCAAAGTGCAAATCCAATACCGTAGTACAAAAGTCATACTCTCGTTGTTTCGGCGTTTGGGTTATGATATTAGGAAAACCAAAAGCACCTATCCAAAACCAAAATCGATCAATTTTATCATATTCTTAATTAGAGGTATCTTTAGATGAATTTGAATACAAAACTCAAAGATTATTTTCATGTTTAACGTTTCATTGAAGAAATTAGTTTTGAATTTCAAATTTCGTTTTAGTCTTTAAAAATAATCATATTAAATTCAACATATTTGAGACATTCCTTCCTAAAATAATTTATTTTTTAGAAGTATGAAGCATATATTGTCATAAATGAAAAAAAAAAGAGAAATATTTATTAGAAAAAAGTTTAGGATCAAGGATTTATCATTGTCTCATCTCAGAATTAAAACATGTTTTTAAACTAAACAAGTATTTATAAAAATATTTATTAATAATCCACCAATAATGAATCTTAACAAGATTCGAATCCTAGCCAAAATGAAGAATTTATTTTGCTATAATGTTTTTAGTTAAATTTAGTAAATATTATTTATTTAACCTGTTTGAGTTATGTATAATAAATATATAACTACACAAAGCCTAACGCATTTTTCCAATAATTTATATTTAAACTAAATAAATCATTTTCAAATAGAAATATATTATTTTAAATATCTTACAATAGTTTTACTCAAAAATAATTTTGCATCAGTCTACCCAAAAGCACTGATAATTCTTAGTTTTTGTTTTAAAAAAAAAGTGATAATATTTCGTGTGCTATTAACCTTTAAATTCTACAAATAATCTATGTGGATAGAAACCTAGCCAAGAAAAAGATTGATGCACTATGCCTAGTTATTATTCTGCAATGTCCCATATGCGAGTACTAAAAGGATTAGCTTTGCCTGTTTGTAGAAAAGTGTGTTTGGGCAAAAGACAAATCCTAAAGCGTTTGTCTTCAAACGTTCAAAAATGCAGTCACACTCACACAACCCATGCAGGGCTTCACCTAAAAGCTCTCACAAAAGTTAAATGCGACTGGGCATTCATTCATTCAGTCATTCTTCCCCTTCTTAACCATCCATGAGAAAGGTCAGTAGATGGATGGATACACACACCACACCCAGCTAAAATGCTGCCACCAAACACATTAACACAACCGGACAAAACTTTGCTCAAATTCCAACCCAAATAAAAAATAAAAAAAAATTGGAAAATGAAATGAAAACTAAAAAAGTGGTACGTGGCAGTTGGATAGCAAAAACAGTCAAATCTTTGCCTACGCTAATCGTTCTTTGTTACTGCTCCATAGCTGTAGAGGACCCCACCCTTTCTCTTCGTACTATTCCCTCCTTCAATTCCCTTCCTTCTCCTTCTCTTCCTTTCCTCTCCTCTATGCTATTTATGCAATTTCCTCAAAAAATTTCCATTCACCAATCACCACCAACTTATATAGAGACCCAGAGGCAGCGAGTGAATAATTTTTTTTTCAAAAAAAAGAGTGACAGAGAAAGCAGAGAATGAAAGATGGTGGGTCTGAGTGTAGTATTGGAAGCTCAGAAAGGTGGTAATGATATTAACAAGAAGACTCCTCAAGTGATTAACAAGACCACCATGATGCTTAGAAGCATCAACAAACCCTCCCTTCCTCCTCCTCCTCCTGCTGCAGTTTCTTCCCACCACTCTCTTTTTCAGGCACCCACTTTTCTAGACCAATGCTTTCTCTGCAGGAAGAGGCTCTTGCCCAGTAAAGACATCTACATGTACAAGTGAGTCCTTGGAACCAAAATAATTAAACATGGATTCTCTACTCTCCTTTTTTTTTTTTTCTCCAATCCCAGATCTTGTAATGCTTTGTTTCTTCTTCATTTCAACTCTGATTATTATGACAAAAACCCAGATCTTTTATTGTTGTTCGTTGATGTTAAAGAAGGTTATTTAATTTTGTCTTTTTTTTTTGGGGTGTTGGGAAAAATGAATATGTGCAGAGGAGACAGGGCCTTCTGTAGCGTGGATTGCAGGTACAAGCAGATTTTAATGGACGAGGAAGAGGCTATTCAGAGAGAGAACTGTTCTTTGGCTGCCATGAGGCCCACATCGTCTGCTTCTTCTTCTTCTTCTTCTTCTTCTTCTTCTTCATCAAAGGCTCATCATCACCGGAATCGAGCAAGAAACCGAGCTGCTGCTGGTGGTTTTGCTTACTGATAGAGAAAGAAAGGGACTAGACTAGATTGGATGCAGACATAAAAAATGCGGTGGATTATTTATTTTGCCAGCTACTTTCCAGTTTTACCCATGTTTTATTTTATATATGAAAGATTTTTAGATAAATTTGAAGTATTTAATTAAGTATATTAAATTAATTAATATTTAATATTTTTATAAATTTTTATGTTATATAATTAAAAATATAAAAATTTATAAAAAAATTAAATATTAATTAATAAAATATATCCTACTTAAATGCTCTAATTTTAAGCATAATAATTTCACAGTCCTCATATTTTTGCTTCCTAGTATGAAGCCAAAATGTCCTTTCAACTTTTTTGTTTTTGTCCTTTGCCTCCAACTTATAACTGCGCGAAAGCTGAGAGCATTCTCTATGGTGGTTGTTTTCCCATCTCTGAAGCATGGGTACAGGAATCGAATATGGGTATATATTGGATACGTTTGATACGATAGGTATGTATGTAATAATTTTTATTTTTATTTTTATTTTTAGTTTGTGTACGATTCTGGTACAATTTTAGTGTGGTTGGGTACGGTCCTACTTAAAATTTGTCAAAACACGGTCATTTGATTTTGAAATTGGGTGTTTTGCTTCATATCTTCGGCCATCACCCCTGTTTACCCTAGCTCATTCGAAGTCTCTCTCGACCATTTCGTCTCTCTCTACCAACTTGTTTCTATTTTTACACCAGCGACTGCAGCTCCGGCCAGCGACCACTCTCCTCTCTGCAGCTCTCTATGTTCCAACGACGTACCACTCTTTTCTACCTGAGCAGCGCGACCTAGCTCTGGTAACCTGCGGCACAACTCAATCTATTCTCTGCCCTCACTTCAGCACAATCTCTGTCCTCTATTTTAGATATTATATTTTCACAAAATTTTGCTAGTGTTGGTGGTGCTAGGCTTGACAGACATTGGGTCTGCCTCTAGAGGCTATTCTTTTCATTGATAATGAGCAAGAAAATGATGAAATTGAGATTGTTGGAGTTTGATTTTTATAATCATCTTTAGAAGTTGTCATGTTAAACAACTTAAATATTATAATTTTTATTGTAAATATTGTCTTGGTTGAACAATCTAAGTTCTTTTCTATGTCTAAGTTTTTTTTATATTTTTTGTTAAAATTTGTGTGATTTAATTTTTATATTATATTATCATATTTTATTGTGTGAAATTTTAGTTTATATATATATGACGTATCTGTACTTTTAATTTTTTTAAAATTTTCATAGTTCATACCTGTATCCGTATCGGATACTGATACTATATCTGTACCTGTGTAACGTAGTTTCCCTTTCTTGCCCAGAACCCACAGAGAAATACTTGAGGTTTTTTTTTTTTCATAGTTGGAAGGTTATTTATGGTATCTTATCGTTGCTTTGTTCAAATGTGATTTACTAATATCATTTATTATTACCACCATTATTGGTTAATGGCTGAGCCTATGATTTTAAAGATAATTAAAATTGGGAAGAAGTTTGTGTCTGTGCTGTGGGCAATGGTGATGGTTCTTGGAAGTTATCGTGCTCATGCAGCACCCTGCCTTGGCCTTGGGGCTTGTGGCAAAGAATAGCGGTGTTTGTTTTTAACCAAAATGACAATGCACAACACCGATCAAGTTTTCTTAATTATGTGACGCGCATTAGTGGATTTGCCGGGGTAAATACAAGACTGTATTTGCAGTTGGCCATCGCATATATTTGATATTTCTAGCCCTCAAGTGGTGATGGGGAGCATTTCTCGTTTGGATCAGAGCTAGAGTACATATAAAATTATACATATGTTTATTTTTGTTAAAGGATTTGATATGTTAAACGGTTAAACCGATATGTGAAATTAGTTTTATAATATGTATTAACATGCATGTTAATTTATTGTTCTACTTATAAAATAAGTTCAAGTGGCAATAGAATTTACGTTAGTGTTTATTTTTATTTGTTGGCTTCAATGCCTAACCCCTGAATGGCAAGTTGGCAAAGCCATATGGTCTGTTGTCCATTTGCTTGCTAAAGTACTGGCAAGTGCCAATGGAACATTTTGATTCCTACAACTTACGATATTTTGATCGCAATCTGGGAGACCGAGTGCAAAATTTGAAACTCTTGTTTGTTTTGGGGAAAGTTAAAAAGAACTTATTTTTTTCACTAATAACAATTAACATAACTGATAGGAGCATGTTGTATCAACTAATTAAGTTAATTAGAGTTCAAATTTTGTTAGAATTCATTATTAATAAATTATTTGTAAATATTTCTATAAATACTCATTGAACTTGGGAGCATTATCCTGAGCTCCTTTTGAACCTAAATTTTCATATACCAAAAAAAAATATACATATATATATATATATATATATATATATATATATATATATATATATATATATATATATATATATATATATATATATTGTGAAGTTTGATATATCTTAATAAGTATTGGCAAGTGCCAATAGAACATTTTGATTCCTACAACTTATGATATTTTGATCGCAATCTGGGAGACTGAGTGCAAATTTTGAAACTCTTGCTTGTTTATGGGAAAGTTAAAAAGAACCTTTTTTTTTTTTTGCCAATAACAGTTAATATAATTGGTAAGAGCAAATTGTACTAACTAATTAAGTTAATTGGAGTTCAAGTTTTGTTAGAGTTCATTGTTAATAAATTATTTGTAAATACTCCTATAAATACTCGTTGAACTTGGGAGCATTACCCTGAGCTCCTCTTGAACCAAAATTTCCATATACCAAAAAAATAATATATATATATATATATATATATATATATATATATATATATATATATATATATATATATATATTTGTGAAGTTTGATATATCTTAATGTATATAATAATAATTATATTTCAATGATATATTTAATAAAATAAAAAATGAAGCAAATATACCAATAGGTGTTTGGGTCATATAGAAAGCAGCTTGTGAACCCCAGAAATAAATGTGTGTTCGAATCATGTTCAAACCACTATTTTATGAGGACTTCTCTTAAGCGCGAATCAGTCCATATGATTTAAGTTTTCTTACTTAACTTTTTGTATAAAATATTAATAAAAATATCTTTAGATGTATTTATATACTTTATCTGGGAAAAGTCTTTAGATATTTACTCATTTAGTCTAAAGGTAAACAGAATATATTCTTCCACTTACGATAAAATAATCCACCATTAAACGGAGAAAACGACCTTCAGATTCATATACTTTCTTTATCCGACTATATCTTTTCATTTTTTTTTAACAAGTGATGACAACTTATAAACTCTTATAAACCATAACTCACTATTGATAACTTAGTATATCTATTTGATAATGTAATATAAGAAGAAAGCTTTGGATCAAAGGGCACGTACGCCTTAAAAATTTTGCATCAAAATAAGTAAACATCAAGCAACGTATTCTCATATATATATTTTTAGATAAACATAAATTTTACACGTTAAATTTATATATATTTATAAAAAATTTAAAAAATAAATAAATTTAATAAAATTTATTTATTTATTTTTAATTTTTATAAAAATTTATAAATTTAACATATTAAATTTGTGCCTATTTAAAAATATCTCCTTCTCATATTGATGAATCCTGGGGAGAACCATACGTTCATGGGCCCACCTAGAAGATAGACATAAAGTCTTACAACATTGTAATAGAATCAAACATCGCTGGCATTTAAAAATGTTTGTAAAATAAATCTTTTTAATGATAAGTAATGTATAATTAAATGATAGTTTAAACTATTTTACACACATTAAAATTAAACTGTTATTTTTTTATTTAATTTATATCTTAAAAAATTGTCAGAAAGGACGAATGAAAACTCATGCTATTGTTATCCTTTATTCTTTTAGGGTATGATTAGATAATTAATTGATTATTATTTAATATTAATCAGCTTATTTATTTTTATCTTAATTTTATCGTTTTACTGACAGATCAGTACGTACTGTTTTCATTTAAATGACATATATATATTTTTTACTCTTAAATCATTCAGTTTAATGAGTAAAAAATATTAAAGAAGGTAATTTCTGGACATATGAATAGTTTAATACTGAACGCTCTAACTCAAGTTTTAAATTTAAATTATACTTATATGATCAGTAGAATGAATTTTATGAGAATAAAAGAGAGCAAAATGGACTTCCTTATCTTTATTTGTCCAAATTTAAAAATATATAAGAAAAAAATAACTAAATTAATCAGATATAAATTTTGTTTCGGATCTTAGAATCATATCTTATAATAAAAAGTTTATGTTTGTAGTTATAAGGAACATAAACAAAATTCCTCAAAAACTAAATATGGTAACATGTTTATAAGTTTAAAAAAAAAAGTTTGGACGGTCTTATACAGTTGATATTGAAATTATTATTAAATAATAATTAAAATGTAACACCACCCCCCCTCCAAAAAAAAAAAGATCACATTTGTTCTCTTTTCTTTCACCTTTAATTTTCTATTGTTGATGTGTACAGTCTAACACAGCTTGTCTAGTAGAAATCCACATACATGGATTGGATAAATAAATTATTTTAAGCAACATTGAAGAAGCCATTACACATTTTAATAGCCAGTAGATAAGTGATAATTAAAATGACCCTGAGATCGCCCCACTGCATAGACATTATGAGGATCTGATTCTCTACACTATTGTAGTTTGTGCAGTTTTGAACACTAAGAGAAGCTAGGTAGATTTCATGATTTAAAAATTTTAGGTATAATTCCAAAAATTAAAATTTATATTTGTGTCTATATATTTTCAGCTGCACTGCATTTGAATTCTTGAGGATGAAGTGGGTTCATTTAAAGGGGTTTATTTTAGTGGAAAAAACAAAAAGTTATAATTGTCGATAAAAAAAATTAACAGTTGAAATTATGATAAAATAATACAAATATTTAAAGGGGTTCACTGTAGTTTAAAAAAAGTTATAATTGTTGATACAAAAACTTAACAGTTGAAATTAAATTATGATAAAATAATAGACATAAATAGCAAATTATCTGTTGTTAAAATCCACTTTTTCAACCAATAATTCTCTTTCTCTTTTTTTCCTTTTTTTTTCGGTACTTACAGTTATAACTCTTTACTCTCTCTTATGAAGTGAATGGTTATTCTAAAGTTATGTTTGGATATTTAATGATTGATAGAATATAATAGAATGAAATGAGATGGAATGAGATGTGATGAAATAGAAAACAATATCATTCTATTGTTTGAATATTTTATGATGGAATGAAATAAAGTTACTATTTTATTGTTTGGGAAATGAATGATTTTTTATGAGATGGGATTATATTCATACTAAAAAAGATAATTCCATCTTATACTTCTCAAATTAAGAGAAAAGAAAATTGATGATTTTTTATGAGATGGAATAGAATACATTTCACCCACTCTGATCTCATTCAATCTTTTTTTAACATAACTAAATAATAAAATTTATTTTTATTCTATTCCATTTCATTCCACTCAATCTCATTAATCCAAATGAACCCTAAGAAATTAACCTTAGAGGAACCAAATCCCTCAAATGAAAGTAACTCACTCCCTTCCTTTAAAAGCACCTCTTCCTTCGTAAAAATGAAATTCAATTCTAAATCCTTACAGCTTCAGCACCAAAAAAAAAAAAAAACAGCTTCAGCATATTACTTTTACAAGAAATTATTAAGTAAGCTTTATGTGTAAAATTTTTTTATAGGATTTTGCTAAAAATTGCTCTAAGAGGTAGAGCACTTGTTAATGATCTAAAATTAAAAGATTTACATGAAAGTATAATATTTAATATATTAAGAATTGAAAAAGTTTTACTTTTTATATAAATTTTTTTATTTTAATCTTTTTAACAAGTGTTCTGTTAAAAAAACCATTATATATATATATATATATATATATATATATATATATATATATATATATATATATATATATATATATATATATATATATATATCAAGTATATGTGTATCACATTGTTGATCATTAATGTCTTCTACTATCTATATATATATATATATATATATATATAGATTGTATAATCAAGTATATGTGTATCACATTGTTGATCATTAATGTCTTCTACTATCTATATGTTGTGTTGTACTAATAATGATTAATATTAAAATTAATTTACGTGACACACGCTCAATTAATACCAGAATGCAAGAAGTCAAGATGATTGTGTTACACATTATGTATTTAATAATCTCTTTTACTTTTAATATATAGTTTAATTTTGATTAATTTTTAGTATAAACTTTTTATAATATCAATCAATTATAAATTATTACATATATAACTTTTAAAATAATTATTATAAGAGTCAAATATTTTTTATAATATAATAATATACAATTGAATGAAAGTATAAATTTTGTTAACACTAACGATATATTCAAATTAAAATCTTTAATATAAGAGTTAATATAATTAGGTGTGTTGAAAAGTTGGTTGTTGGCCATCACATACAACACCTGGAATTTAGTTGCTTCAAAGGAAGAGAGATTTTCTGCTTTGTATCATTTAACGTATGTTATTTAATTACATAAGTCATTATTATTTCTAATTTTAACTATAATTTTAATAATATAACTGAAATAGAATATATTAAATGATATTAAAGAACAAATTTCTTACTTTAACATCACATAAGAATCTCACTACAATACTCTACACATCAATGACTATAAGAGGAAGTTGTCCCTTTTGTGTTTCAGAATTCTTATCCACGGTTTGATCAATGGCAATGCCTGGACAAAGAAAACGCAAAACTGTTATGATCAATGGGCGCTATTGGATAACTACTGAAAGAAAATTTCAGCTACAAGTTCACCATGAAATTATGAATATATGAAAATAATACAGTTAAAATTTGTACGAGATGCTTATGCATGAAGTAAGTATATTTAAGATTTAAATTTGCGGCTAAATGTTTTTTCTTTTTGTGTGTGTGTGTGAAGATTAAGAATGACTAGTGTTTCACTGGCATGACTGTATTTTGTTAATTCTCCAAATAAAAAAAGAAGAGCCAACCGTTAAAAGGGGGGGGGGGGGGGGGGTGAGCATACGGGGCATATCCAAGAAACCTAACTGTATTTTGTTAATTCTTCAAATAAAAAATAAGAGCCAAGTATTAAAGAAAAAAAGTAACTTGTGGTTAAGAGTCATATGTAAGAAAATTGTTGCTTTTACAAGAAGACGTAAAAACCTAAAAACATGTGCAAAGAATGTTAGATTTTAAGAAGTATAAATATAAGTATAAAATACAAATATAACACGTCATGAATACGTTGATATAACATTAATTTAAAAAATAATTAAAAGATATATAAATAAAAAATATTTAAAAATATTAAAGTACTAGATAAATTATATATCAAATATCAATATAACAATTATTTTAAAGTATCGATCCTAGATAAAATTAGATTGGATAAAAATGTATTTCTTTTAAACTTTTTTATATTTCAAATTTTATTTACAATTGTTAGTTACTTTGGGAGATAATAATTCAATAATAAACAATAATTATTTGTAAATATTTTTTAAATTACTTGTAATAATAATTTGAATAATTATAGTTTGTTATCAAGTGGCTAATTGTTCTTAAGAAAAGGCTAATTATTCATTAAATATTTTTTTTCCATTAAGTGACATATTATGGTCTCTCTCTAAATAAAATTTGAATGAACTTTCATAATAATTTGAACTTTTTATATCTATTAAAATTAAATATGTCTTGTTGGCTGTCCTTGAAATTAATTTTCCCTTTATAAAAACACATATTAATTTAAAACTACAATTTTACTTCAACAAAAATTTTGAGAATGGTAGTTCTTGTTACACTCTTTTTCTTTTCTTTTTTCTTAATCTGAAACTCTTTTCAGTTTTCAGATCTACAAATTAATGACACATAAATAAATCTTTTCATGATCAACAACTGCATACTTTTCAACCATCATATAACTAAATTATATGATATTTTAAATATGAACATCTATCATTAAATATATGCATATAAATGCAATTTTAGAAAGTTACTTAAGCTCAGCTCAAATGATTGATAGGTTCCTTTTAAAAAAAAGTGGTTGGAAAAATTTTAAGTAAAAATTATATATTCATCTCATTCAATGATTCTTAATAAACAACCCAGAAATAAGCAACATTAAGAACTTGCCGTTTTGGTGAAATGTCACTAGCACAAACTGTACCGGTCTTTATAAAAAAAAAAAAAAAGTGTACCGGTCTACTTGTCAAACACTCAAGACTTTTAAAATAAGAGCTTGATAGCTTGCTCAATAAAAAGAAAGCAGATAGTTTTGATGTCTTTTTTCATACATTATTCATCAGGTATATGAAAGGTGGCATTTTGTCTAAATGATTAATAGTAGATGGGTCGTTCTTCTCGTTTAAAACTTATATTCGAATTCCACCTGAAACTCTTCAATGTGGTAGCATAGCTATGTCCTGAAAGAAACGTTGTATAATGACATTTATTGAGTAATGCTACATTTACTGCTACAAAGAGTTAAGATAAAAGGAAAACATACCCTTCCTCAAAGTAATCTTATGCAAGAAGCCAAAAAAAGTAATCTTATGCAAGGGGGAGGGGATGTTTAATTTCTGGTGTCTCTTATGACATGTTTAGCATTTTTTTTCTTATTATTATCATATTATGGACATAAGCTTTATTATTATTATTATTATTATTATTATTATTATTATTATTATTATTATTATTATTAATATTATTATTATTAATAATATTAGTACAATAATAACAATAAGGTTTGAACTCTTATACAAATTACTCAAACTCATTACCACAAATCCAATCCTCATGACTTATGAACTTAAGCTTTATAGATATATTATTATTTGATATGCGAATGTGAAACTAGGCACAAAATTCTTTGCCATAATTAGTATTATGGCCTAACAACGTCATATTTGCCCAAAAAAAGTACATAATAACATTATCTAATTGTTATTATATTTATTGGCACTTTCTTTTTGAAATACATACATACAATTTTATTCTTGTTCCTCTTACTCTTCTAATCCTCCACTACTCACATTTCAAATTCTCCATCCAATTAGTTATCATAGATTATGAATTTTCCTACAATGAAAGCTTACTTATAATGTTAGGGTTCGAATAGTAAAACCGTTATTTTGAAAAAAAAATTACTTGATCATACCTCAGACTCGTAATTAGCGAGCAATTGCAATATATAAAAGAATTATGAATTTATTTATTTTTTCCTAATCAAGCAGAAACTTCATACTATAACTTGGAGTTTAGTTGACGTGTTTGTAAAAATGTTATCAACAACAAAAATACACGCATATAAATTTGAAACAGAAAAAGGTTGTAAATCTTTTTCATAAAATCAGAATGATTGCCCAAAATATGAATAATTTCACACTCACAGCAGAACCATAAGTAGGGCCAGTGGCCCACCTGCCACCGCGCACTCTGGCTGGAATCACTTTGCTCAAGCGTTACGCATTATTCAAAAATAGGTGTTTGGAAAGGTGCACATACAAATATTCAATATTAAGATTCAAAGTTCAAACTCCAATACATAGAATAGCCAGAGCCAAGAATGAGAACCATGGAATACCATACTTTCTTACGTGCCAATTCCGTTCTTGAAAGTTACAGGTGGGAACCACAGAAAGAGCACCGGATCTGGCTTCTCTCCAGTCGCTAGAAGTCCAGCAAAAACATCTCAACCGTTGAATTTTCATCTAATGGTCAGGATTTTTTTTTAATTTTTTAATATTAAAAATATTAAATTAATATTAACCGTTGGATGATTTTTCAATGGTGGAGATGTGCTCCAGCAGCTGCTGGAGAGAAACCAGATCCAAGAGCACCAACCATAGAGACAATTAAGCATTGTAATCGGAATAAATGGGGTTTGCCAATCCATTGTCTTTATTCTCTGCAAGAGTCCTTAATTCCCCCCCCCCCCCCCCCGCCTTTTTTTTTTTTTGTAAGCTTAGAAGTAGGAATTCACTTTACTCTTTTCTCTTCTTTTTTTTTTCACAAAATATATATATGCTCATGAGTGCTTCAATTCCACACCCACCATCAGTAACTCTTTTTTTCTGCCATTGATTCGAAAGGCTGTTAACAAATTAATGAACGAGAAACGAAGTGTTTGGAATATATTTTTGGGTTTTACTAACATAGGACATTTATTAAAGAAATTAAAATAATTTTTATTATGAAAATAAAATATTTAATGTATTAAAAATTAAAAGAAATTACTATTTATTTTTTTTATATAAAAAAAATTTATTTTAACTCTTAACGAATTTTGCACTTGTTAGTAAAACTCTTTTTTTCTTTCCAGTATGCCACCTATATCAAACCTGTCTGGCAAACCAAAAAAAGGACAATTAAACTGATGATAAAAGTAGAGTCCTTAATGAAGTAACGATTCCATAAACCTAGTCAATAACAAGATAACAAGGAAAAAGCTCCTCTTTCTAAAGTTAACGATTAAAAATTCATCTATCCTTAATTTAATTTAAAATTTATTATAATTTTAATTCATTAAAATTTAATAATAAGTATACTTTTAATTTAATTTCACTCTATTGAAGTCTTATCCCAATAACAGAATAATGGCAAAAAAGATAAATTCCACTTTCAAGTTATATGCGGTCCATACTTACAAAGCAAAAGGCGGCGAGGAATTTCTACATTCTTGGCTTCAAAACTATGCTTCTCTTTAGCCTTTCGATTACAATCCTTCTCTTATGGGCCATTCAGTTGCCAAAAGCAACGCAAACTGCTTTGGCAATGTATATCATTTGGTAGGATTAATACTTAGTCAAACCATAAGCATACATAGCACTTCTCAACCAAGTAACAAAACACCATAACGAGCTTTTCTATCGAAATGTTAACATTACCCATTTTCACTAATAGGCCCTTTGCCACATCATATTTACTAAACAAGGGTTAAGGCCAAACCATTCTTTAGAACCTTGTCCTTGCTAATTTGACACAATGTACACACAGCTTTTAAGATCTGAAAAACTGCAATATTTGACATGATAATACACACGGAACGAAGATAAACTCAATGAGATGGCCAAAAAGAACTCCCAGAACAAGCAAATGGAATAAAAACACAAAGGAAAGCAGAAAGATTAAGAATTTGATTCATATCAAAACTTGAGAACCAGGTTGCATGAAATTTGATATACAAGCACAAGAATGTCCTGCAAAGAGTTTGCCCGCCAGTGGATTTAATACATACAAGAGTTAATATAGCAGCATAATCACAAGACAATTCCAGTAGCTGTCAACTTTTTTGTCACCATCAGAATATGGCTAGCCAGACTTAAAGAGTAAAACCGCTTTCTGATCCAAATAGAAATAAACAAAGTGGTTTGTTTCATGAGTCACATACGAACCTGCAAAAAGAAAGTCCATGAATACACTTTAATTATAAACTGGGTTTGCCGTTCTAAACATTACAACGGTAACAAGAAGAATATCACTAAGCTAAGCAGGACCAAGCCATTCTATCTTCATTTAGTTTAACAGTCGGAATTTTGTTGGAAAAAGAAAAGAACCAACAGTTTGTTAAGGTTTGCCACACAAAATGACAATGACAGTGCATTTAAAACTTCATGGTATCTGGAACTAGTCATCAAGAATATACTTCATAAACTGTGCAATAACACCATTGAACATTAAATGTTTCCACCTATCAGCCAAAAACTGAGCTGAAAACTTATGTCACCCAAACATAAATTGGCGAAAATTGGGGTTGGGGGAAGAGCCAACCTAGGATTACTATAGAATGCCCTGAATGTTAATGTACTTCAACATGAGAATAACATAAAAATATTTGAGTTTCACATTCTGTCCCCAGGATCATTCATGTGGTCATAATGTCACGACCACATCATGAGCACTTACTTTCCAAAGCCCTGAAACTCAAGTTTAAACCAAGCTATAATTGTGCTAAACTGCTAATCCTTGTGGTCTCTCCATCCCCATTCAGCCCCATCTAATATTATATCTTTCATCCTACCCTTCATGATATACAATTTCCAATAAGTTCCTCAAGGCCTGTCTGGGGACTGGGATGGCATCAAAAGATAACATACTTGTCTGAATGAGGAGTCCAATGTTAACAACTTAACATGCTAGAGCCAACCGTACTCCCTTCTTTTGAAGTGTAAACTATTTAGAATCATGAATACAAATGATTATCATTTTTAGTCTTTGCGGCTTTAGAATACCAGGGATCCACAGGGCCCCTTATACGAAAAATATATTAAAATGAGACACTACCCAGTTTCACTAAATTGGAGAATTAAATTCCTAAGTTCAGCAAACTGCTTCATTAATCATATCAAACTTTTAAATCAAGCTTAAGTCACAGCTCTTGCTATTGCATGTTTAAGAACATTTCAGGCCATGTGCAGAATGATAGTAGTAGAAATAATCACCAAGGCAGATATTGAAGTTTTCAAACTTAAGCTGTGTAAAGAAGTTAAGAGATTCAGAATTGACTTCCTTTTCCACATTAGAAATCAAGAAGTATATTGGTTAGCAATGAACAAAACAAAATCTTAGAAAATATATGAGAAGTTGAAAAGCACAAATCCTACTCTCGTACATGTGTTATTATTCATATAGCAAATCAACATGCAGACTTGTCTAGGTCTGCAATATTGAAAGAGCACTTTGAATAATAGTTTATACTTGTATTTGTTTTCATGAAAGAAATTTAAACAGGAAGAGAGGTGAAAGCATAAAAACTCAGTAATTTCCATCCCTGAAAGGAAAGAGCTCTCCATTCTGCTTAAACGTCAATATCAACTAATTGTCTAATTACTATCCCTAAAAGCCTCAAAAGCTGAAAATCACAAAGAGGCCACAGACTGACTAACTCAACCTTAAATCTTTATCATACTCACATGTACTCATTACTATGATGTTTGGATATATTCTCATAAAGTTACAAACAACAAAATATTGGATGTCGAAAAGGCACAATTTGGCCAACAGTGAACTGGTCCGGTGTAGTTATCATAGAAACTACTCAATTTTGATAACACTCTTAAAGTTCTTCAGCTCCTTCCCCAAAAGACCTATGCAAGCTCTTGCACACCCAACTAATCCAATTGAAAATAAACACGCTAAATGTTCTTTATTCACTACGGGGGAAACCTAACAGGACTGACTTGAAATTAGTATATCTACTTTAGTATAATAAACTGATTTAACTATTATGCAGAAGAGGAAAGAAATATGAAAGATCCCTGCAAGACAAGTGGACCTATGATCAAACTCAGTAGGACCATGTTCAATTGTCAGCCTTGAATTCCTGATCTCCAGCTAGAAAAAACTTGAAAAGCCTAGAACTCCCTAAAGTCATTATTAACGTAAACAATAGATCATATGTTAATACAGAAAATCAGTCAAGCAGATTTCCTCCAATATGATAGATGTTCCAATTCCATGTATCAACTTGAAATTAGGGAACTAATATCAATTTTGAGGGGGCTGAAATGATAGGAGAGTGACATGGAAAATCACAACATGCAACTTAGGCATTTTGCTCCGGGGGAAGGGAGATATGGAGAAAACAACTGATTATTACTTCATTAGTAGGAAAAATACAAATGCAACAAAATCAATTCAATGGGATAGTTGAGACATGGGGAATAGCAAATCAATAATTTGAAGTAAACAAGGACTAACTTAAGCTTAGATCTAGTCCATTTCAGGCAAATAAGAACGGGATGGCCCACCCCACAGTAAGTAAACTAGTAAGGAGAAATCTGAGTGAACCCAAGTGAAGAAATGAGTACCAAAATTGCGACCAACGATGCAATGCCAAGTGGATCCATGTCTCTTATCGAACTCCTTCTTGATTTGCTCTGCAACATCTTTCTCTACATTGTACTTCTCAAACGCCTGATAACAGGAAAGAGGCAGGGAGGGAGAAGCAAGCAAACCCAGAAGTAATTAGAAATTTTAAAAAGCAAAAAAGGAAATAGTTGAAAAATGTTTGTGACAGTGAGGAAGGGGGAGGGACTAACGGCGACGGCGATATCAACGGCCTCCTTTTGCATGTCGGGGAGCATATCGGCACTCTTGATAATCACTTTCTTGGTAGGTATAGGTACAGGTACAGGTACAGGTACAGGTACAGCTACGGCTGTGGCTGCTGCTGATGCCTTTCGATCTTCGGAGTTGGAGTTGGGCTTCGCCATTAGAGCTCCTCCAATGCTCTTCTTCGTGTCCTCGCTCATCTCTCTCTCTCTCTCTCTCTCTCTATGACCTTAGGCTTAGCTTTGATTTTACCTTTTACTCAACTGATGCTAGGTAGGTTGGTACAATTGTCCTTGGTAGTGTGGTTTTATTGATGAATGATGCATCTGCTTTTACTGTGTACGGAAAGTGTCAGAAATACAGGGATTTAATTTAATAGATTCTTTGTTTTTCATTTTTTTTTAGAATTAGAATAATAATAATATGTTATCTTCTGATTGAGATCAAACACAATTAAGCAGAAATAAATTTTGTTTTGAACCTGCACATTATTATACAAAAGAAATAATGAATCCTAAATTCCTAATAAATAGAAGTTACTTTTTTAATATAATTATTTTTGGTTAAATTATAATTTTAATGCTTATATTTTATATTTATTTTTAATTATTTTTAATTTTTTAAATAAATATTTATATTGATAAATTATTATTTTTATTATCAAATTTTAATATAGTTAATTTAATTTTTATTAAACATTTTAATATATATATAAGAGTACTTAAAAAATAATGAGCAATTATAAAAGCACTTAATAGAATGTTAGAGTATTTATTGAATATTTTATAAAAAAATATCTAAATTTTTTATTAAATAAATAAATATTTATTAAATTATTTAATTGAATAAATATTAAAAATAAAAATATAAAATATAAAAATTAAATTAAAAATGAATAAAAATATAAAAAAAAAATTTTAGTTTAACTAAAATTTTAGTTTAACTATTATTTTTTTTGAAAAATAATCTTAAGGACCTTCACATGAGTCTGATGTTTATAGAAAAACTAGTCTTAGGTGTAACATTTAGGTTTGAATTCAAATAATTAAAAGAAGATTATATTGTATCTTTTTAAAAATGAGATATCATATTATTAATAAAAATGAAGAATCCGAAATTTCAGAAGCTGAAGTTTCTTTCATGCGAAATGCAAAAAGAAAAAACTGGTGCAAGTGCAACACCCCACATCTTGAGGGATGAATGATGCCTAATCTGGCTAGAGGCATTGTAGCATGGGGACTGTTTCGGAATATGGCGTGCTATGCTTTCATCTTTATCTTCTTTATTTATTTATTTTTTGTTGAATTAATTCTTCCAAATAAAAAAATTAAAGAACATCTTATTTCAAAGTTAACACATCACTAACACTTACAATGTCTTATAAGCGAAGTGTTTTAATTTTTATCGATTGAATCAATCATATTGATGCTTTAACGTTGTGTTTTTCAATGATTAGGGACGGCATTAGTGGAAGTTAATTTTCTTTTGTTTTTGGATCAGTAGGGAGTTGACCTCAATATTAATATAGAAGCAAAATAAAAGGAAGATGCTTGTTTAACGTGTTGAGAATACTTACAGCAAAAGAAAATGACTAGATCATTGACTCTAATTTATTTTCGGCTTATACATCAATTTTGGTGAAGATTAAAGTTAGGAATAAAGGAACAGAGCAATCACACAAACCAATTACTACCTCTATTTTTTTTTATGTGGTTTAAAAAAATAATTTAATAACAAATCTTAATTTTTTAAAAAAATAATTATAAAATATACTATTATTCTTTGACTCATTAAAAAAAAAAAGAATGTAATTGGCTAATAAAAAATGTGATAAAAAGATAAAAGTTAGATAAATAAATATTAAAATATTTTAAGAGTTAAATAATTAATATAGTAAAAAAATAAGAATAAAATTAGTATAAAATAATTAATTCTGTGTTAAAATTTTAAAATGATATTTAATATAAAATACAAAAAAAAATCTAAAACGATAAATAAAAGGAATAGATGGAGTATTAATTAGTTAATTAATAAAAAAAAAATATGTTGAATTGTTTGTTAGAGTGACTAAAGATAAATTTAATTTTCTCCTTATAGTTTTAAATGTAAAGTGTTGGCTATTATTTGTGGAGTTTAAATATTTAATTATATTTTTAGTGAATCAAAACTAATTTTTAATTTGGATTGTATTTTTTTAAAAAATACATATTATCCTCTTGAGATTTTGTTAATTTTCACTTTTTATATATTAATTTTATTTTGTAACACATAAATCTATTAAAATATAATAAAAAGTATAAACTTATATTTTCTATCAATTTTATCGATGAGAGTCTGCACATAAAAAATACGTAATCTCTTTCAAAGTAATCCTCAAATATTCAACTTTTAAATATGTACACACTATCACTGTTAAATTTAACAAAAAAAAATATTTATACGTTTATCACAATTTAGAGATATTGTGTTACTACATGAAATTCATGTATAAAAAGTAAAAATGGATTAACTCTTATTGGATAATGCGTAATTTACCCTTTTTTTTTGTTATACAATATTTTTTTATGTCATTTAGAGTTGAGACTAATATAATAATCTTCATTTAGTGTACTAAGGCCTTTCTTTTTAAGTCTTTTTTACAAGTTTGAACCTCTAATATTACAAAAACTATCTATCTATCAAACTTAAACTTGTTTATCACTTAATTTACCCATTATGAGTATTTGAATTGTATGATTTAATAATGATAAATATTTTTAATTTTGAAACTTGGGAAACAATTGGATTAATTTATAGGGTAGGCATTGATGTTTGGTTAGTTCAAGTGATTCAACAATTGTTTCATTTAAACAATGTCCTGAGTTTGAGTATTATGAATAGACAAAATTAATTTAAAAAAAGTTTTATACTTTTATAATTTGACTTAATTCAACTTTAAATTAATAATATATTTAATATATCTTTAAGATATTTGGAGGTTTAAAAAAAAATTGGTTTGGTATAAAAAAAAAAAAGAGTTTTGCTAATGTATTTGTTAAAAATAAAATATTTTAAATAAAAAAATCAATTTCTAATTTATCAAAAATTTCTTATTTTACTATCTTAATAAGTGTACACTTAGTAGTAAAATTATAAAAAAAAAAAAAAACAATACAATGGATAAGTTACTCAAATATTATTTCAGGCTCTAATGATCACCAAGAAAAATGATTGACTAACAGGAGATTCACAACTGTGCACTCAATATTGCATCACCTTATTCGAAACTCTTAAACCAGTTGATCCAACTCTTCAATTATGAAAGAAAACTCGTCCAATAATCTCGCTATCATAGCCGCCACTTCACAGCAGTTTCACACACACTTCTAGAATATCTGCATTCCTTCATTTATGTATCTAGTATGAATTAGTATTAATTTCCACTGAAGTCACTAGTGAAATCCCAAATATTGTTAACTCTTCAAATCTCACCGATTCTATTTTTCCCCTAGCAGTTGTTTGTTTAGTTCTCTACTTCTCTGTTTCCTTTTTTTTTTGTTGCAACAATCACTGTGTTGTTCAGTTTGCAGCACAACTTAAACATCTTAATTGCCCGTTTAGTTAACTATTTACTATATTGATTTAATAAATAATTTATGTACAGTTACTCATGAATATGAAAGTATTTCTCAAATAAATTAGTAATTAGCTGTAATTTAATTATTGGTTAAAGTAATTTGATGAATGATTAGGCAGATGTGCGAACCAAAATGTCTAACTTATATTCCGAGTCAAACAATCTATCATTTTCTTGGATAATTTTTTATAAAATAAGTTTGTGTTTAAAATAAATAAATAAAAATATATTTATTCTTAAATTATTAATTGATTAAAATTTTAATATACTTTAAATTAAATCAAACGTAAATATATTTTTATTTGCTTATTTTATATATAAACTTGTTGGGGAAAATTGAGTTAAGCATAAGCAAAATATTTTTTCTCACTTGTACAAATAAATAGACATTACAAATACGTTTCACAACAAAATATCAATTACACAAAATAAGTTATCTCAATCATGACAATGATAGAAAAATAAATATTAGAAACATTAGTAAGTGAAAAAATTATGAGATCAAGTCTAGCAAAAATTTTCAATAAATCATTGGATACACAAATTAGTTCTCCTAGTAACACTAACACTAAAGAATACCACAATCAACAATACATTGTCAAATAGATGGATCAACCAAATAATAAGATAGAAACTATGTAAAAGTTGATATCACAAATCTACCAAAGGATAAAATAAAACAATAAACAAAATATACTAAAGTGTAGCTATCTGTTGATACACAATTTTGTCCATATAATTTTTGTTGCTTGAATTATTCAAACATTTTAATTCATAATAAAACAAAAGAAATAACAAAAAAGAGAAAAAAAATGAATGAAAATTCAAAAGAAAAAAAGAAAAAAATGAAAGGAAAAAGAAGAAATTTGAAAAAATTAAGGTGTCTTATTGTATCACAAAGTTTCATATTAGAGAGGTCATGTTCCTTCTCTTTTTCCTCATCTTATATAAAGAGGTGGTTCTCAACAGGGGCATAAAATTTTTTTTCACTCTTAGGTTTAATACTAAGTATAAGAATTAGAGAAAATTATACTCTTTGACTTAATACTAAGTATAAGAACTCGATGACTTTAGTAAAAAATTTTTTGAAGTAAGTTGCTTTTAAAGATTTGATTTGAAGAGAGCGTATGAAGCTCTGTACACCAATTTTTTTAGCATATCATTTTTTATACGCCTTAGAGGTAAATTTATTTTTTTTTCTTGTATTATTATCTTTTATTATATACGCATATTATTCATTTTAGTTTATTCATTTATTAGTTTGTTTATTTATTTATTTATTTATTTATTTTGTAAACTTTTTTGTTTTAAAATTAATTCAATAATAAATTGAGATTAACTGAGTTGTGACAGTTTGTTAATCCTGTAACTTTTAGAATCATCTAAGTTGTGATATCTTGATGATTCAACCTTTTTCTAAACATAAAAAAAAAATCAAATGAGTTTTCAAAATAAAAATCTTTTCAAAATTAAAAACAACTAACTCGCAATTATTTTCTACAGAATTACTTGACTTTGAGTTTCCAATCATTACTTGAGATACGTAGGAGCAGAATCTTTATTTTGTCAAGGCAAAAAATAATTTTTTATAATTTAGTTTTTTTTTTTTTTAAAAGGGGTAAAATAAATACATTTGAGATTATTAAAATTTGCACAACTAACTTAAGGTACCGATTCTTAGAACCAACAATGTAAGTGCTAACATCTTCCTTACCTGTAATCGACTTCAGAACCCGAACTCATTTTTTAAAAAACCAATTTTCCTAATTAAAGAATTTTTTTAATATTTTCTCAATTTAAATAAACATTGACAACAACTTTATTGATTTTTAAAATCTCATATTTCCAATCGTCCCGTCAAAATTTCGGTTGTGACACTCTCAATATTAAGAACAATATACTAAAAATTAATAAGAAATGATAAGAGTTTTTCCACCTAATATTAAGCTCAAAAAGATAAAAATCATTTCTTTTCACTTTTTTCACGCTCTCTCCCTGTAGTTTTTTTCGTGGCTTACCTTTTAAGCCATTTCAAAATATATTTTTTATTTTTTATTTTGTTTTTTAACTTAGCTATAGACCCCAATCACTTTGATTTTATCACAAAAAATAAATGTAAGAGATGTGTCTCTCAAACTGGTAAGTATCGACTATTTTTCTTCCAATTTTCATGGGAGATAAATACTGTTGTTATCCATGAGTATTTAAAATATAAATATTTAAAATTGTGTGAACAATTTATCACACGTCAAAAATAAATATTTTGCATATTTCCATCATAAGATGGTGTTATAATCCTTACCTCATATTTATTTATTAAACTAATACTCATTATTCATCTCATTATCATAATTTTATTAACATGGACACGCTTTTAATATAATATCGTTTATTTTTGAATAAAAATCTACATATTAACCCGTGCATGTCACGGGCTCTTTACTAGTTACAGATAATTCTTACGCATCTATGCATACTTAGGAAATTTTACCATTCGTAATCATGCGGTTCTGTTTATCTAGCACTCATCCAAAAACAAAAGACAAGAATAAAAAAATTTCCGCTTCAGCAAAAGAAAACTATGCACACTACTATTAAGTGAAAATTTTATAAATTAAGATATAAATTAAAATTAAGATATCAATTAGTTCTAAATTAACCACACAAAAAAGTTATCACTGAGAAACATTCATCTTTTTAATTTACTTCACTATTAATGTAAAATAATACACATTGCCGGAAGGTCTTTAGTTTGAATGGGAGCTTAGTATTTGGAAAATTTACTTAGAAGGTGATATGGGTAATGTCTATGATGGTATTACTGGGGCTTGCAAGATTACTCTTATAATAGTTTTATAGTTAGATATATAAATTTTTTTGTTCTAAGAGTGGATATATACCACATACTTGTAATAAAGTAGTGGACTATTTAACATATTATGCTAAGGATAGTTGCCTTAGCTCTTGGTACATTGATCTACTCTCATTTATTGTTTCTTTGTTGGACGTCGGTTTACAGTTTAATTAAACTTTATTTTCAGCTAAAAAATGTATCATATCATCATATTAAGAATAATATTTCACAGTAAACATATTAGCTATAAATATATAACATTATATATTTATTGATATTAAGAAAAATAATAAATTAAATTATGTCTTTTGATAAAAAAAATTCTTTTAAAATAAACTTGTCTTTAAATTAACTAAGTAAAAATATATTTATTTTTAATTTAATTTAAAATATATTGTAATTTAATTTATTAAAATTTAATAATAAATATATTTTTATTTGTTTATTTTAAAAATAAATTTATTTTAAAAAATCTTGTCTAATCAAAATATAAGTGTAAAAAAATATAATGAGTCTGACTAAAATTAAATGGTAATATATATATATATATATATATATCAATTTATATTAATGTAAGTTTTTTTTTTTTATATTTATTTTTTACTGTTAGATTCATTTTCATCTAAATAGCTCTTTTAATGAAATAATTTCAATCATTAGATGAAAGTGAATCTAACGATTAAAAATAATGTAAATAAATAAAAAATTTTACTAATGTATAATCAATCTCTCCTTATATATATATATATATATATATTGAAATTGAAAATGATTATCCGACCGCAAAGGGGACGGCCGCTCCGCCCCAGTGACATTGTTAAGCATAATCGCAAGTTGGATTGGGCAACAGATGATGATGGGCAATTTCCCAATCCTTAACTTCACAAAACTAGAGATGGCACCCGCACGAGGGAATACTTCTCTGTTTCTCATCCCGCACTCCAACTTTCTTTCCGTCCTCGTCTCTGTTTCTCGTCGCGGAAATTTTTTTTTCTATTCCCATTTCCCAAATCCTCACAGAGATTCTCGTTGTATTAAAAAAATAAAAAAATAAAAAAATTATTTTAATATTTTTAATTTTAAATAAATATAAAATTTAATAAAAAATAAAATTATTAAAATACATATATATATATTATGAAGAATATTTTAAAAAATTAATAAAAATAAAAATTCTAAGGATAAAGAGCATAATTCCCGTCTCCATCTTTAAATATATCATAGAAAAATTTTTCTTTTAATCTCTATCCCCGTAAATAAAAATTCCTAGCATTCAAGGTGGTCACTGTCAGAATCTGTGCTCAGTAGGGATGGTAATTTTATCCGCGGGTAATATCTGTGACGGAGACGGATAATATCCGTTTAATTTTCTCGCAGATAAATAAAATTGCTCAAGTTATCCCCGTTTAATAAACGCGAGAGAGACATGGTAGTTTCTCCCGCAAATGTAGTCAAGAAAAAAATAAATTTTTTTATATAAAATTATTAAAAATCTTATTATATAAATTAAAATATTATTATATTATATTTTTTATTTTATTTTATTTTATTTTATTTTTTAATTTATTAATTTTATTTATAATTTATTTAATACTCATAAATATCTACAGATACCCATTTACTTTCTGAAAAAATAATAAACAAATACCTATACAAATATAAAATAAAAATAAAAACAGATATTATCTACAGGAACAAGAAACAAGGGCTACTACCCATCCCTAATGCTCAGCGATAAATTTTGCCATCCAACGCAAACATCCTAATTACCAAAGCCCATCTTTACACACACGCTGTCTTCTTTCGTACCAATATTGGTAGCTCACCAAAAATATTTATGTAAACTTTATTTATATAATTATATAAATTAAATCTATCAATATTAAAATAATTATATAAATTCTTATATTATATAATTATTTTATATTGAAAATAATAATATATTTTTTATCTCTAATCTACACAACTTATCTAATCTGCGCCACTTATGTAGACTTTTTTCCCGCTCCCAAACAAACAACAAACAAAAACCACCAACGTTGGGAATCGTGAACTTTGGAAATATCAATCTTGGAAGCTGCAGCCCATATCTCATCCCTTTTTTTGTTGAATAATATAATATTCATATATTTATTAAATATAATATTCAAATATCAAATATGACTGTATTTGAAAATTTGTGTATTGATATAATATTCATATATTTATTAATTAAGCTATAAATTATTTCCTCAAATTTTATATGAATAATAAAGTAATAATACTATATATTATTTTATATATAAATGAAATTTTGAACATATCTTTTTTAAATATATTTATACCTTATTTGTAAAATATTATTTTTTAATTATATATTTTTTAAAATTATAAATAATGTAGTAGTAGTGCTCCCTCCTTTTCATTTTAAGTGTTATTTGATAACAAAATTTTGATTCATTATAAGTGACGTTTTTGTATAGTAATAAAATATTAATTGTTATTTTTTATGTTTATTCTTATTTTTTGATAGTCTTAACTACTCATAAAAATTAGATAAACATAATAAAATAAAATAAATTGAAATGAATAAATATAATTTAATAAAAAATTCTTACTATTAAGATTGCTTTAATGTTATTAATTCTTGTGTATTACAACAAAGTGACACTTAAAATGAATCAAATGGAGTATATATTATTGTTATCTCTAAATGTTTAATAATATTCTTATAACATTTTATATAATTTAATAATATTTTGTGTAAAATACTCTAACCTCTCTTTTTTTACCTGGTTTTTTTACATATCTCTTTATTTTCAAAAGCTACACAAAACTTTATTAACACTTACTTAAACACCCCATGTATTTAAAAAAAAAACACTAAACATAAGTATAATCAAGTACAATAGTCAATCATTAATGATTTTAAAATGATATTTCTACCCTTAATTTCATCAATGTTGAATGTAATATTAATGAAATTAAAAGGTAAAAATGTCATTAAAGATAGAAATTTTAAAATAGAAATGTCATTTCAAACAAAAATCATTTAGTATTACAAGTAATATAAATGAAAATAAGGATAGAAAACAATGTTTTAAAAATAGGATTGAATCGACTAATTGAATTGGTTGGATCATGAACCAGTTATGTCTTCAATTCTAACATTTTTTTATTCAACCATGGTTCAATGAACCACAAATTTAACAGATTAAACTAATCAAACCATGACCCGAGACCTTTCTGATTCAATCTTCAGTTTGATTTTTAAAACATTGATAGAAAAGTCACTTCAAGGTCATTAATGGTTTATTAATGTTTCTGTTAGTTAATTTTAAACTTATTATACTTAATTAGATTTATCTGTAACGTTTTTTCAAAATAAAATGGGTATAATAAAGTATTAAGGGAGTTTTGTGTAACTTTTGATAATAGAGAAGAGTATGTGAAAAATCAAGTAAATAGAGGGGGAGGTTGGAGCATTTTACTCAAATATTCTATTTTTGGTGCACTTTATTCTAATATTTTTAATTGCTATCAAATGGTGTTAGGTTGACTTAAATGTATTTTGACTAGTCTATTTTTCTATGGTAAGATCACTAGGTATTCTCGCAAGTTCAACCCATTTTAACCGTCCACGAGACTAATTCTTATTTGCCCACGAAAGTATAATGCTTATCTGATTTCTTCACAAAAGTTGTTTATTTAACCCTGTGTTTGGATGTTTTTTCATTAATGGAACGGAACGGAATAGGTAAGGATGGATCGGAAAAGAAAGGGAATGAATGAAACATAATTCCCTCCTTCTTTGTTTGGAAGATTCATTAACGAAACGGAATAGAACATGTGTTCCTCCCATTCCACCTCAATTTTGGGAGAAACAAAAATTGAGTATTTGAGGGAAATAGGGGGGAATGATTCTCCATGTGTTCCGTTCTGTTCCTATACATTTTAAAATTCCAAAACACAAAAAATTATTTTTGTTCCCTTCATTTTATTTCTTTTTTCTCTATTACCTGTCATCCAAACATAATGTAAAATTTGAACTCGTATTATCATTCTAATGGGTCAAGATTGACTAATTTAGTTTTCTATTTGGTCAAAAGTAAATAATATACTCCTAAACAAAAAAAATTAAAAAAAGTTTTTACAATATAACCTTAATTAGTTAACATAATTTAATTTCAAATATATATTTATCAATATTCGATTTTGCTGTTTTACAAGCGCATAACAGCTCAAGTCTCCCAGCCCTAGGATTGACAAAATGTCACGGTGATGCATGTATTGTAATAAAAATTTGAAAAAAAGAAAAAAACTTCCTCGTTCCAGCTTTCGGTAGACTTACCCTTAATAGAATAATGTATACATAAAAAATTCTGACACTTCTTTTTGTTTATTTATATTCTTTCATAATTACTTTTTACCTTTATTTCTTTAATTACTCTTAATTGGTTTTAAAGTCAAATTTATTTTTATTTATAATTTCTATATTATTTCAAAATACCAAAAGGCATTTTTTTTTAAAAAAAAATATTATTTTTACTTTCTAAAATTTTTTATTTATTCATAATATCAAAATTAGCACTTGTTACTGAAATATCAAAAAGTAAATAATATGTTTAAAATATACCTTTTTATAATAGAAAAAGAATGATTGAGTTGAATAAAATCACAAACAATTGTTATTCTCAAATATATTTTTTAAATAATTATATAATTAAATTGTTTCAAATACTACTAAATAATTGTTTTAAATAAATAAATATTATGAAAAAAATAAAATCTATGCTCAATTTTAACATGCTCATTTAAAATAATACGGAGCAACATTATTTTTACTTTTTTATATTATTGTTTATTTATAATACCAAAATTAACATTTATTATTGAAATACAAAAAGCAAATAACATGTTTAAAATATAACTTTTATAATAGAAGAAAAATGACTAAGTTGAATAAACTCACAAGTAAATTTTATTTTCAAATATTTGTTTAATAATTATATTATATAATTAAATTATTTCAAATACTATTAAATAATTGTTTTAAGTAAAGAAAAATGAGTTTAATTTTACTGTATCATTAGTGTTATTTTTTTATCATTAATTAATCATATGTTATCATATATATGACTTTTAAAATAATTATTGTGAATGTTACATATTTTTAATGATGTGACAATATATAATTGAATAATTATGCAAAAAAAATTACATTAATGAGGCAGCAAAATTAAATCCAATAAATATTATGCAACATTATTAAATAAAACTTATGCTCCAAATTTTAACATGCTCATATAAATTAGCATTAAATTAATTATTAAATCAATCATGATAGCTCTTGTTTTGAATGAACATTTTGCAACATAAATATTAGATTTAACTCGATTTTTCTTTGTATTATTATTATTGTGATTAAGTGGTATTTGAGTCAACTTACATGTACTATTAATTTACCTCTTAATTTATTAAAAGTAGGCTCATAGTCACACTGGAATTAAAGGATTTACTTGAATATTTATTATAAGATAACTCAGTATAATTAGCATAACTATATTATAAATTGTCTAAATAGATCTACAATAATTTCAAAATAAAATACTTCTATATTTTGTAAGAAATTAAATAAGAATGTACTTTTATTTTTTTAAAAATATAATAATTAACTAATATACATTTTCAAAAATATAACTAAGAGTTATATATATTTTTCATAGTGACGTATATTACTGCAAGATCATGTTTTATTAAATATCTGTATAATTATTTTATAATATGTTAGATTTAAATTATATTAAAATAAAAAAGCCTCATACCCTATAATTGAAGAGAAAACTAAAAAATGAAACAATTTAGTAAAAGGTAGTGTAAAAAATTAACATTAAAAAATAAGTAAAAAAGAGTGTGAATAAACAAAAAAAATATGTTAATAATTTCTCCTATATTTTTACTGTTATTATTTCACATATACTTTCTCTTAATAAAATAATATTAAATACACATATTTTATATATATTATTTATATATATATATATAATTTTATCATTTTATTATAATTAATTTTATTTTATTTTCTATACATTTATATTTTAATTTTATCAAATATTTGAAATATGAAAAAATGTGTGCCGGACGATATGAAGGAGGCATTATCCCTACCCCTCTCTCTCTCTCTCTCTTTTTTAAATCTGAATGCATTATTTTCCCCCTAAATATAGTGTGTCTGAATGAATCAATTGCCATCCCACTTGGAAAGCCGTTATGGGAACACAATAGGCATGATACGATATGATATATCGTGAATTTCGAGGCAGATGAAAATCTCTTCAGTCGCCATTCCCATCATCTCACACCAAGCTCGTGCATTGCACAAGCACAACATTTGATAATGTATTATTGGGTTCAAATTGTATTCATCGTAAAAAAATATTATTATTTAATAATATGTTAATATATTATTAAAATAATTAATTTTTAACTAATTATTACAATATTTAAATTTATAATAATTTAATAATATATGATATTGTAAAAAAATTATACTTCATTTAAAATCTTAGTCAAATGGTTTAAAGTTTTTCAAATGACAATATTATTCAAAAAATTATATTTACAACTATAAAAAAATTATAATTGAAGAATGGGTTTACACGAAAATAAATTCATGAAACGAAAAATTTTCTGCTGTTGTATAGTTCATTTTATCATTTATCTTACTTGTGACTTTTGTATAAAGTAGATGTAATTATTTTTTTCTTTAATTACACTTGTGTCACATTATTCATAAAATCATTTGTAAAAAATTTGTCGTGTGATATAATAATGCTGATTATGGTTTTATCTAATTTTATTTTAGTATTACTTGTATCATTTTGCTAAATTGATAAAATTATACGTGTGATTATTTCAATAATTATATAATTAATATTTTTAAATAAAAATATTTCATCTAATCTTTTCATTTGATTAGTCTTTACTTGATTGTACTTGTATTTTTATTTACACTCAAGTAAAAAGTTGCTAAATTGCGTAAAAGATGCATATAAGTTTTATTGCATTATGTAAATTTTTTATTTTTAAATACGGATTAAATGGAAAGAATTAAATAAAATAAGAACAAAAATTATGTTTAATTTTGACGTAAATTAGAAAATAAAACACTTAATTTGATACTATATTGGTTATACAAAAAGAAAATTGATCGATAAGAAAGTGCCCACACAGCGGTGAAGCGCGAGTAGAGTTGAGGAGTGAGTATGGAGAATGGCGGCAAGATAGACTCCTATATATGATATGACGAGCCATACAGTATAATCCCATATTTGGAGCTAAGTTATGTTTCTAAAGTCACTGTGAACTGTCCTCTTCCTTCAAAGTTCAATCTTTGAAAACCAAAACAATCGCATCCTATTCCAATTTCTGGTATCAACCAAGCCATAATGGGTAGCAGAGTGAAGGGACGCACGCTTATGGAGGTTGGACCTGATGGGGTTGCCATCATCACCATCGTCAACCCTCCTGTCAATTCTCTCTCCTTTGATGGTATACTTCTTTCAATTTCCCATTTCACTTCTTGGATCTGCTTCTTTACTCCATTCATCGCATACCCGTTATTTTTTTATTTGCAAAGTTTTTAATTTTATTTTTCTTATGCTCCTTTGGTCATGCTCCAGATTGTATTGAACTATTGATTACGGGGTCTTCTTCCGAATCTCTATGATTTAATAGTAATACCACTGGGTTGCTACCTCTGCCTTTTCTACGTGCTGAGAGCCTGTTGAGGCAATTTTATTTTATTTTTGCATTATTAATCACATTATAATTTCCCTGGAATTCAGAATCAATGCGTCAATTAATTGATGAAAAAGAATCAGTTTTTTTTTTTGAACGGGGTAAAATTTAGCAATGTTTAAATATTTTGTCGTTGCCACCCATTGGTAATGGAAATTCTGATGGCCATGTCATGAGCTTGATTGGAAGTAAGTGGTTTATGCAGTGACATAAAAGTTAATAAGTTACCTAACAAATTGATAAGTGATTTTGTTAATCCCAGCAGTGCACTGATGTTGTTTTTCTTGCCTATATCAACAAAAGTAAGAAACTTTTTGTTTGTCCATTTCCTTTTGGCCTTGTGCATAATTTTATTATTTGATGAATGAGGTGGATGACAACAGAACAGAGGATGTGGAGTTGAATGCGTGTATCACACACTTCATTTTTACTACTACCTGATCATGGCTAAAGTAAACTGTAGCTCATTTCAATTTGTTCTTTTCTTAATTGCTATTGAAGTAAACCTGGGTGATTAGATCGTTGGTTCCACTTATCCTGTTACCAAATATTTGGGCAGGTGTAGTGTGAAAATTCTGGATAATATCACAGTATGCTGTGAAACCTTGATGTTTCATTGTTCAGATTGTTCAGTATCATTCTCTATTTTCTTCATTTGGTTTTCTATTACTTGAGATTACATTGTGTTGCTCATCTGTCTTCCTTTCTCTCTCTCTAGTATTGCACAGTTTAAAGGAGAGTTTTGATCAGGCTTTACAGAGAGAAGATGTCAAGGCAATCGTTGTTACAGGTATTGCAATGTGATATTGATTTGAGCAGTTTTTAAACTTGGAGATTGTTCAAATAATTGGGACAAGACAGCACTTAATTTTGCTCAATTTAACCAGATAAACTCAGTAATTAGGTAGGACTTGATGTTGAAAGTAGAACCATGGTTTGGTAGTGGACACTGAAAATAATTAAATTTATGAGAACCTGGTTTAGTCCTAGGGAAACTTTTACTAATGTAAATCTCTAAAACATTTGAAATAAGAAAAGGAGAATGCTGATAGATAACCACGGCTTGAACCTATGACCCTTTACCCAAATCCCCACCCTTCATAACCACTTGAGCAATGACCAAGTGGCAACTTAGGATCTTATCTCATTAAATATTTTATCCTTGATCAAATTGAAAAGTCCTTGACCTAGCCTCAAAATTCATAGTAGTTTTGACTAATCCTAATTATACAAATGTCAACAACCTAGATATCTTTGAAACCTGCTAGAGTAGTCATCCTCAACTAGATTGACTCCTATGATATGATTGTGACATTTTGATAAACACTAAAGTATCAAACTTTAAAGAACCAGAGATGATCTATTAGAAGAAAAAGAGGGAAAAGAAAACCAAACAGCGGGCTAGACTTGGGCTTCACCAAAGATAATTCTTGGCCAACTGGCTTATAGCTGCAGCATCATAGCTGAATCTTATGTTACTGTATTAGGTGCAAAGGGAAAGTTTTCTGGTGGTTTTGATATTACTGCATTTGATGGACTTCAAAAGGCAAAAGGTACTTTCTTTTTTTTTTTTTGGGTCTTTCTATTATAGTTATATTCATACTCATTTTCTAACTCTTTCCCCTCCCCCCATGTAGAGCGTCCAAAACCTGGTTGGATATCAGTAGAAATCATCACTGATACTATAGAAGGTACTTATTTTTATCAAATTTTTATTTGCAATTCATTTGTCATTTTGTGCTATGTTGAATATATTCACTTCATCTTTCAGCGGCAAGGAAACCCTCTGTTGCTGCCATTGATGGCCTTGCCTTGGGTGGGGGCTTAGAGGTTGCAATGGTATGCATTACTAACTGTTTAGGAAACGAAACTTTTCTATGTAGTTTTCTACAAAATATTACCAATTCTTTCTCTTATAGGCATGCAACGCACGGTTATCAACCCCAACTGCTCAACTAGGTTTGCCTGAACTTCAGCTTGGAATAATTCCTGGATTTGGAGGTATGGCTACTTTAATTGTAGGTTGAACTAGTTCCTTTCTATTTTCGTCAATTTTACTTATTACAATTCTACCAGCATAATAGTTCGTGTATGAATTTAAATTGATTGTATTGAAAAGAAAATGAAGAAGAAATTGAAATGAAATCTTTTCACTCAAGCATCGTTTATGCTATTTTACCAATGTTTGTAATGATAAGGAGGGATATTTCTCTAGTGCAATGCGTCATAAGGAGTTAAGGACAAGGTAAAGATGAAAAATCATGGTGAATTTTATGGTGTGAAGGCATGTCATGATGAATGTATGACTTCCTTTCCAAACTTTATTCTTGTTAATATTTGTTTGATTATCTTAATTTTTTTTAATCTTATGCATCTTTATACATGACTTTCCAAACTTTTTTTAAACTTTCTGAACTTTATGCTTGATTATCTTAAAAGCATGTTGTAAACATATTTGTAACCACTGTTATTGGACCTTGTTGAGTGACATGCGTTACTGAGGAAACCTGTTTGAGTTTAAGTTTTAACAACATGCTGTTAATGAGTTTGTTAATTAACTGAAAGTCCATACCAGAGGTCAAGGTTTAATATCTTCTTAACTCTTATGTTAGGTAGGCCAAGAATAATTAGATTTTTTTTTTTGTAAAAAAGGGAATTTAGGCCATGAGTAACAGTGCAAGTCTTCTGATAATTGATTTAAGGACTAATTTTTCTCTTTAGTATTGTTAACCTGGAGTTGTAAATTGTCTTATAGGAACACAGCGACTTCCTCGTCTTGTTGGTCTGACAAAGGCCCTTGAGATGATGCTGGTATGCTACTTTTTATGCTTCCTTTTTATAACTTTGCTACTCTGTTCAATGTGAAGAACTGAACTGAAAATCAGTGTATTCAAACTCAAGGTTGGCGATTGTTGAAACAGCATATTGACTGTTCTACGTTTAGATTCCAGTAGACAGTATATTTGCAAATTTTTGGTTCAGCTCTTCACTTTGAGTGGAACTACATTTTTCTTTTTACAGAAAATATTTAAGAGTTGTGACTTCAACATGCTTGTCCAGTGATTTTCAATTAATTTCTTTACCACTTCCTTTTTTTAAAAATAAAGACTTCAAAGCCAGTTAAAGGGAAGGAAGCTTGTAGTCTGGGGCTTGTAGATGGTCTGGTGTCACCTGATGAGTTGGTGAACACTGCACGCCAGTGGGCCCTGGATATCTTGGACCGCCGACGACCATGGGTTGCTAGTCTTTACAAGACTGACAAAATAGAACCCCTGGGGGAAGCAAGAGAGATATTGAAATTTGCACGAACTCAGGCTCGAAAACAGGCTCCTAATCTCAAGCATCCTTTAGTTTGCATTGATGTTATTGAAGAGGGAATAGTATCTGGTCCTCGTACAGGACTCTGGAAGGTTGTCATCTGTCTCCAATATACTTTTTTTTTCCCTTCATTTTACTGTTGCTGAAATGTGTACCACTTTGTGTTTGATCTTTGCAGGAAGCTGAAGCATTTGAAGGACTGGTACAGTCAGATACTTGCAAAAGCTTAATTCACATATTTTTTGCTCAAAGAGGAACATCTAAGGTTTGTTGAAGTATTGTGTCTTAATTTTACCTCTATTTCTCCCCTTTCAAGTGAGGAGATATCTCTGCAAGGCTATACTAGTTATTAAGGGAGAAAGAAAGTGTTCATATTCTAGCTTCAAAACATACTTTAAACTTTTATATAGAATTTAATCTAATTTGTAAATGTTTTATTGAATTTAATGGAAGTTTTGAAAAGAAATACTCTTCTACTCTTTTATTTATTTAATTTTTTTTTGGGGTAATTTTGGGGTAAAATCATGAGGTGTTCCCACACCTTTTGGGTGTGGAACTAATCCCTGCTCGAGCATCGGCTTGCCCTAGCCACAAGGTGCTTCCAGTGGATTTTGAACCCTTGTACTACAAATAAAGTCCACGTACATGGAGCTCAGTTTGCAAACTGAGTCATAGCTCCGACATTTTTAATTCTTCAGTTTGGCTTCTAATTGAGCTGTAGTTACACAAAATCCAGATTATATAGATAGGGAATATACATGAGATTGAATCTTTGACCTCTACACTAACCCCACTTCATCCTTTCCATGTGAAATAGGCCAAGTGGCTATATAGGAGAATTATGGCCAGGGGCTGAATTTGGCCTTTATTTCCCACAAAGGACCTTAAAAGTTCTGTTTGGTAATTGATATGGAGGACTGAAATGTTGTTTTCTGTTAAAAGTGAGGTCATTTGAATAATGACATTTACAAGAGTAATTGTAGTTAACAAGATTTATTCATGCGGCTGTTTCTTTGTAGTTTGGGCAGCTTATTAGTTTTTCACTTGATGATTGTGAATATGTGATGCTTATGTTTGGTGTAAATAGATTGGTATTTCATTTTAAAATGGTCACGTTTGTCCTGTTTCTGTAATTTGGTATACAATTTCAGACATTGAAATTTGTGAATCCTGACCCATCTTGAATCTGTGCCTATAATGCATATCTTAAATTTAATCTGTAGTGTTTTCTGGCCTGAGGTTTTATATTTTCTCTTAGTACATTACCCTCAAAAGGTAATATGGTGATAAATAGGGCTGTGAACCTGGATTAGCTAGCCTGATTCTGAGTACTGACTTTTTGTATAAATTTCTATACATATGAATTTCCCAATACCTCTTGGCATGAATAGGTACCCAGGGTTACTGATCGTGGTCTGGTTCCAAGACATGTGAAAAAGGTTGCCATCCTTGGTGGAGGACTAATGGGCTCTGGAATAGCAACAGCTTTAATTCTTAGTAACTATCCTGTCATCTTGAAAGAAGTAAATGAGAAGTTCTTGGATGCTGGTATTAATAGGATTAAAGGTGAGAACAGATTCTTGTAAATTGGTTCTCACTACTCAAACTTCACCTTTATTTATTTTTTTTTTAAAAAAAGAAGTGATGTTCTCATGTAGTTTCCTCTTAGTGCAGCAAATTTACAGAGCCGTGTCAAGAAAGGGAAAATGACCCAGGAAAGTTTTGAAAAGGCCATCTCTCTTCTCAAAGGTTCCCTTGACTACGAAAGCTTCAGAGATGTGGACATGGTGATAGAGGTGCTTTAATGCTCTCCAATATAAATTTGCTTATTGACTGTCATCAATGTCATGGTTGCATGTTATCCAAAACCTGGGAAAATTACAAAACTGTTGGTGTTTGTTGTTTGGACAGGCTGTTATTGAGAATGTTTCCTTAAAGCAACAGATCTTTGCTGATCTTGAAAAGTATTGTCCACCTCATTGTATACTTGCAAGTAACACTTCCACAATTGACTTGAACCTGATTGGAGAGAGGACCAAGTCTCAAGATCGAATTGTTGGAGCCCATTTCTTCAGGTGGTATCTTATATTTGGAAATTATTATTTTTTCCCTGCAGTATATTTCTGACTGAAAAACTTGACTTGTGTTTCTGCAGTCCTGCACATGTCATGCCACTTCTGGAAATTGTACGTACTAAGCAGACCGCTCCCCAAGTAATAGTTGACTTGCTAGATATTTCAAAGAAGATAAGGAAAACTCCAGTGGTGGTTGGAAACTGTACAGGATTCGCTGTTAATAGGATGTTCTTTCCATATACGCAAGCAGGGCTCTTGCTTGTTGAACGTGGTGCAGATGTTTATCAAATTGATAAGGCAATAACCAAATTTGGGATGCCCATGGGGCCTTTCAGGTATTAATGCTTGGATAAGTTCTTGATATACTTGACCACTTCTTGAAGGGTCTTATTTGTCACATATGTACTAATGCAGATTGGCTGACCTCGTTGGTTTTGGTGTGGCGGTTGCAACTGGCATGCAATTTATTCAGAATTTTCCCGAGCGAACTTATAAATCAATGCTTATTCCACTTTTGCAAGAGGATAAGAGAGCAGGTAAGGATAAACTCTGCATCAGTTGAAAATCTGATGAGATATGTGTCAAATATAATTACTTAACAATGAAATGCTCGGGTGTGTTTTTACTACATAATTCACTGACTATCTTTGTTTAAAATGTGCTTCTAACAGGTGAAACAACTCGCAAAGGGTTTTATTTGTATGATGATAAACGCAAGGCTAGTCCTGATCCTGAATTGACGAACTACATTGAGAAGGCTAGGAGCATTTCCGGTATCTCCGTTGATTCTAAGGTCCTTTTACCCATCCTAATTCATACCATATTTATTGGCTAGTGAGAAAACATAATTTGAAGTTAATTTTTATGGTGAATTCCACTGGATCTGATGTTTCGGATCTGAACCTGGACAGCTTGTCAAGTTACAAGAAAAGGACATCATAGAGATGATCTTCTTTCCTGTGGTGAATGAGGCTTGTCGGGTCCTTGATGAAGGTATTGCAGTCAAAGCAGCAGATCTTGATATTTCAGCTGTCATGGGCATGGGTTTTCCACCTTACAGGTTTGTCTTGTTAATTATTCGACACACTTCCCAAAACTTTGTACTTGTTCTATATTTTGGGGTTAATTTTATCAGGGGAGGTATCATATTCTGGGCCGACTCTCTTGGATCCAAATACATATACTCAAGATTGGAGAAATGGTCAGAGTTGTATGGAGGATTCTTCAAGCCTTGTGCCTACTTGGCTGCAAGAGCTGCCAAAGGGATTCCTCTGGTGAGAAACCTAAGCTCATTTACTTCCATTTCATTTCTGCATAGATATTTGTTGTGTTAGGATGTATTCTAGGGTTATTTAGCCAACTACATTATCAATTTGGTCATTGGCACAGGAGTGGGATTGTCTACAAATTGTTCTTTCCCACAATAGATCTTGCTGGAATATTACGCTCATTTTTAACTCGAGAATAGATAGATAGATTACTTTAGTAAGGTAATTTTAGATCCAAGGAGCACTTCACCAACACATTGCACCTGTACCCAGAAAATCAGGATCTTCAAATGGAATTTGTCTGTTACAACTATGCTTTCTACAATGGACTATTGATTAGAACAAAGGCTGAAATAGTCAACTGCCTTTATTTTAATAACTGCTTTAAACTCTTGGCAATTAGAATTCACATTGACCAAATCCCTGTGAAAACAAGCCTTATTTGGTCTTATTATCCAAGTATTGAATGATTGAATCCTATCAGTTCATGCACTTTAGAATAACTTAACCAACACTGCTATTCATTTTAGTACTTTTTTTTGGGAGTATAAACATGGATTTTACTGCCTGCTTCTTGAACTCAAGAAGCTTAGCCTGTCTTAGTACCCAAAATGTATCACTTTCCCAATAAATACTTGTGGTACTAGTAAACGGACTTTTGCCATTGGTATTATTGCCCTCTAATGGAATTTGTACTGTTCTATTGCAGAGTGCCTCGGTGGAGCAAGCACAGTCACGGTTATAAAATACAAATAGCTCATTGCATGTTTACTTGATTAAATTTTCTTTTCCCCGTTATTTCTCCTTTTAAATGATAGGAATATGGTTGAGAAAGCAAAATAATGTATGATGAGAGAATATTTGAGCACAGCAGAATTGTTTGGTCAAAATAAAAGTATTTCAGGTTCAGGTATATTTGCTAATTGTTTCTTCCGTGCAGCCCTTGTCTGTTTTTATTGTTACTAGCACCAACGTTGAAAATGAAGAGTTGGTCCCAGTCAAAATTTTTTTTTTTTTAAAAAAGTGAAGAGTTGGCTTAAGTGGTTATCGTGGTAGCGGGTGATGGAATGGAGTAGAATTTCTTCTTTATATGTTCCTCTTGAGTTTAATGCTGAAGTGCTGCTGACCACTGTCAGTATTGTTAATCCAATAAGTAGCAGGTTGAATTGCGAGAACATTAATAATTGTGCATGGCAAAACTTTACGTATTATTGCCTCAATTATAAGCCTCTTTTTTATCCTTTTTCTATAGTATCTTTGCTTTGTTCATTCCAATCCATTTTCAAGTTCTTTATAATAAGCTTTGGTTTGACCCAATTACCCACTCTTAACCATTGGTTATTGTGTTCCCTGAATCCCTGTTAACCTACGTTTTGCCATTGGGCAAAATTGAACAAGATTCAGTCACTGTAAATATATGATCATATGAGAATTCTTAATAGGGTACTATAGATTTATTGAACTAAATTAACACAAAATTCTTAATTTACAACTTAAGCTTAGACATTTGAGTTTTATCAGAATACAATATATTTTAGAATACAAAAATTATAAATAAAATATTTGTAGGATTCGAAGTATAATTACAAATTTGTTAATTATTTATGAATTATTTGGCGTTACTTTTTTTGAGTGATTTATTTTACACGTCACTTTGTGCACACCAAAATGCTGTGTGAAATATGAACAATAGAAAATAGAAATATATAGGCCTGTTTGGGTTGCTTTTTGTTTTTTTTTAGTTAATCTATTTTCACTAATAATTAAAAAAGTGATACATTGTTTTTATTTTATTTTTTGTTTTTAGATTTTTGTGAAGGAAATTATCAAAACAAAAAAAGTTTGTTTTCACCATTTTTTTAACATAAGTCTAAAAACAGAAAATAAAATGAAAATAATGTGATATTTTTGTAATTATTAGTAAAAATATATTCCTTGAAAATAAAACAAAAAACAAATCAAACATCACTTTAGTCAATTCTATACACACACGAGTCTATTATAACAATGTATAATGTTATAAAAAAACTATGCTTCTTATAATAAAGTAATAAAAAATTCATCCAAGGAAAAACTGCATTTTAAGTGAGGAAGCGATGGCCTCCAATATTACTGTTATAATTGTTAGACCAAAGAAATTCTTTTCTTTAGAAATTACGTAATTTTTTTTTCTGGCTTCCTCTTGTCGCTTTCATATTCAATCGTTCTTTCTTTTTTGTAATATAAATCTTAAGAGATCAAGAAAATGTATGTACTTCCCAAATTTTTTTAATGACTGTATATGTAACTTTGTATGTACTTCGTAGATCTACGTAACCCAAGTATGAAGTCTTCAAACCTCCCTATCATTTCGATTACATATCTGTTTTCTAATTCTTGAAGCAAGATAACAAGTGCGTGGCCATTGCAAAACGTTGAAGTTTTTGTAGTTGTTTACATAACGTGTTTTCCTAAGCCTGTATAAAAAATAGTACATATTATGATTTAGAAACTAATTAATTGTCATAATTCTCAATTTGTTTAAGGGTTAGCAATTCTTGCACTCCTCGTCATAAGGGAAGTATAGGAAGTTTGGCTGGTACTTTACCAGCATGAATCATGTACTAAATATAATATTCCTAATTGTATAAGCTAGCAGAACGTGAAACTCGAGAGACGAATTAATGGATTTTAATAACCTTTTGGGGGATAATTAATAGAAGCATAGGAGCTTAGTTATTAACTCATAATCAAATTGTTTCTTAAGTCTGTCTAGCTGAAGTAATAGCTTGTGATTTGAGTAATCTTACTGAATTATACTATTAATCAATTATCATGTGCAGGGGAGGCACCTGTATATATATATATATATATATTGATTTTCAATGTTATTTTTTAAAAAATAATAATTTGACCCCTTCTCCGTAGCAATGTTCTCTTTGGCCGTCCCTAACTGATCATATATATATATATATATTGATTTTCAATGTTATTTTTAAAAATAATAATTTGACCCCTTCTCCATAGCAATGTTCTCTTTGGCCGTCCCTGACTGATCATGTGTGCCAAATCTTTGGCTTGATAATTTTAATTGGTATATTGAACCCCTTGAGTTAGTGATACTTTGAATTTCCGCTAAAGAATAGGTAGGTTTGATAAGAAAATGAATGATATTCTTTAAAAATCTTAATATCTGATTATTTAATCATGGGAGAGGAAATTCAAATTAGGGATCGCCTCTCTGACCTAAGTTATTAATGTATCTCAAATTAATTATTTATACCTAATCATAAAATTAATATGTTCAAAATGAATTCTTTATAACGCATTTATTTATTAAAAAATAATTGTAAGCACAAATTTTGTGTGTCAAATCAGGGGAAAAAACACAGAATGTACTCCACGAGTTTTAGGAGGCTTATACTTTCACTTAGGTTGTCCATCAGTTGGCTTTCAAGTTTCAATTTCTGTCCAATAATTATTGTACCAAAAAAAATTATGTCCAATAAAGAACATATATCATTGCACCTCTTTCTGTGTCTTTTGACTCTATTCTCTATCTACATATATCATACCCAATAAAAGAAATTTAACCCACCCACTCATAATATCTAGTCTCTTGGTCAGTAAAGTAACATGGCAGAACTTAGCTTCTTTGTTGGGGTTATAGGTAACAAACATATACATGGCCTCATATATGTTCTATTACCAAATTGGTAGCTAATAATCTTGATTAATTGATGGCCGAAAAAGAGTGTTTCATGGATGTTCTTCCTTTAATTTGCTGCAGGTAACATCATCTCAGTTCTCATGTTTCTTTCGCCTGTGTAAGCTCCTCTCCTAAACCACTCTGCCCACCCTGTTGTGTTCTCTGTGTGTGTGTGTGTGTGTGTGTGTGAGAGAGAGAGAGAGAGAGAGAGAGAGAGAAGAGAGTTCTCTTATTATTTGCGATCAGAAGCATATATAAAATTAATGTAGGTCTCATTGTATTTGTTGGATGGTGTGTAAACGATGCAGGTATACGTTTTGGCGAATAGTAAAGCACAGATCTACAGAAGATTTCGCGAGCCTTCCATACATTTGTACATTGCTTAACTCCTCCTTGTGGACATATTATGGAATCATAAAGGCTGGAGAGTACCTTGTGGCCACAGTTAATGGCTTCGGCGTCGTGGTGGAGACCGTCTACATTACACTATTTCTTATATATGCTCCAAAACAGACCAGGGTATATATATATATATATATGTCTATATGAGCTAGCTAGTGATCTTCATCTTGTAAGAAGTGTTGATATAATTTTGCTCTTAATTAATAAAAATTTCAGGCCAAGACTGCCATCCTGGTTGGCATTTTGTATGTGGGCATCTTGGCTGCGGCAATAGTTGCTACTCAATTAGCATTGCAGGGAGAGGCTCGTATTGATGCCGTAGGTATTATGGGTGCAGGCTTGAACATTGTTATGTATGGCTCACCTCTCTCTGCCATGGTAAGCATTTTCCAAGTCTCATCAATATATCGTCCGAGTCTGGCTTCTCTCTTCTCCCGTTACCATTATTTTTCCCATGATTGAAAACAACTTTTTTCTACGACTTTGGAGAGATCAAAGCTCTAGTATCTACTAACAATAAAATGACCAAGGCCTAGAGACTCCAGTATGGTCTAGCACGTGTTTGCTTCATTCATTTTTCCTCCATAGGAGAAATTTAGGTACACAACTGTTTATACATACAAAAAAATTATACTTTTCATATACCATTAAATTGCATTTAAAGTTTTATAGAGTCGCCAATTAAAATTGACACAACACTGATAACAAAAATAAAGTTTAATTTCTGCTTGTAATTCTTTATTAGTAGGTCATCTTTAAATATACTGCTAAAAATTCTTATAAGAGCTTGTGGTATGGCCTAACTTCAAAATAAGACAACTCCTTTGCTTAAACTTTTCTATTACAAAATTTAAAACAAAAAAACTTGCACTTACAGATACAGAGTCACTAATTTTTATTTTATTTTTTTAACGTATAATTTAATGAACGTGTGCACCGATTTATTTTTTTTTGGGTTTTAAAATTTAAGATTAAGTGTTTCTTATCTTCACATTTTTCTAGAATAAAATTAGACATAATGAAACCATAGTTGGTTACAAAGCATTGACAGAATTTAAGTCAGATAGAAAAATGATTTATCTTACATTTAATTTTTTTATTAATTTTTAATTATTAAATGAAGAAAATTTAAATATTTTTGATATTTTTAAGATATTAGATATATGGCCTTTTCATTTATTTTTTGTTATTTAATATTTTTTTTATTTAATATTAAGATAATTATTATAATAATTAAATAAGAAGATTTTAAAGTGTTTCTTATCTTCACATTTTTCCAGAACAAAAGACATAATGAAACCATAGTTGGTTACAAAGCATTGACAGAAAAATTTAAGGTTGTAGGCTTGCAGCTGTCATGATCACCATCTTAATTATAGTCAAAGAATTAGATATATGGCCTTTTCAGATCTTAAATCGTTATTAGTTAATTACTAATCACTCTTTATTTTATTTACAATATCATTATACCCTTCCAGGCTTGTAGCTGTCATGACCAACATCTTAATTATAGCCAAGGAAATAGATATGTGGCCTTTTCAGATCTTACACTATAAGAAAAAAGAAGGTTTGTGAAAGATAAATTTATCGCAAATCACTTAAAATCTACCGTAAATTAATAATTTGTGGTGGATTTGGATCTATCCGTAAAAAATATGGTCGATCTGATATAGTTTCCATTTACATTTTATTTTTTCTTCTTCCTCAAAATTTGGATCTCTCCCAGTCGAACCACCCATTTCTTTATTTTCTTTTTCAAAACTCCAATTCAATTTTAATGTTGCAACACCCAATTGGTGGCAATTTTTGCTCCACCGCGTGAGCCATATTTTTGCCACAACCACCCAATTGCCCAGATACCCATAGCCTCTGCCTTGAGATTGGGTGTGTAATGAGCAGAAAATAGAGCTTCAAAACCGATTTTTCCCATCTTGTAATCATCGATTCCCTCTTATATTCACACAAAATAACAAAATCAAATTCCAAAATCATCCTACCCTTTCTCCATCTTCCAAAACTTTTCCCTAATATTAAAAAATTAAATTCTGGGGTTTTCCAATAAAGTTTAAAACTTTATGAATTATAATCAAAACTAAAATCTTTCGTGCATGTCTAATAGCAAGAAATCTTATCGTTTAACTCGGTCCCGGATCATGAACGCAGGCCAAACCCGAATAAGACTGTAAAAACCGGATCAAAAGAACATAACAACTGCCCAAAGTTTAATAATCCATTACCACCATAAGCGCTTGATATCTTAGCCACGGCCACCCCCAAAACCCGATTATCTTCCTTCGCCCACATTGCCAAGAATCGGCCATGTAGAATTGTTGGCTTGCCGCAACCACCACCCATGTACGTCCAAACCAGCCACATATGATTTCGTGAGCCACCATCATTTGCGCCATCACAACCCGCGAAGAACCTATTGTTTCAACCATTTTCCACCATCCGACTTCAGGCACTTATTTTTACTTGTATTTTTTATTTGTTTTATTGGGTTGTGTTTCCAACATCTCGGGTAGATACAAAGGGGCTTGATGGAGATTAAAGATTAATATGGATAAGACATAATAATTATCCTATCAAGTCTTATCACGAATAATGGTAATTAACCAAAAAGAATATGATAAAAATAATTGATCAAATTTGACTATCTTATCAATATCAACAAAACACATGCTAAAATATAATAGTATAAGCTTATATTATCATATCTTTCTTATATAATACATCAAATACAACCTAAATATTAGACAAATAGGACAATCAGATGATGGAGAAAAATAGAGTACTTGTGTTCCACAAATTGTAGCGTGGGTTCACTGATTCAATCATTCAAATGAACCAATAATTATGCAAGTTCTATCTTTATGGAGCAACAGACTTTGCAACCATCTCTTCTCTCGATGTGATTCTCCTTCTTCGCTACTATTTCATTGAGAGGATTGTTGCATGTTGTTTTGAATTCCTACGTCAAGTTTCAACGAGGATATATAAAACAATTTCTTATTGGGTTATTGTTATAACAAATATTGTAATATTAATTGAGTTCGGCAATAATTTCTAAAGAAATACTAACATATAAATCCTTAACTTTTGTAAAACCCGATGCAGTGTCGGGTTTTCTTAAATCCTTGAATGTCGTGGTTAAATCCATGAATATTTTTTAATAAAAATTTTTAATTAAGCAATTTGGATCATCGACTAAGGGTGAATCAAAGAGTAGATCAAACCGATAGTTGGAGCAATTTATTGGATCCACCCGAATGGAGATCTCCTCCCAAGGTGTCACAATAATGAACGGATCACGAGCTAGCTTTAACACCCCTATATATAATAGTATTTTGATTTATAAAAGTTTATTAGTTTAATTGAAATGAAGATCAATACTGTTCGATTTCTACTGATTATTTATATTCCCATAGCTATTTCCATGCAATTATAGCCTTTACTATTACTTTTTTGGGCTCATGTTGATAACAATAACCATTCAATATGGATTTTGTTTCCATCTCACGTATTTGACTTCAAACATGTTCCAAGTCCGGACAAGCTAGCTCCACTCTCTAGCTAACAATTCTGTCTAACTAATTCCAGCAGGTGTAAAACGAGTCCAATAGATCTCATAATTTTAAAGCTACCACGAATTCTTTGGAGTTACATTTTCTGTATTCGCGATATGTAGTTGGGAACTAGTTTTGCTAGATTTGGAGGATAGAAATCCCTAAAATCTCTTTTTGATCATGGGATTAGATTCATCTTCCTCATTAATAATTTTATGGGATTACATATAGTCGAAAAAAAATTTCTAGAGTTATTAAAAGTTATATAGACTAATAATAAAAAAAAACACAATTATTTTGTACAACAATTATTTGATTTTATATATTTCATTTATTAAATGTAAAATAATCATATTATTTTTTTATTTTTAGTTTATACAAATTAAATGAAAAGAATTTTTAAGTAAAATAAAATGTTTATCATTAAATATGTAATCACATTAATTATGTGAACTATGATTATTTTTTACTTTAATTGGTTTTTAATTTTAATACTTCAATTAATTAATATAATATACATTCAATGATAAACCAACATACGTGGTAGCTAGGTGGGTTTCCGATTTTCTTCTCTCATTAATTTGTTTGCCTTATTTGGCACCAAATCATATCTCTGCACATATGACTTCTAAATTCTGTACAAAACTATAACTATATATTGAACATCGATCGATGAGATACTCTAATGCTGTGAATGGTAGGCTTCTTTGTTCTTTCTATATATGATTAGTAGGCTGATAATGATTTTTTTAATTTGTATTATGGGGAAACTATTGTATGCAAAATGTCTTGTTAATATTTATTTTATGTATTTTTAAATGCATTAATAGGTTGAAATTGAATCCTTTGCGCTGGATTTTGTTATATTGTGATTTTGAATATTCAATTTAACATTTTTTTAATATTCAAAAAACAGTGGTGATTTTGAAGAGTGTGGAATATATGCCATTTTAGGTTCGTTTTTCTTCTTCTTAAACGGTGTCGTTTGGTTAAATACCGCTATTCTTTTGTTCGTGATTATATCCTCGGGGTAAAAAATTTCATTCGTAAAATCCGGTTCAAATTAGCTTAAGGGCAAAATCCACTCTTAAATTATTTATTTATACTGGATACTATGCCGTAAATGATTCAAGACTAACCGAGAGTTTGAAATTAAGATTTGACTGAGAAAAAAAATCTTGTTTAAGTTTGATTATATTTAAATGAGTCAAATAAAGTTTTGCTTATGGAAACGATGTGAAGCTTGAACTTACTTATTTAATTTGTTTATAATTTAATGATTTTATTTTTTTTATCATTTATTCTTAAAGTATTTTTAAAATCCTTAATTTAATATAGGTAAAAAATCTCCTTTAGTATTTGATAATCATCTTTATGTTAGAAGATTTGCCTTGAGATTGGGTGTGTAATGAGCATAAAATGGAGCTTCAAAACCAGATTTTTCCCCGATTAAGCTTGTAATCATCGATTCCCTCCTAAACCAAACTCTAAGGATTCACACAAAATAACAAAATCAAATTCCAAAATCACACAATCCTACCCTTTCTCCATCTTCCACTTGCACAAGCTTCTTCCCTACTTATCTCAAACTTCACTCCATCACATTCTAGGGGTTTTCCAACTAAAGTTTGAAACTTTATGAATTACTGAATCAAACTAAAGTCTTTCTGTGCATGTCTAAATAGCAAGAAATCTTACAATGTTGGTTTCAACTCGATCCCAGATCATGAACGAGCCAAACCCATAATAGAGACTCAAAACAAAAGTGGATCAAGAAGAACATAACAACTCTGCCACTCTTCCAACCGCGTCCACCATAGGTGCCGCCCACCGTAGCCACAGCCACCCCCAAAACCCATATCTTCTCCAACCTCTGCCCAACGGCCATGCGAATCTGCCATGCCAGATCTGCCGCCACCTTGCCGGCAACCACCACTCATGTACGTCTAAGCCAACCACAACCCAGATCTGTGAGCCACCATCATGCGTCGTCACAACCTGCAAGAACCCAAAGCCACCGAACCACCGTGCACCGTCTGACTTGGGGAGGCACTTATTTTTACTTGTATTTTTTATTTATTTTATTGGGTTGTGTTTTAATATCTGGGTAGATACAAAGGGGTCATGATGGAGATTAAAGATGAAGAGGAGGGATATGATTAGAATAATTATCCTATCAGGTCTTATTATGTGATAGAGGAGATGATATAGTTATCTTCTAAGAATATGATAAAAATAATTGATCAGATTTGACTATATTATCATGTGTCAGTACTAAATACATGTTAAAACTTGATAGTATAAATTTATACTATAAGATCTTTCTTATATAATACACTAAACCCAGCCTAAATATCAGGTAAATAGGACAATCATATGATGGAGAAAAATAGAGTACTTGTGTTCCACAAATTGTAGCGTGGGTTCACTGATTCAATCATTCAAATGAACCAATAATTATGCAAGTTCTATCTTTATGGAGCAACAGACTTTGCAACCATCTCTTCTCTCAGTATGTGATTCTCCTTCTTCGCTACTATTTCATCTTTTTGCTACTGTCCCACAGCTTCATCTTTATTGTAGAGGAAGGGCATGTATGTGTTTCAATCATGCATTTGGATCATAATGGATACATATATTCATATTTCAATATTAACATGTCATGGTTTCATCAAGAACAACGAGGATCAATCCATATACATGTCCATCGTCCACCTAATACTTTATTTTCAAAATCATTTCTCCATTATTGGTTTGGATATATAATCCCAAATATATATGATCGGATCAATTAGCAAGAATTGTTCACTATATAATAGTATTTTGAGATGGCCTACTAATAAAAGTTTATTAGTAATAATTGAATTCATGATTTTTTTTTATCAATACTGTTCGATTCTACTGATTAATCCAATTCCCATAGCTTCATCTACATGCGTGATTATAGCCTTACTTTTTCTTTTTTTGGGCAGGACAAGCCTTGATTTTATTTCAAAGTAGAGAAATTCAATATGGGTCGACTTGATCTCACGTATTTGACTTTTCACAACATGCTCCAGAGTCCGGACAGTATCTAGCTAGCTACCACTCGCTAGCTAACAGCTCTGTCTAACTAATTCCAGCAGGTGTAAAACGAGTCCAATAGATCTCATAATTTTAAAGCTACCACGAATTCTGTGGAGTTACATTTTCTGTATTCGGGATATGTAGTTGGGAACTAGTTTTGCTAGATTTGGAGGATAGAAATAGAACCCTAAAATCTCTTTTTTTTGTGGGATTAGAAAATATCATTTTAAGTTACAGTGCATTAATAATTTTATGGGATTACATATAGGAAAAAAAACTTTCTAGAGTTACAAAATTTATATAGACTAAGCTAATAAAAAAACACACATTATTATCTTAGATGTACAACAATTATTTAGCACATGAATTTATATAATTTCATTTATTAAATATAAAATAATAGCATATTATTTTTTTTATTAGTTTAGTTTATACAAATTAAATGAAAAGAGATTTTTAAGTGTTTTTAAAATAAAATATTTATCATTAAATATGTGTCACATTAATTATGTGAACCATGATTATTTTTTACTTTAATTACGTTTTTAATTTTAATACTTCAATTAATTAATATAATATACATTCAATGATAAACTAAGTGATACGTGGTAGCTAGGTGGGTTTCCCTTTTTCTTCTCTCATTAATTTGTTTGCCTTATTTGGCACCACAATAATCTCTGCACATATGAATTCTTCTAAATTCTGTACAAAAGTAATATAAGGTATATATTGTAACATCGATTTATGAGATACTCTAATGCTGTGAATGGTAGGCTTCTTTGTTCTTTCTATATATGATTGGTAGGCTGATAATGATTTTTTTTTTATTTGTATATATGGGGATGTTATTGTATGCAAAATGTCATGTTAATATTTAACCTAATTCTTTTTTTCTCAAGTAACAATTGGAGCTTTTATCCTTTGCGCTGCTGAATGTATATAATAATATATGATATATGATATGATATATGATCATCCTTCAATGCTTGTCACTTTCAGAAAACAGTGGTGACCACGAAGAGTGTGGAATATATGCCATTCTTCCTTTCGTTTTTCTTCTTCTTAAACGGTGTCGTTTGGTTGCTATACGCTATTCTTGTTCGTGATTATATCCTCGGGGTAAGTTTTCATTCTACTCCGGTCTTAAGGGCAATTAACTCTGAAATTAGTTTATTTATACTGGATAGTAGGAGTGTAAATGATTTAAGACTAACCGAGTATTTGAAATTAAGATTTGACTTGAGAAAAAAAAATGTTGTTTAAGCTTGATTTATTTATTTAAATGAGTCAAATTTAAAGTTTTGACTTAATTTGTTTAAAAAATGTGAAGTTTGAACTTACTTATTTAACTTGTTTATAATTTAATTTTTTTATTTTTTTATCAAATTTATTCTTAAAGTATTTTTAAAATTTATTAATTTAATACAGGTAAAAAATATTAATTTAGTATTTGATAGTTATCTTTATGTTAGAAGATACAGTAAAAAAAAAAAAATTAAAGTTAGGTAAGTAAAAATAACAATATATAAAATTACAATTTTCTAAATAAAATTAAAATTTACTAAGTAATAATAATATATAAATTATTATTATTTATACATTTTCTTATGTATAATTACAATTTTTTGTAAATGAATATACACACGAGTTATTCATCACAAATTTTTAGTGTCAAGTTTATAATGTTTAAATTTAACTTATTTATATAATTGAACTTAGATTTAAACTTAAATTTATTTGTTTAGTTAAATAAATGAACATTTAACGAGTTAAATTTGAAGTAAGTTATAAATAATTCAACTCATTTACACCAATGCTCTATACTCAGTTAATTAACTCAATGAAAGCATAGTTATATTCTATGTAAACCTATTGAAGGAGTTACGTTCAAGCATTCATTTCCATTTTCTTCTATCAGACGTTGAAATATAATAACTGTATAAACAAATCCGATCCAATAGGTTGACAGAAGTTGTTATCGTAATGATTAATTAATAACATAATCCTTTCTTTAAATAATCAAAATATACCAGCTATTATTCCTCTATCTTGGAACTCTGATTATAGAAAACCCAAATGACAATATGAGATTCTCCAATCCCATAGTAGTGATTGTCTCGGATGGAACAAAGCTCTAGCTCTATCTCTCAATGATAATGGAAATAGCGAACACGAATAGCATCAACAAACCTTCAATCTTGAAGTCTCATAGAATTCAAGAACATATCGAAAATATGATCTTGCATCCGATGGCAATTCTTCGATACTGTGTGAGATTTCAACATAAAACCAATTGGGGTTGTATACTTAAGCGGTCTAGTCACCTGACAGATATATAAATCGTTGGCCAAAGATTGAGCTCTTTGCCGATGTTTCTCTCTCGCAAAGACGATCATTTTGTCCCGGTAATGGGATATAAAAATTCGAAAGGAGGGTTACTTGCAGAGTTAACAAGAAAAAAGTCAAAAAGTTTTGAGTAAAATATTTAACATTATCATGACAAAAAAATTTAATAACTTTTGAAAATTGTGTTTTGATCATTGTGGCAAAATCAATATAAATTTGAGGCAATTCATGACGATATTTCATAAAGTAAATCCAAGTAAAACGTGAATAATCATCAATAAATAGTACAAAATATCTAGATCCTCTCATTGTGGGTGTAGGAGCGAGTCTCCAGACATCATAATGCACAAGATCAAAAAAGGAATAAAAAATAGAAGTACTTTTATTAAAAGATAATGTTGGTTGTTAAGCAATTTGACAAGAAGTACAATTAAGAGATTAATTACTGACTGAACCCAGAGTTCCCTGAGAAATAAGAGATCACATTTTTTCCAATGAACTGTGAACAAGACGTTGATGCCATAGCTGAATGGAAGAAGAATGAGAAGCAGCACAAAGGTTGGACACATAAGGAACATGAAGTCTAGTGAGCTCAAATAATCTTCTGATCTTACACCCAGTCCTTATGACTTGTCCCGTCCATGAATCCTGCACACGACAACTAGAGGAAGAAAAGGTGAGTTCATAACCAAGATCACACAATTGTCTCACAGAAATAAGATTGAAATTTAATTTGGGAATGAGATAGGTGTCAGGCAAATTAAGGGTAGATAGAGAGATGAAACTCTTATGACTTACGTTCATAAGAGACTCAACAACAATATGTATGGAGTGATCAGAATCATTAGTAGATAATGAAGAAACAAGATGGGATGCAGATGTTATGTGGTTACAACATGCAGAGTCAAAATACCATTTAGGATTACTTGGTGTAGTGAATAAAGTAACAGAGGGATTACCAAAAGTGGAAAGAATTTGCTTAAGGAGAGACTCGAGGTCACTGGGAGAAAAGGCAGTCTGGGAGGCAGTGGAAGAAAAGGCTGGAGAGTCATTGGCAGCTACAACAATAGCAAGAGCAGGTTTGGAGGAATGAGCTTTTTTTGCCCCAATTTGCTATCAGTGAGTCCTATGTTGATCGTCCATTTTAAGCCTTGGTGGACTACTAAGGCACAAAAACACCGCTTATCAATCAAATGTCTTGAAGTTTATAAATATCGACACAATCAAGGAAGAAGTTGGCACACAAATGTGGCCTTTCCTTTTACAGGTATGACATTTTACATTGTGGCATTCAACAAGAGCATGCCCAGGACGATGAAAGTGACGACAAAATTTTTCCTTTTTATCTGTAAGTGGAAATGCTAAATTTATTTTAGATAGAAAAAAACCTAATCTGGTTTGTTCAGACTTGAGACGAAGGAGAGCATCCTCAAGAGTAGACAAGGGATCCTGGTGTAGCAGAGATACTCGAACAGGCTCATAGTCATCAGTGAAGGTCATAAAAACTGGATGAGCTTGGTGTGGTCACAGTACTCCTAATACAACTTGATATCACTTTTATCCTTAAAGTTTGGTTCACATAAGGTCAATTGATTCCAAATAGCTTCCATTTGAGCCAAAAATTCGTACACAGCTTGTTTGGGCCCTTGTTTCATATTGTTAAGTTCCTTTAGCAACTGATATTGATGAGATAAATCAGAAATGGTGTATCGATTCTTCAAATGATCCCAAACTTCTTTGATAGTCTCGAAACGCCCAAACTGCAAATAAATACTTGGAGTAGAGGTATTCTGATATCAAGTGATGATCTAATGATTTTTACTGTCCTAATCTTCTATGTTGCCAGCATACTTTTCATCAGACTCATCTGTAGCTTTGGTCAGAATTTTTACGTCACCTGTCACATATCTCCAAAGTTTATGGCCTTTCAGAAAGCCATGCATGGCCTCAACCTAGTGTGTGTAATTAATACCAATGAACAAAATAGGAATGGACTGAGCAACATCAGACCTTTCCATTATAGCAGACAGAAGCAATAGCAAAAAATTATACTATTAGAGCTAAATTGATGAAAAATGACTTAAAAAATGGAAAGATCTCATCGAAAAACCTTGGGGAGGAATGCCACATCAACACTAATGCCACGTCAGTAGAGAGGTATATGTCAGTAAGCCACATCAGTAAGAAAGACATGTCAGCATGTCAAGTCAGCAACGCTGGTCAGGTAGGTCACGGGTCGAACACGGGTCAAACGCCCCTGGATGGATCAGGCGCATGAACTACACGCGCAAAGGAAAGATGGCGCGTCTCTGGTCATCCGATGACAAAATTTTGCAGGGTGGAAGAGCGGCGGCCGGTGATCCCAATGGTACAGGCGGTGTCAAAATGGAGGCATGGAAGACGATGAACCGGTGATGATAGAAAAGACAGGAACAATGCACAGCAGTGGATAGCGATGACTGTGGTCGGTGCGCTGTCGTTGACGCAGTGGCTATGGCAGTCGCGTCAGTCGTGCGGTGAGTGATGGCTCTGCTTCTCCCCTTTGTTCAAGCCTGTAGGTGGAGGTTAGGATTAAGGTGGGTGGAGTGAGGGGAGAAAGTGAGCAATGAAGAAGGAAGACACTAACGGAGGCCACTGATGGAGAGGATCAAGAGCCTAACTCTCTTTAATACCATGAAAGAACGAGAAACATAGAAAAAGGAAGAGGAACTTGTTACCTCTTTTGTTGAATAAGAATCAATATCTTTACACTATATTTGGATAATAGATAATGGGAAAAATGGAAAGGAAATGGAGGAAATAGAAATATTTTTTTGTATTTTGAAGTTTTAAAATGTATATGAACGGAACGAAACACATAGAGAATCATTTCTCCCATCTTCTCCTCAAATGTCCAATTTTTGTTCCCTCCAAAATTGAAGTGGAATGAGGAGAACACATGTTCCGTTCCATTCCGCTAATGAATCTTCCAAACAAAGAGGGGGGAACTATGTTTCATTCAATTCCTTTCCTTTTCGATCCATCCACAACTATTTCATTCCATTCCGTTAATGAAAAAATATCCAAACACAGGGTTAATGTACAAGTGTTTCTATTTATAGAAGATGACTATACATAAAAATAAAATAATAAAATATATATCAAACACAATAAACTTAACAGACAAAACAACCAGATTCTAAGTAACAAAAGTTCATCTCATGGTGATGAAATTTGATGTTTTCATCGTATCAATACTGTCATTTATTATTACTAAGATTCATATACTAATTAATTGAGTGAGAGGACATCACTGACTCAACTTGTAATGCTTTTAGATATGAAAATTACTATAGGATAGTATAAGACAGTATTTATGGGTGTATCAATACTATCTATTACTAATAATAAAGGCCAAACAGAGGTTAGGTGTCCAACTTTTAGTTTATCAAAATTGTCCTTACTATTTAATGAAACTTAGATAAGAATAAGGATAAGGATGTAGTTTTATCCATGTAATACATGGGTAGCAGTTGCAACCGCATTACAAGTTTTTGCTGCCATTGCATTTTACACTTTTCTCTTGCCTCTTAACCGACTCCAAGCATTTCTTTGTAACCATTTTTGCTACTCACGATGACTCCATCCAAGATAGAGTAATAAATTGAACTAAAAAAAAATTATTAAAACAATAATAAATTAAAATTATTCCTTAATTGTATGAATAGATAAAACAAAAAATTACAGATTGACAGGGCACGCTAGTTTCTGTCAATTTTGCTAGTTATTATAAAAAGAAATACTCCCACGTTCATATTTAAAAAACAAAAACAAAACAAAAATGTTGCACGTGACTTTTCTTCTTCTTCATTTTTAGTCTAGTATTTTTTTTTAGGAAAATAAGATCTAACCACTCTAAATTTTTATTCAGTTGCAAATAATTATTTTAAACTTTTAAATATTTTGATTTAGTCTTTAAACTACGTTAATTCTTACAATTAGTTCATCGTCTAATTTCAATTAATTGACTAACAAATTATTGTATTATGTACAAATACATGAGTCATTAATTGACATGATAAATAAATTATTAATAACTCATGTTGTTGCATGTGACGCTCAAGAAGTTTTTATTAAACTACTATACTCAAGTTGTAACACGTGATACTTATACAATACTTACCGTTAGATAAAAAAAATATTAAATCAAAATATAAACTCTTGCAAACCTACTTAGAGTATATACTCTAGGAGTACTTAAAAAATTCTCGTGATGCAGTATTTTGTTACTCTAGTAACTTACATTGAATGAATTACGAATGACTAATTACAAGAATGAGTGTAATTTAAAGATTAAATTAAAAAAATTAAAAGTTTAAGGTAATTGTTTGCAACTAAGCAAAAATTTAAGATAGTTATATGTTATATTTTTTTGTTATAATTTAAAAGTTATCACTTCATAATCGTGCAAAGTCTACCTTTTAAACTTAGTTCCTTTAAAAAAAATTATAAATTACACTTTCTAAGGCCAACTACAACTAATATTCCATTATTTAAATTTAAAAAGAAAAATAAATATCAGAACATTATATGTTTTAACTAAAATTTGTATTTCTGTTTTATATCACATCGTGAGTGTCACTAGTAATAATTTGTACAATGTAGAAAGACACATTCTAGATCAGTATCTTACACAAGCTAGAGAACTGATACGGTATTAATTAATTATGATATAAAAAATTACATTAGGGTTAATTAGAAGTAGATTGTGCATTTTTAGATTAATTTATTTTCTTTCAACTTTAATTGAAAACGAAAAACTTTATTATTGCCATTGCTCGGATCAAAGTAGTAATCAGTTGCTTTACAAATAAAAGGTGCCAAACGGAACTGGATTTTTACTGGGAGTAATGCAGTTAGTGTTGTACGGGATCTACAAAGATGGAAAATCATCCAACAACATTTCGAACGGTTTGGAAGAAGGATTGCAACACGAGCATCTCATCTCATCCTCAACTCAGTCGCTTGAAGGATGAAAAAGCTTATATACCCAACTCCTTAATTTTGCCGCATTATTACTCCATATTGAACAATAAAAGTAATTGCTGGTGTTTCCTTGGGAGCGATATACTTGGCAAATTACTAGTCTTCTTTGTTGATTGACTTAATTATATTTTTAGTCTCTCTAAATATAATTATATTTTGTTTTGGTCTTTTTAATTTATTTATTTTTGTGATTTTGGTGTTTTTAAAATTCGAGACAGATAAAATTAGCCTCTGACGTTACCTCAATCTTGTCACATGTCCTAATCTTATTTCATTTATGTCACGTGGATGACAAGTGTTGATACCCAATTTTGTTCATAAATTTTTTTTATTGCTTAATAAAAATTTTTTTAGTTTTATTTACCTTCATTTTGGATCACTTCTTTTTCATATTTGAAAAAGAAAAAAGAAAAAAGAAAAAGAACGTTTGAGTCTGTTACGTTCTTGCTTCTTTTTATCTCATCCACCACATTTCAACGAAACCAAGTCAAATCAGTAGTTGAAATGGAACCAGCATCTCAATATCTATTTTCTTTGCAACCATCTGCCAAGCCCTTTCAACTCAAGGCTCAATGAAGAAGCAAAAGCACAAAAATGGTAAGAGTGCAAAATTGGAGAAGGTGACAACTCAATGAAAATACATGAAAACGGAAATGGCTATACCTGCACAAGCAACCACAGTGCACAGAAAAGTCAATTTGTTTTCAGCAAAGGAAGGGGATCTGGGTTATCAAAAAGGAAACCAAGCAGAGAAGAAGTAGGGCTTCTTCACGTTTGAAAGAGAAAGGATTATTTTTACAACACAGAACGAACAAAATTTTTTTCAAGAAGCCTCCAGCCTTCACTTGCCTTTTCAACCTTCAGTATTCATCATCTTCCTCATTGACAATCACCACCCATCCTCCACATCCACAACCTATCAACTCAATACCACCCAAAGTCTCATCCTATACTCACCTTCATAACCACCATCTAAAACCACCACCTTGGTGCAACCACCATTAATCACCCATCTCTAACCTTATTCCTCAAACAACCATTCATCACCATCAATCTCAATTAACAATCATTTTATAGCCACCATCTCCATCCTAAACAACCTTCAACCATCTCAACCTTCACAAACCACCCCGCAACCTTCATCATCTTTAACCACCTTTCATCAAGCCACCACATTCCACCTTCATCAATAACCAGTTCACCCATACAACAGCAGCAAGCTCCACCAACCCAAACCAAAGCTCTACCGCTGCCCAAATCCTGACCACCGTACAGATCCGTCCACCTCCACCAAACCGAGCCAGAGCTCCACCGCACCAGGATCCAGATCCGAGCGCCGCCGAATAGCCCCGCAGTTGCACGAGTTCGAACCCGCCATCCCGTTCTGCCCCAACCGCCGACGAGTTGCAGCACGCCACACCCAGGCCAACCGCGCCGCCATCTGCGCACGAGCAGATCTGGGCTCTCTGACTTGTATTGTCGCCGCACGAACCAGGCCCTCTCGAACAGTGTCGTCACCTCGCCAGGCCAGCACCGCCTCCATTCGCACGCAGCACTCCGAACCGGCACCCCCACGCTTGATCAGCACTTGTCGACGGCCTGCACCGCACCAGACCGACCGCGACTCGTCGCCTCTCCCACGACACCGCCACCGACGGTTTGCCTCTATTTCATTTTCTCCTCATTTTGCTTTCTCACTATCATTTTAGTTTCCTGAATGCCCCTATTTTATGTTCCCATTTTGCGTTCTGGTAGATTCTGATTTAGGTGGTTTTTGGAAATAAAAAGAAGTTTTGGATTTAGAGCAAGCCCATCTCTACGTTTTGAGTTTATGAATGGCAAAAAAAAAATGAAAACAAAACAAAAGGAACAAAAAAAAAGTTTAGTTTACGTAGTAATTTTTAGATTTAGTGAAAAATAATAAAAAAAATGCAAGGACAAAATGCATAGAATTAGATAATAATTAAAAATACAAAGATGCCAAAAAATGAAAAATTCCAAAAAAATGATAAATAAAATAATTTTTTTTAATCAATGCAATGACCAATGATAATGATTGAATAACAGATGTTATCTTCAATGTTGTTTAGATCATAAGGGTTTATTGAGTAGTCCAGTGCTAACTTGAACCCTGTGCAAATTTTTTTTTAATAAAATCTTTTTTTAAAATCTTTTTAATTAAAATCAACTAACTCACTAATTATTTTCTACAGAATTACGTGACTTTGAGTTCCTCATTGCACCTGAAGATACGTAGGAGCAAAATTCATATTCTGTCAAGCCAAAAAATAAATTTTCATAATTTAGTCATTTCTTTTTCTTTTTAAAAATAAAAAAATTACATTTGATATTATTAAAATTTGCACAACTAACTGAAGGTATCGTTCTTGGAATGGGCAGTGTAGGGTGCTAACACCTTCCCTACCTGTAATCGACTCCGGAACTCAAACTCATTTTTCAAAAAACTAGTTTTCCTGTTTTAAGGGTTTTTCTAATGTTTTCCCAATTTAAATAAACATTGGTGGCAATTCCATTGATTTTCCAAAAACTTAATCCTTTTCGGTTGTTCCGTCGCGATTCGTGTTGCGACAGCTGGCGACTCCACTGGGGACATTTAGAGAGTCCGGCCTGTTGATGTTAATTGTGCAAATTATTAATAATTTCTATCTATTTATTTTACCCTTTTTTGTCTTTGTTTTTTTATTTATTTATTTGTAAATATTTTTGTATGTAAATAATTGCTAGCATTATTCTGTGTTTTTTTTATTTACTTGTATATATATTTTTTATGCTTAATTGTTCAAACCTTAGGGTAGATGATTGCTGACTGGTTATTGTATATATGTTTTTGCAGGTTGGGGGGTAATTCGGTCTTTTTAATTTTCTGGTACAGGTTTGTATGCTCCTACACACACATCACCATCACTTACCTCACACACTTTTTGAGCTCTATACCCGAGTCTATGCGAACCCAAGGAATATGAGGAATCTCGACTTTTGTTATTGAGGGGCTTTATGCTCACTTGAGATTCGTTGAGACGCCACTCAGATTGTTACCAATATCATGGATTAGTCATATTGAGAGGGTTTATCCCTACTTATGATTAATTCATGAATTAGGTCCTTGTCTTTCGAGATAGGGGCAATTTGGGGACCATGACTTTTTAGAAGTTTAGATCTGTCCTAAAAATCTTGCACTGATAGATTAAACATAGGGACAACCAAAATTAGAGTCATGACTTTAAGAATATCCAGTTTCTTAGGTTCCACCTTATTAGGGCACAAAGGGAGCGTACTCTTTTTTTACCTGTCTCTTTCTCATGTGTTTCATTTATGCTTTTTTTATGACTTACATTTTCCTTGTATTCTTAGCATCCTTAAAAATAAAAAATACATCGTTTTGCACTTTCATGGCTTGCATTTTCATTCATTCTTGCATTTGTTATTAAAAAAAAATTGTCAGCATAACAAAGCACACATCATCTTGCATTTGCATAACAATCTCATCATTTAGAAGAGAAAAAGAAAAAGAAAAATGAAATAATAAAAAGAGATACAATGCACCCTTTGGGGAGAGGTATCCTTAAGGTGCATTCTCTTTTTTTTGTTTTGCTTACATATTCCCTTCATTACTTCTTTTTTTTTTTTAGGGTGAGTTTTCTTGGTAAAGTGGAAAGGTTAGTACTCATCAATAGCAAGGAATGGAAGAAGCATGTCAAGGACAGAACTCCAACAATGCAGTCGACCTCAAGAGGAGTATAAGGGTTACTGTAAATGGCAATGATTTGAGGCACGTGAAGGACATTACTGAACAAATGACCCCTAAGGCTCGATCAGAGATCTCAAATAGTTATGGGCAAATTCTGGATTTGCTACGCATTACAGTGGAGGAACCCGCCTTGAGTGGCCTTGCTCAATTTTGAAACTATTCTCTGAAATGTTTTGAGCTACCAAACTTGGACATTACACCAACCATAGAGGAGTATGCAATCATGTTGAGGCTTCCAATAAACAAGCACCCAAATGTTTATCTTTATGGAGGGTATTATGTATCAGTAGAGAAGATAGCAAAACTGATAGGGGCTCAAGCAAATCAATTGGGCATGGAAAAAAAGGGGAGAAATAGAAGGCTTGAAGAAAACAAGGAAAGTGGGATTTCTTCAACAAAACATTGGCATTAACCATATTTGGGTTAGTGTTATTCCCATTTACCTCAGATATGGTAGATCGAGCAGCAATGGATGTATTCTTCAAGTTTGAGAAGTATAAAGCAAATCTAATCCCTGCTATTCTTATCGATACTCTTTTGACAATGGAAGCCTGTCATCAAAAGGGTGGTGCAAAGATTCGATATTGTACACATATGTTGTACGTTTGGATCATGACGCATATGGATGTACAGAATCGTCTGGGACTCCTACCTGACCCGTTAAGGAATTTTGGTCGCATACCAACAAAGAAACAAAAAGCTATTGAATGCAAAAATGAGCTCGTGAGGATGAGGCCAGATTCTTTTAAATGGGTATGCCCGTGGTATCATGGAGAAGAGATAGTTTTCAGCTATGGTGATTTTCCTAATGTTCCTTTAATGAGCCCTAGAGGTGGAGTATCATATGCGTCAATCCTCGTACTTAGACAACTTCGGTGGACTCAACATATGCCAAACGAAAAGTAACTTGGAGGTTTCAGCTTCTTATACCAGTAAGATGGAAGCACTACTAAGCAGGAAAAAGAGATTAGAGATGCTTGGAAGAATATTCATATGGCAGGAACAAAGGAATTAGGGAAGCATGTGGTGATTTGTACCCCTGAATACTTGCAATGGAGAGAGGCAAGAAGGGCACAGAATAGTATCCCTAAGACAGTTTCAGATGATAAAGGTCACCTTCAAATCATACCTCAAATGGCAACCGAGATAGAAAGACTGAAAGCACAGATGAAAGTCTTGGAACAAGGAAAAGAAGCCGCTGAGTTAAAAGTAGTCATCCACCAGAGTCGATGCCAGAAGCTAACTGATGAAGTTGAATATTTAAAAGATGTGTGTGCAGATGTTGCTGAGACTCCAAGCCGAGTAAAAAGAGCAAGGAAAGGAAAATAGATAGAATATGAAAAAACCCCAACAGAAGTTCATAAATTACGAGCAAAGATTAGCGCTCAAGAAGAAACAATGATGATGATCTTGCAAGAGAAAGAAAAGTTAGAAGCGAATGCTAGGGTACAAGATCATAGAGTACAAGCCTTACAAGAGGCCCTGACTGAAGCAAAGTGTCGCTTTGACCAAGAACGGGCATTAGTTACCAAATACCACGATGCACTCGTGGATGCAAACCGAAAGAATGAGCATTTAAAGCTGGAAATTCAAGAGTTGGGGCGAGACCATAAGCAGTGGAGACTTGAAGCCCAAATACTATTGAGGCAAAAAGAAGAATGGGTAGAGATGTGGCAATCAGTAGCACACGATCAAGGGGCAGAAAAAGAAGAATGGAAGAAAAAATTTGAAAACATGTCTGATAGTATACAATATCACACCGCACAACTGATTACTCGTTTTGAAGAAGCAGACATTCAAGCTCACATAAACCCCTGGCGATGACTACCATTAAAGATAGCTGATTTTATAAAGTATTGTTGAGATCTTGCTAAGGGTTTTAGAAAGAAGCGAATGAAATTGTTGATGTAATTGTGCTTCATTTTGTTTGTGGAAACTAAAACTTGTACTTCTGAAGTTTGAAATGAAAATAAATATCCATTGTTGTGTTTTGTTTCAAATATCAATCTGGTTATTCTATCAAGACATTATTCATAGAGGTGTGAATTCTCCCTTGAATAAATTGTTAATTATGTTTCCGCCTCAAGACAATTCGTCCTTGATTGAAAGCATGGGAAGTATGGTCCTACAGTTGCATTGCCAGTGAATGATTAAGAAGATGGTATCCATTGAGGAATGAATGTTCCCTTGGATTTACTATCAACCACATTTTTGCCTAAGGAGCAATATGCCCTAGTGCTAAATATAGAGATTTTGCCTTGCTATTGAATGTTTGTGCGAACCTTTCCACGACCACAAAGCATACTCACATAGTGCAAACAAATTCATAATAAGGCCATAATTTTTTTACTTTCTAGCAAAAAAAAAAAACATATGCAATACTTTGCATACATGCATGTCACTATTTTTGTTCAATCAATATTTGCATATTCACATCAAGTTTACTCGAGCAGGAAAAGTAGACACTATAGCAGAAAAATAGCTTCCAGGACACCCTTATAGGACTCGTTCTCAAGCCAAGATCATGGATGAAATAGAGCAGACTCAAGAGTTAAAAGGCGAAGTAAACCAGCTTAGAGAACAAATGTCCAAGATGATCGAGATGCTACAATCCATGGAAAGTAGGAGGAACACAGATGGGAATCCCTCAGCGGTAAACGAAGGACACCCGACCACACCTCTTCACCCGCCTGGCTTCACTCCAGCCCCTCTGCAATATCAAGGCACTAATCCTCAAGGAATTATGATGCCACTAACTATTTATCCAAACGGCACCACTCAACCGGCTGTCACCAGTTCGCAGGGAACTCAGGCTCCATTGTTCCCACCATATGGCCTCTCTCCCGGGTATGTACCACTATTGGCCACAAATTCCCTTGACAATGACACGTCAACAGTAACACCAATCTCAAACCCACCAAATACTACTGAAACCCAGGTTACTCAGCCAAGTGCTAATGAAACCCCACAAACACAGCACCCATTCCCTTTCTTCCTTCCATCGTATGGTTTTCCTGCCAACTTTATGCCACCACAAGTGACCAATCTCCCGGACAGCAGTAATCCCACTACTAACTCTTTGAACCCAACCCAACCACCTGGCGACGGAACCTTGCTAGTGCAACATTTTATTCTTACTTTTATGCGACAGTACCAATTGAATTCCTCTGTTGAAAATTCCCGGTCCAAAGAGAAGTTGGAAACTCTAGAAGAGAGACTGCGAGCCATAGAAGGGGCAAGTAGTTACGGCCTCTTTGATGCTTCCAAACTATTTCTTGTCCCTAATGTTGTGATCCCACCGAAGTTCAAAGTTCTAGATTTTGATAAATACAAGGGGACCACTTGTCCAAAGAACCATCTGACCATCTATATTCGGAAGATGGCTTCGTATACTCACGATGACAAGTTGCTGATTCATTTCTTCCAGGACAGCTTGACTGGGGTAGCTTCGAATTGGTTCACACATCTTGAGCGTGCCCATGTGCGATGTTTCAAAGACTTGGCTGATGCTTTCTAGAAGCAGTATAAGTATAACATTGATATAACACCGGATAGACTACAATTGCAAAATATGGCTAAGAAGGATGTTGAAACCTTTAAGGAATATGCTCAGCGATAGAGAGAAATGGTTGCTCAAGTAGAGCTCCCATTGACAGAAAGAGAAATAGTGGCCACGTTCATTGACACTCTGCAATCACCCTTCTATGACAAAATGATAGGGAGTGTGTCATCAAATTTCTCGAACATGGTCATCATCGGAGAAAGAGTTGAGGGAAGAATGAGAAGTGGGAAGATCGTTAAAAGTTCAACAGGGACATTTAATATCAAGAGGCCCCCGATGAGGAAGAAAAGAGAAGGAGAAACCTTTGCTGTTACCTTCGACCAGAGAAACTTTACCCAAGGGAGATATAGCCAAACACCAGTGAACCATCAACCATCCTTCCAAACCCCTTTCACACCTTACCACCCATACTTTCTCATTACTCCACTGATTCCATATCCCCAGCCATATCACCCCCATGTTGCCAATGCTTCACACGTTCCTCATCCTCAACCTCACCACCCAATGAGGCTTCACCAAATGTCATCTTATCCTTAATACCAGACACCCCTTACCTTACCGCCTCAAATAGCTCAACCATGGACCCAAAATCCAAACACAAACCAAAGAAAACCACCAAATAACTAAGAAAGGAAGTTTGTCCACTTCGACCCAATTCCTATCACCTACATCGAGTTACTACCCCAACTCATCCGTAACTCTCTCTTGGCTCCTTTCCCGATGAAGCCATTGGAACCCCCATACCCTAAAGGTTTTGACCCAAACGCCAAGTATGATTACCATGCAGGGGCCGTAGGGCATTCCACAGAGAATTGCAAAGTGCTGAAGTTTAAGGTGCAGGATCTAATCAATGTCAAATGGTTGAATTTTAAGTCAAATACTCTTAGTGTGGGCCACAACCCTTTGCCTAACCATGAGAATCCTACAGTTAATGCTATAGAGGAGTGCTCTGCCCAGCTGCTTATAAGACGAGTGGCAGATGTCAAAACCCCCATGAGGGTCATTTTTGAAGAGCTGTGCAAATCCGGGATGATGGAAGCTCATATTGAAGAGAAAAGGGGCGACGAAGATGAAATAATGTGCTATCTCCATGGGAATGTGGGACATTCTATTGAGGAATGTGGTGAGTTCAGACAAATCCTCGAATATCTAATGGACATGCAACTAGTGCAAATAGGTTATCTATGTGACAATGGTGACATAAGCATAGTGGATGAGTGTGTTATTCCACAATTTCAAGAAGGTCAAGAAGCCATAAACTCTCTGGTCCCTTCCATTGCAAATCTGGCTATCAAACCGTTGGTTATCTATTACACTGCAAATGCACATTTGCCACCTCCATGCGGCCCGAGGCCCATCATCATTCAAGTTCCTAGTCCTTTTCCATTCAAAGACACCAGAGCAGTATCGTGGAATTATGATGTACAAGTCTTTGGAAATAATCTCATAAACGATCAGTCAAAAGTTTCATCTTGTTCGACCTCTATTGTCACTAATATATCGGGGATTGGAGGGATGATACGAAGTGGTTGCATTTATACTCCTGAGGAGTTGCAAAAGAGGCAAGAAGAAGAAGAAAAAAAAAGAAACTACAAGGGGAAGAACAAGATAGGAAAGACTTCCATGGAGAGTGATGTGAAAGAAAAAAGAGGGTTGACAAAACCAAATGAGTATAAGAAAAAGGTATCTGATAAACAAGTTTGTGAGTTCCTGAAGTTCATCAAGCAAAGTGAGTATAGGGTGGTTGATCAGTTGAATTGTACCCCTGCAAGGATATCTCTCTTGTCCTTGTTGATGAATTCTGAGCCGCACAGAAAAGTGTTAATGAAGATACTAAATCAAGCTCATGTTTCTCATGACATCACAGTCGACAAGTTGGGTGGTATTATTGGCAACATTACTGCTGATAATTATGTCACTTTCACCGATGATGAGATACCTACTGAAGGAATGGGGCATAATAAGGCGCTGTATGTTTCCATCAAATGCCAAGATCATATAATGGCTAGAGTGCTCATTGATAATGGTTCCTCTTTGAATGTAATACCAAAATCAACTCTCTCCAAGTTGCCTTTTGATCAGACTTACATGAAACATAGTACAATGAATATAACAGCTTTTGATGGGACCCGAAGAGAAGTGATGGGAAAAATAGAGATCACAGTTCAGGTTGGACCTACTACTTTTCATATACTCTTCCAGGTGATGGACATCACACCGACTTACAGTTACCTCTTAGGACGACCCTGGATTCATTCCGCTGGGGTGGTGCCATCCACTTTGCACCAGAAAGTGAAATTCATAGTGGGCAATAGACTGGTGATCGTGTCGGGTGAGCAAGACCTGTTGGTGAGTAAGCTCCCATCAACTCCTTACATTGAAGCTACAGAAAAAGCTCTTGAAATAGTATTCCAGGTGTTCAAGGTTGTCAATGCTATTTATGTGAAGGAGGGAGCTCAAGTTCCAAAACCACAACCATCTAGTGCTTCCATAATGACAGTTAAGGTTATGCTTGAAAGAGGATATTAAAGTGGAAATGGACTCAGAATGAACAAACAAGGTGTCGTGAAGTTCTTGACACCTTGTAAAAACAAAGACAGGTTTGGGTTAGGATATAAACCCACCACAGCTGACAAAAGAAGGGTCATAGAAGAGAAAAGGGAGAGGTGGTTAGCTAGGTTAGAAAATCGAGAGCCTACAGCTGATGGGATCCCCATCTGTGACATCCGACGAAGCTTCTGAAGTGCAGGATTAGTGTTTCTGAACCAAGTGACCACTATCAGTGAGGATCAACCCATCAACCATGGTGTCAGCCTGGTGTACCCTTGTTCTTCGGATGCAGAGCTTAACAATTGGGAGATCGTCGATTTTCCTATGACTTTTGAAACTGATTCAAAGTAATTCTGTAATGCTAATCCTATAGCTATGCCCAAGGCTTTAGGAAAATATGTTGTAAAAATGGGCTCACATGTTTTCTTTTTAATATTTGCTATCAATAAAATGCAATTTTAAATTTTCTTGCCTTTTCAGTTTTTTTTTCAACTATTACATTAGCCTTTATTCATTACCTATTTTTACTTGTGTTGACATCAATAAATATAGATCTGAAAGTGATTCTCTTGAAAATAACAGTGTTATGACCCCATTGTATAATTTTGACCATCCCATTAATCATGTTGATGAGGATAATGATGATAATTGGGAACCCTCTTCTGAGCTAATGAGATTAATAGAACAAGAGGCCAAAGAGATTCAACCCCATGAGGAGTTAATTGAAGTGATTAATTTGGGGACAGAGGATGATAAAAAAGAAGTTAAAATTGGCACTTCCATGAAAGAAGATGAGCAAAGCAAGTTGGTCAAGCTCCTATCTGATTATCGTGACATTTTCGCATGGTCATACCAAGACATGCCGGGTCTGGATGTTAGCATAGTTGAGCATAAATTGTCGTTAAGACTAGAATGTCATCCCATCAAGCAAAAGTTGAGACGAATGAAGGCAGAAATGTCGCTAAAAATTAGAGAGGAGATCAAAAGGCAGTTTGATGCAGGTTTCCTCGCTGTCGCAAAGTACCCTCAATGGGTTGCCAGCATCGTACCTGCCCCGAAGAAAGATGTGAAAGTACGTATGTACGTTGACTATAAAGATTTGAATAGGGCCAGCCCTAAAGACAACTTTCCTTCACCTCACATTGATATTTTGGTGGACAACACTGCTCAACATGCATTTTTCTCCTTCATGGATGGTTTCTCGGGATACAATCAAATCAAGATGACACCTGAAGATATGGAGAAAACCACATTCATCACTCTATGGGGGACTTTTTGCTATAAAGTGATGCCGTTCGGATTAAAGAATGCTGGAGTGACTTATCAAATGGCGATGGTGGCATTGTTCCACAACATGATGCACAAAGAAATAGAAGTTTATGTGGATAATATGATTGCAAAGTCAAAAACAGAAAAAGATCACATAACTGATCTGCAAAAGCTCTTTGAGCGGTTGAGAAAGTTCAGGCTCAGACTGAATCCCGCTAAGTGCACTTTTGGTGTAAAATCAGGCAAGCTCTTGGGGTTTGTGGTTAGCGAGACAGGGATAGAAGTTGATCCAGACAAAGTTCGAGTAATCATAGAGATGTCAGCTCCTCGCACTGAAAAAGAAGTTCGTGGATTTTTGGGGAGGCTGAACTATATTGCTAGGTTTATATCCCAGTTGACTGTAACGTGCAAGTCAATCTTCAAGTCGTTGAGTAAAAACTAGATAGTAGAATGGAACGAGGATTGTCAGGAAGCATTTGAGAAGATCAAGCAGTATTTGCAAGAACCCCCAGTTTTGGTACCTCCAGTGCCAGGAAGGCTTCTCATTATGTACTTGATTGTGTTGGATGAATCCATGGGTTGTGTACTAGGACAACATGAAGAAATCGGTAAAAAAGAGCAGGCCATCTATTACTTGAGTAAGACGTTCACTAACTATGAGGCAAAATACTCATTGTTGGAACGCACGTGTTGTGCTCTGACATGGGCGGCCCACTGGTTAAGGCAGTACATGTTGTGTTACACCACTTGGTTAGTGTAAAAAATGGACCCGATCAAGTACATCTTTGAAAAACCTGCCCTCACTGGGAGGATTGCATGTTGGCAAGTTTTGCTATTAGAATATGACATTGTCTACGTCACCCAAAAAGCAGTTAAAGGTAGCGCTCTGGCATATTTCTTGGCTAGTCAACCAGTGGAAGATTATGGGTCTATGCAGTGTGAATTCCCTAATGAAGATATAATGGCTTTGTTTGGAGAAGAAAAACCCTTAGAAAAAGAAAAATAGACTTTGTTGTTTGACGAAGCTTCTAATTCATTGGGGCATGGAGTCAGAGACATATTGATTTCCCATGAAAATAATTTCATTCTAATCACTGCTAGATTGTGCTTTGACTGTGCAAACAACATAGCCGAGTATGAAGGATGTGTCATGGGAATCCAAGCAGCGATAGAATCAAAGGCAAAAGTTCTTGAGGTATATGGGGACTCTGCCTTGGTCATCCATCAGCTAAAGGGAGAATGGGAAACTCAAGATGCCAAGTTGATCCCTTATCATGCTTACATCAAGGAGTTGATTGAACAACTTGACGAAGTCACATTCCATCATGTCCCTCGGGAAGATAATCAGTTGGCTGATGCTTTGGCCACGTTGTCGTCAATGTTTAAAGTAAGCTATGATAAGGACTTGCCACTCTTAAAAATGAAAAGTCGTGACCAACTGGGATATTGTCAAATGGTAGAAATAGAGCCAGATAGGAAATCGTGGTACCATGACATCAAATGCTTCATCAAGAATAGAGAGTACTCTCCAGATGCTTCAGAAAATAACAAAAGGACCCTCAGAGGACTCAAAATGGGTTTCTTTCTAAATAGGGAAGTTCTCTACAAGAGGAACCACGACATGGTGCTGCTAAGATGTGTTGATGCAACGGAAGCAGAGAAAATCATCAAAGATGTCCATGAAGGTTCTTTTGGAACTCATGCAAATGGGCATGCAATGGCAAGAAAGATACAAAGAACTGGGTACTATTGGTTGACAATGGAAACCGATTGCTTCAATTATGTGAAGAAGTGCCACAAATGCCAGACATATGTTGACAAGGTCCATGCACCACCAGCACCTTTGAATGTTTTAACAGTACCCTGACCATTCTCGATGTGGGGAATGGATGTCATAGGGCCTATTGAACCGAAGGCCTTAAATGGGCATCGCTTTATTCTTGTTGCAATTGATTACTTTACAAAATGGGTCGAAGCTGCTTCTTATGCTAATGTGACCTGGAATGTAGTGATTAGATTTGTCAAAAGAGAGCTAATTTGTTGTTACAGTTTGCCAAGCAAAATTATCACTGACAATGCCACTAATCTAAATAATAAGATGATGAAAGAGATGTGTGAGAGTTTCAAGATTGAGCACCACAATTCCTCACCTTATCGCCCAAAGATGAATGGGGCGGTTGAGGCAGCGAACAAAAACATCAAGAAGATTGTTCAAAAGATAGTTGTAATGTACAGAGATTGGTATGAAATGCTATCATTTGCACTGCATGGTTATCGCACGTCGGCTCATACTTCAACTAGGGTCTCTTTGGTTTATGGAATGGAGACGATACTCCCTATTGAAGTGAAAATTCCATCATTAAGAGTGCTGATGGAGGCAGAATTAGAAAAAGCTGAATGGGTCCAAACTTGACTTGATCAGTTAAACCTCATTAAAGGAAAGAGATTAACCGCACTGTGTCATGGCTAGCTTTATCAGAAGAGAATGATGAAAGCCTATGCGAAAAAGGTGCGTCTGCGGCAGTTTCAAGAAGAAAACCTAGTACTCAAGAAGATTCTTCCCATTCAAAAGGATCATCGAGGGAAATGGACTTCAAACTACAAAGGACCTTATGTCATGAAAAAGGCTTTCTCGGGAAAAGCATTGATTCTCACAAACATGGATGGTGCAGATTTATCACTTCCTATAAACTCAAATGCAGTCAAGATTTATTATGCTTAAAAAAACTAAAATTAAAAGAAAAGAAAAGAAAAGAAAAGAAAAGAAAAGTGCCTTGCTAGGCTGAAAACCTGAAAAGGCGGCCTAGGCAAAAATTAGAGCAACCTGTTAGGTTGAAAACTCGAAAAGAGCGACCTAGGCAAAAGTTAGGATCAAAGATGGTTCCTGACGCATCCAAAAAAAGTGGAGTTGCCTCGATTCACAAACTGGGGCAGTTTGAATGAAAGTCTTGTCATGAACGCTCCCAATGTGTGAAAATTGGGTCAAATCATGTTCTTGGAAATAGAAAACGGGGTGTTTAAAGTCTTATACATGGGAAATTAGCACTGATCATCCTAGAGAGCATCACTGGAAGAGCTGGCAAAATCTACTTCAACATTTCTTTGTGAAGCTACGCCACGCACATATTAGATATGAATGTAAGTCTCTTACTTTGTGAATTCCAATTATTTCTGTACTAATGCTTTTCTCTATGATAGTTTGTCATCATCAAAAAGGGGGAGAATGTGTTTACTACGCAACAATGAAGATGTATTTTGATGATAACAAACATGAAGATGATAAGAAGATCAAGTCCATGTGTTTCAAGATTAGTCTTAGGACTTAGGATCTATCATGTATGGAGTTGTCAATTAAATATCTCAAATGATTAAGGATAACCTGAAGTTTTAAAGTTGCTTTTAAAAGATCAAATGTTTTAGAGGTTAAAAACAAGCATTTCGAAGCTTTTTAGAAAGGTTTTATAACTATTTTTAACTGAGGTATTCGAATACTTCAATATGGTATTCGAATAACTGTTTCGTAATCGATATTTTCTCAGTGCCAAAGCAGAGGAGGCATTCGAATACCCCATGGTATTCGAATACCCTAGTTTCGAGAATGATCCTTTTTAAATGAGGCATTCGAATACCCCATATGGTATTCGAATACCCTATTTCGAAACATGCCTTCTTTTAATGAGGTATTCGAATACCCTTGACTGGTATTCGAATAACCCCAACTTAATCAGTTTTCTAACAGAGTTTTTGACAGAGGTATTCGAATACTTCCTTCAGGCATTCGAATACCCCACGAGAATCAGAGTTAAGTTTTCAAATTCTATACGAGAATCAGAAAGTTTTAAACGTAATTAAATGCTCCCAACGGCTCTCTCTCTCTTGATGCTCTATAAATAGAAGCCTGGGACTTCTCTGAAAAAATACTGAACATTGAGATCAATTTTTGCTTGCTTGAAAACGTGCTCTGCCTTATTCTCTCTTTCTCTGAACTTATAATTTTTAAAACTCTTGAGATATTTGAGAAACAAATTTTTTAGTACTTCAATTTGTATTTATCTACTCTTAGTGAGAGTTTCATTTTATCTCTTTATCTAATTCTGTATAACGAGGGTGAGGTATCCCTCAAGATTGTATAAGGGTGAGGTATCCCTTTTGTTTAATTGAGGCTTGAGCACAACGGTAGAGTTTCCCTGTGTGTGAAAAGTGCTCCTTATTGTAAAGGTTGCAAGCACTGTTGTTTAAGCTTGTCTTGAATAGTGAAAAATCTCGAACCGTATTTCGGGGAATTTGGACGTAGGCCACAAGTGGTTGGTGGTCGAACCAGGATAAATACTGTGCCTATTTTCCTTCCCTTATTCTCTTTATTTTATGCACTTTATTTATTGATTCCTGCAATTTAATTATTAATTGTTCTTCCTTTTTCTCATCTCTTCCACGTTCTTTAATATTTATATTGAGCAAAGTTTATTTGTTTAAGGCTTTTGCAAAAGTTTTTGTTACTCAATTCACCCCCCTTTTGAGTACTGGAAGCCACTTGGTAACAAGTGGTATCGAGCTAGACTCTTGTATAAAGAGCTTAGCCGCTTCAAGAGAACATGGCTTCCTTAAATGGTTTTTCGAGGATCTTCCATAAACCGACCACCCTTTTTCAATGGGGATGGTTACGCATATTGGAAGGAAAGAATGAAAATCTTCATCGAAGCTATTGATCTAGATGTGTGGGATCTTTGTCAACGGCGCATTTATACCTACACGCGTTGTCGATGGTGTAAAAATCGAGACACCTAGAAGTGATTGGTCTGATGAGGATAAAAGAAAAGTCCAATATAATTTAAAAGCCAAAAACATCATTACCACTGTTTTGGGGTATGATGAGTTTTTTAGAATTTCTAATTGCAAAACCGCTAAAGAAATGTGGGACACTTTACAAGTTACCCATGAGGGTACTAGTGAAGTTAAGAGGTCGAGAATCAATTCTCTAACTCGCGAATATGAACTGTTTAGAATGAACCAAGGAGAAAGCATTCAAGAAATGCAAAAGAGGTTCACCCACATTGTTAATCATCTTGCATCATTAGGAAAGAATTTTACTAACGAAGATTTGATTAACAAAGTGTTGAGATGCCTTAGCAGGATTTGGCAACCTAAAGTAACAGTCATATCAGAATTGAGGGACTTGTCAACAATGTCTCTGGCTACCCTCTTTGGAAAACTTCATGAGCATGAACTAGAACTGAGCAGATTAAGTCAAAGCGAAGAAAACGATAAAAAGAAAAAGGGCATAGCGCTCAAAGCCACTTCCTCAACAATTGACAATGATGATGAAGAAAATGAAGAAAGTTCAAAAAACATTGAGGTAAACGAAGAAAATCTTAGTCTGTTAGTTAAAAAATTTGGTAAATTTCTCAAGAAAAAGGGAATGCAAAGAAGACCTCCCTTCCCTCCGAAGAAGACTTATTACAAAGGCGAAGGAGCCTCATCAACTCCTACTTGCTATGAATGTGGCAAGCCTGGCCACATGAAAATGGAATGCCCAGTTTACCAAAAGAAGAAAGAGAGACTTGAAAAGAAGCCCTTCAAAGAAAGAAAAGGAAGAAAAGCCTATATAGCATGGGATGAAAACGACATAGATTCAATGACACTCGGATAGCGAAGAAGCTCAACTTTGTCTCATGGCCAAAGGAGAAGAAGAAGAAAGCGAAAATGAGGTAAGTTCTAACTCTACTTTATCGCCTTCTTATGATGAGTTACAAGATGCCTTTGAAGAAGCGTATGACGAATCTTTAAAACTCACAAAACAAATTTCTTCTTCTAAGAAAAAAAATCTCTTCTTTAGAAAATAAAATTCTTATTTTAAATAAAGAGATTGAAGAATTAAAAATTGAAAATGAAACTTTGGGAATTATTGATGCATGCTCATCTCATCCCTCACATGCTTCTACTTTGTATTCTTGTTCTTCATGTCATATACTTGAGAAAGAAATTGAAGACTTAAAGAACACCCTTGCCAAATTCACTTCTGGGAGAGATAATCTAAATATTATATTAGGGAAACAAATTGTTGTTTTTGAAAAAGCTGGAATTGGTTATAACCCGAAAAATCAACATAAATCTTATAAAAATTTCTTCGTTTATTCAAGTACTTCCAGCAGTGCATTTATTAAATGTTTTTATTGTGGAAAGAAAAGTCATAGTGCTTCAACATGCAATGCTAGAAAGAATGTTAACACAAAAATTGGGACAAAAATGATTTGGGTTCCAAAGGGTACATTGCTCAAAACTGACACTCAAGGACCCAAGAAAATTTGGGTACCAAAGGTTAAAAATTAAAATTGTGTTGTAGGTGTGCTTGAAAGCCAGGAGCACAAATTGGTATCTCGACAGCGGCTGTTCCAAGCACATGACTGGAGACGACTCAAAATTCACCACGTTTATTCCCAAGAATCATGGTCACGTCACTTATGGAGATAACAACAAGGGAAAAATTCTTGGAATCGGAAAAGTTGGCAAGAATCCAAATTCCTCTATTGAAAATGTGCTTTTGAAGGCTTGAAACATAACCTTCTTAGCATTAGTCAATTATGTGACAAAGGAAATAAGGTAATTTTTGATTCAAATTGTTGCATAATTAAAGATAAAAATGATAAGCATGTTAAATTCATTGGTCATAGAATAAATAACATTTATATGATTAGTCTTGATGATATATCTTCAAATGATGCGAAATGCCTTTTAAGTAAGAATGATGATTCATGGTTATGGCATAGGAGAATTGCACACATTCACATGGATCACCTAAGGAAGTTGGTCTCTAAAGAGCTAGTAATTGGACTACCAAAGCTTAATTTTGTTAAAGATAAATTATGTGATGCATGTCAAAAGGGTAAACAAATAAAGGTCTTTTTTAAATCAAAAAATATAGTTTCAACTACTAGACCTTTACAACTTTTGCACATGGATTTATTTGGACCCTCTAGAACTATGAGCTTTGGTGGGAATTACTATGCTTTAGTGATTGTGGATGATTTTTCTAGGTTTACATGGACTTTATTTCTTGCAAATAAAAATGATGCATTTCTAGCATTTAAAAGACTTGCCAAAGTTATTCAAAACGAAAAAGGTTTTCAATTTTCTTCTATAAGAAGTGATCATGGTGGCGAATTTGAAAATAATATTTTTGAAAATTATTGTGATGAACATGGCATTAATCATAATTTCTCTGCCCCTAGAACTCCACAACAAAATGGAGTTGTAGAAAGAAAAAATCGTTCTTTAGAAGAAATGGCGAGAACTATGCTTAATGAGGCTGCTCTTCCTAAGTATTTTTAGGCGGATCTTTGTAAATACAGACTTGTTATGTTATGAACAGGGCCCTTATAAGGCCTATTTTAAAGAAAACCCCATATGAATTATACAAGGAAGAAAGCCAAATGTCGCACATTTTCATGTTTTTGGATGCAAATGTTTTGTTTTAAATAATGGAAAAGATAACTTAGGCAAGTTTGATGCTAAGTCGATGAAGGTATATTTCTTGGTTATTCAAATCATAGTAAGGCTTTTCGTATATATAATAAAAGAACTATGACTATTGAAGAATCTATACATGTTGCATTTGATGAAACTGACCCAAATGGATCGAGAAAGGATCTTGTTATTGATGATGTTGCAGAAGCCTTAGCGGAAACACATTTGGATAGCAAGGAAAAAGAAATCAAGAAGCAAGAAGATAAACAAAGACAAGAGGATTCACAAGCTTTGGAACTTCCCAAAGAATGGCGTACCTCAAAATATCATCCGCTTGATCAAGTAATAGGTGATGTATCCAAAGGTGTAAGTACTCGAAACTCCATTAGAAATGCATGTAACCACTTAGCTTTTGTTTCTCAAATCGAACCTAAAGACATCAATGAAGCCTTTAATGATGAACATTGGTTTCTAGCTATGCAAGAAGAATTAAATCAATTTGAACGAAACCAAGTTTGGGAACTAGTTCCTAGGCCTAATAATCATCCTATTATCGGTACTAAATGGGTGTTTAGAAACAAACTTGATGAAGTTGGCATAATAACAAGAAATAAAGCTAGACTTGTAGCAAAAGGTTATAATCAAGAAGAAGGTATAGACTATGAGGAAACCTATGCACCTGTAGCTAGATTAGAAGCTATTAGGATGTTACTTGCTTTTGCTTGCATCATGGATTTTAAATTATATCAAATAGATGTTAAAAGTGCTTTTTTAAATGGCTTTATTCAAGAGGAAGTATATGTTGACCAACCTCCAGGTTTTGAAAATTATGATCTACCTAACCATGTTTTCAAATTGAAAAAGGCTTTGTATGGCTTAAAACAAGCTCCACGAGCTTGGTATGAAAGGTTAAGTAAGTTCCTTTTAGAACATGATTTTACAAGAGGTAAGGTTGACACGACTCTTTTTATTCAAAATAAAAACCATGATATACTCCTTGTACAAGTATATGTAGACGATATCATATTTGGTGCTACTAACGAAAATCTGTGCAAGGAATTTGTCAAAATCATGCAAAGCGAATTCGAAATGTCCATGATGGGAGAACTCAATTTCTTCCTTGGACTTCAAATCAAACAAACAAGGAATGGAACGTTCATTAGCCAAACAAAGTATTGCAAAGAACTTCTCAAGAGGTTTGGAATGGACAACTCAAAACATATGGCTACACCAATGTACTTCGTGTTACTTGGATAAAGATGAAGCGAGGTAATTCTGTAGAAATTACTAAATATCGAGGTATGATTGGATCTCTTCTCTATCTCACTTTGCTAGTAGGCTTATAATGTTTAGCGTATGCATGTGTGCTAGATATCAAGCTAATCCTAAAGAGTCGCACTTAAGTCTTTGTAAAACGTATTATGAAATATCTAGGTGGCACTACACAAGTGGGCTTGTGGTACCCCAAAGGTGCCACTTGTAGTCTTATTGGTTATTCGACTCCGATTCTGCTGGATGCAAATTGGATCGGAAAAGCACTAGTGGAACATGTCACCCTTGGCAATTCCTTAGTTTCTTGGCATAGCAAGAAACAAAATAAATGTGGCCTTATCCACCACCGAGGCCGAATATGTGGCGGCGGAAGTTGTTGTGCTCAAATTCTATAGATGAAGCAACAACTTCTAGACTTTGGTCTTCACTTAATCACATCCCTATAAGATGTGATAATACTAGTGCAATCAATCTGACAAAGAATCCCATTATGCACTCTAGGACTAAGCACATTGAGATAAGGCACCATTTTATACGAGATCATGTTCAAAAAGGTGATTGTGTGTTAGAATTTGTTGAAACCAAAAATCAACTTGCTGATATTTTCACAAAACCTTTACCTAAAGATTCTTTCTTTCATTTAAGAAGAGAACTTGGCATTTTGGATCAATCGTGTATTTAAACTGCTAAATTTACTGCTCATTCATTGTTTTATTGATCCTTAATTATTACTGACTTGAGCGTCGGAGATATCCTCAATTCTGTTTTGCAGGTACTCATTTAATTGGGTAAGTCTTTATCCTTCAAAAAATGCATTCTGGACTTAATTTATATGTTTTTTTATCTAAGTTATTCGAATACCTTCATCTGGTATTCGAATACCATCATTTCTTCGTATGTTTTCATGGTTTATAAAACAGGTGTATTCGAATACCTTAGTGGTTATTCGAATAACCTGAAGCCTCTTGCTATCAGGCTTTAGTTTCTGTCTCTGAAGTATTCGAATACCCTAAGCAGTATTCGAATACACTGCTTAACTGGCCAATCCATTTTGGACGGTCCTATTCGAATACCTACGGCGTATTCGAATACCTTCTTTCAAGATAGCCACGTCCTTTGCGTTTCCAAACAGCGGTATTCGAATACCAATTGAGGCATTCGAATACCTTGGGTCTGAGTTTTATATAAACCCCTTCGTACACCCATTCCCTCCCTCATTTCTTCTCTCCCGTTTTCACCTCTTCCTATTCGAATACCATACGTCTGACCCAACCGTTACTTTTCTCCCACTCTTTTCAAACATATCCCTCTCATCTTCAACCTCCATCCATGGCTTCCTCCTCCAAGCGTGCTCGCACAAAAACCGCGCCTTGCAACAACCCGTTGGATCTGCGAAGGCTCTCCTCCCACCAAGAAACCCTTGGACATTTCATCTCTCATTTCAGAGAACGCAACCTTGTGCAGCCCAAGTATCTAGATTTGGCATTCTTTGAAAAAGAAGGTGGCTTTGATTTCCTACACCAGCTGGACATCCAGGGCGTGCTTCGTTTTTGCTCCTATAAGGCAGTCCTATATCCTGATCTTGTCAAAATGTTCTACTGCAACTTGAGGATTGAAGGTCTGGAACTCCATTCTGACGTCAGTGATCAGCACATTGTGATCACTCCTCAGGACTGGGTTCGCTTCTTCGGATTAGAATCTGCTGGTCGTAACAACGAAGACTGTGAAGAGTTTGTCCAGCGGTTCGACAAAATTAGAGCCATTGAAGATGTTCTTAGACCTGGGTTGGCATTACCTCCGACTCAAAAGGGAGTCAAAGGAGGCATGATGAAGAGCCAGGACAGGCTCTTACATTATGCTTATGCCCACATCCTAGCTCCTAGAGGTGGGAACTACGCCTACCTGAATGAAGATGATGTGTTTATGCTGTGGATCCTGAAGAAAGGATACCAGATAAACTGGTCCGTCTTCATTATGAAGCACATGATGAGAGCTAAGGGAAAAGAACGCTCAGAGCTACCTTATGGGGTGATCATCACTGCCTTTCTAGGCAAGTATTCGCATGTGGAGACCGAGCGAAAAAACCGACCCATCATAATGTGTTTGGCTCTTATACGCTGAACCGAATGAAGATGATAAAGACTGATGAAGGCTGGGTATTCCCAATTGAAGTTGACGATGATGAGGATGACCCACCGATCATGTTCTTTGCTCCCTGCTGCTTCCGCCCGGTAGCCCCCTGCCGCCTCGATCTGCTTTGGCCTGCCGCCCCCTTCCTCCCGCTTTTGGTTCGCCACTCGGATCAAGTCATGGCCACCTTACAGGCCAACCGTGCTTATATGGAGGATAACCGAGCTTATCTGGAGCACACCTTCTCGTCGTTTTGACGGACTTGATGGTGTTGAGCATGAGCAAGCTGCCTTGCGTGCCTTGCTATCTTCACGGAGTTCGATTCCCCTCCTCCTCCTTACGCCTATTTCTAGGCTTTATGTTTTCTTTGGTTCTTGCTTGTATTGGCTGGTTATTTTTTGTTTATTGTATATCTGTTGGCAAATTTATTAATAAAAAGTCTCTCTTTTGTTTCTCCTTGTGTATCCTTTTATGCATTATATATTATCTTTTTGATTATACCAAAGGGGGAGAAAATTATAACTATGAGAAAAGACAGGTTTAAAATAACTATTATTGGATTCCAACATTAAGGGGGAGCTACGCCACGCACATATTAGATATGAATGTAAGTCTCTTACTTTGTGAATTCCAATTATTTCTGTACTAATGCTTTTCTCTATGATAGTTTGTCATCATCAAAAAGGGGGAGAATGTGTTTACTACGCAACAATGAAGATGTATTTTGATTATAACAAACATGAAGATGATAAGAAGATCAAGTCCATGTGTTTCAAGATTAGTCTTAGGACTTAGGATCTATCATGTATGGAGCTGTCAATTAAATATCTCAAATGATTAAGGATAACCTGAAGTTTTAAAGTTGCTTTTAAAAGATCAAATGTTTTAGAGGTTAAAAACAAGCATTTCGAAGCTTTTTAGAAATGTTTTATAACTGTTTTTAACTGAGGTATTCGAATACTTCAATATGGTATTCGAATAACTTTCAAATCGATATTTTCTCAGGTTAAAAAACAGAGGCATTCGAATACCATATGGGGTATTCGAATACCCTAGTTTCAGAATGAACCTTTTTAAATGAGGCATTCGAATACCCCATATGGTATTCGAATACCCTATTTTCGAAACATGCCTTCTTTTAATGAGGTATTCGAATACCCTTGACTGGTATTCGAATAACCCTAACTTAATCAGTTTTCTAACAGAGTTTTTGACAGAGATATTCGAATACTTCCTTCAGGCATTCGAATACCCCACGAGAATCAGAGTTAAGTTTTCAAATTCCATACGAGAATCAGAAAGTTTTAAACGTAATTAAATGCTCCCAACGGCTCTCTCTCTCTTGATGCTCTATAAATAGAAGCCTGGGACTTCTCTGAAAAAAATACTGAACATTGAGATCAATTTTTGCTTGCTTGAAAACGTGCTCTGCCTTATTCTCTCTTTTTCTGAACTTATAATTTTTAAAACTCTTGAGATATTTGAGAAACAGCTCTTTAGTACTTCAATTTGTATTTATCTACTCTTAGTGAGAGTTTCATTTCATCTCTTTATCTAATTCTGTATAACGAGGGTGAGGTATCCTCAAGATTGTATAAGGGTGAGGTATCCCTTTTGTTTGATTGAGGCTTGAGCACAAGGGTAGAGTTTCCCTGTGTGTGAAAAATGTTTCTTATTGTAAAGGTTGCAAGCACCTGTTGTTTAAGCTTGTCTTGAATAGTGAAAAATCTCGAACTGTGTTTCGGGGACTGGACGTAGGCCACAAGTGGTTGGTGGTCGAACCAGGGATAAATCTTGTGCTGTTTTCCTTCCCTTATTCTCTTTATTTTATGCACTTTATTTATTGATTCCTGCAATTTAATTATTAATTGTTCTTCCTTTTTCTCATCTCTTCTACGTTCTTTAATATTTATATTGAGCAAAGTTTATTTGTTTAAGGCTTTTGCAAAAGTTTTTGTTACTCAATTCACCCCCCCTCTTGAGTACTGGAAGCCACTTGGTAACACATCATGCATCATCTCAAGCATCACTTGCAATGTTCTTAGGCATCATATTCATTACATTATCATACATCCATTGCATCATTATGCATCCATTACATCAAGAATCAACTCAGGCATCACATGCATTTATTAAAAAAAAATAAAGGCATAACCATTTTTAGTTCTCATGGCCTTATGTGCATCTGTCTTTAGTTTTCGAGTCCCTGCACCTATCTGCCTTTAGTTTCCAAGTCTCTGCGCTCATCATTTTAAGTTTTTGTCAAGTTTCGGCGGATATCCGACTCCACAAGCTTTTTACCTTTCCTGCTTTAAGCTTTTTGTCAAGCTTCGACGGACACCCTACCCCGCAAGCTCTTTACCTTGCTGTCCAGCTTCGACACGTACCCTACCCCACTAGTTTTTTACCTTTCTGTACAGCTTCGACGGGCACCCTACCCCGCAAGCTTTTTACCTTTCTGTCCAGCTTTGACGGGCCCTCTGTCCCGCAAGTTTTTGCCAAGCTTCGATGGATACCCGACTCCGCAAGTTTTTACCTCATTTTAAAGTCCATTACTTTTTGCGTCAATTTGCTTTCTTAAAAAAAAGGAAAAAAAAAAGAAAAGAAGGAAGAAAGAAAGAAAACAAGGAAATAAAAAGGAAATAAAAATTTTCATGGACAAAATTGAATCAATTTCTTTACTTCCCATTTATTTTAAAAGGACGCAAAGAGGACCAGCTGTTGATACCCAATTTTGTCCATAAAATTTTTTTATTGCTTAATAAAATATTTTTTTTAGTTTTATTTACCTTCATTTTGGATCACTTTTTTTCATATTTGAAAAAAAAAGAAAAAAAAAACGTTTGAGCTTGTTATGTTCTTGCTTCTTTTTGTCTCATCCACCACATTTCAACGAAACCAAGTTAAATCAGTAGTTGAAATAGAACCAGCATCTCAATATCTATTTTCTTTGCAACCATTTGCCAAGTCCTTTCAACTCAAGGCTCAATGAAGAAGCAAAAGCATAAAGATGGTAAGAGTGCAAAATTGGAGAAGGTGATAACTCAATGAAAATACATGAAAATAGAAATGGCTATACCTGCACAAGCAACCATAATGCACAAAAAAATCGGTTTGTTTTTGGCAAACGAATGGGATCTGGGTTATCAAAAAGGAAACCAAGCAGTGAGGAAACAGGGCTTCTTCACGTTTGAAAGATAAAGGATTATTTTTATAACACAGAACGAATAGAAAGTTTTTCAAGAAGGCTCCAGCCTTCACTTGCCTTTTTAACCTTCACTAGTCATCATCTTCCTCATTGACAATCACCACCCATCCTCCATATCCACAACCTATCAACTCGATACCACCCAAAGTCTCATCCTATACTCACCTTCCTAACCACCATCTAAAACCACCACCTTGCTACAACCACTATTAATCACCCTCTCCAACCTCATTCCTCAAACAACTATTCATCACCACCAATCTCAATTAACAACCATTTTACGGTCACCATCTCCATCCTCAAACAACCTTCAACCATCTCAACCTTCACAAACCACCCCGCAACCTTCATCATCTTTAACCACCTTTCATCAAGCCACCACCTTCCACTTTCTTCAATAACCAGTTCACACATACAACAGCAGCAAGCTCCACTAACCCAAACCAGAGCTTCGTCGCAGCCCAGATCCCGACCATCGCACAGATCCGTCCATCTCCACCAAACCGAACTAGAGCTCCACCGCACCAGGACCCAGATCCGGGCCGCCGAACAGCCCCGCAGCTGCACGAGTTCAGACCCGCTATCCTGTTTCGCCCCAGCCGCCGGCGAGCCCCAGCCGCCGGCGAGCCGCAGCACACCACACCCAGGCCAACCGTGCCGCCATCTGCATACGAGCAGATCTAGGCTATCTGACCCGCGTCGTCGTCGCCGAACAGCCCCGCAGCTGCACGAGTTCGGACCTATCATCCCGTTCCGCCCCAGTCGCCGGCGAGCCGCAGCTCGCCACACCCAGGCCAACCGCGCCGCCATCTACGCATGAGCAGATCTGGGCTATCTGACCCGCATCGTCGCCGCACGAACCAGTCCCTCTCGAACAATGTCGTCACCTCGCCAAGCTTGCACCGCCTCCGTTCGCACGCAGCACTCCGAACTGGCACCCCCATACTCGATCCGCACCAGTCGACGACCTGCACCGCACTAGACCGAATCCGACTCATCGCCTCTCCCACGGTACCCCACCGACGGTTTACCTCTCTTTCATTTTCTCCTCATTTTGCTTTCTCACTGTCATTTTCATTTCCTGAATGCCCCTGTTTTATGTTCCGATTTTGCATTCTGGTAGATTCTGATTTAGGTGGTTTTTGGAAATAAAAAGAAGAAGTTTTGGACTTAGAGCAAGCCCATCTCTACGTTTTGAGTTTATGGATGGCAAAAAAAAACACGAAAACAAAACAAAAGGAATAAAAAAAAAGTTTAGTTTACTTAGTAATTTTTAGATTTAGTGAAAAATAATAAAAAAATGCAGGGACAAAATGCATAGAATTAGATAATAATTAAAAATACAAAGATGCCAAAAAATGAAAAATGCCAAAAAAAATGATAAATAAAACGAAATTTTTTTAACCAATGCAATGGCCAATGATGATGAATGAATAACAGATGTTATCTTCAATGTTGTTTGGATCATAAGGGTTTATTGAGTAGGGTAGTGGTAACTTGAACCTTGTGCAATTTTTTTTAATAAAATCTTTTTAATTAAAATCAACCAACTCACTAATTATTTTTTACAGAACTACGTGACTTTAAGTTTCTCATTGCACCTGAGGGTACGTAGGAGCAGAATTCCTATTCTGTCAAGTCAAAAAATAAATTTTCATAATTTAGTCGTTTCTTTTTCTTTTTAAAAATAAAAAAATTACATTTGAGATTATTAAAATTTGCACAACTAACTTAAGGTACCGTTCTTGGAACGGGCAGTGTAGGGTGTTAACACCTTCCCTACCTATAATCGACTCCTGAACTCAAACTCATTTTTCAAAAGACCAGTTTTCCTATTTTAAGGATTTTTCTAATGTTTTTCCAATTTAAATAAACATTGGTGGCGACTCTATTGATTTTCAAAAAACTTAATCCTTTTCAGTCGTCCCGTCGCGATTTGTGTTGCGACAACAAGTTATCAACCTAGGTCTCACGTCACATTCTTCTTCCTCTCCTTTTCTTCCTCAATATCCCCAATATGCAACAAGTCTTAACTTGTAGAGAGATTATCACTCTCCCCCTTTCCCTCACCTATAGCTGCAATTCCAACATTGATTATGTTAGTTTGTAAGTTTCCTAAGAATCTTAATATAGAAAACTACCATTCAAAGATAAGGATCTTACAATTCATGATTCCCACAAATAAAAGTATAAGAAAACACTAATATTTATCCATAAATAGTTGGTAGACTGTATTTCAAGAGCGTTAGAGAGATTCAAAAACTCATTTTCTATTCCTTTGCCTTTTCTTTATGTTTCTTCTACTTTGGTGATGGTGATGGAAGAAGAAATTCTGATGGCCAGGTACAGACCTAGATTTTTGCCCAGAAACTGTTCCTTAAATACTGCTAACTTCCTCCAAGTTGGCAGCCACTATAATTACAAAACTATCATTTCTCTTTTACCCAATAAGAGTTTAACTCATTAACTTAATTTAATTACTTATTAAATTAATAAGATAAGTCACAAGCTAATCACATGAGACATTTAATATAATATTCTCTCACTTAGCTTATGTGATATTATCTTCTTTATAGTTTGATAGGTCAGTCAAAACATAATATGAATTCATATATATAGTCAAACTCTTCTTTACATTGGATACATCATTCATCTTGACCAATAATAAACTAACATGACTCATAACAATTGTATATCATTTAATCGACATAGTCCCTTCTATGTACCACATAATTAGTCCTCTCCTTGACATGACCTATAAATGGGAAGCACATAATTGGTCTAACAATAATGTCTTTATTAAAGATATAACCTGTTATCATCATTCCTATTCAATCATGTATACAAACTAAGAAAACAAGTAGGACAGAAACATATTCATTCATGAGTTTAGAGTGTTAAAGTACATAAAACATAATCATCAACATAATATACAATAATGCCCATACTTTTAACATGTCCACTAAATGTTTTGGGTGATAACCCTTTCGTCAAAGGGTCATTAATCATAAAATCGGTGCTAATGTGTTTTATTGACACTCTATGTTTCTGAACTTCTTCTTTAATGGTAAAGTATTTTCAATTTCATATGTTTAGCACTTTTAGAATATTTGTCATTTTTGAAAAAGAAGATTGCTGCAGACAATAAACTTTAGTGACTTGGTAATACTGTCGACAATTCCAAGTCTTAAATAAAATTCTACAACTATAATTCATTAATAATGGTCTCAAAGCATACCATTACTTTACATTTGTCCTTTTAAAAAAAAATTTGGAACCATACCTACTGACCATCTATCTATTTTCTATATCTTTATTGATATAGGCTTTTTGAGACAAACCTAACAATCATTGTGATCTGTCACGAAATATTTCTATTCCACTCATTACTTACCTCTCTTATATCTTTCATTTCAAAGTTATTAGAGAGAAACTTCTTAGTCTTACTTAATAGACCAAGATCACTCATTGCAAGTAAGATGTCATCAACATACAGAATCAGAAAGATAAACTTACTCCCACTGACCTTCATATATACATATTGATCAACAGTATTTTCTTTAAATCTGAATGATACAATAGTATCATTGAACTTGAGATATCATTGTTAGGAACCTTGCTTAAGTCTATATATTGATTTCTTAAGTTTACATACCATGTGTTCTTTCCCCTCATCTAAAAAACCTATTGATTAATCCATACAAACATATTCCTCTAAATTCTCATTTAGAAAGTCAATTTTCACATCCATTTGATGCAGCTTTAGATCATAATGAACTACTAATGCCATGATAATTCTGAAAGAATCTTTCTTGGAAACTGGTGAAAGTGTTTCCTTATAGTCAATACCATCATTTTGAGTAAAACTTTTGACAACAAGACAAGCCTTATAACTTTCAAGGTTACCGTGAGAGTCATGCTTAGTCTTAAAGATCTATTTACACCTAACTCTTTTGCACCTTTCAAGTAATTCCACAAGATCTCATACACTATTATGTTCCATTGATTTAAGTTCATCTTTCATGGTATCTAATCATTTATCAGCATTATCACTATTAGTGGCTTGTGAAAATAAAACAAAATTATTATTATTAATTCCCAAGTCATTTTCTGACTCTTATAGATATATCTCATAGTCATTCGGAATAACAGATCTACTTTCTCTTTGAGATATTCTTAATGTTATTTCTTGTGGTTGTTCTACTATATGTTCATTGTTAATCTCATGATCATTAATTTGTTGTTCTTATTGATTGTTATGTGGTTCAACAACATGAGGAAGAACAATTTCATAAGTAGGAGCACAAGTAAAAGGAACTTATATTCTAACTTCCTTAATTTTCACATTTTGTGAAGCTCCACTCCTACTGGTTTCACCATTCTTAATAAACTGGACATTTCTAGTTTCATCAAATCTTTCATAATACTCACCACCTCTATATATCTGACCATACGATTTTCACATTTCCGTCTAATTGTCTTTCAACTTCATTTATATAAATTTTCAAGGCATTCACTACTTGAGATTTCTTATGCAGTAAATAGACATATCCATAACGTGAATAATTGTCAATAAAGGTATAAAGTACTTTTCTTTATTGAAGGAATTGACATCAAAGGATTCATATATATCAGTGTGCATAATTTCAAGAAGCTGAGTGCTTCTCATGACACATTTCTTTGCGTGTTTTGTTTGTTTTCCCTTAATACAATCCACACAAATATTAAGGTTAGTGAAATCCAAATATGGAAGGATGTTATTCCTTACCAACCTTTCCATTCTTTCTTTGGAAATGTGACCCAAAACATTTATGCCACAAGTAAGCAAAACGTTCATTCACTAAACTATGTTTAGTGCCAACATTATGATGCAATGTCATAAGAGTTTCAGCATATAAATTATCAAGATTCAATTTATATAAATCATCATAAAGTATACCAGAACCAATCATATAGGTATACTTATACAAATTAAAACATCAATTACCAAACCTAAAAGAGTATCCAGCAACATCAAGTTTCAATAAAGAAACTAAATTCCTAGAAATACTTAGTACATAAAAAGTTTTAAAATAAATCTAAATGGTGTCCAGTGTTCATGATTAAACGGTAAGTTCTGACACCTTCTACTGGAACCTTTACTTTATTTCCCATGAAGATGAACTTCTCATTTGGGCTTATAGTTTAGATTGTAAAGAATCCATGCATCGTATTAGAAATATAAGTTGTACATTCAGAATCAATCCACCAAGTATTATGGAGAACTTCAGTTCAATTTGATTAGAAACATACATAAGCATTAAACTTACCTTTCTTTTCGAACCAAGCCTTATGCCTTGGGCAATCATTCTGGAAGTGTCCAGATTTCCCACAGAAATGACATATATTATTGTTTGATTCTTTCTTCTGGATTTTGACAGAGGACTCTTCAATCTTTAATAGTTATTTTCTCTTTCCATGTTTCTTTTCAGCTCCTTGATGGTTCACATAATGGATAGAGTGATTTCCTTATTTTATTAAGTCTAGTTTCCTCCTAAACTAACATATTGTGCAATTCATGCACATTCCATTTTTTTTTCATGGTATTATAGTTCATTTGGAATGGATCATACTCAAACAGTAATGAGTTCAGAATGAACTGTACAAGAAAATTCTCATTCACTTTCATTCTCAATGACTTAAGTCTTGCTACAATGTTTGTCATTTCAATTACATGCTCATGCATAGTACGAGAACCATCAAATTTCATGGTAGTTAAAGTACTCATTAATGTCCCAGTAAGAGACTTGTCAACAGTTTGGGATCACTCTTTCACTAACTTCATCATTTCTTTAGTATTTCCAGTTTTAGAAAGAACTGACTTAACATTGTTAGTTATACTTATCCGCATATACATCAAACTCAACCTGTTTGATCTTTCCTAGTTTTTATAATGAACTTTTTCTTTATCAGTGCTTGAAACAGTAATAACGTCTAGTTTCTCTACTCAAAGAACCAAATATAAATCCATTACCTTAAGGTAAAATTGGATTTGTTCACTCCATTCAGAGAAATCAAGTCAATTAAAAATTAGAATAAATGAGATATATGAATGCATAGCAATATGTATTGCAATGATCACATGTCTAACATTAATACTTTGAGTCATAAATTAACATAACTATACACATTCAGATAATAAATAACTTACGCATTTAATGTATATCAATGTTCTCCTTTAGGTGATTTATCAACATACAATAATAAATATAATGATGTCAATAAAATTTACGTAATTTGACAATGATATATGCACTAACTAAAAAAATTTATTATCTCTGAATATATAAATAAAATTAATAGTACACTTACACTACCAACAATTATGTCCATTTATTATAAAAGTAATTAATCAACCTTTGGACGATCCATAAATGTCTTATAATAATGAACTTTAATTTACTCATATACAAATAGTCATCATATAATTCACAACATTTATTCTACGGCTAATTGAAAAAATAACTTTCATATAATTGAAATTAAATCAACTTAAAGATTTGATCACTTTGGTAATTAATAAATCTATCATATATTAATTCTAAATTGATAGTATTATGCATAAAAGTCAGTATTACATATTCTTTAAAATAACTTTTATATAATTTGAGATTAAATTAACTTAAAAATTTAATTACTTTGATAATTAGCAAATCTTATATAATATCATCTTAAATTAATAATATTATGCATAAAAATTAATATGCCCATAATATTCGTTGATTTATTACAATAAATATCTCAAATTAACTTATTATTGCAATCATTAAAATTAGAAATTGTTAATATAATTATCCAGAATAATTAATTATAATATAATATAATAAAACTTTATCCGCAACAACCAATCGTTGATATAATTTATTGTAATCAATTATCCGGAGCATTTGACATGCCAGGAAACAACGAAAAAATCAACGACTTGGAATACAACGAAAAGTACATGAATCAAGTGATTTATGAAAAGTAATTCATAACAATGATAGGCAATTTAAATCACTTTCATTCGTAACGTTGCCATCATGTCACTTTAGTTTTTTTATTATTATTCTTTCCTTCAAAAAAACGGAGAGTAACAGCGTTGCTCTGTTAAAGTAATTCATAATGCTTGAAAAAAGATGATCATATATCTCTTTTTTAAAAAAGTATATATATTATATATATTTTTTTTTTAAAAGTGTATAATTAAAAGAAATAAAATAATAAAAAAATAAGTATGATGAATAGTATTAAATAAAATATAAAAAGAGTTGTATGACTATTTGTGATAAGAATATCAAAGTTGTAATGCTTTTATGAGTTTTATCCAATTATTATATTAGGCTAAATAATTTATAATTAGAATTAATAATAAATCATAAAATTAACTCACATAATACAACAAAATAACATAATAAATTTTTTAAATTTTTACAATTAGGATTTATACAAATTAAGAAATATAATCATCATCAATGGATAATTATAAATTTCATAACTATTATCTGATGTTACATGTTAATTTATAAGTTTTCTAAGAATCTTAATATAGAAAACTACTATTCAAATATAAGAATCTTAAAATTTATGATTTCTATAAATAAAAACATAAAAAAAACATTAACTTTTATTCATGAATAGTTAATAGATTGTATTTTAAGAACATTAAAGAAATTTCAAAACTCACTTTATATTCATTTGTCTTTTCTTTATGTTTCTTCTACTTTAGTGACGGTGAGGGAAGAAGAACTTTGACGGCTAGGAAAAGATTGAGAATTTTGCACAGAAATTATTCTTTAAATACTACTAACTTCCATCAAGTTGTTAGGTATTATAATTGTAAAATTGTTATTTCCCTTTTACTCAATAAGAGTTTAGTTCATTAACTTAATTTAATTATTTATCAAACTAATAAGATAAGTCATAAGTTTATCACATGAGACATTTAATCCACTAGATTCTTCCTCCCTTAGTCTATTTTCTTCTTTTCCCACATTTGCCTTGTATTGTAGTTCACGTTTTCTTCTACAGAAAGTTATAACTGATCACCTCAGGAGCCCAATGAACAAAATACAATGAAGGCTCACGTTTTCTTCTTTCCCTAATGAACAATATCATCAGCCCATTCAAACTAACCACAAGAGCCTTCTTTATGCAAAAACAAAAAAAAATACAGGTGAGGATTTAGATATCTATAAATCTCAAATCCAGCAATATCATCACCACTTAACAGAAATGAAATAATATCAGAGACTAATTTCACTTGTTTCAAATTTTACAGAGACCAAAACCATATCAAAACATTTTATAGGGACCAAAATCAAAACTCAATATTTATAGGGACGGAAAACATATTTTAACAAACTCATATATGCTTGTATCATAAAATAGTTTGTGTTCACTCTCTAATTATTCTTCACACTCTTTGAAGTGAGATACAACATTTTATATTCACTGTCACAAAATCTCCTTCGTAATGACATGGTGGGAGTACTCCAAGTTAATGAAGAAGATCGTGAAACCCTAGCTATAGTAATGTCTCATCAAGTCAAAAGTAATAGACAAAAAATGACAACAAATTGGTCATGAATGAGGAAGGAAATATAGAGAAAGAAACAAAACAGACTGAGAGAGGAAGATTCAATGTTGGAATTGCAACTACAAGTGAGGGAGAGAGAGAATAGTAATGTTTTTGCAAGTTAAGGCTTGCTGCATATTGGGGAAGAAAAGAAGAAGAAGGTGACGTGAGACTTAAGTGAATGACTTGTCATTCATGTAATAAAAATAAAATGTGATCAAGACATGTGATAAAACTGAATTGGAATATCATTTGTCACTTCATCATTTAAAAAAGATAAAATAACATTAGAGATTAATTTCACTTGTCTCAAATTTTAAGTGAGTTAAATCCATAAAAAATTAAGATAATCAAAATAAAAAATAATTATATTTAGAAGAATTAAAAAGATAATTAAACTTTATTAAATTGAGGGTGTTCAGATTACTTCAGCTAGCCGCTCCCTTTCTAAATCACTTCAAATATTTTTTTTTCTATGTTGGGTTTAATCAAACTCGTAGGAATTTATAATCTTTTAATAAAATCAATCAATATTTAAAGTAAAAAATAAACTCTATAAATTTTATTAAAAAAACTCTATTAAACTTAATTTTATTATATTTTCCTAAAACTTCTTTCTAAAAGTCCTCGTAATATTTAATAAAAAAATATTAAATAAAAAATAAATATATTTAATATTTTAAAAATATAAAAATATTTATTATTTTTTATTTGATAATTAAAAAATTATTAAAAAAATTGATTAAAATATTTTAAAAATATTCAATCTGACATATATAAGCAATTCAAGATCTATCACTTATAGTGCACGCACACACATCGTCATTTAGGAATATATTATTATTTATATTATTTTTAAGAGATGTGATTAAATGAGAGAAAGTAATAAAAAAATATGTATAATAAATAATATTAAATAAAATATAAAAAAATATATATATTGTTTAATATAAGAATTCAAAAATATAAGAATTGTTATATATAAGAATGTTTCAGATAATCAAGCACATGTGTTTCTTGGTTTTCTTGAAAATTAAAAAATCAAAAACCTAATAATTTATTAAATTCGTCTTTAATTTAAGATGCAAAGATATAAAATCTTAATAAATAATTCTAAATCTTTTTTACCAATTTTTTTAATTTTTTTTTAATTATTAAATAAATAAAATATTAAATATTTTTTATATTTTTAAAATATTAAATACATTTTTCTTATTTAATACTTTTTTATTTAAGTATTACGATAATTAGTAGAAAAATTTTAAAAAAATATATAAGAAAACTCAATCTTAATTTTCTTTTTAAAAAAATACAAAAACTGAATAAATCCAACTTATTCCTTTTTATATTATTGAGCGACTTCATCAATCATCATCACGACTACATGGCCAATTTGAAACATCTTCGTCTTCGAAATGGAGATTTGAATCTTATAAAGTAAAAGATCCACTTTAGATAATAAAGTGGAAGTGGTAATTACTTATGAAAAAATTAATGGAGTAAATTCTTACATATTTCTGATTTGTTATATTGGAGCTTATATTTTATAAAATTTTAACTTGTAATTTTTGTCATTCATGGTTATCAATTTTGTATTTTAATCTCTGCCGTCCATCCCTCACTTAAGATTTAAGTTACAGAATTTCATCCACCATACAATTTTATTTTATTTTTTTTCTGGAGATCCACCATAAAATTAATACATAGTCTTTTTTTTTTTATATTATTTTGGGTCAGACAATGGCTCTATCCTTTATAGGAATACTCATACAAAAATTGATGACCAAGGCCCGAAATTTAGAAGTACTACATGACTGCTGCGAAAGTCTAGACTCTTGAGTGCTGATAGATAGCCCAACTAGAGACAGATAGAGGTGTTAATGGGAGCCGTACCTATAAACCTATTGAGGATTATGGGCCATTATGGCTCGGCCAGCCACAATCCATTGAGGATTGAAAATTTAGAATTTCATAAAAACTTAATTATTTTCCAACTGAATAGAAAAACCTTAACTGGACTTATCATTTATCATTTTATATATGTGGGCAATTCTACTATGCACCCTACTATGTGAGGAGACATTATGCACCATCCACAAAAACTTGTTATTGCTGATCAGCCCATTTGATTTTATTTTTTTAAATAAATTCCCAAAGTGCTAGAGCTGCAGGAGTTGCTGTGTAACTGTTGGCAAGGGCTTTGTGTGTGACACGACATATGACGACTACGGTAATGACACGGTGGAGGATGGCGGCACACAGAAAAAGATTGAGCTATGAAACTAGATCATTTCAAACAGAAGAAAGCTCAAAAAAGATGTATTTAGCGAAAAGAAGGAAATTACGAATTAGGGATTTTAAGGAGGGGGAGATAAAAACTTCGAAGTCAAAAATATGTATTTAGTGACAAGAATGTCACTGTCGAATGAATTAGTTATTAGATCAGGTGAGTTTGTGGTTGGATTTGCAGGTATGAAGAAGACGAGCTTAATGGCCATGAGCTTTTTCCTTTCTAGGCAGCAGGGTCATAGATTCTGCCGACAAAGAAAGGAAAATCATCAACGGCATTGGCCTGAGGTGGAGAGACGTTTAAGGGCGGGAGGGAGGAGTGTGGTGAGGTGAGGTGCGATGAAGATGGATCTGGGAGAGGGAGTTGGGTTGCCACCAAAAATATGATTGGAGAATAGAAGATGGGTGAGCAAAAACGGAAGGGGTCTTGTGGAAGTGTGGTGGTGATCGCGGTGGATGACAACAAGGATTAGTGGCCATTCGCAGTGGCTAGATCTGGGCGACAAGGGTTGGTGGCCAGTTTGCAGTGACTAAATTTGGGTCTAGGGTGATGACGATACGGTTTGAGTTCAACAGAACTAAAAAATAATAGTGGTTATGTCAAAGGTTGAACTAGAATCACCGTGTCCTTATCAACTCTGTGTTGTTATAATAGGAGAACTATGACGAATTGCCTCCTCCCGTAAATTTAAAATTTACTTATTGAAATGATTCTTTATCTTAAATATCAATCCTTGATTTTTTTTTATTTTTATTACTAAATCAAAGGCTCAAAATAATTGGTACATAATGCACTCTATCCCAAAAGGTGCATATTAAAAGTCACCTTATATCTATTATATAAAGTGACTCATTTTAATGGCTCAAAAAAATTTAAAGAATGTATACAGGGGGGTCTATGTTGGGAATAACACACACACACGTATGAAAGAGAAGAATAGAATATAGAGATTTTAAAACTGTATGTATTTCTGTTATTCAATAGCCTTTTTATATTGGCTAACCACTTGCTAACAATAGCACCGACATCATTAACGCCTCTAGCCCATATTTATTTGGATTAACCCACAACACTCCCCTTTAATTCAAATTCTCTAATGAAACAATTCCTAACATTTCCCTTAACTGTTTGAACCGTTCTACCTTCAACGATTTAGTCAACACATCAGCAACTTGTAATTCTGTGCAGCAATAAACCAATTATAGTTTTTCCTTGTTCACTTGATCTCTCAAGAAGTGAAATCTGGTTTCAATGTGCTTACTCATTCCATGTGCAACCGGATTCTTGGCTAGGCTTATAGATGATTTGTTGTCAATAAACAAGTTCAATGGCTTTCTGTAGTTAATTTGCATCTCTTCTAATAGTGATTCCAACCATAGAGCCTGACAAGCTGCATGAGAGGCAGCTATGTACTTTGCTTCACATAAAGAAAGAGCAACCACGGTTTGCTTTTTTGAGCACTATGAGATTGGTGCATTGAGGAATTTGAACAAATAACCAGATGTGCTTTTCCTGTCTACCTTATCTCCACACCAATCTGAATCAGAAGAGGCTTCAAATTCTGCTACATTTTGCCCTTTTCTTCTAGGAAACAGCAGCCCAAGATTCTGTGTTCCTTTTAAGTACCTCAAGATTCTCTTAGCAGCAACCATGTGTGAGGTCCTTGGATCACTCATAAAACGGCTGATCAGTCCTACTCCATAACGATATCGTTAGTAAAAACGCAGATCCCATATCTGTTTGTAAAGTGTACCATCAATAGACTTCTCACTTTCTCCTTTTGTAATTTGCCATTGGTTTCAATGGTGTAGTTTTTCATTGCGCTCCTCATATGGAATCTCTTGACACTTCTTGTGTATACTTTCTCAAAACAATACCTCTGCTAGTGTAGACAAATTCATACCTAGGAAATATGTGAGAATTCCCAATCGATCATTTCAAATTCGATTTCATTCTCCCCTTGAACTTCTCAATTTCTGATTGATCACTTCCTGTTACTAGTAAGTCATCAACGTAGAGGCAAACTAAAATCAGATCACAACGTTATGCACTTTTACATACACACCAAACTCCACTGAACACTTTGAAAAACCTTGTTGAAGCAGGAATGCATCTATCCTTTTATTCCAAGCCCGAGGGGAAACCGTATAATGCTTTCCTGAGCTTGTATACTTTATCTTCTCTCCCTTTTGCTTCAAAACCTGGTGGCTGCAACACATATACTTCCTCTTCTAGTGGACCATTGAGAAATGCAGACTTCACATCCATTTGGAACATTGGCCACCCCTTTGCACTAGCAATTGCAACAACCAATCTGATTGTCTCTACTCTTGCAACAGGTGCAAACACCTCAGTATAGTCCACCCCTGCCTTTTGTAGGAACCCCTTTGCTACTAATCTTACCTTGTTTTTGGCAACTGATCCATCTGGTTTCATTTTTACTTTAAAAATCCATTTTACATCAATTGGTTTCTTCTCAGGTGGTGGATCAACAAGCTCCCAAGTTTGATTCCGTTCAATAGCATTGATTTCTTCTTCCATTGCATTCCTCCATACTTCCTCTTTGATGGCCTGCTCCCAGTTTATTGGTTCTGTATTAGCTAGAAACGCCAAGTGAACTAGATCACCTTCGGGTGCAATGGCATTATCAGGAAACACCTCATAATCAGCAAATCTTGCTGGTGGCAATCTCTGCCTCTGTGATCTCCTCTCCTGATGTTGCACAGGATCAGCCACTGCATCACCTAATTCAGTTTGCTGATCCTCTCCAAATGAACTTAAAACACCTGATTTTGTGCTACTGGAGATGTCTTGCCAATTCCATGATGCTGACTCATCAACCACTACATCTCTATTGATGACAACTTTCTTCAAGGTTGGGTTGTATAATTTGTAAGCCCATGTGGGATGGTATCCCACCAGCACTATGGCTTCACTTTTATCATCTAATTTTCTCCTCTTTTCATTTGGAATGTGCCTGAAACATAAGGAGCCAAAAATCCTTAAATGATTCACACTTGGTTTGCTTCCTGTCCAGGCTTCTTGGAGTTACGAATTACATTCCTTTTCCCTTTAACATGCATCGTGCCATGTTAAGTAAAGTTCTATTTCTCCTCTCTGCCAGGCCATTGTGTTGGGGTGTGTATGGGGCAGTCACTTCATGCTCAATGCCTATTTGTTCACAAAAATCCTTAAACTCCTTAGAAGTATATTCTCCCCCTCCATCAGTCCTCAATATTTTCATTTTCTTCCCACTTTGTCTTTCAACTAATACACGAAATCTTTGAAATACAGAGAACACTTCACTTTTCACTTTGATCAGAAACAACCACACTTTTCTAGTAAATTCATCCACAAAAGTCACAAAGTACCTGTTGCTTCCCAGTGATGGTACTTCAATTGGGCCACACACATCTGAGTGAACCACACCTAATGGTTCAGTTGCTTTTGCATAAGTCTTGAATGCACTCCTTGGTCGCTTGCTTGCTCACTAATCCTTCACATACCTTATGTGGTGGGTTAATCAAAGGTAATCCAAGCACCATCTACTTACTCCCTAGATTCGGACTCTTGAAGTTCAAATGACCAAGTATAACCATCTTTCATCCTCGATCACAGTGGTTGAGAGGCATTGCACTTCTACATTTAGGTTCACCTTGAAGGTTCTATTCTTGGATAAGGGAGCTCTCAATACTAACCGTTGTCTTGGATCAAACACTTCAATGAAATTCTGCTTCAGATTCATTGAGAAACCCTTTTCAAGCAACTGTCCAAGGCTTAGTAGGTTATTTTTCATAGAGGGCACATACAGCACATCAGATATATATGAATGTCTTCCATCCTTCCTTTTGATCATAATCTTCCTAATCCCTTCAGCTGAGATAGTACTGTTATCTGCAAACTTGATTTTGTTGTGTATACTAGCATTAAAATCAATCAACCAGTCCTTTGGCCAGTCATGTGATTTGAGCAACCGGTCAAGGTACCAAGATTTTTATTAAAATCAGAATTGGTAGTCACCATCAACAACACCTGATCTGAATCTGATCCATCTTCTTGAGCAATGTAGGCTTCATCATCAGACTTTATTCTTGCTCCTTTGTTGCTTCTGCACTCATCTGCAAAGTGCTCCCATTTTTGACAGTTGAAGTATTGAATCTTTCTTTTGTCAAACCGTTTCTTTCCTCCTCTACTTTGAGTTGTTCCTCCCCTCCTTCTGTTTGAAGATTCACCCTGTTCTTGATTAAGGCGTGGTGGATCTTGACTGAAAGATGGGCCACCAATACCACTGCCCTGCCGTATTTCCCTTTTCCCTTTCCTTTCCACCCCTTTTGCTTTGCCACTTGTGCTTGCAATGCTTGATCACCAGGTTTTTCAAGACTTCTCTCATTCAACCTTTGTTCATGTGCCTCCAATGACCCCTGCAACTCCTCAATCTTCATCACTTCAAGATTCTTGGATTCCTCGATGGCCACCACAATGTGATCAAATCTGGATGTTAAGGTTCTGAGAACCTTCTCAACAACCATCACATCAGTCAATGCTTCCCCACATGACTTCATCAAATTGGTGAGGGTCAACGTTCTTGTGAAATAGTTTTTCTTGACCTTCCATCTGTAGCAGATATTGCCTCCTCAATGTTTGAAGTCGAACTTTCTTCAATTTGTCCGCACCAGTATAACACTTGTTCAGAATATCTCATGCTTCCTTTGTGGTTGAAGCTGCTGCAATCTTTTTCAAAGTTAGCTGCATCAACACATTGATGAATGAGAAACATTGCTTTGCAATCCTTCTTCTTGGCCTCTCGATAGGTGGTTCTTTGAGCTTCAGATGAACCATCACCAGGTTCTTGAAGTCCACTCTTCACGATCTCCATCATTTCTTGAAAGCTAAAGATTACCTTCATCTGGATACACCACTTGTCATAATTTTTGCCATCAAGAATGGGCAAGTTTCCAGAGAAATGTCCATTGGAGCCAACCATGGATGCACCACTATGCACTTGCACTTCTAGTCTTCAAGTCTCGGATCAACAAAGCTCTTGATACCAAATTGTTGGGAATAACACACACACGTATGGAAGAGAAGAATAGAATAGAGAGATTTTAAAACTGTATGTATTTCTGTTATTCAATAGCCTTTTTATATTGACTAACCACTTGCTAACAATAGCACCAGATAACAAAACACTAACTGCCTACTAACTGTCCATATTTATTTGGATTAACCCACAACAGTCTACAGTATACCGAATGTAACATGTAATCCGTCGAAACTTCAGTGAGACATCACGTCAGGTGGTATCATTTTTCGGAATCCTATATAATACTTATCCATTTTATATTTAGACATTTTTTTAAAATAAAAAATAAAGTTGAGTTAGACGCAAAACTGGGAATGCATGTTTAATGAAAAATAAAAATATAAAATGTGTGCTAATGAGAGTTGGCTTGATTAGTAAAATTGAGTTCTTATTAGTGATGTTTCGTTAGTAAATTATTTGTAAATATCACATTAAGCTTTCATCAATTTAAATGGGACAAACTGTTTTTCTTCTCAACTTATCAATACTAAAAAACAAAGTTTGTAATTTTATAATTACAACAACTGCACGAAAAATCTGTATAATTTATTTAAAATTTTACATTAGGTATAAAGAAGAAAATTTTGTTAAGATTAAAAACGATATTGATTATTTATTATTAATTATTTAAACAAATATTAAATATTTTTAAATTTTTAAGATTATAAATATTTATATTTATATTTAATAATTTTTTTATTTCTTAACATGTGTATTTAACAAAATTCTAAAACAAATAAGGAAAAGAAGTAAGTGTCCGTGTGACTATTAAAATTGAAGCGTAAAATTAGAGTTTGAAATTAGAATTAAATTTCTTAATTTTAATTTTTATGTTTAAAATGTTATTTAGAATTAAAATTATAATTCTATAAACCAATTTCATAAAATTGAAAAATAACTAAGTTAAATCTGTTTTAATTCTTAACTCATACCTTAAGAATTATTAATTTTATAAATTAAAAATTAATTTTTTTTTCTTTTTTTCATATTTATTTATAAACAGTCATATTTATTGAGATTTTATATTTATATAAAAATTATTTTTATATTTATATAAAAATTATTACAATAGTTATTTATTTATTTTACTAAAAAATTCATGAAATTTTTTTATGAAAAAATATGACTATTATATTTTAAAAAAATTATTGTATGAATATTTTTATTAATTTTAATTTTATAAATAAATTTTTAATGTTTTAAATTATATTTTTAAATAATAAAATTATAATTAAATTTAGAATTATAATTTTTTACTTTAATTTTTTGACAACTCTAAACATATAATTTAAAATTTTAAATCAATTCTAATTTTAAAAAATTAAAATTAAATTTAAAATTTATTCTAATTTTATTATTCAAACATATCCTAAAATATCTTCCAAAGCTGTTCTGACCTCCAGCTGAACCTGGGATTGTGTTGTGCTGGTTAACTTGTCCATGCGGCCATGCCAACAAACATATCTGTATAAAATGCATGTTTCTTTTGTTGCATTTATTATTGGTAAACTTTTAAGACCATTGTCCCCCAAAGATACGATTGGTCCCAATATTTGCGCTTTTGGCGTAGCCAAACTTAATTTTCAGACTTCGTCAATTTAATAACTCATGGCCAGAGTGTGTTCACTATATGCTCTAGTCTATTTTTTTAAATATAAGATTTGAGTTTAGTTTATTTATTTGACATAAATTTTTTAAAAAAATTAATTTATTTGTTTAAAAGTTTGATTTAATTTAAAAATTTATTTTATAATATAATCTTTAAATAAATTAATAAACTTACCTCTAAATAAGCTAATGAAATAAGTTATTGAGTTTGGATATTTATATAAACTAATGAATCTAGACTTTTAAAAAATATTATATTATTTATTAAATTAATTATATTGTATAAATATTAAAATTTTATAATATATATAATTAAATAAGTTAACTTGTTAGGTTTAAAATTTTTTTTCAAAAATCTAAAATCTAATTTGTTTAACTAAATAATTTTTTAAAAAAGTCTTCGTCTAGCCTTTTATGAAATGAGTGAAACTAAATCAAGTCATAAATAGATCAAGTCATGGACCCTGACAAACTGTTTACCTATTTTCACTCCTATTCAATACGTGTGCTTCCTTCTTTTTCTTGTTTACAATTTCTTATGAATGTTATTTTGATTTATTGGTGTTGTAACTTTTTTATTGTCATGCAATTATACGTTGTTATATCATTAAATAATCTTAATTTTGATCAATTAAGAAAGAAAAAATTATACTATTTGTGTAAAATACATTAAAAAAATTGATTATTTAATTATAAATGTCAATAGTAAATTAACCACACACAAAAATATTGTGTTAAGAATGTAAAAAATATAAGTCTTTTTTCTTTTATGTGAGTAGCAATATTCTTAGACTTTTATACCAAAATTGATGCAAATAGTTGAGTTATTATTTCCTTATTAAATCAATAGATCTTGGTAAAAAAAAAAAAAAAAAAACAAAGAATCAATAGATCTTAGGAGATAAATAACAACCTATTTTATCTTAAGATTTAATTTTATCATATCTCATTATATCTTTAGTTATATATATCTTTTGCTATCTCAGGATTTAATTATGTTTATCCTTATAAATACTTTCTTTATATAATAAACTTTATGACCTAACTCATATTCGAGTTCAATTGTCCTTTTATTAAAAAACATCTTCAATGACTAAAACCATACCCATTCTTTGGTAACTTAATTAATAGAAAAATTTCAATGCCCTTCAATTGACTTTATCAATAGAAAAACTCTTACGCTCCTCCCTTTGATACCCTCTCCTAGTACTTACATGTTACGCAAGTTCAATCATCCCAACTTAAACTTTAATCACCAACACATGTCCAATTATCTTTAATCACAAGTGCATATCCAATCCAATTCTCTTGTTCAAGTATGACCCATAAGTTCTCTTATTGAGGATCCCTGTGTCTGGCCATAGACTATTGAAGTGAGGTTTGATTGATACTCTAATATATGTCTTAAGATGAAGTCTTTCACCTTCTCTGTGGCATAGGCCCACTAATCTTCAAGTTGTCATCAATTAGCCAGGGCACATTTTAACTAAGTTAGCTTGGATATGACAGATTATTTTCCTAGACTTTGCACGGTGATGTACAATTTGGATGGGTGATGAAGAAAATAACAATAACTTATCTTATCTATCTTAAGATTTAGTTTTATTAATGTTATTATTAGTTATGTTTATCTTTTGTTATCTATATATCTTATCGCTCGACTTATACTTGAGTTCAAATAGTATTTTACTGAACAATGTCTATAATAAGTATGCTCATTATATCATTATATACTTTTCCTTAAACCCAAAAAATTATATTTAAAGGCTTTATTAACAAGTGTAATTAATACTTTTTTTCATTGTATAAATTATGAACTTCACTAATACGGACCAATAATTGTTTTTGGACGTGTACTAAGCATTGCCGCAAAACATTTTGTGGTTCCAATTATGTGATCTGAGGCATGATGTTCCCTTAATCTGTTCTTTTGCACTTGTTTATTGTACTCAACAATGTCAAAATCACTATAGAACAACAGTATACTTCTCCCTTGGTAAAGCATATAATACTACCTTTCAAAGTACTTTAATAATTCTTTGCATTATAAAAGAAAGCAAAACTTCCTCCTTTCTTTCTCTTTGGGTAGACAAGTTTGTGTGACCTGTCCGCTCAACCAACATGTTGAGCTATATTAGTAATAACCTGGACTAGTAAAGACCCAACATGAATGTGAAAAATTATTAATTATTTGTCCTTAAGGATGATCATTATCTTATACTTTCAGGTGTCGTATCCTATGTTATATAGTAAAAGTAATGTTAAGCAAAAAATTACATATACCTAATAAAATTACTTTTAAAAATATGTGTAAGATTTTTGGTGCCTCGAAGATTATGGTAAAATTAAATGCCTATCAAGTGTGCCTCTCTAAAATTATTACTGGAATCATTGGATTTAAAAAATGATGGTACTGGGATGAACGGCTAGGATGGTAGGATCATGTGACACAGTGATCTTATTTTATAAGCATCTGGAACTGGAATCAACAGAGAAAGGTGGGGACTGAGAAAGTGAAGGAGCAATGAAAGATTGAATAGAAGAAAGAAAAATCCATAGATGGGGACACATGACATGAGTGAGAGTAACCTTTCAATCAAATATAATGTGGATTTGGGAAGACAACATTAGAATCAAAGAAAGGGAAGGGAAGAGCGTCCAAACTGTCCAACTTGTATTTGGTTAAACAGAGAAAATGGCCCATCTAACCACATTTACACTTGGCTTCACGGGGGAATCTCACAACGGACAGACAACTGCGTGGATCTCCATGATACCCAATTATTTTATTAATTAATTAATTAACTATTTTAGCTTTGTGCTTTTAAAAAAAATTGTTGGCCATTTGTTTGGTTCGATATGATTATCTAACGGTTGCCATTCGCTAATCAGAAGATCCCACTGATAGGGTCTGTTTGGAATGCTAATGAGAAGAAAAAGAAAAGAAAAATGTGAATTGGTTAAATATTATCCTTTATTTGGTATTTCATTAGGGTGGAACAGAAAGAATTTGGCTTGTGGCTCTCACAATTTTTCATTCTTTTCAAAAGGGAGGAGTATTTTTTTTTTTTTATCCAGCAAAGGGAGGAGTATGATGGAAAGGAAAAAAGTGAATGAACCTTGTATATATGTTTTTATTCATTCTAATATTATTAATATGTATTTTTTTTTATAAAATCAAATAAAAAAAGTAATAACTCTCTAACTTTTCTTTTTCTTTTCTTTTCTTTCTTTTTTATTGTATCTCTTCCTTCATTTTTTTTTCTTTTATATCAAATAAAGCATTAAGTTATGTTTGAAAATTTTAAAGAAGATAAAAATGAGTAACTTATAATGAAATAGAATTGAAAAGTAAAGAATAAAATAAAATAAAATATAATACTATATTATTTAGATGTTTAATGAGTTTGATGAGAGAAGAGAATGAAATATTAAAGTCATTTTTTTTACCACCCAAATTGAAAGCTTTGAATGGTAAAAGAGGAACTAGAGAACAACTCATTGACCTTAATTCCTCTCTTGTCATTTTACTTCTTTTTTAAAAATAATTCTCAAATATACATTTATTAAATTCTGTCATTTTATTATTTTCCATTTCCTCCATTGCCATTCTCTCAAGGATAGTCTTAGGATACCACTTCAATGGCAGTTGGCCATTTTGACCAAGAACCATAAACATAATTTATTTCTTTTTTTTTTTAAATGTTGAAACATACAATTCCAAATAAAAAAACAAACATTTATAATTGAATTAAATTCAAAACAATTAATTTTGTTTAGATTAGCACATGAGAGATTAATATAAATATTATTATCAATATATAAACAATGAGATAAAATTTATTTAAAGTGAGTAAGTAAGGATGTATATCTATCATTAAATTTTAATAAATTAAGATCACGATACACTTTAAATTAAATCAAAAATAGATATGTACTCATATACTTGCTCATTTTAGAGACAAAATTACTCTAGAAGAGTTTTTTCCCTAAACAAATTACGTTTAGTAGAAATAACAAATGAACAAATTAAATGTCTACTAAAACTTTAAAAATGCTCAAGTAAAAAAATGTTATATTTCATAATTATCACATTATACTTGTTTTTAAGCAAAACATATAGCTAGATAAACAAGTAAAAAATATGTAGTATATGTATTTATTTGGAATTATAAGGTTATAATTTTGCCTAATTTATATCTTAGATTTGACAATTAAAAAAAATAAAACCTTAAAGAACAATGAGAAGCATTTGGAATATTGTTCTCACATTTTATTATCTTTACTCTTTTACATGAATTGAAAATATATATATTATGGGAATGTATTTCAATCATTTCTAGATATATATAATTAAACTATTCGTCCACATTTATTGTTTAGCTGGACTATAATACTATAAATTACAAGCTTTTTTTTTTTTCCTTCCTTAGGTCATTTGGAGCCTCATGTTGGCTATTGTATCATCATATTTGTTACCTTCCAATATATATATATATATATATATATATATATATATATATATATATATATATATATATATATGTGGTTATATTTTTTATTCTGAAAAAAGTTTAGAGAAGGAAAAGTTGCTCTATTACAAAAATTACCGGCAAAATTTGAACACAAAACCTTTTTTTGATTAATCCTATGATCAATTTAGCCAACTTTGATGAATTGGAACACTTATCCAAATCCTGGCTTCCTTTAAGCCCAACTCTCGAGATTTTTAAATTTTGTATAAACATTAAAAAGGTATCAGTATTTTTGTAGTATGAATTTGGGTATGGGTATGGTAGGAGATGAATTATACCCAACGGTTAAAATTTGGGAAAAATTACTGATTCATGTTAAATTAGGTTATAAACTCTTTTTTTTTTTTTGGTTTTTGAGTTAAAGAGTCTTTTTTTAAAAATAACTATTCTTTTAAATATGAGTAATAATAAAGATTATGATTATTTTATTGCAAAAAGCTTTTCTACTTATATTATTGTTACTCTACAGTTTTTATAAAATCACAGCTTAATTACCATATATCCATACTTATCAATACAAGTAATTAAATGCTCGATATCAATACTTCAAAACTGACGTATAATTTTTTTGAAAAATGTTAGTCTTATATTTTTTTAAAGGTGTATTATTATTAACATATTTTTTAAGATATGTAATTAAATGAAAAAAAATAATAATAAAAATATGTATAATAAATAATATTAAATAAAATATAAACTATTTAATGTAAAAATATAAGAGTTAAAATTTTTTTTCTTTTCAAAAGAGAGATAAGAAATTTGGTGGATTGGTGGGTGCGTCGACCAAAATTTTATTTTATTAATATATGATAGCAACTAATAGATTTAATTAAATCTCAACAACTAACGATTGCATGAGTTTGTTTGTTTCTCAGCAAAGTACAGATTTATACACTTTCGATGCTACCATGCTAGTTTAATAGTATGAATCCTAGCTAGCATGCAATCTTCTTTTTCGTGTCTCCTGAGCCCATGAAATGTGGCATGCATCTATATCCAGTCTCCATACCCTTTACACAAATTTTGGTTTCCACCTTTTTCACTTCTGCTGATGGATTTTTCTACTTTATGATCAGTTGGCTTTTTTAACATTGCACGATCAAGTAGAATAACAGTTGTCCTTCCTTAAAAAAAACTATTGATGTATAGACATTGTTTTTTCGTTTAAATTTTTAGGAGCCAATTGATAATTTTCTTCCCTACTTACACACACAGGAATCTCTAGTTTGCGATAGAGGAAATATAGATTCTCAAATATTACCTTTAATCATTTACGGAAGGTTAATATCCTTGATTTCTTCTTTGAAATATAATTGGAATGCGAGGCCAAGAAGATTGATACTAATTCAATAGGAAACATTTAGCTATATGCATATATAAAAAAAAAAATTAATAGCCATATGCATATGTCGGAGTAACTATTTCACAAACTATAAGAAGATCTATTAGGCTGTGTTTGTTTTAAATTTTTGAAGTGGTGTAACAGACATTTGACCAAAGTAATAGTCTTTTTTCTTCTTGTAAAAGTGCATTGGAAATATAAATTCTTTCTTTTTTTGTGTGCAAAAGTTAAATAAAAGTAATTTTAAAACATTATTAAGAATAATTTTTTAAAAATATTATAACTATTAAGAATAAATTTTAAAACATTATATTTCTTCTAAAACATTAAATATATTTATTTTTTATTTAATATTAAAAATATTATTAAGAATAACTTTTAAAAAAATATAACAACTCTAAATAAAATAAGCACTAACCTACCGGTAGATATCTTACTCACGGTTGTTCTGACAACTGATTGTAGTAATTAGTAATTACAAACCAAGCTTTATAAATGTTTTAAAAAATTCTCATCGTTGTCTGTGTGCATGTGCGTGACTTTTACGTTTGCGTTTTTGTTTTAAATTATAGTAAATATTGTTTGAATAAAAATAATCAAATCACTTTTAAATGTATAATTACTAAAAAGGGTATGAATTTATATTATATTAATATTATTTTTTTATTTCATTTTATTATTTTTAAGTGTACATGAATAAATTATATAAATATTATCATTTTTTTTACTTTTTAGTAGAGTTAAATTATAAATAAAATATTATAATAAAATATTAAATTATATGCTTAATTGAAAAAATTATATAAACATTATTTTTTACCAGTGGTGAAGGTTAAAAATAAAATTTTTTAATTTTTGGTACAACGTAAAAGCAACAAATAGTTGCCTAACTCAAACCCAAATTTGAAGGAAAATTACGTTGAACAAAGGACAAACGAAAATTTTAAAACAAAAGTTATCTCTTTAAACATGTTTTGGGCAACTCCGACGCTTGGTTTTTCTAACTAAACCAAACACACACTTAAAAATTTCTCATCGTTGTCAAATTGCGTGACTTCTACTAGCTCTAGGTAACAAAATAAAGTTATATATTACTATTTTCATTTTGTTAATAAGTGTTTTAAAAATATTTATTAAAAAATTAAAATAAATTTTTTAGATAAAAAAATAAATAAATAAATTTTTAAATTTTAATATATAAAATATTTTACTTTTATTTATAAATTTTTATTTTAATTTTCTTAACAAATGTCCTAAAAATATTTATTCACAAAACCCTTCATCAAATTAAAATTATTAATTACCATGACATCTTTGCAGCCTGTATTCTATTATCTATATTGAAAAATCTCTCATTGTCTTGCAGATATATATTTTTGAAATCAAAATAGTATTATATTTCAAATTAAAAACTTTCATTTATTTCACTTTTAATTATTTATCACCTGTGATGTTTTAAAATAGATTAAGAACTATTTAAGAGTCCGGTTAAGGTGATAATCAGCTGGGGTTACATTTCCAAAAAAAAAAATAAAGAGTAATCATCTCGATTAATTTGAGTGATAGATGTTTCGTTTTGTGATTTTAGTAACAGTGTCCAAGATCATGAGACTTCACATAATTTCATATGAAAAATGTTACTCTTATATATTGTGTTATTGTAAACTATTTTACATTTTTATAATAAATGGACTAATGCAAATAATTCAAAGACCTAGAATCAAATTATGTCTTTATTCATTTAGAGTTTTATGAGTAAAGTTCAAATTGACCTTTCTCTTTTTCGATATAATATATGTGTATTGATGTGTGTATTCTTAAATGCGTGAGTTAATTATTAGTTAAAATTTAATTTTTTTTCAAGATATATATGGAGTATGGACTTAACTGGAGAGAGAAGAGTTCTCTTATTTCTCTTTTTTTCCATAAAAAATATAAAATAAAGTGTACAAATTCAAGTGAATCAATATATTACTAGTTTTAAATGAATTTAATTTTTATGTATTACCTACTCATGAAAAAAATCACACCTTCATTTATTACTTCTTCCCGTCTTGAGCACTTGTAATTTTAGAAATTTAAGTCTGTTTTAATTTATCTATTATTTTAAAATATTAAGGAGGTATTAATTTTTTTTTTCAATTTTACCCTATCCCCTAGCCACCCATATTAGATATATTAATAACTACATGTATTTATTAATTTCATTTTCCTAAAATATCTCAAACTAATAAAATATTTTCTCTCTCCTTCATATTAAATTCATTTATTTTCCCTAAAATATCTCAACAAAAATTATTAATACTCCAACCTTCTACAAAAGTAAATATTTAAATAGGAAAGTGATTGTTAACGAAAAAGAAATAAAATTAATAAACTGGGAGAAAATATAAATAGGGTTATAATTTTAATAAAAAGGCAATTTTGTTAAATTAACTTATTTTATTAACTTATTTTATTACTATTATCAAGTTTATTTATTAACTTTTTTAATTTGTGTGTAAACTCTAAAATGACAGTAGTTAGGATGAAAGAGTAATATATTGCAATCTTATTTAATAAATTATATAGTTATTAATATAATTAATATTTTGTATTTATGCAATGTACAAAATAATTATATAATAATAATATATAAGAGAAAATACATATTTTTAAATCATTACATATATCAATGATGTGACAAGACGCTGTATAAAATATTGTCTTGTGGTAAATATGTGCTTCTAAAATTTGTCATGTAACATACTATGCTACAATTTAAATTAAAAGTGTAAATGTGTCACTACATTGAAAAATCATGTCACACTAGAAAAAAAAATGCCACTTGAAAATAAAAACAATTCCAAACCAATTAGCAGTTAAAATTAAAAATTATAAAATTTTTAAAATAAAAAAATACCAAAATTAAATAGAAGAACTCAAGACTCCATCATTTCTAGGTTTTATATTGTAGCCCATAATTTATCTTTTGCTATATACAATCTTCCACGGCAAACCACCACTCCTCATTTATCCTGTACTTAACGGCGCACAACAAGTTATGGTAAATGTTACAAGTTCATATATTATATCAAGAGAATGTACATGCCTTCAAATAATAATATGCGTCACTCTGACATACAATACAAATATAAAATATTGTCATATGACAAATACGTCTTTCTAAATTGCATATATATTATATAATCATATAATATATGATTATATGATTATATTATTATTATTATTATTATTATTATTATTATTATATTGTATATTGATTGATTGATAATTGATTATAATTATTATTAATTGTATTGATTAATTGATTATATTGATTGATTGATTTGTTATATTGATGTATATGTGTCAATTTCTTTTTACATATGTCAATATTCTTATTAAATTACTACATCGGATGACACATGGTAAAAAATTAAATAATATATTTGTCACATGTCAAAAGTTTAATATATTTACTAATTGACTTGAATGATTATACATGATAAAATTTTAGGTCATGCATCTTCATTTTCTATATTATTATTATATTGATGATTGATTATATTATATTATATTATATTATATTATATTATATATTGATTGATTGATTAGTTATATTGATGTATATGTGATAATTTTTTTACATACGTAATATTCTTTTAAGTTGTTACATCGTGACACATAACAAAACAAAATTAGATAATATATTTATCATATCTCAAAAGTTTAATGCATTTATTAATTGATTTGCATGATAAATGATAAAAATTTAGACCATGTATCTTATTTTTTATATTATATTGATTAAACTCATTAAAATGTTAACATAATATTAAATAATGTAAAAAATAATAATACTAATAATAATTCAAAATTACAAGTCAAAAAACAAAACCCTTCATATAAATGTTAATATCAGCCATATGGATGGAAATAAGTTGAATTATTCAAACTTAACTCATTAAATATTTGATTAGGCTTATTTATTTAATTAAGCAATAAATTTAAGTTTAAACTTAAACTCGATTATATAAATGATTCAAATCCAAATTATTATTTGTATATTTATTAATTGATTATATTAATTGATTGATTTGTTATATTGATATATATATGACAATTTATTTTTTACATATGTCAATATTCATTTAAAGTTGCTATATTAGATGATACATGATAGAAAATTAGGTAATATATTTGTCACATATAAAAACTTAATGTATTTACTAATTTGCTTGGATGACACATGATAAAATTTTAGGTCATATATTTTTTTATATTATTATTATATTAATTGATTGATTATATTATATTATATTATATTATATTATATTATATATTAATTGATTGATTGATTGATTTGTTATATTGATGTATATGTAATAATTTTTTTTATGTACCAATATTTTTTTAAGTTATTATATCAGATGACACATGATAAAAAATTAAATAATATATTTATTACATGTCAAAAGTTTAATGTTTTTACTAATTGACTTGTATAATACATGATAAAATTTTAGACCATATATATATATTTTATATTATATTAATTAAATTCATTAAAATGTTAACACAATATTAAATAATGTGAAAAAATCAATACTAATAATACTTCAAAATTACAAGTCAAAAAACAAAACCCTTCATATAAATGTTAATATCAACAATATGGATGGAAATAAGTTGAAGTATTAGTGAACTATTCAAACTTAATTTGTTAAATATTCTATTAAACTTATTTATTTAATTAAGTAATAAGCTCAAGTTTAAACTTAAACTCAATTATATAAATAGTGACATTAAAAGCTTTTAAATAACTTTTATATATATATATTCATTATGTATATATATAGTAAAAATTAATTCACAAAAAAATTAAAATTTTAAATAAGAAAACTATAAATAATAATCATTTATTTGTTATTATTACAAACTAAAAGCTTATTTGAAGGGTTATAACTTTTTTATATAATGAATTATGAATAAAAAATCATTTATTTCTATTTTAGTTTTTTACTCTATCTTGAAGAGTAAATATATTTATTAAATATTAAATTAATAAATTTAAATTTTTTAAAGAGATATTTAATTAAAAAATTATAAATAAATTAAATAAGTTAAATCTAAATTTTATATATTTTAAACAATTTAAACTTAAACTTTAAATATCACTCACTTAAATAAATAAATCAAATTTAAATAATATATTTTTAAAAAATAAATTTAAATTTTAAATATTTAATTTAACTTGACTCATTTATATCCCTCTTAAGTCAATAAAAAAAGAAAGGTAAACAAAATTATGGATGTTGTAGGATATGGAAGTTGTTAGTTGATTGGTGGAGGACTTGATCTTCATGCAATTAAGGAATTCTTACTGTCCTTCGCTTCCCATCAGGCTTAATAATGCAAAATTTATTGTAGCACATCATCACTTTTAAAGTAGGGTCAAGATATTATCTTCTCATGAGTATCATCAATTCATCATACAATACGAACAGGGAAATATTTTATTCTTTTACTTAATTTTTTTATTAATTTTTTAATTATTAAATAAAAAAATATTAAATATTTTTTATAATTTTAAAATATTAAATATATTTATTTTGTTATTTAATATTTTTTCATTAAATATTAAGAGAATTATTAAAAAAATTGTAAAAAGAATAACATTACTCATACGAATAAAAGTCAAAACTCCTTATTTTGATTATTATGACTATTATGTCCTCACCTTTGTCGTTAGCTTTTGGATATTTGTTGAAATTTCAAGTAGTTAAACAATTACCTAATTGACTTGTAATTTCATTTACTACCAATCCAAATTGGGAATGTCTATTATATTTTATTTTACTTTTATTTTATTAATTTTTTATTAAATAAATTAATTTAAATCATTAAATTAAAAAAATCAATAATTATTTAATAAAAAATTAATAAAATAAAAATGATAATAAATACAAAAGTAAAGTAATGAAAACTCCTCCAAACTGATCTTCTATCTCAAAGATCGTTACTTTAGACGACCAAATAAAAGTGGTTCGTTACTCTCTTTTTTTGGGAATAGTTTTTTACTTTATTTTAATAATAAATTATTACTCCTTACATAATTATACTGTCATTTCTGGATAAAATTGCATACCATTATTCTTTCACGAGAAAGTTTGTTTTTTATATTTTTCAATCGTTCATCGCTTATCCATTTTTTTTTAGAGAGTGTTTGGGAAAGATTATTCCCACCCTTAACATATGTTGTTTTATAAAAAAAATTATTCTAATAGTAATTAAATATGTTTGATAAATTTAGTTTAGCTTTTATACAAAATTTAGTATATTTTAACAACTTTTTTCATAATATTAAAATTTTAATTTATGATTTTAGATTACTGATTATTTCTTACACTTTGAGATGTAAATATCATTTTGTCCTTAATCAAATAATTTTTTAATCAATCAAATAATTTTTTTAATCATTCTATACTTATTTTAATAATTTAATACATAAAAATAATTTTTTATATCATTTAAATAAAATAGATTAACTTAAAATCATTTTTTATTTAACATATCCAAATATAATCGATTATTGAAATAATCAAGTTTTTACAAATTGATTATTGAAATAATCGATTATTAAAATAATCAAATTTTCACAATTATCCTAAACACGCACTTAGTTCCACATTCTTCAGAATCAATAATTTTATTAAATAGAAGGATATATTATGATAAAAGTCAGAAGGAATACATATTTGAGAGAGCCATAGAGATAGAAAGAATACTTTGAAAAGCATGCAATAAATTTTTTTTATAAAAAGAATTCTAAATTTTGTTAACTAATTTTTTTAATTATTAAATTAAAAAATATTAAATATTTTTTATTTTTTAAAATACTGAATGTATTTAATGCATATTCAGATACAATTAAATTAGTTTTTTAGTTTTTTTAAAAAATTATTGTAATAATATTTAATCATGTTTAATAAAATTAACTTTAATTTTTACATAAAATTCAATACAAAATAAAAAAATTTAAATTTCTTTTATAATGCTGAAAATTAAATTTTATAATTTTAATTTATAAATTATTCATTATATTTTGATATATAAATATTATTTTATCTTCAATTAAATAAATTTTTTATTATTTTATATTTATTTTAATAATTTAATATATAAAAATAATTATTTTTTTATATTAATTAAATGAAATAAATTAATTTAAAATTATTTTTAAAATAATATATTTAAACATAAAAATAAATTTATTATAATTAATTATAATAATAAAAATTTATATAATAATTAATTATTAAAATAATCAAATTTTTTACAGTTGAATTAAACACAAATTTAATTTTAAATTTAATATATTACATTTTAAATATTTAAACAATTGTTAAAAAAATATTTTAAAAAGATATAATAAAACTCAATTTATAAAATGACATAAACTAGTACGCTTATCACTTTGAATGATTATTTTAATGTCTAAATAACTGAAGTACTAGTGTAGTTGAAGTTTTATGAAGAGAAAAAAGGTTTTGGGTTGCAATGCAAAGACCCTGAGAAGGAATCTGGGCAGAGGGAAAGTTATTGTTCTTGGAATTTCTTAATTCTTATGACAAAGGGTCGGAAAAACGAAGAAAATAGGTCTGCAGATTCTGGAGCGAGGAGTGTGTTTTTATAGATTCTTCTGTTTGGGCTGGCACTCCCTCCTCGCTCCGTCCTTCCATGCTGATCAGTGCTGCAAAAGATGGATAGGTCTGAAATAATACTCATTAGCAATATAGCATAGCCTAGGGGTTTTACTTCGCTTCGCTTCGTTTGTCTCTTTACACTTTTTTAATACATTACCAAGTCAGTGTTCCACGTGCTCCTGGGAAGTCTCCCCTGTTCCACTACCCCCCCATCCCCACATCTCTTTCTCTCGTACCCTATTTTCAATGCTTATTTCTTTCTTTTTTTGCTCTCCTTTTCATCTTCACTCAATTACACCCTCTGACTATCTGTTCCCCCCCTAACTTGTTTGCTTCTTCAGCCCCATCTTCCTTTCTCTGCACCACTTTGTCTCTCTCACTCTCTTTTGGGTGAAAAAGCAAAACATGTAGCTAGGCTTCCCAACCCAAAGGCATTCAAGGCGGTAGTGGAGAAAGTACAACATCATCTATTACAATTTTCACAATTTTCAAAGGAAGAAATCTAGCTACTTTGGCATCAAATTCAAAACCAACCATTTGGAAGAACCCCAGCAAAAGCAAAAGAAGTAAAGTTGGATAGATAGATATATTATCCACATGGAAGGAATGAAAGGAGGAAGGGTTGGTGTGGGTGAAGATGACATGGGTGATGGAATGCAATGCAGTGACCATCCTTACAGAAACAACCCTGGTGGGATCTGTGCCTTTTGCCTTCAAGAGAAGCTTGGCAAGCTTGTTTCGTCCTCTTTCCCTCTCCCTATCCGTGCTTCTTCCTCTTCTTCTTCATCCCCTTCTTTCAGATCCGACATTGCTACCTCTTCCACCACTCGCCCTTGTGCTTCTTCTATCACTGCCAGTGCCACAGCAACCTCAGCAGCTGCTTCATCTTCTTCTCTTGCCCTCTCTGTCTGTCCCACTTCGGCTAAAAAGAATGGGAGTGATGATGAATATCATACGAGGAGGGCCCGCATCCCTTTTCTCTTAGTCAAGAAGAAGAAGAAGAAAGCGTCTGCCAGCTCATCAGCATCAGCTTCAGCTTCAGCTTCGAGTGCAACATCTGATATGATTCTCAAGCGCAGCAAATCCACTGCCACACCTAGAAGAGGCCACTCCTTGGTTGATGCAGATGAAGACATAGTGATTGAGGATTTTAGTCCCAGAAAAAGGAATGGCTTTTGGTCCTTTCTCTATCTCTCTTCAAAGTCATCTGCTTCCACCAAGAAATTGAATTCCAAGAACTTTAGGGATCATACCCCAATAATGTCAACAATTCACGCAACAAGCACCTCAGCATCAGCCTCAGCAGCAAAACCAAAGGACAAGTGCTCTTCTTTGGGAAGAAAGAGTGACATTGTTGTGGAAGAGGATAACAGTCCTAATAGCCACACCACCACTGCTTCTTCTTTTGACCGTAAGGTTTCAAGATCTAGATCTGTTGGATGTGGTAGCAGGAGCTTCTCTGGTGACTTCTTTGAGAGAATCTCTACTGGTTTTGGGGATTGCACTCTTAGGAGGGTGGAGTCTCAACGTGAAGGTAAGCCCAAGGTAGCTGCTGCTGGTGGTGCTTCCATCAACCGTGGCGGCGATCACCACCACCACCACCACCACCATTACATGAAGGAAAGAGTCCGGTGTGGAGGCATATTTAGTGGGTTCATGATGACTTCTTCATCGTCATCGTCATCATCTTCGTCTTACTGGGTTTCATCCTCTGCTGATGATGCTATGAATGGGAAATCAGCGTCTGTTGCACTCTCCCATGGCCGGGCTAGGAGTTGGGGTTGGGCATTTGCTAGTCCTATGAGAGCTTTTAGCAGCAAACCCTCTTCTAAACACAACAGGATGAGGGATATTATTAGAGATGCTAATGATAAAAATGCCACGCCTAACTTATCCGCTGTACCTTCATTGCTTGCTGTCAGAAGCTGAAACACAAGGGTTTAAGTAAAGAAGAAAAGGAAAAAGAAATACCATTTGGGGGATCTAATTTCGTTTTATACACATTACCATGCTGTTAATTACATTACTGTCTATTACTACTTTGTTTATCTTGTGGGTGGGTCTTAATTTTCCTTACATCAGTAATCTAATACTTTCAATTTCCTCTTTCACTTGTTTCTTTTTCCATATTTCTTTCTGGGTGGGGTAGTTGCTTCTTGTTAATATTCGGGTGGGTGGGTTATGATCATCATTCATCAGCTATGGAGTACAGAGTACTCTCCTGAAACACTTTATGGCACTGTATGGAGTGTTTGGAGATAGGGAAATTGAAGAAGAAAATCGCAATACTTTCACTGCCATCACGTGGTTTGTTTTAATTGTGACTCGGTTGTATTTTTTGTAGCTTCCTTCTGTAATTCACACTATGTTGTTATGCCAAAGACGTGTTATTTTTATTTTGATATAAAATTACCACTCACATGCATACACATGCTTGTTCAGTTCTTTGGGTGGTGTAGACACAACAGGGAATATCTATGGAATCACTCTTAGCTATGTATTGTGTATGTTCTTGAGCTTATATTCGATTTTATTTTGTTAATGATATATATTTTTTCCTTATTGAATAACTTATGATTATTTTTCTTTTGTTGTTTTTATATTCCGAACAATCTCTATTTGATCATTTGCAAAAGGTTCCTTAACTAGTCAAATGGATCAACATGGTTGGAGCAAAGGGAGTCCCCGAGATTGACATTCAATAACTAGATCTTGCAGTGATATAAGTGCGTTGCATTTATTCAAGATTCTCCTTTATACCTAATTGGCATTCCTAGTAAATTTTAAGACACTTCTCCCTCGAGCATCCCATCTGCACAGCTGTATTAGCAAGTCACGTGCCTAAGGAAGTACATGAAGTTACAGAGTTTTATACTAATGGACTAGCGAAGTGCGAACACAAGAGAGGGATACACAGTAATTCCATGCGTTTTAAATTTTTAATCTGATGATAAGCAATTAAGGGTAAGACTAGCATTCTTAATTGTTTATTCACTTTTTATAAATTAATTATAATTTCAATTTTATTGTTTATAAAATTATAAGTAATTAATAAAGAGTATAAATAAATAATTAAGGATGTTAATAATATCTCCAATAATTAAACATGTATCAATTACTGTAGTTAAATAGTAATTTTCTTCTGCTATACGTTAACTAACACTCAAATATTGGAATATGTCAGTATATTTTGAGTAACGTCAAAGCAAGGATAATTAAGTTGAACGCGAGACGACCGTTATAGATACTTTAAAAAAATTATTACAAAATAAAAAAAATTATTACAAACTCATAATCTCATTGCAGATAATATTTTATTTTCAAAATAAAATACATTATGTGTTGTGATAAATTCATAATTTACAAGTATTTGTCTTAAAATACTCAAGTCTTTGAAATAAATAGTCTGATAGTTGAATTTCGTCAACGCCAATATGATGAAATTCTATTTGTTATAAGCATAACTAATAAATTCTCATTTTTAGTCATTTACACTTTTTATGTACTTAATTGATTAAGTTTAGTTATGTTTTATAAGTTTGGACTCAAATTGGACTTAATTAATTTTTTTTAACACTATTTTAGTCTTACGCTGTTTCTGTATTTTGACTATATCTTGAATTCTAAATGTCTGATAATTATGAATTTTACCTTGTAGGAAAGATAAGAGAGAGCTCTATAACTTTGATGAAGAGCTCAAAGTCTCAATCAGACATCTAGTGGAGCTAATTGGGCTTGGAAGACAGAATACGAGTTTTGTGTCTGAAACCTGAACAGTGTACAGTAATCAGAGCTTAACTCGGGCTGCAAGAATTATCTTGGACTGAAATTTGGACATTTGAAAGTTAAGACTCATATCTACAACTTTCATGTTAAACACAAAACTTGATTCGGGCTCCTTGATGGTGATATTGGGTCTGAAAGTCAAAACAGAGGTGCTGAAATTGGACTTGAACAGTCTGTAATAATTTGGTCATATCTTGGGCTGTAGGACGAATTTTTGGGTGATTCTAGAGCCATTGGAAAGCTTAGACAATTTCTTAAAACTTTCATGAAGAACACTTGGCTCGAAAATGACGGAATCAATGACTTAAGCAATGAATTATTTCAGAGACAAAGAATCTCAATAATCCAACTACTCATCCAACCACTCAACCACTTATCCAACCACTCCACCAACTCATCCACTTACTCTTAATCATTCTCCTTGTCATTTTGTATCCCTACTCCTCTATAAAAGGCACCATGAGCTGGATGTTGAGAGCTTAGTGTTAGGCATTTGGTATTAGACTTAGTTTTTACAAGTTATGGTTATGCTTGTTTATTGTTTTCCTTTGTTGTAATTTTCTCTTGTTCTAAATTGAAGTTATGTTCATCTTTATCTTTTTCTCTCTTTCTTTCTTCTTATCTATGAGTAACTAAATCTTCATCTTGCTTGGATGAAAGAGTGAAGCTCTTGGTAATGAAATAAGGTTAGATTATTCTATTTTCTTGTGCTTAAATGATATATTATCAAATGGACTTTATATGTGTTGTATTTTGTTTCCAATCAATTTAGAAACCTTCTTTGTTAATGGAGATCTTGATTTATTGTAGACAATAGGATTGACACAGTGAATACTTGAACTCATTTACAAATGTTGGTAGATAATTAAAGGAATCATAATATGATTACATATATAATTGAACTTTGAATGTTATATTTTCCGATTGAAACCTCCGTTGTGTGTGGATTTCAATTGAGTTAAAAATAAAAATAATCTTACCTTTAATTTATTACCAAGAGTGGATCTCCTAACCCAAGCAAGTTCTTAAATTTATTTGTGAACAAGTTTTATTATTTTTATTATTGTGACAAATTATTTTCTTACCTCAATTAATTTTTCTTCATCAATTTCCTGTGGATCGACTTCGGACTCCCGAGAAATTTATTACTTGAGACAACCTGCACTTGGGTTTGCATCCTTTAATCCCGCAGTCAAGTTTTTGGCGCATGTGTTTGGGACTTGATTTGAAGTTTTAATTTATTGAGGTTCATTTTCTTTAATAAAATCTATTTCTCTTCTCCTCACCTGAGCAAAAGATCGGCTTGTCGATCCTTCGGTTTCTTTACTAACTCTCTAACTTACTAACATACTAACTTTCTAACTTTATATTTATGTCATTTATTTTTGCTTTTTAATTTTTTTATTTATTTATTTTTGTCATTTTTTTTCACAATGGGGGTAACTCTCCCTTTTATTTTACGCACTAACTTAGTGGGAGAAAACTCTCCCTTTTACTTTTCTCATTATTTATTTTTCCGCAATCTAACTTAATGAAATAATATTTCTTTTTTCTTCCCTTTCGCTAGCTCTGTGGGGCTCTGTCACTTTCCGATTTCCATATTTAAATTTACTTTCTCTCTGACTTTATTTTCTATTTTTAATTTTTCGCACTTTGTTTTTATTTTTATTTTTGGGTGGTTAGTTTATTATCTTATCCCTGTTAATATTTAATGGTGAGTAACACCGCCAGCTTGTACATTATTTTTTGTTTATTTATTTTTAGTTATTTATATATTTATACTTAATTGGTATCGTGATTTAAATTCTGGTCGTTTAGTTAAAATTAACCCTGGTACTTTATATATTGATTTGTTTGAATCACAATCACACACAATTGACACAATAGCTAACAATGAAAGTGTACATGATGAACATGAAAATCAACCGTTGCGAACTATGCGTGAATATTTGTAACAACCTCGAAGTTCTAGTCTATCATGTTTTATCTTTCCACTCAATGCTAATAATTTTAGATTTAAGTCAGGTATGATTTCTTTACTTCCTAATTTTCATGGTTTGGAATATGAAAGTCCATATTTGCATCTGAAAGAATTTGAGAAAGTATGTATTGCCTTCAATGATCAAAATTGCACTGAAGAGATTGTTAAGCTTAAATTGTTTCCTTTTTCTTTAAAAGATAAAGCAAAATCTTGGCTTAACACGTTGAATCCAAGATCAATTGGCACATGGCAAGAAATGCAAGGTGAGTTCGTAAAGAAATTTTTTCCAACACATAAAATCAATGCTATGAAAAGACAAATCCATTTTTTTTTTCAAAATTCAAATGAAGCATATTTTCAATGTTGGGAACGATTTAAAGATTTGTTAAATTCTTGCCCACATCATGGTTTTGAAAAATGGCGCAGTATAAGCTTCTTTTATGAAGGTTTAACACCTGAAACTAAATAATTTGTGAAAACAATGTGCAATGGTGAGTTTCTTGATAAAGAACCTGATGAAACTTTAGACTATTTGAACCAGTTGGCTGAAAATTCTCAATCTTGGCATAGTACTAACACTTCTGAAAATTCAATTAGATCTAATCTTGCAAATGCTAATAAAGGAAAATATCACCTTAGCCAAGAGGAAGATCTAAATGCTAGGTTTGCCAGTTTGGCTAGAAAGGTTGAAGCTATGTAATTAAGAAAAACAAAAGAAATTAAATTTGTGCAAAATGAAGAAATTTGTGGCATTTGTGATGATTTAGGACACTCAACACATGAATGTCCTAAAATTCTTGTTTTTAAAGAAGTTGTACATGAGCAGGTAAATGTAATGAATAATTCTAACAAGCCATTTAATTCTTCTTTTTCAGATACATACAATCCGGATGGAGAAATCACCCGAATTTCAAATTTGAGGAATAATAATCACCACAATTTGTGCAACCACCACCTCTCAAGCACAACAGACTCTCAAAATTCTCAAGGATATGCACCTTATGTCCCACCATATAGGAAAAACCTTGAAGAAATACTGTATGCATTTATAGAAAAGCAAGAGGCCATTAATAAACAAAACAATCAAACCATGAATGACATAAAAGACACTCTTGCTAAACTTTCTTCTGCACTCACCATTCACGAGAAAGAAAAATTTCATTCTCAACCTCAACCACATCCCAAAGGTTAGTAGAGTCTAAATGAGAGGAGTTCAGAAAACCAACAAATGGACCAAGTCCAGTCAGTGATAACTCTTAGGAGTGGAAAGATTGTTGAAAAACAAATCATCGAATCTTATGAGAAAGAAGATGAACCAATTCCCCAAGAAAATGAAGAAGTTGACCAAAAGGAGACCAAACTCTCGCCTTCACCTCCATTTCCTCAAGCATTGAAAAATCCAAAGAAATTGGACCATAACACTGGAATTTTTGAAATTTTGAAATAAGTGAAAATCAATATTCCTCTGTTAGATGCTATCAAACAGATTCCTTCTTATGTCAAATATTTGAAAGACTTGTGCACTATTAAAAGGAAAATAAATGTGAAAAAGAAAGCATTTTTGGTTGAACAAGTAAGCTCCATTCTTCAGAATAATAATGCGTTGAAATATAAAGATCCTAGTTGTCCTACAGTTTCATGCATTATTGGAGAACATAAAATTGAAAAAGTTTTACTTGATCTTGGTGCTAGTGTCAATTTGCTTTTATATTCAGTTTATCAAGACTCAACTTAGGTGAGTTAAAACTAACTTCTATAACTCTTCTACTTGCCAATAGACCAATTAAAATTCCAAGAGGAATAATGGAAGATGTGTTGGTTCAAGTTGATAAATTCATATGTCCTGTGAATTTTATTGTCTTGGATACTGAACCTATGGTTGATAGTTGCAAGTCAATTCCTGTTATCTTAGGCCGTCCATTTTTAGCAACATCAAATGCTTTGATAAATTGCAGAAATGGAGTGGTAAAGCTAACATTTGGAAACATGACACTGGATCTCAATGTTTTTAACATGTGCAAGCAACCACAGGAAGTCCTTGATGAAAATGAGGAAGTTGAAGGAATTAAAGTCATTATAGATGATCATCTTCAAAAAAGGAGTTCTTCTGACCCATTAGAAGTTTGTTTAATTAATTCATTTGATTTGCTTGATTGTACAGAGGAAATAGAATACAAAGGAAGAAAGCCAAAATTCGAAGAGTTAAAACCCATGAATGATAATGTCCATGAAGAAGTACCCATACCGGAACTAAAGTCATTACCTGCTGGGTTGAAGTACACATTTTTGGGAGAAAAGCAAAGCTTTCCTGTGGTAATTTCCTCGTCTCTTACTGAAGAACAAGAAGGAAAGATGTCGCCTCAATGGACGTACCAAGATAGAAGGAAATTTTTGACAGAGGTGAAAAATTTTTATTGGGATGACTCATACTTGTTCAGATATTATGCGGACCAAATCTTTCGAAGATGTGTGTCTGACAGTGAGGTAGGTAGATTCATTAAATTTTGTCACTCAGAAACATGTGGAGGTCGCTTTTCTTCAAAGAAAATAGTTGCAAAAATCTTGCAGTGTGAATTTTATTGGCTCACTTTATTTAAGGACTGCTATACTTTTTGCAAAAATTATGAAAATTGTCAAAAGACAAATCCAATAAAATCCACAGTCAAGACAATTTTGAGAAAATCTTTTGAAATTAGTCAAAAAGTTTTGCTTTATGATTCTCGCTTGCACCTATTCCCTGGAAAATTGAAATCTAGGTGGAGTGGTCCTTTTGTTGTCAAACACGTGTATCCTCATGGGGCCGTAAATATTGCGAATCCTAGGAATGGTAATGTGTTTAAAGTCAATGGACAAAGGCTCAAACCATTTCTGAAAAAACTAAGTTGTTGAGTTCTTTGTGTTGCCGGTTAAGTGGCGGATATAGTATTCTGTGACTCTCAAGTCGGTTTGTTTTTCAGTTTCCCAAAATAACTGAATCCTTCTTCTCCTTTAAAATGGATGTTATTCTTTCAAACCTGAGAAAACATTTTCCTTCTCTCCCTCAAAATGCTCTGAAAAAAATCTACAAAGTTCGATGTGAAAGATTGAGACTGTTAATGCACAAAGGTATACCAGAAGATGTACGCTGGATAATTGAAGCAAAGGTCCGACTAGCAGGTGAGTCTTCAATTTCATTTGACTCTTACATGCCAGGTCTTGGGAGAAGTTTGTATTCTAAAAGGAAAAGAGTAAAAAAGTTACAAGTCTATTGCAAATGTGGACGATGGAATTGTAACAAGCGATGTCATACTTTGGGGATGATTTCCGCAAATAGAGAAGATAAAATTTTCTTCATTAAGAATGGACTGAGTAAGGAGTCATTAGATGATATCTTATTGACTCTTGAGACGCATTCTTGTGGATTGGTGCATCGTGAACTTCTTAATTTGTGGAATCTCTTCAAGGATGAAGAAAAACGCTATAGTCTTGGGAATCTGACTCTAAAAGACCCTGTTTGCCAATTTATAAGAAAATTGGATGGGAAGCTTATCCTCGACTCATAGAAGGCGTTTAAGTCGTTACTGGACGTTAAACCAGAGACAGATGTGAGTCATATCCACAACAATCTATACATATCATCTTCTTTTTCTTCATGTCATCTTTTAAAAAAAAATTCAAAAAAAATTCAAAAAAAAAGGAGAAAAAGAAAGAAAATAAAAGAAAAAAATGTTTGAACAAGGGCGATCCGGAAGGAGTACCATGACTTTAATTAGTTGTGGAGCCCCAGCCTTTGGCTGACCCGTCATTGACTCGGGTGGACCTTTGCACGCTGGTCCTTAAAAAAATTTGTGAGTGTCTACTGCACTGGTGACACACAGTATAAAGATATGTCACTACTGCACTCATAATGCGCAGTATAAAGATACGCCATGAAAGCTGTACATACAGGTATGTCATCATTTGCTATTATATTTCTTTTATTTTTATATGATTTTGCTGTATTTTAGTTTTGGATGACGATCCTTTGAGTAGGGTCCTTCGGGGTTTCTAGACTTTTTTACCCTATGGTTTTCTTGAAGTCACAAAAAAAAAATTCCTTTACCTTTGATCTTTGATCCTGATCCAGCAATAGCTCAGATAGATTGGTCAACAGGAGGCAGAGAGGGAAACAAGATGAAAAAGGAGCCAAATTTGACACTTCGTTTATAACTTTTCTTTACTTTTGATTTTATTTATCGTACTTTGTTTTTGTTTAAATTTGTGTCAGATTTCTCCAACAGGTAATATCTTCTATCCTTTATTCATCTATATTTTAACATTGAGGACAATGTTGTGATCTAGTTGGGGGGAAGGATAGTTAACCTAAAAAAAAAATTTGTTTTGTTTTGTTTGGGAAGTATGATATAATTGTCATGAACTTACTAAACCAATTAGTGATGGTAGAGTAAAGAGTAATTTTACTTCTGAGGCGCATCTTAATTAGTGGCAGAGTAAGGAGTTTTTTAGGTAGTAATTAATTAGTATTGATTTGTGGAAGTAACAAAAATTTGTCTTTTGATTTCCTTTGAAAGATTCAAGCGAATGCACTCTCACATCCTTGGAAGCAATTGAAATTCAGGAATCATAGCATGATTGAATAAATTATTTTCTTTCTTAAATTTCACATGCTTGGTTATAGATGTTAAATTGGTGGATAGAGAATGATAGAAATATGCCTTGTGAGATTTTGAGCCTATTGATGAATGGATTGAATATCTGTACCATTCACTTCTTTCTTGTGTGATTTTCACTCATGGAATTGTTACTCTAGAACTTGCTTTGATTCTTTTTGAGGTTACATTTTCACATGCATACATTAATATGATTGAGGCATTTTGAAATAACTACTTTGACCAAATAGCCATCCTTGTATATTTTCCATTGTGCAACCCCTTTGAACTTGTTTGACCATTCCTTGTTTTAAGCTCATTTCATCCTTCAAAAAAAAAAAAAGAAAAAAAAACATATTTTTACTCAACCTTAGGGAATAAGAGAGCATTGACCTTGTTCTTGAACAAGTATGGGGGTGTGTGTGCAAAATGATCATAAAAAAAAATTGACTACTGTTGCAATTAAAGGATTATCAGAGTCAGAATAAAGGTGGATGCTTGAAAAAAAAAAAGAGAATGTTCAAGTCTAACAATGAATTCAATTCACCAATTTGGGATTGATCTTCAACAAAACATTTGTCAAATATTAGTGATTGTCTTTTATGATGAATGTTCTTAAACATTTTCTCCACTCTAATTGTACCATAATACTCTTTTATTCTCTTTGGTATTTATCTTTTCATATCCATATTATCTCATCTCATTTACCATGACCCCATTACAACCTTGAATAAAGTCCTCTTGATTTTTGTATGCATGTGTTTTGAGTAGCGGAGAAGTAGAAGATAAGCAAACTTATGGTAGTGCAATTGTTAATGGGTTGAATAGAGTGAAATACTTACCTTTTAAACACTTGAGAGATTGAGAGTGAATTCTGTAAGGATCTATCATTCTTGATTCATTCTTTTCAACTGAAGTTTCTTTGTTTGTTGGTTTGAGATATGAAGAAATGTTACCTCATTAATGCTTTGATCCCTTGAATTTCTTGTTGCTCTTCTTGCTTCATCGAGTCTTTTAGAGTTTTTAGCTTTTGAGTCTGATCATTTTTCTTTGTCTCCTAACTTTGGTCTTATGTGTTTTGCCCAAGAGTGCAAAAAGCTAAGTGTGGGAGAATTTGATTATCACATATTTTATACATTAATAAACCCTCATTTTTAGTCATTTACACTCTCCATGTACTTAATTGATTAAGCTTAGTTATGTCTTGTAAGTTTAGACTCAAATTGGACTTAATTGATTTTTTCAACACTATTTTAGTCTTACGCTGTTTCTGTATTTCGGTCATATCTTGAGTTTTAAATGTCTGATAATTATGAATTTTACCTTGTAGGAAAGATAAGAGAGAACTCTACAACTTTGATGAGAGCTCAAAGTCTCAATCAGAGATCTAGTGGAGCTAATTGGGCTTGAAAGACAGAACACGAGTTTTGTGTCTGAAACCTGAACAGTGTACAGTAATCAGAGCATAACTCGGGCTGCAAGAATTATCTTGGGCTGAAATTTGGACAATTGAAAGTTAAGACCCATATCTACAACTTTCATGTTAAACACAAAACTTGATTCAGGCTCCTTGATGGTGATATTGGGTTTGAAAGTCAAAACAGATGTGCTGAAATTGGGCCTGAACAGTCTGTAGTAATTGGATCATATCTTGGGCTGTAGGACGAATTTTTGGGTGATTCTAGAGCCATTGGAAAGCTTAGACAATTTCCTAGAACTTTCATGAAGACCACTTGGCTCGAAAATGACGGAATCAATGATTTAAGCAATAAATTATTTCAGAGACAAAGAATCTCAATAATCCAACTACTCATCCAATCATCCAACCACTCATCCACCTACTCTTAATCATTCTCCTTGTCATTTTGTATCCCTACTCCTCTATAAAAGGCACCATGAGCTGGATGTTGAGAGCTTAGTGTTGGGCACTTGGTGTTAGACTTAGTTTTTACAAGTTATGGTTATGCTTGTTTATTATTTTCCTTTGTTGTAATTTTCTCTTGTTCTAAATTGAAGCTATGTTCATCTTTCTCTTTTTCTCTCTTTCTTTCTTCTTATCTATGAGTAACTAAATCTTCATCTTGCTTGGGTGAAAGAATGAAGCTCTTGGTAATGAAATAAGGTTATATTATTCTATTTTCTTGTGCTTAAATGATATATTATCAAATGGACTTTATATATGTTGTATTTTGTTTTCAATCAATTTAGAACCTTCTTTGTTAATGAAGATCTTGATTTATTGTAGACAATAAGATTGATTAATTATGATGAATGCTTGAACTCATTTACAAATGTTGGTAGATAATTAAAGGAATCATAATATGATTACATATATAATTGAACTTTGAATGTTATATTTTTCGATTGGACCTCCGTTGTGTGTGGATTTCAATTGAATTAAAAAAGAAATAATCTTACTTTTAATTTATTACCAAGAGTGATCTCCTAACCCAAGCAAGTTCTTAAATTTATTTGTGAACAAGTTTTATTATTTTTATTGTTGTGACAAATTCTTTTCTTACCTCAATTAATTTTTCTTCATCAATTTCTTGTGGATCGATCTCGGACTCCTGAAAAATTTATTACTTGAGACAACCTGCACTTGGGTTTGCATCCTTTAATCCCGCAGTCAATAACCCGGGAGGTTGATTTAACGGCATATGAATATAGGATGTGTGGATAAGTATATTACCATAGGTTCAAATGGGATGTCAATGAATTGAGTTAAGTTGGGTCTAATTTGACTTGATTTAAATTTTATGTTTTGATCAAATCAATTTTTTGAACTCAACTGACTAAAGATTTAGACAAATGTATAAATTTAAATATTATACATAATTAAGTCATAAATTTTAAAAGTAAAAAATTATAACTAAATGATGTTTTTGTAATATATTTTTAAACAAATTATATTAATATATATATAAATAATATCATGTTATACATGAAGTATTGATTTAATGTTACCCTAATTTTTAAAATATTATAAGTATTAAAATATTAAGTAATATTAGGTCAGATTAATTAAGAATGACAAAATCTTTTTGTATTTGGAAATTTGCAAGAGGACTGTTCCTTTTTAGGATTCAATTTTAGGGAATTTTTTCCCACAGAGACGAGCATTGAGATAGAAATTCTCTTGAGACAAATGAGATGACAAAAACAAGAATTGTATCATTTGTTTTTGAGAAATTACTAAATTATTTTTAATAATTATATCATATTTATGTATTAATACTTTATTTTATAGTAATTTTTATTTAATTATTTTATATTAATTTAATATTTTAAATTAACAAAAAAACTAAATAGTAACTTATTTTAATTTATTAATATTATAAACTTAAATTGAAATTATTTACAACTTTTTATATGTTTTTTTAATTTTCTAATTTTTTCTATTTCTAAAAATAATTTCGAATTCCCCACTTCGTTGCAAAGAATGGGGACGTGGATAATATTTTCCTCAAAATATGAATTGAGGTAAGAACGAAAGAAATTAGAGAAGTGAGGACAAGAGGTGGCACCTGTGCCACACAAGTGTCATTCCTAAGGCCAACATGAAGTAAAGCCAGAACCCTAACCAAAAAACATTGAATCTAATTTTAAGAATCTACTCAATTAATTTAGCTGGGTTAGATGTTGAATATCCTCTAAATTCGGATCTTAGCCATGACAACCACTTAGAGACTACATAATTAAGAATATCAAGTAAACTTTTACTTTAATTTTTGATAATGCATGTATCGATTATATTCATTTTGAAATATAAAAATTTTATTTTAATATTTAAAACATTAATTCATACAATTAATTTTATCTTTTAAATTTTGTTATATTAATTTTTAATAAAAATTAGATTAATTATATGAATTAATATTTTAAAATTAAAATAAAATTTTTTATATTTTAAAAATAAATGTGATAATATATATAATATTTAAGATTAAAATAAAAATTTACTCTAAACAATATAATAATTGTAAATCTTTTAGTTCTAATTAATGGCTTAATTTTTATTTTAAATGGTTTACAGAATGGCACACCTTTAATCAGTTCATGGAGGTGAACTAATCAGGGTAGGTACAAGCTTAGGGAAGATAAGATGAGAACAATCAGGATGGGGACACGAGCCCTTGATGGGAAAGTACAGAAATGCAAGGGGACACTGTTAATGTTATTGGTAGATACAGATAATCAAGATGTGGACCAGCAAACCTGTACTTTTAACCCACGGCCGCTTGCTATTTTCTGTGTTTCCTTGCAAGGATGATAAGGTGTGTGAAACCAGATACTCCTATTAGATCACAATAAATTCCCACCCACCATTTTTTACCCGTTTCCTTTTCTTAACTTTACATTGCTTTCTTTAGCCAGAAAATGGCAAAACCAAAACCTACTCTAGTACAATTTCGGACGAGAGTGGATAAAAATACAAGTAGAAACACATGCAGGCTATAGAAATATAGTAATAAGAAATTGTGGCATGAGTATTACATTATTATTATTCCTTTGGTTACAGAATATTACATTATTTTCAAAAAAATATGAATCGTAAAAAGTTATGATTTGTTTATAATGTTCTCTATTATGCTAGTGAAGTTTTCAGGAGCTTTAATGAGGATGTAGTGGATTTCTCATACAATAGATCTCTACTCTAAGACCTCTTTATGCATGTCTCTTGGTTTAAGTGGTTTGAGAATGAATAAAGATCATCAAATACTTTTTTTAGTAGTATATATGTTGTACATATTTTTTTTTTAAGTGTATGATTTAATGAGAATGTAAAAAGTGATGTGAGAAAAAAATAAATAAAAAAATCAGAATTGTTTGAGAATAGTTGGGTCCCAAGAATTTGTAATCAGGTCCTTACTGATGCCTTAGCGTGTTATGCTGAGACTCATAATACTTGTGTATGGATTAGGGAGTCTCCTGTCCTTAATTATTATTTCTAATGCTTTGGCTTAATAAATTCTATAATAAACATGTAATTAATTTTGGTCTAAACCAAATTCTCATTCCTGATCTTACTCTATTATATATATGTTATAAAATATTAATTAATTTAAGTCTTCACTGTATTATAAATTTAAGCCGTGATTATAACTAACCCCCTTGCTAGAAATTCTAAATACTCTTAAATTACCTGTTTAAACTTTAAATTAATGTTAATGGTAATATACATAATTGTCATTAAACTTGAATAAGGGTTTTTTGTTTTTTGTTTTTTACTCTAATAATTCCGAAGGATAAACTCTCAACAGCATAAGAACCAAGCGATTAGCCATCTCAACCGATTAGCAGACTAATTTGAATGGCATGGGCCTACGGGCTTGTCCTCTACGCTTGTTTCGTTGAACTAATGGGCAAAGCAACCAAGTTTCTTTCACTTCTAGAGCTTCTATGAAAAAAGAGCATAATTATTTGAGGGCCCATGCGTCCACTACTCTCTTGTATTTTCTTAAATTTGGGCTCAGCAATGGAACGTGGCTTTTCAGATTCTTCAGGTTGTAGGTCCAAGAGACCATTGTTCTCTCTCTTTCGGACGTCTTTGTACAAAATAAAAGCTTGCAAAATCTGAAAAGTGAATCATAATAATCTATTATAATTTATACGTCATAATGCAGTCATAAAAATATGATATTTCCATTAAGGTGTGATATTTCCGTCTTCAATGCACCATAGTTGTTAAGGTGTGATATTTCTATCTTAACTCCGAAAATAAATAAACATCATAAGTATATTTTATTTTTATTAAAATAAATAATTAATAATAACTTTAAAAAATAATAAGTTAAAATCTGATTCAAGACAATTATAATTAGAGAATAAGAAATATTTGTAATTTATTTTTCTAATATTTACTTTTAAATTTTTAAATAACTGATAAGTTATATTTGAAGTTTTGTCTTATTTCAAAATTATTAAGTGAATAATTGATAATAATAGTTGTATAAAAATAAAAATTATATGTGAAAACAAATTTTTATATAATAATAATAAAAAAATCAAACATGAATAGAAATTGGATGCTGATGTGTAGGGATAAAAATGTCTCAAACCTTGTCTTAAATAAATTTGACTTATTTTTTAAATATAAGATTTAAGTCTAACTTATTTACTTTATATAAAAAATTATTTTTTTAAAAGTAAAATATGTTTTAAAAATTTATTTTATAATAAAAATTTTAAATATGACAATATAATAGATTAACAAACTTACACTTTAAAAGAAAATATTATATTATTTATATAATTAATTATATTAAATAAATATTATAATATATATAAAATAATAATATATATAATTAAATAAGTCATTTTATTAAATCTAATTTTTTTGAATAAAATCTAAAATTTAACTCGTTTAACAAAATAATTTTTTTAAAAACTTCAACCTAACTTTTATTGAATGGTAAACAAGTTAAATCATAAGCTCCAATCAAGCACCGCCAATTTCCGAACCTAGCGACGAAAATGCATTATAAAGTCATCGGATGTCGGTTCTACTTTTATTTAACTCGATAAAAATAAAATAAAATGACAATATTAACAGTAACTTCTTACCTGACAAATATTGTGTCCAAAGTTGAAATTCAGCGAGTAACTTCTTACCTGATAAATGACAATAGTAGTACAATATTTCACTCGAAAGGATTGCAAATTGTATATTAATTTTGTATTATTTCAACTAATAGGTATCAGTAATTCGATATTATAACTGGACCTATTTTTTATAAATTATAATTGGACGTATTAGATTTATGATAAATTGCAAAAAGTAGTGATTTTTTTTTTAAAAAAAATTGTCTTATTTTTTAGTTTATATTTATTTTAAGAATCATGTATGTCATAAGTATATAATTTCATAAATCATTTAAATTAATAATCACAAATTAAATTGTGGTTTGTACAATTTTGAGTTTATAAAATTGATTACTTCAATATTAGCAGTGTGTATAATTTTCCCAAACTAATTTTAACCATTATATACATGTCACTGGTCACATGCATAATTTTATAGGACACGAACGCCTTAAAACGATCATTTTAATAAATAAAAATAAAAATTTTAGATAACTGCATACCTACTTTATTGTTAATTTATTTCATAATAACTTTTAAATTACGTTATACTTTTGAAAGTGTTGTACACTCTGTTTTTTCTTTCCACTAATTTGAAGAATAAAATCTGTAGAAGGAAAAAAACAAGAAGCAACAACATTAAAATCTCTCTCAACAACGTTAAACTTTATCTAGTATAATATATTAGTATAGATAGATTAAAACTGATGATAGCACCACCATGCACTGAGGTATAATAAAAACATAATAAGAAACAGCACGTCCCCTAGCGTTTAGCTTAAAAGTACTTTAACAAAAGGTTAAGTTACCCAAACCCCAAGTAAATTTTTGGTATAAAGACAACCCAATACATAATGAGTAATTTTTATGCGAACATAATTTATTATAAATATTTAAATTATTATTTAATATATGTAAAGTAATAAAAATTATTATAAATTATATTAATTATTAATAATATTTTTATATATATCAAATAATAATTTAATATTTAAATAAACGTGATAGATCGTATTCATCTAAAAAATTCTCATATATAATAATATATATTATGGTGGTATAGCTGACACCTGTTTAGGTTCTAGTTGTTAGAATTTTTTATGAATTAATATAAATTATATTATAATTTTATAAAATCTAAATTAATTAAATATCAAAATTATTATAGTATTTTGTTTAGTTTAAATTGTGATAAGTATTGTTAATGAGTCTATTGTTATTAAAGTATTACTCGTATATAAATATGAGTTTTATTTTATGGGTCTTGTATATGAGTTTGTCATAGTCGGTAGATTTAATTCATTTTAGTTATTTTATATATACAGAGATATCTCTATTTCTAATCACTCTAGTGTCTACAGTTGCTCAATTGATACTGATACATGAACGACTACTGTGAGATAAGAATAATATCACTCCTTCATTAAGATTTTTTTTAATGTTTTCAACAATAACTTCCGCATCGACGCATTTTCAAGGTAACCCTAAAACTCTATATATTTTGATATATCATTAATTTACGATTAATAGATTCAGAACATTTTAGCAATTGATATCAGAATTGTTTTAATTCTAACTATAACTATCAATTTTTTATTTTACCTAAAAATCATATGAGGTTTAAAATTAAAGAAACTCGAAATCCTAATGTATGTGATGTTTATTTCAATTTTTTTAGATCAATTTCGAAAATAAAATTTGGACTTTTGTAGATCGAGATTTTGGAAATCGATCGACATAAGAATCGTGTTAAATGATAAAGGAACCAGTCTGAATTTCCCAAAATAAATTTGTGATTTTTTATTCGGATTTTGTTCAAATCCTAATTTTTTATGGACTATTTTTCAAAAATCAATTTAGGAGTTTCGTAGATCTTGTTTTTCCGAATCAAATGACACTAGAATTGTTCATTTTCGTAGAGAAAATAGTGAGAATTTTGAATAGAAATTAGCGAAGCCCCAACTATTTGGGTTCAAACTACCCAGAATTTATATAGAACTATTTTGGAAATCAAGATAGAGGTTTTGTAGAGAATAGAATTCTGAATCTATTGGCACAAGAATGACGTAAAATGGACAAGAAACGAGGAAGAAATCTTGGTTAACTTGTTTTGCGCAAAAGCGGGTTGCGGCTGGGTTGTAGGACCCGGATGCAATAATTCGGGTAAGAAAGATGGTGCTTCCTTACCTTCGACCAAGCGCACACTGAGCGCGTGTGCGCGTGACACTATCTCAAACTTGATTTATCAATTCTGTTTTTTGGGTTGTGCTCCACACGCCCTTTTTTAATTTTTGGTGAATTTTATTTATTTTTTCATGTCTATTTATTATATATTCCAAAATTTATAAAGATTAAAATTGTTTAAAATATATGGTACTCTTCTCTTTTCTCTCTAAAAATTTATGTGTATTATTGTGATGTTTATGAGCATGAAATATATTGTGCACTTTCATATTTGATGTTGTTTGGTCATTGAAATAATTTTTAGTATTACTTTGTACATAAATTAATATGTAATGTTTTAAAAACTATTTATTTTGTTGTTATTTATGCAATTTGATTTTAAGAGTTTTTGTTTAAAGTATTGTGGTACTATTTGGGACACTTTGCATGATAGTGAGCTCGTTTTTATGGGACCAATTATGTTGAAGTGTTATTTTGTTGATATTTTGTTAATAATGTTGCATTGAGGATTGTGTTGATTATGCACTTACCCTATCGGTTTGTCCTCATTAATATGATTCATGATGATTTGTGAAAGACATTAAGGTTGTACCCTTAGAGTTCTCAGTATCTTTTCAGTACTAGCTTTAGGGACATAATTTTAATGTCCGTGTGAGTCTACTCATGTGTTGTAATTCAGGACTCTTAGGCAGGATTGCAATTGCACGAGGAAGTTTCATTATGGTTATTTGCTGAAATATTGTACAAGTTGATATGCTTGACAAAGTATCCCTTTAATGTATCGTTCTTTCAGCTTTATCAATGCAAATAAATACTTTAACAAAATTAAATGAGACTAATTATGATGACTGAGTGGATTCTGTGAAATTGTTCCTTATTGTCTCTAATGTTGTTGCTACTCTCACTGAGGATGAACCTTAGAGACACACAAATGCATCTTTCACTACAAATAAGAAGAAACATGAAAAGTGGGTTCAATCCAATAAAGTCTGTTTCACGACCATGAAGTATAGCATGAAAAAGATTATTAAAGAGGGCATTCTTGAAATAAATAATGCTAAGGAATTTCTCAAATCTGTTGGTGAAAAATTCAAGAAGTTTGATAAAACTGAAAATGCTTACTACCTCTCTTTATTGACAAAGACTACATATGATAGTGTGAGTGGTGTTCGTGAACACGTTTTTGAAGTTTGTGAACCGGTACAACAAGTTGAGGTCCATGAAAATGGAGTTGAGAGAGGACTTCATGGTCTGACAGGTGTTTGAGTCTCTTCTAACTAGTTTTGATGTTCTTAAGACTGCTTACAATGCTTAAAAGGAGGAGTCGACCGTTGATGAGCTTATATATGTTCTTACTGAAGATGAGCAAACCATGAAGAAGGGTAAGGCCCATAGTGTTCAGTTTGCTCCTCACAAAAATGGTGACAAGAAGAAGAAATTTGCTAAAGGGAAGAACAATAAGCCCCAATTTAAGAAAAAATGGAATGATAAGCTTTAATATCCTTTTGGGCCACCTTCTGGTCCTAGTGAGTCTTCTAGTGTTAAGCCCAAATATCGATTTAATGGAAATTGTAAGTTCTGTTATGTATATAGACATAAGCAGTTTGATTGTTTGAAGTTTAAGAGCTGACTTGAGAAAAAGAAAGACAACTTCTTAGCTCTAATGTGTTTTAAATCAAATCTAGTTGATGTTCCTTCAAATACTTAGCGGTTAGATAATAGTGCAACTATTCATGTTACAAACTCATTACAGGAATTCAGAAGCAGGAGGAAATTAAGTGAAAGAGAGTTGATGATCACAATAGGAAATAGAGCTAGAGTTAGAGTAGAACATATAGGAGTAGTTTCTTTAAAGTTGTGTACGAAACATATTATAGTTTTGAAAGATATAGTTTATGTGCCTTTTATGAGGAAGAATCCAGTTTCAATATCAGTTTTGGATAGTTGTGACTATTCTTTTTATTTTAGTAATGAAAATATTTCTTTATATTATGATTATGCTCTTATTGGTTCTGGAGTCCAGTCTAATAGCCTATACATGTTAGATGTTGATTCCCTTTCTATTAATCAAAGATGTTCATATATTAATAATGTTGTTGGGAACAAATATGGTAAAGTTGCTGAAAACTCTTCTATGGTATAACACAAATATTTAGGACACATCTCTAGGGAGAGAATGAAGAGGTTGATCAAGGAGAATATTCTTCATGATCTGGACTTCTCTGATTTGGATACTTATGTTGATTGTATAATAAGAAAATCTACAGCTGAAGTCAAGAGTAGTGGAGTTACCAAGAGTGAAGGAATACTATAGTTAATTCATACAAATATTTATGGATCCATTACTCCTATTGCTATGGGTGATTTTAGGTATTTTATCATATTTATTAACGACTTTTCTAGATATCGGTGGATTGATTTGCTACGTGAGAAATCTGACTCTTTAGATGCCTTTAAAGCATTCAAAGTCGTTGTTGAATTGAAATTTAGTAAACAAATCAAATGTGTGAGGTCTGATAGGGGTGGTGAGTAATATGGTAGGTATGATAAAACTGACAAAAATCTTGGACCTTTTGTTAGATTCTTACATGACTATGGTATTGAGGCACAATACACCATGCCTAGCACTCCGCAACAAAACAGAGTTGCAAAAAGGCAAAACTATACTCTTATGAATATGGTGAGATATATGCTTAGTCATTATACTCTTCCAGAATTCTTGTGGGAAGATGCCTTAAAGACTGCTGCTTATATATTGAATCATGTGCTAAGTAAATATGTGCTGAAAACTCCATATGAGCTTATGACAGGCAAATGACCTACTTTCAGGCATTGTCGTGTTTGGGGTTGTAGGGCAAATGTGAGACCTTGTAACCCATATTTAAATAAGCTGGATCCCAAAACTAATAGTAGTTTCTTCATTGGTTATTGTATTGACTAAATGGGTTATAAGTTATATTGTCCTTTTTATACTACTAGAGTTATTGAATCTGATCGGGTTGTCTATTTTGAAGAGGACTTAGAGCATGGTGGAACTTAAGAGTCACGTATTGTTGATTTTATAGAGGAGCATGTTGTTGTTCTTATTTATGTTGTTCCCTTTCTAGGGATAATGTCATCTCTTTTGATTCATAATGATGATGTTGTTGATCATGTTGATAATGTCGATGTCCCTCAACAAGTCAAAAATAATGTACAAAATCCATATATTGTTGTGACTCCACTGGGAAGATCTGAGCAGGTTCTTACATCCACTGAGTCTACTAGATTCAAGGATTATATTATATACCTACAAGAGCATGGATTTAATTCAATTGAATATTCTGATCCTATTTCTTTTCAAGATGTCATGGCTAGTCCTGATAGTGCACATGATTGGTGGCTATAGAGGATAAGTTGACTTCTATAAGAAAGAATAATGTTTGAGAATTAGTGGAGTTTTTTTGCTGGTTGTAAAACTGTTAGTTGTAAATGAGTCTTTATGATCAAATGTGATATTAGAGATGAAATTGAGAGGTATGTAACATCCCAGAAATCATGTTAGACTCATACTTAGTTACAAAGGTAATATATTACAAATCGAGTTAGTTTAGGCACTTTGTTGTAACCCCAAGTGTGAAAAGTAGCGTAAAATGACTCAGTAAATAGCATAAACTGCTATTTGAAGGGAAATAAATTTGGATAATTTGTTTCTAGGTTACAAATGAGTTAAGTAAGGTGTAGTTAAAGTTTCAGAGTAATCGGAGTTGATTTGGTATTTTTAGGCATACTAGTTATGCATTTTAATACTGGATTGATCCCAGCAGATATGGAAAAATAGAGAAAATGTGCAACATGATTTTTAATGAATCTTAGGATTTATTTTGAGTCTGTTGGAAGTTAGAATACTGGATTTGGTGGAATCTGAGTATTCTTAGTAGATCGAGGTTTTAATGTTTATCCAAGAGAAGTCAAATTTGACTTCCCTTATTAAATATCTCACGGCTGAGATATTAGAAAAGTAGCAACAGAAAAGAGAAGAGAAAAGAAAAAAGAGGAAAACATGAAGGGAGAAAGAGAGGAATGAGGAAGAAGGAAGACCAAAGAGGAGGATCAACCACCAAGGAAGAGGAATCAAGTGGATCTTGGCTTCATCTTCATCTTCAAGACCAAGAAGTAGAGGTTTTAGTTCATAACTTCATTTCTTCCCTTTTTGTTTCAACTTGCTACATAGAGATGGTTTGTTGGATAAAAATGGAATGGTTGTTGTTTATGGTAGTTCTTGCTTGATTTGTGTTTGTGAACATGATAATGGCTTGAATTTAGTAAGTATGATGTTAAATGATGATTAGGAACTCGGTTAAGCCATGGTTCTTTCATATTCTTCAAAGTTAGAAAAGTTAGGTTTTTGAGTTGAATTCTTGCTCATTAATCTATGTAAGATGGATTGAATTAGTGTTTGATGATTCTATCATGTTAAAGACCATGTTTAGGATAAGAAATCACGTATAATTCATGTTATGAAGGATTAGAAATTGGTTTGGAAACCAATTATGCAGAAAACGAGTTCTGCATAATTTTCTGTAGAAATTTTTGGTGCTGAGCGATTAATCGCCCAAAAGTGGCCGCTTAATCGCCCAAGGCCAGAGAACATCTGAGCGCTTAATTGGCCAAAAATGACTGCTTAATCGCCTAAACAAGGTATTTTCAAGATTTTTATCTTGATTAAATAGAGCCACTCTAATGATTTCAATTTCTTGTTTATACCTTCTTAAGTGTGTTGAGACTCCATAAAAGGGATAAGTCTTAGTGAGAAGGATTGACTTGCATACAAGGGAATATAGAGGAAAAAGTTGTGTAATTCTTTAAGTAATGATTATCATAAATCAAAGTTTAGATCATAAGTGACAAAGTATTACTTAGGTATCACAAGAGAGGTAATAAGAGAGTTAAGAGGCTAGATGGCAATAGTAGAGTGCCATAGTGCCTAATTGGTAAGAGTTAAGGGCCAAAATGCCGAGTTAGCAATAATAGAATGCCATAGAGCCTAATTGGCAAAAGTTAAGTGTCATAGATCCTAGTTGGTAAGGGTGAATGCCATAGTACGTGCAGAGCTCTCAAATAGTGAAAAAGAGTTAGTAATGCAAAGATAGTAGTGTACTAAGTCTAGTTGACATTGGTTAGATGTCGTAGTGCATGAAATGCTCTTACAGAGAAGATGTAGAGTTAGTAATGCAAAAATGGACTTAGTATGAGGTTATGTGGTGATTATGTTAGAGTTAGGACATAATTTCGCAGTTACACACACATCACACTTCACATATGCTTACTATCCCTAGAGAACATGTAGTGGAGGCATCCACTCAATTATGGTGGCAATATCCACATAGTTAAGGTAGATTACTTAGTGATCTACGGGTGTAGGAGGTCATGTGTTGTGGTAACAAACTTCGTTCCTAAAAGTAGGTTATAAGGGGTCACACATTATCATGACAGAATTCCACTGCGCCTAGGGGGAATAATTAAGTATTCATAACATTGCACCTACACTAACATACACTTTTCTTTTAACATAAACATACATCATTCTATCATTGCATTATTTAATATTTTGTTTAGTTTGGATATATTTGTGTGATTGTTATTTATGTGTTGTCTGGTGCCTTCGATGACAATTGTATAGGCAGTTGTCTGGTCGATGATTTTCAAATGATTGTATGGGCGGTTGTTTGATATCATCGTGGTTTCGATTATCAGAACAAAATTATAGTTTGCTAAAAAACGTTACATAAAGAGAGAGTTGTAATTATTTCTTATACAGGAAGTATTAGTTCAGTTGAGTTTATTCATTGCGAATGTTTAAACTGTTGGTTTTGGTATACTTATACTGAGAAATGTGATTTCTCACCCCGTTTGTTGTCATGTAAATTCAGGTGGAAGTTCATCCAAAGGCAAGAAGAAGAAGTGTGAAGACAAAGATAGTTTTTATGTTTTCTAGTTAAAAACTTGTATTTATTTACAAGTTTTTAGTTTGTTCAAGAAGTTATGTATACAATGAGCCCTTTAGTGGCAATATTATATGTATAACTTTTAGTTTTTCACAAGGCTCTCAATTATTATTTGTTTAAATGATATAGATTAGTAGTATGTTAAGTTAGAAGTATCATAACTAATACTGTTTATCCATATATATTTTGATATACTAGGTTACCGGTATTAGGATGTTACAGTATAAGGCCAGACTTGTTGCTAAGGGGTATAATCAAAGGGAAAACATTGATTATAAAGGGACTTTCTCACCAGTCTCCACTAAAGACTATTTTCGTGTTGTGAGGACATTTGTTGCTTATTTTGATTTGGAGCTTTATCAAATGGATGTTAAGACTGCCTTCCTAAATGGTGATTTGTAAGAGGATGTGTATATGGATCAAGTTGATGGTTTTATTGAAGATGGTAAAGATCATATGGTATGTAAATTGAGAAGATCCATTTATGGATCGAAACAGGATTCCAAATAATAATACTTGAAATTTGATTATATTGTTGGCTCTCTTAACTTTAAAGAAAATACTATTGACCAGTGTATTTATCTGAAGTTTTAGTGGAAGCAGGCTCATTATTCTTGTTTTATATGTTAATGATATATTGTTGGCTAGTAATGATGTTTATTTTATGAATGAGACTAAGCAGATGTTGACTGCGCATTTTGTTATGAAATATCTTGGTGATACCTCTTTTATACTGGGCATTAAGATTCACCATGACAGATCTCGTGGTACTCTTGACTTGTCTTAGAAAACTTATATTAAAAGGATTTTGAATAGATTTAATATGAAATTTTGTAATCCTTGTATTGCACCAATTCAAAAGGGTGAAATACTCTCTAATACCCAATCTCCTCAAAATGATAAAGATGTTGTTGAAATGGAGAAGGCTCATATGCTTCCGCTATTTGCAGCCTTATATATGCTTAAGTTTGTACACGTCATGATATTGCTTTTGTTGTTAGTTTACTTGTGAGATACTTGAGCAAACTTGGTGTGACTCATTAGCAGGTTGCAAAACAAGTTATGAGGTATATGCAGGAAACCAAAGATTATATACTTACCTATAGGGGATCGGATCACCTTAAGGTGATATGTTATTCTGATTCTGATTATAGTGGTTATCAAGATGACTACAAGTCTACTTCAGTGTATATCTTTATGTTGATATGAGAAGCTGTTTTTTGTAAGAGTGTTAAACATACACTTACAGCTACTTTCACTATGTAGGCAGAATATATAGCTTGTTATGAGGTTACGTATCAAGCGGTATAGTTGAAATATTTGATTATTGAATTTCGTATTGTGGAAAGTATTTTCAGGCCTCGTACTATATATTGTAATAACTTTGTTGTAGTATGTTTCCCTCAAATTAATAAAAGCTCTAAGCGCTTAAAGTGTTTTGACATAAAATACATGTTTGTTAAAAAGAAGATTCAAGAGTTTCAGATTCGTGTCAAGCATATATCTATAGAACTTATGGTTGCAAAACCTATAACCAATGGTTTACATTTAAAGTTTTTGTTGATCATGTAACCCGTATGGATATAATGAGGTCTTTTGATGTTTTAGGTTAGTGGACGTTTGTTTTACAATTTTGTTGTGACCTCATTTTTTTTTATATCTTGAGACCTTAAACAATTATATTGTTATTATTATCGTTGCCTATATAATATTGTTATTATTATATGCACAATTTTGTTTGTTTATGTTATGGCATGTTGTGGAGATATTTTAGACCCTATCTCATTTTGTTATTGTGTTGAGATGTTTGTTAAATTTCAGAAAGCATCTTAGGCGGATGCTTGGGGTCATTTTGTTTGGAAATTCAATTTGATCACATATTAACATGTAATTTGGATGTGTTTTCCCATTACCATATATTACATTTTGTTGGGTCACTGAGATATGAGTATCTTGCATGTATAATATCAACATTCATTCAAGTATGATTTTCTACATTGTCGAGATGTTTACAGTCTCATTTTGGACCAATTGTTGAAAGTGCTGACTCAATTTTGACATCATGTTGTGGCTACATATTATTTGATTAATATAGAGAATTGTTTTCTTATTAAAATAATGTGATATGACTTATGTTGTCTAGGTGGAAGAATATTAGAATTTTTTATGAATTACATAAATCATATTATAATTTTATAAAACTCATAATAATTAGATATCAAAATTATTAGAGTATTTTATTTAGCTTAAAATTGTGATTAATATTGTTAAAATACTATTTATATGTAGGTTTTATTTTATGGGTCTTGTATATGATTTGGCATAGTAAATGTGTTTAACTTATTTTAATTATTATATATATATATATATATAGAGAGCATCTTTATTCTTAATCACTTTCTAGTAGATATAGTTATCTTAAAAAAAACTGACGCGTGAACGATTAATGTGAGATAAAAATAATATTTCTCTCATGAAAATTAAATTTTTTAAAAAAATTTCAATAATAATTTTCTTCATCAATATTTTTTAAAATAATTTTAAAATTATTTATATGTTTTAATATGTCATAAATTTGTAATAGGGGTAGTGGGATGATCTGAGTTTGTGGTTGAGGAGCATCTGACGGATGACCACCTGGTCAATATCAGGGGTGTGATTGATGGGCCTGTAGTAGCCGGTTACTGGGTCTGGGCCCTAAGCTGAGCAGGCGTCTGAGCCATCTCTTGTCACAGGCTTCTCTTTAAAGCTCCCCACCATTCCACTTCTACACCCAGACTTACCCAATCCAGCTCTCACTGAAACATCAGACGCGGGTGCATAACCTGGCCTACAATAATATAGGAGAAAACAAGTGTTACACACGTTAAAATGAGTTTGAGTATGATAAGAATTATATATATAAAAAAAAATCAATCACAAAAAATGTACACTCATAGTCATTAAAATTAAACTCAATATAATAATACATCCATATCAGTCACAAACATCAAATTGCCAATTCAATAATATAATAATAATAAACATCCTATGTTGAAAGAAAAAAAACATTAACAAACGTGCTAAATTGCTAATTTTATATCAGGCAGAAAGATATTCTCAAAATTATTATGTGGATGTATTGACAAAAAAAAAAAAAGGATTGAGTTTGCATGAAATTGGAACTGACGGATGAAGAGGAATTATGGAGAGAGCTTCAGCAACAAGGGCACCAAAACGGTTGGGTTGTGACTTGTGAGAGAGAGCGGGCCATCTTATGTGATATGATAGATTTCTTAGTTTGCCGCTGCGAAAGCTATTCCTTGTTTGATGTGATGTTTGTGGAGTTGGAGAACGCTTCCGCAGCAGCCACCTCCCTTTGTTTGGCTCTTCGATCTTCTCTCTCTGTCTCTATTTTAATGCTTTGTTTGGATGAGGAGAAAAAATGGGAAGAGAGAAAATAAAGAGAAAATTATATTTTTTCTCTTATTGTTTGGATGAAGAAAAAAAAGAGAGAAAGAAAATGAAAATTTTTCTTTCTCTTATTTGATTGAGAAGAAAAGTAAAAGAAAGAAAATAGAATTATATAAAATATAATATATTTTATTAATGTAATATATTTATTATATATTTTATAAATATAATAATTTTCTTAACTTTGAACTGCAATAAAAGTTCACACGCGTCATATTTTTCTAAAAATCTACTTATCTAACGTCATATTTTATTATTTTAAAATCCCTTAATATTTTTATTAATATTTTTGAATCATTTTTGTTTATATATATATAAAAAGCCTTGATTATGTAATTGTGATAAAATACATAAAAACAAAAATCAAATAGTCGATATTTATTGTAAGTAACTTTTTATATAAATTAATTATTAAAAAAAACTAAATTTATCAATGTCAGAACAATTGTCACCATTAGACCCCTAGTAGTTGATAATAAGATCTTTGCAAGCATAATTTAAAAGAACATACAACAAAAAAAAGAAAAAAATCTTATGTATGAATTATAGCTAAAAAAATTAAAAGGAATAAAAAGATAGAAAGAATAGTATATGATTCTATAACACCCAAAATTTGATAAAGTGATTACAAGGATGATAGCTTTGTTTTATATAATATTTAAAAATAATAATAAAGTTCAATTTGATTAATAATATAAATGAAAAAAAAAAATTAGAAAAAGGAAAGGGCCATACTGTAGTAGATCTTGGAGAAGTGAAGGGGGGAAATTAAAAAGCCAACAAACAACGTCAACTCAATACATAATCATAATCTCCAAACTTGAGTACAAAGTCTCCAACAGAAAAACCCATAAAACCAACAATCTACCCATTTCAAAATCAAAATTCAAAAATACACAAAAAAGATGAAACTCAACAAGCAAATAATCACGCTTGCGCTAACAGAGAGATTGAGGAAGGTCATTTACCTGCCACCAAATGAGGAAGGGAATCGGGTGCACTTTGGAGATTCACCCATCGTCCACTCCCTCTGTTCAAACAAAACGTAGTTGGGATTTTGTACTTGTGAGAGAGAGCTACAGGCCTCGCCATCTCCTAGTTGGATGTGATATGATAGATTATTAGATTGAGAAGTTTGCTGCTGAGATAAGAGATAAATAAATGCTATTCCTTTTAGTTAAAGTTTGATGTGATTTTTGTGGAGTTGGAGAACGCTTCTTTTTTTCTCAATTTTCTCTCCACAGCCACCTAATATATTCTTTGTTTGGCTCTTCTTATCTTTTTTTTCTCTCTTTTCTCTTCTCAAAACATTAGGGTTGGTGTGGTGTGACCTTCAATTTATACTTATAGAGAAGATAGAGAATAGAGAGTGTGTGTGCTGGGGTGGCTTTACTGGGTTGGCTATTTTTGGAAAGCTGGGGGCGGAACCAACTGTAATGACTTGGGTGGGAGCACCTAATCTAGGGTCCGCTACGGTCATGACACGCATTACTAATACTTTTTCACATAAATTAATGTATGTACGAATACTAGTGTCGTACCCGTGAAATGCACAGATAACCAACTCTTTTGTTATTGTTAAATTATAATGCATAATCCATTATTGTATATATTTAACTTAAAGAATAACATGACACGGAACCAATTGATAGAATGTTTTATATTATAACAATGAGTTTTTGAATTTAATTTGAAAGCGTATAAAGATAATTAATGCATCATAATGCAATCTTTGTCTACATATAGTAAGTTGGTAAATGGGGAGCATAACAACATTTTTGCTGGATCTTAACAAACAAATTTAGCATAGAAGCAATTATTTAAATTCAACTGATAATTCAATTTGAGTTAAAATAAATAATTGAATTCTATACAATACTACACTTTCAAATGTGGATTTGATATTCCAAATTCAAAATAATTCAATACTTCTAACTTATTAGTAGTCAAAATATAAAATCAATTGAAACTAAGATTAAGAGCAAAACATAGTACTAATATCATTTCCTCATCATACAAAAGAATGTTCCATTCGTGAGATGTTTCTCTTTTTGCATTTATAGGTTGTGTACATTTCTTGACAGTAGCCATCATTATGCAGAATCCTACTTGCAAATACTATAAGCACCAATAATATATCTCAACAACTTAGAGAAACATATACTTCAGTCTTTAACATAAAGAATGAATAAAAACATTTATAGTAAAGATTACATTGGCCTATTTGCATTCAATTAGTTGCTCAAGAGACTTCGTAGGATTAAGATCCAAAAATTATTCTCCAATGAAAATGAAGGGACATGAGTCATGAGGCAGTACAAAAATCAGCTGAGAAGACTCCACATTCTACTCAGTCAATTTGTACAAATAATATAAATAAATGTTGTATCTAAAACAATTACATTAACCTCTCATTCAACAATATATCCTATCATATAACTTACTTGTTTCTGAACTCAATCATCTCGACAATATCAGCATTAAACAGATGTCTCGTTGCATGCATAGCATTTTCAATTACAGTTTTACCTATTAAGTAACGCTTAATAAAAAACAAATCAACATAAATCAAATATCAATTATAAACTCCATCTATACACACATCAAAACAATAGAAGAAAATATAAACCTTTAAGATTATGGACTTTGGCAAACTGCACCACAACCATAGGTTGATTTTAATCCCCGAAAGCAATAAATTGATTAAGCTCATCAACATAACCCCCAAATAATGTACACTCAAGCTGGCACTGATACAAAAAAAAAAAAAAAAAGGACATCGATGTTAGTTTAAAAGGTAAAACTAATTGCTATTTTAACTACTTATTCCCTTATCCAAAAACTACCATTACAGCCAAATGTGGATCCCAGCTCATCACATTACCAATAATCAAGTATACCTCATCTAAAATAGGTGAAGACACATCAAGTAAAGAGGATGAGAGATAAGAACTAAACCATGATGGTTTAAAATATAAAAATTTTAAAAGTTGTAAGGTATAATGATTTAAATATTTTACTATACTTTATTTTTTTATTTTAATTACTTAATCTCACTTATAACTTCATGTTTATTATTTTAATAAATGATTATAGAAAAGAAAAACAAATTATTATTAGTATAAGGATTTTTCTAAAAACTATCCTTAGGAATTAAAAATAGAATTTTTTTTATTGAAAGTGGTGCATGTAATACATTAGGAATTCAAAAGTTTTACTTCTCAATAAAAATTTTCTATCTTTAATTTTTTTGTTAAAAAAACCCTCAATGTAAAAGTCACAAATTACTACAGTTTTATTATCAAATGGATCAACCTTGTCTTGAATTTGGATCAGCCCATCCTTATATTTTATGGATTTTGAGCTTTACAATAACTGGAGCCTAGTATAGTCTCCTACATTCCTTAAGAAAATGGTCTGGGCCAAGTATAAATTAAGCGATTACGTTCAACCAGGCGCTGCTTGGAAATAAAAACAGTTGCCCAGATCCCAAAAAAAAAAGGAAATAAAAACACTTGAGGGTATACACTTTATCACGGTAATTTCAGGGGTTTTTCACCCTAATTGTGCGGTTTAAGAGTTGTGCACATGAATAATGCTGTTTTACACGAAAATATTTTAGTGAAACTTCAGAAGAATGCAAAGACTGCGTTTTATTATTTCTCCCACATGTCAATATCACATGAATAGTTTAAATCACATTAATTAACACATTCGTGTATTGACTCACGAAAATGATTTCATGAGAAATAGCAATGCCCTGTGCACATTCATCCAATTAAGCTAATAACACCTTAGTACTTGAGATGAAGAAAATCAGAAGAACTGTTTTTGTACCCAAAAAAAACAAAAGAAAAGAAGAAGAACTGCATTCCGCAATACATGACAGTAAAGCACATTATACAGATACAACAAAAAAATGTATCTCTCGTGAAATAATCTTCGTTTGGCAGGGATGCTGCTTATTTTTCTGCCAGATATATAAAAATCTCATCCAATGACTAATAAATAGATATCTAATATCATCCAAATGAGCTAGCTAATCAAGCCAATTTTTGTTATATATATATATATGTGTGTTTATTTTCACTAACTTTCTTCTTGTAATTTTTTCTTGGGTACCTCACTTTTAATCTATGCTGCATTTACACCTTTGACCCCAATGCCTTTGAGTCACCGAATAATCTTTGCTTGAAATCAGTGACCATTAGAGGAAGTCCCTCACGGAGGGACACAGTTGGCTGCCACCCAAGATGCTCCTTTGCTTTGGAGATGTCCGGCTTCCGCTTATGCGGGTCATCCTCTGTGTTAGGTCTGAACTCTATTTTCGCATTGGGGTCTATGGTCTCTTGTACCACCTGCACAAACCAAGATAACTCATTCTTTTTTTACATTTTAAGTTGAAAAGATTTATAATCTTCATATCATCATATGTATATACGACGGAGCTTTGATTTGTACATTATGCTGAAAATTGTAAGTACCTAGAAATATATATATATTACCTGAGCAAGTTCAAGCATGGTGAATTCACCAGGGTTGCCAAGATTGAAAGGACCAACATGCTCACCTTCCATCAGCCGCATTAGGCCCTCTACCTGTTATGTGCACAGATTCATGTCAAACATTTTCCATTGGTCTCTATGGTCCCATTAAATTGAACATAACTTGACTTCAACCATTTAATCTCCCTCCATGTGCCTATTAACTCAATTAAATGGGAGTGGAAGAAACACATGGAAGAAGATTAAATGGAGTTGGAGGGAAGGATTGAAAGAAATGGTTGAAGTCAAGTTTTGTTCTATTAAATTTGCTGTAAACACGTAAGGCAGAGGAGACAGACTACACCAAAGCCAGAAGTCTACCCTGCAGTTCCGAACAACCTAAACTATGCCTTCACCCACAGTTCCACAAAGATGGTTTGAGTTCTACATTTCATCTTTTACATAATCAGATTTTTAATTAATAATATATGCTATTGTTGATATTTATTTAAACTTAGTTGAAGTTTGAGAATCAAAAATAAAATTACTTGCTTGTGCCCGAAACATAAAATTATAGCATTTCAGTTCTCAGTTTGTAAGTAGTTATAAAGATTTAGTTCGGAGTACACAGTTTTAGATTTGTTAGCATTTTACAAAAATAAATGTCAATGATACTTGGCAATTTGTATATATATATATATATATATATAAACTTACCAAGTCTGAGACATATTGAAAGCTTCTTGTCTGTTTTCCATCGCCATAAACAGTCAAAGGTTCTTTCCTCAAAGCCTGTATAGTTTTAAAATTGGTGGGGTAAATAAAATGAAAACACAGTGTAATAAAGCAACAATACCCAATAAATAAAAGAGAGAGAAAGAGTAGAAAATGCCAGAGCTTTACCTGAGCAACGAAGTTACTGACTACACGTCCATCGTCAATGCACATTCTTGGCCCATATGTGTTGAAGATACGAGCAATCCTCACCTATATATAGAACAATTAAGTGGAACCTCTTTTCATTTCTGCAGCCATAAACATTACCAACATATATATAAAAATATAAAATGATAATGTGAACCAACCTCAATACCAGCGCCTCTGTGATAGTCCATGGTCAAGGTCTCTGCAGTGCGCTTTCCCTCATCATAACAGCTTCTTACACCTACACCAGCAACATGCAAGTAGGAGTGGATAAAACAAAAGCTGCAAATTAAGGCAAGATTTGAAAGAATTAAATTAATATATATTTATTATTACCAATGGGATTAACGTTGCCCCAGTAGGTCTCGGCCTGAGGGTGTTGAAGTGGATCACCGTAAACCTCACTGGTGCTAGTCAACAAAAAACGGGCACCAACTCTCTTTGCCAATCCCAACATGTTGAGAGTGCCCACCACATTGGTCTTGTGCACTCCAAACCAAACCAAAAACATAAGAATCAAGGATTCCAATTTCAATCATGAACCCACAGGACTTTACCTATCTATCATCAATAAATTATATATATATGGGCATGTGCTTGGTTGATGGAGGAGAATATTAAAGTAAAATGTATCTCATCTTATTGTGATTGCATAAGATAAGATAAGATAAGATAAGAGGTGTCATGTGCGTGGGTGCATGCATGCAACATTATTGAAAGAAACAATGACGATGATGATGAATTGAGAGATAGAGAAGAGAAGGATATAATGGTCTTGACGGGATTGAACTTGTAATGAACAGGGGAAGCAGGGCAAGCCAAGTGGTAGATCTGGTCAACCTCGAGAAGGATGGGTTCAACGACGTCGTGGCGAATGAGCTCGAAGTTGGGGTTACCCAAGTGGTGTAGCAGGTTTTGTTTCCTTCCCGTGAAGAAGTTATCAACCACGATCACGCTGTCACCCCTTTCCATCAGACGGTCTACCAGGTGGCTCCCCACGAACCCAGCCCCACCCGTCACCAGAATCCTCTTGCCCTTGTTCATTTTCAACCCCACACCCACTCCTTTCTTCCTCTCTATCCCTTCCACGAGGACCCGCCGAGTCGGGAGAGGCAACTCGGTTTGGAGGAACGAGTCAGGAGGAGGACGAGGGATTATGGATGGCAGGAGGTGGAAGAAGAGGGTGGCAATGGCAACGCCCATGAGAAGGAAGGGGGCTCGCTCTCGAACCATGTAGCGAATTGGGTTTCTGGGTTTCTGGGTTTCTCTTTTTTGGGTTCTGTGAATCAGCTCAGAGCTCATCTTCTCTCTGTTTCTGTTTCTTTCTCTTAATTACACTGTCTCATACAAAGCACTGTTTGGTATATTGAAGATGCTAGAGAGAGGGGAGAGGCGAGAAGGCTGCTTTGAATTCAGATGCATGAAATTTGGCTCTATAATCGTTCCAAAGTCCAACTTGTGTGGAATAAATAAAAATAATTCGTGCTTTCTCTCTCTTAATTAGTTGATTTGCTTTTCCATTTTCTTCAAAAAAAAAAAAAAGGATTTGAAAGTGTAAGTATATGTCAAAACTTAATTTTTAAAATGGAATAAGTGAAGTAGTAATGTATAATGTGTCATAATTTACTTGTGTTTTTTTTTTTTATATTATATTTTAGATAAATCGTATTTTTTATACTTGATTATTTATTTATTTATTTATTTAATTTACATAAATCGTACTTATGATATATAACTTATTTTTTTAAAATATCATAAGAAGTCATAATTGACACCTACAATTTGTATTAAATCTTGATTCATGTCAATAAATTTCACATTCTCCTTGTGTTGTTGTTTCATATTTCAGTATTTTTTAAATTTTTTCTACTACTATTATTTTGTACCAAACTCAATTTATTATTGTTTAATTATCTCTATTAAAGTTATTTATTAAGAATGTTAGTTATATATTTTTTGATTATTATAACTTTTTTATGTTTATTGATATGAAATTTTTTTCTTTTACTTAAATTGACATATGTCATTATATGACTCTTATTGTAATTCATTTGTTATTGATGTTAATGATATTTATGAATATAATTATCTTTATAAATCTTTAAGTCCTATAATTACTAACCCTGCTATTAAGGTAAATATTTATTTAACACCATTATATGATTCAGATAATATAATTTTAATTATAAGAGATAATTCCAATCTCTAAGTATTAATACAAGTCATGAATTCATTTTTTTTTTTTAACAAAAAAGTAAGTTGTTGTTCCCATCCACAATTTATCTAAAATTTATTTTAAAAAAAACATTTCACTAGATAAGTCGTGTTTTTGAATCATAATTTATTATTAAAAAATAAAAATATAATTAAATATAAGTTGTGTTTAATAAATATGATTTATTATATTTAATTATTTATTTATATTATTTAAAAAATTGATTTTAAAATTGTACTATTGACATAAAAAAATCCATTTTCCCTTTTAATAGAAGTAATTCTATGAGGCAAGGGAAGGGAAGGGACACATACAAACTAATTACTTGGCGCCTTCCCACATGTCACCAAATTTTGGATGCCGCAATAGAAGCCGAGTGGCTTATTATATCATATATCATATCAGGACCAGACGATGAGGGTACACAGTTGACACCTGCTAGTCTAGCTGTCGTTCATGTCATGAATAATGTCAAGTAAACATTTAAGATTTGCATTTTGATTACATTCATTCATTCTTAGTACTTGAAAATGATCTTTGGTATTAACAGAACGCAAATTATAATGTATTGGTCTTCTAGGTTTATAGTCGGTTTCTAGTACCGTGAGAGATTTTCTACCATTACATAAATAAAGTCACGTACTAAAAATAGTATAACACAACCTATAGTTTCATAATAACTAAGTACTCTACATAAGTACTTAGAAAGAAATCTAAAAAAAAATAGAGTATTAGATTAACCAAAGGATATCAGATTATTTAGAGTTTAGAACTAAAACAAGTCTATTAATTCGATTTGTTTTAATCAGCTTAATTGAGATGATTTTTTTTTTTATCAGTATTGAGATGATTTGATTCTGCATACCTTTATGTGTGTGTTTTTTTGTTAAAAAATAAAATTGGTGTTGTCCTGAAGTTTGAATTCTTGAGCAGGGCTAACAATATATAGTGACACTTACACCTTGGAATATATATATATATATATATATATATATATATATATATATTCAGGAAATGGTTGGAAGGGGTGCTCATGGCCTGATACCGCTGGCCAGTGATATGTGTGCGAGTGTCCCATCTGGTGAAGGCGGAGATTGTAGCATTATTTTATACATGTGAGATTAAGTTTACACCCCCCAAGACGAGTAAACTTAAATATTATTAGTATCATTTCTCATTTAAATGAGCATCTATGTTCATGAACATCGTAATCAGTTTCGTTGAAACTTGAAAGCTAAATTCTTAAATATGTTTTTATTTATGAAAATATAGTATATTTTTATTTAAATTTTATTTTTTTTGACTTTGATCTAAGTTTTTAAATAATTTTTAGTTTAATTTTTGCCATTAATGAACTTATATTAAGTGTTTAAGTGATAATCAGAGATCCTACTCATTAGTGTCATATATCAATAATTCTATTTATTACATAAACATTTAACATAAATTCACTAATATTAAAGACTAAAATAAAAAATATTTATAAAACTGAGACAAAAAAAAATTAATAAAGATCTAAACATAAAAGTATTATATTTTAAAAAATCAAAAACATATTTAATTCCTCATACTACATGCATCATGTCACAAGAAGAGAAATTTTTTAATTCAATGGCTATGTATTATGAAGCACGGATATGTCGATTATGAGACGTGTTTATGTCAGATACATAGAAATATCCGTACGACACACGTGTTTTGTATATTCGAATGTGTCCGATTAAAAAAATTATTTTTTTCAGTTTAGACAAGTCTCGGACATCCTTAAACACTTTTCGAACACGCTTCAACACTTCCGGATGTTTGGACACAATTACCAGACGTTTATTAAAAAATAATTTTTATGACTAACGTTTAATTAGTAAACATGTAACCCACTCAAGTCCAATAACATAACTAGACATCATCCTGAGTTACTTATTTTCTCATTAATATTTTAAGTTTTATCTTTTCACGTCAACTATTAGACTTTTGAATTTTATCTTTTCACACACTACTTTTTTATCAACTCTTCTACCTTTACTTTTCGTGTCAAGTCATCCACTTCGTTATTATCGAAACTTGCTCACACCAATATTCCTCTAGTTTTTTTTTGATTCACATGTACTTATCATGGTAGTTATTAGGAGAAGTTAGTTTATGAGATTTTTAGAATATGTCGATAGAAATATGTTACATATTTTTTAGGAGAACTTCTGAGATAGAAATATTGATACATATAATATATATTAAAATATTATAAATCTTCAAGTTTATATAAATAATATTAATAAATTATGAATCGCTTATAAAAATGATATTAATAAATTATGAATTTTTTTTCTTAAATTTTGAAATTATATATATATATATATATATATATATATATATATATATATCGTATCCATGTCTATAATTTTTAAATTTAGTGTATTATTATATTTGTGTCTTTGTTATATTTCGTGTTTGTGTTTATATCCATATTTATGCTTCATAACTATGTACTAATAAATATTTGTTGAAGACCAAGCAGCCGGCCGCTGGTCACCTCCAACTTTCAGTTTGTGTTGATCACTTTAAACTAAAAAAGAATTAAAAAAAAAGACATAAAACAAGTAAATAAAAAGAAAACAAACCAAATTGCTCTGCAAAATAAAAGTAAGAAACGAACCTACCATACATACGTAGAGATGACAAAATAGATTCAACTTGTTAGGTTGGTCTGTTAACTCGTTATTTTTTTATAAGTTAGATTTAAGATTTTAACTCACTTTTAATTTTTAACTAGCATAACCCATCTCGCTTAACCTGCAGGTTAAGCGGGGCAAATGCTTAGATTAGTTCGTCGGATTGAAATTTTTTAAAAAAATATATTACAAATTAATCTTATTATTTATATTTGTGATATTTTTATGGGTATGATCTAAATTTATTTTATTTTTTTAAATCTCTATAAATTATAATTTTTCTATTTTTTAATTTTTATGAATTTTTTTATTTTTTATATATTTTATTTATTTTTTAGGATCAACTCACTTATTTTTTTTATTTTTTTTACTACGCGACCAGACGCGCCAACCCGCTAACCCATACTAAAGCGGGGTAGTTGGCTTCTCCCAACTCATTTTTCAAAACGATCTAACCTGCCTCGTCTCGTATTTTAGTGGATTGAATGCGGAGACGAATCGTTGGCGATGATGATTTAACTCATTTTGACACTTCTAACCATACGGTGTGGGTTTTAAGGAGGAGTTTATCATAGATTTGATTTATTTGAGTTTATAGATAAATTATTTTTTATTTTATAGTATTTATATGTAAATTTGAATATATATAAAAATTATTAATTAAAATTTATAAATTTTTTATATATACAATAATTTGTTAAAAAATTAATTTAATTAATTTTTTATAAAAATATAAGTGTTATGCTATTAATTATTTTAATAATAAATCAATAACTAAAAAGATAATAATCCATCTATGAATTACTTGTAAAGTGATCCATGTTAGACTTTTCAGAATTTTAAGGTGGATCTTCTAATCAATGGTGCACTATTGGAACACTTAAATTTACCTGCTTTAATAAGTTTAAGATATTTGCAAGTGAGTTTCTAAATTTATTTATGAAGTAGTCCAATATTTATTTAAAATTATATCTTAGTCCCTTTTAGGCTTGGCTGTTGGTGTGTCGCTGCAACCCAACTCTCTCTCTCTCTCTCTCTCTCTCCCTCTCTCTCTCATAGACAAGCAATTGGTAGGAGAAGAAGCTTCGAAGTGGGACAGTGGTCATTCGTGGTCACTCTGCTTTCACTCAAAACCAAATGGATTCATAACAATCGGAGGCCACTAGGGAATGAGAACCCCAGGGACTATAGCAATCGCGTTACCGTTTAGATGGGCCTTTGATTTTGCTGGGTAGAGTGGGGTGAAGAAGGGGCTATTGAGTCCAAGTCTTCCTAGGAGGAAAACTGGTTGGTGCAGAAGTGTAGTGACAGCTGGGCATGTACGGGACAGCGGCTGCGGTGGTAAGCGCGGATCTGGGCGGCGACATCCGGTTCCGGTGGGGGACGATCACAGACGAGGCAGAGAGAGGGTGGCGGTGGCGAATTTTTAGAAATCGCAAAGCTTGGAGGCCGTGGCTATGGCTTCCTCTAAACTCTCAAACATTTTTGTGCTGGTTCCGATCCGGCATTCCTGTCGGAGGAGGCCAGAAAGAATGGAGAAACAATTTTCTTTGAGAATTACCAAAGAGATTTAAAAAAATTATATAATTTTATTGATTGAACCCATAAATTGAATATGCAATTTGTTAATAAAAAATCTCTCAAATTGATTATTAATATACATTACATGTAGTTTTCAAACTCAAACTTCATAATTTATAAAGATATTTATTTATGTGGATTAAGCGTCAATAGTTTGGTTTTGAGAGATACTTCTATCTACCTCAACCGTTTGATTTGACTTTTGATCAGTAAATTAGTGTCATTACACATTTAATTATGTGGATTAAGTGTCAATACTCTAACATTGTTAATTGCAATCAAACAATGACATTACACATATCTAAATATTTAAAGAGGTAGGATCAACTTACAATCAAACATTTTTATGTTAGATTACTTTCATCATTTACTTTTAATGAAATAATCATTAATGATATTAATAACTAAAAAAAAGTTAAGTCAAAAAAATTTATATTAGTATAAATCAATCCCCCCTCATATTTAAAATATTATAGTTAATTCGTATACAAAAATATATATTATTATAGTAAATATAAGAATCTTGCGTACCTAAACACCTCATCCTCATCTACATAGACGTAGCATTTCATGCGCAAACATATTTAGATACATGGTTGTACCAAACGTGCCCTTAAAGTTTAAACCCTTAACCAATCTGACAAAAGTCTTTGTCCGTGTTTGAAATCGAAGACGCAGGGGCCAAGTCTCAATTTTGTGGCCTGGTTCACAAACACGTTTAAGCTACGCTTGGCTCAACTTCAAAAAAAAAAACCCTTTTGAGTCAATTTAGGTCCACAGCACAGTAGCACAGGCACAATGAAAGTATGAAGCTTCCTCCGATAGCACATGCCATACAAGTTCAAACACTGCTCCCCGCACAAGTTAGAGTAAAAAAAACAATTATTTTTAGACATACGCGTCCCGCAAGCACTTATTTTAAGGCCACAACACAACACAACACAAAAGGACATATATATATATATATATTTACAAAACAAATACAACCCTCCTTGCTGCTACTAGCCATAGCTATATAGGATAGTATAACCACTCTCTATCTCTATCTCTATCTCTCTCTCAGAAAGACAAGAAAGAAACAATCGTTGATAATAATCCATTCCAATACAAATATGATAGGAGAAAGAGGTACACCTCATGGGATCCTTCTAGCAGTAGTGGTAGCCCTTGTGGTGACAGTGCCCACCCTTATTGGGGAACAGGGAGAAGCCATCATCGAAGCCATCTCGGAGCTGCTAAGCCCACTGGGTCTCCTCCTTCTCCCCATCACCCTCCTCCTCACAATCCAGTTCCTCTCCTCCGATCGTGGCTCATTCTTCTTTTCCACCGGCGAACCAGACACCATCCACCGGGTTAGCGGCTCACCTTTCGGCGTCGCCCTCTTCCTCCTCCTCGTTCTCTTCCTTTTGAACAACCGGGTATCCCTCTTCGGCGGCGGCGGAGGAGATGATTCCGACGAATGAAAGTCAAATATGGTTGGTTTCTGGATCTGGGTCTCTCTTTTACTTTGTACACGTAAGCTATTGTATATCTACCTTTTCTTTTTTTATTTCATTTCATGTGTGACTGTGAACAAGGAATTGTGGGGACATAGACATAATATATCCCTGACCAATGATGTGCTTGTTAACGAGGTTATTGAAGTAAATAACCAATTACAGAGAATACAAGGTTGTATTGAATTGCTTCACCTTTTGTTAGATGTAACCCTGATTAAGTGTTTTTAATCTCTCTGTATTTAATTCTATGATTAAGAGTTAATTAGAGTTTGTTAAATGACAGTTGTTTTTCTATCATTAAGTTATTCTGTATTTCGAGTCATTTTTTTTTTTAATTTTAATAGTTTTGTATATATACAGTTTGATATTCAATGAAAATGATGAATCATTTTTACCTAATCATAACACCTTTTTGTCTTTGAATTTCAATAAGAAAATAAACATTATTTGCATGTTATTTTTGTGCTATACTACCATTATTTTTCTTCTACAATCTACACATAAATTGTTTTGTTTTGTGTAATTGTAAAGTGCATGTTATTTGTGCAAAATTCGGAATTCCTTTAAATTTAAAAGGAGTTAAAGATGCCTCAACTTATTCACCAAAAAGAACCAAAAAGAAAAGAAAAAAAAGATGCCTCAACTTTAAAATTCAAATCCGTATTGAGTGCAAAATGAAAAATAAAAAATTTAGGGAAAAGAGAAATAGAAGGTTTCGTGTTGAACAGCTGAAGTTGAAGTTGAATTTGAAGTTGAGATCTACGGCGGTCGGTGAAAGAGGGTTTTGTCGGTGCAGGGTTCTCTTACTGTTATGTGTGTTGTTGACTTTTTAATGCGGCTGCTATCATATGTAGTTTGTACTAATTATTTGCAGGACGCCGAAGCTGCATGCTAGCACGTGTGCCCTCTGGCCACTGGTCACTTCTTTGCCATCAAAACGAAACTAAGTAAATCCAGATTTCTTTTGTGTAAAATTGAAAGCATATCTTAAAAACTCCGATGATAGCAGATATAAGTGTCCAAGGCCACTTCCACTTCATGTATTATAATTGAATCTTATTAATAAATATTTTTGTATTTATTTCTCGTCTCTACTTAACTACGTCCTCTATTCCTTTTAAGAGTAGTCCTCTATTCCTTTTAAGATGGATCCCTTTGTTTGTTTGTGCTACGCTATGAGAGACACATTCAAGACATGGCTGTCGGATTCATCTCTGCTCTGGCGTCACATGAGGTATTCCGAGATGTACAACAAGTGACAAAGTGAATCTTGCTCACACAATGAAGATCCACAAAAGACGCTGTGCCAACTGACAAGCGTTTCGTTCTCAGCATGTGCAGGTGCAGGAGATGGTTACAACTTACTAGCAGCACTTGTTGCTCCCCTCCTCAAACAAAAACTTGGTTGGGTTACTACCACCAGCAGGCGTATTCAACGGCTATCTCCAAAATTTTAATAGAAGTATATCAAATTTTGTCTAAATGATATTTAGCCCTCCAAATATCATTCTCTACCAGAGTTAACTAGATCTGAACTCATAAACAGTAAATGTCAACCTAGCCACCTGCAACCGAGCTGAAACGAACACCATGTTTTCCAAAAAGCACATTTTGTCCTAACTAGAAACGGTTTAAAATTAAAACTAAGCGTGTCAACGTTATACCAAATTTGCAAGGGTCTAAATTTGATGTATTGTCAATGTATAATTTTTTACTCTATCATTCAATGATGTGTTATGATTAAAAAAAAAAGCTAGATTTTTTAAGTGGTGGTTTTGAAAATCTTTTAATGATTTGACAATAAAGGATTGGATAATAGTGTGAAAAAATTTTACCTTCAAAATTAATTCAATTTGCAAAGACATGAGATGGACATAATATCACACGAGGGACAAATATACATTTTAAGCAAATTTAATTTGAATATCCAACAAATGATCCGTTGATATCAAATAAACAAAAGCCTTTAAACTATATTGCTAACAAACACGAGAGAAATTACATCAAGAACATACACATCATCATAATCGGATAAAAGAAACCGAGTCTCTTAACGGGGTACTCTTTTTCTACTTAGTATCTCCTGTTCTTTCAGCCGATGTTGGAATCTTGCAAGGCGAGCTTGAAGACTGACAAGGCTAGCTGCTTTGCGAGAAAGCACAAAACTCAACTGGGTTACGTAGTTGTCAATAAGGCTTCCTGGCTGGTCCACTTCTGCCAATAGTTTCATTTCCTAAAAGCCAAAAGCAATACAAGATGAGCACCAAGAAATAACTAGTCTACAAGTTGATAGTTTTAATTATCTTCCTACCATTACTAAAATATACGTAGAATCAGAGCAAACAGCTATATCAAAAGCTGCCTCGCCTTTTATACCCAAAATAGAGGCAGTGGAAAGTTAAATAAGCGAGATATTTATATACCAAATAACTCAACAACAAAATGCTAAACAAAAGTATGACACTCTACTATTAATACAACAGGTTACAGCTATAATAATTCAAATGCTCTAGAAAATACGAGAACACCAGGCAAACACAATATATCAGACCATTCCTTAAGACCCTGCAGCCTTCCAAAAAGATTTTGGGCCAGCATACATCGTTGTTACAGGCATTCATGCATGCATAACCTTCTTGCATCAATGTCCAACGGCTTGAAAGTAATGAAAGTTGAAGATTTAACATGTCATCTATATTAATATTAATTAATAAAAATGCCTTAGGCAAAGGTTTGGTTTCATGGTGTCTTCAAGATTCAAAACTCCTCTTCTCTCTCTCTAATCTCAAGGGAAAAAAAAGTAAGCTATAAATAGTGGAGCAGTTATCTGGATGTGTGTGTGGTGTGTTGATAAAAAGCATTTATCTGGAATTTAAGAACTCCACTAACTTCTTTTTCTATTCTATAAATTTTTAAGAGAGCAGTGTTCTATCTCACGAAAACAATTTCGTGAGATTCACAAATGATGTGAATTCCACTGAAGCCACTCCAACCGTGTAACAGAATATATATATATATATATATCATAAACAGTGTAGGCAGATAAAACGCAACTCTGCAGCACCACTCTTTCATGTTTCGTGTGCCGTTCTTCGTGGGATTTAGGATTTTTGTTTTACAAAATTAAAGAAACAAATTGACGCATGTCAACTGCAGTACAAAAACTTAAGCCCTGACATGACCTGACAAAAAACAATTAGAAATTGAATTTCACAAACAATGTTAATGTTAAGCTAAAGAAAAACATGTAAAAACTCACTTCACGAACAATCTCCATTGTGTCTTCAATTTCTTTCCTATGAGCAGCAATTAATGCTTCTTCCTCCTGCAGAAGTATAATAAAGAAATTAAACAGATAGCATAAACAAGTTTTACATTCAACTGAAAACTGGTAAAGAGGGTAGTTCCAAATATTTGACAAACCTCAAGTATTGCGCTAATATTCCCATCAGGAGAGGATTCTGTTTCAGACTGCCTGGATCCAGTGGTAACTGTGTTATAAATCCCTGTGCTCTGCTGCTTGGAGCTTGTGGTGAAGTGATCAGAACCATTGGCATCCCTTCTTAGCCAGTTTGCAGACCTTTCAGACTTATCATCCTTGGAGACTTTTCTACGTGGAGGAGACACCTTTTGCACTTTCTCATCTGTATCATTTTGGGAATAAGAGTTCATCTCTTGACTGGTAGAATCACTGTAAGAATTCTTCACTTCAAACCTCTCCCTGTCCATTGAGGCAGAAGCCAAGCCTTTTTCCTCTCGCCCATTAAATAGATAACTTGAAGAAAAACTTGATGGTTGTTTGTCAACATCAGCAGCAGAGCTGTACAAAGAATTTTCCTTTTCAACAACTTTCCTGCCCATATCCACTGTTTTCACCTCTTGACGCTGATCATTAAAATCCCCTACACCGGCACCGGCTGGAAGGGATGATGTGGATAAAACCTCCTTATTTGTTTGTGGTACTAGATTTGGGGCCTGGTCCTTTCTAGGATTTCCACTCTTGGATAGACTTTTAACTCTGTTCACGGTATGATGCAATGGTTAATATATGTAAATATGCATATGCATGGAGAAAGGAGTCACCCTGCAAAGAAGTATGAACATAATGTTAAGGCTCACAATAGGGAAACACATACCGATCAGCATATCTCAAGGTGTTAAGTGTGTGTTCACAAGACCCAGCATTTGGAGATATACAAGAGATCATAACAGTCTTTGAATTGCCAACAAAGGAGTCACGAAGCACTTCTGTAAGTTTGCTTCCACGAAACGGAATATGGATCTGGTCATTGTCCAAAGCACGAATACACTCCTTCAAAGCCAAAAGGCTCTTATTGATTTCTGCTCCTTCAATCCTATAGTAAATACATTAAGTGGCATAAGTGAAATTAGTTACTATAAGAAAAAGTGCAATCTGAACAGGAAAAATTGCGGGATGGAAGGAACTCAAGGAAGCAATGATCAAGTGATCAACCACACCTTGTTTACAGCAGTTATGTGAAAACAACATACTAAAACTTAGACAACAAATAAACAAACAACACACTTGTAAATTTCACTTTTATTTACAAATTAGTCATGCATTATTGCAATAATTTGTGCAACTATGTAGTCCTCGGTTTATTATGCTATATCTAGTTTCAACTTTGAAAAATAGCAAAGCAATAACTCAAGAAACTTAGACAGAAAACTAAAAAATACATATATACTAAATTGAAATTTACATTTTTTTTATGTTCACAATAATATCAGACATAAATAATAGTAGCTACAAAGAAAAGCTTTCATGAAGTTCACATTCAACCAGAAATATTAATTAGCATAAGAAATAAGAACAATTAGCCGGTTTCATTTACCTTTGCTAACTAGAATGGTTTATATTTCCTACTTCTGTTCTCAATTTTAGCATAGTCAATACAGAGAGAGAGAGCAAACAAACTAAAAAGAAAATAAAAGGGAGCTCTAATCAACACTTCCATATAATGACCAGGCTTAATATTATGCTAGTATGCTCCAAAAGATTCGGAGCAAGTGCAAAAGTTTTTCTAAATGAATTGGTAAAATGAGCTGCTGTTCTCATTTTTAGCATAGTCAATACAGAGAGAGAGAGTAAACAAACTCAAAAGAAAATAAAAGGGAGCTCTAATCAACACTTCCATATAATGACCAGGCTTAATATTATGCTAGTATGCTCCAAAAGATTCGGAGCAAGTGCAAAAGTTTTTCTAAATGAATTGGTAAAATGAGGTGTTAAAAAATCTCGACATGCATAAAACATTCTACCATGCAAGCAGTTGGTTTTTAAGTAACAGATAATATAAATGCAAAAGTACCGTGTCTGACGGTCATTGTCAGTAGTGTCAGCACCTCTTTCACTTCCAGCAAGATCAATAAAAGAAATCTTCCCCACAACCTTCCCACTTTTCGCCTCATTTACATCATTGTTCCGCCTGCTCTCTTTCACCTCATTGTGCCTCTTTACAACCAGTTGTAAGATAGCATGTGACCTGGAGGACTCCTCATTAGCACCAGTGGATCCTGTACTTCTTGCAGCATTCCCCTTTTCAATGAATTCTTTGACAATCTGTACATCAGAAACTTCAAATTCTTGCAGCCCTACAATACAAACTTGCTGCCGTCCATCTTCTCTCATGCAGAGTTTCCTATTCACAGAATAACAAACACAGCCACTCAGCAATCTATTAACAAATTGTGCACCCAAAAGCATATATTACATGCAGGTTGATGCACTGTGTAAGCAAGACAACATCTGTAAATTCATATGAATTTGGACAGATAGATATGTACAATCCTATAAAGCCAAAAATAAACATAAAATTCATGCTTGATATAGGACGAAGTTAGTGCTGCTTGGAAAAATTCTTAGGTATACTGAGTGTAGTACTCTTAGAGTAAACAAGAATTGCTTGTGCTGCTTGATGCAAACATTAAAAATGCAATCTTCTAATTAAGGCCCAGATCACAAATACAAAGCATTCATATCAAAGATAAACTAATGCCTTAAGGACAAATAGCACTGTGACACCCTCATCAGCATTTAAACTAATACACCCAATGTGTTGATATGAAAGATCAAAACAGATTTTATATATATATAAAGAAAGAAATACCCACTTTCTGTCACTAAGAAGATCAAAAAGTTTTCCACCATATATCTCAAAGTAGCTAAGCCACAATTTAAATCTCTGATTTCGGTAAACTGGCTGATGCAACTGTCTAACAAGGTCTTCTGCAGCTCTGAGTGGTAATGGTTGCATTGTGTATGTTTTGCCGCTTCCTGAAAGTAAAACACTATTAGCCTGATGGAGCAGCTATATGAGGATCAAGCAGCAGCTACAGAACATGAATGAACAGACATATATGGTGCCAACAATTACAATTTTGCTTCACGGAAAAGGGCAGTATGCCCAGAATAAAGCAGTTAGACACACTTTTAACCTTCAATTACTTGTGTAATTGCATCTACCAAAAGCACTAAATGTCATCTCTATCAAGGTCAAGGCCATTAATAGCCTCCACCTCTCACCAGAAAATGAGCATGTTATGATAATTTTGAGATGTTAAATATATTGGCCCATATTTCACATGCCACCCAGGTACAACTCTACACAAGTAAGAAAAAGAAAAGAACTGAATGTCTTTCCTTTGCTTTTCTAACCCTGTCAGTATATTCAGCCACTGACAATATCAAGAACCATCAACGACTACTTAGATATGAACAAAAAGGCACTAAAGTAAAATAATCACTAAAGTAAAAAAAGGTTTGGAATAATAAAAATCATTAAAGTAAAAAAAAAAAAGACACATACATAGAGAATAATTAAAAAAATTAAGGTTTGGAATGTAGAACTGGATGAATCTATGATATGAACAGGGAACAATTAATTTCTCACCTGTCTGACCATAAGCAAAACAGGTAGCTTTGGTCCTCTCAAAAATTGTAGGAATAATTGGTTCTACTGTAACTCGATATACCTGTTATTGCAAAGCAACCATGCCTTAGATTAACAACTCAAGACCAAGACAGAGGCAGGTAATCACTTCCGCAAACACCAAATTCCAACAACAATAACAGACAAGCCAAATGATGATGTCAAAGCTATTGAAGAAAAAAGGTTAATTAAATTAATAAACAGCAATAAAATTCAATCTTTGATCTTTGATACGGAGCTTCCTTACTTCATCATTGGTAACATGCTCATCAAGAACAGCGTCAAAACAAAACTCATGCTTTTCCACATAAGCTGTCAAATCAACCTTTTCATGATAGAACAAACAATCAGATCTCTGAACAAATAAAAATAAAAATAGCAAAGTAAAATAGAACTCAATATATTGTCAGTATTAATTCAACCTTGGAACTGATATTGTTATAAATGGTAAATATAGTGCTTCAGTCCAACATAAACAAACCTTTAGTTTGGGTTCATGGACTGTCAAATATGCATTGTCATATACAGTTACAATATCATCCTCCTTTTTAGCGAGCTCCTTCTTATTTAAAGGTCTTTTGCGTACCTAAGACATGCATTAAAAAGCAAATTTTTCAAAATTTTGTTGAAGTAATGATAATATGAATCTATCTCAAATGTTAATGAATTCAAAATTACACTTAAATTCAAGAAAGAAAAGGTTCAAAATGCTTCTGGGAATTAACATGTAGAAATTAGTAATGAAAGATGCATTTACTCGTCAGTTTCTTTTCCAAATGATGATTATTTTAGTGAAATTCTTCTTCTAGTTGGGAAAAAATGATGATAGGTAGTAGTGGTGGTGGTTGTTACTTTCTGTAGTACTAAAATATCAAAAGAACAAAGAATAGAATTAAAAAAACACAATGTACCAAAAAAAAAAAAACCCAATATGTACTTACAACCTCAGCACAGGAAAATCAGATCTTTCTACATGTTTTAATGTGTGACTATGAAGCTATTCATGTATGTATCGGTAACTTATGTCTATAAAATATTGACTTACCACAACTTTAATCTTAGCAACATTATTTTCTCTTGTATTATTCTCTTTTTCATTCATAGGTAAGAAAAGTGATGCATCAGCATCTGCTTCTCCTCTTTCCTGCTTGCTGTTGATTGGATTGAAGTCATCTTCAAATACTCTGGTACCTCCAGGCATGAAGGGCGATGGCTCAAAGGGTTCTGAAATAACATGCTGGTAAGAGGAAAGAAATCAGAGCCAATACAACATATGCAAACACAGATACTTGTACTACTAATGCAAGAAAGTTATGGTAAATGCAGCAATATAATCAATAATGAGAATAAACATTCGCAATAAAAAAGTAACATAATTGAAACAGAAGTGCTATAGGTTAAAGGTTTAGATGTTCAAACCAATGTTTTCAAAACCGGACCAGTCATTGAACAGGTAAAAAGAGAGGTTCAAGGTTTTGAGATACAACCAGGGTTGAACTGGGTCCAATTGGGGTTTTATATATACATGTATATCTTAGACTACATAAATATCTCTACATATGTTTTATATATTAAATAAGAAAATATTTTTAAAAGTGTCTCTTTTTTTTTATCTGTTAAAGAATGTCTCTTAATATTAAAAATAAAACAAAATATAATAAATTTGTTAAAGTTATGTAACAATTAACTCAATTAGCATAGTGGCTAACCACTTTAACAATCTTAACAGAAATAGGGTTTTGAAATTTATAATATTTTCACAATATTTTCACAATATTTATTTTCAAAATATATTTATTGATAGGATTACATACAGTCATAAAATCCTTCAATCAAGTGGTAGCAGCGGTAGTCATTATACACAATGACTCAAGTTTGATCGTTGTGTTTTGGAAGTTCTAAATTTTCACAATATTCCAATAGGTGAGAAATAAATTTATTGATAGGTCTATATATAACAAGAAGCTTCTCCGTTCAAGTGGTAGCAGGCGCGTCCCTCATTGTTGCATACCCAAGTTCGAACCTGGCTGAAGAAATTTTTGTGCATTTCATGGCTTAAATGGAGCTGGTTCGGCCAGCCAAACCGTGACTGGTTCGCACAGTTTGGCCAGTTCATGACCGGCTCGCCGGTCCAGATACCGGTTTTCAGCATGCTGGCTTTGGAGGGTTGAATGGACCGGTTCCCAGTTAACCCGGTCCGACTGGCCGGGCCAGTCTAGTTTTAAAAACTATGGTTCAAACCCAATATTATTGTCTAGAAAGCTGGTTAAATAACCAAGATTTTTCACCATCACCAAAACAAACATTTGCATACAACGGTATAAAAAAGTAAAACTGCTAAACTTTTCATGACAACTGCTAATAATACTGGGGTAATCTTCTCTGATACATAGAAGACAACATTAAATGTAGAAGTATAACATATTATCTCTATAGACTGCAGAAAAGGAAGTAAACTGTAGTCTACTGGTTTACTTGAATAAGCAGGCAACTACCATATATAATGAATCATACCTCGGACAAAAGCTCTGTATCATCCATAGCATGAAGATCCAAAAGCCCAGCTCCAAAGTCCCCCCTGAATTCAGGAGAATAAAACCCATCTGATGCAGCCACTCCACCTAAAGTTTGGGCAGTGGGCATATAAGGCTCTGAACCAGATTCCCCATTAAAATTGAGGTTTCTCATCAACTTAAAAAGCCTCTGCTTTTCTTCTGCAGACTGTGCTCCATACCCCTATAACAGTATCATGTTCATCTAAGTCATCTCATAGACTACCATCATATACAATAACAGTAAAATAAACAACATTTAGCACATTCAACCCATACTAATACTACAGTCAATGTAAGCTTCTAATAAAAAATAAAAGGTACACATTATTATCCCCCAAAATGCAGGACTGCTTAAACTTTCAAAGAGTGATATAAGCAAGTGATGCAAAATTATAACTTACACAAATTTATCCAAATTATGAAAGGCATTATGATACACACAGAAAACCAAACAGCATTTGTCCAACAAACACAAAATATAAAGTATTTCATATAATAATATATAAATCACTTCAGCCTGCAGAATTAAAGGGAAAGTAGCAGAATATGATAGTCAACACTTTTTAAACGCAAGAATAAAAAAAGGGAGGGGAGGAGGGGGGAGTACAGGTATCCATGCGATCATCTCTACTCAGAGAAAAATTCACACAGAACTTCAAGTGGACAAATTATCACACGACGGAGAGTACAACATAAAAGAAATTAAAAAAGAGAGGAAATTACAAATACACAATTCTTTAAAACAGGAAGCAATTGAAATTGAAAAGTTATATACAAACCAGAACCTAAAGGAGTTGTTTTCTATGTAAGAGAGGTGAGAATACCTGCATGAGAATGTTGGGGAGGAGGCGCTGATCGGTACCAGTGGAAGCCAACGGAGAGGCCAGATGCTGCAAGCCGGCGGATTGCAACCACCGCGCCATGACGGCGTCACCGGCATCGGTGGCAGGCCCTGCATTGTGCAGAGATCCACCAGCGGCGGCGTGGTCGTACAGAGCAGTGGCGGCAGCATTGCTCTGCTGCATCTGGCCACCCATGTGGCGCTGCGACCGTCTTTGGGGCGCCAATTTTCAAGATCTGTTTATACACGCTTCGCACAAACCACACGCACGTTGGAATTGGAAAACAACATCATCACAATAATAATAAACGATAAAAGGTAAATTCCGAACACAACAAATAAAATAACAAGGAAAATCAAATGATCCGAAAAAAAGCAGTACTCACGATGAGGGGAGAATTCGAATCCGAAGAAGAACATGAAAGTGAGGAGTAGAAGGACGGAATCCAAATCGGCGATTGGCGAAACCTGGAATTCGAGTTTGAGGAATCAACAGAGAATGCAGCAAGGAATCACGCACTGAAGAATGGAGATCTGTGTTGTGAAATGATGATCGGCAATGTTGGATTGCGATTCAGATCTGAAAGTGGTAGAAAAAAAAAAGGCAAAATCCCAAAACGATTGGAAAGCGTTGCTTCTAATTTTTGCCTTTGTTTTAGTGTGTGCGTCTGAGTGAAGAAAATGGGGTTTGGCGATGATGCCCGAAGAGGGGAAAGAGAGAGAAACAAGATAGAGAGAGAGAGAGAGAGTAGGCGTCCGTCGATGATATGATATAACTTTGTGAAAGACAAAGGTATCTGTCAAATGGAAAATTTTAAGATAATATAATAATATATTATTTTCAAATATTTATTAAAAAATAATATCAACCATTAGATGAAAGTGAATTTAATGATTAAAAAATGAGTGAAATTAAAAAAATTTATATTATTATAAATTGATCTATAATATAATAATATATTATTTTCAAAATTATTAAAACGACGAAATCGAGTTCCAGCCTTTTCGCGAAAGACTAATATGCCCTCGTTCTTCCCTTTAATTTTCACCCAACATGACAAGCAAGCCAACATGACATCACATGACACATTATATTATAAAAATTAAAAAAATATTTTATAATTTGTATATTACTTTTTTGTTTTCTGAAATAGAAGATTTGTGCTTAAATGACTCAAAAAAATAAAAGTGAAATTTCATCATAAATCCTTATAATCAGCTGCAAATGATTTTACTAACACACTTAACTGGCACTTTTATAATTGTATATCACTTGGTTTTTATTTTTTGAACAAAGTAAATTAAAATTCAATGGATTGGTATAAGAGGATTTTGATTGTATTCATTTTTTTAAAGATTTGATACTCAGAATAAATTGTTAAATATTTTATTGATAATTAATTATTTTTATACATTTATTATAAATTCAGCATTTAATTGATACTTGATAATTCACTTTGAATATTAAAAGAAAAATTTTAAAAAATTCTCTTATACTATACGTTATGTGTACTTTGATCCTATTATTTTAAAAATATGCAAAAATGACATGTTACTTTGCGTTTTGTGCAAAGAAGTCCAAAATGGTAACAAATGTTACATTTTGGATGAAAACGTGCACGTGCGTTGCACATGCGTGACCGAATTTCTGAAAGCCAAACGCGGTCTTCTTCAACCTTTAGACGATGGGAAAACTTGCAAAATTGGGGGTTTCAATTTTCTCAGGATTTAGGGCTTGAGATTTCAATGTTCGCGCACGAATCTCAAAAACTCAAATCCAAAATAGAACCTCCAAAAATTCAGATCCACCTAGCTTGCGCGAACCACCATCGGGCACCACTCGTGAGTCGTACGATGGAGAAATGGGCATGTGAGAGGGGGGTAGGTGGGTGTTTGCAGTGTGGATCTGGGTTTGATAGAGATTTTTTTGTGCTTGGGGTATGGGTGAGATAGAATAGACGAGAGAGAGACGAGACAGTGATGGTGGATGAAGGGTGTGCGTATGGAGGGGTTTGTGTATGGTGGGTGAAGAAACAAAACTTGTTTGCAGAGGAATTTGGTGTATGGGGAAGCGGAGCTTACGAGTTACGATGGAAGGAGCAGCTCTGCTACTGTTAGGGTTCATATTTTCCCACAGTCCAAAGGTTGAAGAAGATCGCCTTCAGAAATTCGTTCGCATACGTACAACGCACGTGCACGTTTCCATTCAAAATATAACGTTCGTTACCATTTTGGACTTCTTTGCACAAAACGCAAAGTAACAGGTCATTTTTACACATTTTAAAAGTAACAGGACTAAAGTACACATTATGTATAGTACAAGGAGATTTTTTAGAGTTTTTTCAATATTAAATTAATTAAAGTATGATAGAAACTTCCCTAGTATAATAGTTAGAGAAGTATGATTCTTAATTACTTTAACTTGACTCCAACTTTAAGTTAATGCTTAAGAAAAATAATTCTCTAAGTTAATACTTGAATTCTTGGAGAAGAGGTGGAAATGAGTGAGACTTCATCTTAAATGAATTTGCCTTATTTCTTAAATATAAGGTTTGAACTTGATTTATTTATTTAACATAAGTTAATTTTTTAAGAAACTAATCTGACTTAAAAGTATATCTAAATGTCTATTTTGTAATAAGACTTTTATATAGGTCAATAAACTAATTTTTATATAGGACATTGGAATAGGCTAACGAACTTAAATATTTATATATGCTAACAAGTTTAGGTTTTAAAAAATTATTATATTATTTATAAAATCAATTATAATATATAAATATTAAAATGTCAAATATATATAAATTAATAATATATATAATTAAATAAAACAATTTACTATACTTAAAATATTTTTTAAAGACCTAAAACTTGACCTATTTAATTAAATAAACTTTTTAAAAAATATTGACCTAACATTTTTATTAAACTGATTAGGTTATGCCATAAACAAATAAGGTCATGAGTTCTTAACAGACCACTTAACTTATTTCTACCCCTATCTCCAAGTAAAAAGTTAGTATTTAAAATCGCTAAACAAAGAGATTAAATGTCAGTTAATTCAAAAAATATTTCAATACAACAAAAAAGAGTCTTTATCATTTCTCATATTTGATAATTTTTATGGCTTTTTATATTATTAATGAATAATATATTTTATTTGCAAAAGAAAATGTCAATAAGAACAATTTTACAATAATTTTGCGTAAAATATGTCCCTATGTTTGAAATAAATAAAATGTATCAGATAGCACAAAAAAAAATCAGATTGTTTGGAATTATCAAGGTAATAAAGTAAAGTAATTATCATATGTTACATTTCTATATTTTTTTTTCTTGATATTGTATAAGCTTGTAGTGTATACACAGTATACCTTTACCTTTAAAGAAAAATAAAAAAAAATTATTCCTTAAAAAAAAAAAAAAAAAAAAAAAAGGGTGTGTGTAATATATGAAACAACATTGCTTCGGTGAATATACGAGTAAAAACTAGAATGAAACCTTTGGAATTGTAGAACTCATGTTAGGTTATGCCATATGGCAAAGCATAACGGGAAAAGTAAATAAAAACTAAACTCCAACTACACACATAATTGTTTATGAAAAAAAAAAGCTACATACATAATTAGACATTTAAATTCGGTCTATTTAATATATACACACAAAAAAAGTCTCTCACACAATTTATATTATCTCAACACAATTATTTATTTTTCTTCATTTTCTTCTCTCTATCGCTATTTTTTTTGCCACGTCCAATAGTTTATATAACTTTTGTGAAATTTTTGTGCCCAACATGTTTATGCAAGCAACATTTCCAAAAAAAAAAAAAAGAGTATTTTGAATAAAACAAAGGGGAAAGGATGATGGGTGCTGCCGTACATCCTCTTCATTTTGAGTGTATGGTACACTCGTTAAAAAGATTTGTTATGGCAAGTTATCTTTTTTTTTTTTTTTACAAGTTGTAATATTTATTTTTTTAGATTGCATAATTGTGTATAAAAAAATATTTTTTTAAAATATTATTAATTAAAATTTAGTAATTTTTTTACTAGTTAAAATATGATAATATTAAAATTAATTTTTTAAAAAAAATTACTTATACATTCATACAGAAAAATTATAAAGATTTTTTTATAAAAAATATTATTATATATAAATATTACTAATTATATTATTTAGTATATATAATTATTTATGAAAAAATTAAAAATTAATAAAAATTCCCTATGAGTTTGAAAGGATTTTTTTTAAAAAATATATTATTAAAAATTTTATAAATTTAATGAATATTATTTATATAATTATATAATTAAAATAAAAACAATGCAACATAAAAAAAAATTAAACAAAAAAATAAAACAGTACAAAAAAAAAAACAAATCATTAAATTATAACTTATTTATCATAATTATTAATATATTTTTTAACACAATTAATAATTATAATCATATGGTGCATCATGTATATTAGTCACGGCTGGGAAAGGATATATATTATGAAGACTAAGATAGGATTGTCAATTTTAAATTTAAATATAGAGAAATATTATTTCTAACAACGAGAAAAAGTTGTCAGACTAAAATTATGAATGTGTTTGGATAAATTTTAAAAAATGTAATTTTAAATTAATAAAAAAATACACTTATTTCAGTTGTATTTACTTTTTTGATTTTTTTAAATGCAATTAATTTAACTTCTCATAAAAAATAGTAAAATCGATTATTTTTATATTATACTTATTTTAAGAATCTTATTTAAATAATTAAAAGTATTAGAAAAATATTTTTTTATCAAAAAATTTGAAAAATATTTTTTTAATAAAAAAGTACAAACAAACACGCCCTATAACAAATATGGTCACGCATTTTGATTGTATTATTTCTGGCATTTTGGTGTGTTTCTTTCCTATTAGAGTAGACATTTTCATATAAGAGCTTCCAATAATATAATGTGTCGAGTTATATAGTATTAACTAAATATACGTCATATTGTTAACAATGTAATGGACTTATAATGTCCTTCTTCAGTTGAAGAAAGCTTGAACACGAGGGTATTAAGGTTTTGAAAATTAAACTGGAAATTGAATTGGTGTAAGGATTGATTCACAATTCAATAGTAATCAGAATTGAATTGGAATATAATTTTTTATATATAAATAATTGTTTTATATCAATATTATTGATTTTTATAAATATAAATTTAATATTTTAAATACTTTTTTTCCAAAATTGAAACATTATTAAATTTAATTAAACCCAACATGTGAAAGTAATAAAATAAAAAGCTAAACTTAATAATAATATAATCATCATGTAAATGTAATATAATCAATTGTCCTAGTTCATCTTTGTAAAAATTGTATTGCACCTCTCAAAAGAAGGTAAAACGAATATAAATAATAAAGTAAGTGTGTATTTAAGATAATTATAAAATTAATTATTTTAATAATTATTATTGTATATTTTTTTTTATAATCAATTATAATATAATTAATTTTATTTTTGATATATATGTTGAAAAGTAATTTTTAATTAATCTATTTTGTTTGATAATATAAAAAAAATTATTTTTATACATTAAATTATTAAAATAAATATAGAATAATTAAAAAAATTATTTAATTAAGGATAAAATAATATTTATATATTAAGATGTAAGAAATAATTTAAAATTTAGAATTATAAACTTTTTAATAAAAAAAAATTTTAATATTATAAAAAAAAATTTATAATATATTAAATTTTGTATAAAAATTAAAATTAATTTTGTTAAATATGTAAAAATATTATTATAACATTTTTTTTCAAAAAAAACTTTCAAAATTATTTTGTTGGTTCAAGAGTTGATTCTTGTTATTATAATTATAACCAAACATGTTCTTGCTTTGTGTTTCCTATTGCAAACAACCTATGTTCGAATCCCACTTTCAATATTTTGGTGGCATCAGACGTGAAATGATAGATAGGACCAATTCCAGCTCAAACTTTCAAAAGTGTCGGTTCGATTTGTTCAATTTGTTGGTTCAAGAGTTGATCCAATAAGTGGCGGTCCGACCAATTAAACGTGAAAAAAGCGAATGATCGTAAAAAATGGGTGTATATTAGAATTGCTATACTGGCTATAAGGACTAGACTGGACTGGCTAATAGTCTGGATCCCGAGTCTGATATTTTGCTACTCAATTTTAGATCATAGAATGAGGTTAGACCTTCTTTAGTTCCTCATGTTTAAATTATTGGTTAATTTTTCTTTTTCAAATTGCAATGATAGATAATTAAGTTGATGTAGATTATATTAGGAATAATTTTGAATTTTATTATTAAGATATTGTTTTAGATTTTATTTTGTTAATTAATGATTTTATTTATTTTAATATTTTAGGTATAATTAAAATTTTAATTTTAACAAGATTTTATCAAATCTTAAATTTTATATTTAATTAGTTAATTTAATTTATATTTAATTTTTATAAGAGAATTATAAATATATTTTTTATCAAATTTTAAAAGATAATTAAATATTAATTATTAAATTTAATAAATTATATTTTTAATTTTAAGATCCAGTTTCTTAATACCAAATACCTCACGTTTGAGTACCTTTGAAACCATAAGAAATCTTTATTCTTTTTTTCCATTAATCCTATATCATAAGTAGTCCAAAATTAATTCTTATCGTTGACTTCTTATAACTTTTTTATAAAATAAATATATGTGAAAAAGATCTATTTTTAATATGGATGGCAAATCAATGTAAATTGTTAGCGAATCCAAGGTCAATTGGTTTATATGATTACTTTATCTTTTAGCTGAAACATCGAATTATCCTAAGACAAATTAAATGGATATACTCCAATGTTATATCCATGGCTTCTCCCGGACGGCATTTTACATTCAGGAGCTTTGAAATGGGTAAGAAGTTAACGTGCCTTCACCTCTTCAGTTTCGTTGACGTACCCGCCAACAATTATATATTTAGCGAGCTTTCTTTTCTTTATTTCTTCTTCTTTCCATGCATATTGAAAAATTTAAGAAACTAATTACAAAATATTTAAAGATATATATATTATCTTAAAAGTTTACTTTTTATATAAATGTTGATATAAAAATAATTTTTTCGATATTTTAAATTGATATGAATATGATTTTTGATAAATTTACAAGTTGTAAAATAGAATCAAAGTTTTTGAGACGCTAAATTTATATTGGTTATTTTCATTTCATATGACCCATTAATATTTTTTTGAAAAAAATAGGCCTAGAGAATAATTACACTAACGCAAATTTTTTAAAAATATACCTCGAGTGAAAATTAACAAAAGTGTGAGCATACAAGTTTGGATTCAAAAATAGAGCTTTTTAATTTAAATATGAATTAGAATTTTCAAGATAACACATATCTTTGATAAATATTGCAGTTGTTATTAGATAATTGAAGATTTTATTTTTTCACATATCAAACATTTTAATCATTTAGGTAGTTATTTTATTGTAAACAAATGTCAAAATCTTCACTGCTTGTCAGCTACTTGAAAACTTGTCTAAACACTAAGATGATAGAAATTTTAGGGATTAAAAATTTTTTTACTCACAAACATATACTCACGCTGATTAGCCTTTTTATCTTAGGAAGAAGTTAGTTTAGGAAATTTTTAGATGCTTAATCCACTTTATTTTTATATTTTTTATTCATGTACTTTCTACAAATTCATATTGAAATTCAGCTTATTTACATTCATAATTATTTTCCTTAAAAAATTATTCCTAATTTTTTTTTAAAGATCATAAGTTCTGTTTATTGATTTCATTAATTGTTTTTCTTTACTTTTAATGCAATTTTACTTCTTTTTTTAAAAAATTAAATTATATGTATATATATCTATTTTAATTACTTCATTTTCTTTATTGTAAATTTTTATAAATTCATATTTACTTTGAATGTTTTTTTTCAGTCATTTCAACTTATTTTCATTTATATTGATTTTACTTTACTTTTCGAAAATAAGACTACCAAATTTGTTTTTATCAAACCGATTAACGTGCCTTCACCTCCTCAGTTTCGTTGACGTACCCGCCAACAAATACTCTAATTATATATTTACCGAGCTTTCTTTTCTTTATTTCTTCTTCTTTCCATGCATAGTGAAAAATTTAAGAAACTAATTACAAAATATTTAAAGATAAATAAAATTCTCTTAAAAGTTTATAACTTTTTATATAAACAATAATATAACATATATATAATTATTTTTTATATAAAAATGAATCGTATAAATAATAATTCATGCAGATGAGGCATTGGATGCTGGCCAGAGAGGTGGATGAACAAGATGAGTCGTGGTTCAGCTGCTGAGAAGGATCAACCAACATAATTTATTAGATTACACGTTAATAAAATCTTTTTTATATTCCTTTCATTCATTTTAAATGTTATTTTAGTGTAATGAACAAAAATTAAGCAATATTAAATTAAATTTTAATTGTGATAATTTTTTATTAAATTAGTTTTATTTATTTCAATTAATTAACTCATTTTATCATATTCATTTAATTTTTATAAATAATTGAGATTATTAAAATATAAAAATAAAGATAAAAAATAACATTTAATGCTTTATTGATATGTAAAAGCAAAATTTAAAATAAATATTTTTTTTTTATAAAATAACACTTAAAATAGACCCAAAAAATTTTTTTTGTAAGGTATAGGCAGATGCTCTAAAATATCATACATTCGAGAGCCCGTTCCTTGTTTGGCTCTGAAAATCATGCGAGGACGAGCGTTGCTCTAACGATAATCATAGTTACCACCAAAATGCCAAACTATTTGCACATGCATTTTATTTCTTTTTTTTTTCTTAAAAAATGGATTTTTCCTCTTCTATTTTGTTTTTTTGCCTTCAAAATTTTCCTCTTTTGTTGGGTTCGAGGGAAGATAGTAAAATCTATATATAGAATATACTTGCTTCTAATGGAAAGTGTAAATTACTAGGTAATCAGTTTTATTTGGTCTTTCTTTATTCCTAAAGTAAGTGGAACAATAATTTATGGGAGGGCATCTGTTGATTTATTAGTTTCTTATGATTCATAGGCTTCATACCCCATCACTAACCAAGAATTTTCTGGTAGAGTACTCAGATGCACTAGATGGTCCTAAACACAATGAATGCCATTAAGGTCAAAGCTGCAAAGTCCAAACGTCAAAACTAGGATCTCGTTATCTCAAAATACTTAATCGCAAGCATTTAGGCACATTTGGTGCAAAGTAGGTGTTGCCCTTAATACCCAATCGGACATATTACCCGATTGTATGATAGAAAAGGGACCCATATGGTATTTCAAGTACTATGATTAACAAAGCATTAAGAGTGTACCATAAAATGATGATTACAACAATGCATTCTTAATAAATTAACTACAATAAACGCTGCAACTTTCGTTGCCTTTGTGTACCATGATTGTAGCTTTTGTATGTTGTTACTTGTTATAATAAATTTGAACTTATATTCTCATATAAATTATTTAAGACTTCTTCGTTAGCCCATTCTTAAAACCTTGTGTGATAGCCTTTTCTAAGTTAACTCTTACTCTCATCACTCCCTCATTTGGAGGCCAAACAGCAAGCTAAGAAACCAATATAAAATGCCCACGAAAGCTTTATTGGATAAAACATTTGTTTGTTTTCAGCATGAAATGTAGGTGTTTTTTTATCTTTATTTTCAAATAAAAATAAAGAATGAAAATAAAGTATGAAAAATGGTGTTTTGTTTTGGTCACGTTGTGGCCCCATGTGAAGGACAACGACGCGTGTTGATTTAAAAGGGAGCAACCGATTGAAAAAGAAGAAGAAGAGAAAATCCTTTTCAAATTATGCCTAACATATGTCATACCTTGGGGTTCACTTCTTTTTGAACAAAAGTCTTTGCTTTGGCTTTAAGCATGAGAGGTTTGAGATCCAACGATTAATTAGGAACATCAATTTGAATTAAAGCTTCATCAATTCTTTTTTTTTCATTCACCAAATTAGCTCTCCCATCCTTTCTAAACATACGTCCAACAATGCATTTCAGTAATCGAAGTTGATAACATGGCTCTTGTAGACCCTCCCTTACGTCTTTCTATTTCACGTGGCTTTGTCGATAACCTCGTCTTATTATCACGTTAATGAATCTAGCGACCAAGATACTACTCAATGAATGATTTAATTGGATCTGTACCAAGCCCAAGACCATGACATACAGAATATCTCTTCCTCCTTTCTCTGTTATTAATATGTTAAGGTATATACCTAAGCAAATGATACTTCGGTTACAAATATAAAATGACTCCGGTGTTTTTATTTAATAACTTAAGGTTTTAAGAATGTTTATTTTTTATAACTTTTACACTTTATTGTGTGCATAATTTACACAAATCAGACGAATTAACTATTTCACATTAATGTACAAAAAAAACTTAATTTTACACATTTAAATATATTTTTTATAAAATTAATTGTCACAATCATTTTATATAAATTGTTAAAATAATGCTATATTTAATTATTTATTGGTATATACGATGGAGACACTGCTTTTACTAAAAAAATTATGTCTCAAACCCTAATTTTTTTAATACGTGCAAAAGATGACATGTGGTCTTTGAAGTGTTGGGGTTAATTAAGTTTAACACAAGATGAAGAAAAATATAGCCTACGTGTCACATTTTCATTGTTTTGATGTACTATCAAGTACAAATCATGTCAAATTTTGAGATAATGAAAATAGTGGTTAAGGCTCCTTCCAAGTGTTTGTGCTTGCAAAAGACCAAAAATAGTATAGATGGCATTTTTCTTTGGAAAATGATATTTTATCTCACATAATTTTTTATCACATTTTTTAATAGTTATAATTAAGTGAGAGAAAATGATGTAAAAATAATAATGTGATCAATAGTATGAAGAGTAATGTAAAAAATAATATGAAAAAAAATAATTTTAAAAAATCAAGATTATTTCTCTTTCAAGACAAAAACTCTAGAAACTCAAGCCTTTCATTTCCCAAAACACCGAGTCTATTAGCGCAACTAACTGAACATCCCTGCATTCCAATCATTGTTTTACAATCAAAATTGGATCCGGCTTCTCTCCAACAGGGAGCTGTCAAGCAACTCCCTCCAGCAAGATCTGAACCTTTTATTTTCATTCAATGGTCAGTATAATTTAATTTTAAAAAATATTTTTAATATTAAAAAGTAAAAAAAATTAATACTGATCATTGAATAAAAATAAAAAATCCAGATCTTATTGGAGGAAGGTGCTGGACAGCTCCTTACTGAAGTGAAGTCGGATCCACCAAAACTCCAGACCGTTTAGTACTCACTACTACGAAGAATTTTCAAGGTCCGCCGTATAAATACCAAACAACACTCCTCCATGGTCCAAAAAAATTACCATACGTAATTAAACAACACATTGCTGCATTTGATCAACAGGCTGAAAATGGAACTAGCATATATGGAGGTTGCTTAGTTGCACTGTTGGTTTAGTAAACAACGACCAAAATGGTGGGAAAATGGGAATTGATGAGAGTGCATTGGAGCGGGTATTGAACCGTCTCTTCCCTCTTATGTCCCATAAACCATATGAACTTCTTGTCGTTCGCGCTCTCCCCTTCGCTCTCGCTAAAGCTTATGGACTATTGATGCACATTTTGCAATCTTTTTAGTACAATAAATAATTGTGGCTAGAACGTGAACATCAAAACCTTTATTACAATTTTCATTTACTCCAGTTATATGAGCTTAACCCAGATCATGTTTATATTTATATCAAGGAGATACCCAATTTTTTTTTTTTTTAAAAAAAGAAGTTTGCTTTAGATAACTTGAAATGGCGTGGGAATTATATTAATACTTTTTGTTAACGGCATTTTCCAATTGAATGAATGACCATAAAATACAATAAAATAACTACACCTATTTTATTTGAAAGATAAAATTTTATCAAAAAATAAATTTTCCCAACACATCGGCTACTCGTGTATTTACTTGTCTTATGTGCCCTTTTTCTTTTGGGTACACAATGCTGTACAAAACCCACGGGAAAAATTCAACAAAACTAAGAACAATTAAGAGGGTGAATCAAGAAGAGTGTTCTCTATGATCTGCCTAAGATACTTGAGGTAGTTCAGTTGTCCCTGTATTTCACGCGAATTGATTTATACAGAGGATATGTCCCAAAGAGACAAATGTCCCTTTTGAGAATAGTTGACTTCAATACATGCCATGAGGAATGTAGTCGATCTGTTAAAGATTTTAATCCTTTTGTATTTGTGATGAAATGCACCATATCACAAGTAATGGGTAACCGGGCCCATTAACACAAATAAGGCAGATAGCTTAGGCATAATCAAGATTTTAATGAGTTATGACTTCTCCTGAGTGATTTATTGAGATCACATTTCTTTCTTGATCCAAGAGTCCTTCCAGAGCCCCTTTTTCCCAAGTCTGAATACTTTAGAAGGATAATTCTGCCTAAAAACCCTCCGGGGTAATCAAATCATACATATTCCAAAACAGAGTCCATCATGGGCTGTCCTAGGCGTCACTCATCACTTAAGCCCATGATGATACTTTAAAAGATGTTCTTGGTTGGTTTCAAACTGATCTAGTCCCAGGGGATGTAGACTTACTTCTGCTTTGACTGGATTTGGGCCTTGTCCGTAACAATCTCCCAACACTGTTCTGAACACAATCTAGAACATCATCTATGATCAACCACTTGCCAGCTCGTATAGGACAATGGTTACCGCTGGGTAACATAAACTACTGTTGCAGAAGTTCGGAAACTTGAAAATGCAGGGCAATTTTCTCTAAACTGAAACGAATTGGTAACAATCTGAAAGTTCACTTAATACAAAGCTTTGAGGATAAGTCAAATATTTCTAGTCCGTAAGCCCAACAAAAGAGACAATGACCTTCTAGCAAGAGAAGAATAATCATAAATTAAATATGGCGTCTGATTCACGCCATTAAGAACTGTCAGTTTAATCATAACAATAATACCATCAAACCAAAACACCAAGGGAATTTCCAAGTAACTTGATATTGAACGTAATAGAAAAACTAGATGATGCTAGAACTAGAGTACAGAACATCAAGCTCTGGAGCTAGGTACATCGCTTAGCACTTCACCTCCTTCAAAGCATATGCAAGGTACAGAAATGTGGGATCGGTTGCACCATCCTTGTAGTAGGCAAAGACCAAGCTACCATCATCATGCATGCTCTCCCCAACAAAACTGCACGTAAAACTTAAGCTCAGTATACATTGATTTTAAGAATTACTAAGCACTAAAGATCAGTGCTGGCACTTACAACTGAAGATCACTGATCTTGGAGAGGAGGAATTTAGTTGCTCCCTCAATGTGCTTTTTAAACAGCCCTTGTTTCTCTTCGTCAAGTTTGGGTGTCAACAACTTGATATACCTCTTTATGAAGGCAAGAAATTGCTTCTTGTCAAATGCAGGTTGCTCCTGCAATAATTAAATAACAGAATACTTATACTCTGAACTTAAGCCAAGAAAATACTAAAATTCAACAAAGGATAGAAGTAGAGGAGTATGATTGCCCTAACCTGAAGTCTGAATGTGTCAACAATGTCAACAACCTTAACAGCTTGGTCATCAACACCCTCATCTTCTCCACCTTCAGCAGAAGGGTTTGCACCAATGTCTACATCAACTGCTCCTTTAACAACCCACTGCAAACCCCCAAAGAAAAAGTCTTTAACTTGTCAGCCATGTCAACATGTGCAACAACATGAGCATTACTTCCAAAAAATGTGATTAAATTATATAGAAAATGAAATAATAATAATTGAGCATTGAAAAAAAAAAAACAGATAAATGCACAAGATTCAACTGACCTTTCCATCAACTTCCCACAACATTCCATTCTCAATTTCCTTGTATGGGAAGGAGTCCGAGAGAAGCTCATCACCTACATAATGTAATATATATAACCAAAGTTAAACAAAAGCAATAATTCAATCATACCTAGCATTATGATTCACACCACTCAAAAACTCAAATAAATTGACGATTACACACCTTTCCCAGTCTAATAGAAATCTCTTCCAAATTATAAGTTCAGAACTTTTAACTTCAACTCAGGAAAATGGTACTATAATACAAATCAATAATCCACATGATAAAGTATCAGCAACTCCAACAACCAACCTAACCTAACCTAGTATCATAGATGCTAGGTAGGATTGAATTCTTGCATTAAAAAAAAATGACCTTTACAATTTGTGGTTAAGGAAAACAGGCTAAACAGCTGTTGGGGCTTTAACAATAAGATGAAAAACTGCAATCATACAAATATAAATTCTTTACAGAAACTAAAGCTTACAGAAGCTGTTAATCGAGCTCTTATTGAATCAGATTCGCGCAAGGCGCAACATAGATATCTCGGTTACCAACAAAAAAAAAAAAGAGCACCAGATCCAAACACGTAAAAACAAGTAATATTATGCGAGATTCAAATAGATCTGAACACAGACAATGAAAACGAAATCGTATAACATGGAGACGAATAATTACAGTTTCGGATTCCAGATCTATGACGATAAAACAAAGAGAAGTTGGGAATTGGACGAGAAATTGATTGGACAAAAAAAAAAGAGGATACCTGTGAGGAGGTCCTGATAAACCAACATGTTTGCAGAGATTCTCTCGGCTGGAAACAAGGGTGTAGCGATAGAGAGATCGAGCGAACAAGGGAGCTAACAGAAAGAGAGTTTGAGAAGACGAGACAATGGGCTATTTATAAGCGCTAGGGTTTGAAGGAGACGCACTCACATAGCCCATTACCAAATTCTTGTTTCACTCTAATTGGGCTGGGCGACATTGACTTCAGTTTCGGATTCCCTATACCTAAACAAGGATTAAACTCGTGTTTTTAAAGTATTTGGTCTTTATAATCCTATTAAAAAACTATTCTTTTGTTTTTTGGTTCTTTTTTTACGGTGTTTTTTTTTGGTTCTTATACCAATGTCAATGGTATGAATAAAAAAAACAAGGGAGATTATATGCTAACCTTCGGAGGTTTCTTACCCCCAAATGAAGAGACATAGAGTAGTAGTTAAATTAGTTGAATAAATAAATGGTTAATTAGTTATCTAAAAAATGATTAATTGCATATTTTTTGTTAGTGATAAATTAGTTGGATAAATAATTAAATGAGCTTGCAGTTAATTACATGTGATTAAATGATTAAGTGTGTGTTTGGAAATTCTTAAATTATTTCAAAACAACTTTTTGGGGGGGGGGGGGGGAAGTTGTTTTGTGTTAAAATTGAAATGTTTGGGATAAATGGTTAAAAATGATTATAATTATAGATTATGATTTTTACACTAATAAATTTTTTTAAAGAATATTTTTTAACATTATAATTATAAGCAAAAGCTAATTATGTTGGAATTGTGACATTTATCAAAGTAACTTTAAAACATCAAATATTATATAATCTAAATAAATTATTTCATATCATTTTTAGTAATATATAATACAATATAATAGTAGTTTTTTTATTACCATCCAAACAAAAGCATATAATCTTAAAATTATTTTTTAATTAATATATCAAAACATGAAATTGAATGTATCATAATTGATTATTGAAATATTTTTTTTTCACAGCTAATCTAAATACACCCTAATTCAATTTAATAATGAACTAAAAATATATATTAGGATAGTGTTACCCTAAAAACAATGTTGTATTCGTTTTTCATGTCAGACACAAATTAATGTGTTATAATAGAGATAAAGGAGATGTACCCAAAAAAAAAGGAGAGGGACTATTTTAAATATGTTTATAAATATGAAAACTCATTGTACAAAAAAAATGAAAACTCATTTAAAAATTAGATATAATTATCAAATCCAAAACGAATGTTTATAAGAATTAAAAAGTATTTTAACTCATAAAAGATGACTCAAGTGATAAACAAGAACAAGCTCAATGGTTGTCAAAGGTGATAGAGTCGGGAGAAAATACTTGTAGCTGTGAGAAAATACAACCTTAATACCCATCTTGTGGAGAAATTATAAACTACTCTGAGAGTATTACTCTGAGTAGTTTTACAATCATTGATATTTAATTTAATTATATTTTATTTTTTAATTCAGTGACATATATAGTTATAAATGATAAGTATTACACTTTTATTAGACTAATGTAATACTCTAGGAGTGTACAATAACTTCTCCCGCTTATAAGACCAAATATATATATAACCAAGAAGTTTCTGAGTTCAACCTTCAAATTTCAAACAAAACGTGGTTCCTACTTCCTACCTAAGTATTAGTTTACCTCCATGCTCACCTTCTAGTTCCACTCTCTCTGAAGTCTGAAGTGGTGTTTTCAATTTCTAGGTAACTGTCATTCGACACTTGTTCCTTTTCTTCTTCATATCGTTGTTGGTGATTGAAACCTTGTTTCAAGCACAAACCTACAAACCTTCATCCAAATCAAAGTATGATGAATTAGTACGCAAAAGTGAGTGTCTTTGGTAATGGATGGTAATGAGGATGAAGGATTGAGGTGTACTTGCATCACTGAGGAGGTCATTGCAGCAGGGAACAAAGGCCTTGCGCTCAAATTTATCAAAATCACACAGCACCTCGATCACGTGCTACGAAACATGTGAGAAGTTATGGCAATGGATAGACGAGCTATGCAGAAGAAAGTGTTGAATTGGATAGGGCCATTAATGGGAAGAGCGATTATTATGCCCTCTTGGTGTGAACAAGAGTTGTTCAGTTGAGGAGATTAGGCAAGCTTATAGGAAATTGTAACTGGGTATCATGTTTTTTATGACGACTTTGATCCTGATGCGAAATTTCTTTGGACAAGCAGATGTGCTTGGGAGAAAAGAAGAGTCTAAAATTACTGATTCCAAACATACTCAGAAGGAATAGTCTAAAATGCTGCACAACGTCGTATCATATAAAATCAGATCATGCCATGATCAAAACCAAAGTAATTCTCAGTTTTCTTCATTGCTCTCAATTCGCTTGACATGAACTTTGACATCATTGTGGAAACATTCAGAACTCAGTAGAAACAGACGCAAATAGTAAAACCAGACACAAAAAATGGGGAGGAAGCACATTTACCATTACATAATTAACACCTCAACCTTAAAACAAAATGCCTCATCTAATGATTCACTTTTGCATAGCATATACAACCTTCTGCATTCTACACTACCAACGTGCTGTACCTGGACATCAGGACAGATATGTATAGTCAGTCCAGTCTGCTAGAACTCTAGAATGGCTATTGTCAAGATATTGACAGAAGTGAAGGACCCTTCATCAAAAAGTGCCCTGCTGATTTGACATTAATGATCTTTTCAATTTATAATGCCCAAAATCATAGATGGACGACTAAGTATTGGAATACTGATGAATGGTCACTCCTTTGCTTAGTCAGCTTTCAATCTCAAGATTTCCTTAGCTGTTCTAAGCCGGAAGTAAGGCATGTGTTCCTACAAATGGAAAGAGAAATTCAATTCCGAAACCATATAAAAATAATAGTCATAGAAATGAGGCTTCCTCTGCCAATTCGACAAGGCTTAAAATATGCATCCATTGGATCTTTTTAGAAGGTTCCGGCAAGGAAACTGGTATTATATTAGTTATTTGTCACACCATACACAATGTACAAAAATTACACCCTTTTTTCAAAAGAATTTGAGAAATTTCAAGCAATTAATAGGACTTGAAACATTTTGCCATGAAAAACTCTTGGCAGCAACAGAGTCTATATTGGCACTAAGAATGCGTTCCTTATCAAACACAGCTGAATGGCTTACCAAGTTATTGACTTGGGAAAAAAGAAAATATTTCAACACTACAAAACAAATAGAAAACAAAAGCATACTTTTCCTGCTAGAAATGGAATGCTCTATGTCTTACCTGGTTGAAACACAGCCCCACGTTTCTGCTATAAAAGTCAGCATATTTTATCATAAACACCCCACAATCATACCTGTTCAAATATAAACTTACATTAGAAAACAATTAGCCCATAAACTGCTGTGAATACTGTTCAGAGCTACAACAAATCCTGAAAACGTGGAGTGTGCAAGGTCAGAGGGAAAATGAAAGGAATGAAAATTGAGTCGATAATTGTAAACTACTGGTGTCTAAAAACATTTCTTATTTTAATTCCTTCCATTTTCACTCCTCCTACCAAGCTCACCATTAAAGAAATTCTTCTAAGAGTGTCAGATTCAAAAAAGTTAGAATTGCTCTGTTAGACTACTTAAATGCATAAAGCATTTATCCAATGAAGATCAAGTATCAGTTTCCGAAACTCTGATAAACAATTCTCTCAAGCAATTGACATACTATCAAGTTCTGGTGACCAAGAACTATGTGCATTAGTAGTAACTAGTAACTACTACTAATGACCACCTTTGCTACCATAAAGGAACTGGAAAATTAAATTTTCCATGAATTAAGCGCCCAGGAATAATTCCTAGTCCAAACAATATATCTCAATGACAAACAATCAAGGAATTAATAGACAAAGAGTCAAATAGAGCATCATGTAAGTTCAAAATATGGTCAATGCATAAATTGCAACCAATCAAAGATCAACTTTTCCCCCCTTCCATTTATCTAGTTATTCCCTTTTTTATATTTGATATCTATACAATAATATTTTATTTTCAGTTTTAAATTGCAAGAAAAATAGATTCATTATACAAGGGAAGCATATATGTGTGTGTGTATATAAACATTAATAGAAATTTATCACTGCTTATTTTTTATTGCAGATATTTTTTTTTCTAAAGAGCAGGGAAAAAACGCTAAACTAAATTATGATCCCACAAAGTGATTTGCAGATGATTAAAATACAAACCCATTCTCCTGTTCAGGAAGGTCTTCAACAAATTCTATTTCCCAAGAACTTACATCAATATCCTTTCCAGTCTTGTCCTTTACTTCATCTACAAAATATCTAGCCTGGGAGACATCAATGATAAACATTAGATAACCTTAGCAACAGCCAAACGTAAATACATATATATCTTTCCTCAGTTTGCTATCTAATTAACTCTTGCAGGAAATGGAGTAATAACTCAGGTCCATAGCAGAATAATGACTGTGACAATGTAAATATGAAATTTCAAAGCTTGAAAAATGTTTGTCTCCATAACTAAGTAAACATGACACTTGCCAAGTGGCCACCTTCAGAGGCACAGTTAGGCACCAAAGGCTAGACAAAGGCCTGCACCTAACAACAGCAAATCACATTTATTTGGTGTGTGAAAGACTTACAATCCAACATGACCAACTAACAACACTGGTAAAGCAAAACACATTTGTCATGCAATATATAATTTAGTCTCATGTTACTTAAAACTAGCAAATATTGAAGATAATTCTAATTTACAATTAGTAGGACAGTATCCGCAACAAGTTTGAAAAACAGACTTATATCGACAATGTCTAAATCAATCATCCAAATGTTAAATGTTCAAATTCAAATACTACAGTAAACTTTCCAACACACAGAAATTTAAGCAATAATCATAATTTATTTCCTAATTAGGTAGTTCTCTAATTCCATAGTTCTTTCTTGATTTATCTATTACTTAGATTTTGATTTATCTTAAGTTGATTTCATGCAAAACCTCTACTTCAATTTGCTTCTAGCTTAAAAATTTTATATTTCTCCTATTTCTTTTGTTTTCTTGGTTGGTTGCCTAAAATCACTCTCAATGTATTCTATCATTTTTTTTTATCTGTTTCCTTGTTTTCCAAATTTAATTGTTTAGCTTCCTCATCCACCTGAATTTATTATTAATTACTGGACTGAGGCATTACAGACACATGCATGATCTTTGACCTTCATCAGTTGTCAATAGATGGCATGGCGACTGGACAAATAAGATTTTAAACCCATCAAACTGAATCTCCAGCATCAGACTTAAGTTTTCTTCAACAACCAGCTTGTTTGAAGTTAAGTTTGGCTTGTTTTGAAATTCAACAGAACTTTAACCATGGACCCACTGATGAGATATAAATCAGATGTAGCTTTATCCTACTCGTAAGTGACTCGTCAGCTATATGTACTAAAAGAAAATGGCAGGAGAATTTCCAATGATTGAAAAGGAAACTAAAAGGCAGTGTCCAAATTAAAGAAGGACTGGAATTTCGATTTTCATGTAGTTTACACATGGCTTCCTCCTTGAATGTTGATTGAAAACATAACACCAGTCTATCACACACTTTATTTGATATAGTAAATGAGATAAAATAAATGGGTTTAATCCAATCACTCTGCCCACAAATTGCACGAACATTGCAAACAAAATGAAAAGACAAAAGATTAAAAAAACAAAAGAAAAAAAAAACCACAAGTTTATATTGTCATGAAAAGGTATTGATGATTAAAACCAAATAAAATTTTCTGACTTTATTCATCACTTCCAGTACCCTTTAATGAGTAATGTGCGGCTTGGAAAATCGAATTTACAGTTAAACTACATAGACCAAAAATTTTACCAGCACTTTCAGCACTTGGTTCTCCATTCCTTTCAGTGAGTCAAGATACTGGAATTTCTTATCTTTCTTATTGATAACAGCCAAGCACCAGTGGATCTCTTTATGGATGGGTACAAATATCTGGGAACAACAACAAAAGAGGTAAAAGATCAGCATGAAACCAAAATTGGCTATAAGAAAAACAAAAATTGAAAATGCGTTCAATAAAATTACTTTATCACATTCATGTAGGCCATATCCCAATTTCTTTTGGCTGGTCCATCTCCTCACAGATTTGAAATCATAACCATTCTTGCCACTTATTAACTGGCAATTAACATTCAAAATTAAAAGCATCAATGGCAGACCAAATATAGATAAAGCACATGTAATATGTATGAGATGTCTCTATTTTTCCTCTTTATGGCCAGGTTCAGGTGTCTTGTTCGTAATATTCATGTGTACCAAACATCAAGTTCAACCAAAAATAAAAAAGAAGGGAGAATTAATGAGAAGGACCACTAACAATACAAAATTAACGGAAAAGACCAATTAACCATTCAAAAAGGTCAATTGACCATTTCAAATGGTCATTGTTGTTACAGGAATGGTTATTGGTCCTCACCCTTAATTTTATATTGTTAAGGGTCCTTCACATTAATTCTCCCAAAAAAAAACTCCTGGTCAATCAGAAGCACTAGGTCAAATCTCCCCTCCATTTCTATGCCTTGCTAGAAAAAATAAGATTTGAGGGAAAAAAAGTGCATGAAATAAGCATTCCCCATATCTATGCAGGTATTTATGTTAGTATATATAGGGAATTTGGAGCACCAATCAATTAGCAATATAAGAATTTCCTGTTTAAAAACATGAGTAAACAGGAAAAATGCTTCAAGAGGTGGAATGGCTCCCTCTTCTTAAAGAGTTGGTTATCTGAAGGTGGAATTCATTTTCTAGACTAAAGTCAACAGTAAATAATCATGTGAAGAAGTACTACTTTCTTAGGAAATATTTTCAATGCAAAACATTTTATATTAATATGTTACCTTCCATGAAACAAATGAAACCTAACAAAGATCTACAAAACCATGCCTCAGAAAATTAAGAAAGACCAGTGGACATGTGCATGTGTTTGTGTGTGCAAGCACTACATAGAGGATAGTGAAAACAAGTTACCTTTTTGTAGAAAAAGGTATTGAAAAAATGACAGTTCAGAAACTTCTGCGGCTCTCTTCTCTCCCTCTCTTTCAGCAACTCAAGGTACAAATTTATCACCTGCAAAAGTAAGATACAGGATCACTGAATTTCACAGTGCAACAATTTCAAATCATGATAAAATTCGATACCAAACTCAAACTCAAGGTACAAACAATAAGCAAACAAGATCACCTCATCATTTAACCATGCACCCGGCCTAAGGCACTGAAACTTGTCACCCGATATCTCAATGTTAGATTTCTCATGAGTAACCAAGACCTTCTTCCTGTAGAAGCAAGCCCTCAGTGAGCTATGGTACAGCTTAAACCCTTCTCAATAACATATAGCCAAATTTTCGAAGCATACCGGTTGGCAGAAAAGGCACGTGCAACCCCAACTTCTTCCTCCTTTGTAAGAGGAGCAAAAGGTTCCCAGGGCGCTTCCTGAAAGCCATGGTACCACTTTGTAAATTGCACTAACATTTAGACGGCTTCTTATGCCTTAATAACACAGTGGCACATTGCTATGCATTAGTATTTAGTCATAAAAATTGAACAGAACTAAGAAAAGAACAACACACAGCTTCAGTAAGAATTATGGCCTAAACAACCAAATATATAAAGATGGGCCGGTTAACAAGTTTTCACCTCTACCAGTTCCTTCTTTGGGCGCAACAACTCAAATGCGGCCCTGCGCTTCTCGTTGAGTTGAATTTCAAAGCTCAGCCTTTTAAGTGTATCTGTTCGAATTCGATTATCAACAGCCGCGAGCAACTTCTTGTAGGCATGAACACTTGAAAGATCATGCTCCGGACTTAGAGATAATTTGTCGAACATTTTCCCAGCATTAACCACATTCAAATTACTATTAGTCAACTCAGAAACCACAGATGAAGTTGACTGCTGCTGAAGACCACCATCAATAAGCTTAGCATCCAAATCCTGTATCTCAGTCACAAACAAATCGCTCTCTTGCCACTTCTGGTCTGTGACCACAGAGGGGCCTTCATGCTCATCTTCCACAATATGAACCTCTTCTACACTTGAATCTTCCGAAACCGCATCCTTGTGACTATCAGTATCCACTTCTACCACCTCCTTGCCCTTCACCCGGAACCGCATGGTAGCTAATGCAGAATTTTTCGCCCGTTGGTAATTTTTAAGTAACATATTGCCCCTATTATTACCAATCTCCTCCTTCTGAGAATCACCACTAGCCCTGAAGATTGATTCTCTTATTGAACTTGGCAATAGATCAAACTTACGTGGTCTACGGGGGGCGTGAACCTCCCTATGCAACGGTTGCTTGGCTTCGGGGTAGCGGGAAATTCTTGAAACAGTACTATTGGAGAATAATAGGGATGGGGTGGAGTTCTGGGACATGGCTGAGAATCTGGGTCTTTTTGATGTATGAGAATCTGAAGAATTGGGAGATGGATAGGTGTGATTGAGGGTGAGCCACTGTTGAGGGCGCTTGCTGTTGCTAGTTATGATAGCCATTGATATTGATGCATGCAGCCTAGAAACGCAGAATCCATTTAAGAACAAGCATATCCAGTAAGAATTGGCATGTGAATTTGGGGGCGAAGGAGCTAGCAAAACCCTAGACGAAAGGCAAAGAGAAGACAAATGCTATGGTTTTGAAGAAGGGTGGTGCAGAGCAGAATCATGTTAAATGATGAGGGTAGTATCTGAGAAACTGAAAAGTAAAACCCTGGGATGGGAGTTGCATGGAACAAGAAGAAGAAGAAGAACTGAGTGAAATGAAATTCAGCAGAAAGAAGAGAAAGCGATTGAATTCCGCCTTCAAAGGAACGAATTCAGGGGGGAATGGAACAGGAAATGAGGAATTGGAGGTGGGTGGTATTCATCTGATCAGTTGAATAACGTCGTCAATTGAAAATTTTGCGCCACTTTCCACTGAGGATGGGTTTTCCCTTCTGCTTTCGCGGCACAAACAAAAATAAACCTTTCTATTTCAAAATGTTTTTCTTTTTTCAAAAAGTTTACTGCAGCATGAACAATGATTAACATGAGTTTAACTTTTATAAAAAGTTAGCGTAACAATTTTTTATACTATCATTAATAAGTACGAATCTTATTTATGTCAATTTTTAGATTAGACTAGGAGGAGAATTTTGTAGCCATGATATAGATGATTAACCTTTTATAATATCGAAAAAGTGAATTAGTCAACGTATTATTTCAAACATTACTTAACAACGTTACAAATAAAAAATTAATGATGTTAACATGTTAATAAAAAATTTAGAATTTGGAGATAATAATGGTTGTAATGGTAAAACTTCTTCAATAATACAATTTAATGGGCGCTCTTATATATATAGTCACACTAGTTGATTTTCTTTTTCTTCATTCTTTTTATATATTGTTTATATATTAATTTAATTTAAATATGTGTTCAACACCAATACATATATAATAAACATTTTGAAGTTTTCATACTTCTTAAACCGTGATGCTTTAATAATAATATAAATCTTAAAATAAAACAATTATGATGTAAATAAATTTTTTATATATCTTATAAATATTTAGATATTTTAGAATTTAAGTAAATAAAGTTATAGAACGCAATCCTCATCACATACTTAATTATATCTCTAACTTTTACCATTTTTTATTAAGAATGTAAAATAATTATAAATAAATGATGTCTTATTAGTTATAATAACTAAGCTTTTTCCACTAGCAACGACGCTATCATCATATCACGAACCAAGTCTTCAGAAAAAGCGATTCAAATCTGAATCTTTTAACCGTTTCACCTATAACATTTTCTTTGCCTTCTACTCTACCTCTACCATTCGCTGTATATTCTCCATCCGATCTACTCTTCTTACAAGTGCTTCTAAGGCTTTCTCCTTACGTCCAAACCACCTAAGCGCGAGATTCTCCCATCTTTTTCCACAATAAAAGGCCGCTACCCCTACTTTTTTTTTAACTATTTCATTCCTAATCCTATCTCTTCTCTTGTAAGATATGCTTTCCTCATTCCGCGACACCGATCTTGTAGGTTTTTGTTGATGCTTTTTTAAATTCAAGTAAAATACATTATAAATACTTTCTTATCATGATCCATTTCATCCATCTTCCTATGGTTTACATCTCCTTCTATTAGGCTAAATAAGATAAAATCAACTTGTGGTAAATTTTTACCGCTTAAACAACTTATAAACTAAATTTCTCTCTCGCAAAAAGAATGACCTCTTGCTTTGATATGCGTTGTGATCAAGACGTCTAAAAGATAAGTTTCAAAGTTCGACCAGCAAGATAAATCATAGTTATAGGGAACTCTTCTCGCGAACTCGCTGTTCTCACGGTTTAACCTCATCAAATATTTGATTGTTCGAATATAGACAATTTTTTCTTCTCCAAAGCCTTAAAGTCTAATTATCAACGAAAACTATATCGTAGGCTTTTTTATTATTAGATTAAATAATAAAAAATTAAACTACTTATAAACTAAAATTCTCCTAATGACCTTAGTGTCTTGGTTTCACAAGACAAATCACTAAGTTCGAACTAATAAAATTGACTCAGTTTTCTTATTAAGTCTAAATTATACTTAACTTGACTCAATTGAACTCAACTCATTTCTAATCTTACTAATTATTTATATCATAATCACAATGCTGAATTTGTCACTAAAAAGTTTATATAGAGTAGATGGGGTTGAGTAACATATTTGTAGACATAATATATTAAAAAGGTACTTATTCCAATCTATGGAACTCATTAGGTCTGTCCCGATTGTTCTAACCTTGTGGCGATGCCTGGGTTGGGGAGCTGACCATTGCGGTGCTAGCTATGAAGAGTGATGCCTCACTCACCGAGCAAGACAAAGTCATAAAATGGCAACAAATCGAAAAGGCTGCTAAGGGTGCAGAAGAAGACACCAAGAACAAAAACAAGTAATATGTACTTGCTCAATAAAGCTTCTAATGTTTTTAAAAATCCAAAGGCAAAATGTTCAAGAAATTGTCCCATACTCATAAAACCCTAATCAAAGAACCTATGGAACAATAACTTTTTTAAGAGATGGCATTCAATCATCCCGTCCTTTCACTCATTTTTGTTGGAATCCTGTCTATTTTTGGAGCTTCTTGTTTTGAATTTCCAATAATTCCTCAACCTTGCCCATCAAGGGATCTTCTTTTGGTTTAAAAAAACTTCTCATAAGTCTTATACATTGCCACAGATGAGATACAAAATGCAACAACACTCCCAAACTTGTCCTAACCCATATGGAAACAGTGTAGAATAGGGTTAGGCAGGTTTTGTATAAGAAATTAGGGAATTGGGCAACTTGAAAACCAAATTAAAACACTAGTTTTCAGTAACAATATAACAAGACTGGTATCTTACCTTGAAATTTCTTATTGTTGATATATTAATGGAGGAATTTACATTAATATTATTGTTTACTAACGTTTCATCTTCAATATACTTTTTCTTCCTTAATTTGTTTACAGGGCCGTGCTAATAAATGCTAGAGCGTTTATACACTTGGGCCTTTTTTAACCTACTTATATATGTTGTTTATTTTATTAACTTAAGAATTTCCACGCATCTCAAAATCCTGAATGGATCTAAAGGTGAAAATTCTTGAGCATATAGACGCTTGAGTATTAATGCCTCATGGAATCATGTGCAAAGTTCTTCGCATGTGCTACAACCGTATTGGATTTTGCTATTGTGAGTTCGGGCGGACGAATGCTCGAGTCTCCGAACCTTTGGATGAAAGAAAACAAACATTGAGATACGTGCATTTAATAAAAAAAAATTGACACTCCCTTTTAAATCGAGCTTTCCATAGTTTTACCCTTACAAATTACTATTTTATTGCCAAAATTTATTTTTTTTAATAGCCAATTTATGGAAAGAGATCATTAACATTTTTACATAATTTAATCTTTTCGATAACTCCATGCATTGCACATGTTAATTTAATGTAATTAAAGTGAATGATAGTGATAATTTACATAGTTGAGATCATACACATTTAATGATAAAAAATAAAATAAAATGACTAAAAGTTTCTCCTTATACTATTTGTAGTTAGTAAAAAAAATTAAGTATTCCGAGAATAATTTTTCTCTTATTATTATTGAATTTGTGTTATATTAATTACAATATTAAAAATATAATTAAATTAATTAAAAAGCATTGATGATATGTATAGTTAAAGTGATAGACATTCAATAATATAAAATAAGATAAATTTCATGCTCTTAAATTATCTAAATTTTCTCATAATTAAACTATAAACTAATGGTATCTCATACCGTCGACTAGTACACATAAAATGGTTGTCTTACATTTGGTGTATATAAGAATCTCATCGTTGAGACATTCTTGCCATATGGTAGGTTTTCCTACTCCTTTATTATTATTTTGTTTGGTTAAGGAGGTAAAAGCTAAAATGTTAAGAACTCTTTTCAATTATAGGTCAAATGTAGAAAAATTATCTAAAAATTATCTAAACATACATGTGAGGTTAAATTTACAAAACTCTGCATAGTTTGATAACGTAAGTTAAGTTGCAGAATTTTTTTCAATTGACTTATAATTAGAAAAGATTACCTATATTACAAATAAAAAAATATAAATAATATTATAATCTAATAATCTAAAATTTATATATATAAAAATAATAGAAAAAATTTTCACTTAAACACGTAATTATATACTGAAAGATTTAGTTTCTTAAATAGGGTATTTTGAAAATCAAAAAATGATATCACAATCTAGTGGCCTCCGACGAATGTCCAGCTCACCCAAGTTGGAACTTGGAACCATTACTGCGATGCCATGAGTGATGAATGATGACTGATGCCATGAGTGATCAATGATAACTGATGCCATGACGATTCTCAAGAAAAGTCAAAGTGGTTGGCCACTTATGAAAGGTTACCGTACACAAATGATTCTCTTTCCAATTTTTTTCTTAGAATTTTAAATTTCAAAGTGTATAGTTAATTATATGTTAGTTGAATTAATTATATATTAATTAAAATTAAATATATATTTTAATGTATGATGTAATTTAATAAAAGAAAATATATTAAAAAAGTATAATAAAAATATATTTTTAACATTTTTATTTTAAAGTTAAATGTTTTGGATTTTTATAATATAAAACTTAAGTTAATTTTTTTATATTTATTATATTTATTTTATTAATCAAATTATGATATATATATTAATATTATTTCTTCTATGTATTAATATTTTTTTTATTTTTTTAAATATATACATATCATAATTTAATTGATAAAATAAATATAATAAACATAAAAAAAATAAAACTAACTTTTGTACATTTTTATATCAGTAACAATAATTTTTGGCAAGGTATTCAAAAAGCAAATGCTACTATTGTATTCACATTCTTCGTCTATTACTTCCTCTGCATACACAACCATGCCACTTAGACCCATTGATAACGCTCTTCCAACAACGCCAGAGAGACCCAGAAAACAATAAAAAATCTCTGTGGCCATCCAAAACCAACCAGGTCTTTCCGAGAATGGCCAAAACCAGGTTCCCTTGCCCTCATCTGGGGATGCCACCATTGATTATATCTCCTCTGAGAACCTTACACCCATATCCGACCCTGAAGCCAACATCCAAGTAAGTGCTTGTTTTGCATTAAAGCTCACTCCTTTTTGTTATTTGTTGTCTTAGAGTGTCGGCATTGACTTCTTAATTATCTGAAAATGCAGAGTTTGATTGAAGAACTAGATTCGAAAAATTGGACCAAGGTGTGTGAATCACTGAATGACGTCAGGCGCTTTGCATTGTACCACTCCTCTCTTCTATTCCCCATATTGTAAGGAATCTGTTCTTTCTTTTCAATTTGTATTTTCTAAGAATTTCTGGAATTTTAGTTTAGAGGCAATTGGGTTTCGAGGAATGTATAACGTGAAGTTCTGAACAGGGGAAGAATTATGATGGTGGTGGCGAAGACAATGAAGAATCCTCCAAGTGTTCTGTGCAAAACCTCTATTAGGGCGGCTTATGATGTTTTCAACGCCTTTGGTGACAAGTTGCTTGACCCCTCCATCTCCGATGCATTTGATGCCGATGGCTTGGTGTGGACTGTGACCCTGTTTTGTTGTTTCATGGTTTTGGTATGATTCTATTGATTAATGGCTTGGTTTTGTCTTACTGGTCAAATTTCAACAGCTACTGCAGCTGCTGCTGAAAGCATCCCAGGATAAACGGTTTGTGTGTGAAGAAGCAGACAGGGCACTTGGCTCAATGGTGGGTTCCATGACCCGTCTTCCCCTGCTTCAGAAACTGCAGCCATATGTTAGCCATGCCAACCTCAGAGTCAGGGCCAAGGCTGCTATTTCTCTCTCCAAATGCATCTCCAAGATGGTAAAATTGCTATTACATTGAGGTATGATATGAGTATATGGCATGGCAGCAGGGGCTTGGAGAAATGGATGAGTCTTGGTTGGCAGAATTGATTAAAGTGGCAGCGGATTTACCGAATGATAGATTGCCCGAGGCAAGAGATGCAGCTCGAAGTATTGCAACTTCAAAGTATGAGGCACTTACGAAGGATGAGGAACAGAAGCTTGGAGGCGTGGCAGAGCTTCTGCCAATCCAAGTTACCACCCATTCATGCACTTTCAATGTTCAAGATAGTTAATCCTTTGAGTAATCGGGGTTATTCCTGTAGTAGTCTCTAGTCATGCGTAAGGTAGAGATAAGAAATTTAGCTTTATGCGTAAAAAACAAAACGCTCATGATACTTACTGCATGAGGAGATATGTTGAAACAAAAAATTCGTTTAAAATTCGTTTAGTTTGCTGCAGTATATTCCATTTATATTGTTGACACAATTTGTTGAGAAATTTAAGACAAATTGGAAACACGTCGTTTTACACACGGGTGTTGGTTAATTTATGCCAAACTGTAAATATTTTGTTTTACATTATTGTTATTAAGTTTGAACTGACAATGGATCAAAACTAAAATACTTGCAATTTGAACTGATTTTCCAAATTTTCCATTTTACATTACACCTAGAGTATGAATTTGCCCCTAGGACCTCTACAAAACCAAGTGCCCGGTGGCTCCAGCATGGGCACTATCACTCCCCTTTGTGGGACATATTGCAACTTATATGAACATTGAAACTTTTAATACAAAAAAGATTTTCTAAAAAGAAACCTACAACCAAGGTTCAGTCAGCAACAAGAACTCTTCACCTCTGTGCTCGGCTCCATCAACTCCAACTTTTTTGACATTGAAACTTTCAACTCTTTCACACTATGAATTTCCACCTCGTGTGGGAATTGCTGTTTCTTCAATCTGGATATTCTTTGTGGGACTCAATAAATTAACAGTCATCTCGATGTGATAAATTATGGCACATTTTGATCTTGTTCTATTATAGAGCATAAGGCCATCTCAACATCAGTAAGTGGTTGCCCAGCATAGAGTTGAAGCTGCCTCTTTTTCACAACTACTACTTTCTTGGCATGTGATGTTATTTCTTCATTGAGTTCCTGCAAAACATCAGAAGTTCCCCTTAGGTCATGGCATGTATCAAACATGATTATACACTCAACAGCTAACTAGGTTTCTTATACAATTGGCCACTAAATGATCAGTTTCAATTTCCATATGCCTGGTTCACGGGTAGCAATGACATATTTGTGTTATATGTTAGTGCATGTAAGTTTTCATTTGCTGTGTAAGTTGAGATTCTTACTTGTATCGACATAGGAACTGCATCAGCACTAAAATCACCCAAATCTTTAAAGAAGGATTCCAATAGAAAACAGAAGTTGTTGGCATCAGCGTGATCCTCAAAAGCAACAGTATAGGAATCATCAACTTGGTCCTGTTCCTTAGAAGTGAACTTTAAGCTATAGAGCCCTTTTTGTCCTTCTCCGCTGGAACCTCTTTGCATGAGAATGACCTTTACAAGTATAGATAGTGATTTCATGGTCAGATGCAAATGGATACACATAGCGACATGCATAATAACTTATGTTGTGATGGTTCAGTTCAACATAGGATATTTGGCTTTGTCAAAGTTTTTAAGGATTAACCTACATATATTTGATTCAACGAGAAAATTTTAGAGGGTTCCACAGTCCACACCTTTAAGAAGGTTGAAGATTAAATAGTGTAGTATTGGGTAGACACGTTAGGTCCCATCCCACTATGGTTAGGCTACTGAAAAACAAGTAAACAAAAAGAATTTTCTTGCACATACTAGAACATAATGGAGGTTCAGCCACCACATATCAGTCTTAGTGTTCCCTTGCTTAACTTTGACTCTGTTAGCTGCTGAATTTTTTTTAGCTAATCCATGTCTTGAACTGCCATTTATGCTGTGCACATCATCCTTTTCAAAAATTTGGCCAGTGTCCTGGTTTTCTTCCACAGAACCCTCAGAATTTTGTATCCTCAATTCTCTTGACTGTATTAGTTCAGGTGCGGATTTCCCAAAACTAGTCTCCTGGACACCACCTAAACATATAACAATTAACTCAAATTGTGCTAAATTTATCATAAACCGACCTATATTTCACTGGTTACTTATTATGACAAGTAAGCAGTTAAAACTACAAAAAATTACATATGTATATTCCTTGTTCTATGTATTCAAATTGAAACTGTAAATCATAGTAAAGTTTTACTGCCTTAACTCTAATATATAGTGAAATTAAGACGATGATACAAAGAGAAACAGCATAACCCATACTCGGGGAAAAGAAAACATATTGAAAATGTTAAATGTTTTACTCCAATGAACAATGTAAGAATAGCTGCAATCATGGATTAAGAGTTCAAACTTCAAATAAATAATAGATATAGCCATCTAGACATTATGCATTGAACACATTACCATTGTTAGTGTTTTTAGTTTTAACTCCAGCTTCTTTTTTCATATCTGGTGTCTCCATCTTTTCTTCCAAATTCTTCCCATGCTTTAGAATTGCATTGGACTTGTCATCAACTAATTTTCTTCCTTCCAATGGAACACTAGAAACACTTTCCTGTGTCTCAACATCTTGTTGATTCACTTGCTTATCTTCATATAATATTTGTGCATGATCAGTAGCATCACTTCCATTAACTTGAGCTGTACCCCTTTCTGCCAAATCCCTCTTTTTAGCGTCAGATGTTCTACGATCTTGGGTCCATGGAAAGCCCTTGGGAGTTTTTGTTGGCTTAGTTGAAGGTCTTCTAAATTTAAGCTTTTTCTTAAATACTAATGCCTCATTTCCCTGATTGACATTCTTATTGTCGTCCCTAGCCACTCCACCTGCAGATTTTGTAGAATTTCTGAGGCTATTAATTTGTAACGCTGCTGAACTATCCTTATTACTGTTTATCCTATTCTGCAGCTTTAATAAGCGTGCACCAATCTCTTTCTCAATACCAAGTCTATGACTAGAAACAGGGCTTTCACCATTAATTTCAGGATCCCCAACCTCTTCTTCCTCTTTCTTCATTTCCTCAATTCTCCGAGCTTCCCTTGCCATTAACTTAATTTCCTCGATTTTCTTTTCCATTCCAAGTTGATCCTCCGCAAAAAACACATTGCTTGCACCAGTTTTCCCATTCCCATTGAACAAAAAGTTGTTCTTTTCCCTTCCATTTATCTCCAAATCCGTATCTTTATGGTTGGAATTATAATTTTTTAGAAACCAAACGGAACAAATCGTGTGAAACACAAAAGCCCCAACCAAATACACACCACCGTATTTGAAGATAGTAGTTACAGAAACTTTACCGGAAACACCATTGTGTTCGGTGGCGGTGGCCTCAGAGGATTGTAATTCTTCCAATCTATCAGCTTCTATAGCAGCGGCGTCGATATATTCGCTTTGCATCTCGTCGGCGGGAATCTCAACTTCCTGAGGGGATTGAGGGCAGATGATGATGGGGTGCGGTGGCGGTGGAAGAAGAGGAAGGATGGGTTTAGGGTTAGGGAGGGTTTTCAGGATTTTGGGACGCAAATAATTTTTCCTGTGGCGTGAAGAGGGAATCGAAGAAACTAGAAGAAAAGGAGTGCTTCGATTGGCAATGGAAGGCGCAAGGAGGAGGGAGAAGACAGAATAATGCGCACCCGCCATTGGTGAGTTTCAAAATTTCAACTTGGAATCAATGCAGATGGTATTGGTTGGTTTCCATGGCTGGCGCTGCAACCTGCAAAGACAGAGTAGAAAAGAGCGAGCTTGCGTTCAGTTTACTACATTTTCTCATGTGTGCCATTCTTCCTGGGCTTGCGGATCATGCTGTTTTGGTTTTGGCCCAACTACCCTGTGCAGCCTTGGTCCAAGGATTAAATCTTCAGTCCCAAATAAATATGGAACAAAATGGGCATTAGATATTCTTTCTAACATAGAAGGAGTTATAAAAGAGTTTAATCGAAATAAAAAAAGAAAACACCAGAGCTTTTTCTTAACTTTTGACTTTTCTTAACCTATTTAAATTTTGTTGTACTATTAATCTAAAAGTAGTTTACACTATTATAACAAGGTTTGATTCTTAAAATAATTATCTTAAAAGTTATATTTTTTTAAAAAAAATTACCCGAATAATTATTTATTATATTAGAAGTGTTTTTTATTTCAACAAAAGTTTTTTTTTATATAAAAAGTTACCCAAACGCATTATTTTTCTACATTTAGTGAAAATTTCTATAGATAAAATTTTTAAAAATATATTAGATATTTCACTAATTGGTTAATAAAACACAATCGATTATATCTTACCGTAATTAACTGTACAGAAAGTCAACTATGTTTCTTATATATTTATAATGTTAAGTGTTTAAATTTTAGAATTTAATCATTATTCTTAACTCGAAATTATAATAAAAATTGCTTAAAAAAAAAAGAGAAAGAGAAGAACGGAAAAATAAAAAAGAAGGACATAGCTCAAAGTCCAAAGTCCAAAGTCCAAAGTCCAACCCATTGGTGGTTGATAATAGGTTCAAATTCTTCAAATGTTGCAAAAAATCCTAATCTTGAAAATTTCGCTTCGCCCCGTGCGGCTGTCTCTAAGCAGCTGCCCTCCCTTAAACAGCACCGCACCTCACCATGGCTTCAAATTCAAAGGCTTTCGTCGCTCTCACCACCGAGGAGTGCCCTCAAAAACTGCCTTTTTCAGGTTCTGTTCCTATCCGAGCTCCTCCTACTCTTGACGATTCTGAATTTGATGTTTCTAGTAGTGTCACTGTTTCTGATACTGGCTTTGACTCTGATGGCTTCGAAACCGCAAGGCCTTTGGTGGCTGACCCTGAATTAGATTACGCCTCTGAAGAAGAACAAGGGTATTTTGAGGTTGATGAGTGTGCACCTCCTCTTATGCAACTATCTGCTATGCAATGTGCAACTTTGCCCGTTATGCCCTTTGCCCATTTGTCTACCTACGATGATGATGATGATGATGATGATGATGATGATGAGAGTGAAGAAGTGGAAGGTGATGATCAAGTGTTGAGTGTTGCGAGAGTGCCAACAAGTATTCTTGTGCCACAGAACTTTGTTGGTGCACCCAGAATTAAGGTGCTGGACGTTGAAGAAGAAAATGCCCAAACTTTGACGTTTATGAATTCTTTACCTGTTAGCCAGTCATTACTTGCAAACAAGTTTACATTTTTCAACGATATGGGTTCGGATAATTTTATTGAAGCTGAAGATGACATTGCAAGTGTTGGGATAGGCAAGGCATTGGTTGTGGATGACCATGGTCTGGACGAAGTTCTTGGTGATAGAGTAGCTTATGATGAATACTCTATTGCAACAGATACAGATGTTATGTCGCAGTATTCACAAGACAATTTGAACAATGAGCAATTTGGCAGGGTAAGAGTAGTATTAAATGAGTTGGAGAAGGAAGAATTGTATGGCATAAACAGAAATGAGGGAATCCCCATAAAATTGATTGAGACCGATTCCAGATTGCAAAGGAAGATGGAGGTCGACACCAGAGAGGCCACTGACATGGTTGAAGGAACTTCAATTATGGTTGCTGACACCAGCTTATTGAAGTCCGATGTTGAAGATTATAACGACAGCAGAATGCCGAAACAGAACACTAGAAGTGTTAATGATCTACAAGAACAGAATTCCCAACCCCATACTGATTTTAGCATGACAGGTGAACCTGTATCAGATGCCTTTGCTGAAAATGTTAAATATAGTACAACTCAAAAGACTGTAGCTAATGGACGTCAAGGTTTTGCTTTTGATCAAGAAAGTGAGTGTGAGAAGTTGGTAAGCATAACTAAATCCATGATCAACTCAAAAGCTAAATTGCATGATTCTTCTGCTAGTTGTGAATCCAATGATGATGCTTGTGAAGGTAACAAAATTCAAAGGGTTGAGTCTTCTGAACTTTTTGACCCCACACTGCTTCAAGAGAGTACATATTTGGAAAATGCTTTGTCTAAAACCATTTTAGGTGTTTGTCAAGAAGATGAGTTGTTTTTTGATTACCATTCACATGAAAATGTGGAAACAGGCCTTAACTTGGGAGACACTGTAAGAAAAGAAGCTACTGTTGATTTAAGCACAGTAAGTCAAGAACCAAAAAGAGATGGTTCTGCTGCAGATGGAGATGCAGAAGGCTTGATGTCAGTTGGCCTTGAGCAGTTCAGGGAACAAATTTCAGCTCTCTCTATTCTTTTGGGTTCAAAAGGTTCTGGAAAGAACTGTCAAGAAGAACAGGCCGTCAGAAGTTCACATGGAAAAATGAACTTACCAAGGGATGATGCAAAAAGGCAATTAATTTATGTTGCTAGTGGTAGTGAGTCAGATGGTAGCACAGTTACAATCACCTCTGCTGATGAATCTAGTGTTATCTTTCTCAAAGATCCAGCTATTTTCAGTGCCTTACCACATTGTGAAGCTCAAGCTGGATTCAAGCACAATATAAGTGAGAAAGAAAAGGAAAAAATTCAGAAGATACATGACATAAGTGTGAAATTCTTGAGGCTTGTCCAGCGAGTAAATTTATCTCTTGAAGATTCCTTGGTTTCAAAAGTTTTATGCAGGTTGGTTGCAGATATTGGAAGACGCTCAAATCAGGAATTTGTCATTAACTCAGCAAAAGTATCAGCAAAGAAGCTTGAAGAAGATTGTCGAGATGATTTAGGCTTTTCTTTGAACATTATAGTTCTTGGGAAAAGTGGGGTGGGAAAGAGTGCAACCATAAATTCTATTTTTGGTGACATGAAGGTCACGACAAATGCATTTGAACCCGCCACAACCTCTGTAAAAGAGGTTTCTGGAACTATAGATGGAGTTAAGATCAGAATCCTTGACACACCTGGTCTCAGGTCCCCTATGAAGGAGCAAGCTTTCAACAGAAAGATATTGTCATCTATAAAGAGCTATATGAAAAAGTTTCCTCTTGATGTCATTCTCTATGTTGATCGAGTAGATGCCCAAACCAGAGATTTAAATGATTTACCAATATTAAGGTCAATCACAAGTTCTCTCAGTCCATCAATATGGCAACGTGCTATTCTTACTCTGACCCATGCTGCTTCTACACCTTTGGATGGACCATCAGGATTCCCTCTGAGCTATGAGGTATTTGTTGCTCAAAAATCGTATCTTGTTCAACAATCAATTACCCAAGCAGTAGGTGATCTGTGTCAGTTGAGTCCAAGTTTCATGTGTCCACTGTCCCTTGTTGAGAACCATCCATTATGTGGAAAGAATATATCTGGGGAATGTGTGCTTCCCAATGGACTTAGATGGAGAAGCCAATTGTTAGCTTTGTGTTTCTCTCTGAAGATCCTATCCGAAGTGTCTTCTATGTCAGGACCTCAAACTCTTGTTGATCATTGGAAGCATTTTTTCCTCCAGAACCATTCCCCGCCTCTGAGCCATGTCCTTTCTTCTCTATTGCAGTCTCCTGCTCATCTTAAATTCTCTGCCAATTGGAATTGACTTAGATGTTCACTTGGCAAATGATTTTAATGAATATGAGAATAAGTGTAACCAGCTGCTATCATTCAAGCCAATGAGGAATCTTAGCTAGTCTCTGCAGATTCATAGGAAGGCTAATTTTGCAGAATATCATCACTGGTTGGTTAAGCTCCTCAAAAGAAATAGTGTTGAGAGGAGGTGAAAGCATTCGGGTACATCAAGAACAAAATAAATTGTAACGGTAATTATTGTTGCAACATGGGTGAAGATGAAAGCCCAGAGGAGAGGCTTTATCTGTTTATCATCCTGTTTATTAGACATGGCACTCCCATCCTGATCTTCCCTTGAGAGAGAAATAGTTGTTTGAATTCATATTTCAGCTTTTTGTAATGTCAATTCTGGATAGTCATGGCTGAGACCATGATCTTCAGTGTCAGCATCTCAAAAAATCCTGCTTTTTATGGTAGCATTGTTGCTGATTTTCCCGTTCAATCCATAAATAGTGAAAGATAGTTAAATTCCATTTAGATTCCTCTTTTTTTTTTTTTTTTTGGGGGGGGGGGGGAGAGGGGTACAATCCACTAAGATTCCCATTGACATAAACCATAAATTGCAAGTGGCATGATATGAGTTATATTTTTTTTGCGTTTTTTTTTGGATAAAAAATAGTGCCATGTTAACTTGGTTTGGATGTCATGGCCGTTAAGAAAAATGGTTTGGATTTTGGATTCTAAAAAATAAAGTTTGTGATAGGCTAATATTATATATTTTTTATATAAAAATTTTATTACATCATGATTCATAATATATAAGTTAAGTTTTCCTATTTTATGATATTGATGATTATTTGTTAAGAGATACTAATGAGTAAATAATTGTGAGAATTATTAGATTTTGAAAACATTTGACGAACATATCAACAATTTAACTATAACTTTTTTTCTTTAATAATTTCCTATTCATGGGAGATTTTCAGGAACAATTAAAAGAGAGAGAAAAAAATCTACTTTTCTTGTTGCGTGAGGATTGCGCTTTAAAAGAGATTATATACAAAAAGGAAAGTAGAAACTTAGAAGAAAAGCTTGACAATTGTTTTAGGCCAAAAAAAAAAAAAAAGAATCAGAATAAATAGAAAGAGTAGTGACATGCTAAAGGGGAGCTGCACAAGGAGCGCAAGAAGAGAGAAATAAGAGAGGCAGTATTACTTATAGTTGTACGGACCAAATTGATCTGGCTGGTTTACTTCAGAAATTCTCGACCCGTGTTTTAGGTTAGTTTGGTTAACTTATTGGATCGTTTTTTCAATAATTTGATTAAACTTAAATTGATTCGGTGGTCTATCCGGTCAGGTTAATCTGAGTTCACCAAATTTTTTTATTAAAATTTAATAAAAATACATTTTTAAGGATTTAAACATCTTTGTTATAAAATGTATTATATCATTAGACTATATGTTTTTATTAAATATTATTTTTAATTTCTTAATTTTTTATGTTAATTTCTTAATTTATATTATTATCTAACTAATAAATTATTATTATTACTTGTATAAAAGTATTTTTTTCATATGTTATTGTTTAATATTTTTTAATATATAATATTTTTTATATTAAGTAATTTTTTATATAATATTTTAAAAAAATATTTTTTTTGTTTAAATTTTTTAATTCAATTATTTGATCCACGTTGAATAATTGACTTGGTGAACTAATTTTCTAATTAAGTTGACTTTCAATTCAAATTATATAATTATATATTACTATTAATATGTGCTATTACTAAATTATTGTTACTCGATTTTCTGATCTTTAATGTTTATTGTTTTATTTGCCTATCAGTAGTATGAATAAATCTTATGAGTTTTGTCATGCTGTCATTTTCATGCTTTGTACTTAGATGAGTTAAGTTTTTTTTTTTTCAAACTTTGCAATTTATTTATGAGTTTTCAAGTTTTGATAGTAATTATTAGATGTTAATTGTGATTTTTAAACTAATCTCATTATTCATCAAATTTTTATACAATTTATTCACAAATTTATTTTGTATTTTATAAAAAAAAATACAATTATATTTAACATAATTTGATATTTTTTTACACAAACTTATTATAGACATATTTTTACATGTGAACACTAAATATTATTCTTTTTAAATAGAGATACAAATGATAATTTGAAAAATTACTTTTAATTAAAAAATAAAAACATACAATTGATTTTTTTTTGGACGTGGGAGTGATTTCATTAAGCAAGCTGGCAAAACATTCAGCATAACAAGATTACAAATGTCTAAAGAACATCTTCAATCTATACATGATATGAGGAAGAGCAAGCTAGCCTTAGCTAAGCTATGGGTTACTATATTACCATCTTTCTTCACATGTGTGAACTGACAAAAAGATAAATCTAAAGCAATGGATAAATAATCTAACATTATATTCCCCTCGATTGGTCCGGACCCTGAATGAAAATAAATTAAAAAGAATAAAAATAATTTTTTATATTTGAGAATTTTAAAATGCATAGAAATGAAATGGAATACAAGAAGAATCATTTCTCCTTTCTTCCCCTCAAATGTTTAATTTTTGTTCTCTCCAAAATTAAGGTAGAATGGGGAGAATACATGTTCCGTTCCGTTAATGAATCTTCCAAATAAAGAGGGGAGAAATTATGTTCTTTTTCTTTCCTTTCCTTTCCGATCCATCCCCACTTATTCCGTTTTGTTCCGTTAATGAAAAAACATCTAAACACAAGTTAAATCAAAGTAGGAGGCTTCCCTATTTTCTTTTGCTAGGGCGAGAATGAGCTCATGGCAGTCAGATATGAGTGAAGCACAGATCTTCACCCAGCATCAAACCCCCAACGCAAGCAAATTGCCTCTGCCATTCTGGCATTTGTTGCTTCTCGAAAGCACCATGTAGCAGCTGCCAGAATATGACCTTGATCATCCCTAAACACCACACCTGCTCTCTCTTTTTTTTATTTTTCTTTTCTCATAGCCACTTCCGATCACCTCTGCCACTACCAAGTCAACTTTCGATCGGTTCACCCATGAACCACCACGTCTCTGCCAGTCGATGATGCTCTTGCTTCTCGTGGCGATGACGATGGTTTGGTTTTTTGAATCTGGTTCGAATCGCCCAAATTTAGAAACATCAGAGGTTAAAAATCGCCAGTTGCTGAATTGACCAAATCCGCTCAAACCAGAGTCGGATCTGCGAGCTCCACCATGCGTCGAACTAGAACCTGAAATTTGCCAACCGTCGAACTTACCAGATCCACTCGAACCAGAGTTGGATCCGCGAGCTCCACCACCCATTGAACTAGAACTCAAAAACCACCAGCTGCCAAATCAACAAGATCTGCTCGAACCAGAGTCGGATCCGTGAACTGCATCCTCCAGCCACATGGTTGCTGTTCTGCCAGACCATACGGTCGGCGGTCGAAGTTGCTATCGTGTGCCAAGATGGTTGGGATTGTCGCCGGTAGTGGCGAGTGGTGACCGAAATTAGGGAGAGTAAAAAAGTTGGAGAGAGAGAGAGAGAGAGAGAGAGAAAAACAGTAACGACTTTTATCCATTATAACACATAAAATAGTGAAAATATTAATGTTCAATATTTTGACAATAACATTGTAAAAACCTCCTCAAAATAAAGCTTGTTTCTTGCAAGCCAAAAACCATGGGCAATTGTTGCAAAACTTTCAACAGCATATAAAGGAGTATTGAGACAAAAATTCTTTAACCATATCATGAAAGGAAGTGTGAAGCAGACGGAGAGGAAACAGGGGGCAACACTGGACACCCCTTTTCTCCAGCTTCTCCAATACTGGCAGAGAATCATGCGGCACCCTCCAGAGGAAATTCACCGCTTTTGGAGGAATCTTCAAATGCCAAATTCTCTTCCAGAAATTTTATTGTAGAAAGCTTCCATTACCACTAGATTCCTCTCTATTCGAGCTCCTTAAACAAATAAAATGATAGGCTGAATTGACCCGGTATCCACCGTCGTTTGTTCCTCCCCGACATACAATTGATTATTGGATATAAATTAACTAAGAATAATATATTTTACATAATTGGAGTGAAAATTAATATTTTGCATCTGGTTAATTCTCAAAATTTCTCTTGCTTTATTAGATGTTATAGTTGTTTTTGTTTTAATCATATTCTTAGTTTTGCATCTTAGTTTTATAATTCGTATCACTTTTTAGGTAACTAGATTAGGAAAATTTTGCATAAATTTAAAATTTTACTTTAAGTATCTGACCTCGTACTTATTTTATTGTACTAATATAAGATTCATACTCTTACAGATTTTTTTTAAGACTTTTAAAAATCACCACAGTTTGGATTGGAGATGGGTGTATCATAGTTGTAATAATCGATGAAGTACATATATAAGGATATATTAAATTTAAAAAATTAAAAGACACAGATATAGAGACATATTAAATTTAAAAAATTATAGGATACAGATATAATATATATATATATGTATATATATATAATTACAAAATTTAAGAAAAAGTGAATTAAAGAATTTGTTTATGTATATATATAATTACAAAATTTAAGAAAAAATCATAATTCATTAATACAATTTTTATAAGTTTAAAGATTTACAAGATCTTAATATATGTCACATATGTTAATATTTACTACTTAATAAGTCCTCCTAAAAATATGGAACATAATTTTTGTTGACATTTTTTTAAAAAAATCTTTTAAATTAACTTCTAATAGAACTAATTATGTACAAGTACATGTGTATCCAAAAAAATTAACTAGAGAGAATAGTGGTGTGAAGTAATTTTCGGTGACGACAAAGTAAACGACTTAATATGAGTAGAGGTAGAATGAGCAAATGAATATAGTGATATGTAAAAAGATAAAACTTAAAAGCCTAATAATGACGTGTGAAAAGATAAAACTTAAAATATTGATATGTAAAAATAGTGACTTGAAGAGACATCAATCATGTGATTGGACTTGAGTGGGTTACAGACTTACTAATTAGACGTTAGTCATAAAAACTAATTTTTTTTAAAACAATATCAGTGAATTGTGTTCAAATTATGTCCTAAACATGTTTAAATGTGTTTGAATCGTGTTCGAGACGTGTCTAAACTTTAAAAAATAATCTTTTTAATCAAACATATTCAGACATGTAAGATACATGTGTCGTACGCATATTTTTATGTGTCCAACATTGATATATATCCGAAACATAAATACGTCTAAAAAATGATGTGTCTGTGTTTCATAGATAATAATATTTGATGATAAAAAATACTATCAAAAGGATAAATTTTGTTACTGTTATGGCCATAGGTAGCATGGAATAGAATACAAATGTAAGCACAAGCATCCATCACCACAATTAGATCATGGGTATCCATTATACTAATACGTCCTAATCTAAAGCTAATGAATATGAATTTAAGTTTTAGGAATTAAATTTAGTGTGTTTTGTAATCGAGTTCAAATTATAGTCTAATTGTCTCAATTCAATTAGATATTATATATTATTTTAAAATTTATATTTTTTATAATAAATTATAAATAATAAATGTTTTTGACTTAAATTAGTATTTTTTACATATATTAATATTATTTATTTTAAAATATATATTATAAATTATATTTTAATTTTAATTTTTGTACTTAATATTTAAATTTAAATATTATATCTATATATCAAGTTGATACTATCCACACTACGTCATTTCCAGTGCCATGATTAAGTAAGATTCAAATAAAAAAAAATGGCCCGATCAATAAAAATTAATTCGAACTCAGATCAAGTGAACTCATCCCAGCTTGTTTCTTTAACACTCTTACTGTTGGGAAAGAAAGGAGTGTGTACACAGCAGAAGTAACAACACACAAATGGACAATAAAATCTTTCCCACTTGAAAGAACTTGTGAGGAGCAAAATATACAGCCAACCAAAAATATCCACCAAAAGTATATCCAAGAATGCACAAAAATAAATAGGCAAAGAGAACACACACAATTTTAACGTGGAAAACCCCCTCAATGTGAGAAGTAAAAACCACAGGACCTAGTCCAGAAAAAATCTCCACTATAAAATCAATGAGTACATCAAAGTGTCTCCCAATAAATAAGGATATTACAACGACCCCTACTCACCTCCAATAAAGTGAAAATCAACAAAGCAACAAAGCTCAAAACCCACAAAGGGGTACAAACAACCCAACAAGTAGAGATGGAGAAATAAGAATCTGACCATACAAGTAGAAGCTCACAATGCAAGGAACAACATACTAAAAAATCATCCAGATCAGACCACAAATGACCATCAAATCTGAACACGCAAGATCAGCACTGAAAATTTTTTCCCTTCTCCCACGCGGCGCCATCACGGTTTTCAGGAAAAAGAAAGTCTGATACTTTCTAAATTTTTAGGCTTCCTTCCTTTTTTTTAAAAAAAAGGCTATCATATATATTTTTTTTAAATTGGCATGGGCCCCACTAGTTGGACTCATCCAACAAACTCTCTCTCCAACTCAAGTGGAGGCAAATGCCAAACCGGCAACCAAACGACAATCTTCAAACTTCCCTCTTGGTAGAGTCTTTGTCAACATGTCTGAACCATTATCATCAGTATGAATCTTCTCAAGTTCCAACAACTTAGAGTCCAGAACATCACGTATCCAATGATACCTTACATCAATATGCTTAGATCTACCATGGAACGTAGGATTCTTGCCGAGATGAATAGCACTCTGACTATCACAAAACAAAACATACCTCTCTTGAATAAAACCAAGTTCATGGACAAAATTCTTCATCCAAAGCAACTCCTTACAAGCCTCGGTAATAGCAATGAACTCAGCCTCAGTAGTAGACAATGCAACACACTTTTGCAACCTAGATTGCCAAGCCACAGCTCCCCCTGCAAAGGTAATCAAATAGCCAGAAGTAGACTTTCTTGAGTCAACATCCCCTGCCAAGTCTGAATCTGTATAACCACAAAGAACAGGTTTCCCAATTCCAAAACAGAGCTTCAAACTAGAAGTGCCCCGGAGATATCTTAATATCCACTTCACAGCTTTCCAATGCTCTTTACCAGGATTGGAAAGAAAACGACTAACCACACCAACTGCATGAGATATATCAGGCCTTGTGCAAACCATTGCATACATCAAACTTCCTACTACAGATGCATGAGGAACACGTTGCATGTCTTGTTTCTCTTCATCACTAGAAGGAGCCTGTCTAGTGCTAAGCTTAAAATGTAAAGCAAGAGGTGTACTTACAACTTTAGCTTTATCCAAGTGAAAACGTTGAAGTACTTTCTCAATGTATTTCTCTTGAGATAACCACAACTTCTTGGCCACTTTATCATGAGTAATCTGCATGCCAAGAACTGTCTTGCTGGTCCTAAGTCTTTCATTGTAAAAGACTTACTAAGCTCCTTTTTCAACCTGTCAATTCTAGAAGAATTATGACCAACAATCAACATATCATCAACATAGAGCAATAAAATGATGAATTCATTATCAGAAAATTTCTGCACAAACACACAATGATCAGAAGTAGTCTTCTTGAATCCTTGCTGAATCATAACAGACTCAAACTTCTTGTACCATTGCCTCGGGGCTTGTTTCAAGCCATACAAACTTTTTTCAACCTGCAGACATAATTTTCTTTACCCTTCATCACAAAACCCTCAGGTTGCTCCATGTAAACTCCTCCTCCAAATCACCATGAAGGAAAGCAGTTTTCACATCCATCTGCTCAACCTCTAAATCAAGACTGGCTGCTAAACCAAGAACAACTCGGATAGAAGACATTTTAACAACCGGTGAGAAGATCTCCTTAAAATCAATCCCCTTTTTCTGACGGTAGCCTTTGACAACTAATCTAGCTTTGTATCTCGGAGTGGAAGCATTCTCATCATTCTTCAACCTGTAAACCCACCGATTTTGCAAAGCTTTCTTGTCCTTGGCAACTTGACCAGCTCAAAAGTATGGTTGTCAAGTAAAGATCTCATCTCATCATTCATTGTTGCAACCCATTCTGCCTTCTGCTCACTCTCCATAGCCTCTTCGTAGCACTCGAGGTTTTCCCCGTCAGTAAGAAGCACATATTCATCAGATGAGTAACGGGTAGAGGGAATAAGATGTCTGGAAGACCTCCTAAGTGAAACAACAGGTTCATCAACAACCTCACGAGCAGGAGCATCTACCTCATCAACAACATTATCAACAACATCCTCAACCTGATCACCTTGAATATGATTATGCACATCATCATGATCGCCAAAGTCATCTACATCTGGCATATGAGGCTCAGGAACTGGATCAATATCAATCAAACCATCAGTGCTCAGAGACTCTGACTTCTTTGCCTTATCAATATCTTCAATGGTCTGATCCTCCATGAAAATAACATCACGACTTTTAACAAGCTTCTTCTCAACTGGATCATACAACCTATAGCCAAACTCATCATGACCATAGCCAATGAAAATGCACTGTCTAGTCTTGATATCTAATTTGGATCTCTCATATCTGAGCACATGTACAAATGCTCTACACCCAAAGACACGTAAGTAGTCATAGGAAACATCATTTCCATACCACACCCTGTTAGGAACATCAGCCTGCAAAGCAACAGTAGGAGATAAATTAATAACATGTGCAGCAGTATATAAAGCTTCACCCCAAAAGATCCGGTAACTTTGCTTCAGAAAGCAAACATCTAACTCTCTCCATCAAAGTCCTGTTCATCCTTTCTGCCAGGCCATTAAGCTGAGGAGTCTTAAGGGGCGTCTTCTGGTGTCTAATACCCTGCTGTTTACAGTACTCATCAAACGGTCCGCAATATTCACCACCATTATCAGTGCGAACACATTTTAGTTTCTTCCCTGTTTCTCTCTCAACAGAAGCCTGAAACTGCTTAAAGACACCAAGCATCTGATCCTTAGTCTTCAAGGCATAAACCTAAAGTTTCCTTGAATGATCATCAATGAAAGTCACAAAGTAAAGTGCACCACCAAATGTTCTAGTCCTCATTGGACCACAAAGATCTGAATGAACCAACTCAAGCACCTCTGATTTTCTAGAAGGAGGATGACTCTTGAAAGAGACTCTATTTTGCTTTCCAGCCAAACAATGAGCACACTTTTCCAAACTTGCACCCTTCAAACCTGAAAGTAGACTCCTTTTGGCCAAAGTATCAAGTCTCTTCTCACTAATGTGGCTAAGTCTCTTGTGCTATAACTTTGACTGGTTATCACACTCAACTATATTAGCAGCATCAACAGAAACTGAAGCCTTGGTCCAATACAAACCTGAACACTTCTTTCCATGTGTCACAACTAAAGAACCCTTAGAGAGTTTCCACTGTCCACCACCAAAGGTACTAAAATAGCCATCATCATCAAGAACACTAATAGAAATCAGATGCAAACGGATGTCTGGTGCGTGTCTGACATTCTTCAAAAATAACTTTGTTCCATTACTGGTTTCCAAACAAACATTGCCAATGCCAATCACCTTTGACATACCATCATTACTCATCTTCAAAACCCCATAATCACCAGGAGTATAAGATGTGAAGAAATTCTTCCTAGATGTCACATGAAAATTGGCACCACTGTCAATAACCCAGCTGGTCTCATCACAGGCAACATTAATCAAATTTTCATCATAGATAATCACAAGATCTCATCCAGTAGTGGTAGCAACACGATCATTATTGTCATTATCTTTCTTTTGTTGCTTGTCCTTGTTACCCTTGTTCTCCCTTTTCCATCGGTAGCAAAACCTTTGGACATGTCCCTTTTTACCACAATAATCATACTCAATGTTTTTGTATTTAGACCTTGATTTACTTCTACTCTTGTTTTTTCCTCTATTGCCTTGTCCCCGATCCCTCTCAATGTTTCTCCTCCTGTTTTCAGTAATCAAAACCTCGATTGTGAAGAGGATGTCTGAATTCGTCGTCGTCGACTTCTTCATTCAAAACAGCAGTCTTTACATAATTCATGGTCACAACACCTCCAGGAGCAGAACTAGTCAAAGTGACGCTGAGATTTTCCCAAGAATCAGGTAAAGTATTAAGCAACCAAAGTCCTAAAATTTCATCTTTAAATTTCACACCCATACCAGACAACTGGTCAAAGCATCCCTGAAAATCACTCAAGTGATCAGAAATAGAACTACCATTCTTGTAACTCAAGTTCATGACCTACTTCAACAAAAACAATTTATTGTTCCCAGATTTAGAGGCATACAAGGTCTCAAGCTTATCCCACAAAGTTCTGGCATGTGAATCATTAGCAATATGATTCAAAACATTATCATCTATCCATTGCCGAATAAAACCACAAACCATCTCATGCTCAAAAGCCCAATCTTCATCAGATTTAGCCTCAGGTTTTGTAGTAGCAAACACTGGTAAATATAATTTTTTCACAAATAATAAATCTTTCATCTTTCTTTTCCACTTGTGGTAATTTGTGTCATTCAAACTAATCATTCTATTGTAATTTGGCTCCATCATTCAATCAAGCAAACAAATAAATAAATTTCTCTGATACCAGCTGTTGGGAAAGAAATGAGTGTGTACACAGCGGAAGTAACAATACACAAATAGGCAATAAAATCTTTCCCACTTGAAAGAACCTGTGAGGAGCAAAATATACAGCCAACCAAAAATATCCACCAAAAGTATATCTAAGAATACACAAAAATAAATAGGCAAGAGAACACACACAATTTTAACGTAGAAAACTCCCTCAATATGAGAAGTAAAAATCACAGGACCTAGTCCAGAAAAAATCTCCACTATAAAATCAATAAGTACATCAAAGTGTCTCCCAATAAATAAGGATATCACAACGACCTCTACTCACCTCCAACAAAGTGAAAATCAACAAAGCAACAAAGCTCAAAACCCATAAAGGGGTACAAACAGCCCAACAAGTAGAGATAGAGAAATAAGAATCTGACCGTACAAGTAGAAGCTCACAATGCAAGGAACAACATACTAAAAAATATCCAGATCAGACCACAAATGACCATCAAATCTGAACACGCAAGATCAACACTGAAAATTTTCTCCCTTCTCTCACGCGGCGCCGTCACGGTTTTCAAGAAAAAGAAAGTCTGATATTTTCTAAATTTTTAAGCTTCCTTCCTTTAAAAAAAACCTATCATATATATATATTTTAAATTAGCATGAGCCCCACTAATTAGACCCATCCAACACTTACATCATACTAGTGAAATCCCTATCCAGGCCTCACAAATGTGCGATGCAAATTGAAACAAAGTACATAGTATTTTCTTTCCAAAATTGTAATTTTGTATTTAAAATATTTTTCTTTTAATCTCAACACAAAATAATATATTATAATATATTAGTAATTATTTTTTTAGCAAAATTTATAATATGCAACAAAACTAATATGTTTGAAAACTAGTACGTCAGCGTTCGAATTTTGGAGTTATAACTTTAGAAAATAATTTATCTATTCATGATCTGAAATTATGCAAGCAATGGAACATTGAAAACTGAGTTGTTTGGCAACTCCAAAGAAAAAGAAAACTGATTGGTTCGGCGAAAATAAATAAATAAAAAAAAACGCAAAACATGGTGAGGCTTGGGTTCGATTTATCCGAATGTTGTTTTTCCCTCGTACAAGGAAGATGGTGTTGGTTTAGAAGTCCCACATCGGTGGGTTCTTGAGGATGGAGACTCTTGAAAATTTATATAAAGAGACTTAAGTTCTTCTTGTAAACATCTCAAAATTTCTTTTTCTTTCTCTTATATAGTTCTCTCCTTATATTTAGAGAGAGATCTTGTAATTTTTCTTCATAGTAAAAACTTTTCTACTCTTATTTGTAGTTTTTTCTCTCATCATCATTAAAGGGTTTTTCACATTAAATATTGTGTGTCAGTTCTTCTTTTCTCAACTCTATTTTAGTTGTGTGATATTATTTTCTATAAGGGTTTTTCACATTAAATATTGTGTGTCAGTTTCTCTTTTCTCAACTCTATTTTAGTTGTGTGATATTATTTTCTATAACTCTGGTACCTAACAGTGGTATCAGAGATTTCGGTTATTACGATGAGTTCAGAAAAAAATTCTTAGTATGCTCTGTGGTTGTAGTATTGACTAATCTTCCACATCAAAAAAGAATTATTTTTGTTACTGGAATTAAAGTGTGGTAGTGTGGGAGTGTATGTCTAGAAAAGTTCTGGTTAGGAAAGACTTAATATTTAAGTGTATCCATTAGTGACCCACCTTTCTTTCCTGGGAACTTGCCTAGTATACTATTCACGGTCTACGGTTACTATTCCAGAATATGGCACTATTCTAGTATACGAGACTATTCACGCTGCGGATATTGTTCATGATTACTATTCATACGTATAATTGTATACTTTTTCAGTATTATTAACGTATACGAGGTTTGTCCATATACAATATAAATATATAGTACTGTTCACGTATACGATACTATTCACGGTGAAATAGAGTAAGCCGGTTCAGTTGAAAAACAGATCGTTGTCAATATCATGGTGACAAAATATGAGATTGAGAGGTTCAATGGAAGTAATTTCTCCTTATGGAAACTGAAGATAAAGACAATCTTGAGGAAGGATAATTGCTTAGCAGCAATTGAAGACAGACCCACTGGGATACTTGATGACAAGTGGAAGGAGATGAATGACAATGCTGTTAGCAACCTGCATCTAGCTTTGGCAGATTCAGTTTTGTCAAGTGTTGCAGAAAAAAGGACGGCGAAGGAGATTTGAGATGCTCTCACCAAATTGTACGAGGTCAAGTCACTTCACAACTGAATATTCTTAAAAAGAAGGCTTTATACACTTCAAATGAGTTAATCCATGACAGTACCGGATCACATCAACAATCTGAATATGTTATTTTCTCAGCTTACAGTATCAGAATACAACATGGTGGAAAATGAACATGCAGAACTTCTACTTCAAAGTCTACCTGACTCTTATGATCAACTCATCATCAACATAACAACTAATAATGTTGCTGATAATCTTCGATTTGATGACGCTGCTGCTGCTATTCTTGAAGAAAAATCCAGGCGGAAGAACAAAGTAGACAGATTGGAAAGCTCAAAGCAAGCAGAGGCTTTGTCGATGACGAGAGGAAGATCAACGGAACGTGGCTTTAGTGGGAGCCGAAATCAGAGTAGATCAAAGTCACGAAGAATGAAGAACTTCAAATGCTACCTTTGTGGCATGAGAGGGCACTTAAAGAAAGATTATTGGCACAACAAGAAAAATGCAGATAAAGCTCCTGAAGCAACAACATCTCAAGGATGTGTTGCAAGTACCTCTGATGATGGAGAAATCCTTTACAGCGAAGTAGCAATTGGTTCCAAAGGCAGAAAACAGCTTAATGATGTTTGGATTATGGATTCAGGAGTAATATGGCACATGACTTCACAACGAGATTGGTTTAGTACTTATGAATCTATCTCAAAAGAATCTGTATTCATGGGAAATGATTATACCTTGGAGATTGCTGGAGTTGGTACTGTCAAAATAAAATTACACGATGGTACTATTCGCACAATTCAAGGGGTACGACATGTGAAAGGTTTAAAGAAGAATGTATTGTCTATTGGACAATTGGATAACCTTGGGTGCATGGCTCATATTGAAGATGAGATCTTGAAGGCTGTTAAAGGTGCTCTTATGGTGATGAAAACTAAAAAGATCGCGGCAAATCTATACATGCTTATGGGAGATATACTACAAAAGGCAGATGTATCAATGGCATCAACGGGCCATGAAGAATCAACGATAATGTGGCATCGCAAATTAGGCCACATGTCGGAACGTGGTTTGAAGATTCTCACAGAACGTGATCTCTTTCCCGGGCTCAAATCGGTAAACCTACCTTTTTGTGAGCACTGTGTTACAAGCAAACACCATAGATTAAAGTTTGATAGATCAACTGCTAGAAGCAAGCTCACACTGGATTTGATTTATTCTGATGTATGGGAGTCACCAGAAATCTAGGAGGAGCAAAATACTTTGTACCATTCATTGATGATTTCTCTCGGAGATTATGGGTGTACCCAATTAAGAAGAAGTCAGATGTGTTTCCAATCTTCAAAGACTTCAAAGCAAGAATAGAACTTGAATCCGGAAAGAGGATCAAGTGCTTGAGGACAGACAATGGAGGAGAATATACAGATGGTAATTTTCTTGCATTTTGCAAGCAAGAGGGTATCCAAAGGCAATTTACAGTTGCACATACACCTCAACAAAATGATGTAGCAGAGCAGATGAATAGAACTCTCTTAGAAAGAACAAGAGCTATGTTGCGAACTGCAGGTCTAGCCAAGTCTTTTTAGGCAGAAGCAGTCAAAACCGCCTGTTACGTGATAAATCGGTCACCATCAACTGCAATTGGTTTAAAGACACCAATGGAGATATGGAATGGCAAGCCAGCAGATTATTCTTATCTTCATGTATTCGGATGTCCTGCATATGTGATGTACAATTCCCAAGAAAGAACGAAACTGGATCCAAAATCCAAGAAATGCATATTCTAGGGTTATGCTAACGGAGTTAAGGGGTATCGCCTGCAAGATCCCATTACCCGCAAAGTTATTGTCAGCAGAGATGTGATATTTATAGAAAATGAACTGCAAAGTAAACAAGAAGATGTCAGTACTTTGAAAGAGACTACTACAGTACAGATAGATGGAAAAGCTGGAGAAGAAGATTCCTTTGAAGTAGAACAAGAACCAGAGCATGAGGAATAAGAACTATATGAGGCCAATAATACAGAAGTTCGGCTGTCAACTTGTCAGATAAGGCAACCATCATGACACTCAGACTATGTTATGGCAAGCCACGATGCATATTGTCTTCTAACAGAAGAAGAAGAGTCGTCAACCTTTCAAGAGGCTGTGAGTAGCTCAGAAGCTTCTCTATGGATGACAGTAATGCAAGAAGAATGAAAGCCCTACATAGAAACAAGACATGGGAACTTGTTGAACTTCCAAAAGGACGGAAAACTATTGGTAACAAATGGGTCTATAAGATCAAAAAAGATGACAACGATCAAGTGGAACGATATCGTGCAAGGCTGGTGGTCAAAGGGTATGCTCAGAAAGAAGGAATTGATTTCAATGAGATATTCTCTCCGGTTGTCAGACTTACCACTATCAGAGTAGTCCTAGCTATGTGTACTGCATTTGATTTACATCTTGAACAATTAGATGTGAAAATAACTTTTCTTCATGAAGAACTTGAAGAGGAGATATATATGCTCCAACCAGAAGATTTTAAAGAACAAGGATAAGAAAACTTGGTTTGCAGGTTAACCAAATCTCTGTACGGTCTAAAGCAGGCGCTAAGATATTGGTACAAGAGATTTGATTCCTTCATTATTAGCCTCAAATACAACAGACTGAGTTCAGACCATTGTACATATTACAAGAGGTTTGGTGACGATGATTTCATCATCTTACTGTTGTACGTGGATAATATGTTGGTGGTAGGCCCCAACAAAGATCGAGTCCAAGAATTGAAGGCACAATTGGCTAGGGAGTTTGATATGAAGGGCTTGGGACCATCAAACAAGATTTTAAGGATGCAAATTCACCGAAACAGAAAAGATAGGAAGATTTGGCTTTCTCAAAGGAACTATTTGAAGAAAATCTTGCAGCGCTTCAACATACAAGATTGTAAGTCAGTCTCTACCCCACTTCTTGTCAATTACAAATTATCTTCAAGTATGAGTCCTAGCAGTGAAGCAGAGAGGATGGAAATGTCTCGAGTACTGTATGCATCAGCAGTGGGAAGCCTTATGTATGCTATGATATGTACAAGACCAGACATTGCACAAGCAGTGGGAACGGTCAGTCGTTTTATGGCAGATCCTGGTAAAGAGCATTGGAATACTGTTAAGAGGATCCTAAGATACATTCAAGGGACCTCAGGTGCTGCACTATGTTTTGGAGGATCAGAATTTATTGTCAGGGGTTATGTTGATTCAAATTTTGCAGGTGATCTTAATAAAAGAAAATCTACTACTGGTTATATGTTCACACTTACAGGAGGAGCGGTCAGCTGGTTATCTAAGTTACAGACTGTTGTAGCTCTGTCTACTACAGAAGCTGAATACATGGCAGCTACCCAAGCTTGTAAGGAAGCTATTTGGATTAAAAGGTTAATGGAAGAACTCGGACACAAACAACAGATAATTACTGTATATTGTGACAGTCAGAGTGCCTTGCACATTGCAAGGAATCCAACTTTTCATTCAAGGACAAAGCACATAGGTATCCAGTATCATTTTATTCGAAAAGTAGTAGAAGAAGGGAGTGTGGATATGCAGAAGATTCACACCAAAGACAACCTAACAGATGTTATGACAAAGCCAATTAACACTGACAAGTTTATTTGGTGTCGATCCTCCTATGGCCTATCAGAAACGTAAGCAACATGGAATGACAAGGTAGAAAGAGTGGTGTGAAGATATGATTGATTCAATCAAATCTTCAAGTGGGAGAATTGTTGTTTTAGAAGTCCCACATCGGTGGGTTCTTGAGGATGGAAGTTCTTGAAAGCCTATATAAAGAGGCTTAAGTTCCTCTTGTAAACATCTCAAAATTTCTTCTTCTTTTTCTTATATAGTTCTCTCCTTATATTTAGAGAAATGTCTTATAATTTTTCTTCATAGTAAAAACTTTTCTACTCTTGTCCGTAGTTTTTTCCCTCATCATCATTAAAAGGTTTTTTACGTTAAATATTGTGTGTCAATTCCTCTTTTCTCAACTCTATTTTAGTTGTGTGATATTTTCTATAACTCTGGTACCTAACAGATGGAATAGCTGTGCTTGTGCATTCCAGTGCAGCATGTCTGTTTTCAAATCCCTCACTTCAAATTCCTCTATTTTCAAACCAACGCAAACCACCATGGCTGTCTTCACCCAAACCTCTCCTTACAGCTACATGGTATCTACTTATACTTACTTCTCTACTCCACGTTTCACCGCCTGTGTTTCTCAACCATTGGTTGACGCAATCAATCAAGAACACAATCAAATTTGAGCTCGTCTATGTCTTAAATTTGCACTTTTGTCACAATGGATTGCCTTGTTTTTTGTAAAAGTTTTGTCATTGAAATCAAATGGGTTCTATTGTTTGATCACGCATTGGGAGTTTAGGATGGGCTTTTGGCTTGATAGATAATGTGCTCGATAAATTGTCAAGGATACAAGTTGAAATGGTTGTTAAGTTGTTTGTTTTTGCGAAAGTAAAGGGTTTGCGAAATTGTCCCTTGAATCTTTCTATCTCACCGTAAAGATATGGAATATGCTTGTGTTGCTGTTCTAGTTCTAGTCTTCCTAGGAACGTAGTTTTGTTTCACAATTGCAATAGAACTCACAACTATATCGAGAAATACTTGATACTCCCAGCAATGGTGTTTAATAATTTATTTTCTATAGATTATCTATAAGGGGTGGCTTAAGTATTAAGCAAGCTGATAAATATCTACAAAATATTTTGGATAATTTATGTTATTTTTAAGTATAATTATGTTACCTTATTTTTAGAGATCTAATTTTTTTAGAAATTTTATCTTATTCTTAGAAATTTTATCTTATCTTTAGTTAGTCATTAGTATAGGGTTATCACACCATTACGCTCTATATCAATATATCTTCCTTCTCTCTCTCTCTCTATACCTAAGAGCCAGGGATGGATCTATGTATAAAAAGGTAGAGACATATACATGGGGACATAACATATACATGGAGACATATGTTCCCACCCAACTTAGAAAACTTTTTTTTGATCTTATATGTATATATATATATGAACATATCTACTTGTACAATAATGAAGATATATGCCCCCACTCACTTTAAGTATGATTGGCGAACCAAAAAACCTACAATATTTAGAGCAACAGAGCAATGGTTTGCATCTGTAGAGGGATTTCGCCATGCTGCTATGGATGCTATTGGCCGTGTAAAATGGGTTCCACCTCAGGTATACTATTTTTAAGTTTCTGTTGCTATATAATTCTGTTTAATTGTAAATTCTATTCTCTTAGAGATGTGCCACTTATCATATTTGCTGCTGTCTTTTGCCAATATATATGAATTGCTTAGGCAGAAAACAGAATCTCGGCAATGACTTCTAGCCGCTCTGATTGGTGTATATCACGACAAAGGACATGGGGTGTTCCCATTCCAGTTTTTTATCATCTGCAGTCTAGAGAACCTCTTATGAATGAAGAGACAATTGATCATATCAAATGTAAGAGCCAAAATGTAGCAAATTTATGTTTTTTTAATTATCAAGTTACGAGTATATACTATCTCAAATGTTTAGGTTCATAAAACAATTATTTATTCTCCATATTTGAATAAATATAGTGGTAAATATTCGAAAGTTGCTTAATGGCTTATTCTTGTTCAAAACATGTTGGTCCTACGAAATTAATAGATACTGAAATTCATCTTTTGTTTTTATTTCTGAGATTTTGTCAGCTATTATAGCCCAAAACGGTAGTGAAGCATGGTGGTATATGACAGTAGAGGATCTTCTCCCAACTAAATATCATGATAAGGCAGCAGAATATGAAAAGGGAACTGACACAATGGACGTATGGTTTGATTCAGGTACAATATTCTGGTGCCAAATAATGTTTGACTTCCACTGATACATGGTTTCATGAGTTCCTCAACCACCCTCTTTTCCACTTTCCTGCTCAGGGACAGTTCTATAAATATAGTATTACCTGTTAAACACATTTGTCAATGATTGCTACTGCACTTGTTTAATATAATTGAGATCTTATTCAGATTCATGCCCATAGATATTCCTTTCTCTTATTACTCTTAGGACCATAGTGGCTTGATCCTAGGACCTTAAACTCCTACTCTCAACCCTCAGCTGCCTGAGCTAATGCTACTGGTGCTTCATGGCTGTTTGCTTTTAACTTCAGGTTCCTCCTGGGCTGCAGTCTTGGGAAAAAGAGATTCCCTTAGTTTTCCTGCAGACTTGTATCTTGAAGGAACAGATCAGCATCGAGGGTGGTTTCAGACTTCATTGTTAACAAGTGTAGCTTCAAGAGGTAATAGGCATCTTGACATTGTTATTATCATGATTATCTTTAACTTATTTTATCCCCTTGTTTGATTCTATCAACAAACTAAACGTTTTTTATCTCACAAATTAGTGAGGCAAATAACTTTACTTGATTGATATTTGTTAGAAGATATTAAGGTTATTAGTCGTAGTGTTAGTGGACTTGGGCTTATACACCTAAGTATTAGTATAAATAGGAATATTAGGTTATAGAATTGTATCACATATCATCTTATTAATAATATATTCAGTATTAGCCGTTTTCCCTCTTTTTCTTTCTCCCTAACCCTAATCCTATAATTCTTCAACATGGTATCAGAGTGGTACCATCCATCTTGAGGAGAGTTTCTCCCTTTCGCTGTTTCGCATTTCTGAAGACTTGGTTTATGATAGGGCACAATGGCGTCGTTTGATCCATGTAGCGGACCCCACCTAGTGGGAAAAGGCTTTGTTGTTGTTGTACATTTTGTCTCGTGTTTCCTCTCTTGTTAGCTTCGGTTAAAAAAAAGGAAAGAAAAAAAAAGAAAAGGCAGAAGAGTATCGTGACTTAGGTCACAACTCAAGGTTGGGCAGCCGTCACTGTGGCTGCCATATCACTTCTCAGGTAGCCGGTGAGTGGTCACCAATGACAGATCAGTCTGGCGTTAGGTGCGCGGCTGGCATCAGATTCGTTAACTGTCGGCGGAGGAGCTGGGTCGTTTATGGGTTTTAGGCAAGTATTGTGGGTTCTGGTGTTGTGGGTGGCCAGCGGCTGAAGATTCCGGCCCAGACAAGTGCGCACAGTTGTAAAGGAACCTCGCCGGCGACTGCAGGTCCATCAGCGTTGATGGGGAGTGCGGTTTTAGGCCTGGATTGGGCATTTTCCTTTGTTTTCACATTTTTGGAGGTTGTGCGTCCTCTATTGGGTGTTTGTTCATGGCTGGATATTCTCTTTTACAGCACAGATCAGGTTGCCGGTGATAGCTCCATTGAGCAGGGTTCAAGTTTGTTTTGGCTGGTTTTGGTTCGATTTTTCCCCCCTTCAGAATGATCTAGCGTCTCCTTCGAGTAGGAGTACACTATTGGTTCTGGTTTTCATGGATTTTGATTTTGATTTCATAGTTTCTGCTTTGGATTCGTAAGTATGGGTGATGACAATTCTGATTTTGTGACTAGTAACGAGATTTGAGTTGGCTAGAGGTTGATCTAACATAGTCCATGTATGACTATGAGATGTTAGCTGGCCAGAAGTGATTCCGATAAGTTGCTGATGGTGATTATCTTATGGTTTTGAGGATTTCCATTGCCTTCCTTTCTTCTTTTGTTATTGCTATCTGTTCTTCTAGATGCTGTTGAAGGCTTGGTGGTTGAGTTATGGTTATGTTGATTTGATATCTTTGAAGGAGGTAGACTGAAGTTATTATTCTATCTTGTGTTTCTTTGTTCTTCTTATGGATTTTCTTGGTGCATCTTGAGCTTGGAGGAAAGGGCTGCTTGGTTGGAGGCAAAGAGCAACCAACAAGGTGGAGTTGCCCCAGAGATGTTAGAGGAAAGGGTTGCTCACTAGATGGAGCCACCAGGAGGAAAAGGCTATCAACAAGGTGGAGCCACCCTAGATTTTCACTAGCAATGGTATTACAAGTTTGGGAGCAAGAGTTTCCCAGTTTCTCCTCTTCTTTTTTGGACGTTTAGATGGTTCAACATCTTTTTTTTCTTATGCCGTATTTGAATGGTTCAATGTTCCTATGCCGAGTTTCTCTTCTCGCTTTTGAATAAAGATAGGGTTCTGTTGTTTGTTTTATGTTTATGGGTTTGCTACTTATAACAAGCTAAAACTTAGTATGCTTTAGCTTGAGGGAGAGTGTTAGAAGATATTAGGGTTATTAGTCTTAGTGTTAGTGGACTTGGACTTATACACCTAAGTATTAGTATAAATAGGAGTACTAGGTTATAAAATTTATCACATATCATCTTATCAATAATATATTCAGTATTAGCCATTTTTCCTCTTTTTCTTTCTCCCTAACCCTAAACAATATTCAATTGAATGATTGGTTCAATTTTCAAATCAATCTCGCTTTCCTTGCTATATTAGGAAACAGTGAGGATCCAAAGCACAAGAGCACTAGCTTATGTGTTTGTTTGCAGGAGTACATTTCCTTTCATATTATATAATTCAATAGTATACTGCAAGTGGATATGGATGCATGCTTACTTGTGTTCAAGGCTGTGTGGGTGAGAATGTCTTTATATGTTTGTACCTGTCAGATACTATAAAATTCTGTCATTCTTGTCTGATACAAGGAAGGCTCCATATTCTAGTGTTTTAACACATGGATTTGTATTGGATGAAAAAGGCTTAAAGATGAGCAAGTCTTTGGGTAATGTCGTGGATCCACGTATTGTGGTTGAAGGAGGTAAAAATCAAAAGGTCAGTTATGTTGATGTATCAGATAAATACTAGTTTTGGAATTGTATCACTTAAAGTTGGTGGAATTTGATATGAATATTTCTCTCTGTATATTAACATTGCAATATGAGACTACAATATAATACTTGACTACAAGAGAGGTCACTAATTACCTATGCTAATTCCTAGAAGTGTAAATACAATGAATACATAGATATAATGAATAGAACTCCACCGTCCACTTATAATAATTATAATCAACACTCTCCCTCAAGCTGGAGCATATATGTCTGATGCAACCAGCTTGTCACATATGTATGCTATCCTAGGGCCCCGTAAGGACTTAGTCATCATGTCAGCTAGTTGATCTTTAGTACCCACAAAAGAAGTCTTAATGATGCTTGAGAGAATCTTTTCTCTGATGAAGTGACAATCAACTTCTATATGTTTACTCCTTTCATGAAAAATTGGATTCGAAGAGAGATACAAGGTTGATTGGTTATCACAAGCAAGTTCCATAAGACCTATCTCACAAAACTTCAACTCTTGGAGCAAATATTTTAGCCACAAGAGTTCGCAAGTAGTATTAGCCATAGCACGATACTCTGCTTCTGTGGTTGATCTTGCAACAACAGTCTGTTTCTTGCTTTTTCATGAAATCAAGTTACCTCCAATAAGCACATAGTAGCCTGAAGTGGACCTCCTATCACTAGCATCAACTGCCCAATTTGCATCTGTATATCCAATGATATTAGTATGACCCCTGTCCATATAAACAAGCCCTTTACCAGGTGATCCCTTGATGTATCTTTTCCTAGTAGTGTCAATAGTCGAACTATGTCTCCTTTTGATTTTGTTCATTCTGATGTTTGGGGTTCCAGTCGTGTTCTTTCTGTTTTAGGCTATAGGTATTATGTTACTTTCATTGATGATTTTTCAAGATGCACTTGGTTATTTTTAATGAAAGATCGTTTTGAGTTATTTGATGCTTTTCAAACCTTTTGTTCCGAAATAAAGAATCAGTTTGGAAAAACAATTCATGTTTTGCGTAGTGATAATGCAAAAATAATATTTTTCTGCGTCTTTTAAATCCTTTCTGAGTTCTCATGACATCATACATTAGTCTAGTTGACCTCACACACCATAACAAAATGGTGTGACTGAACGCTTACGTTGCATGGGTGCAGATGCAGGTCATTCTAAGACGTGACGTGCGAGTACGAGGTACAAATTTTTTTGAAAAACTAGGTACAGTACGGGTATGTCATATATATATATATATATATATATATATATATATATATATATATATATATATATATATAAAATAAATAATAAATAATATATATCTAATAAACTAAAACTCACATAATAAAACATGATAACATAACATAAAAATTAAAACACACAAATTTCAACATAAAACATAGAAAAGAACTTAAATTGTTCAACCAAGACAACATCCACAATAAGAAATTACAATATTTAAGTTGTTCAACATGACAACTTTTAAAGATGATTACAAAAATCAAATTCCAACAGTCTCAATTTCATCATTTCCTTGCCCATCATCAGTGAAAAGAACAGCCTCTAAATCTGGTTCATCAAGAGAGAGACTAGCAACTTCAAGAATTCCAGCCCCTTCAAATGGATCCCATTCATCTCCACCAATGTCCACATTTTAGTCTCACCCTCATTATAGTTCTTATTCTTCCTTGAGAGGAGACGAAGATTTGTGTGGACAAAAACTAAATCTTCAGCTCTCTTGGGATTTAACCTATTCCTTTTCATGGAGTGGATAAAGGAATATGTGCTCCAATTCCTTTCACAACAAGAGGAAGAGGAAGGTTGTGAAAGGAGCTTCAAGGCAATGGTTTGAAGTTTGGGGATTAAAGCTCCATACATGACCTACCATTCCTTTGGTGTCAAGTTCCACCTATCTTGCAAGCAATCAAATTGGCCAAACTCTTCTTCACCACTTAAGAATTTAACAAACTCTGAAGTGACCGTTCGCCTTTCTTGAGGATCCGGAAAGTAATCATTTAGGCATTTGTTTCTCCCTATACAAATCTCATTGTCCTTATGTGGGGGGACTCGTTTTGGAGCTTCCTCAAGCCATTGTCTACAATAATACCTATTATACAAAATATAAGATGTGATTACTATAATACAAAAACCAAAGTCCATCTAAGAAAAAGTAAGAGAACTAGGAACTTGAAAATTAATTAAATATACCTAGGATTAAGTGAATGAGCCAAGCAATGAAGAGGTGTGCAACTTTTATTCCATCTAGAAATTAGGATGCCATACACCACTCCATAGAAGGATGAATGTTGATTCAAATCCTTTTCCTCATGTTGATAGATGGCTAGCTTCACTTGCTCAATCATAGAATCCCATTTTTCATAAATCAAATGAAGGTTTGGCTTATCGGTGTCACAAGAACGAAGCATATCATAGATGGGCTTTGTAAAGCTTAGAATATAATCAACTTTATCCCACCAAAGGTCATTCAAAATTGTTTCTTTCACAGAGGCAGCCTTTTGAACATCATCTTCTCTATAGTGAGACCATTCTTCACTAATGACCATAGATTGGAGACCATGCTTAATAGTTCTAAACTTTTTAAGTATTACAATGACGGAGGCAAATCTAGTCTCAGCAATAGAAAGTAGCTTTAGATGCACAAATTGATTATACATAGCTAGCCTCATGGAATGATTCATGATAAAATTCTTAATGAAAAAGGCATCATCAGCAACAGCAATAATCTAATGACACTCAGCATAAACACTCTCATTATTTGGATTATTTTTAGGAGCACAAATATTTTTCAAAGCAAGGTTCAAGGTGTGCACCACACATGGTGACCAACCTCATCAATCCAGCAGCCTTGCAAACAAGTGCATTACCAGTAATGATTTGCACCACATTTTCTGGCACAACCTCATCAATAGTGGACAAAATCAAATTAGCAATGTAATGTTTGTCCTTAAACTCACCAAAGCCATCAACTGCCTTTAAGAACATAGGTCCCGAATCCGATGCAGCCATGAAGTTAATTAATGGTCTTCTCTGTGCATCAGTCCAATCATCACTCACTATACTCACATCTTTTTCTGGCCAAGTGTCTTTGATGGGTTGAAGTAATCTCAATATGTGAGCTTTTTCTCTTTGCAACATTGAAGTTCTTATAGCATTGTAGCTAGGTGGAAGAAAACCAGAAAGGATAGTATTTGCAGCATATGTGAATGAGCTAACAAAATAGGGATTTCTAGCCACATTGAATGGCAAACCAGCAGAGAAGAATAGTCTAGCTATTTCACATGACAAATGATCTCTTGCCTCATTATTAAATGCCCTTCCTATTGCATTCTCAGTGCCTCTTCTTCTCTTGCTCCCATCAGAAGACATATCAACTCTAGGAGCGTTCAAACTTGTAGAGCCAGAGGGTAAAAGAACTTGCACTGGCTTTGCATTCTTCTCAATAGCCTCTCTTTCTATTTGCTTTATTTCTTGAAGATAGTCATTTAGCACACCATTACATATGCTAATCCCATGTCTTTTTCCCCTTAATAAATGAGACCTCACTCTAAAATAAGATCCCTTGTAAGTTCCATCACAAAAATTACATTTCCAACTTGCATTTCCTCCTCCAGCTTTTTTACTTTGCAATATAGTCACATAAGCCCAAAGGGGACAACCATTTTCAACTATACTAGTTGCATATTTTCCAATCAAAGAAGCAAAAGAAGCTGTGCCACTACCAGAAGCAGATCCACTGCCAGACCCATCACCACCAACACTTGCAGAACCTTGTGAAAACATTAGGAGTAGAAGGTAGAGAACAGAGAGCAGACTTACGAGAGGACAAAGAACGGAAAGACAAGAGGGTAGAGAATGGAATATCCAGAACCAGAATGTGGAGAACGGACTGACGAGATGGCAGTGAACGGACTAAAAACGTCAGCCCACATCGCAGGTCGTCGAAGCTTGGTCGCACAACTGGGTCGCGCAGGTGGGTCACGTAGCTGGGTCGCGCAGGTGGGTCGCGCAGCTCGTGTAGAAGCAGAGACTTGGAAGGGGTTAGAAGCTGGGTCGCCGGAGTTACCGTCGCCAGAGTTGCAGACGCTGGAGAATGAAGAGCTGAAGATTGTGTTGCTCTGGTAGAAGGAGAACGTTTGCTGAATGAGGGTGGAGTGCCGAATTCGAACGAATGGGTAAGGGGTTCTGAAAACTGAAGAAAATGCTATTTTGTGTGTCAAACGGCACCGTTTTTGCCAAAAAATTGGTTGAGTCGTACCGAGCTGTTCTCCAAGCCACACCGAGCCGTACCCAGCTGCTGATAAGCCGTACCCAAATCTAAAAAAAAAAATGGGTACGTACCCGGTACGTACCCAAGGCGTACCCACGCCGTACCCGTACCCGGTACGTACCGGGTACCGGTACTCCTCCCTGGGAGGAGTACCCATGCTTCAGAGCTGAACGCAAACATCGTCATCTTGTTGATACAGCTCGGACTCTCTTAATAAATGCTAATGCACCCTTGAAGTTTTAGGGTGACGATGTTCTTACAGCTTGTTATCTGGTAAATCGAATGTCATCTTCTGTTTTGGGTAATAAAATTTCTCACTCTCTTTTATTTCCTAAAGATCCTCTTTATGTTGTTCCCCCTTGTGTGTTTGGTTCCACTTGTCTTGTTCATGATCTCTCTCATGGCTATGATAAATTGTCTGCTCGGGCTGTTAAATGTATCTTTCTTGGGTATTCTCGAGTTCAGAAGGGGTATCGATGTTATTCTCCCTCTACACATTGCTTTTATGTATCTGCAGATGTTACATTCTTTGAGGATACCCTCTTTTTGTCACATCAGCTACATCCGACTCTACTCCATCTCAGGTACTACCCATTCCTTTTTTTACAACATATGTCTCTAATCCTCAAGCTCCACAGTCACAAGATGACCGTCCACTGCGTCGATTTGATATTACTTATGAGCGCTGAAATCTTGAAGTTCATGAGATCACACCTACTATAGATTCTTATGATTCAGCTCCCGCTCCAATCGCTTCTCCTACTATGGTCCCACCTTACAATTCTGCTGACCTACCTATTGCACTCCGTAAAGGTAAATGCTCTACTCTCAATCCTCATCCAATTTACAATTTTCTGAGTTATCATCAATTATCTCCTCATTGTGCCTTTGTGTCTACTTTGTCATCTGTTTCCATTCCTAAGAATGTTCAGGAAGCACTATCCCATCTAGAATGGCGACAGACAATGATTGATGAGATGACTGCTTTAATAATACATGGACTCTTGTTTCACCTCCTCCTGGAAAATCTATAGTTGGTTGTCGATGGGTATTTACTGTTAAAGTTGGCCCTGATGGGCAGGTGGACAGATTGAAAGCCCGGCTGGTAGCAAAAGGATACACTCAAATCTATGGTTTGGATTACAGTGATACTTTTTCTCTTGTTGCTAAGACGGCGTCTGTTCATTTGTTCTTGTCTATGGCTGCCATGAGACGCTGGCCCTTATATCAGCTGGATATTAAAAATGCCTTCTTACATGGTGATCTGGAGAAGGAGATCTACATGGAGCAACCACTTGGGTTTGTTGCTCAGGGCGAGTCAGGTCTTGTTTGCAGGCCACAAAAGTCCTTATATGGCTTAAAACAGTCACCTCGCGCTTGGTTTGAGAAGTTTAGTAAAGTCATTTAGCAGTTTGGCATGATTCATTGTGAGGCAGACTATTCTGTATTCTTTAAATGCTCACCATTGAATAAATTTATTTATCTTATGGTGTATGTGGATGATATTGTCATTACAGGTAATGATCAAGAAGGCATTAAGGAATTGAAGCAATACCTCTTTAAACATTTTAAAACTAAAGATCTTGATCGATTGTGATACTTTCTTGGGATTGAAGTAGCCCAATCAAGAACAGGTGTTGCTATTTCTCAAAAGAAATATGCTCTTGATATTCTAGAAGAAACGAATGCTTGATTGTAAACCTGTTGATACTCCTATGGACCAAAATGTAAAGCTTCTACCTAATCAGGGGGAGCCCTATCCTAACCCAGACAGATATAGAAGATTAGTTGGGAAGTTAAATTATCTCACCATGACTCGACCAGACCTTGCTTTGATACCAACTTAAAGTTGGTGGAGTTTGATCTGAATATTTCTCTCTGTATATTAACATTCTAATATGAGACTACAATATATATATATACTTGACTACAAGAGAGGTCACTAATTATCTATGCTAATTCCTAGAAGTGTAAATATAATGAATACATAGATACAATGAATAGAACTCTACCGTCTACTTATAATAATTATAATCAACAGTATCAAACTCTTATTTTCCTTTGTTAAGAGTCTCACATCGCCTGCCTCAATCTTTCGGATGCGGTTTATATATCTGTTGAACCACTCCACTTAATGTCAATTGGTTTTAGGTTGGAATCTCACATGGTATCAGAGCCAAAATCTCATCTCTGTCGCCTATTTCGCTAGACTTCTCCTACTTACTTGGCTAGGCTCGCTTGTTCTATGCAGACATCTATAGAGGGGAGTGTTAAGAGTCTCACATCGCCTGCCTCAATCTTTCGGGTGCAGTTTATATATCTGTTGAGTCACTCTACTTAATGCCAATTGATTTTAGGGTGGAATCTCACATCCTTTTTATCAAAGCCTTGGCTCAAGGGATTTTTCTCCCACCTTATTTTCAGGAAGCACCTGCATATGGAGCTGATATCCTCCAGATCTGGGTTTCTAGTGTAGATTATACAGGTGACGTGATGATTGGCCCTCAGATTCTTCGTCAAATGTCTGAGATTTACAGGAAGTTGCGGGGAACTTTGTGATACTCTTGGCAAATCTTCATGATTGGAAAGTAAGTTCGAATTCTATGGTTGAAGTTAAATCCTTTTTACTTGATGGATAACTTCTCTTTTCCCTTGCCAGCAACTGCAGCCTATTGTCTCTGGGTTATGTTAAAATATTGTCTTATATTTGTCTATCTCTGCATTTTTTTTCCCCACTTCTTCATGCCTATATTTATGTCTAATTGACAGACGGATTATACTGTTCCATTCCATGAACTTCCCAGGATCAATCAGCATGCACTATTTCAGCTTGAAAATGTTGTAAAAAGCATTCAAGGGAATTATGAAAATTACCAGTTTTTAAAAATATTTCAGGTAATTTTTTTATATCTTAATCTCTCTATACATGCAATATGTGTTTATGCATATGCTTAAATTTTCACGATGGCTTCATGGCAATCTTTGGGATGAAAAAGGGGAAACCCAGGGCATAGGGTTCCCTTAAAGTGGAAAAAAGGAAAAAGGAATTGTAGGGATCCATTGCTCCTAGTCATAGCTATATGCTTGGCAAGTTTGATACTGTGACATTGGAAGTCTTTATATTTAAAATTTTGGTTGCTTAAGCATGATGATTCATGTCATTTAGCAGAAATTTTCTCATCTAATTCTTAGACTTTCAAAAAATTACAATTTTTTCCCCTTCATTCTCTCAGATTTTGCAGAGGTTTGTCATTGTTGACCTGTCAAATTTCTATTTTGATGTTGCCAAAGATCGACTTTATGTTGGGTAAGTTTCTCTGCTTAATATTTTCTTACTTCTTGTATCTCTTACACCCTCCATTGTGCGTTTGCAATTATGGATTTGGATTTAATATGCACAACCTTGTATATGGCTGATAATCTGCAGTGGATCAACAAGTTATACAAGGAAAAGTTGCCAGACAGTTCTTGCAGCTCATCTCCTTTCCATTGTGAGAATAATAGCACCGATATTGCCCCATTTAGCTGAGGATGTGTGGCAGAATCTTCCTTTTCAGTATACAACTGAATATGGTTCTGTTGCTGAATATGTATTTGAATCAAGATGGCCCCACCTTGAATGAAAGATGGCTTGCCCTTCCTGTTGAAGAAATTGATTTCTGGGAGAATATTCTTGAGGTACCCTCTCTCATATTATAAGATAAACTGATGTAAATCTGAATCAATGTTTCAATTCGTTCATGACAGAACTATAAGGAGGACAATTCTTCTAGCCATGAATATAAGACCGCACAATTTCTTGGTTTATCTCAGTGGATAAAAATGAATCTATTTTAGTAACCAACATTTATCTTCAAATTTTCTGTTGAACATTATAAAATGATAAATAAGGGCATGGCTACATAACCACTTCAAAATGATCAAAATATAAATAAATTTCAAAATCATTATCTTTATTTTACTTCATCATATAAAATTAAGTAAGTTATGCACTCCACTATATAATCTCCGGTAATTTCCTCTTGATTTAAAAAAAAAAATTGCATTAGCAATTTCCTTGATCTGAATCTAGAAATAATTATTATTCAGTCTGAAAATGAAAATTATATAACTGAATTTTTTTTATTATGGAATCCAATTTCAGTAGTCTTTCACTCTTTCTTACATTGGTTTTTTAAGATTTCATATGTATAAGGATGTAAAGATGTTTGACAGAAAATGAAAGAAACATGATTAAAATGTTATAAAATGTGAAATTTCAGAAAGTTAAATGATTCGATTCTTCTGTAAAACATGTGACCTTTATGATTTTTCTTTTCTTTAATCAGTTATCTCAAGTGCTGTTTCTTTCTCACTTTTCTTTTTCCCCTTAATTTTCTTAATGCTGTTTTTTACAGATTGGCTTGCAGTTACTGTTAAAATGGATGGAGAAAAATAAAAGAAAATGCCTTATAATTAATTCTTTCTCAAAAGTTTGTGTGTGTGTTTGTTTTTGGTACATTCTTTCTCAAAAGTTCTACAATGATGAAATTAATCACATATCAGATATTTGTTTTAAGTTAGTACATATTACTAAATGAAAACATTTTTTACCAGCTGAGAACAGAAGTGAATAGAGTATTGGAGGTTGCTCGAAATGGTAAATTAATAGGTGCCAATTTAGATGCAAAGGTTCATATCTATACATCTGATGCCAGCCTGGCATCCCAATTATCTGAACTATGTACAGCCAAAATGATGCCGATACATTGCATCGTCTATGCATAACATCTCAGGTATGTCTATAATCATGTCACTTTCAGTAACTGGTTGACATTAGATAAAAATTGAAAATTCAATCTTTATGGGAGTGCTGGCGGCAGCCAAAGCAATTCCCAAGCTTAGGGATTCATGTTTTGACTGAAATGCTTGCATATTAAGGCTTTAGGATTCAACAAAGAATGACGCAAGAATAAATATAATGATCTTATTTGATTGACAATATGCAGGCTGGGATTCTTCCCTTGTTGGAGGACAAACATATTGCAAATATACCATATAGTGGTGAATGCTTAATTCAAGGGAAGAGTAGAGTGTGGATTGGCATATCTCGTGCTGTGGGTTCCAAGTGTGAAAGATGCTGGAATTATTCACAGCAGGTTGGTTCATTTTTTTACCACCCTACCCTCTGCAGCCGCTGCTATGATGTTGCTCTTCAGATACCCTCTGAAGTAGTAGCAGTCAGTTAAAGATTTCAGAACAAGCAAAGTTGTTTGGATTCTGGACCATTATGGGTCCGATAAAGTAAACCCGATATAATAGGTAGGCCCAACATAATAGCAGGCTTGGCAGAATCCGGCCCCGACTTCATACTTAGGAATTTATCCGACCGACTTATAACGGATAAATACACTGCAGTAACTACTGACTTGACTTAAAGTAATTAACCAACGACTATGAATCCGGCATTTAGTGAATAGATTGTAACTGAATCCCAACGTTCGGACTTTGAATGACTTCAACGGCAGTTGATCGGGGTTCAGAACATATATATAATCCGGCCTGGCAATCTAAGCCAGGCATGTTCCATTCTTTTAGCCTAATACGTACTTTTTGTTTTAAGACTTATCATACGATCCTTGTGCTGACTGACTAGCCTAGTTTCTTAGACATCTTGACACCCATTTGGGAACAAGAGTAAAATCGTCCTCTAAGCAATTTAGGTTCGGTCAGTACCCGGAACATCTGGCGCCCACCGTGGGGTGAGGTAAAACTTTCCTACTCCACAATCCTTCAGCTCTTTTCGCGGCCCATCCAATCACCTTATAGACCTAAAATGGCTAGCAGTGAAAACGGTGTCCTGAACGGAATCAATCAAGAAAGCAATCAGCTCAGTACAATGGAGATGCTCCTACAAGCTATTAGAGATATTAATAGCCGAATTGATCAAATGGCTCAGACCAGCAGGGATCAACAGAGGATTGAGCAGGAAGACCAGAGGGAAAGAATTCCAGAAGAAGATATTCGGAACGGGGATTTTCAAAGACATACCAGTATCCTCAGAACAAATGATCATGACGGAAAGAGACAAGCAAATAACCCACCTGGAGCTGATCATCCTTTCTCCGACTTCATTATGTCAATCCTGCTTCCAGAGGGATTCAGACTCCCGACGATGGAGCTTTACGATGGGACGTCTGATCCACAAGAACATCTGACAATGTTCAATTCTATGATGCTTCTAAATGGAAGCTCGGACCCGATCAAATGCAGGGCTTTTCCGACAACTTTAAAAAAATCAGCTTTGCTTTGGTTTTCAAGCATTGAATCAGGTTCGATTTATGATTTTTCTGAATTATCTGCTAAATTTCTTAACCATTTTTCTACGAGCAGGACACATCAGAAGACATCGGCAAGCTTAATCAATCTGAGGCAGGGCCGAGAAGAATCTCTTAAAGATTTCATGAGAAGGTTCGGGGAAGAAGTTGTGCAGATAAGAGACCTCAATCCAGCAGTTTCTTTGCATGCTATCATGGCTGGTTTGCGGCCGGGACCATTTGCAGACTCCTTGGCCAGAAAACCGCCTTTAGACCTGGACGAGTTGAGGAACAGATCTACAGGATACATCAACATGGAAGAAATCGCTCTCGCCAAGAAGCAAATGGAGCAACATTTTTTCGAACCGGAACGCAGAGAAAAAAATAATCCCAATATTTCTATCAAACCAAGTAGTCATGACCGACCATATAACGGACGGGGAACGGAAATAAGAGGCAGACACTTACAAAGGAATGATCGGACATACGAAAATGTGCGTGCAATAACGGATAGAGTACAACCTTGGTTCGATGAGTACACTCCGTTAAATTCTCGTCGAGATCGGATATTCCGGGAAATATACAACACAGGTCTGATCCATCTCCCAAGAAATGCCGGACATCAAAAGACACTACCGGGCGTTGATAAAAGTAAAAAGTGTGAGTTCCATAAAACTTACGGACATACCACAGAGGAGTGCATCAGCCTGAAAAATAGGATTTAGCAACTCATTCGGGAGAGGCATCTAGGAAAATATGTTTATTGCCGCAGAAGTCGGAGCAGGGAGGCAAAAGCAGGAGATCAATCCAACCGAAGGGGACCAAGCCCGGATTTGAAGAAAAGGGCCGAGGACACGAGCTCCGGTAACCGAGACCAACCCGTCAGAGGGATCATTGACTCAATTGCAGGGGGATTTGCCGGTGGAGGGAGCTCCAATTCATCTCGGAAACGACATCTCCGAGCAGTAATGTCCTTAAGCTACCCTTCCCCATTGCAGCACAAACAATTCGATGATGGACCGGCCATCTCTTTTTCAAGCAGTGATTACGTTGGGTTGGACGAAAACCTGGATGATCTGATGGTTATATCCGTTATAGCAGGGAACTTTCAGATCAAGAAAGTTCTGGTTGATCAAGGAAGTTCGGCCGATGTTCTTTACATGTCCACGCTTCGAAGATTACAGATGACATAAGACGATTTAACTCTATTCAATGGAACTTTGATCGGGTTCTCGGGAGAGCAGCTAAATGTCAAGGGGTTCGTCGAACTTCGAACGACTTTTGGGACAGGTAATATACTTAAAACTATTCCTGTAAGATACTTGGTTAAAGACTGCTATACTCCATATAATGTTATCCTTGGGAGACCGTCTCTAAATCTTTTAGGGGCTGTCGTCTCAACCCCCCATCTAACAATGAAATTCCCAGTCTCTAAGAATGAGGTCAGAACAGTACATGCAGATCAGAAAGAAGCACGGATTTGCTACAACGAAAGTCTGAGACCCAGACATGAAGAAAAGACTCATAAGATCGACCGTAAGAGACCAATACATAGCATTAACATGGCCAAACTGGATCCAAGAAGTGATGAAAAAGACAGGCCTCAACAGATCAAAGAATTGCAAGCAGTACAATTAGGTCATAAATCCAACCAAGTAACACATATCGGGGCTCATTTACCAACCGAACTTAAAAGAGATTTGGAGGAATTATTGAGAAAAAATGTTGATATCTTTGCCTGGACTGCAGCAGACATGCCTGGAATTGATCCTGAGATCATCACTCATAAGCTCTCCTTAGATGAAAAGGTGAAACCAGTAGCCCAAAAAAAAAGGAGACTGGATTGGAAAGACAAAGGGCTGCAACCGAGGAGACCAGAAAACTTTTGGAGGCAGGCTTTATAAGAGAGGTAGAATATACCACGTGGTTGTCGAATGTGGTTATGGTTAAAAAGTCGTCAGGAAAATGGCGAATGTGTACAGACTTCACTGATTTGAACAAAGCTTGCCCGAAGGATTCCTATCCTCTTCCCAGCATAGACCGACTAGTTGATGGGGCCTCTGGTTATCAGTTCCTTAGCTTTATGGATGCATACTCTGGATACAACCAGATTAGGATGCACCCGGACGACGAACAAAAAACTGCTTGTATCACTGAGTTTGGAAATTTTTGTTACAGGGTGATGGCCTTCGGCTTTAAAAACGCCGGAGCAACTTATCAGCGGCTGATGAACAGAATTTTCAAAAAACAACTTGGAAGAAACATCGAGGTCTATGTAGATGACATGGTCGCCAAAACTCCTGAAAGTAGGGATCATTGTTCCGACCTATCTGAGTGTTTTGCGCAACTGAGAAAGTATAACATGAAGTTAAATCCCGAGAAATGTGTGTTCGGAGTTCAAGCAGGAAAGTTCCTTGGCTTTCTACTCACCAACAGAGGAATAGAAGCAAACCCAGAGAAATGTCGAGCAATAATGGAAATGAGAAGCCCTGCAACGATTAAAGAAGTGCAGAGATTAACAGGACGGATAGCTTCTCTCTCTAGGTTCCTTTCTAAATCAGCTGATCGATTTATACCATTTTTTCAGTGCCTCAAGAAGGCCAAAAAATTTCAGTGGACGGAGGAATGTGAGCAAGCGTTTAGTGAACTGAAAACTTTTCTGGCGACTCCGCCAATTTTGACAAAACCCGAAGCAGGTGATATTTTATTTTTATATATTTCTGTTTCTGATAAAACCTTGAGTTCTATCTTGGTGAAAGAAATAGGAAAAGAGCAACGACCTATTTATTTCGTTAGCCGAGTCTTGCAAGGACCAGAAGTTCGGCATCAGAAAATCGAAAAGATGGCATTAGCGCTAGTCACAACGGCTAGGAGGCTCCGACAATATTTTCAGAGTCATTCAGTCATTGTAAGGACAGATCAGCCGATCAGACAAGTGCTTCGAAAACCAGAACTTGCCAGACGAATGATATCATGGTCCGTCGAATTGTCGGAATTTGACATTCAATATCAGCCAAGAGGACCTATCAAATCCCAGGTATTGTTTGACTTTTTGGTTGAATTATCTTCCCCTTTTCCTCAAAATGAGAGTAATGATACTTGGGTTCTTTTTGTCGACGGAGCGTCAAATGTCAAAGGAAGTGGAGCCAGAATTATTCTTGAAGGTCCGAACGAAATCTTAATTGAACAGTCCCTGAAGTTCAATTTTCGGGCCAACAATAATCAAGCCGAGTATGAAGCACTCATTGCCGGGCTAGCATTGGCAGCAGAGATGGGGGCTTCTAGGTTAATCGCAAAGTCGAATTCCCAACTGGTAACCAGGCAAGTGAGTGGCGAGTTCCATACCAAAGATCCGCAATTAATTAAATATTTGCTCAAAGTACAGGATGTCGTAAAAAAGTTTGAACAATTCGAGATTGTTCATATCCCAAGAGAGCAGAATACTAGGGCTGACCTGTTGTCAAAATTAGCCAGCACAAAAGGTCCGGGTAACAACCGGTCCATCATTCAAGAAGTGCTTGACCAACCCAACGTGGAAGAAGAGGAGATTTTTTCAATCGACGACAATGCAAGTTCCTGGATGAGTCCAATCATCAAATACTTGAAAAGTGGTGAGTTACCAACTGAAGAAAAGAAAGCAAAGAAATTGCGGAGGACGGCGAGTTATTACACGATGATTGGAGGAGAATTGTTCAAAAGAGGATTTTCTCTACCCCTCTTGAAGTGTATAAATCAAAATCAGATGAAAACGGTTATGGAGGAAGTTCATGAGGGAGTCTGTGGTAGTAACATCGGAGGACGATCGTTAGCAGGCAAGGTTTTAAGATCAGGAATATACTGGCCTACTATAAAGTATGATTGTCTAGAATACGTTCAAAAATGTGATAAGTGTCAGAAATTCGCCAATCTACATAAATTCCCACCTGAAGAATTGCACAACATCGAGACTCCATGGCCATTTTGCCGATGGGGAATTGACCTATTAGGTCCTTTCCCTACAGCTGCCCGACAAATGAGGTACATTATTATTGCAATTGATTATTTTACAAAATAGATTGAAGCCGAACCACTTGCCAGTATAACTGCCGAAAAGGTTAAAAAATTTGTTTGGAAAAATATAATATGCCGTTTTGGTTTACCCTATTCAATTGTATCTGATAATGGAACACAGTTCACTGACAAAAAATTCCGAGAATTTTGTATGAGCAATGGAATTAAATAGGTATTCACCTCGGTAGAGCATCCACAAACTAACGGATTAGCCGAAGCAGCCAACAAGGTTATATTACTCGGACTACGAAAGAGGCTCGATCATGCTAAAGGCCTATGGCCAGAAGAACTTCTGAACATTTTGTGGGCGTATCACACTACACCACAGTCATCAACACGCGAAACTCCATACCGACTTACTTTCGGGGCTGATGCTATGATTCCCGTTGAAATCGGAGGACCGAGTTTTAGAAGATCAGCCTTTAGTGATGAGGTAAAAGTTGCAGTCAGAAAAGCCGATTTAGATTTATTAAAAGAAGAAAGGGAAATAGCACACATTCAGAAAGAAGCTGCGAAAGCTCGGGCAGTAAGAAAATATAATCGGAGGGTGAAAACAAGAAAATTCGTTGAAGGAGACCTGGTGCTGCGCAAAATTGAAGACTCCAAAAGGGCGCCTGGCGAAGGGAAGCTTTCTGCTAATTGGGAAGGACCTTTCAGAGTTCTTAAGGATATTGGCGGAGGAGCGTATAAGATCGGCGATGTAACTAGATGTCCGCTTCCTAGAACTTGGAATTCGGCGTCACTTCGGAGATACTATAGCTAAGCTCATTTACTTTAATCTTTTCTTTTATGAACTTCTGTATTGAAAGTTAGAGGTAGTGTACTCTTTTTCCTTATCAGGATTTTTTCCTGATGGGTTTTTTCCTGAAAGGTTTTAACGAGGCATACCTTTAACTTATTTGTTTACTCAAATAAAATCATCATATTGAAACTTAGTTTATATGAAATTGGCCTTAAAGGCAATTCCGGTCAATGTCACCGATGCCGGTCATAGTCACCGAAGAAAATGACCTTCGAGTCAAGTCGAGTCAAAGTCTCCAATACCGAAAAGAATATCCTTAGAGCCAACTTGGGTCAAAATCACCCAAAACCGAATCCGAGCAAATTGCCCAAAATTCTACATACGCCAAACTTTCAAAAATAGTTTAAGTTTATTCGGTAAACAAGACCTTTTGGCGATTCATAATTTTTAATTAATTCTCTTTAAAAGCAATGATGTTTCAAGGGGCATAAAATTCGACGTTATTAGAGTAATCGTTCTGCCATTAAATATTATAGGCAAGGTTGGCAAGCATAAAGATATTTTTTGAAATTTAAAATTAAAAGAAGCACATACGGTATCAAAGACTAAAATACTTAGACAATTTCAGAAAATTTCATTGTTAAGACGAAAGAGTTATACACTGATATTTCAAATGTTTAAGGTTCTGTTTCCTCATCTTCATCTTCATCTTCAACGATGCGACCACCGACTACCTTGTGGAATGGCCCCATCTCCCCCAAGCGATTGTCGAAGACCTCATCGGGATTCAAAAGCTTGGCTTGTTGAAGACAGGTATCAAAGCCAGCGACTCTTTGGTTAGTAATTTCATCTTTCAATCCCTCCAACTCAGCAAACAGCTTACTTTTTTATTGCAAGGCTTCTTTAAGAGCTCGGTCAGACTCCTCCTTATCCTTTAGGGCGGCCGACAAGTTTTCTTCAGAGTTTTTCTTTTCTTCCTCCAGAATCTTTACCGAAGATTCAAGAAAATCGATTCGGTGCGCCTTCACTTTTAAAACTTCTATTTCATTTTTTAGAGTGGAGACTTCAGCCTGATGAGCCTTCGTGGCTTTTTCCATTTTCGAGCGAAAAAGAAGGTTGTTGGTTGACACTTTCTTTTTTGTTTCCGCTACTTCATACTCGGCCGACCGGAGTACACTGACGGACCGAAGAAGCTGTACTTCGGCCCATCGTATAAGCCCAATATCACCGATCTTGTCCTTACATTCCTTGTCGTCCGGAAGAGAAATATGATTATCTATCAATGCCTCAAAGGGAAAAGTGGTCGACCATAGTGAAGACTTGTCTTTTCCAGCCGCAAAACCGCTTAACCCCTCGAAGGCCGTTTTTAAACCCGAGTTCTGCAAAGACTCTTTGCCTACTGAGGTCAAGGCAGGTTGTTTTGTACTTTGCTCCTGTACTTTTGACCGACGTCTTTTTCGAATCATCGGATCCGAGTTGGTATCCGAAGATTCCGGATGAGGATTAACAGGTATAGGTTCGGGTCGGGGCATGGTGTCATCAACATTTCCTATCACCGAGGTTCCTTCGCTCTTCAATTTTTTTAGTCTTCGTTGCATCTCGCGAACAGTTATCTTAGGAGCCATTTTTCCTGAAAAGATATTAAAATAGTTAAAATACATTAGTAGAGATCCGATATCAGCAAAATAGTAAAAATAAAAGACTTACGTATTATTTTTTATAATTCGATTGGATTGTCTCCAAACTTTACCAAGGAAGCAGTATCCAGTACTGAAGCTTCTTCCAGGAAGTCGACCAATATTCGGTCTTCGGGTGGTAACCTTCTATACTCCATACCCAATATTGTAGTCGGGTTTGCACGCCAGTATAAAGGAAATTTTTCTATCGCATATTCGTCCAAGAAGAATGAAAGATTGGCCGGAGCAGAACTTACCCGAAAAAACCTATTTTTAAATTTCTTGTACGAGGAGTCTAAAGCAGAAAATAATCTTCTACGCGGGTGGCTGTTAATTGATACCCAACCCCCTTTACCGACCCCCTTGCATTGAAAAAGGGCAAAGAACACCCCGATACTAGGTTCCTGACCTATAAACTGAAATATTACTTCAAAAGCTTTGACGAATGCCCAGCTATTTGGATGAAGTTGGGTAGGCGCGACGTTTAATTTAGTCAGGATTTTACATTGAAAATCCGAGAAGGGTAGACGGAGACCGAGGCGAGTAAAAAAGGTTTCATATACGTAAATCCAACCTAGGTCGTCATTCCTACCTGGAGACATAAAAATCCTCTCTTCAGCTCAGCAATGTCGGCACACGAATTTGGTCTCGTCTCCATTAGATGCCATCATAATACATCTTCGGAGGATGTGTATGCTTTCGGCCAAGTTAAAATCCGAGCAGTAATCTTTAACAACGGATTTAACCCAATTGTACTCCTCCTCTGATGTTGGAGGTGACTGCCGACCTTTAATATCGGGCGTTTCTTCGTCGGCTGGATTTTTTTCCTTTGACAGTGGGTGGGCCCGTTGTATGTTGACTGGAAACGCCCACCGGAGATTCACCCAGAATCTCTACAGACTCACTACCACTACTATCGCTTCTAACAGACATGTTACTACTTACGGTCCTAAATCCTAAATTAGGTAATTTACAGAGTGACAGGGAAAGGTGAGAGAAATACCTGTTTTTGGAAGGCGAAATGTAAAAAGCTTCGTTGCAGTGGAACTTTGTGAGGAGATAGTGAAGGGCCCAAATGAGGAAGGATTTCAGAATGGAGGAAGGCACAACAATGAAATGTTCTGGAAAAGGAAGCAATACAGAGGGAGATAAAATGTGAGAAGTGTTTTTGGGGAAGAAGCGAACGATGGGACTTCGAAGAGTAATGAGAAGGAAGTGGAAGAGGGGCTTTTTTAAATAAAGGCTAGGCCGCCACAAATCAAGGGTAATAAGGTCAAGAGAGATGAAAAGTTGTGTTCTTACCCGTCAGATGAATCTTGCGCCCAGGATCTATTCTAGCCAAGATCAACGATTGGAAGGCCGTTTCAGCGAAGATCAATGGTTGCACGGCAGTTACTGGTGCAGTTGCTTTAATGGTGCAATAATGAAACTGACACTTAACTAATAGATGAATCACACGTGGCACACGTCTTCTCACCTCTGAGCCAACTACGGGTTACACAAAGCTTCTTGAAAAAAGAGCCCTAATGTACCTGAGCAAAGTAGGGTTGTAGGAAGCTAAGTTTATTTATTTTTTAGTAATCGACCAAAGTCGGTAAAATGATTTTTTCGCTTGATATTGAAGACGAATAGTCTTATAAATGTCCGATCTATATTATTTGGCTTTTTAGGCAGAATCATTTTTTGCATGCGACGTTTTGGGTCCGATCTCTTATAGCTCGGCTCATCTCTTCTATATGGCCGAGGTAGGGGCTGTGGACCATGTATTCGTTTAATCGGATTTCTTATAGCTCGGCTCATCTCTTCTATATGGCCGAGCTAGGGGGCTGTGGACCATTATGGGTCCGATAAAGTAAGCCCGATATAATAGGTAGGCCCAACATAATAGCAGGCTTGGCAGAATCCAACCCCTACTTCATACTTAGGAATTTATCCGATCGACTTATAACGGACAAATACACTGGTAACAGTCACTTGCCGACTTAAGTAATTAACCAACGACTATGAATCCGGCATTTAGTGAATAGATTGTAACTGAATCCCAACGTTCGGACTTTGAATGACTTAAACGGCGATTGATCGAGGTTCAGAACATATATATAATCTGGCCTGGCAATCTAAGCCAGGCATGTTCCATTCTTTTAGCCTAATACGTACTTTTTGTTTTAAGACTTATCATACGATCCTTGTGTTGATTGACTAGCTTAGTTTCTTAGACATCTTGACACCCATTCGGGAACAAAAGTAAAATCGTCCTCTAAGCAATTTAGGTTCGGTCAGTACCCGGAACAGATTCCAAACTATGAAATTTTTTTATTGCTTCAGTTTCGTTTTCTAATTAGTAACATTTAAGCTTCTTTTTCCTATATCACACAAGTCAATTTTTGTATTTAACAATAGCTGTCAACTTTCTCAAACATAATAAAATCAAAAAGGTCAACACTACAAATACACAAGATGATAAAGGTTATTCGGCTAATTTATATTTGCAGCTATTTGCACAATTGTGCACAACTTTACCTGTATATGCGACATTACAACTGCCCAACATGATAAAGGTTATTCGGTTAGAGAAATTCTTAAGTATTTTTGGAGTAAGAGATTTCTTTTGTTCTGTATCATTGAATACATGACACATCAATTTTGTACATTATCATTGTCTTACTTTAGTTACAATTTTTTTTTTTGTAATTACATTTTTAATGTTATAATTGATATATCATGCACTCAATGCTATAAAACAAAATAAATTTCCTACTCCCGAGAGCACATAAGAATTTCTCGATTAGAAGTTATTGATAAACTAATAGCATTGCAACTATTTATACTACTGGGTGCGACTACACAAGTAATTCCAATTATATTTTAATCCCCCTACTTTTTTGGGGGTTGAACACTTGCGTGTTTAGGTCAACAAAGTGGCAATAGCCCAGAAACTAGACTAAAACACTACCAGCCATGTCTACCATTGAAGAGCCCTGACAGCCATTTGGAGGAAGCTGGTGAAGACATTCAAACCAATTCAGCATTATGGAAGTGAGAGGCTAGCCAGTCAGCGACAGAGTTACCTTCCTGAAGTGCTGAGCACATTAATCTGCCAATCTATATTCATAATATTCCTTGCAAACTCCTTTCACGTCTAATATTATTGTGAAGATTAAAGCTCACCCAATCTATCATCAGGTTTAAGAGAAAATAATCCTTCCCCAATAACACGGCCTCTCTAAACGAGGCCAAATGGAGCCACTTCAGAAAGTTGTGCAGAGGCTAGCCTTCAATGATAGTTAAAAAACACCATTTTGTCCAGTGCATTTACCGCCTGTTTGATCAATTTACCTTCGTCCGTCAAAACAAGCTAAAAGAAATTGCATTACTCTTCGGACAAAAGCTTTTTCAGACGCTGAAAAATCCAAGTCTCTTTTTATTGGGTATTTTTAGAAGCTATTTTGAAAGCCAAATGTTGACAACCAAGAACAAGAAATATAAAATTTCGAAACCACAAATCCCCTCAACGAATTTCCATTTGAAACCCACTTTCCAATTAATTAATAATAATAATTTATAATACATTCAAAAGCAAGAGCAACATAGCTTTGACTTAGTGAAAGCGCTATTTTCAATCACTCGTACAAGCAGAGAATATGTTTCCCCTTTTCTATGTGGCTGTGTGCGTTATAAGTACCCAGAAAATATTTTCTACAACATTGATAATCTTACAACGGCAAATTCGAGATCAACTAGTTAATTTTGTTTTTTGTTTTTTTTTTCGTATAGAAAACTAGCTAAGTAATTTTTCACAAGCTCCCAATTTTGCCAGGCATAAGGATTCGATATATTGTTGGTTAAATTATGCGATCGGATGCTGGGTCTGCAGCATAACGACCCACAATAGACAACACAATGTTGATGAATTTACAGGCAAGGGGGATGTCCAAATACAGACAGAGAGTCCCCCAACTTGCTGCAGCATGGCAGATTCATGTTACAAACAGAAGCCCGGGTTAGCATTTATCAAGTTAAACATTCTGCATCAGTGAATCAATCTGAACACGTGAATTAGGCGAGGGCTGTTGCATGATCTCAGGTTCATCCAAATCCTGACATTGGATGTGTATATCCTGTCAAAGAAAGTAATTGTCACTGACAACACTAACGCTGTAAAAACAAAAAACTAAAAAACAATTGCTAGTCACACCCCTGTACTTTGGAATTTGGATTGCATTGCTGTTAAATTTTAATGCAATAACAGGCTAGCTATCCTACAGAGCCAATCTTGGGAGCAGCCAGGACACTGCCTATGACCCTTTTTTATAGGTGAATTCCAATTTAGCATATTCTGACAGACATTCCCAGTTAAGGAAAAAACTAATTAATGTCAGGAGTTATGATAAATCCAGTTAGTGTTTGGTTGACCATTAACCATTCTTTGAAAATGGAATAACAATAATTTCCAACTTTGATTAATTCTTTCTAAATTGAAAATATGTTCGTTAAGATTTCCTACGTTGTCATTCTTTTTTTCTCCTCTAAATTTCATCTAACAAACTGTGCAGACGTTAAAAAACTCATTATTTCCAGTTTCAAGTTTTCCATAGAATTTCAACTCACAAAGTGAGCATGGAAAATGACAGATGAGATGACAATAAATTCAATACCTGTGTCTGTATAAGTGGTTGAGGTTGCTGATCTTGGGCTAATGCATAAGCTTGCGGTTGAGACATTCTATAGTAGGGTTCTTTCAGATCAAGCTTACAGGATGATGTTTGAAGAATCCCTCCTTGTTCAGCACCAGGACCCCACATTTTAGCTAATGCAGATTGAAATTTTGCTCATTAGCATCATGATGCAAGTATAACAATAATAAGGAAAAGAAAGAAGAGAATTACCAACCCGACAATGTTAAATATATTGTATAACTCTGTGCATTGTGGGCAATCAAGTGAAGCCTGCCAGTAATTTCTTGTCCTGCCATGACATAAATTGGCTGAGAGAGAACACAGCGTAACTGGTACCAATGGGTTGTTGGTGAACCAGGAGCAGTGGTAAGCCACCTTTGCACAGTACTGTGGATTTGCAATAATCCGAGACAAATCAACAGATACGTTCACAATACCTTGATAAATAAAACAAACTAGACCTTACTAATAAAAGAGGAATGTTTACCTTCCATTGAACAGTACATCAAACCAACACGCCAACCCATGTACTCTGGCACCCACAGAGGCTATGAATCTCAGAGGAATGTCAATTTCATACAGTTCTTCTTCCTACAAAATAAAAAATGATCTGGTCACAAACTCAAATCCAACTTTACTTCAAGCATTGAAAGAATATAATAAACAGAAGGAATAAATACAACTAACCAACAGTAGGCCATTTGTTAAAAACAATGATACATAACTAGAAAAATGCATGGCTTTTCAATATAGTTTCAAAGAATTTATTTCCTCTTCTAGAGAACAACTCAAGAATACAATTACAAACTATCAGATGACAGGGACTTCTATTAAAAAGGTTTCAATAAGGAAATTTGTTGCATTAAAAGAAATCTATTAGATGGAAAACTGGATGAAATCAAAATAAATCAGCTTGTTTGATCAAAAGTGGAATTTGTCAGTGCCAACAAGACCTCAGGAAAATAAAACAACCTCAGAAAATAAAATGGATTTCTCCAAAAGAAAATTTAATTCTTACCTTTATTTTGGTGAAGTCTATCACGTGGAACATTGGAGGAGCTATTAACAATCTCGGATCAAAAGCATCTACCACAGGCTTTATGGAGAAGAAAATTTTTTGGAAAGAACACATTAGTGACATCACCAAATTTTAGTAACAGTCCAATTTTACCGCAACAAAACCAACAGAATATATCAGGATGGCGCACAGGCACACAGAAAATATATCCCTAAAAGCTGAAGCAATAATGGCTAACAAATGTTTTTGTATCCCTCCCAATTTCTGTTTGCCAATTTTAACTTCGACAGTGAATTTCTGTGTCTACACTATTCTCTTAAATAAATCATAAAAGTCTTAATGTTTTATTATCTCTACAAGCATGTAAATAATTATATATTAAAATGGTAAAAATGGATGGCAAATTTTAATTTGATATACATATAATAGTGGAATACACAGGTATCACATTTTTTAACCAAAAAACAAAAGAGGTATCACATTTAACCTTTTCTCTGTGCAGGGGGGATCCCCACCCAAACAATGATTTATACAGCAATATCCAAATCCAGCCTACTCTTGTTGTAGAAAACAATCAGTAACCTTCAATAACTTCTGAAAACAAGCCAGTATGATACCTGAGAAAAGTATCCTTGAAACGCAGTTCCATGTAAGGGTGTCAAATCAACACCATAATAGCTTTGCTGCTGCCAAAACAAGGCCTGAACAAAAATGACTAATGAGTTAAAGAGAGAAAAAAAGAGTTTATAGAGACCGAGAACAGTCAGAAAAGCAGCAAAAATTTTACTGAACAATTATCATTAAAACTGTAAAAGAATGCTACACCATGATACAATTCTAAAACATGAACTATGAAATCAACAGCTAACAACATGGATTCTACAAAGTAAAATTATTGGTTAATGGAAGGAATTATAGTTGAATATCATTGAAATCCATTTGACTGGACAACTGAAGCAAAGCTCAGTAAGAGACACTTCAAAGTGGCATTTTTGTAATCTTGAAGAAGCTTTTTACAAAGATAAGCCTCTTTCATTTTATCTTGCCTACTTCAGAAGTATAAGAAGTGAGAGATATTGAAAAAAATAAGTGTCTGGGTGTCTGCACATAAACATACACATACAATTATGCACCATATTAGCAATTTCAACAAACAAATATTCATTACTGAATAAACACACACACACACTTCTAAGAAGTATGAGATATTGAAAAAAATGTGTGTGAGGGAGTACACACACGCACATACAAAAATAAAAACAAACACATTAATTACATACCTTATTAGCAATTTCAATAAACAAATATTCATCAGTGAAAGGTGCCATGTGAATCCTACATCAGTAATAAATTCAAGGTTAGGAGAAGACAAATAATAATTAGATAATTATAAGCATTGGGAAGGAAAACTGCATACTTTAAAATCCTAATCATTTGAAATTCAACAATATACCATTTATAACAAGTAAGAATTAGACATTGAAAAATCATATTTGGCTCAAGAAATTAAACAAAATGTACAGAGACATAAATGACACATTTTGCGAAACATAATGTGCTTGGATATTATTGTGAACTGCCATTGAAGTCGCAATAGATGTTACCATTCATAAAAGTTGTTAAGTTGTCAATAATCTTGGGGTAAAAATTAAATTTAAATAGAAGTATGTCACTTTGAAAACTCAGATAATTATCTGCCAATAGCTTGCCTCGGTAGAGTCATATTGTTATAATCACATTTAGTATTGTCACATGCAAGCAGCTCCAAGAAAGACACAAAGGGTGCTAATTTACCTTCCCACTGCAGGAAACATTTTCCCGGTAGGGGTGAGAAACCTATCTCTGGCAATGACATACGACTCCAGCATTCTTTCATTAACTAACAAGGTGCCTGCAAAACAGCAAAAAAAACAAATCTGATTTATAAAACACTTGCGTTTCAAAACTTTTATGCCACAACTTATCTCCACAATATAGAGCAGCAAAAACAAAACGTGTTGACAACATAGATACATGCATAACTTATACATTGAATATCAGCATCATTCTCCAGATTGACTGAAAGAAAGTAGAATATGAGCTTACCCATGGGCTCAGAGATCAGAATATCCGCTTTCTCTGGCAATTCAACATCCTCAACTTTGCCTTTAATCACCTGTACATATAATTATTACATAACATTGTTCCCTGAATAATGAGATAGCTAATGAACAATAACTATAGCAAAAAACTAGGAAACAGATCTCACTGTAATTCGTTGAGCCAGTGTTGGGTTCCCAGCTACAAGTTTCCGTGCATATTCTGCCATTTCAGATGCTTCCACAGCATAAACATGTTTTGCGCCAGCCTGAGAGGGAATGCCAGAATGATAAAGACTTAAACAAAGCTTTGGGTGTAGAGGGCAAGGAGACACCAAGAATTCTCATTTAAAATTAGAAGCAATGACACTTATCATATGCTACAAATAGGCTTAGCCAATTAAAGTTTTGAGCTACCTGAGCAGCAAATAGTGACAAAATACCACTACCAGCACCAACATCAACTACTACACGACCTATGAAATCAGCACGGTTCTCAATAACAGCAGCATAATAGGTTCCTAAAACAATATCATCAATGAATTCATCAGGTAAAGGTAAACTATATAAGTAAATTTTTATTTTTTTATTTTAAAAAAAGGACCACTAGAATACAATTAGGTATAACCTGTCCTCACATAGTCCTGCAACATATTTTGCTGATGCAGAAGTTGTCCATAATAATGGAAATACATTTTTGCAGAAGATGGCTCTATCTTTTCATCAAATTTGCTTTTAGAAGTAATAATAGTTCCATTTGGTAAGTTTCCTCCTGGTTAAAAAATTAAATATATAATTAAACAAATATCATATCTTACTGATAAATAATTAAAGTGATCATGCATGCAGTGAAAAGGAACTTGTGGGAACAAGTAAAATAAACACAAACATATAATTAACACAGCAGTGTATCTATGATTATGATAAATGTGAAAAATGAAAAATTATAACCAACAGAAATATTTGGCCGGAGAGTCTTTCGTCCAAACAACAGTTTAGGTGCCAGCCACATAAAGAAAAACATGAAAGCAGGTTATAACACACAGAATCAACACTACCTAGAGAATAATGAGTGCAATGACATCCAATGCAACATGAGAAGTACTGTAATAAGAAACCTCTTTTTCCATGAATAATAAAATATCCTAAGTTCCTGTATTACACATAGATAACTGTCATCAAGCAAGGTTTCACTAGTATTAACTATCCTAACAAATTTTGCTAGCTAGCCATAAATCATACTTCCAAATTTTAATCAGTTCATGAAAGAAGAAAATTCTTTTAACCAGCCGGACAAATTACGAATATGTTGAAGGATAAAGGTTTTTAAGTAATAATAATATATTAAAGAAAAAATGATGCACCTCTACATTCCATGTTGTATATGTCTAATAACTAATATTCAGTTGCTGTACAAATGTCATTCTGACCACATAAGATGACCATCTACTCAGTTTGCCATAACCTTTCTTTTTATTCTTTGTTAAATGTAAAATATCCTTTCAGAAATCAAATGAAAACAAAAACATGAAGACACAGAAAAAAGCCTTTGCCGATGTGCAATTTGGAACAATGCCATATGACAGAGGCCATCCTACAACAAGGTTTACACGAATTTCCAAAGCAGCACCTTGAACATTGACTTCCTTCTTCCATTGTTGGACTACACAATGAAAGGCCGAACTCTCCTCCTCATTTCTAAACCGGATAGTGACTCCCTTGGAATATGATGTCTGGTTCAAAAATAGCACTGTTAAAATGCATAAGTATTTGGCAGTAGACCAATGAATTACACAAACCACCATATCACAATTATGTACTATGCAAACCTAACAGCATAAGCATAAGTATAAGGGAAATAAATGAAAAACATAAAACATAAAACATAAAACACAGTAAGACTATACCATCATATCTCTTTGCACACTAACTATGACAACCCCACAGGTTTTGTAATTTTCCAACCAAATAGCTCAATATAAAGTGGGATACCATAAGATTCTGCTTCGTACCTTTTTACCAACATCAGACCCTTCTTCTTCCACCATGCAAACCGATTGAACAGGATCCAACTTGAATAGCTATTAAGTTAAACCACAAATGAACAAACTTTAAGAGATCCTAATCAAAATAACGGTCTCATTTACTGCATAACGCAGCATTGGGAAACCATAATTTTAAGAAAAAATAATAAAATGACGAAAATAAAAAAAAATACAAAATTAACACTGCTGCTATAAAACTCAGCTCAAAAATCTTTTTTTTCTTTTCTTTTGGTGTAATTATGATTGCAATAACAAAGCAAAGAAGTAGAAGGTGAAAAAGAACCTGAGCAGTTCGGAGATCGACATTGAGGGCAATCTGGTGAGATTCCTGATGAATTTGGAGACCGTCGCAGCTGAAGCGAGCAATACCCGGCGAAGCAGAAGAAGCATCCGAACAGATGTCCGCAACTGATGCCAAAGCGAACTCTCGGTTCTTCCACTTTTGCCCTCCCGATTCCTCCATTACCCTCCCTCTCTCTTTCTCCACCAACCTCAAGCCAAGCCACAACCACAACCACAACCACGCTTTTCTTACTTTTTTTTTTCAATGAAAAATAAAATAAATAAATAATGCGTATGAAACTATGTGTGCGTAAAATTAATTTAGAAGGGAAAAAAATGGAACTAGGGTTTGGGGTTTGCAAAATTTGAGAGCCGCCAAAGAGAGAGATTGAGTGGAGGGGGCGTTCTTGAATGCTGGGAGAGTTTCACTTTGGGGTTTTATAGTCATGCTTTGTTTTGGTTCAGTTCAAGTCCAAGTTATTGAATGCCAAATAGGGTGAGAGGTGAAAGTTGAAAGCAAGGAAGTTTACACTGTCCGTGTCTCCCATAAATTATTACATGCTCATATATCAACAACAAATATGTATTTTAATATATGAGTCAATATCAATTTATATTAATATAAATTTTTTTTAATTTATATTTATTTTTAGTTATTAGATTTATTTTTATCTAATAGTTATTTTTAACGAAATAATTTTAATTATTAAATAAAAATATATCTAATAATTAAAAATAAATATAAATCAAAAAATACTTACACTTGATCTAAATCGATCTACTATTCTTAATATATATATATATGTTTTAAGAAAAAAATCATTATTAATTTTATACATATTTAAATAAATTAAAATATAAAGATCTTATTAAAACAAGTATTCATTGGTGCTGTACAAGCAATGTTAGAATTTATCCTATGTCTACACTCTACCCTTTTTGGCTTTTTCTATCACGCGCCCTTCCCTTTGTTTTGCCTTGTCTGATGGTGCTGGCATCTGGTGTTTCGCAACCAACAAGAATTTGCCGATTCACGGTGATTCGCTGCTTTGATTCTTGAGGGGTCCCAATGCCATGGAGACTGGAGAGGAGACTTCTCGAACTCGAGAGTCCAGATACTTCTCAAGGTGGGTGTCGTTTAACATGGCCTCCTTTAGTTTGGCCCGTATAATGCATCTTTAAATATACTCGTCATAGTAAATTCTAAATATTTATAATTTATTTTTAAAAAAATCTAATTTTTTCAACTTTTTACCACTTCTATCATCATCGGTCACAACTATTTCACCCACCATCCTTTAACCTTGGTGAGCTCACATTTGAACTTCTAAAATCTCTTGTAATCTCAAGTCATCCCAAACTCCTCAAACCCAAAATCAAAGTCCTCATGAACTCAGAATAAGCATCAATCGGAGATTTAACCACCTTTTCCACATTGAAGTGTTTGACGTGTGTGGTTCAGAATCAAAGTAGGGATTTTGAAATCAACACAGTCACCTAGATTATATGCCTTAATTTCCTGTTAAAATGTGCTCCTTTCACACAATCACCCAAATTCTAGCAACAATCAAAGTTGTCACGCTCGATGATGTGCTCGAGCATGAGGGATGCGAATGGGTAAGGTTTGGATGAGGGTAGTGCGGGATTTGGGATTTAGGTTTTGCTAGATCTAGTGGTGTGAGTTCTTGTGAGGGTTTGAGTTTTGCTAGATCAGATATTTGGAATTTGGGTTTGGATGAACGTTGTCGCAACAGGGAAATGAGGTCGCGAGATCTGGTGGTTCAATTGGGTGACTGCTAGGTTGGCTTTGATGATGAAAGTGGTGGTCTTTCTAAGGCTCGCAGCAGTGGCAGTGATGATGGTTATTAGTGGATGTGGGTGGAGCGCGGTTTGCCAGTAATGATGGTAGTGGTGGTGATGGTCGAATGTTTTGATAGAAAAAAGTGGTAGAGAAAAAAAATGATTTGAATTTTTGGAAGAACTTTGGTATAATTTACAAAAAATTATAAAAAAAAATCAGTTATTCAAGTTACAAGTGTTAGATCTTAACAATTGATTATTTTTTTACCATTAATCAATGAATAAAAGTAAGGAGATCATCCATAATCCCAAACTCAAGGGTATCATGGTAAATGTTACCCTCATGGTGAGTTTACACTTTACCACAATCAACTTTCTGACATTCACTCTCATCTTTTCCTACTTTTAGAAATTTGAATTTCTTTTCCTTTTTTAATCTTTCTCGAAAGATCTAACCCTCTTTTTTGTCACGTTCATAATTAGTTCGAATTTTTTTTAGTGTAGGTTATAATTTTTCTTACATGATACGGAATTACGTATCTTAGACACATACTTAGGTTTCATGTGAGACTCATGATGGGACCTACATAAATGTATGATACATATAAAAGAGAATTTACTTTTTTATATTGTTTTTTAAGTGAGATATGTATAATGTTTCTATGCAAAAATATCTGTGCTGAATAAATATAATAGAGAATTTGCTTTTTTTATATTGTTTTTTAAGGGGGAAAATGCCCATGTGATTTGGTGCACTATCACTTTACTCCTTGTGATTTTGAAAGGTGTGCTGTTTTTTTTTAGTACAAAATTTGAAAGGCATGCTTTAATCGGGCATCATCTGAACTCCCCTCTTACTAGAACTAGGATGACAAAAGGAGATCAAGTAGCAATAAATGTATCTCATAATAACACTTTTCTAACCACAAGGAACAAAATAATAATAGCCAAAGAATGATTTCTACTCAATACTGAATAATTATATAATTTATATCATTCATTTTTTAACATGTAATTTTGAAAATATTAGTTGGATGACAATATCTAAAAGATAGTTATATTACAAATAATAGAAAATACCTACTTAGTATTATAGAGAAGCTATCAATTTTTCCATCAGAAGCAACTATTTGATTTTTTTCCTTCAATTTTCATCCATTAGAATTTTGTAGATGACAATGTCATCACGAACTGGATGAGATGTGGTCCAGTGGAACCCGGTTAAAGATGAAACACTGTTAAGGGGCTCTTTTCTTGGTTATCACTCAAGCCAATAATCAAGAATAGTTCTTGCCATTACATTAATCTAGATTATACATGATCGTATACTCAGGCCTTTCTACTGCTTTGGAGTGATGATAAGCGAGCTGTTGGAATAGGAGATCCTCCTTTTTCTCAGAAGAATAAAATAGAACTGAGTCTCTTTTTGGCTATCACGTAAGAAAAAGTGAGAAAAACAGAGTCGGATTCAATGCCTCCTTCAGAAGCTTCCTCTAAATCCATCAATCTATGCATAATTCTGCAGGTTATATCTGTCAATAACTTATTAGTTATGACTGCATATGCAATACCAACAGGATTCTAGAATAACCTATTCTTCCATCCCCATAACAAGAAAGAAAAATGCTAGTAACATATTAATTTCCTATAAATCTTTCTCATTGTTTATATAGGTGTAAAAATACGAGATGGCCCTAATTATAATGAAATAGTAAAAATTGTGTATATGAAGTGATGTACGCATGAATAGCATTGTTGTAACAAGAAATGCTCATATATAAATTGTCACTACAACTAACCATATTTGTAGTGAAATCTCATTAAGCTATCGCAAATTCTGAAGGTCAGAACCCAAAACCAGCAGAAATCGATAGGAGATGGGAGATTCGTAGCATATTTTAACAAATACAAAGCAAAGATGAGTACAACAAATAGCAAATCATGAAGAAGGGAACCATTCTCATCAATTTATCCACCAGTGTACAAGAAGAGAACGACAAAAGAACAAATTGAAGGGAATTGCTATGAAGAGCTTAGCGTCTTCAAAAAGTAAATAAATTTCTTCCTTTCTATCCCATTTGCCCTAAACTGAATCAAGTAATAGGCACACACAGATGAGATAAGATAACTGACGGTAATTGTTCTTTTCAAAATTAAATATTACTTAACTCAATACTAAAACAATGATCAGTAAAAGCAAAATAAATAAATAAAAGATTACAATTTTGAATAACAACAATTACAGAATTGACATGTATTATACGTAACTCCAAAGTGAGTAGACTGTAGTGGCCGCAGATGAATAGTCGTGTGAGGAAACAATACCAAATTTTTTTCTTGAAGCTAATCATAACCTGTGGAAACCATCAAGAAGAAGTTGGCAACTTGATAGCTTTGAAAGCTGGATGAAGCAATCCAAGCTCATCCTTGACATCAAGTGGATTGCTGGTCTCATTCCTCACTCTCTTCACTCTGCGACTAGCAAGTGACTTGTGAGTAAACCCATACATCTGCAAAATCTGGTTGTCCCCAAAATTGTAGGCTCGGTCCATCTGTTTAAGGCATCTCTCAACCGGGTAATCCCCAAATTTCCCACAGGGCTTGCACCCCACAAAGTGAGTCACAAGAGGCCACCGATGATCACCAAGACCAGGATGGTAATTCTCAATCATCTCTTCATACCGATCCACCAAAATACCCCAATATCCATGCAAATAATAAGCATTCTCAAGGTAAACCTTGTCCCCCCATTGCTCCCTCCCCGTACCCAACAAATAAACCATTGCAGATTGATCATCAGCTTCAAAAACTGGTCGATTCTTTAGCTCCCTAGTGAGGATTTTGCCAGCTTCATCTCTGGTTTTGCCTTTGGGACCCATAGGTGCCCAAGCATCAAGAATGTCCAGGGACCACTGACAATTCCTCAGAAGGAAACTCCCAGTGTTCAAACCAATCCAATTCTTCTCATCGTATACCATCTCGTTCCACCCGTGCATCACAAAGTTGTGATCTTTGTAGCGTTCCCAGGGAACCTCAAAAGCCATGTCAGTGAACATGGCATCACTGTCCATCCACCACAGAAACTCAACCTCGGGATGAGATAGCAACAGCTTCCGAATCAAAGGGAGCTTGGCCCAAAACCCAGCCATTTCAGCATCCAGAAGAGCCATGTTGTAGAAGATCTCAATCCCGTGAAGCCTGCAATAATCAATCTTGTTCTTAATGGACTTCAACAGGTAGTGGTCCCCAACCGGGTTCTCGCACGGTTTGGGGGAAGACCCGGTAACCAGAAGAACCCGGGGCTTATTGGGTCCGATAAAATTCGGGTAATCAGGGTTGTTTTTGAGCCACTTAGCACGCTGTTGGTCCCAGTCGGAGATCTTGGGGCCGAGGGTGTAAGGCGTGTTTGGATCACGCTTCTGGTCATCGCCGCCCTCGTCCACCAGGATCTTCGAGATGTCGAAGGTAGCGTAGTTGTTGTGGTCGGTGTTGGCTGTGGAGTCGGGTTGAACTGCTTCGAGGACGCGATGGGGCTCCACGCGCCGGCCGCGAGAGTAGAGGTGGTGGCGGATCTCGTTGAGGTCTTGTTCGGGGGTTCCGAACTTGCCGGCGCCGATAGTGCCACGGAGAACGACGACTGTGAGGAAGAGGCAGAGGAAGGTGAGGGTTCCGCGGCGGCACGCCCGCTGGATCTGGCGGAGCCGGCGAAGTCCGAGGCACCGATCCAGCATTGTATGAGTTGACTCGGCCGAGATGGAACCGCCGACACTCTATCTCTCTGGTTCCAAGCTCGACGAAGTGAAGTGATAATAGGAGATGGGTGGTTAAGATCGTAAATGAGTGGGAATGAGAGGGTTATTGTTTCCAAGAGGGCCAGTCGGTGGAGATGGGATGAAGAATGAAGAAAGATCCACAAATTGAGATCAGACAATCAGAAGTAAGAAGAGAAGTAAGGGGAATGAACTGAGAATGTTCCTCCCACCCTGTTTTTTTTTTTTTTTGGATATTCCTTTCCTTCTTACAAATTTTTTTTTACATAATTAATTTTTTTTATCTGATACATTTTTAAATTGTTTCACTATACAACTAGGCAAACCAATAATTGCCACTATATGGACATATATATATAGATATGAATAATGATATGTCCTAAATGATATGCAAATAATATATCCTAGGTGTTGTATTAAAGTGGATTAATGCTTTGAAGATTATGATTTATGATACCCTTGTTTCTCTATATATTAATCTGAAAATGTAGAAAAAGAAAAGTTATTTCCCTAGTCGTTAAAAATATACCTACATTGGTAAATTTAAATTTTGTGAGTATTAAGTGTGTATTTAAATTAACTTATACAATGTTTAAAATAATTTATAATCAAAATCTTGTTAAAAGCGTTTTCTTTTAAATAAAAAATCTCTAAAGGGATGTTTGATTCAAGAGTTGATTTTTTCTATTGGTAATGTTAGTCCAAAAAATTGATATTCTTAGAACTCTATTAAACTTATGGTTGATTTTTTTTAGTTTTTCATAATATCTCTTACTTGATAGATGAAAGATTAATTTATCGAGATATTATTAGACATTTAAGCGATGACCTCTTTCAATGGTATTATTTTCATATATATGAATCTCGTAATGAAGTTTAGGATCATATGATTAAAAGATTTAAGTCCTTTTCACTCATACTAATACTCTTTGGTTTATGCTTCATTGATTTTGACTACTTTTGGGAATATTATAGACTATTTCCAGGAATATTATATACTTGTGTTTGGCTTAAGACAATAGTCCCAAAAATATTTAGTAATATTTCAAAAATATCCCTAGTAATCCTTAGTAACCTATGAAACACAGACACAAATACGAGATACAACACGAATACTAACACAAGAACACATCAAATTCAAAAAATTATAAGACGCGACACAATATATATATATATATATATATATATATAAATTACAAAATTTAAGAAAAAATATTCATAATTCATTAATATCATTTCTATAAGCTTGAATATTTATAATATCTTAATATATGTCATATGTGTCAATATTTGTTACATAAGAAATCCCTCCTAAAAAATATAGAGTATAATTTTTTTTGACATTTTAAAAAAAATATCTTAAACTAACTTCTCCTAATAGAATTAACTATGTACAAATACATATGCTTCCAAAAAAAAAATTAACTAGAGGGAATATTTGTGTGAGGAAAGCTTCGAGGACGACGAAGTAGACGACTTGGTACAAGTAGAGGTAGAAGGAGCAGATGAAAATAGTGGTGTGTGAAAAGATAAAACTTAAAAGTCTAATAATGGATTATGAAAAGATAAAACTTAAAATACTGATATATGAAAATAGTGGCTTGGAACGTCAGTCATGTGACTGGGCTTGGGTGAGTTACAGACTTACTAATTAAACGTTAGTCATGAAAATTATTTTTTTTAAAAAAACATATTTATGGGTCATGTTTAAGTCGTGTCTTAGACGTGTCTGAGACGTGTCCAAGCGTGTCTAAGACGTGTCCAAATTGAAAAAAATAATCTATTTAATTAGACACATTCAGATACATATAACACGTGTGTCGTACAGGTGTCCTCATGTGTCTGACACGGACACGTGTCCGACACGCGAACACGCATAAAAATGGCGTGTCCGTGCTTCATAGCTAGTAACCAACAAATCCAACAATTAAGTGAGAGAAAAGCTTTATTGTGTACCAAGGTTTTGAAAATTAGCTAGTCATTGAACTAGTAAAAGAATTGTTTCACGATTTAATGGTTTAATTGTAGTTGAATTAGAACATAGTTTTATATATATATATATATATATATATATATATATATATATATATATATGTATATATAAAATGTTGAACATTATATAAATATTATTTTTTATATTAAATATTTGAAAGATAAACTTATATAGTATAATGTGAATCTTTGCACCCAACAATACTTGGCCTAATGGTTGTGTGTGTGCCAATTTACCCATGGGTACCTAGGTTTGATCTTGCTTATTGGAACTTTGAAACATTTTTTTATAAAAAGCTTGAATCGGTTGACTAACTAAACTGGAGTTAGTTTGAAGGGTTCACCAATTCACAACTAGTTTAACGATTCTCAAGCCAGCTCTTAAATTATCAGTTTCACTATATATTGATTCTCGGTCAAACCGGTTAATCCAGTTTAGTTTTCATAACCATGTTATTTGCACATCTAATAAATCAAAGAAGATTCAATCTTTACAAAACTTCAAAATCAAATTCTTAATTCATCAAAAATTGAATGCTTAACAAATGCCAAAATCAAATCCGTAAAACCAAGTAATCTAATTCAACAAAAAATAATCTTTACAACCCCCCCCCCAAAAAAAACAAAATCTATAGGAACCAAAAATATTGGATGAAATCAATACCTCATCTCCTTTGGCAATGAAAAACAAATTGTCGTTTGGGTTGTCTATGATAGTTCTTGTCATATGGGTTAGTTGTGCCACATTGTTTGGGTTGTCTATGGCGGTTCTTGTCGTTTGGGTCTCGCTTATTGTCGCTAACATGAACCGTTATCTCCATAGATTCACAATGTTGGTTAGGCCTCATTGTCGCCCTTTATCATTTGGGTTGCCTGGTTCTCATCACCATAGATCCACATCGTTGGCTAGGTTACAATGCCACCACAAATCCACAACGTTGGCTAGGTCTCATTGCCACCATAGATCCACAACATTTATTGGGTTTCATGCCCGCCCTTTGTCGTTTGGTTAGCTGGTTCTCACTATTTGTCATTTGGGTCACGTTGAGTAAACATGGCTGAAAATAGAGATGGAGGAAAATGATGGAAGATGGCAGAGGTAGATGGATGAAAATTGGGCAATAGAGTCTTTTGATAAAATTAAAATTATTCTCATGGAATGAAAATGGACTTAACTCACCTTCTCTTGTGGGAATGATTTCATGGGAATCCTAATTAACAAATATGCTGGGGAATAAGTTTTGAGTGAGAATAATTTTTTAAATCCCATATCAAACACAAGACTATTTTATTTCCAGCTCAAGATTTCATAGGAATGCAAAAGTAAATCTTGAATCAAATACCCCCAAAGATCATGCTAATTCAAACATTTACTAAGTCCTTCTAAACATAACTTTAAAGTTGACAAGAGTAAGATTTGCCACCCATACCAGACATGTTTTAACCAGATCTTTAGCAAATAGCAAGATGGTTTGATCTTCTAAGCCTCAAGTAACATAGGAAGAGAGTTCCAAAACAGCGCAAAACCAATAGAAGTTAAGCATGATGATAAGCAAATCGTGCTCTCAATAACTTCATGGTTAATAATTAGTCGCAAATGTGCCCACCACACTAATGCTTATTAGAATCCTTTTATTAAAAGGGAAAAAAACAAAAAGTGCAAAAAACCAAAGTAACTGAAGACGCTATCATAATAAGGAAAGATTCTTACATAAATCTAGAGCACCCAGTTAGGTGTATCAAGCTAATCAGTACTTAATATTTTTATATATCTTTGTATCACACAACTAAAAATATAAAGTTCTATAAAAATGTTAAGTATTGATTGGTCTGGTACACCCAACTTGGATGCTCTAAGTTTAGACAAAAATTTGTCTCATAATGAGCACTAGGGGGCACCACATGCCCACACAATGCTTAGAGACTTAGCGACGTAGAGAGTCAACGTGTATGATTCCCCATTAAACCCATCATCAGCCCACACTAGCCAAGACGCAATACCCATAAAGAAAAACGATCCAAAAATGGCTAAGTGGTGGGCGCAAAAGGCTTGACCAAGTGATCATACTTGTGGCCTGAACCGAAAAAAGTGATTATCGTCACTATGAGGATGGATAACGACATTGGCAATGCCTATGCCTAGGGAGCGAAGTGCTCCCTTTGTTTTATTTGTTTCTTTGTGATGGAGGGATGTGGAACCAGAATTTCGCAAGAAAAAGTGTTGGTAGTTTGTTTATAAGAAGTACTAGCGTTTAACCCATGCAATGCATGGAAAAAAAATATAAATACTAATCAATATTAAGAGAGAGACAGGTATAGAACAAAGCATAAATATTTTGTGCATGAATTGTATACTAAAACAAATTTTCAAAAAAGGTAAATGTAAAATTTAAGAATCAGACACTGCAAAATCATTGGAAATGAGAATATCATGCAACCCAGAAGAGCAATCGTGCGGGAGGAGGAGAAGCAAATTGAAAGACAAATAGAGGAATAGGGTAAGGGAATAAGAATGGAAAATATCTAGGCTAAAAATTGAAAAGTGCTAGCTAGTAAGTGCATGTTTGGATACCCGTTGGAGGTTCCAAATATAAGTTTGGAATTCTTGAATAACGTAAAAGTTTGTTTGGGTATTTGTTAGTTAGCACTATTTCAACATGTTTTTTGGTTCGAATGTAAGTTTGGATTAAAGTAACAATTTTATTCGTTGAAGTTCATTTTCCTCTAACATTCATTTTGTCAAATTTACTTTTGAAATAAAAATTTTTAAACATAAATTACGTTACTAGAAACTCACTTTTAACTTTTTTTTATCAAACAGAAAAGAAAAACCAAGCAAAACTACACTACAGCCTAATATGCAAAATTCTCATCGTATCAGCTAGCAGAGTGCGAGATAACTGAGGGGGACAAGAACTCCAATTTGTGAAATATTGGTCCGTTCTAGCTCCAAATTTAGCAAGCCAATCAGCACAAGCATTCCCTTTTCTCAAGGTGTGTTGAAAAACCAACTGCCAAGAATAATCTTTGTACATTCCGATATAGTCAATAAGCGGAGCATAGGAGTGAGCGTGCTGGACTCCTTCATTAATCAGAGACAAGGCTATTTGAGAATCAGACTCACGTATGATCTCCTTATAACCAGCATTCCAAGCCATTTTAAGACCATGATCAATAGCCAGTAATTCTGCTTTGAGGTTTGTAGAAATCCCACAGAAGCCAGAAAAACTAGCAAGCCATTCTCCATGATTATTCCTGATAAGACCCACAAAGATAGACCTTCCAGGATTACTAAGAGAGCTGCCATCTACATTAAGTTTCACAAAATTATCAGTAGGAGAAAGCCAAGAAACATGTCGAGGATCTCTTTTGTTCTTAACATGGCCAAACATTTTGAATGTTAATCTAGCAAAGTTCTGATATTATTCAGAATGTACCAATTATCCCATCTCTTATTAGAAAAAACTTCTTCATTACGAGACCTCCAAATAAACCAGTAAGTAATAACAAAAAGAGAATCATTATCTTCCAAAGCATGAGATTTAAACCATTGGTAGTAATCATTATTTAGGAAATCCTGAGACTGAGTAAAGCCCAACAAAGACCAAATACCAATAGCCCGATGACAGTTCCTGAGAGTATGCAGTAAGGTTTCATAATTTGTGCCACACCTTTGGCAAGAAGCATCAGTGGAAACATGATGAAGAAGGCTGAAATTGTTGGTTGGTAGGCTACCATGCATGATCAACTAAGTGAAATGTTTCAAATTCTCAGGAAGTCTCAACTTCCAGATATAGGACCAGCTATCTACAGGCTCAATATGATTAGTGTCATAGTGAAGCAACCAATGGTAAGCATTCTTAGCAGAATACTGACCCGAATTAGAAGCTCCCCAAATCAGCAAATCCTCAGAACTGTCATTTGTGAAAATACTCTGCATCTCCATTTTGATATCCATAGGTAATTAAGTGGCTAAAATTTCAAAGTGCCAAACACCCTCATAAAAGACATCATTTATGTTAAGGTGAGTGTCTTATATGTTCACCAAAAAAATTCTTTCACATATGCAACCTTTGACCAACCAATTCTAGTAATGAAACCCTTATGGAGAACCTCAGCAGCCTTCACAATTGATTTCCAAGTGTAGGAAGCACCCTTTTAAGAAGGACTATGAAGTATGTAAGTATCAGAGGGATATTTTGAGGACAACATCTGCACCCAAAGCTTATCAGGATGATGGACTATGTCCTACACATGTTTCCCTAGCAAGGAAATATTACATGATCGAGCTTTATGAATGCCAAGGCCATCTCTGTTAGAAGGTTGAGTTACTTTACTCCATTTAACCCAATGGCTAGTTTTTCCACCCCAAACAAATTGTCTGATGCAAGAATCAAAATTATCACAAATGCCCTCTGGTAACCAGAGATTTTGCATAGTGTAGATAGGCATAGAGCAAAGCATAGATTTTGCAAGTGTTACACGATCTGCTCTACTCATAATTTACCTTTCTAGCTAGCAAGCCTGCTATTGATCTTATCCAGAATATAAGAAAAATAATTCTTGGAGACTCTCGCCGAGAGCAAGGGAAAACCAAGGTATCTACCAATATTATAAGTATGATGGAAATCAAGAATGCCTTTAAATTTGGCTACCTTGGATCTAGGTATATTCTTTGAAGGGAGAAATCTAGACTTCAGAATGTTAACTTTCATGCCCGAAGCTAAACAAAAAGAATTCAGAACCTCTTGCACTAATGTAATCTGAGAAGCTTTTGCTTTGGTGAACAACAAACAATCATCTACAAAAAACAAATGTGAAATAGCAGGTCCATTGCTCGAAATTTTAACAAGGAGCCATTCATTAGCATCAATTTTTTCCTGTATCAGAATGGAAAACTTCTCCATACAAAGTACAAAGAGATAGGGGCTTATGGGGTCTCCCTGTCTCAATCCTCTAGTTGGAGCAAAGCTCTCGAGCTTTTCATTGTTCCATTTTAAGGACAAGGTTGAGGAAATAGTATAACTCATGATCAGATTTATAATATGCTGAGAGAATCCAAATTCAGTTAAAGTGAGCTTGAGGAAGTTCCAGTCAACACGGTCATATGCCTTTTCAAAATCGATTTCAAACATAAGAAAGCCAGACTTATCCTTCTTTTTGTGCATATGGTAAACTATTTCTTGGGTTATCAGAGCATTATTTGTTGTACCTCTATTGAGAATGAAGCTACTTTGGAGAGGACCAATTATATCATCTAGAAAAGGTCTGATTCTTCGAACAAGAATTTTAAAAATTAGTTTAAGCAACACATTGCAAAGACTGATTAGTCTAAAATCTCTGAGACTCGTAGGATCATCAACTTTGGGGATTGGAACAATAAGTGTTTCTGATAGATGTTAATCAATAGAGCCAATAGAAAAGGCTTTAGCAATCAAATTCCAAACATCCCTCGCCTCTATATGCCAATAATTCCTAAAAAACACAGGTTGAAAGCCATCAAGACCTGGTGCTTTATAAGGGGTCATACTGAAAAGAGCTTCTTTCACCTCTTTCTTAGAGACTGGGAGCATAAGTAGATCGTGAAGTTCCCGACTAGTTATGGGAATGCAATTAAGATGAAGACTCTGAGGATTATAATGATCATTTGCCTGGAACAACTTTCTGAAAAATTTCAAAGCCTCATCCTTTAAGGTTTCCTCATTTGAGCACCAAATGCTATTGATATTAAGACCAGTGACCTTATTCCTTCTCCTACAGATCACAGTTTGGGTATGAAAAAATATGGTATTTTAGTTTCCAAATTTAACCCAGTTTTCTCTTAATTTTTGAAACCATAATAGCTCTTCTTGAGCCAAAGCTTCGTTATATTGTTGTTGTAACTCTCTTTCCAGTTTTATAAGATCAGAAGATAAGAAAAAGTCCAATTGGCGATGGACTCCCTTAATGCGGCCTTCTAAGTGACGCTTCATTTTGAAGATATTTCCAAAGACTTCTCTATTAAAGGTGAGGGACTGCGCTTTAATTTTTTCAAGTTTCAAAACTACACTACCCTGAAAATGATTCCAAGTATTGTTAACCAAGGTTTCATAGTCCGAATGAGTCATCCAAGCAGCTTGGAAATGGAACAATTTGGCTTTGCTGCTTTTAGATTTATTGCAACTCAACAAGAGAGGATTGTGATCTTAAGTTATGTTACAAAAGGACTTCCACCAAAGCATGAGGGAATGATAATTGCCAATCCACTTCTGCCACACCTTTATCCAGCCTCTTTCTAACATGACCACTAAGCTGCACATTTTTACGCAAAGTAAAAAGACAACCGATAGTGTGAAGGTCTCCGAGGTTACAATCAGATACAAGTTGAGCAAACAAAATTACACGAGAAGGGCTTAAATTACCACCTCAGACTTCAAAAGATAGCAGAATCTCATTAAAATCCCTTAGTAAGAGCCAAGGTCCACAAATAAATTGTCTGATGTACCTTAGATGGTCCCAAAGGTTACAGTGGTTAGCATAAATATGAGAAGCATAGATTGCTGAACAATACCACCTTCTATCCCTGCGTCTGATACAAAAAGTAATAGCTTGGCTCATGGAGTCTACCAAAGAGATATCTATATCAACAGAAGATGACAAAATCCAAATACCCTAGGAATGGCCACGAGCTTCTTGAAGAAAAACAGGTTTGTAACCCAACAAAAACCAAAACTTCTCAACCTTTGTGAACAGAACATAAGTTTCATAAACACAAAAAAGAGATGGGTGGTGAAGCTTGATCAAATCACGAACATGGCGCCTAGCATTACGACTAAAGGCATCATGAATATTCCATGACATAACTGAGAAGTTATTGAAGAGCTCCATAAACAACATATGGGAAGAGAGGACCAGAGTCCAAAAGGCTACCATGCCATTGATTTAGGTTGGGGTTGGGTTTCTGGAACCACTTCTTGACTAGCTCCTTGTGGAGAAAGGGCATCATCAACGATACCACTTCCTGTCTTCTGATTATCAGCCTCCTCGTCATGAATAAGGAGGAATCAATTATTCAAAATTGCTTTCATCTTAACAGTGGATTTAGAATCTTGGCCTAAGTCATAAATTTTAGTATCATTCTTCACCCCTTTACCTTTGGTCTGTTTAGGAATGACTTGCGAAGCATTGACCAGCTTATGAGAAGGTTCAGAATTTGGCATGATTGTTTACGAAGGAGGCCAAGAAGGAGGATCAGATTCATGGCATAGTCTCTTATTTTTTTCATTAGCATAAATTGACTTACGTGGGTTTAGCACCTTTACTGGGTCCTGCAATGAAGGATTTCATTGCACTATATTTGCGTGAGATTTAGTAGTATCCCTCAATGCATGAGATTTAGGTTGCCTTTCTTTATTACTAATATGAGTTTTATCTTTCGAATCCTTGCTATTGTTATCAGATTTGGACGTACGAGATTTTAGAATCTTCCTCTTAACTATAAGCCAATCACCGTGCAACGGCTCCTCTATTTTTGGTGCCAATAAATTATCGATTTCACCCGTCAAATCTGGGATATTATTCTCCTTGATTTGTGGTATATTTGAAGTTGCCGGAGCTCCCCCCATTGGCTGAACCACTGCCGCGCCTTGAGAGGGAGGAGTCTGAATGACCGCCGTAACCTCTTTTTTGCATTCTCTCGCAAGATAGCCATAGCAACCACATGTAGCACATATTCTGTGCAAACCCTAATATTCAACGTGATACCAGAAACCCTGCAACCAGACCTAGCCCACAACTGGCTTATTCAAGTCAACTTCAACACATACACATGCGAATCTACCACTTCAAACATCTAGTGTATTGCTATCAACCTTGATAGGTTTTCCCACAGCCAAAGCTAGAGCTAAAAGGATGCTCTCATCATAGAAGAAGAGGTTCCATACAAGGAAACGAATCCATACCAAAGTCTTGCCAATCTTTGTCGTGGGAGAGACAAAGTCAAGCGACCAACATTACATCGTCAAATAGTAGTCGAATATCATCCATGGTCCTTCATCCATAACCTTGGCTCGCTCAGCATGATCATCAAACTTCACCATAAAGAAGCCATTACCAATATCCATAATCTCAAAACCTGCCAATGGTTTCTATACCTTCTGTAATCTTTCTTTCATTATATGAAACCCAATACTTTTCCCTAACAATTTCACAATCAGAGCATCTTGCCATGGAGCACACAAACCCTCAAAGACCGATGCAGTAATGTGGACCATTGGCTTGAGGGGGTTGTCATCTTCATATTCAATCTTAGCCAGATTTTCCTTGATCAAGTCAACTTTTTGTCTTGGAGCCGCGACCTCTTTTTGTCCTATGACTGTATCCTTGAAAGAAGTCCTTTGTTGCTTAGTAGAAGATTCATTGCCACCGCCTCTATTCGGTGGTTCATCATTCATTGTCGCTGAGAAAACAAAGCCTAGAGAGCTTTCCACCTCCATTAATACTCACTTTTAACTAAACTTAAGTTTTTAAACATACTTTCAATCAAACTTAAGTTTACCAATTCTAATCCAAACACACACTAACAAGTTACAACATATATTATTTAATTTGATTAGTGTTGAATAAAAAATTAACAACTACCACAAGTTGAGAAGTGTTAGACAACTATAATTCATTTATCATTTATCTTAAATTGATTGGCATAGAAATTAGTTTTTATTATTGTTTTTTATGTATGTTAAAAATTTCTTAAAATAGAAAAATTGTTACTTTTTAGTAAAAATAAATTCATAAAAATATGACACCTGTCTAAAATTTTCAAAAAATGAGTTCTACTTTGTATATAAATAAATTATAGATAGATTGTAAATTATACATTATAGATTATTGATATATTATAGATTTATAACCTTAGGCTAGACATATAGTCAAATCCTAATTTAATACTACAATCAATATAGAGATAGAAGATTTTTAAATAAAATAACATGCTTAATTAAAGTTAAAATATTTTTTTTCTTAAATTCAAGAGCCTTAGCCCAAGTCACACGAAGTCTCTTTGAGAATTACTTCATTTCTCCTTTCTCGCACTAGGTTTTATACTTCCTTTGTAAACAAAATATAAAAAATAAAATCCCTAAATATCTTTAAAAATAAAATAAACTTATCATAGATATAAATGACATAAATTATATTAAGTTAAAACTCTTGTTCATTTTGCATCACCATGACAATAAAACAATGTTTTTAAAATTGGTTGAACTGATAAATTGAGCAGTTCATAATTTAATTAGTTCAATCAATTTAATTAGTGATTAAATTGTTAGTATTATAATCATATAATTTCTTTTTCTTTTTAAAAAGTTAACTAAAATATTAAATTAAAAATGAATCAGTTCAATCTGATGGTTCAACCGGTAGGTTCATTATCTTTGACCAATTTTCTTTATTTTTTTACTAATTCTTGATGATTCAATCACTCATATGATTTTTTAAATGAATTAGAACTGATAGAGTGATTAAATCTAGTATGATTAAATCTATTTTAAAAACAATGCAATAAAGTTCTTTTACGAGATGAGAGAAAGAAGTAAAAGAAGAGTCTAAACAATTGTAACAAATAAATTTTTAATCGGCAAACCACAAACGGGTGTTTTGGAGCAAATGCATAAATTATAAAATTAGGGATTTGGAATAGATTGGATATATGAAGTGATGAGCTAAATAATCTTACATCAAACGCCATGACTTACATTTCAGGACTGCTTGATCTCAAAATCAAATCTTAGTCCAAACTAATTTGTCTACACTTTAACTTACCATAAAGCACAATTAAGTTAAATATAAATCAGTCAAACAATCGCTAATATATTATTATTATTATTATTATTATTATTATTATTATTATTATTATTATTATTATTATTTTTTAATAAGGCATCCCACAATCGTTGTGAAATGAACTATGTATTTTTTTCAATAATTATCTTATTTAAGATTTGAACTTTGATCATTTCATTAAAAATGTGACTCGTTTATTATTGCAATCAACTTTTGTTGGTTATTATTTTTATTTCTTTAGTAATTGGTTTGTCACAATGGATAAACAAAATAAGTTGTGCAAGAGATAGCTTTATTGATTAAGGAACATAAAAGTATGACTTGTATGTTTAGTTTATGATGATAATAGGATCTTTTGTTTATATAAGTGAAAATTTATGCATTATAACCACATTATTGTGCTTGGTTGCCCAAGTTTTGTTATCTATTGAATTGTCTGTTACATACTAAATATGCTAAGGATACTCTTCTGAGTGTCTGAATTTTTCTTTGATCTACCTATATAGATGAATTCAACCTATATCTCAAGTAATTGATTGCAGTATATATGTTTTCTAATTAAATTTCTGCTCTTTGCAAGTGCAAGATATTGTTTAGTAGATGGTAAATTTGTAGTTGGGAGTTTGACTGTCCTAATCCAATTGACATCTAATCATAAACTAGACCAATTTCTGCAAGGTTCGACCGGCATATACTCGAATGGGTAACGACTTGACAAACATGTACTTAATACAATCCACCAACAAACATAACGTCTTTCCGTTATAATGAACACACATAATGGCCTTGCGCCATAATGGCCAGACATAACATCTCGTACCATAATAACCAGATATAGCATTCAGAATCTTAAATGATCTGAAGGCATCCAGAAAGTCAGTTCTCTTGATCTCTACATAAACTGATCTGTCAGTCTATGTTAGACATGTTCACCTTTCTCTACCTATGCCCTCATCATGGTATTAACTCTAAGACTGATCGGTCAGAGTGTCTTGGCAGGTATTTTATCCCGTCTTTCTTGGGTAACTGCTAAACGACCAACTTAAGATTCTCCGACGACCTCCCATCAAGTAGAGGACAAAACATCTGGCGCAATCTGAGTAAATTTGGTAAAATTGTTCTCGCTATCTCGAAAGTTACAAATCTCAGCACATTTCATATCAAATTCACTGGATCTTTGCTTGGTGTGCTATTTATACTAAGATTTGACATCGTCAAGCTCGAATCTCAAGCCCCACATTTTTCCTGGCATCGTCGAGCACCGATCCCTAGTCCCGCATCTTGTCCTGCTCCAACAAGCTCAAATCTGAGATCTTCCAACTCAGCTGTGGCATCCTAGAGCTCGAAACTTCAGATCCTCCATTTTTTCTGGAAAATCGGTGCTGGTCTTGAAACCTCAAATCGGAATGGGAAGTTCTGGAACCAATTATGGTGCATACACTTATCAGAACCTTGAGAGAGAGCCTTACTGGTCGTCAGAAAAGCTCAGAATTTCCATCACTAGTGCTGGTGGTTTTATTGTCTCACACATTGCTCACTGCCTCGAGACTGAGGGCCATTACATTATTGCTTTTGACTGGAAGAAAAATGAGCACATGACTGAAGACATGTTTTGTCACGAGTTCCATCTTGTTGATCTCAAGGTCATGGATAACTGCCTAACAGTCAGACACTCAGACTCCTTTCTGTTTTGCTATTAGTATTTTCCAACTTCTTTTTGTGCGGTTTGCGTTGCTCTCTCCATCATTTTCTCTTGGTTTTGTTTTTCATTTTTCATAATTTCTTGTCATTTTCACTTTTTTCCTCTCTGAAGTGCTTCAATCTTTTAAGGTTTCGAGACCAACTTATCTATTCGTGTTCGGATCTTTACGGGAGGTGAAGGAAATGAAAGAATTGAGAGAAGGATAAAACATTGTTGGACTCTCCCATATAAGCACTGAAACATTTGTGAACACGCTTTTCAAAATTGTTAGTATGCAGAACTTCCAGCCTCCTATAGATGCCAAAATTGATAAAGAGGACATCAAGAATTATGAAGTGAAGAAGAGAAAGAATGATTCGGGAATTGAACGTCTGGTTTGTATTGTGGTTTAATTATTCTGCCTGTATATGCTTTTACCAGTTGCATAATTTCTCTTCATATGGATAAATTAATTGTTTTGCTTTCATATTTCATACGGTAAAGATAAACAAAAAATTTAAAAAAATTCAGGATAAATTTTAGGTTTTAAAGGAGTACAGCTAAAATAAAAGTTGTATATTTATATGAAAAATTGGAATTCAAACTTTATTTTCTTAAAAATGCAACTTACCTACTTGTTTGTTTGATATTTGATTGGAATTTGTTGTTTGGTCACTATCTCCATAATTAATGACTACTGAAATGTTGGACCGACTCTATACTGAAAATTGGGTAGCATCAGAATTTATGACTTCATTGTTCACTTTGTATAGGTTAATGTTTTTTATTTTAAAAATGTTTTTTATTTGAAAACTATTAGTACGTTGCTGTATAAATTTGAAAACTATTTAATACAAAGGATCTTATCTCATGAATATGAATTTATAAAAGAAAAAAGAATTGTACCAAAAAATTGATTATAATATCATATTTAATAATTAATAAATTTAATTCCTATTTATTTCCATTAATTACATAACATTACATTGACTATAATATTATATTGCTTTAATTACATTAATTCTTATTTATTGTCATTAATTTATTGTTATTAATTTATATTTATTGCTTCAAATTCTTATTTATTGTCATTAATTTATTAATTAACTACATCACATTAAACTGATCATAAATATCATTTTGGTATGTGAGGATATTTCATAGTCATAACTGAGAATGACTTTAGCATTTACGCGTCTACGTATGATAATTTTTGTAATAAATACTTGTATTTATCATAATTTATTATTTATATAACATTAAATTCTATAATTTTATATATTCATTATTTTAATTTAAGTTATAAGTGTATGAATGTTATTTGCACGAGTTTAATATATTATTATTAGAATTACTCACATGACGGGATCAAAACAAGAATTATTAAACCTTTAACAAATTCTTAAAAAGTTCCAGACGAATGCCTCGAAAACTCGGGTCAAACAAGCATAGAGTTGATGTTGGCTCCACTGAGCTGATGCCGATCAAAGACACCGATGCCGGCTCCTTTGAGCCGATGCCGGTCAAAGACACCGATGTCGCTTCGCTTGAAATGCCGATGTCGATCAAAACATTGATGTCGAACTTTTTGAGTGATCTACCAAAGACACCGACGCCACCATCGAGTCGATGTCGATTAAAGACACTGATGTCAACCCAATTGAGCCGATGTTGGTCAAAGACATCTATGTCGACCCCACCAAGCTGATGCCTGTCAAAGACACAGATGCCGGCCCCACTGAGTCGATGTCGGTTGTAACACCCCAAAATTTTTGTATCTCTTAAACAATAATTTTGACAGTTAATAGAATTTTACTGTTTAGTAATTTCTGTGCATTGTAAAATTATTTTGTTTATTCCGTCAGCGTATTTGATCGTTTTGAGTGATTTCTTTCAGTGTCGGAAAATAATAATTTTTGAAATTTGGAGAAAATCTTTAAATATTTATTTCTCTTTCGTTAATTATTTTTAATAATCTGACTTGATTTTCATACGTTTTCTAATATTTGTGATTTTTGTGGATGATTATGAATTTTTTTATTGTATGTGGGTCCAGGTGGTTTTATGTGGGCCCATGTGACCTTATGTGGGCTCAGGTGGGTCCCACAAAGTAAAAATTTTTCTACGTATAGAAAAATTTGTACTGTTTAGACGGAGACATGGGATCTTACTGAACCTGAATCCAGAAACAGTTTCTAAAATTTTATTATACTGTGTTTTGTACTGTATTTATTTATTGGACGATAAAAATACAGTAAATATATTCTTTCGTGGGGTTTTAGCAGATAAAAATAGAAATTATACTATTAAGTCAATATTAGTGATTGTGACAATTTTTTATGGACCAATAGGAAACAAGTTCAATATTGAAGACTTTAATATCAACCGTCGATTTAATCAACGGTGTAGGATAAGTTTAATAAAATGGTTATGACCATTTATAACCATTGAATTTGGATTTAATCAATAGTAGAGATTTGGTCTCAAAAAGTGACAAAGACCATTTACGACAATTGGATGAAGAATTAATCAAGAGGTGGAGATTTGGTCTTGTAAAGTAACAAGCCGACCATTTATTATGACCATTGGATGTAAATTTAATCAATGGTGGAGAATTAGTCTTAAAAAGTAGAAAGTAATTATGACCCTTGATTAAAAGTACGAAGGAGTAATCTTAACCCTTCATTTTGGAGACACATCTAAGGCTTAAATTTAAAGGAGAAAGATTCCAATTCGCTTGCAGATTTAGTCTTTCTAACTTAAAGTCTTCATTTTAATCTTAACCATTGAATTAATCAATGGCTAAGAATGCACAAATAATGGTGGATTGGAGATTAGTCACATTTTGAAGAAGCAAGGAGGGGGGACGGTTTTATGATGGTGTAGGAAATTAGCCAAGTTTCAAGACACCAATTATATGTTGTCTTGGTCATTATTGGTCATTGTTGATTCATTTTCAAGAAGTTAAGTTATCAAAATTTCTCTCCATTTCTCTTCCCCCCTAAGTTTCGGCCAAGCACGCCAAGTATACCTTCCATCACTCTTTAATTTCAAACAATCATATTTCTTGAATCCTTACCTTATTCTAAGCAACTTTCATGTTGGAGACTTTCTCTAAATCATTCATTTTCAAGGAGTTTTTCCAAGAACAAGTTCTAAGGTTTTTGAGGTGAAGTGTAAGGAAACTTCATTTCTTCTCTCTTTTTCATGATCTAAACCATATTCGATCTATGATTCCTCTTAATCAAGCTTAGTATACTAATTTTTATGTATTTTGTTTTGTATTTGAGAAGCCCTTGGTGGTGAAGGACTTGAAAAAAAAAAAGCAAAACAAAGAGCTTTTGAGGATCTTCAAGAGGTAAGAGGGAGATCCATCTCACCAACCAAGTATGGTGGTGAGAGATGGTCTTATATTTGATGGATAGTGAATCTATGTGAGGATTCATATCCATGGCCATGTAATAATTTGTGAGTGTTTATGTGTTTTGATTATTTGTCTATGTTTGGTATGATTTGCATGATTTATTGCTTTGATTTTGGCATGCTTGTGATATATATTTGAATATGTATGTATATGTCATGATGTGATGATGGAAAGAAAATCAATTTTTGGTTCCAATGGCCAAAGGGAGGCTACGATTTTTGACTCTCAAGATTGAGGTCTATGTTGAAAATTTTTAAGAACAAGGGAATTAATTTTCGATCCCTAGAACATGATGAATTTCGGCCAAGACACCTCAAGATAGGTGTTCACAAATTAATATTTTTATGAATGATGAAATGAAATGTTTAGAAAAATAAGGAAAATGAACAAAGGGTTTATTTTTCAAAAAGTACATGAACACGGTTTTAGAAGGATTTTTATTGATTTATTTTGTGTAAAAAGTTTCTAAGTGTTTTACTAAACATGAGTTTTAAATGAAAATAGCAATGTTGATTTTAAGAATTTGCAAAGAAAGTGAAAAATAGATTTGTAAAAAAAGTGAAAAATGAAAATGAACAAATGACTTGATTTCAAAGACCAAGTGTTTACGGTTTTTTTTGTAAAGGATTTTTAATGGTTTTGTTTGTGTAAAATCATATCAATTTAGAAGGAAAAAATGTGTTTTGATGATTTCATAATCATGTCCATCGTTTTTGAGGACTTGTATTTCCTTGATTTTTATGAAAAAAAAGTGGAAATATAATTGATTTAGTATAAAGAATTTTGGAAAGGGAATTAGAGCATTTTATCACTTGAGAGAATAGAAATTTTCGTAACGGAAAACAAAGAGAGGTTGAAAACATTTGAATTTCAATTTATTTTGAAGAAGATTGATTTTGGAAATGATTTGGGAAAAATATGGAATATAATGATGTTTTGAAAATTTACTAACGTATAACTTATTTTCAAGTTTTGAAATATGTTAGAAAATGTTAAATTTTGAAACGTTGATTTATATCAATGGAAAAGTGATTTTTGTGGATTATATTTTGGAAAAGGATTTCTTGAGTAAAGAAATGTGGAAAAAGATTTTCTTGAGTAAGAAAATGTGAAAAATGAAATACAAAGTCATATTATTTTGAGAAAATTTAAAAAGGAATTTTTAAAGGTTAAGAAATATTTTATGTAATGAAATTGTGGTAAAAAATTATTTGCGTAGCTTAAAAACGATTTGAAATGCAGTAAAATATTTTTTTTACGCAATTTGAAAAATGTGTTGAAAATGATATTGATTTATTTAAGTCCAAAATAATGTTTGGAATATTGAGGAATATTTTACGTGATTGTAAAATGTTAAAAAATATTTTACGTATCTTAAAAATGATTTGAAATACAGTAAAATATTTTTACGTGATTTGAAATACGTTAAAATAGTTCTACGCGATTTGAATTATGTTTAAATATTTTACGTAATTTGAACTACTGTTGAAAAATCAATATGTGATTTAAAAGTGATAGAATATTTTTTACGTGATTGTGAAAATGACAGAAAATCGTTATGTGATTTGGAAAGTGTTTTAAATATTTTGAGAATGATGGAAAATGATTTACGCGACTTAAAAGAATGATTTTTAGGTTACGCGATTTTGAAATAGTGGAAAAATACTATGTGATTTGAGAAACATAATTTTTTTACGCGATTGAGAAAAACGTTGAAAAATTAGTACGTGGTTTAAAAGTGCAACAGAAGAGTTGCAACATTTTGAAAACATAAAGGAAATGTTACGAAATTTTGTAAACGTAATAGTAGTGTTATGGTATTGTGAAAAAGTAATAAACACGTTTTGAAATTTTAAAAACGTAACAAAAGTGTTACGGTATTTTGAAAATGCAACAGAAGTGTTGTGGAATTGTGAAAACGTAACGGAAATATTGCGCAATTTTGTGAAAACACGACAAAAGTGTTTTATAACTATGAAAATGTGATAACATGATTTTTGCTATTGAAAGTATAGTATGAATACTGTTGAACCAGTGTCTATACACTGTTTGTGAAAATGACAAGTTTTGCATGTGATTGGCATTTGATGCATTTTACATGCATTAGAAAGATATGCTTGTGATTGACTTTGGTGCATCATACATGCATTGGAAAAATATGCGTTGAGGCATATGATTACATTGAACAAATGAAATTGAAAAGATTTGGCCCTTGTAGTTGGACTTACACTGATATATTCGTGCATTGTATAAAGTATAGCTAATAAGCTATTTTGGCCCTTGTGGTTGAAGAGGAATGAGAATTGATAGTGAGATCTATGATGGATCTTGGGGTGCGTCAATGCCATGCGGTCGACCAGGTGGATATCTGTCGTGGGCTAAGGTCGACCATATGCCACTTAGCGATGCGATTCGTTGCAACGCATTGACGATACCCGACAAAACGCGATTCTTTTCTACGACCCGGAGATTGTCTCGGGCTTAGGTGGGGCAATTAACCAGGAGCATTCTCCTCGAAATTGTGAAAACCTCCATGGAGTTGTTTTTGAAAAACTGAGTCTATGTGCGCATACATGAAACTGAGCATTTAATTCTATGTGATATATTAATTGAGGAATATTGGCTATGACAATTGTTTTGTTAAGAAATACTTGAATGATATTTGAACTGATAAATGATTTGATGTTGATAGTTGATTTATGTTGATGGTGTCGCGACCGGGATCGCGGCGGTATATATAGCAACTCGCGTGAATTTAAAAACGGAAATGGAGTCGCCACCAATTTTATTTAAATTAGGAAAAATTGGAAAACCTTGTTAGAAAAAATGGTCTTTGGAATCAGATTGGATTCGGGAGTCGGTTATGGTTAGGGAAGGGTGGAAACTTAATCCCACAAAGACTTCTAACACACCCGCCTTAAAGACGGGACCTTAAGTCAATTGTCAAAAACTTATTAATCTCAAATTTATTTATTTTACCCATTTTAAAAAGACTTTGTAAATATTTTTTTATTATTTTATTATTATTATTTTTAAAAGAAAATAAGAACCAAATTATGAAAACTTAATTTTGGCTTGACAGAATGAAAATTCTCGCTCCTACGTATCTTCAGTGCAATGAGGAACTCAAAGTCACGTAGTTACAGTAGAAAATAAATGTGGGTTGGTTGATTTTATTTAAAGAAAGAAAAAAAGATTTAAATTTTTTATTTGAATTAACAGTCGTCGCGCTACTGTTAATCAAATTAAAGTTTGAATGAAATGAAAACTGCGTTCGCTTAGCGTCCACTCACAGATTATTAAATTTATTATTGTTAAAAGGAGAACGATAATGATAAAAAATGAATTTTTAGCCTTTATTAAATAATAATTTATTTAAAATAATTTGAATCATTAGGTTGTCACAACTCAGATGATCCAAAATAATTACAAGATTAACAAGTTGTCACAACTTAGTTAATCCTGTTTATTTCTTAAGAGATAATTATTTTATATTAACCCTTCGTAATTTTTTTTAAAAAAAATTTTTATTAACCCCTTTTTAATTCTTTATCATTATTTTTTTATCTTATTTTTCGTTTTTCCTCTTTTATTCTTTTCTAGCCCTTTTTGGGCCCAATGAGCCCGTTTGCCTAAGCTTGCTCCAAAAAAAAAATCTAACAGAAACAGCAAAGCAAAGTTTACGAAAAGGGGAATACTTTTCTCTCCTTTGAAATGGACCAAATTGTTGCAGGTAAGCTCGAAACCAAAGGGGCGGTCGGAGGTGCTGCGTACGGCGTGAGGCTCACCGGCAACGACAGAGGACGGCGACGCTGTTTGATAGCGGTTCCTAGATCGGTGCGACGACGGTTGCTGGGTGCAGTGCGGTCGGCGGCAGCACACGATTCCGGCGAAGACTGGTGCGGGTTACGGATCGGAACGGCTAGACGGTGCGAGGCGGTGCCGTCCGCAGCTTGCTGGTGTGCGACGACGGAGTCGAATGGGATGGAGCGACGCCAGGCAGGGACGGCGACGCACGAGGTGTCACGGAGCTTCTGGCTATTCGCAGTTTCAGGCCTGGGCGGCGTCGGCGGAGCTGCTCGCGAGGCTGTACGGGTTGGTTTTGGCTCTTCCGGTGGAAGGCTTAGTATTTTAGATTTTTTTGCTGGGAGGTTTGTTTGTGGGAGATTGAAGGTGATGGCACAATGGTATTGTTTTTGGTGGAGCAAGGTGGTTATGGATGGTGGGTTATGGTGATATTGATGGAGGTTGAAGGTTGGAGTTTTTGGTGAGTCAACTCGGTGGTTTTTGAAGATGGGTGGTGAAGAATGATGGAAAAGATGGTTATGGTGGAGGTGAGGTTCACGGAGGAGGTTGGTTTGTGGGGAAGGTGAAAGATAGTTATGGAGCTTGAAGGTGGTGTAGTGAAGGTTGGAGAAGAAGGTTGATGGTGGAGGTGATGAGGTTGGGTACAGGTGAAAATGAGAATGAAGAGCCAAAAATAAGTCCCCCTGGAGCTCTCTTGTACGTGAGTGCCGTTGTGCAGAGTGTTGCATGTGTTTTAATAGTGAACGTGAGTGGAGTGAGTGGGGAATGAGTGTGTGTCTTGGAGTGAGTGGAGTGAGTGGGAAATGAGTGTAGTAAGTAGAGTGAGTGGGGGATGAGTGTGTATAGTGGAGTGAGTGGAGTGAGTGGGGGATGAGTGTGTGTAGTGGAGTGTAGTGGAGTGAGTGGAGTGTAGTGTAGTGGAAGTGAGTGGAGTGAGTGGAATGTGTGATAGTGGAAGGTGAGTGGAATGTGAGTGGGAATGTGTGATAGTGGAAAGTGAGTGGAATGTGAGTGAGAGTGTGTGATAGTGGAAGGTGGTGGAAGTGTGTGATAGTGGAAGGTGAGTGGAAGTGTGTGATAGTGGAAGGTGAGTGGAAGGTGTGATAGTGGAAGGTGAGTGGAATGTGAGTGGGAGTGTGTGATAGTGGAAGGTGAGTGGAATATGAGTGGGAGTGTGTGATAGTGGAAGGTGAGTGGAATGTGAGTGGGAGTGTGTGATAGTGGAAGGTGAGTGGAATATGAGTGTGAGTGTGTGATAGTGGAAGGTGAGTGGAATGTGAGTGGGTGTGTGTGATAGTGGAAGGTGAGTGGAATGTGGGTTAGTGGATGGATTAGTGGATGAGTGGATGGATTAGTGGGTTAGTGGGTGGATTAGTGGATGAGTGGATGGATGAGTGGATTAGTGGGTGGATTAGTGGATGAGTGGATGGATTAGTGGGTTAGTGGGTGGATTAGTGGATGAGTGGATTAGTGGGTGGATTAGTGAATTAGTGAGTGGATGAGTGTTGGTGGGTGGATTAGTGGATGAGTGAGTGGATTAGTGGGTTAGTGGGTGGATTAGTGGATGAGTGGATGGATTAGTGGGTTAGTGGGTGGATTAGTGGATGAGTGGATGGATGAGTGGATTAGTGGGTGGATTAGTGGATGAGTGAGTGGATTAGTGGGTTAGTGGGTATTTTTTATTATTTTTTTAATTCTTTTTTTATTTTATTTTATTTTTATTTTCTAGTTTTTTAGTTTTTTTTTTAAAATTTTGTTTTTTTTTTCATTTTTTTTCTTAAACAGATGGGCTTATAGATTTGGGCTAAAAAAAAAAAAGTTAAGAAAAATGGATCACAAATTACTTAATTAACTTTTTTGTTTTTTTTTTTTTTTTATTTTATTATTTTATTATTATTATTATTATTATTATTATTATTATTATTATTATTATTATTATTATTATTATTATTTATTTTTAGCCCTATCAAAATTGAGTGTTCATGATTCTTTCTTTTTACTTGTTTTCTTACTAGATAATAAGAATAACTGTAGTTTTCATATTATCGTCGTAAGAAACGAGTAAAGACATGAACTTCAATTTTGTCCGGCAATGCAGAGGATAATATGCAAAACAAAGCAAGAACAAAGAAAAGCGAAAAGCCGACACGCTCAAAGAATTAGCAGAACTTAAAGTGCATGGAGCCAATGCGCTCAAAAGAAAATTAAAATTGTTATGTTAACTCTTGATCACCACAGAACTCAAAGAATTGCAGCAACGAAAATAATGCAGAATCAATAATGCAGAATGCCAATGAAAAACAGAACAATGAGAATGAAAAGAAAGCAAGAAAGAAGACAGAGATGTTATCGTGGTTCAGAGCCAAAGACTTGCTCCTACATCCACACTGAGGCCGAACTTTTATTCACCACCAATTACAGCAAGAATTCTAGGTAAGTCTTTATACACACTACCTCACTTGCTCTTCTGCGAAAACTTGTTTTCACGAATTGGAATTCATGCCTACAACAAGCTTGCATCTAAGCCTTTATATCTATTCTAGTTACAACAACATTAGTTACAAAAAACAGTTACAAACTTTAACTAACTGATTTCCTTTATAACTAACTAACTAACTAAAGAATAGATCACTTAGCTTGCTTTTAAAACTCTAGCTTGTTACAGCTAGCAGCTACACTAAATCTCATTGATGATCCACTTGGTGCTCAACAATTCTCCACCTTGGATCTTCAAATACATGATTAGAGTAGCTAAGAACAGCTTCCTTGAGAGGCTTAGCAATCACAGTTTCCAAAATTCACCAAGTTCAGACAATGATTGAACTTGGTACTTGGAACTACTTTGGTGAGCATATCTGCAGGATTATCTTCAGTGGTCACCTTCTTTACTTCGATTATTCCTTGAGCAATGACATCTCTGATGTAGTGCAGCCTCACATCAATGTGTTTTGTCCTCTCATGGAACACTTGATTTTTAGAGAGACAAATTGCACTTTGACTATCACACCATATAGTAGAAGAGACTGTTTTTCCTTCCAGCTCAATTACAAGACCCTTTAACCAAATTGCTTCCTTGATGGCTTCAGTAAGAGCTATATATTCTGATTCTGTTGTAGACAGAGCCACAATTGGCTGCAAGTTTGCTTTCCAACTGATTACATTTCTATATAATGTGAAAATGTATCCAGTCAATGATCTCCTCTTGTCCATGTCACCTGCGAAATCTGCATCCACATAACCAGACAGTCCAGTAGCTTCTTTCTGAGTTCTGCCATAGATTAAGCCATATGACTGAGTCCCTTTCATATATCTGAAAATCCATTTAACCGCAGACCAGTGTTCTTTCCCTGGATTGCTCATAAATCTGCTCACCATGCTAGCTGAGTATGCAAGGTCTGGTCGGGTACAGACCATAGCATACATTAGACTTCCTGTGGCATTTGAATAAGGAACCTTCTTCATGAACATATAATCTTCATCAGTGCTAGGAGACTGCTCCACTGATAACTTGAAGTGTCTTGCAAGTGGAGTTGACACTGTCTTGGCATCTAGCATATTGAACTTTTCAAGTAACTTCTTCACATAGCTAGATTGACATAGAAACAGAATTCCTTCAGACCTTTTTCTGATTATCTCTATTCCTAGAATTCTTTTTGCAGGCCCTAGATCTTTCATTTCAAATTCTGAGTTTAGAAGCTCCTTAAGTTGCTTAATAGCTACTATATCAGAACTTGCTATAAGCATATCATCTACATATAGGAGAAGGTAGATGAAAGATCCTGAGTTTGTCTTCTTGAAGTAAACACAGCTGTCATATGCACTTCTGTTATAGCCATTTGAGACCACATATGAATCAAATCTTTTATACCATTGTCTAGGTGATTGCTTAAGTCCATAAAGTGACTTCTTCAACAAACAAACCATATGTTCTTTGCCCTTTACTTCAAATCCCTCAGGTTGATTCATGTAAATTTTTTCTTCTAGCTGACCATGTAGAAATGCTGTCTTAACATCCATTTGTTCAAGTTCAAGATTGTACACTGCAACCAAAGCAAGAATGACCCGAATACTAGTGTGCTTAACCACAGGTGAGAATATTTCATTAAAGTCCACTCCCTCCTTTTGTGTGAATCCTCTTGCCACAAGCCTAGCTTTGTATCTACATTTTTCAATTCCTGGCAGCTCTGGCTTTATTTTGAAAATCCACTTACAGCTCACTATTCTTTGCTTTGGAGGCCTTTCTACCAATTCCCATGTTTGATTCTTCATGAGGGAACCAATTTCTTCAGTCATTGCTGATTTCCATTCATCTTTGTCATTCCTGGAAATTGCTTCCTTGTAGCTTATAGGCTCTAAGCTTTGCAGGTCAGTTTCCACAGCTAGAGCATATGCAATGAGGTCAGCATATCCGAATCTCAGTGGAGCTTTAATGTGTCTTCTTTCTCTGTCTCTCACCAAATTGTATGAACTTTCTGCATTCTCAGTAGTATCATTAGTCACAAGTTGATGAATTTCATTAATTTTGTCTGAACAGAGTTGTTTATCAGCAGATTTCTCCACCTCAACTGAATTCCCTCATTTGGTAGATCTTTGTGAGGTGTCACTTTTGTCTCCTCACTGTTTTCAATTGTAGATTCTTCCTTGAAAACCACATCCCTACTGATTATTGATTTGCAACCAGTGGGACCTGTAAGCCATATCTTGAAGCCTTTCACTCCTTCAGGATATCCTAAGAAGATTCCTTTCTTAGCTCTCGGTTCAAGTTTTCCTTCATTAACATGAATGAAGGCAGTGCAGCCAAAAACTCTTAGGTTTTCATAGCTTGGTGCTTTTCCTGTCCACATTTCTTCTGGTGTTTTGAAGAAAATTGCTGTTGAAGGGCTTCTGTTTATCAAATAACAAGCAGTACTGACTGCTTCTCCCCAGAACCTTTTTTCCAATCCTGCATGAGACAGCATACACCTTACTCTTTTAAGTATGGTCCTATTCATTCTTTCTGCAAGATCATTCTGTTGTGGAGTCATTCTGACAGTTTTGTGCCTTGCAATGCCATTGTCCTTGCAGAATTCAGTGAACTCACCTTCTAGATACTCCAAACCATTATCTGTTCTCAGCACTTTAACTTTGATTCCAGCCTGATTTTCAACAAGTGACTTCCATTGCTTAAAACACTTGAATGCCTGATTCTTGTGCTTTAACAAATACACCCACACCTTTCTTGACCAATCATCAATGAAAGTGATGAAGTATCTAGCTCCTCCCAATGAGGGTACCTTTGCTGGCCCCCATATGTCCGAATGAACATAATCACCTGCAGCTTTAGTTGTATGCACAGCAGTGGGAAATTTGACTCTTTTCTATTTACCATAGATGCAATGTTCACAGAACTCGAGTTTGTCTAATTCCCCTTTACCAATTAGCCCTATGCAATTCTTGCAGCCCTCTTTCACTTACATGCCCTAGTCTATTATGCCAAAGCTTGGTATTTATTTTTGAAACTGAAACCAGACTGGCAGTATCAAGGAAGGTGTTACCTTGTAGCTTGTATAGGCCATTCTGTCTAATTCCCTTCATGATCAGTAGAGAACCTTTGCATACTTTTAGAATCCCTGCTTCTGCTTTAAAGGAGTAGCCTTCTTGATCAAGCATCCCAAGAGATAGAAGGTTTCTCTTCAGATCAGGTACATGCCTGACATCAGATAATACTTTAACTGTTCCATCTCCCAGTTTTAGCTTCACAATCCCGAAGCCAGTGACTCTGCAAGCCACATTGTTTCCCATCAAAACCTTCCCTCCATCAAATTCTTTATAGGTGCAGAACCATTCTTGATTCGGGGTCATGTGAAAGGAACACCCCGAGTCAAGAATCCATTCCTGGTTGCAGTTTTCTGATGACACTGCTAGTACATCTGCACTCTCATAACCATCTGCTAAAACAGCAAGATCATTTTGATCCTTGCCTTTCCAGTTGTTTTCATTCATCTTCTTCTTTCTTTCAGGGCATTGTTTTCTGAAATGCCCTTCTTTGTGACAATAATAGCATGCCTTCTTTGATTTGGATTTGGACTTTGATCTCTGTCTCTGCATGCTATTATTGCCATCTCTTTTTTCAGCTCTGCCTCGAGCCATTAGAGCTTCTGCATCTCCATTCTCACTTCTGTTTTCAGTAATCTTTCTCTTCAATTCCCGAGAACTCAAAGAAGTCTTAACTTCTTCCAAAGTGAGAGTTTCTCTCCCAAACATCATAGTGTCAACTAGATGTTCGTAAGATGGTGGAAGTGAACACAGCAAAATAACAACTTGATCCTCATCATCTATTTTAACTTCAACATTCTTTAAATCAAGAATGATTTTATTGAAAGAATAGATGTGTTCTTTAATAGAAGTACCTTCCTCCATCTTCAATTGATGCAATCTTTTCTTCAAGTATAGCTTATTGGTCAGAGATTTGGTCATGTAGAGGCTTTCTAGTTTTAACCAAACCCCTGCTGCTGTACTTTCATCAGACACCTCTCTCAAGACTTCATCACCCAGGGAGAGAATTATAGTGCTATGCGCCTTGCTGACCAGATCTTTCTTATCCTTTTCTGACAAGGTTGTTGGAAGCTTGGAGGCGCCTTGCAATGCTTCTTCCAATCCTTGATGGACAAGTAATGCTTTCATCTTGATCCTCCACAGAGAGAAATCATTTTCTCCTGTGAATTTCTCTATGTCGAACTTCGCAGTTCCCATGACCAGAAACCTAGCTTTTGATACCACTTGTTATGTTAACTCTTGATCACCACAGAACTCAAAGAATTGCAGCAACGAAAATAATGCAGAATCAATAATGCAGAATGCCAATGAAAAACAGAACAATGAGAATGAAAAGAAAGCAAGAAAGAAGACAGAGATGTTATCGTGGTTCAGAGGCAAAGACTTGCTCCTACATCCACACTGAGGCCGAACTTTTATTCACCACCAATTACAGCAAGAATTCTAGGTAAGTCTTTATACACACTACCTCACTTGCTCTTCTGCGAAAACTTGTTTTCACAAATTGGAATTCATGCCTACAACAAGCTTGCATCTAAGCCTTTATATCTATTCTAGTTACAACAACATTAGTTACAAAAAATAGTTACAAACTTTAACTAACTGATTTCCTTTATAACTAACTAACTAACTAAAGAATAGATCACTTAGCTTGCTTTTAAAACTCTAGCTTGTTACAGCTAGCAGCTACACTAAATCTCATTGATGATCCACTCGGTGCTCAACAAAAATGCATGAAGCTGATGCGCTCAACAGAAAATAAAATGCATGGAGCCGATGCGCTCAACCGAAATTAAAATGTAAGGAGCCGATGCGCTCAAAATAAAATAAAATGCAAGGAGCCGATGCGCTCAAAATAAAACTTAAAATGCATGAAGCCGATGCGCTCAAAATTAAATGACAATGGGCAAACCTGTGTCCCGAAAATTAAATGACAATATTTAAATGACAATGGGCAAACCTGTGTCCCGAAAATTTAAATGACATTGGGCAAACCTGTGTCCCGAAATTTAAATGACAGAATTTAAATGACAATGGGCAAACCTGTGTCCCAAAATTTAAATGACAGAATTTAAATGACAATGGGCAAACTCTGTGTCCCGAAAATTAAAAGTTTAAATGACAATGGGCAAACTCGTGTCCCGAAATTTAAATGACAATGGGCAAACTCCGTGTCCCGAAAATTTAAATGACAATGGGCAAACTCAGTCCCGAAAATTAAATGACAATGGGCAAACTCAATGTCCCGAAAATTAAATAAATGGGCAAACTGTGTCCCAAAATTTAAATGACATGACAAATGACAATGGGCGAACCTGTGTCCCGAAAGTTTAAATGACAATGGGCAAACCTGTGTCCCAAAATTTAAATGACAAAATTTAAATGATAATGGGCAAACCTGTGTCCCGAAAATTTAAATGACAATGGGCAAACCTGTGTCCCGAAAATTTAAATGACAATGGGCAAACCTGTGTCCCAAAATTTAAATGACAGAATTTAAATGACAATGGGCAAACCTGTGTCCCGAAAGTTTAAATGACAATGGGCAAACCTGTGTCCCGAAATTTAAATGACAAAATTTAAATGACAATGAGCAAACCTGTGTCCCGAAATTTAAATGACAGAATTTAAATGACAATGGGCAAACCTATGTCCCGAAAGTTTAAATGACAGAATTTAAATGACAATGGGCAAACCTGTGTCCCGAAAGTTAAATGACAATGGGCAAACCTGTGTCCCGAAAGTTTAAATGACAATGGGCAAACCTGTGTCCCGAAAATTTAAATGACAATGGGCAAACCTGTGTCCCGAAATTTAAATGACAAAATTTAAATTACAATGGGCAAACCTGTGTCCCGAAAATTAAATGACAATGGGCAAATCTGTATCCCGAAATTTAAAATGACAATGGGCAAACCTGTGTCCCAAAATTAAAAAGGCAATGCAATGAGCCGATGCACTCAAAAATTTAAAATGCATAGAGCCGATGTGCTCAAAGAATAAATGACAGGAGCCGATGCGCTCAAAATTAATGACAGGAATTTAAAAATGCATGGAGCTGATGCGCTCAAAGAAATATGGAATTAAAATTTTTCTTTTCTCTTTTTTATCTTCCCTTTTTCTTCAAAAAACCATATGAACCAACGGCGGCCATGGAAAGCTTTGACCAATCAAACCCTTTGTCCACATACTTTTCTTCATCAAACCCTTCTGGCCTTGGAATCCTCTTAACTTCCTTTATCCCTTCTTCATTTCTTTTTCTTCTTTTTTCTTTTTTTTTTTTTTTTTTGAACACCTCATCATGCCATGGACCCGAGATTTTATAAGACCATCAACGAAGGACTTGATATTCTTTTGGACACCATCATCAGGTCATGGACCTGGAATCTTGTGAGAACTATCAAGGCAAGGACTTGCAATTCTTTTTGACGCAATCATCAGGCCATGGACTTGGAATCTTGTGAGAACCGTCAAGCCAAGGACTTGGGATTTCTAGATTATCCCTTGATATATCATTTCCTCCTTCAATTGGAACTTCCAAGTTCTTTTTGTTATGAATTTTTCATCTGGAGATTACCATTAGATGGTCAAATCATAGCATTGTACTCATGTTCACTTTACCTGAAGCATTACATAACAAACATGCATGGATTCCAAAGCACAACAACAAAGAAATTGACTAAGCGAACAACTTCTGGTCTGGAATCAAAATTTTGACTACACAAAAGGATTATTTACAAAGGATAGACACAAACAAAGATATGAGATTCGAAGAGGTGTCATCCCCATATGGATTGGTTCAACTTATATGAAAATGATCTTTAGTTGGCTTCTAGACATTATGGCTAATGACTTCCTTCTGCTGAGCACGCACATCAAGGCAAATCGAATCAAAGAGAGATTTGTCCCAGTCTAGAATAGAATTGAATAGGGCAGATGTCCTAATGACCAAAAAATTTGTCCTAACGCAGGTCAAATTAAACTAGGGAAACGAAAAATTGCCCCAGTTTGGAGTCAACTTGAACAGGATAGAAACTTATCATAGTGCAAGGCCAAATTGAACAAAGAGAAATTTGCCCCAGTGTAGGCCAAATTGAACCGAAGAGAAATTTGCCCCAGTGTAGGACTAGCAAGTACTTCCTTTTCTTTCTTCTTTTTTTTTATCTTTTTTTGTTTTATAAGAGCAAGAAATTAAAAACTCGAAATAGCACTAACCTTTTGTCTCAAAATTAAAGTTAATAAAAATGACAGCAATCCTTCATTGATCAGAATGGACTTTTTAAGGCTTGTAACGTGGCTAGAATTAAAGGTTATGAAATGAATGATATAAGGCTCAAACAAGTTTTAAGGGTTGAATAGGACCAAAGATCCTTGTTCAAAATTAAACCTTGTCAACTGACTTTCGCTTTTAAGTACACTTTTCTTTCATTGTTCTTCATTTCTTCCCCATTTCTTTTCACTTCAATAATTCACCTTTGTAGTGACCTTTTTCATTTCATTTTCTTTTCCCCTTTTTTTCAAAATTCACAATTTCAGCTTTGTGTTAACCCCCAATGTAGGGATGATCCTTGTCCAAGGTTAAATTTAAGAAAACTTTCAAGCTCAAAAGGGACAACGAGAGATAATGAAAGATGAATTCCTGTGAAAGATAAAGAAAGATGGTCAATCTTCATTTCAAATCCTGAGCACTCATTTTTAAAAATTTAAATTTCGAGACAAAAAAAATGCATGCCAAGTGATGAGTTCCTTGCTCCCCTTTTTATTTTTTTCTTTTTTATTATTATTTTTTTAATCCCCTTTCTTCTTTTTTTTTTGCTTTTTTTGCTTTTTTTTTTCAAATAACACCTACACACATGGGCTGCATGACCACCAAATTTTTTCTGAACGAGAAATCCATGGGATCCGAAACAAAAGACAACAAGTAAAGAGAAAAGAATGACAAGAAAGACGTGACATGAACATAAGTGTCAAAGACATAAGAAAATGAAACAATACATGAGATCCATGCAAATCCATTACATTAATGCTTCAAGAAAGTTAACATAAGTTCAACCTCATTGATTATTTTATGACAATCATTTCAAGAGTTGTTGACAATACTGGGTCTGGCTACTTCTTCAATGTCAAGCTTCTTATAAGCAATTAGCTTCCTTACTGCAGTCTTGAAGAACTCACAATCTTCAATTGAGTGCCCTGGGATATCCATGTGGTATTTGCAAGTTAAACTCGGGTTATACCATGTTGGGAATGGTGGTTGTAAGGGACCAACAGGATTTCCGGAAATGAGGTGAGCACCAAATAGCCGTTGGAACAAATCTGCATTTGAAATTGATAGTTTTGGGAAAGGGGGTAAGTTTTGGGGACGGAAACGACCTTGATTGTGGAAGTCTGGTCGAGGTTGTGGGTGATTTTGCAGAAGTGAAGGTGGATATCGGGCATGAGTTGGGTGCGAATATGATCCGAGTTACTCCCATACTTCCCGCTGCCCCGATCAAGGTGAAGGTCTCCCTCATGGCCAACAACATTTCCTCCATCCTTCTTTGTGACCCTTTTATTTCATTTATCATCTCTTTCATCTCATCTATTTCTCTCGCTCAAGTTTCTCCCTATCTCAAGATTATTTGCACCATTCTGGTCCGAGATCTGTATTGTGAACTCGAGTTTGATTGGTCTCTTCTTTCCTACGCCGCGCAAAGGTTCCTGAACCAGTTTGATTTATTAAATCAAAGACTGAGATAAAATGAATGAGATGCACGAGGTGGAATGAATGAATTATGAAAATATTTTTTTTTAAATATGCTATGAATGCCTTGAAAATGTAAGATGATGCATATGCTTTTTTTTTCAAACAAGTTATGAATGATATGAAAATACATGATTTTTTTTTTAAACTAAGAATGCTATGAAAATGCATTGTATATTTTTTTATTTTTATTTTTTTAAAATGCAAGGAAATGACAAGAAAATGCAAGATGAGGTATTTTTTGATTTGATTTTCTTCTTCTTTTTTTTTTGGAATGTCATGCAAAATGATATGAAAATGCAAGATGAAACATTCCCCTTTTTATGATTTTTTTTAACAAAGAATGAATGATATGAGAAATGAACAGATGAAGAAGAAGTACGCTCCCTTTATGTCCTAATCAGGTGAAACTTAAAGGTTGGATTTCCTTAAAGTCACGATTTTAATTTTGGAAGTCACTATGTTCAATCTATCAATGCAAGATTTTCAGGACAGATCTAAACTTCTAAAAAGTCATGGTCCCCAGATTGTCCCTTACTGTCACCAACACTTTGGCTAGCAAGAGTCCTCCATCCTCACCCATGATAGGCTACAAGCGGAAAGAGTTCAATCTGAGTGAGGGATTTTCATGTGCCTATTCGGAGACCAAAGGTCTCTCAAAGCAACACTACTTCGCCCTCTATCTAATCCTACAAGGTACTGAGCCCGGGTATAGAGCTTGTGTGTGAGGTAAGTGATAGTGACGTATGTGAGGGAGCATACAAACCTATACCAAAATTTAAGAAGACCAATTTACCCCCCCTAACATGTAAAAGCCTATATACAACAACCAAGCAACAATCATCTACCCTAAGGTTTCAACAATTAAGCACAAAAAATATATATATACAAGTAAATAAATAAAAAAACGTAGAATAATGCTAGTAAATATTTACATACAAAAATATTCACAAATAAACAAAAAAAGGGTAAAATAAATAAATAAAAATTATTAATAATTTGCACAACTAACATTAACAGGCCTGACTCTCTAAATGTCCCCAGTGGAGTCGCCATCTGTCGCGACCGGGATCGCGACGGTATATATAGCAACTCGCGTGAATTTAAAAACGGAAATGGAGTCGCCACCAATTTTATTTAAATTAGGAAAAATTGGAAAACCTTGTTAGAAAAAATGGTCTTTGGAACCAGAGTTGGATTCGAGAGTCGGTTATGGTTAGGGAAGGGTGGAAACTTAATCCCACAAAGACTTCTAACACACCCGCCTTTAAGACGGTACCTTAAGTCAATTGTGCAAAAACTTAATAATCTCAAATTTATTTATTTTACCCATTTTAAAAAGACTTTGTAAATATTATTTTATTATTTTATTATTATTATTTTTAAAAGAAAATAAGAACCAAATTATGAAAACTTAATTTTGGCTTGACAGAATGAAAATTCTGCTCCTACGTATCCTCAGGTGTAATGAGGAACTCAAAGTCACGTAGTTCTGTAGAAAATAAATGTGGGTTGATTGATTTTATTTAAAGAAAGAAAAAAAGATTAAATTTTTTATTTGAATTAACAGGTCGTCGCGACTCTGTTAATCAAATTAAAGTTTGAATGAGCGAAGCTTGCGTTACGCTAGGCGTCACTCACGGATTATTAAATTTATTATTGTTAAAAGGAGAACGATAATGATAAAAAATGAATTTTTAGCCTTTATTAAATAATAATTTATTTAAAATAATTTGAATCATTAGGTTGTCACAACTCAGATGATCCAAAATAATTACAAGATTAACAAGCTGTCACAACTTGGTTAATCCTATTTATTTCTTAAGAGATAATTATTTTATATTAACCCTTTTTAATTTTTTTTTAAAAAAATTTTTATTAACCCCTTTTTAATTCTTTATCATTATTTTTTTTATCTTATTTTTCGTTTTTCCTCTTTTATTCTTTTCTAGCCCTTTTTGGGCCCAATGAGCCCGTTTGCCTAAGCTTGCTCCAAAAAAAAAAAAAAATCTAACAGAAACAGCAAAGCAAAGTTTACGGAAAGGGGAATACTTTTCTCTCATTTGAAATGGACCAAATTGTTGCAGGTAAGCTCGAAACCAAAGGGGCGGCCGGAGGTGCAGCGTACGGCGTGAGGCTCACCGGCAACGACAGAGGATGGCGACGCTGTTTGATAGCGGTTCCTAGATTGGTGCGACGACGGCTGCTCGGTGCGGTGCGGTCGGCGGCAGCACACGATTCCGGCGAAGACTGGTGCGGGTTACGGATCGGAATGGCTAGACGGTGCGAGGCGGTGTCGTCCGCAGCTTGCTGGTGTGCGACGACGGAGTCGAACGGGATGGAGCGACGCCAGGAAGGGACGGCGACGCACGAGGTGTCACGGAGCTTCTGGCGATTCGCAGTTTCAGGCCTGGGCGGCGTCGGCGGAGCTGCTCTCGAGGCTGTAGGGGTCGGTTTTGGCTCTTCCGGTGGAAGGCTTAGTATTTTAGATTTTTTTGCTGGGAGGTTTGTTTGTGGGAGATTGAAGGTGATGGCACAATGGTATTGTTTTTGGTGGAGCAAGGTGGTTATGGATGGTGGGTTATGGTGATATTGATGGAGGTTGAAGGTTGGAGTTTTTAGTGAGTCAACTCGGTGGTTTTTGAAGATGGGTGGTGAAGAATGATGGAAAAGATGGTTATGGTGGAGGTGAGGTTCACGTGGAGGAGGTTGGTTTGTGGGGAAGGTGAAAGATAGTTATGGAGCTTGAAGGTGGTGTAGTGAAGGTTGGAGAAGAAGGTTGATGGTGGAGGTGATGAGGTTGGGTACGGTGAAAATGAGAATGAAGAGCCAAAAAATAAGTCCCCCTGGAGCTCTCTTGTACGTGAGTGCCGTTGTGCAGAGTGTTGCATGTGTTTTAATAGTGAACGTGAATGGAGTGAGTGGGGGATGAGTGTGTGTAGTGGAGTGAGTGGAGTGAGTGGGAAATGAGTGGAGTGAGTGAGGGATGAGTGTGTGTAGTGGAGTGAGTGGAGTGAGTGGGGGATGAGTGTGTGTAGTGGAGTGTAGTGGAAGTGAGTGGAGTGAGTGGAGTGTAGTGTAGTGGAAGTGAATGGAGTGAGTGGAGTGTAGTGGAGTGAGTGGGAAATGAGTGGAGTGAGTGGAGTGGAGTGTAGTGGAGTGAGTGGAATGTGTGATAGTGGAAGGTGAGTGGAATGTGAGTGGGAGTGTGTGATAGTGGAAAGTGAGTGGAATGTGAGTGGGAGTGTGTGATAGTGGAAAGTGAGTGGAATGTGAGTGGGAGTGTGTGATAGTGGAAGGTGAGTGGAAGTGTGTGATAGTGGAAGGTGAGTGGAATGTGAGTGGAATGTGTGATAGTAGAAGGTGAGTGGAATGTGAGTGGGAGTGTGTGATAGTGGAAGGTGAGTGGAATGTGTGATAGTGGAAGGTGAGTGAAATGTGTGATAGTAGAAGGTGAGTGGAATGTGAGTGGGAGTGTGTGATAGTGGAAGGTGAGTGGAATGTGGGTTAGTGGATGGATTAGTGGATGGATGGATTAGTGGGTTAGTGGGTGGATTAGTGGATGAGTGGATGGATGAGTGGATTAGTGGGTTAGTGGGTGGATTAGTGGATGAGTGAGTGGATTAGTGGGTTAGTGGGTGGATTAGTGGATGAGTGGATGGATTAGTGGGTTAGTGGGTGGATTAGTGGATGAGTGGATGGATGAGTGGATTAGTGGGTTAGTGGGTGGATTAGTGGATGAGTGAGTGGATGAGTGTTGGTGGGTGGATTAGTGGATGAGTGAGTGGATTAGTGGGTTAGTGGGTAGATTAGTGGATGAGTGAGTGGATTAGTGGGTTAGTGGATGGATGAGTGGATTAGTGGGTTAGTGGGTGGATTAGTGGATGAGTGAGTGGATGAGTGTTGGTGGGTGGATTAGTGGATGAGTGAGTGGATTAGTGGGTTAGTGGGTATTTTTTTATTATTTTTTAATTCTTTTTTTTTATTTTATTTTTCTTTTCTAGTTTTTTAGTTTTTTTTTTAATTTTTGTTCTTTTTTTTCATTTTTTTTCTTAAACGATGGGCTTATAGATTTGGGCTAAAAAAAGTTAAGAAAAATGGATCACAAATTACTTAATTAACTTTTTTGTTGTTTTTTTATTTTTATTTTATTATTATTATTATTTTTTATTTTTAGCCCGGTCAAAATTGAGTGTTCACAGATGGTATGATCTTAAATATGGTATGATGTATCGGTGTGATATGTTGTTGTGTTATCTTTGTACTGCCATGTTGGTATTGGCGTAGGTGATCTCACCTCTTTGTTATGTTGTTTTGTTGTGTCTGTACTGTTAAAATCAAATAATAGAAGGATCGAGTTGTCTTAGACATAACGGACGATGGATACTCTGAGATTGATGACAACAATAAGGAGTGGACATTCAGGACTCGAAAGTGTGCAGTGTTGACAAAGGAACAAATGTCTGATGCATCAAGATGGATAGAAAAAGGAATAAGTATGTTAAAGTTTCTCGGTAGTGTTGTACCGTGCTATTAAGTAGGACCCGTCATGGGGTTTGCTATTGTTAAAAAAAAGTCTATTAATTTTATATTTCTCTTTAAATTGTGAAATATTAATTGGTGTCAATATTGCATAATAAATAGTTGAAATATGATTTTCAATATTACCTAATATTTTCAGTAAATTTACGTTTCAGTAAAGAAGAAATTTTGAAACTCATATTTTCATAACTAAAACTTTTTACGAATTGATTCTCAGATTATGAGTCGGGAGTCAGAAATGTGATGCCCTAAGGAGGGTGTTACACCTGTCAAAGACACCCGATGCTGGCTCCTTTGAGTTAATGCCAGTCAAAGACATCGATGCTGGTCAAAGATACTGATGTTGACTCCTTTGAGCTAATGCCGGTCAAAGACACTGATGTCGACTTCTTTGAGCTAATGCCAGTCAAAGACATCAATGCTGGCTCGTTTGAGCCGATGCCGGTCAAAGACATCGATGCCAATTCCTTGAACCGATGCCAGTCAAAGACATCGATTTCGACTCCTTTTGAGTTGATTTTGGTCAAAGATCGATAATAACCAACCCAATAGCTAATATAAGTCCAGAGGTGATCGAAGGTTGATCAAAGATATGCGAATTCATCATGCCGAGCTCATAATGTACTTCCACTAAATGAATAAAGATATGCGAAAAAATAAAGCCAAAAGCCATGATTGACCTTAAATGTTAATCGACAAGCTCAAAAAAATCTCAGATCATGATAAAACCATGATGCCGATTGAAAATGTTATATGTATGAAGTCAGCCAAGCTCAAAAAAATTTCGAGGTCAAAGTATTCCATTAAAAAGTGAAGGCATGTGAAAGTATCTGAGATTATGGTCAAACCATGATGCTTTTGAAGACTAGCCTAAATCGAAGAAATTCAAAATCGGATTAGGTCGGGAAAATTCATAGCTAACGTCGGGAAAATATGTGCACAAAAGATCTCACCATTCACCTCAAAAGGTTACCCAGAGACAAAGCTTAAAAATTACGAAGAGCTCGGAAAAGCTAGATCATTCACTTTGTGATTTGCCCAAGATGGAGGGCTGTGGACCATCCAAATTCTTAAGCTTAGATAAGAATAGACATTAATAATACAAGTTCGGGCTATCATCACTGATTGCCCAAGTTGGAGGGCTGTGGATCGTCCTTGTCCAGTTGACATTCGGTCACTCATAAGTTTAACCCATCTTCACAAATAACCAAATTGAGGGACTGTGGACCATATTGACCAAATTAAAATCTAACCATAAGTTAGACTCATTTCTGCAAGGTCCGATTGCCCTATACCCGAATGGGTAACAACTCAACAAACATGTGCTTAATACGACTCACCAACAGACATAACGTCTTTCCGCCATAATGAATATACATAACGACCTTATGCCATAATGACAAGATATAACGTCTCGCGCCATAATAACCAGACATAACATTCAAAATCCTAAATGGCTTGAAGGTATCCGAATAGTTAGTCCTCCAGACCTCTATATAAATCAATCTGGCAGTCTATGACAGACATGTTCACATTTATCTACTTATGCCTTCATCATAGTCTTAACTCTAAGACTAATCAATCGGAGTGTCTTGGCAGGTATTCTACCTCGTCTTCCTCGGGTAACTGCTGGACGACCGACCTAGGGCTCTCCAGTGACCTCTCCTCGAATAGTAATTGTCAAAATTTCCATTTTAGATTCTTGAAACCAAAATTATAAAAATTAGACTGATTATTTGACCAGCTTGATCAGTTAGATCAACCATGCACCAGAATCAGTGCAACCCAATCTGACCTATCCGGTTATCATTAAAAATCGGTGACTCAACGGTTTTTTATCAAATCGGCCAAGTCATGCAATTTTTTTTTAATTTTTTTTTTGGAAAACTTCAAAAAATCCTCTTGTACTATACATCATGTGCACTTTGGTCTTGTTACTTCAAAAATGTGCAAAAAAGGGCCTGTTACTTTGCATTTTGTTCAAAGAAGTACAAAATGGTAACAAAAGTTACATTTTGGATGGAAACACGCACGTGTAACGCACATGCATGTCTGAAAACTTGGCCCTCAAACGCGATCTTCTTCTTTCTCTAACCCAAACCTTAGATCTCCAGAAACCCACACCCTTACCCCACCATGGCAACAAATCTCGTTGCTCAACCACCCAAGTCAGATCCGCGCACCACCACGACTGAGACTCAAACGACTGAGTTTAGTTCAACAATGGGTGCAACATAGTAGATGACAGATTTGGGCTTGCGAGTTTCGCATGGTGGTGGTTCCCGCGCGTTGGAGTATCACAGTAGAGGAGTCGATGACGGATCTGGATGACGCGGTGGAGCTCGAGGGTTGCAGATCTGGAAGTATAGGTCACGACTAGCTTGGAATGGTAGAGTGCAGTGGCTCGCAGGGGGTGCACGGTGGTGGTTCGCACGAGGTGGATCTGGGTTTCTAGAGGTCCGTGGTGAAGGCAAAGCGGTAGTGATGGTGGCTGACAATCCAAAGTTTGAGTGACTATGGTGTGGACAACGACTGCATGGTGCTGTGCTTGTGGGTGGGAGGAAGAAGAAGACCATGTTTGGGGACAAGGGTGTGGGTTTATGGAGATTTGTTTGGGCTGGAGGAAGAAAAAAACTACATTTGGGGGCCAAGTTTTCAGACGTGCACGTGCGCGTTTCTGTCCAAAATGTAACATCCGTTATCATTTTGTATTTCTTTGCACAAAACGTAAAGTAATAGATCTTTTTTGCATTTTTTTTAAATAACAAGACTAAAGTACACATGACATATAATATAAGGTTTTTTTTTTTTTAAGTTTTTCCTTTTTAAAAAAAAACTCAAAATGATGTCTTTTTATTAAATTAAAAAAAACTAATCAGCGGGGACTGAATTGAAATGGGAATTTGCCAAATTTGGGATTGAGATTTGAGAAACTGAGAAACCCTCGACGCTGCTGCCTCTCCCTCTCTAGCACCACCTTTGCCTCTCTAGCATCGCCACCGTCCAGCACCTCTGCCGTTGCTCCACAGCCAGCCCGCAACGTCACTCCACGTCCAAGTCTAGCCAGCGACGCTGCTCCACCGAGCTGCTGCCCCACCGCGACTCTGCTCCATCGCCCGCACCGCTGCTACTCCACAGGTATGTCTCTGTCTCTGCCCAGCCCACACAGTCACACACACACAACTTGATTTTTTCATATTTGGGTCTAATTCATTATTTGATTAGTTTGTTTGGTTGATTGTTTCTAAGTTATGAGTTTTGATTGGTCTGTTTGTCTCTGCCCTTTGCATTTTGGTTGGGTTTTGGTCTCATTTTTGTATGGTTTTGGTTCATAACTTTATATGAGTTTTCTGTAATGAGTAGTGAGTTTGATTTGAGTAATGAGTAATGGTTCCTATGAGTTTTGATTGGTTTGTTTGTCTCTGCCTGAATAAGGGCAAAGGGCAGAGAGTGAGATACTAAGATACTGTAAGTTTGTGTTGTGAAACTTTGTTGTTCAATTGTGTTTTGAAGTTGTTATTGTGAACTTTTGTTAATTGTGTTTTGAACTTATGAGTTGTGATTGTGAACTTGTGTTATTTATTTATGTTTTGAACTTGTTAAATTGTGTTAGTTACTGATTTGTAATGTGGATTTATGAATTTATTTAAATTTTAATTTTTTTATATAATTAAATATTTATAATATATATTTATTTAGTTATATCATGTTCAACCGATTCAACAAATGATCCAATAACTCAATACCTCAACCGAATCAATCACTCGAACGAGTTTAATAACTATGGTTGAAACTACATATTCCACAGTTGTATCTTGTTCAGTGTCTTCCATAATTTGCTGCAAATTAATCAGGCTCCAGACAAAGAATATCCTTTGCTCTACAATTTTATTGATTGCTTATACATATTATTCGGTGCAAAAAGCACGTCAGATAGATATCACATATTGTCGACAATTTTGGTTCTTTGTTGACACATTTGATGAGATGGGCAGCAGGTTAGACAGATTGGAGCAGAATGGATGGGTTATAGCCAATATAGAGAATCACTGAACATGGCAGCAAATGATTGAACATAGGCCGGTGATAGTGTTTCGCACCATTCCTATCAATCCTTTATGGGGTGATAACAGTTCACCAGCCCCGCCCGCCCGCCCCCCCCGGCTCCCTTTTTTTTTGTACCCATTTTTTTTTAACAGGAGGAATGATCCAAATAAATTGTGAACAATGCCTTTGCTTTATTCACAGGAGCTTCTTCGGGTGTGTGCTCACCGTATTATGAATGCGCGTTATATATTGTTGTTATTTAAAGATTTAGATTCCTCTAGAATTGCTGGATTTTAATTCTCTCTCATTATATAGTGTTGTTATTTAAATTATGGTTGCATCAAGCGTGATGATCTTTGACAGCTTGGCAGAGAGTTCCTTGAGATATTTGGCGTTGATGTATGCAAAATCACATTCAGATATCATATGCGCAGCATTGCAAGCCAGTGCTAGTCATTAAGTAATGTAAGTAATGTAATACCTGTCAAAGTGTGAATGAAGAATAGAAGAGTCTTTATAATAGAATAGATGTAATAAACATAAAGAAATTGAACTAAGTTTTGTCTTACTACAAATCCTTTATAGATGAAAACTTCACTCTTAAACCTAAAGACTCTTGCACTGCCTTTGGAAAAAAATTACGCAGAGAGGGGGTTTTCGTGGCAAACAAAGAACAAGAGCACCCACCATCTATGGGGAAAAGGAAGGAAAGGATTCAGAATCTGGAACCATTTGTACCGGATGGCACAGAGTCTGTGAAGTCGAAGAAGCGTTCCAAAGCTCCCAAACAGCACCAAAAGGAAGGGAAGCTGATTGATTCCAACATCAGCTCCAAGATCATGAAGGAAGCTTTGATTCAGCAGAAGGAGGTCCAGGACGAGGAGGAGCATGAGAAGAACACCTACAGTCCCTTCTTACTCGGCGTCGAAGAGCCTTCCAAGGTCGAGGAAGAAGATGATGATATCGATGACTTTGCTGGTTTCTCCGAAACTCAGAGCCAATATGGTGGATATGAAGTAAGTAAACTCTGATTGTTTATTTTTTTATTTATGAGTTTTTCTTTGACTCAGCACAATCGCATCCTTTGATCTATGAAGTTGACCCCACCTAGTGAAAAAATATGCAAATTTGGTATTTCTAGTGGGAATTGGGTTGTGAGACTACTTTTAAATGGACTACTTCTTACATGTAGAAAGTGGAAAAAAGCATTCGCAATGCTAATTTATATTATTTAAATGAAATGATGAATAAAATTGGCAAAATTTTCAGGGATTCTAGTGTTTCTTAGTAGACAATTTTGGACTGAATTAGGATTTTTATTGTTCTAACTTTTTTTATAATAGTTTTTTTTTGTGTTATTCATTGTTCCTGCTTTGAAATTCAGGAGGAGATTAATGAGGAGGACGAAAGGGTAATGGAGGCATTCTTGTCGAAGGAGCAGGGTCGGCAGAAATCACTTGCAGATCTCATTGTTGAAAGAATAAAAGAAAAGGACGCTTCTGTTGCTTCAGGTGATATTAAACTGCATTTTCTTTTCCTTATCTTTGTTTTTTTTTAAAAAAAAATTTTAAGTGTTCTAAGCATGTTGTTCAGCCTGCTTTGAGGTTTGATTTTTACTCTTTCTTGTTAATTATTATATTGTTCTGTGTGCAGAAATTCGACCAGTACCCAAATTGGACAAATCCATAATTGACATATACAAGGGGTATTTTCAACTTCCAATTCAAATTCTTTTTATTATCATGTTGATTAGATGAATAAATTCTTTTCCATCGAGTTTCATAGCTGGTTCATATGTGGTTTTCTTAATTTCATATCATGCCTCACTGCTTTTTGTACTTCAGGGTTGGAACACATCTTAGCAGATTTACAGTAGGCAAAATACCCAAGGCATTCAAACACATCCCTTCCATGCAACTTTGGGAGGAGGTCCTGTATGTAACTGAACCAGAGAATTGGTCACCAAATGCTATGTATCAAGCCACTAGGATTTTTGCTTCTAACTTTGGTGCAAAAAAGGCACAACGATTCTACAAGCTTGTCTTGCTTCCAAGAGTGAGAGAGGATATAAGAAAGAACAAACGCCTGCATTTTGCTCTATATCAATCAATGAAAAAAGCATTGTACAAACCTGCTGCATTCTTTAAGGGAATACTGTTTCCACTATGTGAGGTATACAATCATTTCTAGGTTAAAACCTTTTGAAGTTCCAAATTAATCATTGATTGATGCTTTCTTAGGTTGTCTGTGATATTCTATTAATGCTTAAATTGATGGTATAGACCTTACTTTTCCATCTATGTTCATATTCTTTAAGCTTTAGGCGCAGGTAAAAAATGTCTGATTTCTGATTTTAACAGCTTATGAAACGTAAGGGTTCGGTGTTTAAATTTATGAATTTTGGGTATTGAGAAAGTGGTGCATCACATATTCTTTAGTGACCTGTGTTTGATGTTCTTTGTCATTATCGCGGGTAAAAGTGGGGAAAAATTAGCTATGACCCTGTTTGGAAAAGATGGAATAAATAACATATGTGTAGAATGGGAAATGAACTAGAAAAAGCGATATTAGTCATGTTTATGATGGATTGTGAATGATTTGTCAGTGCTGTCATAGTACTTGAGCTACTGTGATTTTGAAGAATACAGAACTTTTAAATTTGAGGGGCATTTGGTTTGTTTTCTGATTTCATTTTCAGCTGATATGTTTTCACTCATAATTATAAAAATGTCACCTTGTTTTCACTTTGTTGGCATTTGGTTTGTTTTCTGATTTCATTTTCAGCTGATATGTTTTCACTCATAATTATAAAAATGTCACCTTGTTTTCACTTTGTTACTGTAACAAAGTGAAAACAAGGTGACATTTTTATAATTATGAGTGAAAACATATCAGCTGAAAATGAAATCAGAAAACAAACCAAACACCACCTGAGCTTGCACATATTGTATGTTTTTGTTGTCTTCTCTGTTAAGCTGCTTTTACAATTACTTACAAATTGATTTTGAAATTACTTTCAAATTGCTGAAATTAGCTCTGGGATTGTTTGAGTAAACCACGTCCACCTCCTCTCAGGTTTAGTAGAACTACAAATACATCTCCTTTTATTTAACAAATTAGAAGGACTTCCCTGCTGGTGATGATCATAATTTTCAGTTTATTCATTGAACAAGAATATTACATTTTTATTATAATTTACACAAACCATATGTGCTCTCAAATCTCAACAGAACCTACAAATCCACATCTTCATTTTACTTATGGGTTTTGACAATATTCTTCATGTACAGTCATGCACATGCTCTCTCAGGGAAGCAGTCGTTATTGGAAGCATTGTAGAAAAGGTTTCTATTCCTCCACTTCATTCAAGGTATGCTAACTTGGTCAATCTTGACTTTAAATTATAAAAATTGGCAGTACAGCAAGCAAGGTTGTCAAACTCGTGAGTTTACCTAAACTCGTGGAGCCTAGGTAAACTGGACTCTCGTGGAGCCTAGGTAAACTGGACTCGTAAACTCATAAGAGTTTACCTATTTTAAAAATAATATAAAAAAAATCCATAGTATCCAAACATAATATAATAACATGTCCATAATCAATATTCCACATTGAAACTCCATGATAAAGCAAACAAAAGTCATAGTATGATAATACAATTTAAAACCATACATAAATTAGCAAATCATAAGTTCATAATGCTAAAATTTAAAACAACTTAAGTCAAGATGTCAAGATCTTCAAAATCCAAAGCCTCCATCACCTCCATCATCTACAGCCTCACCACTACCATCATCTACATCATCATCATCATCAAGTTTTTCTTCATCGGATGAACAAGCTTCTTCACCAATTGCATCAAGGACTGCATTCTGAAGTTCATCTAAATTCACATTGCTTGAAATCCCACCTATTTGAACATTGTCTACTTGTTCAACCTCATGGCTAAGGCTAGAATCATCAATCTCATGGCTAGGCCTAGGATCATCATCATCCCCAACAGGTTGAAAAACTTCATCATTAGAATCATTCCCTATTTCAGTTATCCATTCATCGTTGGAATGGATATCATCAAAGGCAATAACAGGATTTCTTCTAAGCTCTTTACTTTTCAACTTAAAGTTGTACATCACATAAACCAAGTCATTCATCTTTTTCTGGTGCAAACGATTTCTTCTCTTTGTATGGACCTAAACAAAACAAAGTTCAAAATTTCATTATTATCTTATGTTACTAATACTTCAAAAAGCAAATTACGAATTAGAAAAATAATTCGTAGCCTCACTTACCATTTCAAATGCACTCTGATTACGCTCAAACCCGGAAGAGCTGCAGGTCAAGCTAATAACACGGATTGTAAATCTCTTTAATTTTGGACAACCATCACCATAGAAGCCCCACCATTCTGCAGGAACCATAGTTTGCCTACTTTGCATAGCAGTATCAAGTCCAAAAGCCCTCTACCATAATGAAATTCAGGAAGCTGCGAAGTCTTGTTGTTTCTCTCTGCTGAATCAGTCACCAATCTACCCAAACAATTATACAATCCTTGCTTTATCTCATGATCATCTTTAAAATTAGACCTATAATGATGGTGAGGATTGAGGTAATAAGCAGCTGCATGTAAGGGCCTATGGAGCTACCCTTCCCACCTCTCATTAATAATCTGCAATACAGGTTCATAGTTACAAATACCAAATACAAATTATCAAAATCTATTACTGGTTACTCTATTATAACTGCCGTAACCAAGTCCTTCCCTTTGGTAAAGGTCTTCAACATGCTAATGAGCATTGTTCTTGAGTAGATGTAGGTGGTGATCTTTCTCCCTTTCTTTATGGTTACTCAACGCACCTTTAACTTTTTTTTCAAAGTCCTCCAAGATCAAATCACTGGAATGGGCAGCACATGGAGTCCTATACAAGTACTTCCTTGACCCCATCAACTTCTCTCCAGCTGCTTTGTAGTTTGCAGCATTATCAGTAACTACTTGGACAACATTTTCCTCTCCTACAAAAGTCACAACATCATCCAACATCTTCAAAACTTTGTCAGTTGTTTTGGAGATGTCAGAAGTGTCCAATGAGTAGAGAAAAGAAATTCCCTTAGGAGTTAGGACTATTCACCAAAAAGTTACAAATTGAATGCCTTTTCTATCTATCCATCCATCCATCAAATATGATTGAACAACTGGTTCTCTTCCATTCCTCCCTATAGTCTTCAAGCATTGCATCAACATGTGCCACTGATTGTTTCAAGTGTTTTTCTCCAATCACATGATAAGAAAGCGGTTTATAACCAATCCCATATCTCTCAATCATCTCACGCATCTTTGCAAACTCCACATTTTCAACACAATTAAATGGAATTGCATTTGTGTAAAAGAATTGGGGAACTTGTTGATCGACTTGTTCCTTTACGTCCTTCTTCATCATTTGATCGATTGTTGATTGAACCCCCCCACTACCACTAGTACCTTTTCCTTTTCTAGCAAAACTCAAAATACCCTTCCTCTTTTTCCATTTTGTGTGTCGCGTCCTTCTCCTCCTTAATGTCATCCACAATATCAACAGTACTCTTTTTTTTTTCTTTTGTGATACTACTTTAGCCTCCACAACAACTTTGAGCATTAGAGCCTTCACATCTTCCGTTACAGTAGCACAAGTTTCAGAATCTTCTCTAGTTCCAGCTAGGTGATGCTTGAATCTGAAAATTCCTCCACTAATAGTTTTTGAACAGTAATTGCATTTCACTTTTCTACCATTTCCCTTAACATCTTTCCCATGTTTCCATCCTATATCTGTCCTATTTCCAGGAGCATTCTTTTTGCCTTTAGAGGTAGCAGCTTGCTTACTTGAGGTTCCTGACCCACCAACTTCAGACATGCTGTAAACAAGTGTAAAATCAAGTTGTTGATTTGTATTTCATACATGCAAGAACACTTAAATAGAATTACAGAACATAGGATAATAATAGTTGCTATAGGGAAGTCAGAATCAGTAATCACTTAGGATAATTGCTATTAGTATTCATAATAGTAAACCCTCTATCCTGACCCACCAACTGCTGACATGCTGTAAACAAGTGTAAATGCAAGTTGTTGATTTGTATTTCATACATGCAAGAACACTTAAACAGAATTACAGAACATAGGATAATAATAATTGCTATAGGGAAGTCAGAATCAGTAATCACTTAGGATAATTGCTATCAGTATTCATAATAGTAAACCCTCTAACCTTTGATCTCCAACTTAGACAATTAATATAGCAGTAGTCCTTTTCATTGGAGTCCAACCAAACCACTAAAGAATAAACCCAACAAAATAATAATATAGATTGGGGGAGGGGGGTATGGCTTTTAACAGCTCTGAAGGATCAAAATAGTAATACAGTTATGCTCTTAAGTTTTAACAGCTCTGAAGGATCAAATTAGATTAAGTGCAGGTATCGTTCTTAAAAATGCACGTGTAGAATTCACCTAGTTTGTAACAAAAAGCTGTTACTCTCTTAATCTCTTTCATTTCAGATAACCACGTCTAACAATTAACTACATTAAAATTAACCACTGCTCCCAATATATGAGAAGATTAATCAATGTGTTAATGGGTTCAAACTTGGAAACAATTATCACTCATACTAAATGGGAACATATTAAGTAGGAGAAGAGTAGTTTATACTAAATCAGTAATCACACATACTAAACGGCAGTAATAGACTAATAGGGAAGTCAAAATCAGTAATCACTAATCAAAGTATCAAACTATGAACTCTCACAATTATCACACATACTAAATGGGAACATATTAAGTAGGAGAAGAGTAGTTTATACTAAATCAGTAATCACACATACTAAATGGCTGTAATAGATTAATAGGGAAGTCAAAATCAGTAATCACTAATCAAAGTATCCAACTATGAATTCGCACAATTCACACACTGAAATATCATTCCATTCCATGCCATAAAATCAGAGAAACAAGGCTGGACACAAAATACAAAATGAAGTTCACAAACCTGGACAAAACTTCAACCTGGACAAAGCACGAATCAACTCGCACAAATCAGCACGAATCACAACCTGGCCTAGAGTAGAATCATGTACGACTTTCACGCACGAATCAGCACCTGGCCTGGAGCAGAATCACGACCTCGGACCTTCAATGGTGTCTAACAGAGCATGGAACAAATCTTGAATGGGCAGAGGCGCAAAGCACGATTTGGGGTTTTGGTGCACCAGAACGGTGGTTTTCATGTTTTGGGGCCAAACTCGTGTAAAACGGCGCTTGGGGAAAAATTACTGAGAGCAGCTTAAACTCGTGAACTCGGTTGTAGGCTTGCAATTTTGACCGAGTTTGTCCGAGTCTACCCAAATCAAGCCGACTTCACCAAGACACGAGTTTTTGTGCGAGTTAGCTCGTTTTTTCCACCTAAACTCGTAAACTCGTCCGATTCTACGAGTTAACTCATGAGTTTGACAACCATGACAGCTAGTGTTTGGTTTCCTTAGGTAGAGTTTACTGAGATGTTTGCCATAATGGTTGAGAGTTGGTTTTTTGTACTTTAGGGAACACAACATTTAGTATTGGAGAAAGGGTAAAAATGGGAATTTAATCATAGTCAACAAACCAAGATTTGAAGGGGCTTCGAATTTAGCATGTATAATAGCTACAGCATTTAGTATTGGAGAAAGGGTAAAGGGATGGGTTTAATCAGCAGTGTAAATTTTTTTGAAGATATCTCCTTGTTACCATTAGTCAGTAAAATTGCTTACATTCTTTTTCATTTTCAAAATTGCTTACATTCTTTTTCATTTTCAATGTTGTAGATGCATGCTTGGATTTCCAGACTTTTTGCTGTAGCACTTCTAACGAAAAGAAAAAGAATTTTCTTGTATTATTTTAAATAAGAAATGAAACATTTTCTTGAACGATTTCATATCTTTAAATTCTATCTTGCTATATACTAATATATTGGCAAGTCTTTCTGTTTGAATTTGTTGTTGCTCAAACTTCAAAAGTTACTGTTTGAGGTGGATGATTAGTGCACACTTGTTCATGTAGTTATTGGAGTTAAAAGTTTGATTTATTTGTATTTCATATTTTATGTCTGATGCACCCAAACTTCTGGATTTGTTTACAGTGCTGCACTATTGAAGCTTGCTGGGATGGAATATTGTGGCACCACAAGGTATTTAATGTTGCAACCATTTCTTGTTTGAAAAATGCATATAATTCGTACAAAGTTTAGTTGAAAAAATAATCAGCGACTGGGCTATAAGTCTTTAACCATTGCTCTCAAATAGTGAATTGGAAGGCCATTTTTTTGAAACAGGAATTAAAATTTAAGTTCCACATATTAAACAGTAAATACAACTTTAAAATTTAGGGTTATGAGAGGGAGAGTGTTCAAGCCTAATAAAATTGGATTTGAGAGGAGCTGGATCACCCTAAATAAAATAGAGTTTGTCAAAGTGATTACTATGTTGAGCTGATGTTTTACAAAAATACAGCACTATTAATTTTCTGAATGAAACTTATTTGTTTTTTTTCCCTTCAATGTGATAGAAACTAATTTTGATAATAATTGCAGCTATTTCATAAAGCTTCTTGTGGAGAAAAAATATGCTTTGCCCTATCGTGTGGTTGATGCAGTTGTTGCACACTTTATGAGATTTCTCAATGAAACTAGGATAATGCCTGTTATATGGCACCAGTCACTTCTTGCATTTGTGCAGAGGTCAGTGATTCCTCATTTTCTTTAATTCATTGACCTAGTTGTGTCTTTCCTTGCATGGTTACTGTTTAAGAAACATGATTAATATTTCCATGTTATTTTGTGTTTTGTCTTGCACAGTCTTAATATCCATCAATCCTATTCTTATTTTTTGATGCCTCTGTGCATGTGTTCACAGTCTGCTTTCCATGGATGTATCTTGTTGTATAGTGTGTGACCTGGTCTTGCCTATATATGTCTCACGCTATCGGCTGTCCTAAGCTATCCAAAGTTGTAGCAATGATTAACTTTACTGTAGGATTTTGAATTTTATGCTGTTCTCATTTGATATTTCTTCCAGGTACAAAAATGAGCTGCGGAAGGAAGATAAGGATAACTTAAGGGTTCTACTGGAAAAGCAAAAGCATAAATTAGTGAGAGCACTGTCTCTGACGGGATGCTTTCCTTGTGTTTCAAATTTCTGGCTGTGTTTGATATTAATTTCTCCTACTGCAGGTTACGCCTGAAATTAGTCGAGAGCTGAACCACAGCCGCAGCCGAGGGGAAAAGGAGGATGATCTTATGTCAATATATATCCTTTTCTCTGTTTGTTTCTTCTTTACTCTACTTTTCTTTCCTAGGGTTGATGCATATGGAATGGCATCTGTAGTTTGCCTCATGTTGGAGGATCAGGGGAGGCTTAAGGTGAAAAATTAGAGTTGTTGCAAGGAAAGAGAATTCAGATTATATAAAGAATTAATAATGTGAAAAGTCTTCTTTGAATTGCTTCTGATAGACAGCAAGGCAACAAGATGAAAATGAAAGTTTGCATGAAAAAACTCAGGATCCCCTGCTCACTTGTAGATGTCTTAATTTTTTTGGTGTTAACAATTCAGCCTTGGCAAAACATTCTGAACAGCATACTTCTAGAAGAAATTCCTAGAAGAAAGATGCTGATACTACATTAATTGATATGAAGGCTCAGAAAACCTAAATGAAAAAGGCTCATTTCTCTTTTTTCTTTTTTATTTAAATTTCTGTAATTAAAGACTAGTTATTCAAAGTTAGAAAATACATGTGCAATTCTATGCTGTTACTGCAAGTGGCATGTCTTGGGTTTTGGGTGGTTGTCCCTTTTGATTGATTAAAGGGATTGCCATTTGAAAGACCTGTTTGAAACTAATAGTTATTGGCTGGTTAGCAAAACAGGCTTTTACCGATTGCTTGGTTGAATTTGAAACGAAAGGAAGATAAATAATGGAGAGATTGAATATTTTCTTCATTTGGTTGAATCAATTTAAAGAGAAGGGACATAGTGGACTATTTATAAAGGACAGCAAGGATCCTTTGTTTTATTCTCTCCCTTTAAATAATCAGAGTTTTAGCTAGTGTTGATCCAAACCAAAGATCCCATTTTAAATATTGCGTGTGTCTAATTCTAACATATATGGAACCCGATTATGATCGTGTCTGTCTTTTTTTTTTTTTTTTTTTTTTGGTGTTCATCACTGTTTCCTTGACAACCCAGTACCGTCTCCTGTTTCTGTGATAAACAAGACTATTGAAGAAGATAGATTTGACATTCCAGATGTACCAATGGAGGACTGATTTAATTTGTGGTATGGTTCTGATCTTGTCTTTAGATTGTGCTATTTTAAATAGTGATTAATTTCTGGGTATGACACTGTTCATGTTACACATTCATCTTTTATGGAGAATTCTGTGGTACCTTGTAAAGTTGACAGTGATTGACTGTTGGATGATAGTTGAATGAATCTCGATGCTCAATCCAATGGTCATTAGGATAAGATGTGCCAAAATAGTAGGTACCGTAGAAGCCTCCGTCTTTTATTCATCGACGGTGGAAATAATTGGTTGTTTTAGTTATTAATAAATACAAGATGGGTAGTGACTGTAATTGTTTTAGTCATTTAGCTTTGTTTGATGTTCTATCGTTTTGTTGGGCTGCTTCCTCTTGTAGTACTGCATGGTTTTCCAAGACTTGAAAGACTAGTTTTCTATTGCAGGCTTCTCATTGGGTTTCCCATAGGAGAAAATGTTTGGGGACATGCATTCATCTTCAAGCTGAGGGTGGTCTTGCAGTGACACTGGCTGCAATATTTTAGTACTCAGATACATCTGAATTTTTATTTATTTTTATTTTTACTGCAATTGCTATTTGGTATTAAATTTTTGGTGTGAATTGTTGACAAATGGTGCAATCCCACAGGTGTTCCTTTTTCTATTTTAATCTTTCCATGAGGGTAGTAAAATATAATTCAACTTGCTAGAATACCATTCTCTGATGTAAGATGAGTTTTCTGCTGTTTTTGGTATGGATTACATCATTGAAGGGCATATTTATTTCCTAGGTGGCTGCGCACTGTATCACTATTACCGCTCATTTTACTCCGCAACTTAATGATCTTTATATATGCTGTTTAAATTTACTGTTTCGATTGATTTTATATAAGAGAAAAAGAGATGAATTCTTGCTCTACAAAAAGGAAAAGTAAGTTGTATATAATTGAATATTGGCTAAGCCTTGACTGTTGGAAAACTATAGAGAAACTGAAGATATTGGACATTTCCTGAGATTTCTTATCAGCTTATAGCCACTAGGTTATACTTATTTCACATTGAGGATGGAGAGCTGAAAATTGCGTACGGGATGGATAGGTTGCCACCAGTTCATTGCATTTGGCGGGGTTGGTGGAAGGGTGACTCTGTATGGGTGTTTGTGAGGGACCGAGTGTTTTGTGAGTGATTTACGTATTTTTCTACTTATGCAGCAGCAAGTTAATTGGGTAGTTTGAGAGCCATTTGCAATCCTCAATTGTTTCCATTCTTGCCAATGGCTTGTTTATTACATTTGGGAGATCACCTTCCTTTGTTTATGGAAGCTCTCAAGACGTCAGAAATTCGAGCGGAGGAGTTAACATCTACTTCCTTTGATAGTCAGTCACGTTTTACACACGGACTGCAACTATACGGGGGTTAGTGAACAAAAAAAATTAATAATTTAGGGGTGGGCTAAGAAAGGGTTAAACTAAATAGGGGATAACATAGTTATAAAGCTCGGGCTGGTTTGACCGGCAGTGAATCGGCCAAGTAACTGGTCCGAGTTGTGTTACAGATTGGATATGCAAATGACCTGTGAAGAATCAGTTTGATTCAAGTGATTGTAGCAAGAATCGTTGATCTAACTTGGTATTTTTTACTTAGCCGAGTCATGCAATTTTAGGGAGGAAAAAAGAAAAAAGAAAAAAGCTATAGAAGAGGATGAAGAGGTGGCAAAGGTGGGCAGAGATGTGTGGGTTGAGTCATAAGATGTAAGGGAGTTGCTGTTAACGCATGGGTGACGCCATCGTAGATGGCGATGATGCGTGGGTGCCACCGCTAATGGAGAACTTGAAGAACTTGAGGTTTATGCGCAAAAGAGATTATGTTTCTATAAGAAAATGTGGGCGAATGGGCATGAGAAAGGAATGAGAGGAGAAGGAGGAAGAGGGGGTTTGGGTGAGGGAGAGAAATGAAATGGGTGTGTTATGTAATGATACGCATTTTGGTGTTTGTGTTTGTAAAGTAATGGTGTTGTGTGGTAGTGGTGTGGGAAAATATGTTTAATTTTTTTTTCATCTTTTTTTTTTTTTTTTATGTAATGGGAAATTTATTCTAACTTTAAAACATTGATTGGTAAGTTAAATCTTTGACCAATTGAAAATATGTTATTACGAAGTTAAAAGTATTATTATCTTTATAAAATATATTTTTACTACAATAAAAGTTAGGGTTATGCTACGAAAACGCTTGGGCATAACAACACATTTTAATTTTTTTTTCTTTTCAAATTTATGGCAACACATAAATCTTAAAGACCATGTTTTGCAATGTAAATGGTGAGGATGCTTGAGCGTTCAATGTTTGTGCACATAATAGCATCGTTCAAAGTTAATAAAACCAAGAAGTACGCCTCGGGCAACATTAACTGATATAAGGCCGGGTTAGTTGTCAAGGAATTCACTCAAAAGAAAAGAATTGATTATAGAGAAACTTTTTCTCATGTATCTAAGAAAGACTCCTTTCACATCATAATGACATTAGTTGCCTATTTTGACTGGGAATTACATCAAATAAATATGAAAATGACATTTCTTAATGGTAACTTAGAGGAAAATGTTTATATGACTCAACCTGAAGGTTTTTCCTCTAGTGATGGAGCTCATTTGGTTTGTAAGCTCAAGAAATCAATATATGGACTAAAACAGGCCTCTTGTCGATGATATTTGAAATTTCATAATGTCATATCTTCATTTGGTTTTGTTGAGAACACTATGGATCAATGCATATACCACAAGGTTAGTGGAAGTAAAATAATATTTTTGGTCTTATATGTGGATGATATCCTTCTTGCAACCAATGACTTGGGATTATTACATGAGATGAAACAATTACTCTACAAGAATTTTGATATGAAAGATATGGGTAAGGCATCTTATGTCATCAACATTGAAATCCATAGAAATAGACCTCAAGGTGTGCTTGGTCTATCTCAGAAAGTCTATATTAACAAGATTCTATAGAGATTTCATATGAAAGATTGTTCACCAAGTATGGCACCTATTGTAAAGGGTGATAGGTTCAACCTGAACCAATGCCCGAAAAGTGAGCTTGAAAGGGAACAAATGAAGAACATTCCATATGCTTATGTTGTCGGAAGCCTTATGTATGCTCATGTTTGTACAAGACTTGACATTGCATTTGTTGTTGGAATGCTTGGGAGATATCAAAATAATCCAGGTTTGAATCATTGAAAAGCTGCAAAGAAAGTGTTGAGATACCTTTAAGGAACCAGGGACTTCATGCTTATGTATCGGAGATCTGACATTTTGGAAGTTGTTCGTTATTCGAACTCAGATTTTGCTAATTGCACTGACTCTCATAAGTCAACATCCAAATATATTTTCATGTTGGCTAACTGATAATTCCATTAAATGTAGTTATTTGTACCCTGTATATATGCTTTATTGATTACTTAAGTCCTTGTTATTATGCATATATGAAAAGTTTTTATGCTTATATTTTTCAAATTCAATCTTGATATCTTCATATATGATCTTGAGCAAATTGCGTATATTCTTTAACTGATTAAGTGAATTTGCAACTATTATTGATTTAGTAATTTCTTTATTACTGGAAGAGCTCTGCAAACATGCAAATTGGTAGAAGATTTTGACTAACTTTGGAAGCAAAAGTCCAAGAGAAAGTCAAGTGTGAAGTTCAGCATCTTACGTCGCGATGCAGGCATGTCAATGTCGCGGCGTGGTGCATCCCCTACTTCAGACAAAGAGCTCTGAAACTTGCACGCCGCTGCGCAGGCATGTTAATGCTGCGGCGGAGTGACCTAATTTACATACGCGTCACGGCATAGGCTTGTTAATATCGCGGTGTGATTCTATTTTCTGTCTATATATACTGTTTTATTAGATTTCTGCAGAGAGCTTAGTTTTTAGGTTAGAAAGCTGCGGCTAGGATTTTATTTATGGGTTAAGATGAGGCCAAGAGAGTCCAGATTGGAAGCTATCTTTTTCATGGAAGGAGATTCAAGTATCAAGATCATATCCATGAACTTCCTTCCTTCTCCCTTTATTTTCTTCTCTTCCTAATATCATGAACATGGTTTTTGTGGTTATATTTTCGTGTTCAATGAGTAACTAAACTGTATTTAGGGATTACTTTGGATCATTGTATAGATATTGATGATTTTGTACTTCTTTGAGTTTATATTGATGTTTGATTTTGTTCAACCATATGAATCTTAATGTTCTTGATAGTTTGATTAACTTTTAAGTAATTTGATGAAATCTGATGAATCTAGACATAGAAATTTAGATTTGCGATCATATGTATGGTTGATGCATGTTCTATTTCATTCAATTGGCTTGGGTCAAATGATTCGCTAATGAGATAGACATATACATCTTAGTCATGCATAATAGGTGTTTGAGAATAGATCTTAATGAGTGAAGTTTGCGCTAGTTCTCATAGAAACATAGTGAATTAGGTAAATGAAGCATGATTGATTGATCTATACATAGGCTTTTAACTAAAGTAGATTTTCAAGCTAACTTAACTCATTCATTAATGTTACTAAAAAGGGTTGCATGTTATTAATTGAAATAGAAAGTGAAGAATGATTCCATAATCGCTAACCATTATTTTTAATTTCCATTTATTGCTTTATAGTATTTAGATTAGTTTAAACGCACTTTTCCTAATTTTTATGTTCTTGAATAGAATTACTTAAGTTATTGGTTTATATTTAGCATTAGAAATTTCATTATCCTCTTGGGAGCGATATCCTACTCTTTAACTGTATTACTTGTTCGATCCATGCACTTGCGGCCTATAAAGAGACAAGCACTAACAGAGCGATATCTTGGAGAAATGTGAAGCATACATTAGTTTCTATTTCTACTATAGAACCTGAGTTTGTTTCTTGTTTCGAGACAACATCACAGAGTATCTAGTTGAAGAGTTTCATTGTGGGTCTACAAATGGTTGGTTCTATCTCTAGGCCACTGAAAAAATATTGTGATAACTCAGCTGCTGTTTTCTTGGCTAAAAACAATAAAAGTGAAAGTCGAAGAAAACACATCGACATAAAATATTTAGCCATGAGGAAACATGTAAAAGCAAATGAGATCTCAATTGAATACATTAGCATTGAATTGATGATTGCAGATCCTTTGATGAAAGGCATGCCACCAAAGTTGTTCAAGAATTATGTAATGCATATGAGACTTGACTTAGTTGTGTAGAGTCCCTTTTGATTATATTGAAACTCCGATTTATTTTTAATGGTTTTCTCATTTTGATGTATATATTTTGATTTCAGAAAGACGTGTACTTTGGACTCATAACAAGTATGGAACAAGTTCATTCAGTTGAAATTGTGGCTTCTGTTAAAAGGATATTACATCGTAATACATTGAAGGTAATACTCATTTTAATAGAGAAACTATTGCCATGATTCATGTAATTAACCTCTTGGATGTGAGCATAAAGATATTAGTGTTGTATGTAACATTCTTCCTAACCTAATGATTTTAACTAGGGTTATAGTAGCTCTATAATATTAGTGCAAAATATTTGATGATTTTGATAATGATTTAGATTGATTTGAACATAAATCTAGAACACTGAAGTTGATAAATAACTTAGAAATTAGTCTAAATAGCTGAGAAGTTAGAAATAAATATGGAACATATATTTCTAACTTATAAAGGATTGGAATGAGTTGTATTAAATTTTTAAAGATCAAATAAATTAGTTTGACATTTTTAATAACATTGAGATAGTGTTTAAAGACCAAACTAAATAGATAAGTAACTTAAAAAATCATAAAATTGCAAGCAAATGTAAAATAAAGGATGAAGATTAATATGAGAATGGAAACATATTAAATTGAACATTTGAAAGCTTCTTAATTCAATTCTATCAGGTTTAACTTAACCTAGGGATGAATAGTGAAGCTTAATGTATAATAAAGGTGTATAAGGATATATGGAAATATAAAGTTGGGAAATGAATGAAATCCTAGAATTTTCGATAATACTTGTGAAGGTTAGAAAATTCGTTAATGAAATATTATAGTATTCTTTATAAGTGTAATGTTTCCAGATGAATTTTCCTTTTACCCTTTATTTCCTATTCCTCACCGCCTTTTCTCTGTCGTTTATATTTCTTTTCTCACTTTTCTCTCTATTCTCTCACGTTCGTCCAGCCACTCACTCAAGAAAAAGAAAAGAGAAAAGAGAGGAAACAAGGGGAAAGGAAAAAGGAACAAGCAAAGATCAATAAGAGGAAAAAAGAAAGATGAAGAGAAAAGAAGATTCAAGGATAGAAAGGAATGAACTTTGCAAAGGAGTTGAGGTAGGAGATTTTCTTTACCTTTTCTATTCTTCCATTGTTTTCTAATGTTGTGGAAACTTGTGATTTGAATGATGATTTTGAAATGGTAAAGATGATGCTTTATGTTTGGATTTTGAGATAAAGATTCAGACTTTGATCTTGATTCTCGAGAAACTTTGATATTTGAAAAATGGGTTTGAAACCCACGTTAAGATTTGCTATTTTATGAGTGCTTTGAAAACATATCATTATATATGCTAAAGTTGATGATTTCTTCTTGTTTTCTTGCTTGTTTTAAAGTATGAATATGTGTTGATAGAAAGAGATTTGATTAGAATGAAGAAAATAGGAGGAAACAATAAGAAAACGATGCAAAAGTCTGATTATGCATCTTGTTATTCGAATAGCAAGCATTGGGAATGTTAGAAAATTTGTGTGTTATTCGAATAAGGGAAAACTTTATTCGAATAACAAGTTTTAGAAATCACAAAAATAAGTTGTTATTCAAATAACAACACATGTTATTAGAATAACAGAGCCCTGTTTTCAGAATTTGAACCTTTTTAAGAGTATTAAATGATGTGTTTCAAATGTCCTCACTATGATTAGTGATTTTATTTATGAATAGACACTTTGTATCAAGATTGTGCATTAATAAAATTTCAAAATTCAAATTATGAAATGATATGATGAATGACTCGCTTGCATACTTGATATGATATAGATGCTTAATGTTATGAGATGAGATGATATGATGAAATGTTTTATTACATGCAAGATAAGATTGATGATTATTTTTCATGAGTAACCTATTATCTAGGATATCCTTGGTTCTAGGATGAGACTTAGAAATGATGGTTGATGATGAATATTCCCTTACCACCTGAGTGATTGAGGTTGATGACGAATAATTCCCTTACTCTTTACATGAGCTCTCCTTGGATGAAATGTAGTTGAAGACGAATAATTCCCCTTTCTACTTGAGGCATTCCTAGATTAAAGATAGTGTGAGGAAAAAAGATATCCTCCCTATCTAAGTAATGAGGAGATAGTGTTGTAACACCCCTAAAATTTATTTATTTTATTATAAATAATTATTTTATAATATTTGTGATTTTTGTGAATTTTTTTAGATTTTTTTGATAATACGGAATATTTTAATATTATTTCTCATTTTACGTGCAAAATGAACAGAGCCGGGAAAATGAGATATTTTTCCCGAGGACCTTGATCTGTGAAAACGTCGACGGGAGATCTTACTAAACTCGAGGTTAGAACACGGTTTACGAGGTTTCATATTTTTTGAGAATTTTATCTGATAAATAAAAATCGTTGTATGTGAACACCCAATTTTGACCGGACTCTAAAAAAAATAAAATAATGAAAATTAAAAAGACAAAAAAAAAAACAAAACAAAACAAAACAAAAACAAAAACAAAAAAAAGAGAAAAAATTTGGTCCTCTTTTTGGCCCATTTTCTTAGCCCAAGCCGAATAAGCCCACCTTTGCTTATATATATAAAAAAAACGAAAAAACAAAAGAAAATGAATTTAAAAAAAAATAAAAATAAAAATAAAAAAATAAAAGAAAAAAATGCAAGCTGATGCTTGTTTATTTTTGGAAGAAAACAAATTGCCTTTTCTTGCTTTTGTTTTCTTTCCTTGTTTTGGCCATGTACAACTGCTCTGCATACACTTTGCAGCACCAACAGTGCTGAAGACTCACTCACTACACACGGCATAGAGGGACTTTCACGTTAGCAGGGAGGCAGCATCTTGATTTTTGTTGGGCTGGCTTTTCAAAGAAAAAGATATACACTCACGTTGGCACACAAGGGGCTTTGGGTTTGGTTATTCTGGTGTTCCCTAAAAAAAAAAAAGGGATCACTCTCATAGATTCACAGAGACAAAGGAACCAGGGGAGGGGGTTTTTTTGGCATTTTTTTGAATCTTCAAGGATAACACATGAACTCCACTCACTATCCATCCAAACCTTCACTCACAAACCTTCAACGAAGGCAGCCTCCATCATCAAGATTCCAACTCAAGCCATCATCTGCCTCCACCATACACAACCTTCACCACCCTTCCAAACCGCTTCAACTCCCTCTCTCACCACCCACCAAATACACAACCTCCATTTTCACCCACAAACCACCCCAACCACGTGAAGGCTCCTCCCCAAGCTCATTATTTTTCCATAAAAAGGAACCACCCTCACCACCTTCACCATACCCAAACCGAGTTGACTCGTCATCTTTCATTTCCACCATTCACCTCTATAACAGCCACTCCACCATTCAATTGTGACCTCTACCACCTTCAACCACCATCTTCACAATTTCCACTCACACTACCATCCACGTCCAAACTACTCTCCCAAACCGTGACTACCACGACCCAACTCTTTTTTGTCACTTATCTTCACCTTGCACGTTCCAAAGCCACCGTGAAGCCACTATAGCCACTATAACACCTTCTCCTTCAACCCTCCATAACCATCACCAAACGTCCAAACCCTCACACCTCACCCTTACCATCTTCATCTTCAAGCTACGTCCCATAACCAACCTCCACCTTTCCATCTCATCATCCAACTTTCACCTTGTAACTACTCACCATTTCCTTCACTCACCTTCACCCAACTGAGTTGACTCACCAAAACCTCCATCAAGTTTCACCACCTTACACCTCCACTTCCCATTCCTTCAACCACGTGATACCACATTTCCACCGTAGCCACCGTGTTCAACAGCTCCTCCCTGCCACCAACTACACACAACCGTACTGCTTCCATGCATCAAACCTGAGTTCCAAGATAGCACCACGTGTCCATCCTCAACCCAGCCCAAACAGGACACACATTCAGCGTCTCTGTCCTCCACCACCACGTATCACCCTACACCACGGTTTCAAGCCAGCACCACCAACAAGACGCTGTGCACCGCGTCACAACGAGGTTCATGCGATGCTCTGTTTTTTATTTTCTTTGCTTATTCGTTTCTTACTTTTCTATTTCGTGTTTCCTGTTTCATCTTTTTTTTTTCTATTTCTACTTGTATTATTATTATTATTTTAGTTTGGTAATGAGGGTAGAGACATTTCGTTTGGGGCTTTATTTTAGAAAGAGTAGTGTTCGTTTTCTCTTCATTTTTTTTAGCTTTATGTTTAGTTCTTTTTATTTAATGGACTTGAGTTGTTGTTTTTTTTTTAGATAATTTTAGAATACTTTATTAGGTAAAAAAAATACAAAAAAAATAAAAAATGAAATGAGCAAAAATTAAGAAGAAAGAAAAATAAAAATTAGGAATAATAGTTGCCTTAATAAGAGAAATAAAAAAATAATAAAAAAACAAGCATAAAAAAATAAATCTTTTAATTAATGCGATGACCAATGATGATGATTGAATAACGGATGCTATCTTCAATATCGTTTGGATCATAAGGGTTCATTGAGTAGCCTAGTGCTACCTTGAACCCTGTGCAAGAATAATTTTATTTTCAAAACTAAAAATATCAAAGGAAAACATATAAAAAAATGAAATTTATTTATTTTTCTTAAACCAATGCAATGACCAATGGTGATGATTGAATAACGGATGCTATCTTCAATGTCGTTTGGGTCATAAGGGTTTATTGAGTAGCTTGGTGCTACCTTAAATCCTGTGCAAGGATGATTTTGTTATTAAATAAAAATTTCTTTTTTCAAAAATCTTTTTTAAATTAAAATCAATCAACTCATACTTATTTTTTAAAGAACTACGTGACTTTGAGTTCCTCATTGCACCAGAGGGTACGTAGGAGCAGAATTTTCATTCTGTCAAGCCAAAAATTAAATTTTCATAATTTGGTTCTTCTTTTCTTTTTAAAAAAATAAAAATAAAATAATTACAAAGTCTTTTTATTAGGGATAAAATAAATAAATTTGAGATTATCAAGTTTTTGCACAACTGATTTAAGGTATCGTCTCAGGACGGGTGTGATGGGAGTGCAGTGGGATTAAGTTTCCACCTTTCCCTATCCATAACCGACTCCTGAATCCGATTTGGTTCCAAAAATCATTTTTTAAAAAGGTTTTCTAATTTTTCCTAAATTTAAATAAAATTGGTGGTGACTCCATATTTTCTTTTTTAAAATCACGCAAGTTTGCTATTTCACCGCTATCCCGATCGCGACATTGTACATTTTATTATCTGTTGGATAATTAATACTGGTTTTGCTATCTGTAACAGTTGTCCATTGGATAATAACTTGTAGTAAAAATTCTTATCACCTTATCTAAAATCTACTTTGTGTCACATCCATTAGCTTTATTTCAAAAGAAATATTAATTTAATCCAAGTTTGTTAAGGGAAACTTCCTAGAAATTTCCTTAATGTCACACATTCATTTTCTCTCTCTTCCCTCCCCACACTCCTCACAGCAGAGGCAATTTTGAGAACCAAAATTTGCTTCTCACATTTATCACTTCATTCTCAAATTTCTAAACACCCAAAAACACCTATCACCTTTTCATTTCATTTCTCTCTTCCTCTCTTCTTCTTCCTCCACGACACCACCCACCATTGGAGACCATCTCCATTTGGTTGCTACACACATTAAATTTCTAGTTTCCTTCCATCATTCCAAGGCTTTTCTCTTTAGTAGTCATCTTGTAGTTCTTCCTCTTCCATTTTTCCACCATTAAAGCTAAAGCTTGAAGCTTTTGAGGTAAAGTCGTCAACTTTTTTCTCTTTTCTTCTCATTTTCGTTTTTCTTGGTCACCAAGAACTCATCTTTCTATGGTTTGAGTGAACCTTTTTGAAAGTTGCTTACCCTAGGATTTTCTTGAAGGTAGAAAACAAAAATCAAGAATAAGAGGGGCTTACATCCTTGTGTTGTCTTCAATAAGTAAGAGGGAGATAATCCTCTTCAATCAATCTTGGTAGTAAGGAAATGTCTTGTGTATTATTGTTGATGAGAGAATCCATGTGGGATTACTCTCTTTGTTATATTGTATTATTTTCATGATTTTGTGGTTGTTTGATTTGTATGAATATATGGATTTGCATTATGTGTTTTGATGATTATGAACCTATTGATTGTTATTTTGTACCTTGATGACATGAATCATGATTTAAATTGCTTGAAAAAGGAATGAAAAGCTTTGAAAATGGATGGGCCAAGGTTCTGCAGAAACATATTCTGCAGAATCCTTGCTGGTGCACTAACGCTCAAGCGCTGTGCAGCGAGCGCCCAGGCGCTGGAGCTCGAACGCTTAAGCGCCCAATGTCCAAAATGATTTCCAGAAACGTAGCTCAGTGAGTACTCAGGTGCTGCGTGTTAAGCGCTTAGGCGCTGGAGACCTGGCGCCCAGGGCAGAATTGGTCAAAATATTATGAGAAGATCATCATGACTTCAATAATTGATATGTTATAATCAAACTTAAGTAAATAACTTGATTTGTTATGAGAATTCCTCTAGAGAGGGAGATTTTATAAGAATGGTTAATCTAAAAGTGAAATTCCATAATGAACCTTAAGGAATATTTTACCACCATGAGAACTTAATGCTATGTTATTTTGGATCCATGAATGAGACTAGGGAATTATGGATGCTTAAGTTGTGCAAATTGTGATATATTATGAATGAGTATGTTATGGATGAGTATATTATTGATGAATATACATGATATGCAATGTTGTATGAGAAATATAGTATTGAGGAATATACATGATATACATTGAGTCATCATGCATTTGTGAATGTCTGTTGGACTTTGTTGTAAAGGCGGTGTATGCCTAGGAGATTGAATTACACTTTAATGCGGGTGCGAGTAGACTAAGTGTAGGTTATGATTGTTAGCCTTGGGGGAGTCGGGGTACGGGTGTCTCACAATAGACAGTGGTAGCTCCACTGGGGCCGTGGGATAGACCGATGCAAACACACCGACGATCCGGACCGAGACACTGTCCTATATCCTGATCAATTATTGAGGTGCCATGTATAAGTTATGTTGCGCAAAATATTTTTTTTTATGAAAAAGCACTTTATTTTAAGGTTAATGAGATACTGTCATGACTCCTTAATCATTCTCTCTGAATATTGATGTCTAGCTCCATGAAGTAGGATTTTGGTACCATATGTATTATGCATTGTCAGTCTCATATTTCATCTGGCATAAGTACTTACATTATTAAATTATCTCCTTTACTGTTGTAAATATTATCTGATTGTTGAATTGTTGACTGCTTGAGATATTAGTACTGCTTATCTTTTATTTCTTATTTTTACTATTACTTATTGTTATTTTTCTCTTACTGATTATTTTATTTATTACTGTTGAAGAGTATGTGTATTGTGATGCTATGTGGGCGCCTAGCGCTGTTCTGTTTTCTTACTGTCATATTGGTAATGAATGCTGAGTGTCTCACCTCTTTTCTATACCTCTATATTTCTGTTTATTTACTTGCTTCTGAGAAGACGTTCATGAAGAAAAGGAAGCACCCGAGTTTCCTGATTTCTGGCTTGACTACGAATAGAGCTTGCTTAAAGATGTCGTCACATCCGCGCCGATTTTTGGGATATGCGAGGATGACCTTTCATGGAGGACCTGACTGTTGGCATATAAACTTGCGCACAGACCGATGCATCTATCATGGAGAACTGACTGTGTCATTAGCTTGGGGTCGCTATGACCTGCCTGTCTTTGATTTTACTGTTTTTGTCCACTTAGAGTTTTACCTACCCGTTAGGGATTTGTGGGATGATCTTTATTACACCTCACAGGATGACTCATTTCTTTCCACTGCACGAGCCTCTGCTCGTTGTTCGGTCGCTTCGATGATGATCTCATCTGACGGGAAAGACCCTGAGGAGGATCCTGCTACGGTTCCTTCTCGTCAGTCTTAGGGGGGCTAGTACTGTCGGTGGCTACTGATGGCTATCTATATATCTTTTTAGAAAGCCTGATGTTTTGCTATTATGATAGGCTGTATATTTTGTAAATATCTTGGGGGTGGGTAAAACCTTTTACTTTTTGTATATTTGACGATGTAATTAATACATACATACATACATATATACATATATATATATATATATATATATATATATATATATATATATATATATATATATATATATATATAATGCTTCCGCGATAGGCTCGTATTTTGATATTCATTAAAAAATAAGTGTTTGAAAAATTGATGATATTCGTAAGTAATGTACCAAATCCTAATTACTGATGCGTAAACCAAGTACGTTATTAGTACAAGTATTTGAGATGTTACATTATGGATATCATAAAATATGAGAAAATGTTAGATCAAGTGGGAGAATGTTAGATTTTATTTAATATTTAAATAAAATCTAACTTAAATGGTCTCACATTTCCTACCCACTATAAGTCAATTTTACCAAGTCAAAATTTGTTTACTGGCTAAATAAGTTAGATGATTCAAAAAGATAAAGTCAAATCCTTAACTCTGATAACTATTGAGAGAACTAAGGGAATGTAAGGTTTTTCACAATCTGATAAGAGGGAGTTGGTTTTTTTTTTTATAGAGAAAAACTAATCCCTTATAAATAAATAACAGAGTCCCTAGGTTAAGTTGTAGTTATTAGTACCTATTCCATCAATGGTAAAACAATTTTATATTAGAAGTATTCTATATTTATGTTTGTGTGATCGTGTTGTGCATGTTAGTGCCAGAACGTGCTAGTGGTGCTTTTTGTTGTACAACAACAATCTTCAATTATATAAAAGAGGCTATGACAGGAGGTTAATAGATTCTATCTATTTTACTTTATGTGAAATAAAATGTGAATTTGTTGATATGAAAAATCATGATTAAATGAATAGATGTGATAAATTAAATTAATTTTATAGAAGGAATCATAAGAATCTACATTCAATGCGACAGAAACACAATAATTTTAGAACTAACTATCATCTTCCCTTTCCCAAGGAAAATTTCAAATCCATCTTATGATTCCATGCAAAAATGAGATAATTAACATAAGAAAAGATGAAAATTTTAAAATTAGCAACAAATTAATAAAATATAGTCTTAGTTCTCGCAAACTTACAATGTCAAAATAATGCTTTCAACCCAACCTAGACGCACCACCACGAGCTCCAAGTAGCTACAACCCCACTTTTTCGTCACTGCACCTTAATCAATACCTCTGTCGCAAAAAAATCTGTTCACCTTTTCCCATGTGTCGAACCCAAGTTCGTCCCCTGTCTTTGTGTTCCCCTTTGGCCAAAGAAGAAGAAAAGAAGGGAGGGAAAAAAAGTATTTAAAAATTAAAAAAAAAAAAAGAATAAGCAGAAGATGTCGTGAAGGAGAAGGAGATTGAGAGCAAAAAAGTCAAAGAAGAGAGAGTAAACAGTGCCACAAATTTTAGAGACAAGAGTATCCTCGATTTTTTGGATATGATATCATTAATCAAGAAAAAAAAGTTTAGATTCAAAACGCACGAGAGATGGAAAGGTGGCCATCTATAGTGGAAAATTTTTTTTCCTTTATAATATTTATAGATTATAGATAAATAAATAGATGTCACACAATTAAAAAAAATGTTGTGGATTTATTTTAAATTTTTCTTTTTGGGTGGAGGATTCATATTGAATTAATACAAAAATAATTATTTCACTATTTTTTATACTATTTTTAATATAAGCAATAAAATATAAATTTGTGAATAATACAAACGACAAAATTTAAATTTATTTATTTATATCTATTATATTTATTTTACTAATCAAATTAAAATGTTGTAGATTTATTTTAAATTTTTCTTTTGGGGTGGAGGATTCATGTTGAATTAATACAAAAATAATTATTTCACTATTTTTTATACTATTTTTAATATAAGCAATAAAATATAAATTTATGAATAATACAAAAAATAAAATTTAAATTTATGTATTTATATCTATTATATTTATTTTACTAATCAAATTATAATATATGTATATTTTTAAAAAAAAAAAATATTAACATATATCATACCTTAATTGATTAATTTTAACGTGACTTTGCGGTCTTGATCTTAATGGCATTCACTGTGTTTAAGACCATCTAGTGCATCTAGTCTACCGGAAAATTCTTGGTTAATGATGGGGAATGAAGCCTATGAATCATAAGAAACTAATATATCAACGGCCAGCCTGCAACGCCACTCCACGTCCAAGTCCAGCCAGCGACGCTGCTCCACCGAGCTGCTGGCCCACCGCCATGCTGCTCCCTCGCCGGCACCGCGCTGCTACTCCACAGCTATGTCTCTGTCTCTGCCAAACCCACACAGTCACACACACAACTTGATTTCTTCATATTTGGGTCTGGTTGATTATTTGATTAGTTTGTTTGGTTGATTGTTTCTAAGTTATGAGTTTTGATTGGTTTGTTTGTCTCTGCCCTTTGCATTTTGATTGGGTTTTGGTCTCATTTTTGTATGGTTTTGGTTCATAACTTTATATGAGTTTTCTGTAACTAGTAGTGAGTTTTGATTCGAGTAATGAGTAATGGTTTCTATGAGTTTTGATTGGTTTGTTTGTCTCTGTCTGCTGAATGGTTTTGGTTTGTTAAATTAAAAGAAAAAAGTAAATGAAAAATGATGTTATTACATATTTTTTTAATCATATCACTTTTTATATTATTTTTAAATAGTTATAATTAAGTAAAAAAATAAAAAAATAATATAATATATGAAGAGTAATGTAAAAAATAATATAAAAAAATGATGTGAAAAAATCAAAATTAAAAATAAATAAAGGCATAGGACATAGGGTGAGATACTAAAATACTGTAAGTTTGTATTGTGAAACTTTGTTATTTAATTGTGTTTTGAAGTCGTTATTGTGAACTTTTGTTAATTGTGTTTTGAACTTGTGACTTGTGAATGTGAACTTGTGTTATTTATTTATATTTTGAACTTGTTAAATTGTGTTAGTTACTTACTTGTGATGTGGATTTATGAATTTATTTAAATTTTAATGTATTTTTAATATAATTAAATATTTATAATATATATTTATTTAATTATAACATATTCAACCGATTCAACCAATGACCCAATAAGTAAATACTTCAACCGAGTCAATTACTCGATCGGGTTAATAACTATGGTTGAAACTACATATTCCACAGTTGTGTCTTGTTCAGTGTCTTCCATAATTTGCTGCAAATTAATCAGGCTTCAGACAAAGAATATCCTTTGCTCTACAATTTTATTGATTGCTTATTACATATTATTCGGTGTAAAAAGCACGTCAGATAGATATCACATATTGTCAAAAATTTTGGTTCTTTGTTGACGCATTTGATGAGATGGGCAGCAGGTTAGATGGATTGGAGCAGAGCATCAATGAACTCCAAACAGAAATGGGAGTGGATACCTTATCATCTCCTTGGGTCCCCCAAGAAGGAGAACCCCTTTGCATGAGTTGAAGCCCCAATATAGAGAACCACTGAACATGGCAGCAAATGATTGAACATAGGCCGGTGATAGCGTTCCGCACCATTCCTATCAATCCTTTATGGGGTGATAACAGTTCACCAGCCCCCCCTTTTTTTTTGTACCCATTTTTTTTTTTAAAGGAGGAATGATCCAAATAAAATATTTGTGAACAATGCCTTTGCTTTATTCACAGAAGCTTCTTCGGGTGTATGCTCACCGTATTATGAATGCGTGTTATATATTTTTGTTATTTAAAGATTCAGATTCCTCTAGAATTGCTGGATTTTAATTCTCTCTCATTATATATTGTTGTTATTTAAATTATGGTTGCATCAAGCGTGATGATCTTTGACAGCTTGGCAGAGAGTTCCTTGAGATATTTGGCGTTGATGTATGCAAAATCACATTCAGATATCATATGCGCAGCATTGCAAGCTAGTGCTAGTCATTTAGTAATGTAATACCTGTCAAAGTGTGAATGAAGAATAGAAGAGTCTTTACCCAATGGGTTTGGGGTCTCTATTCAAGTTGGTGGTCCGGGACAAAATTATAGTTGGACAGAAGATAATGGGACAATGGTTTATGAAGTGTATTTTAGTTGTCACCCAAAAGTAAAGATGCCATCATAATAATCATAGGTGCGCGTTCACTGATTTTGATTGATGAGGATAATAATGCATGTGAGGCTGGCTTTGAGCCAAGATAAGAATAGCATTCCTCATCGGAAAGGAAAGCAAAAGAAAGCGATGATTCTAAAGGCAGTTTTAAAAGAAATTGAAAGTGTGTTTATGAAAACGTCTATTATTCAAGGTTGATAGAGACCATGATAAATTATTCATTAAAAAAAACATAATAAATTTGATAACCAACACAACTGAAGTTAACTGTTACATATTTGTTAATGCTGGCTTTTTATTGAATTTGTTTATGGAAAGTCAAAAGAACAATAAAATAATTGTTGAAAATAGATAGTAGTTATGTTCTCCGCGGAACGATGGCTGAAAATAAAGACGTTTACCGTTTTAAAATTGTATAATTGCATAAAGATTCTTGGAATTTCGTTTGATGTTACCTAATTGTGTTATTTTCCCCTAAACAAAAACAATAGCAGAGTAGTGATTACTGATTACTAATAACCTTGAGTACTTTCAAGTTTTTACCAACAAAGAAAGATGGGTATGCATTATACGAGCCCATTTTTCTTTTCGTTTTCATTCACAAGGAGATAAAGTGATCCATGACCTTTATTTTCTATTTTTATGGGAAACATGAATAAATATTTCTTTCTTGGAAATCACTTAAAAAAAAGATAAGACAACATGTTAAGAACTGACCTCACATGTGGGCGAACAAAGATAAGCCATTTTTTTTATTATAATTTTTTTAATAAGTGTCACATGGTAAAGAAATAAAGATAAAAATTTTTCATTAAAAAAGGTGCATTTAATATATTAAAAATTTAATATTTTGTTTAATAAAAAAATTATATTTGATTTCTTAAGAAGTAAGCTCTGCCTATGTGTGAGCTTTGTTGCAAATATCTTTACATAGTTGGTCCTAAACCTGAAAAAAGGAGGAGGGTTGTGTTAGGCAGTCGACAGTCAACATAAAACATTATCGAATTTTTATGACATAGATCAAAGATGTGATTGTGTTAATGTTAGGTCATTGCCCCTAAGTAATGTGTTGTATGGCTCGAGTACAGTATCAAATGAGCTAGAGTCGCTGCATCGCCGTCTGAGTGTAATGAAAAATAAACAAGGGTTCCCTCATTTTCGTGAACGGATGGGGGTAAAGAAGTTAGTTCACAAGAGTAGGTTACATTTTGGAACTTATAATATAGGCACACTTACAGATAAATCAATGGAAATAGTTGATACCATGATTAAGAGGAAGATTAATTTTATGTGCCTACAAGAAAATAAGTGGGTTAGAGAAAAGGCAAAGGAACTCGACACTTCAAGTTTTAAGCTTTGGAATACCGGCAAGGTAAAATCTAGAAATGGGGTAGGCATAATAGTAGATAAGAATTAGAAGAATAATGTTGTGGATGTGAGAAGGCTCGGAGATAGGATCATAGCTTTGAAGTTTGTTGTAGAACAAGAGACTTTTAATGTTATTAGTGCATATGCACCCCAAGTAGGATTAGACGAACACTACAAGATAAAATTTTGGGAGGATTTAGAAGGTTTATTTCAGGGAATACCTTTAGGAGAGAAGATTGTTCTAGGAGAGGACCTAAATGGTTATGTGGGTAGTGAATCTAGGGGGTATGAGGGGTTGCATGTGGAGTATGGTCTAGGAGTAGCAAATGCTGAGGGTAAAGCGATTCTAGATTTTTCAGTAACTTTTGATTTTACAATAGCTAACACTTGTTTTAGGAAGCAGGAAGAGCATCTTATCACGTACAAAAATGGAGTTCTTGCTCTCAAATTGATTATTTTCTAATAAGGAAATCAGATAGAAAGCTTTGCATGGATTGCAAAGTCATCCCTGAAGAGAGCTTGACTACCCAACACAGGGTTTTAGTTATGGATGTACGGGTTAATATGAGAGTAAAGAGAAATTGTCGAGATAAAGTCTCAAGGATCAAATGGTGGCGACTAAAGGGAGGAAAACAAATGTTGTTTCAGATGAGGATTATGGAGGAAGAGTTTTGGGAGGTACAAGAGAGTGTAAATGATATGTAGGACGAGATGACTAAAGGGATTTGGAAGGTAGCAAAAGAGACACTAGGTGAATCAAGAGGCTTTGGACCCAATGATAAAGAATCTTGGTGGTGGGGATGCAAGTGTACAAGATAATGTTAAGGTTAAAAGAGAATGTTATAAAGCTTGGTACGTGTGTAAAAACGATGAAAATTGGAAAAAATATAAGGCAGCTAAAAAAGATACTAAGAAGGCGGTGAGCGAGGCGAAAACTGAAGTGTTCAACAGATTATATCAATCTTTGAGCAACAAAGATGGAGAAAGTAATATGTATAGGCTTGCTAAAAGTAGGGAAAGAAAGACAAGAGACTTGAATCAAGTGAAATGCATTAAGGATGAAGATGGTAAAGTCTTAGTTATGGAACAAGACATCAAGGATCAATGGAAGGGTTATTTTCACAAGTTATTTAATGAGGGACATGGGACTTTAGGGGACTCGGACATTCTGAACACTAGAGAGGAGGACCAAATAAAACCTTTTATCGTAGAATTCAGGAGTTCGAGGTAAAAGAAGCTTTGAAGAGATGAATAATAGAAAAGCGGTCGGACCAGATAATATACCTATCGAGGTGTGGAAGTGTTTAGGAGAGAAAGGTATAAGCTGGCTCACAAAACTGTTTAACGAAATAATGAGATCTAAGAAAATGTCAAATGAATGGAGGAGAAGCACTTTAATTCATATTTATAAGAATAAAGGAGATATACAAAACTGTGCAAATTACAGAAGGATTAAGCTCATGAGTCATACCATGACGTTATGAGAAAGAGTAATTGAACGGAGATTAAGACAAGAGACTCATATTTCAGAGAATCAATTTAGTTTTATGTTTGGGAGGTTCACCATGGAAGCAATCTATCTTCTACGAAGATTGATGGGGAGGTATCAGAAGAAGAAAAAAGACTTACATATGGTTTTCATTGATCTGAAAAAATTCTACGATAGGGTACCGACAGAGGTCTTGTGGAAGGCTCTGGAGAAGAAAGGAGCTTGTATCGCTTATATTCGAGCAATCCAAGATATGTATGATTGAAATTTAAAACTAGTGTGAAACAGTGGGGTTACTGAAAGATTTTCCTATAACTATGGGATTTCTTGCACCAAAGGTCAACTTTGGTCATATCTTTTTAGGCTTGGTCTTGGATGTCTTCTGCACATATCCAAGAAATTCTGCCCAGGTATCACAACGATCTTTTTACGAGATGATATAGTCTTAGTTAGAGAGTCGAGAAAGGAAACAAATGAGAAGTTAGAGCTATGAAGACGAGCTTTGAAAGAACATGTCTTTCGTCTAAGGAGGAGTAAGACAAAGTATATGGAATGTAAGTTCAATAAGAAGCATGCTAATACTAGCTTAGTGGTGAAAATTGGGGACCACACCATACCACAAGTCACACAGTTTATGTATTTTGGATCTATCATACAAAATGACGGAGAGATAGAGGGAGATGTAAATCATAGGATTCAAGCTGGATGGATGAAATGGAGAAGTCTTGAAGTGATTTGTGATAGAAAAGTCGCTTTCAAGCAAGGGTAAATTTTACCATCTATTATAAGGCCGCGATATTGTATAGATCTTGAATGTTAGGCGGAAAAAAGCAAAGAAGAAGCGTAAGATCAGTGTCGTGGAAATGAGAATATTACGCTGAATGTGTGGTCATACAAGATAAGATAGGATTAAGAATGAATGCATTAGAGAGAAAGCAGAGGTAGCATATATTATGAAAAAAATGGTAGAATTTCACCTTAAGTGATTTGGATATATAAGGAGAAGACTCTTAGAAGCCCCGGTAAGAAGAGTAGATCAGGTGAAAGATAGTCTAATAGCTAAAAGTAGAAAAAGACCAAAAAAGACTATAGATGAAACAATTTAAAAAAATTTAAATTTAAATAATATTTCTAAAGACTTGATTTATAATAAAGCGCAATATCATCGTTTGATCCATGTAACTGATACCACCTAATGAGAAAAGACTTAATTATTGTTATTGTTCTTAAGTACTTTAAAAATCCTTTTATATATATATACACTTGTATTACGGAAGGAAGCGAAGCTAGCAAATTAGGAGGTGATTATGGTTAGTGATAATATTTGCATGAAGATGAAGTCTTAAACAGTGAGTAATTAACGATTAACATTATTGCGGTGTTTATGACTTATGAAATTGTGGGCATATATATATATATATATATATATATATATATATATATATATATATATATATTACGGTAGGAAGCGAAGCTAGCAAATTAGGAGGTGATTATGGTCAGAGTGATAATATTTGCATGAAGATGAAGTCTTAAACAGTGAGTAATTAACGATTAACATTATTGCGGTGATTATGACTTATGAAATTGTGGGCATAACAAATGGGCACCTACTCCTCAATCTCAACAGAATGTGTACTAGAAAGAGAAAAGAAGACAAGGAGGGACAAGGCACTAAACAGATGCCAGCCTCCTTCCCTCTGAAGCCACATATCCAAAAGGCAAAATCCAAAAAGAGGCAGATTTTTAGTTCCCATTGTCCATTGCCCTTCTCATCAAAAAGTCACAAAAAGCAACCATAATTTCAGTTCACGTTACCATCCAAAACAACCAAACAAACATGGCTATGTACAATACCCCACACACCCACCACCCCCAGTCACCATGCCGTTAATCACCCCCAAATTTCCATTTTCATTTTCAACTGAAAAAAAAAAAAAAACATAGATGGGAAAGAAGATTAGAAGAAACACAGGCACAAACAGGAACCACCGAGGACAATTAATTAACGGTAATTAACAAGAACAATAAAAATAATGATAAGAGGAATTTTGATACAACCAAATAATAATCAATAATAATATGTGTACCTAAAATTAAATTAAATTACAACACAAATACAAACGGTAATTAGATTTTATTTTATTCAACTCTACTTCTCTTTCTTGTCTACTTGTATATATGTAGTAACATAACAATAACAATTCTCATCAAGTACAAAAATTAAAAAAAATGAAATGAAAAAGAAAAATAAAAGACAAAATGAGAAGAGGAAATTCAACGCCTGCATCGGGTGATGGCACTGCATCCGCGACGGTAGGGGTTGGCCTGAGCGCCAGGCCGGCAATTGTAATAGGAAGCGCCACGTCGCGAGCAAGGCACGGTGTTCCTCCTCAGCGCACCATAGCTTATGTACCTAGTGCCGGCTAAAATGCGCCGGTTGCTCTCCGAGTCCATCAGAAACTCGGTGCCATCGTCGTCTCCGGTGAGCAGACTGCACTCGGCGATAGATCCGCGGCAGCCGGACTTCAGGACCGGGAGGAAGAAGGCGCCGAACTGGTGGTCGAGGTCGAGGGTGGCTGATGACGAGAGAGCCACGTGGACGGCCAAGATTGAACACACCATAAAGAAACTGTAGAAGCTGCTGCAGCTGCTTCTTGATGATGATGATGAGCTCGCCATGTTTGGTTATCTTATTTGAGTTTCTGTTGAGTTGGCTGGCAACACAGAAAGGGAAAGTCTCTGCTCTCTGATTATAAGCGATGGTTTCTGCCAAAATGCCATCAGATTTGGGTGTTTTTTACGAGTGCTGCCACTTAACTTTAATGTGACTGTCTGTCGTAGTGGTAATTGCTTCACGCACACACATTAATCATCTTTTGACTTTATTACTTAACCATTTAAATCTTGCACCCACAGATAAAAATGTAATGAAAAAAAAAAAAGCAAGTTGGAGGCCAGCCTATGAGTGACATTGATTTCTTTTTCTTGTGTTTATTTATTTATTTATTTCGGTTTATTGTAGCTGTTCCAGTTGTTACTCAAGTGAGAAGGAAGATTTTCATTTTGCAATCTGAAAATGGATTGCAATTTTGAAAAGATGATAAATTATATCATATTCTTAAATAAGTAATATTTCATAAAAATTTCAATCATTGATTAATTTTTTTTTAATTTAAGTAAAAATATTTAAAATTAAAATACTTTTAAAAGATGTATTTATTATTATTTCAAAAGCATATAATAATTTTTCAGCAAAGAAACAAGCGTATTCAGAGTGATAGAATTTGTCTAATGCTTTTAGTAACCACTTTAAAAAAATAACGAGTGAACTACAACAAGACTTGAGAATCGAAACAATTCCCGGTGATTTTTTTTGTTTCTTTTTTCTTTAAACAAAAGTAGGGAATCTATTATATATGTCAATATATATGATGGGTGCAACAGTGCAAGTGTCACAGTAATAATTTAACTTTCCTTTATTCTTTTCATACCTAACCTTTATAATTTTATTATTAGCTCGAATTGTTTACCAACATTAATCAATTCCATTAAGTACTTAACCCACTAACGAATTTGACGCCAAATTCAACTTTGACATGGTCATGGTTCACCTGGGCTTAACTCAAGTTTATCATGATTCACTTCATGAAGTTAAAGAAGGCATTATCTTACATGCACCCCACATTTGGATGCACCTTTAATCCAAGTTATAAATTAAATGGATTTATCGGTTAAAAATGATCAATAGTTAGAATTTACTAATGTCTACTTGTTTAATAGGTAAATTTAAACCTAATCACCTCACTATCTTACCAAAATGCGACCCCAACCACCTTCGGAATCTAAGTCGCTGGCGACTGACAATCTAGAAGTGACAGCTTCTTACAACTAGATTACCACTACTCATGAACCTCCATCGCCACTCAAACCCTGCACAACCACCGAAGCTTCGCAACCAAACTCACCCCGCCAATCTTTGAACCAGGTCGCACCAAACCCACGATGGCAACGCGAACCAAACCTGATGAATGTGAATGCGAACCACGACGGTGATGCGAATTAATAATGGTGAATGTGAACTTGAACCACAACTGCGATGCGAACCGACGTCACGAACCAACAATGGCGACAGTGACGACGACGAGAACTAGAACATCGACCATTGTTTCTGGAGACAAAAGCTTATCTCTGGCGTCGTGCGAACTAGCGGCAAGGGTACCACTTCATTGGAACCATCGTCGTTGTCCACAACTTAATTGGAGAGTCCAGCTGGTTTCATTACATCATTTTTCTTTCTCCTCCCACGACTGTTATCTCATATTTACACATTTGAGGTTTGCTTTTCCTCTAGCCAATCCCTTCATCGTGTTTGTCATCGTCCCTTTGGCCAGCCACAAAAACTCTGATGCACTACCACGTGCTGCTGATGAACACAACCACCACTGATAATTGTTAAAATGCTATTTTACATCCTTTAACTTGTGAAACCTACAATTGCATGTTAATGTGGGGTGTTTGCGTGAACCTTCCTAAGGAAAGGTGTACAGTAGCATTCCTCGCTAAACAATCAATTTGCATATCTTGTCTTAGCTAAAATTTAATTTTCAGTCTTGAAGAAATAAAGAGATAAATAAATTATGTAATTATGTAATATTATAATATAACGTGACTGGGAGCATTAGCATATATAGTAGAAGAATTATGTTGGTTTACACGAAAATAAATTCATGAAACGATACACGAAGTAAATTTTACTATTGTTGTGTAGTTCGTTTTATCATTCATCTTATTTATGATTTTTGTATAAAGTAAGTGTAACTGTTTTTCTTCTTAATTACACTTATACTACATCATTCGTAGATCCATTCGTAAAAAATTTGTCGTGGGATATAACAATGCTGAATAGAAGAATAATGTTGATGGATGGGTTATTGGTGTTGTTCCTGAGTAGACATAGCTTACTATAGGTAATTTTAGCAATACACGAGATTCTATAATCCTACGTTTTATTTGTTCGGTATTTGTTCGGCCTGAACACCAATTTAGATGGTGTAAACCGAATTTATTTTTAAACTAATATATCTGGCAAAAATTCAATTGAATTTAAGAGTTACGCTAAATGTACGAATTTTTCGTTACAAATTGGTATGAAAGCCTCACAAAAGAGAAAGTGAGATAAAAGTAATCTACTTAATTTATCGTAGAATTGGTTTATAGCCAATCAAGAGAACGTACGCCATTCGTATCATACTTCGCTTCAGTAACCATTAACATTTTTCTAAATTTAAATATAATTTTTGTCTCAAATCATGATTAAAGTGAAAGTGAAAAGAAAAATCATTGAGTCTCAAATTATTATTTGCTGACTATAATTCAAATACACACTAAAATATTAATATAATGCCTTTGATAACCAGTTTCCAACTAAATATATTTGTGTGTAACATATGAATATGATATGATTATAAGGCTATGGCAGTGCGACTACAAAAAAAGATTTTACTAAATGTATTTGTTAATATTGGTAACCAAAGGAAAAGAGAGAATGATGAAGGTTGAATTCATTGATTAATCAACTCAATTCTTACAATACAAAAATAATCAGCTTTATACATAAGCTCTAATTAACTATTCCATAACTACCTGCTACCGGCTGTAACTAATACATAAGTAACTGTCTAACCAACTCAACAAACTTGTAACTTGTTTATTATTAGGTAATACTTCCCCTGTGGGACTACGAATATCCAATAGGCCCAACTTGGATAAAATAGAGGAGAAAGAAGTAAAGTGTAGAGGCTTGGTAAAAACATCAGCCAGCTGAGAAGAAGAAGACACTGGCAGTAAGTGAATTAGGCCAGAATTGAGCTTTTCCCAAACCACATGACAATCTAGTTCAATATGTTTACTTCTCTCATGAAATGTTGGATTGTGAGCAAGGTAAATGGCGGACTTGTTATCGCAGAAAACAGAAGCTGGTTAAGGAAAATGAACATGAAGATCATGAAACAAATAATCTAACCATTGTAGTTCACAAGTAAGAGAGGCTAAGGCACGATATTCAGCCTCAGTAGACGACCTGGATACTGTACTCTGCTTCTTTGATTTCCAGGAAATAAGGGAAGACCCAATCAAAACACAATATCCTGTAACAGAACGCCTAGTGTCCAGGCAACATGTCCAATCAGAATCAGCAAACCCACTTAGCTTCAAGGGACTAGAGGCAGAGAAAAAGATGCCTTTGGCTGGGGAAGCCTTAAGATATCGAAGAACTCTTTGTGCAGCTTGAAAATATGGCACTAAAGGCTTAGACACAAACTGGCTAAGGTGTTGAACCGAATATGAAATATCAGGCCTAGTGGTAGTTAGATATAACAATCGTCTAATCAACCTTCTATAGGAAGAAGCATCTACCAAGGGATCCCCTGTGTCAGCAGAAAGCTTGATAGCTGGATCAAAGGGAATGACCGCAGGCTTAGCAGCAAGTACACCTGAATCTTCCAACAACTCAAGTGTATATTTCCTCTGGTTCAATAGAATTCCTGATTTAGATCTTGCAATCTCAAGGCTAAGGAAAAATCTGAGTTGACCCAAGTCCTTGATTCTAAACTTGTTGTCCAAAAACTGTTTAAAAAATCTGATTTCACTAAGATCATTTCCAGCCAATACTATGTCATCAACATAGACAAGTAAGGCTATGAATTTGGATTCTGCAGACTTTACAAACAGAGAGTAATCTGCCTGAGATTGTGTATAACCAATAGAGACTAAGGCAAATGAGAGCTTGGAATATCATTGTCTACTTGCTTGTTTTAAACCATAAAGAAACTTGTGTAATCTACAAACTTGGGAACGATTGGAAAGTGGAAAACCAGGTGGAGGAGTCATGTAAACCTCCTCAGGTAAGTCACCATGTAAGAATGCGTTGTCGACATCCAATTGCTCAAGGTGCCACCCTCTTATTGCTGCTAGAGATAAGAGAACCCGAATTGTTGTGATCTTGGCAACAGGAGAAAAAGTGTCAAAGTAGTTAATTCCTTCCATTTGTGTGTATCTTTTCGCTACCAAATGAGCCTTGTACCTCTCTATGGAACCATTTGCATAGTATTTGATCTTATAGACCCACTTACATCCTATAGGAACCTTTCTATAAAGGAGATCAACTAGAGACCAAGTGTGATTTTGATCAAGAGCATGTAATTTAGCATCCATTGCTTTCCTCTAACAGTCCAATTTTGAAGCTTGAGCATAGGTTTTTGGTTCAGAATGAGATGTGATATTGCAACAGAAATGTTTATAAGGAGATGAACAGTTGTCATATGTGAGAAAAGAAGAAATAGAATATGGTACTTTACCTGAAGACACAGTGGCACAACTGTTGGATGCAAGGTTGCAGTGATATTCTGGCAAATATATAGGCTTTGTTCTAACTCTTGTGGACTGTCTTACTGGTAGGGGTGTAGTAGGAGGAATAGAATCAGAGTTGGAAGGAGCAGAATCAGTTGGACTAGATGTAACAGGACAGAATGCATCATCAAAAGTTGAAGGAATGAAAGCAGGCATAGGAGTGTGATCTTGACTGATTTGAGGAGTTTGATCTAGACTGATGTGAGGGGAACACTTAAAAGGAAACTGATCTTCATAAAATATAACATTTCTGGATATAAAGAGTTCATTTGAATTGAGATCATACAAAATATAACCCTTAGTACCCTCTTTAAATCCTAGAAAAACAGATTTCTTGGCTCTAGAATTAAACTTTGTCCTATGAGCTTATAAAGAGGAGGCATAAGCCAAACAACCAAACACTTTTAGATCAATTAGGGAAGGAGGCTGAGAGTACAAAACCTCATAAGGAGATTTTGATTTCAAAATAGGAGTTGGAATCCTATTGATTAAATGAGTAGCATGCTGAACACAAAAATTCCACATAGTGAGAGGGATATTAGAATGAAAAGAGAGAGCTCTAGCAACATTTAAAATATGTTGATGCTTCCTCTCCACCACCCTATTTTGTTGAGGTGTCTCAACACAAGATCTTTGATGCATAATTCCTTTGGAGAGAAAGAAATTAGTCATGGTTACAAACTCACTACCATTGTCTGATCTTAAACACTCCAAAGTGGTATGAAATTGATTTTCAATGAAAGCTATAAAGTTTTGAAGATATTTTATGGTTTCATCTTTGGTTTTGAGAAAAATAACCCAAGTAAATCTAGTAAAACCATCCACTAATGTTAGAAAATACTTGTGACTAAGAGATGAAGGAGTGGCATAAGGGCCCCAAATGTCAGCATGCAAAATATCAAAGGGAGCAACAGTAAAGGAATTACTATGTACAAAAGGTAATTTTCTTTGTTTAGCATAGTGACAAGCATCACAAGGAGCCATATTATTTTTACAAGAAATGAAAGGAAATTGTTTGGAAATACATTGAAGACTAGAATTAGAAAGATGTCTTAGCCTCATGTGCCAAAGGTGAAAAAGAGTATTTGTAACTGTATTGCACAAATTTCCAGCTGTGTTGTGTGGTGTATTGCCTATCACATACAAGCCTCCATGCGACTCAGCTGTACTAATCGTCTTCTTTGAAAGATTCTGCAACATGAAACAAGAATTTTTGGTAAAAATTAGGTGATAGTCACTGGTTTGAGCTAAACGTGTGACTGAAATAAGATTTACATGAAATTCAGGAAGGTAAAGAACATTATGGAAACAGAAACAGTGCCAGAGATTGATGCAAAATTTTTTGAACCATTTGGTAATGAAATAAGGATGGGATGGATATGTTTGAAATCAGTAAATGCATGAAAATTAAAAGAAATGTAGTCAGTGGCACCTGTATCTATGATCCAGGTGTTAGAGGACTTACCATTCTGATTTGTGGAATCAATGGTGTAAGCCAAAGGAGAAGTGATTACTGCATTTGTCATGTGATGAGGAACAGGTGCAGAGTTCAAAATTGGTGTAAATTGAGGTGTGGATGATGAACTTGACTGCTGTAGTAATGCAAGAATACATTGATACTGCTCTTGAGTAAAACCAAACTGTGGTGATTGAGCTTGAAATCTAACCTGAAACTGTCCTTGGGTATTAGTGATGAAATTGTTTGTCTGGGACTTGCTCTTGGGTTTATATCTAGGAGGAAACTCATGTTTAAGATAACGGGTATCAATGGTGTGGTTGAACCTGCCACAATGGGAACACACTCTTGTAGGACTAGAATTTTAAGGTTTTGAATAGTAATTCTGTCCCCTGCCTCTTCCAAAAGAAATAGCATTCTTGTTTCCTGTACCAGGACCAGTATAGTTCACCTGTGGAGTGTGAGTAAGAAGAGTCATGGGATTATCAACAGTAACATTTTCTTGAGGAAGAGAAGGCCCAAGCAGCTCTCGTTCTTGTTGAATTATTAGGGAAAAGACCCTATCAATATCCGGTAAAGGATCCATCATCATGATTTGAGATTTAGTGTGAGAAAACCTTTCATTCAATCCCTTAAGAAACCGGATTACATAATCTTGCTACCTAAAAGTTTTCATAGATGTATAACTACTACAAGAACATGCAATTGAACATTTACAGCATGGAAGAGGTCTAAAATTTTCTAATTTATCCCAAAGCACCTTCAATTGAGTAAAGTATTTAGAAACACTAAGATTTCCCTGTCTAAAACGATATAAGTCTTCTTGAATGTCAAAAATTCGAAAAATGTCATCTTGTGAAAACCTAGTGCGCAGATCGCGCCAAACACCAGCAGCAGTATCGATCCAGAGAATGGATTTCAGAATAGATTCAGAGGTAGAACGCTGAATCCAAGATAATACCATCATGTTGCAACGAGTCCAGGGAGCAAACATCGGATCTGAGATGAGAGGTTTCAGAAGGCTTCCATCAATAAATTTCTCCTTGTTCTTGGAAATGAGAGCAATGTGCATCGATCTCATCCAGTGTGATAGTTCTTGTTGTCAAGAGGCAGTGTAACAAGAACCAATGCGGGATTCTCATTTGGATGAAGATAATAAGGATTTGATGCATTGATAAGAAAATCGGAGTAATTTGGTGTCGCCATGAACGAACCAGCAAGAAAAACTCAAAATAGATCGCAAAGAGAAATGTAGCGGAAACGATGTGCGACCGATACCATGTTAATATCGGTAACCATAGGAAAAGAGAGAATGATGAAGGTTGAATTCATTGATTAATCAACTCAGTTCTTACAATACAAAAATAATCAGCTTTATACATAAGCTCTAATTAACTATTCAATAACTACCTGCTAGTTATACCAGCTGTAACTAATACATGAGTAACTGCCTAACCAACTCAGCAAACTTGTAACTTGTTTATTATTAGGTAATAGTATTTGTTAAAAAAGATAAAATTTTAAATTTTAAATAAAAATAAGACGTTCAATTAATATTTTTAAATTAGTTGAATTTGTGATATGAGAAATTCAAGTTCATTGTTCTAGTTTAATCAATGATTAAATCAATAATATTATACTTATTTAAATTTTTTTAAAAACAATTAGTTAAAAATTTCAAATTAAAAATTAACCAATTAACCTAATTGATTTACTAACTTTCACGATTTTTTTGTGGTTTAACCGCTTATTCAAATTTTTTTAGATGAACTAAAATCAATGAGTCTGCATTCAATATGTTTTTCATTTAAGACTTTTAATTTTAATATTCTCAACAAGTAGAAAAATATTTAATTTGCATTTATGAATGAAGACTGGTATTAGGAGTGTAAATCGGTTCGGATAACCTGACTAACCCGACCAACCCGAACTGAACCAATAAAGTTGGTTTGGTTTGGTTTGGATATTTTGATTGGTTCGGATAAAATTCGAACCAATGAAGACTTGATTGGTTCGGGTTTCAGATCCCAAATTCTCAACCCAGACCCGAACCGAACCAAACCAGTATCTATTTTTTTTTTGTAATTTATGAACTTACTTCAGCTTCTTTTGTTTCACTTTCTCTTTCAATACACAAGCAGAAATGAAAACCGTAGACACAAAAGCTCATTCTTTCTGCTTGCTTAAACTCAAACTTTCGATTCTGCCTCACCGAAGCTCGTCGTCCACTCCGCCATAGCTCAGGGCCAGATCTGCTCCATCGCAGTTCACCCACCACTATCACAGCTCGGGCCACGCCAGATCTACTCCGCTACAACTCACCCACCACCGTGCTGCGCCAGATCTGGGAGGTTTAGAGGTACTGATTACTTAATAGTGAATATGCAAGTTCTACATTTTGGCTGGAGATGTTGATAATGATAGTTGTTTGTGATTCATAGAAGTTTCTCTTTTAAGTAGAGATTTAGGTTCATAAAAGTTCATAAAAGATTTCTGTAAGGCAAGGCAAGTTTTGATTAATGTCTTAATTTGAATTAAGTTAGGACTCTAATAGAAACTTAGGTAAGGCAAGTTTTGATTAGGTGGTGTTCTCTGTTAGGCTATTTAATAGGTGATGCAAACTTATTTCTGCATTTTTATATTATGGCTAAAACGCCCACTTAGTGGCTGATCACAAGTTGATGATAGTAGTTGAGAGCTATTAGTGGTGAAGGAGAGATTTCTGTAAATATTAATCCTGTTTTGGTGTTGGATCATCTTAATAAATCGTTGTTAGTCAAAATGTTTTGGAAGATGAGTGAATCTGTGATTGTTATATAGTGTAACTAAACGGTCTAGTGTTGTGGTGATCATTTGAATTTGTGATTGTTAAATTATAAGTTGCAGTTTGTTACTCGGATGTGGAAAAATACTGGTGCAACGTCATGATTGATCACCTCCAGATGACGAACTGGAGTGGAAATGTGCCCCAAAAAAAAATTAAGGGTGCATTTAGATAAGTTAAAAAAAAGTAATTTTGAAATAGTAGACAATTTTCCACAAATTTAGAAGGAATTATTAAAGAACCTATCACGTGGAAAGCGGAAAAAGCAACTACTATTAGTGCAAAGCATTCATGTGTGTTTGTGTTTCCAGGGGCTTTGTTGCAGAATACCATTGGCACAAATTCCTGTTTGCTGTTAAGTTGACTATATTAAAAGCATTTAATATGATATATTAAATTATTTTTAATTAGTGTTCTTAGAGTACTCACAACCAAAATCCATAAAGTATTAGGATTTTTTTTTATTTTACCATAACTATTAGGATCAAACTAGTCTAAAGAAGAAAATTATAATAGTGGAATGAATTCTAATTGCCATGATGCTTGTAATGTAAAGTAGCTAAGTAAGCAGTGGACTTGGCTTTTGCCACTGAGAGACAAAGTAGACTAAGGGAAAGTCTATCGCTCTCTCATATACACTGAAGGTAAATAGTAAATACTAAATCAAAGACCAGAATAAAAAAAAAATCTCAAAATAGGTAAGGTTACTTCATATATTGTCCCGTGAAGCACATGGAAGGTAACCATGTTGATAGTTGTTTGCGGTTCATAAAAGTTTCTTCCTTAGCTAGCTAGTTAGTTCTTCTAGTCCATCCAGCTTCCCAAATTAAATTACCTCAAAATTTAGACTAAGCTACCAAAAAAAACCTTAAAACAAAAAAGAACTTATTTTACAAAGCACCTTCTTTCCCAACTTATTTTTTTTAGCTAGTTTATTCACCAATTTCTTACTTTTGTTTAGCTTCTTCAATGCTTCAACATCCATGTAGTCCAATCCTATCTTCTCTGCCTCTTCAACATGTCGAGCATCACCAAGCATGCATATCTTCATCTTGGGACGAGGGATGTGAGGCAACTTGGCAGACCTGCTAAAACGCTTGTCCTTCGAGGACCATAGTTTTTTAGCCCAATTTGGAGTTCAATGGTCTCCACAAATTTCTGGTTTTTCTCCTTGGAATTTACCATAATTCTTGAAATAGCTTTTCTTAGAGCATCACTCTGAAGTCTGAAACTTACTCATCTTTGAAGCTTACATTAATTTTATTAGGCATTTTGCTTTAGGTGTTATATTAGTTTTGAAAATGTCTATAAATGTCAATAAATAAAAAATTGTGTGATTATATAAATAAGTGCTTATTAAAGAATATATTTAACTAATAGTTATATTTTTATCTTTTTTGCAGGTTACTTGACACCAACAAATGACAAGTGATCCATTTGGAACTAGTGAGACTCTAAGCATTGGTGGCAATGGAACTCAAGTTGGGAATGTTACCAGTCCAACAACAACTAGTGACATGCAACTAGGAGAGGTACTTCTAACACAAGGACAAGAAACATCATCACATGGACAAGATGTCCATCCGTCACAACAAGAGGTATTGAAAAAGAAACCTAGTAGACTCTCTTCTAATGCTTGGGTTCATTTCAAGAGAGTAAATGATAAGGCTACTTGTAACTATTATAATAAACAATATGCATGCAATACTACTAGTCATGGGACCTCAAACATGCTAAAGCATTTGAAGATTTGTGTCAAAAATCCACATAGGGTATTTGATAAAAGGCAAAAAATAATTGCTATTGGAAAGCAATGTGAGGATGATCCTGATAGTGTTAGCATGAAACTTGTTGAATTTAATTAAGAGGTAACCCGATATGTACTTGCAAGGATGATAATTGTTGATGAGCTTCCTTTTAAATTTGTTAAAAACCAATGATTTAGAGATTTGATGAGTGAGGCTCAACTGCGATTTAAAATTCCTTCTCGTGTCACTCTTGCTAAAGATTGCATGTAATTGTTTCAAATTGAGATAGAGAGGTTGAAGTGCATATTGTCTGGAAATCACCAAATGGTTTCATTTACCATTGATACTTGAACTTCAATCCAAAACTTGAATTATATGTGTGTAACTGCTCACTACATTGATGATGGTGGGAATTGAACAAGAAAATATTAAGTTTTGGTTTGATAGCTGACCACAAAGGTGAAACCATAGGAAATGTCTTAGAGAAATGTATGAAAGAATAAGGGATTTCAAAGATTTGTTGTTTGACTGTTAACAATGCAAGTGCTAACAATACTGCTATTGCATATTTGCTTAGAAGAATGAGTGATTAGAATGGTACTTCTTTATTAAATGGAGAGTTCATGCATACGAGATTTTGTGTTCACATCTTGAACTTAATTGTTAACGATGGCTTGAAGGAAATTGATGTTTCAATTGAAAGGATAAGGGTTGCATGCAAGTTTATTAGGTCATCTTCGACTAGATTGTTTACTTTTAAGACATGTGTCCAAGAGGCTAGTGTAACTAGTAAGACAATGTTAACCCTTGATGTGCCAACTAGATGGAATTCCACTTATTTCATGTTAGATGCTGCTAAAAAATATGAAAAGACATTTTATCGCCTTGAAGATGCGGATAATGCATTTTTGTTCGCCCTTGACAATGTAGGAGGACCTCCTACTAGGGATGATTGGAGTCGTGCACGTGTTTTTGTTAAGCTTTTGAAAATATTTTATGATGCAACTCTTTCTTTTTCAGGGTCATTGCATGTTACATCTAATTTTTTTTCCACAATTTATGTGACATTCAACAGACCCTGGGTAAGTGGAGGAAAAACAATGATGTAGGACTATAAAGAATGGCAACAAATATGAAAGTCAAGTTTGACAAATATTGAGAAAGTAGTGGGAGTATAAACTTTCTTTTGTTTGTGGTTGTATTTCTTAATCCACGTTATAAGCTTGAATATGTTGAGTTTAGTTTTAATAAGATGTATGATGATGGTTCAGAAAAGTACAAGGAGATGGTGGAAAGATTGAAGGGTCTGATTGATAAGTTGTTTGAGCATTATCAGTCAATGCATCTCATTCCCCTTAATATTGGTGATTCTAGTTGTAACACCCCAAAATTTCCAATCTCTTAAACAGTAATTTTGACGATTAATTAATTTCACCGTTTAGTGATTTAAAGTCTGTAAAATTAATTTGATTATTCCATCAACAGCGTATTTGATCGTTTTGAGTTATTTACTCCGTGTCGAGAAAATAAAAATTTTCGGCCAAATGGAAAACTTTACGTAATTTAATTTTTACCGTTAGGTAATTAATTTACGTGTCGATTTGATATTTATGCATTTTATAATTTTTGTGATTTTATGGATGATTTTGAAATTTTTTCCTGTTTGTGGACCCCGCAAGGGGTAAGTGGGCCCATGTGGCCATATGTGGGCCCAAGTGGGTCCCACAAAGTGAAAAAAATTTTTACGCATAGAAAAATTTGTACTGTTTAGAAGGAGACAGGGGATCTTACTAAACCTGAATCCGGAAACAGTTTTAGAAAATTTTTTGTACTGTATTTTATACTATATTTAATTATTGGATGATAAAAATACAGTAAAAATATTATTTGTAGGATACAAGACTAAATATTATACTGCGTAGTCAACAAAGAGAGCTTGACTTGATTTATACCCTTGGATGAGAATACTTAGTTTGAATATTAACCATTGATTTAATCAAAGGTTAAAAACAAACTTAATAAAGCGCTTGATAATAACCATTGATTTAATCAATGGTGTGAGAATAAGCTTGGTTAGGAAGACTTTGATATCAACCATAGATGTAATCAAAGGTGTAGAATTGGTCTTGAAAAGTGACAAAGACCATTTATAACTATTGGATTTAGATTAAATCAAGGTGGAGATTTAATCTTAAAAAGTAACAAAACCATTTATGACCATTGGATGAAGAATTAATCAATGGTGGAAATTTGGTCTTCTAAAGTAGAAAGACTAATTAGAACCCTTGGATTAAAAGTTAGAAGAAGCAATCTTGTGCCTTAATTTTGGAGACACATCCAAGGGTTAAATTTAAAGGAGAAAAATCCATGGCGCAGATTTAGTCTTCTAAAATTAAAAATCTACCTAAATCCTAACCATTAATTAATCAATGGTAGAAAGGCTTCAAATAATGACTTGAAAAAGGTGGCATGCATAATTCAAGGAGGGGGGACGGTTTTTGCATGCTTTTGGAAGCCAAAGATGACTTTGATGACCATTATTACATGTCAAGATCACCAATACATCATCCTTGATTATGATTTATTTGTTTGCTTCCTTAGAAAGTCATTTGGAGGGGAGGGCACGGTTTTGAAGAAAACAAAGAAGAAGGAGACATTTTTGAGTAGCGCTTTTAAGTAAAAAGAAAAATTTGAAGATTATTAAGTCACTCTATCTTGATCAATCTTCATAATTTTCCAAAAGCAAGACTTAACAAATTATTCTCTCCTTTCTCTCCAAGTAAGGCTACGGTCATTCACTCTAAAGAAGACCAAAGAATTCATTTTCATGCTTTCTATTATTACATCCTCACCTTTTCTTTCAAGTTTCAAGAAGCAAACCAAAGAAAACTCCATTTCTCTCCCAAAATAACACCATTCGGCCAAGCTCTCCAAGAAGCACCTTCCATCACTTTTAATTTTATCCAACCTTATTTCTTGAATCCTTACACCATTCTAAGAACATCTCTAGTTATGAGTTTTTCCAAAATCATTCATCTTGATCTTCAAATTCAAGCTTCAAGTTTCTATCAAAAATCAAAAATTTCATCTTTGTGCTTCAAGAGAAACCATTCGGTCATACTACCTAAAATCACCATCCAAGCTCTTTTAATTTCATCCAACTTTATATCTTGAATCTCCATGATATTCTAAGCAACTTTCATGTTGGAGATTTTCTCTAAATCATTCATCTTCAACCTTGTTCTTCAAGCTAAAGATTGAAGCTTTAATGGTGAAATTTGGTACTCTTCACTTTTCTTTTGATTTTCAAGGTTCTAACCATGATTCTAATCCATGGTTTTCTTATTCAAGTCTTGTATATTAATTATTTGTGTGTTTTATTTTGTATTTGAGAAGCCCTTGGTGGTGAAGGACTTGGAAAAAGAAGCAAATCAAGAACCTTTGGAGGATCTTCAAGAGAGTAAGAGGAGATCCATCTCACCAACCAAGCATGGTGGTGAGAGATGGTATTTTATTTGATGGATGTGGAATCCATGTGAGGATTCATATCCATGGTCATGTAATTAATTTGTGGGTGTTTATGAGCTTTGATTAATTTTCTATGCTTGATATGCTTTGCATGATTTTATAGCTTTGATGATATGCTTGATATGCTATACATGTTTTTATGGCTTTGATGGTATGCTTATATTATTTATGATGAAATATATATGTATATGTCATGACTTGATGGTGGAAAGGAAATTGATTTTTGGCTCCAATAGCCAAGGAAGAGCTACGGTTTTGATGCCTTTGATTAGGGTTCATGTTGAAAAATTTCAAGAACAAAAGAATTGATTCTTGAAACTTAGAACATGGTGGATTTGAACAAGACACCTCAAAATAGGTGTTCACAAACTAATATTTTCATGAAAGATGAAAATGGATGATTTGAAGAATTTAGAAAATAAACAAAAGGATTTGTTTTTCAAGAGAACAAGAATACGATTTTTGAGGAATTTTCATTGATTTATTTTGTGTAAAAGATCCTAAGTATTTTTTTTTAAACATGAGTTTTGAAATGAAACGGATGACGTTGATTTGAAGGATTTGCAAAGAAAGTGAAAAATGATTTACAAAGAAAGTAAAAAAAATGAATTTGAACAAATGGGTTTGGTTTTATGACCATAAGTCTTACGGTTTTGAAAAACAAAATTTAATAGTTTTGTTTGTATAAAAACCATATCAATTGAGAAGGAAAAAAATATTTGATGGTTTTGATAATCGCACTACGATTTTCGAAAACTGGTAATGCCCTGGTTTTATAAAACAAACTAATTTTTGAAGTGGAAATGTAATTTGATTTAATACAAAGAATTTGGAAAGGGAATTAGAGTATTTTATCACTTGGAAAATGAACTTTCATAAAAAGATGAAAAGAAAATGAAAAAAAAAAGGTTGCAAATTGTTTTAAGCCTCATTTTGTTTTAAAGAAAATTGATTTTAGAATTGATTTGAAAAAAATGAAAAATATAATAATTTAACGTTTTCTAACATATGAATCATTCTTTGGGTTTGGAGAGTGATTTTGTGAAATATATTTTGGAAAGGTTTTCTTAAAAGAGAAAATGTGAAAAATGACATTAGAAACGATATTGAGTTTTTGAAAGTCAAAATATTATTTGGAATATTGATGTATATTTTACGTAGTTTTCAAAATGACGTTTGGAATATTAAAGAATATTTTGCGTATTGGAAAAATAGTGAAATTATGAAATGTATTGCGAAAAGAATTTTTTTGAATGAATAACATGAAATATAATATGAGAAGTTATATTATAAAAAAAAAACTGAAAAAGAATTTTTGAAGGTTAAGAAATATTTTACAGTAATGAAATTGTGATGAAAATGTTTTATGTATCTTAAAAACGTGATTTTTAAGTTACGTGATATGGTAAAATATTTCTACGTGATTTTAAATACGTTGAAATATTTCTACGCGATTTGAATTACGTTTAAATATTTTACGTAATTTGAATTACTATTGAAAAATCACTACGTGATGGAAAAGTGATGAATTATTTTTACATGATTGTGAAAATAGCGAAAAATCATTATGTGATTTGGAAAGTGTTTTAAATATTTTGAGAATGATAGAAAATGATTTACGCGACTTAAAAGAATGAATTTTAAGTTACGCAATTTTGAAACAATGGAAAAATATTAGGGGATTTGATAAACGTATATTTTTACGTGTTTGAGAAAAACGTTGAAAAAATTAGTGCGTGATTTAAAAGTGCAACAGAAGAGTTGCAGCATTTTTTTTTTAAAAAAAAAAACGTAACAGAAGTGTTACGGTATTGAGAAAATATAGTAGAAATGTTTCAGAATTTTGAAAACGTAACAGAAGTGTTACGATATTTTGAAAACATAACAAAAACGTTTTGGAAAAAAACGTGACGGAAATGTTGCGCAATTTTGTGAAAAACACGACGAAAGTGTTTTATAACTATGAAAATGTGATAACATGATTTTTCTTTGTTGAAAATACGAGATGATTCTTGTTAAAGCTGTGATTGGTATTATACCTGTGATTGGTATTTGGTGCATTATACATGCATTGGAATGGTCCGATGAGGACTAGATATGGTGATTGCTGGGAGAAACACACCTCTTGAGCGGGTGCGATATATGCGTAGTGTGTAGGTCACCTGGTTGACCTTGGGGCATCGGGGTGCGGGTTGCCTACAATGAGCAGTGAGTCGCTCTCAGTAATCGTAGGTTAGGCCACCGACGCGACACACCGATGATCCTGACCGAGACACTATTCTTAATCAAGATCGATAAAGACGTCGTGTATATCTTAGATGTGCAAAAATCAAAATGAGGATTATAGCACGTGGTCTGAGGCATGTGGTACGACATTCTTTTCGATCATTTCTCCGACCTGAGTTTAGCTCCATGGAGTAGGAAATTGAGTCTTGTGTACATGCATAAACTGAACATTTATATCTGTGTGATATATATTAATTGAGGAATATTGGCTATGACAATTGTTTTGAATACTTGGATGATGATGATGATAATGCTGAATGCATTAACATAATTGTTGTTTATGATAATTGAATTGATATATGATTGGATGATGATAGTTGATTAATGTTGATAGCATGATTTTAATATTGTATCTGTGTGATAACCATAATGATGATGGCATGATTGTAATTATGATATTGTTGTTTGTGTTATCTCCGTACGCTTATGTTAGTCTTGGTGTAGGTGATCTCACCTCTTTGTTATGTTGTTTTTGCTATGTCTGTATTATTAAAATTATACAGTAGAAGGAACGAGTTGTCTTAGACATAGCGGGTGACAAATACCTCTACGTTTGGAGACAACATCAGAGAATGACCTTGCAGACAGTGTTGAAACGGAAAAGATGTTTGAGGACAATGAACAAACATAGAAAAAATGTTGATGCTTCAAGATGGACATTAGATGAACATTCGACATTAGGGACAACAATAAGGAGTGGACATTCATGACTTGTTGGGGAAGCGGTGTTGACAAGGAGTAGAGTTCGATGTATCAAGTTTGATACGGGAGAAGGAACAAGTATGTTAAGTTTTCATCGTTAGTGTTACATCGTCTTTATTAAGTAGGAGCAAGTAATGGGTTTGCTTCTTGTGGAAAAAGAAAGAACAAAAGAGTCTGTCAATTTATATTTCTCTTTAAATTGTGTGTCAATATTGAATAATGAGTAATTGAAATATGATTACCTAATATTTTCAGTGAATTTACGTGTCAGTAAAGAAAGAAATTTTTAAAACCATATTTTTTATAATTCAAACTTGTGTGAACTTCTTTTCAGATTATGAGTCGGGAGTCGGAAAATGTGATACCCTAGAGAGGGTGTTACACTAGTAAGTTGGCCTCAAATTGTGCCTCACAATCTCATGCTAGTAATGATGGTTTAGGTGATGATGATGAGTGTTGGAAAGATGAGTTTAGATCGAAAGTGAGGAGAAAGCAAGGTGAGGTGAAAAGGAATGAGTTAAAAAGATACAAAGAGGATGATGTTGATCACAACACTCCTGGATTTGACATTTTGAAATGGTGGAAAGAGAAATCAATGAAATATTATGTTCTTTCTTGTATGGCTAGGGATATCTTGGTTATTCCAGTGTCCACTGTATCATCTGAGTCTGCATTCAGCACTGGAGGTCGAGTTTTTGATCCATTTCGCAGTTCCTTGCATCCCACCACTGTTGAGACATTGATTTGTACTCAGAACTGGATCAAGACTCCTAAAAAAAATCTTGAACTACGTGATGAAATGGAAGAAATGGAGAATGTTGAATTAGGTATGGAAACTTATTTTTAATTCTCAAGTTTTTTATTTGTTGTTATACTTACTATTGTTACTAATTAATCTTGTTTACCTTTTATGTTTATGTTTGAATTTTTAGAATTGTTAGGATTATCTTCAAATATTGAAGTTTGGCTTTAATAAGTCTTTGATAAGCTTTTAAGGTAACATTTATAAGTATATTAATTATGATTGATTGTTAAAATCTAGTATATACAAATTCTAACATTTTGTTTGTCTTTATTGCAGGATGTAGATGAAGTTGAAAGATAAATTCGATTTGATGAATCATGTTTAATTAATCATTTTTTTTTATGTTTAGATTGAGTTTTGACTGAGTTTGGATTTACTTTGAGTGATGTCTACTATTATGTTTGTACTGGCTATATATTGATATTGGATAAAAGTCATGTATATCATATGACTAGTAGTTTTGCTTTAATTATCCTCTTAGTTATTTTCTATCGCCTATTTATGAGACCACAAAAATTGTATGTCATATTTGATCTTTACCAACATTATGCTTCTGGCTGTTATCTAGTTATTGCTTGAACTTTTTTATTATATATTCTATTTTTCTATCGCCTACTAGGAAGTTTTATTTTTTCACTATTTTATCATTTTAGATTTGATATAAATAGAAAATCTCAAAGACCAATGATCGTATGACTCAACTTGAAATTGAATGTTCATTACCTGATGGAAGAGCAAAAATTAGTCTATGTTCTAATATTATTTAAAATTTTAGATACATTATGTACATTTTTTTATATTACATGTATAATTATTTAGTTAATTTTTGTATTAAAAAAATAATGATTAATTTTATCATCTGAACCAAACCAAATCAAACTATAAATATTTAATTCGATTTAATTCGAATTTGATTATCAAAAAATAAAAAAATTGAATTAAACTAAATTAATTAATTTTGATTAATTCAATTTTTTTTTTTAAATTTGAACTAAACTATTCACTTACACCCTTAAATAGTATAATTACAGGAACGAGGAACAATACAGGAGGAGCGCATTCTCTGCCGTAATTAAAACTTTTCTATTCAAGTCCAAACCATCAATAGCAGGTGGACTTGTCAATTATATTTATAATATATAATTATATATCTTCTCACATGTGGTGTGAGACGCGTGCAGTTTTTGAATTGCGTAAAAACAAAAGGAAGCTAAGCTATTATTAGTGAGTGTTATTTGTATATTTAAAATATATATATTATATTTATATTATAAATTTATATAAAAGAAATATAAAATTAAATTATATGTAATTGTAATATTTTTATAAAATATAAAATAAATTTATAAATAAATTAAAAAAGAATTAAAATATTTTTAATAAACGAATAATGTTGTCAGCCATTATTTATATTCTGTTTTTTTTAATTTTTTTGTCAATGTGTAAGAAGATAAAAGTTGATGTATAAACCTTTTTTTCTAGTATATAAGGAATCTAAACAGGTATAAGATGGGTGTAAATTATAGTTGGTAGCCTTTGTGGAAAACATAACAAGTCTATGTTTGGCATAAGAATGGCTGTAGAGATAATAAAAAAATGTATTTGAGTACAAAAAATAAAAAGTAAAAAATGTATTCTATTCAATAAATACGCATATTAATATGTGTGTATGTGTAGTACACTTTTAAATTTATGCGAATCTTATATGATTCAATATGAAATTTTAATTTAGTTTATTTATTTATATTTTACAAATATACATGTATCTTTATCAATCTTACTCTTTTTAAATTTACAATTTGTTACAAACAATTTTGTATAAAACAGAAATTTGTTAATAAGAAAGTTTTATTCATTAATATGTTGCTGTTATTATATGTTGAATTTTAATAAATGATATTTTATCATAAATTGTGAAATTCATAAAATATTTACTATTTATATGTAAAACTAGGAAACAATATTATTAAAAAAATTAAATTAGATGAATAAAATTATTATGTACAATCAAACAAGATAATTGTACATACCTAAACAATTAAAATATCATACTGAATATAAATATCTTAAATATCCATAAGTTTCATATAAAGAAAAACTTAAGAGATATAAAATAATTATGTATTATGATATCTTTCTGTACCAAACCCTTTCATAAAAAGTGTTAGTAAGCCAGTCAATAATAATAATAAAAAAGTGTTAGAAAGAGTGGAAGACTAATAATTTTTTTTTCTTTTAAGCCATATAAAAGGAGTTTTTTTTTTTTATCTAAATGGTACAGGTTGATAATCAATTTGTTCACAAAGATGTAAGTTAAAAGTTATTTTTAAAATAGTACAATGTAAATAGTAAAATATAATAAGTTGTATTTGTTAAGCACAACTTACACTTAAATAATTTTATTTATTTTTAATAATAAATCGTGTCTTTTATTCACAATTTATGTTATAATTTTTTTAATTAAATTTTGGATAACTCGTTGATGAGAATCACGATTTATCTTTTTTTTATATAAAAAAGTAAATTCATGACTTGTATTAGAGTTTATAATTTAATAATAAGACATGACTTAATTGTATTTACTATTGCTTATTTTGATTCAAGTTGCATGTCAATCCACAAATCATTATTTATATTCACAATGCTTCCTCTCCTAATTCCACAATCATCAAGAAATTCAAGAACATATATTGCATATAGATTAATATTAGATAAAAAAAAAGGATGAGGTAATATAAGTTATAGTGACAGTTTCACCCACACCTATTTCGCCTGCTCTGTTGCGCTTATCACCTTCCTCATACTCATCATCTTCACTAAAATCACTTACATTATCTCTTATTGTTAGAATTATATTCTCTAGATCATATAATGTTGTTGAATGAAAATTTGCCTTAATAACATGGTTAACGATCATAGGACTTAGAGGCCTATAAAGATCATTATATTCATAAATATTACCAACATCAGAAATAAATGAAATACGGGGAAGGTCATACGATAACATTTGTTAATTTAAGTAAAAAAATTGAAAAAATTTATATCAATATACATAAAAAAGTTATAATAATAAAAAAGTATAATTAATATTTTTAATAAATACCTCTAATAGAGATAATTAGACAAAAATTGATCGAGTTTATACAAAATAATAGTAGTAGAGAGAACTTAAAAATACTAAAATATGAAATAGTATTAGAAGAAAAAAGTGAAATTTATAAACATAAATCTTGACAAACTACAACTTATTATTAAATTGAAAAACTTAATACAAGTCATGACTAATACTCACGACTTTATATGACATTAAAAAAAGTTGTATTTTAAATGTACGATTTACCTAAATTCTTTTTAAAAAAGTAAGTATTACTTACTCAAAATATAATAAAAAACACAAATAAATGATATTTTCTTACTATGACTTATTATGCATCAATATTTTTTTATATTATTTAAAAATATAAATTTTAACTTACAACTATATAAAAAATTGACTTTTAAAGTACACCATTGTCCATATAAAAGCATTGCTATAAGTAGTGCCATCTTTCCGTATAATGGATGCATCCGCGTGAGTGATGAAGCTGTCATTTGCTGTTTGACGTTTGACGTTTCAACTTTCAACTTCAAGTAACGTTTCTTGGCCACCCATCACGGGGAGCCGTTTGACGTACTATGAACGACATTGAAGTAAAGATTGCTTCCAAAGACCGACATGTAATAGCCAATCAATTTTTTATTTTATTTTTATTTTTTTCCGATACGATAGAAAGGAAAATAAATAATGATTAAAGCAAAAAATAATTATTTTTATGTAAAAATAATAATTAATAACTTAAATTTAAATTATTATTTGACATTAATTATAAGTTATCATATCATAAATTAATACACATAAAAATTATTAAATAATAATCAAGAAAAAAATAAAATAATGATTCATGTGTAAGTAGTGATGATTAATAAGTTAAATTTAAATTATAACATAATAAACTTAATTTATTATTTAACACTAATCATAAATTATTAAATTATAAATTAATACATATAAAAATTATTAAGCAATGACTAAAAAATAAATAAATGATGATTTTTTTGTAAATAATTATGATGAATGATTTGAGCTTAAATCACCACATAATACATTTAAATTATTATTTTATATTATTTATATATTACTAAATCATAAATAAAATTAATTTATGTAATAATAATTAAATATGTGGTAAATATAAGAAAAATAAATGATAATTTATATATAAATTATAGCGATTAATGATTTAACCTTAATTGATGCTTTTAAAGATTTACTTATTATCTATGTGCTAAATAATTATTTTAGACCGTTTATTAATTTCAATCAATAGCTTTAAATGCTTCCAGCATTGGATACACCCAATATATTTTCGAGTACATTAAACTTTTTTCCTCAATAAGGTCCTCAATATATACAAACTCAATAAAGTAGATGGTTATGCAATATGCACGTCATGGTCACAGCCATACATAATATGTTGGAATTTTTTTACTTTTTCCTCAATGAGGCCCTTAATATATTCCTTTTACAAACTCAACAAAGTAAATGGTTATGCAATATGCACGTCATGGTCACAGCCATACATAATATGTTGGATTTTTTTTTTAAATTACAAATAGACTAGATACTGAAAGCAATTTACCAATGAAACTACCAATTTATCAACAATAACAAATGCAATAGTTGGTCGAAAAGAATAATATATAAGTTTTGGTAGAAACTTCCTTAAACATACGCTAACTCACTACCAAGACCTCCTTGACACGTTAGAGAGAAGACATACGCTAACTCACTACCAAGACCTCCTTGACACGTTAGAGAGAAGGGAGTTGAGTTATTACAAAACACTTTAATGCTTAAATAAAAAATAATGTAAGAAGGTAGAGAGTGAGGGAAAGAGTTTTTACCTAAATGTTATTGTAACTATTTATAGATGTTAATGTCTTGGAGGCTAAATAGGACTTAAAGACAAATTAATTTTTTTAAATGCATTGTAAATATCTTGAAGGAAATTTTATAGGACTTTTCTCACCTGGTATATTGGTTAATGATTGATATTTATGAAAAAATATTCTCTTAATGAATAAAAATGATAACATCCTCTAATAATTATGTATTATATCCGAAAAATTGTTGAGTTTGACCTTATTAAGCTTAATATCAAATCCGGATCAATACGTTTGTACATATTTCCAAATACACAGTCCAATACATTTTACTAATTTCTCATTCATGTGTTTTGTATAAACAAAATATGTGTTTATAAACTTTATATATCACCACATTTTCTTCACTTTATGCCATTATTATATCATCATTCCGTTTTTTACAACGGGCAAATATTGCCTCACAGAATATATATATATATATATATATATATATATATTTATACACACACTTTGATACACAACATTCAGAGCTCTATGATCTTAACAATAATAGTTACGCTTGACATTAGCAAGACGAGGTTGGTTTAGATGATAGAAATCAAGTCAATCGATGAAGTAAGTTTGAGTACCTATTTTCTCGAGCATTACTATGGTTTTTTTTTTTTAAAAAAAAAAGTATGCTATATAAGATAATTGTCAAGTATTTCATTTATTGTTAATTATATTTAATAAAATTTTAATTATTTATTATGAAATTAATGATTAATAAATATTTCACAATTCATAAGTATCATACTCGTAAAAATATCATACACCAACTAGTCATGGAGCCACATTTATCCAAGGGGAGCACAGCTCCCAGAAATTATTAAAAAAAAAACAAGTATGACAAAAATTTATAGTTTTAATATTTTCTTTGAATGTCTTTAATGCTTCTAATTCTTAGTTTTTTGTTATTTAGAATTTAAGCCTGTGTAATGCAGTTTTATTAAAATTTTTAAGTGCTATAGTCATAATTATTTAAATAAAGTGATAAAGTAATATGATACTAATTGTAACTTTTAAATATGATATGTCAATATGGATAAAGTCCTTTAATGTTGTGTTTAGAATCAACTAAAATTAAAAATAATTTGATTTGATTTAGAAATCAAGTTTTGTGTTTGAAACTTATTATAAAAATAGAATTTGAATTGATATGAAATCATTTTATTATTTTTGGAACTCATTAAAATGGGAGATAATTTGATTTGATTTTATTATTTTATATTTTTACTCTTATGAGAGGTTGTTAAATATAGTTAATAAGATAAAATAGTTTATTTAAAATCAAATTAAATCTTAACAAATCCTATCAAATTTGATGAAATTTATAAATTAAAAGAAATAAAATTTATGAAATTTTAAAAATAAAATTATTTTTATTTTTTTACCATTTTAAACACAATATTTGAATTACAAATCAAATCATACACACTAAAAAAATTGCAATTTCTTAGTACAAATACTAAAATTCTTATCAATTAAAGTAGCGACCAATTAAAATAAACTTAAAAAATCTTTCAACAAATCTTAATTTACATCCTAACTTTTTTTTTTAATCATCAAAAAATAAAAATAACATATAAAAAATGATTTTTTAGAATACTTGTTAGAAAATTTAAAATGGGAAGTTTTGTATGAAAAGAAGATTTTTTTTAATTTTGAGATATATTAAATATTCGACTTTTCATAAAAAAATTTATATTTTGAATATTTAATAAATATCTTAAGGACATTCTTTAACAAAATCTTAAAAAAAATATTAATAATATTCCTAATTTACGGGCATACTCCACAACTGATATCAACCCCAATGATATCTTTGTCTTTTTTTGGGTCAACACCGCTTTATTTGTTTTGGTCATTGAAAATTTACAAATGTTTATACTTTTTAGGTGGGCCTGGTGTAAAAAAAGGGCAGGCATTAACAAAATTATAATGGGGGATTCGAAGGCCTGTAAATTGGGCTTAGCCTAAAATCTGAAGTCCAAAGCCAATGAAGCTAGGTTATTCAGCTTCATATGAAGCCGTCTTCCCTACCGGCCTCTTAACCAGAACCCCAAGTCGTTCGCCTCTTGTGGTACGCTCTCTCTTTCTCTCTCTCTCTCTCTCTCTCTCTCTCTCTCTCTCTCTCTCTCTCTCTCTCTCTCTCTCTCTCTCTTGTTGGTTCCTTCTTGTTAACATTAACATTCTCTCAAATTTTGATTTTGATAGTTTACTTCCCCCATTGTCTCTCTCATTATCAGTGCGATAATCTCGATTCATTCTTTTTTTTTTTTTGAGAACTGCTGTGCATATCCTCTTAAGATTTTAATATTTTTCAGATTTTGATTTTAATAGATATATTTGACAAATAGGTATATACACTGTCAGTGACCAAAAGATGCAGAACGAGGAGGGAAAGCTCACTGAGCTATACGTTCCAAGGAAATGGTATAATATATACATACATTTTAAGTCGTTATGTATTTTAAAATTTTGGGTTGGTTATTCCTTTGTGGAGTTTGAACTTTGAACTGATATGCAAGTACGATTGCAGCTCTGCCACAAACAGACTGATAACTGCAAAGGATCATGCCTCCGTTCAGATTAACATGGGACATTTGGACGAGAGTGGCGTCTACAATGGTCATTTCTCCACATTCGCCCTCTGTGGTTTCATCCGAGCACAGGTTTGTATATTTTGTTTGACCTTTTTCCTAATACTAATACATTGTGGTTTGTTATTAATGGATTTTTGCCTTCCAACTATAATCATATCATATTTTCTTAACTGTTATTTAGAGTGTTAACAACTTAGCTATATGGATTGGCTTCCAATGGTAAAGGGAATTACATGCTTCTTTTCTTCTTGACTGATTTTGGCCAGTTAATTGTGCTTTTGCCTCTTACTGCTCAATTTCATTGTGCGCTTGTGGTTAAAGAATTATATTTTAAAATAAGCACCTTGTAATATCTGTAGTTAACCACACCCGTGTTGTCAATTTGTCTGTAATAAATTTTTTTTTTTTTTGAGTTGGAATGGCTGCTGCTACTTATGTTTGCATAAACATTGTCGATTACCATTGCTTATCCTCTAAATAAAAAATTTGAATTAGCGTCATACTCAATTGGTTTACTATGAGTTTGTTCTGTCTTCTTATTCCTTTTTGTTTTTTAACTTTTTTTTTTTTTGGGGTGGAGGTGGAATGTGCGGGGATGGGATTGGGGATTTGGCGGAATGTATGGTTTTCTTCTCTCGTTGTGTAATCTTATGTCATTCTATATGCCTTATGTTACCTTTTTTTTTTTAAATAGAATGGAGCTATGTTAAAGTAACATGATCAACAACTGAGTAGATTGTGGGGTTTGTGGTAGTTTGTTTGCATGTATATGCATGTTGGAAATTTTTGCTTAATTATTATATTCTGATCCCTGTCGGGCATATGGCACGTGCCTAGATGTTTCAATGATGCACACGAATTGCATTTTTTACCTATTAATTTTATGTTTTCCTTTTCAGGGAGATGCTGATAGTGCACTAGATCGCTTGTGGCAGAAGAAGAGAGTTGAAGTTAAGCAACAGTAGAAGTGAAGATAGTTTTTGTCTGAAGTTCTAGTTTTGCTGGAGATATTTGAGTATTATGATTGTGAAACTTTACTAATTTAGTTATAAATTTTGCAATATTTGTTTTTCCTAGCTTAAAGATGCTTTTTGACTGATTGACATTGCATTCAAAGATATTTGGTTGTTTCCTCCTATTCTTTGCGTTGATTTATGATTATATTAGAGGGATTCATATAGGGTTGGTTTAACAGAACGTGTATTATAGGCTATGACCGCAACTTGTTACTGTGATTGTCCTTTATATGATGATTGGTGCAATAGCCTTTTCTACAACTTTAAGAATTGCATACCAAGACGAGTGGTACTAATGACCTTAAACATTAGGTGTTGATGAAAAACATGTCTACATTGCATTGGTTCCTATAATAAATTGCCTCTTAAGCCAATTTATTGAATAACATTTCAAGACAATGTAATATGAAAATAAAGTGCATGGTTGTACTACCGTGCTCATTTGGTTGATATGTTTGCATGAAAGTTTCTCCTAGGGGGTTTAACTCCAGTTGGAACATTCTTTGCCCATTCTCTTTCCTCTCCCCCTCCCCTTGGGCTCATAGTGGAGATCCTTGAGACATCACTACAGTGGTGGGGCCTTCTCTAAGTCTTAATAAGGTTTAGTACAAAAAAAAAAGTGGATGGTTGCATCCAAAAACAAATTGCATCGTAAATTTATACTTGACACAAAACTGGTGTCGAAATATTTATTAATTTCAAGTATCTATTTAACAATTCATGAATTTATATTTTTTGATGAACAATTCATGGATTTATAATAATCTACTCATGTGATTTTTGTTATCAACGGTTGCCAACCTGAGTTTTACTTTCTAAAATGCATCATTCCCTTGAAAGGAACCAAAACCAATTTTACAGGCTATGCTCCTCTTTATCCAATTACATGGACGTAATGCACTAAAATAAGAGATCTGAAATCTCAAAATAAAAATAAAAATGAATAGGGGCATAATATTTTTTAAATCATATCTTCGTAACCTTCATTTCTACATGTGAGTAAAATAAATTTAAAATCAATTTATTAAACAATTTCTTTGTACATGTGAGTAAAATCAAAACAAGCAACTAAATTAATTTAAAATCGAGTGAGTAATATAAAATTCATTAATTCTTCCAAGCAGCTAAATTTTTTATTTTATCTATTATTTTAAGAGCATTTAAAATCAAATATATGAACATCAACTATCTTCAACAGATAAATATCTTTGAAACCAGTCACCAATTATTTTTTAAATCATATCTTCATGTCTTTATTTCTATATGTGAGTAAAATCAATTTAAAATTAATTTATTAAAAAAATTATTTCTACATATGAGTAAAATCAAAACAAGCTACTAAATCAATTTAAAATCAAGTAAGTAATATAAAATCAATTTATTCTTCCAAGCACTCTATATTCTTAATTTTATCTATCATTTCATGAAAATCAATTTATTAAAAAAACCTATTTTTACGTGTCAGTAAAATGAAAGCAACTAAATCAATTTAAAATCAGCATATTCTTCCAAGCAACTAAATCTCTAATTCTTCTTTCATTTTATTAGCATTTAAAATCAACTTGAAATCAAGTTAAAATCAACTAATTAAAAAATTTATTGAAAAGTGTGAGTAAAATCAAAACAAGCAACTAAATCTCTAATTTTATCTATCATTTTATGAGCATTTAAAATCAATTTATTAACACGTGAGTATAATCAATTTAAAATCAATTAAAAAATAATTTAATTACCAATTTAATTACCTTTATATGATTCTACATAATGTTAATTCGTTACTTTTGTTACTCTATTCATCTTCAATTGTCATTTTCTTCCTTCATACAACTTAAATTTACGATATATCATGTAAATTTTACATAAAAAAATAAATTTTAAATATTACTATATTGTTTATTGTCTATATGATGTATGTAATATAATTAACATAAACATACTAAATACTAACAACATAAAATCATATTTTTTAATATTTAATCCATAACTTTTTTCAACATACAGTCATAATTTAATTAAAAGTTTCAATTATCATATAAAATATATATATTTGCCTTGCAAAGCACGAGTAGAGTTATTAGTAATTATAAAGTTCAATGCAAAGAGAGATTATAATAATTTGAATTTTATTAACAAGTGCCATAAAATCACATGTTAATGAATTTAAAATAGAAAATATCAAATAAAAAATACAAATATTTGATATTTTAAAATGTTAAAATTAATTAATGTTATTCTCTTTAAATAATTTAAATAAATAATTAATACTATTTTAATTCTTTAATATGTCCCTACCCCTACTAATTCATGAACACACTTGTGATAATTCCTTTACAAGAAATAGTGATTTCTAAACAGAAATATTTATATCTTCCTTTTTCTCTTTAAATATGCGTGTACCTAAATAGGGAAAAAAGAGAACCAGAAAGAAAGAAAGAAAGAGGATAACAGACAATTACTAATGTACGCAATATCAAGAACAAAGGAGTTCTCACGTATCAAAGATTCTCTTCAAGTAGTGAAATAGCATGCCTATTGTTGGAAAGTGAAAAATATAAATTATTTGAAATAGAATTAGTGGATTTTTATAATTTAACATGGTGAATCCTTATATAGTAACATTATATAGCCAAAATAAATAGTTAAAATATTTGATAAAATACATAAGTGATTGTTGAATGAAATAAAGTTGTAAGAATCACTCATTTATTCAATAATTAATAAATGATGAAAAAAAAATTTGGTGAAACTTTTGACTTTTTAGTATTTTTCAAAAGGTTTTTTTTAATAATTTTTGAATTCCTAATATATTAAATAGACATTTTCAATAAATATTTTTTATCTTTAATTCTTTATCAAGAATAAGGATTCTCTCCACTTTGAGAGGAACAAGATACTGTCCCGTTCATCAAAATCCAGCCATACAAATTTATTTAATCTTCATCTATGGTCCATAAAGAAACACGTCATCAAACTCTTATATTTCTTTTAGCCTGTGTTTTGGCGCAAAACCACAAAAACTGAAATTTGCTTAACCTTGATTGAACCATCATCTTCATCCACTCTTGCTTTTACAGCTGCCAATTGCAACCTCTCCCCCCCCCCCCCCCTAACTCTGTAGCATAACCAGATGAGCATGGTAACTTCAGCTTCATGGGCTCGTCTGTTTAGTGACCTAGAGCCACGGATGGGAATCAGTGGCCCTTTGAGGCGTTATTGTGGATTTTGGATTTGATGGAGGGATCATTGGGAATGTGAAGTGTAGGGGAGGTTTGTGGTTGCAAGGGAGAAAGTGTTGGGGATGGTGGGTTTGAGACTGGAGAGGGTGAAAAGGATGAGGAGGAGTGCAGTGCGTAAATGGAAATGGTGAAGGAAAATCCAGCTTGGTTTTGTCGGCAATGGTGGAGTTGTCTTGTTGGAAGAACTTATAGTAGCAGAACATGCCACTGTTATCGCTGCTGCTAATGTTATATTGCTAGTCTTAAAGTTCATTTGAATAGGCAGTATTGAGTGGAATTAGTGGAATGGAATGACATAGAAATATATTTATTGTTTGGTTATGTTAAAAAAAGATAAAATAGAATGGGATGAGAGTAGATGGAGTGGATTCTATCTTATCCCACAAGAAAACATTAATTTTTTTTCTCCCCTCAATTTGAAGATATAGGATGGAATCATCTTTTTTAATATGAATATCATCTTATCCTATCAAAAATCATATATTTTCTAAACAATAGAATAGTAATTTTATTCCATTCTATCTTAAAATATTTAAATAATAAAATAATACTTTTTTTTCATTCCATTCCCTTCCATCCCATCTCATCTCATCTCTCAACATAACGTTAGTTTTTTCCTTTGTCAATACACCCATATCTCTCTCTTGATCTATCTGTGAGTTTGTGTGTGTCTTAGTGGGAGTAATGTTTCAGACTTTCTGTGAGGCTTTTGCTTTCCTGTCGTGAGTGAGTGCTGTGCTTTGATGCTTTGGGAAAGATTGGATTTTTTCGGCTAATTGGTCAGTGCTTCATGCCCATGGACCATGGTTTAAATGCAATGCAGTTAATACGAGGTTAGCTCAACAATATAAGAGGCGAAAAGGATTTTAATGAGAAAGAATAAAAATTTGGTGACGTGTTTTTTTGTGAACCATAGATGAAGAATTAATTAAATTGTATGGTTGGAATGAATAAGACAGTACCCTGTTCTTCTTAAATAGGAGAGGATCCCGACTCTTAACAGTTAACAAGTACCTTACTTTTAGGATATTTGGCAGAAAAACTTTTTTGAAATTCGTGTCTCTATAATAGAACTTTCTCTAACAGGAGATTGAAAATTTAGATATGTTATGTTTAGGAACGAACAGGATCGATAGTTTGGAAACAAAAAACTCTCGTGGTCCCACGATTTTCTGGGAAAGAAAATGGATTAGCATGATGTGTATAATGGATGATATATAAAATACTGGTAGACAAAATCATGACTTAGCCCTTTGTAGGATTCCGGATCGATCTATATATATGTCACAATAATCAATAATTAAATGTCCACACTCCACTACTAAGTCGCTTTTATTGATATATATATTCTGAGTTTCTATAATCACGTTTTAAGACTAGACAAGGAGATTGAACCTAAAATAATACAGGAAGAAAAAAACTTCAAACAAGAAAAAGTGAATCTGAATTGTAGTTTTCGTATTCTTGATTGGTTCTTTTTCTTCTTTCTACAAGAGAAATATAACTAGACTTCAAACATATTACAAAACAAACTTAGTTCATAATCCACATGACAATATTCGCATGAACCAATACCATCATCTTCATCCTCAACCTCAATCCATCTTCTTGAAAATTTGTGCAGCCTTGCACTGCTATCACATGTGCTGGAATGGCATAAAGATTGGTGACTTGTTCGTACCACAGGATTATTCACCCACATGCTTCGGATAAAAGATTTCACCCTCTTTCTACATCTTCTAATAATAAACGTGGTGGAGGTTTTCAAGAAACGAAAGAGATCAAATCCCAGTTTTCTTTGTTGCTCATCTTCAGAACACATCAAAAGCATGCAATAAACATATTTGGCATCATCGTGACCCTCCAGCGCCGCCTTTTTCAAATTTTCAAGACCTGACTCTACCCTCAAAGAACTGAAGTATTCTACCATTCCTTCACGATATGAAATCTCAGAGTTACCACTCTCCCTGCAACGTTTTAAGAAAGATGATTCTTTCTCATGGGTAAACCATGGCAGTGGCACCAACGCAAACTTCTCCATGGATGCATGCTGATACACATAATCATCTTCCGCAGCATCAAGAAATTCTTTACAACTTAGTTTGACCTTACAGAGGTCAAAGATGGAAGCAGAGGCCACCTTTGCGAGAATCTCCACTAACAAGTCGTTTGGAAGAGCTTTCATGGTACTCTTCTTCTTATTTCTTCCCTTCTTGTTCTTGACTCCTAAATTAGCCATTGACTAGCACAAATCTTGAAAACTTTAACAATAACTTTGAGAGAAGGTTTAGAGTTTAGAGAAATCAAGGCATAGACATAGGAATAGGAATAGGAGTGTTATGTTACGGGTGGTTATATATAACAGGAAACCCTTTAAAGACGGTTGGTGGATTGGCGGTTGGACCAAGTCAAAATCAATTACGTATTTGTAATTGCTGTGACTGCTCCATCCACGTGTTAAATGGGGTTTTAGTTTTTCCTTTGTTTTTTTGGTATGAGTTTTTCCTTTTACTTTTGCTTCGCCGGCGCCGCCAAGTACTACTGTTATCCATAAAACATTATGGGACTCGGTTTCTGACTTGGTGGAGGCCGCCATGGATGATAGGAGTCCCACGAAGCTCGACTATTATGATGACATGTGGAAGCTCCAATCCACTGCCACACTCCTTTCTCACTTCAAGGTTTGCTTTACTTCTTCTGTGTTGTTCAATCTGATTTTTTTCTTTTTTAAATTTTTCCCTTCAATTCTGTTTCTGTTTGGTTGCTGAGAAAATGTGGGACAGGTTGAAGGGTCAGAAAAATAAGGAAATTGTTAAATGGAGTCAACTATAGTTGAGAATTTATCTCTCAAGTAATAGGCCTTTATTTTATTTTGTTGGGTGAATGTAAATGTGAGTAGGGAGACGATGGCAGACATGCTTTGATATTGGATCGTACAATCTTCTATCCGCAAGGAGGGGGTCAGCCGGCGGACACTGGATTCGTACACATTGGTGGCTTTCAAGACATCAAGTTTGTGGTTCATGATGTTCGATCCAAAGATGGAGTTGTAAGTTTTTGGAATATCAATTTTGAGTTTTTTTGGTTAATTCTGTTTCTGAGGTTCATTGATTATTTTGCTCATCCTTGGAATTTTTTCCCCCCCCCAATTTTTGTGTAGGTTTTTCACTATGGTTTCTTTGAGAATCTGGGACAGGAATTTGAGCCCACACTCGGGAAAGGGAAGGAGGTTTCACCATTTGTTGATGAGCCAAGGCGAAAACAGAATTCCAGGTAGAAAATTTTGCAAATGATGAAATTCTTCATTCTTTTTTCTTTCTTTTTTTCCCCTTCTTTTTAGATTGAGTTGAAATATCGTACTCGGGACTTACTTAATGTTTATTGAAAGTAGCCTTGTTAGAATTAGTAATTAGTATTAAAATTGTCTCCTGGATTGTACCCCCCAAAAAACATGTCTTGTGGAAGAAAATTCTTGGTTGCACACAGATGTAATACGTCATTTTTACAAACATTTACATAATTAGTGTGTAAGAATAGCTTTATCATTTTATTTTATTTTGATGGGTTGTGAGTGGGTTCTATTTTTATGTGAATGTGTATAAGAATAACGTATTACATCTGTGCAACCAAGAATTTATGGACATCATCTCAGCATGTTTACATCTTCCTTTTTTTTGGGGGGGGGGTGGGGGATTGGGGGCTTACACAGTGACTGAAAAGCTTTACCTTATGTTCTGTGCTTAATTTATGCCCCACTTTTCCCTTGTTGATCATATGATATTACCAACTTTTCAATTGATACTTTTTTTAGAGTGGCACCCTAGACTCGATTTTATTTTCAACAAGGCAGTTTTAAAAACTTTCTTTTAAATATATGATTATTAAACTGCTTATAAGAAAATTTGAAATTCTGCCTCTATAATCTCATTCCTTTATTGTTCTTTATTTGTGTAGGCTGCATTCAGCAGGGCATTTGCTTGATATTTGTCTCCCAAGAATAGGACTGGGTTATTTAGAGCCTGGCAAAGCTTACCATTTTCCTGATGGGTATATTATTTTAAACTGCTTTTAATGCCTTTTATGTGTATTGTATGTTTGGCTAGCTATGAACCTGAAATAGGTTGAAAGTGATTAGCTGGATTATGTGTCTCTTCCTTTGTGCTTTTATGCCTTTCACTTGTCATTAGTTTTCCTAATTTATTATCCAAGCTCAGAAGCAATGTTCTATCTGTCAAATCATTGCTAATCTAGGATAACATTAATCATTATTGAGCGTCGTTTTTAGAAAAATCTAACCTTGACTAATCTCTTACTTTTGTACTCACATGAGTATTCTGTTGAAATGTGTTCATAAGATACAAAGTTTGCTTAGCACTTGCTATTGTATTGTTTCCAGGCCTTGGGTTGAATATAAAGGCGCAATTCCACAAAAAGAAATGCAGAATAAGCAAAAGGATTTAGAGCTAGAGGCTAATGCTTTAATTTCCGAGGGAGGAAAAGTAAGTTATAGTTTTCATAAATTGCTTTTTGTGTGCCATCTGGTTCTGAAAACCTTCAACTTACCATTTAGGTTTCTGCTGATATGTTATCATATGATGAAGCTGCTAAGCTTTGTGGTGGTTGTCTTCCTGATTATGTTCCCAAGGTCAGTTTATAAAAGATATATGCTTACTGCAAATAATTGCCTCTGTTTTCTTTATGCTAAACTAGTTGCTGGCTTTGCTATAACCCTAATGCTTGTCACTTTGATATCTTACAAGGCAGGTGCCTTTCAGTTTCTCCGTTCGAAATTCTTCTGTTTGTTTTCTTTTGGATAAATCAGTAAACTTCTCTTATATTTGCTGTTAAAGATCAGCTGACAACATTACAGTACTGTATAGTATATATAGCATCCCTTAGTATAGTGTTAGGAATATTCCAGCTCATTCAGTTTCTTCCATTGGCCCCTGATGCTGAAATTCCCTGGGCGAAAGAAGACTCGTAGTTATGTCTTATGGTATCCTAACTAATTTGAACAAGACCCCATAACTACGAAATTTGTTTTGATGACGATGAAAACTATCATTCCAGCCATTGTAATTAAAGCAATTCAAGTCTAATATCAGTGTTAATGAAGGAACACAATTGTTTGCCCTTCACTGCTTTCTGGGTCTGGGTATGTGTGTTTGTGTCAGTCAATATGTCTTTTTGTCTGTTTGACTGTCCTATGTGCATGTATTTACTGGGGTAGAACGAACCCAGTGAGTCTCAAGCATCAGAATTAATTGTTTTGAAGTAACAATGTTTTATGTTTTCTTTTCTACATCTTTGCTCTTGACTTCTCAAAGAACTAGGTGCCCAAACCATGCATCATAGATCACACGTGTCAATCAATGTATTTATTTGCAGTGCTTCATTATAAAGTATGAAACTGGTGGTGGTAATCAATTTTAGGATGTCAGATATCAACCAGAGCCCAAGCTACTGTCTCTGCTTGTTGTGGTACTTTGTTATAATGGAACTGGAGGAATTCTTTGAAATTAGCTTACAGAGAGCATTCACCATCTTACAATAATGTTCATTACATGCTTATACACACATGAAAGGATACGAAACAATTTTAATTTCATCTCAAGCATCAGGCTGGTTTTGTTCTTTCAGTTTTCTCTTTTCTGCACTACAGTATGTTTTGATATTAATGTATCAACTCTCACAGGAAAGCACACCTCGCATTGTGAGGATAGGAGATAATCCTGGATGCCCCTGTGGTGGTACCCATGTTGCTGATATTTCAGACATCATACAAATTAAGGTGTGAAATCCATTTGCTTACACTTGTCAACTAGGTGTGCTTTGATATTTTATGTAAAGGTTTGCTCGTTGTAGTTAGTCAGGCCTCATTTCATCCTCTATTTATTACGTTTTATATCTGGCATGCAATGAATTATTGAAGCTGTTGGAATGAAAACATTGTAGATAAGAGACTTAATTTTTGTCTAGTTATATTTGGTTGCCGTTTAACAATTGTGTTATATTCTTTTGTGACCTGTGTATTTGATCAGGTTTCTCAAATTCGCTCGAAGAAGGGACTGACAAAAGTCTTTTACAATGTTGAATCCTAGTTATATGTGGCTGAGGCTGCTGCCAAGTAAAGTAACTGCTATTCGAAGTCCATAGTGATGCCTACTCTTAGATAAGCTATTTTTCCTGGTGACTAGCTGAATTTATATCGTATTTAGTCACTCATGGACAATTCTATTTATCAATTATGGTTTTCATACCACCACAATCGATTTATATCTAGTCATAGGGAATTATCTAATAGCTTTAGGGTTTGGTCATAGTGAACAACATAAACACAACATGTGAGTCAATGGCATGAGGGTTGTGATTCTATTAGGTTTGATATTTACAACATAGATGTTCTTTATATATATATGTTCTGCTCTGCAACGTTAATTTTGTTTCTTTTGTTCTCTCTCCCCTCCACCTCCCCCTCCCCCTCTCTTACTGACTGTCATATTCTCCTCATTCCAAATCCTGGTTCCTCCTTTGGATGTGGAATCAAACTCCAACAATCACCCATTGATTTGCTTCAAACTTACGCGTATTACTATTGGTCGGTTGACTAGCTGATAAAGTGTCAGCTTCCTAATCCACATAAAAAGGGTTCAAATCCAGGTATTTGGTTTTATCGTCTCCTCTTAAGAGTTCATGCACGTCATGATCATAGTGATTTTGATCTTGGTCTGTCCCTTTTCTTCTCATTTTGATCAGAATGTTGAATTGTCTCTCCTCAAATTGAATGGGTGGTAGTGATAAGTTTGGAACCTCGTCCAAACCTTTTTTTCTTGGTTTTGCCTACCAAAAAATAGGGGGCGCAACTTCGACTTACAATGTGGTCCATTCAAATCTGCATGGAAGGTATAATTTGGAGCTACTTTCTTTTCCTATCAGCCGATATTCTCTATTGTTCAAGTAGCATCCTTCACAAATATGGACCATAAATAAGCCTTAACAGTATAGGTAGCATTACTTGGACAAAAGTATGAAAGGAAATAAAAACCAATCTCTTATTTTTTTTTTTTTTGTGCAATTTTGTATTTTTGGTTGGTGAACTTTATTTTGGGCAAAACTCTTTTAAGAGACAAATGGGTACAAAAGTATACCCAATAAACAATGGGAACCCAACGTTGAGCCATTCAAATCAATTCAATTCACAGGCAGCATATGTACATGTTAGGCAATAATACAGCAAAATGAGCATCCTATTCCATACCATAACGTAACATGATTATTCATGGAATTTTATTTTATTATCAGTAAAAACACCAAATTAACAAACTAACATCAATAGTAGCTAATATTCTTAACAAAGTTGCCTAATTAGAAGGGGGGAAAGATATAAAGAAAACCACATACAAAAAAGGTAACAATCCAAACGAAGAAGTGGGAGTCCAAAACAGAATAATCCAGGGCAAAAAAGGGGAAAACATTTGTTGGCAAGGTAACAATAACATGGTAATTTCATAAGACAGGACACGAGTCACTTTCGAGTGTGTGTGTGTGCAGGGTTCAGAGGAAGGAATGTGTTATATTTTATGTCCGTGTGGAAATGAAACTCAAAAGAAATAGGATCAGGGGGTTTTGGCGGTAAATAAGGAAGAGGACAAAAGAGAGCAAAAACGAGGGGCATCGCAGAGGAGAGGAGGTCCTTTTGTCTTAGTTATTATATTGTGTACCATCCAATTTCCAATTTCCAATTTCAATTTGATACTGATACAGATTCTCCACTAACAATAACATAACAACACTAAGAGACTCTCTTTAGCGCGCACACGCAACGCATACATCCCAAATATTTTCCTCTTCTCTTCTCTGCTCTCTCCGCCTTTGTGATTTGCTAAGTCACACTCCCACTCTTTCTCTCTGTTCCCTCTTTCTTCTTCCATCTCTGCCCATCGATCTTTCTCTCTATATATACTCATATTTCTCTCCCTCTCTCTATATACCTGCATTTTGAATTCCTTCTCTCTGTTTTCACTCTTGAGGGTCATCTATTGGTAAGTGCCTTTTTTTTTAATATGTTCTGTATGGTTAGATATATATGCGCAAGTTTTTTTGTGTTCTGCCTTTCCTCTGTCTTTGTCTCTTATGGGTTTCTGTTGTTTTACGAAAACAAATTCTTGGCTTTTGGAATGGATTGCCTCGCCTAGCGTCCGTTTGACAGGACAAAGAATACAGAGAAAGGAAAAGGGGCATGATTGTTTTATTTTATTTTATTTTTTTGGGGGGGGGGGGTGGTTAAAATTAAGTTTTGGATTGTTCTTATGTGTGAGATTATTACTGAATGACAACTGATACAAAAAGCGCATTTGATATGATTTCACCTCACGTTTCCTTAGTATTAGTTTTAGTTATCGGACTCTTACATTAGGTGCCACTGGTTAGAGTATACTACTGTGACTGAAGCTTCAGTCAGAGAGAGATTGGTAGCAAGCAAACAAAGGGCACTTTTGGCTAAATAAACTCCTGGAGTCTATATTCTGGTAATAATTTTGGTCTCTTTTGTCTTAGAGAAATGCCTGAATTGTCAACTAGAGATATTTGGCATTCAGCTATTCTGCAAGTAGATTGTCTGCTTGGCATCTTTAAGGTGTTTTGCTGATAGGTGTCTAAAGGGACTGTCTTTTATGGATACATTCAGGGGAGACCCTTATTGGGTTTTTTTTTTTTAAAAAAAAAAAATTGGTTACTTGGGAGGCCTTGCAGACCTGGGAAAAGGGTCCGGGCATGGATCAAACTTAGGACATGCATGGATGCATGCATTTTATATACTGTCATATATATTAACTGACAAAATTGGTTCCAGTATCATGGTGCTTAGCTATTTATTTTTAGTAATTGCCTTTTCTAATTTATTTTAGTAATTGTAGAAGAGTAGATTAGATGGAGGATAACCCAATAGTTAGAGGTAGAGGAAAATTAAGAAAAACTATAAGAGAAACCATTAAAAAGGACTTAGAACTAAATAGACTTTTGAGGACATGATTTATAATAGAACATAATAGCGTCGTGTGATCCATGTAGCAGTATTTTGGTTGTTGTTGTTGTCATTTTTTTTTTATTTGTTGTGCTGATAGCTTCTGGTTCTAAATATTTTTGAATAAGTGTATGAATTGAGCCCTTCTACAATCTGGGAAATCTTGTATTCAAGTTTTCTATATGATAAAATGACTTATTTTCTGGTGAGTTTATATTTTTATATATATTAAAATTATGTTGATATGGTTCAATTACGTTTCACATATCACTTTATGTTTTTCTCTTGTAGTATATATACCAGTGATATTGATAGTGTGAGAATGGATTTCTTAAAACAGGAGATAAACATGCTTAATCCTGAAGGAGAACTTAAAATAAGTTTCGGCTATCAATGCAATAGTGATAGAGGTATTCCTTGTGGAGTCACTAATGGCTACAAAATCCTTCCTGAAGTCCGTAGAACAAGCAGTTTCTCTTGCTTGTCAGGTGCAGCCTTAAGTGCAAATGCTACACTAGCCAACACAAACATCTGCAACGGTAAGATAGGAGGAGAAATCCTTCCAAGTTGGGATTCTCCTAATTCATTTCGCAAGGTACCCTCTTCGCCAAGTCTTTCAAAGTTGGACAGACTATCATCTTCCCTCCCAAATAGTTTGTCTTACTGCAGCCCTTCCACTTCAAGTGATATACTTGAATATGACTCTTGCACATTAAAATCCATGATCGATCCTTCCAGAAGTGAAGGTTTTCTTAATGCTACGGAAGTACAAGTAGCAGGAGGAGCTGCTGGTGAAGATAGAGTTCAAGCAGTTTGTTCTGAAGAAAATGGGTGGCTCTTTTGTGCAATTTATGATGGCTTTAATGGGAGAGATGCAGCTGACTTTCTGGCTGGTACCCTGTATGACACCATCATATCTTACTTAAATAAGTTACTTTGGGAATTGGAGCCGGGTTCCATCAAAGCTTCTAACGATGTGGTTTTGGGTGGATCCTTTCAATATAAGTTGGATGATGGTCTTATTTGTCATGATGATCAATCTTTGTCAAGATTTAAGGGAAACAATGATTCTAGTCTTGGCTGTTTTGCAAAGAGTAGTCCATCTGCTAAGTCAGAAGCATCATATAAATCATTTTCACATGGGGTACTTGATAGCCTCCAACGCGCTCTTAGTCAGGCTGAGAATGATTTCTTGTACATGGTTGAGCAAGAAATGGAGGAACGTCCAGATTTAGTTTCTATTGGATCTTGTGTTTTACTTGTGCTTCTTCATGGTAATGATTTGTATACACTTAATCTTGGTGACAGCAGAGCAGTATTGGCAACATGCAGTATAGGTGACAGAATGAATGAGAGTGAGAGACTCAAGGCTATCCAGCTTACAGATAGTCATACTGTTGAAAATGAAGCTGAAAGAGCTAGACTTCTGGCCAATCATCCTGATGATCCCAAGGCCATTGTAGCAGGAAAAGTGAAAGGGAAACTGAAAGTTACTCGTGCTTTTGGAGTTGGCTACTTGAAAAAGGTTGGTATTCTCTTTCACATTTTAGCCAATAAATTTCCAAAAGATATTGCGTAGTGACTTTTTTGGAATTAAAGGTGATAATTATAAACCTATAAATTCAAGCTACTAATTGTGAGTTGATAGGTGCAAAGAATAAATCTTTGTCCTACCAAACAAATAGATTTGATTTTCTTGATTTATTCCCATGCAGAAAAATCTGAATGATGCTTTGATGGGAATCCTTCGAGTTCGTGATCTTATAAGCCCGCCTTATATTTCGACTCAACCATCAGTGAATGTCCATAAAATCTCAAATTCTGATCAATTTGTTATAGTAGGGAGTGATGGTTTATTTGACTTCTTCAGCAATGATGAGGCAGTAAAGCTTGTGGAGTCTTATATCTCGAGCAATCCTTGGGGTGATCCAGCGAAGTTTCTCATAGAGCAGCTTGTAGCCAGAGCAGCTGACTCTGCAGGTCAATTTTCAAGATCTTATGCTAAATTTAATTTTATGTGCATGAGTATAGATTTTTATATGTTGTTTGATTATCGGTTAGCTAAGTAACGTTCGTGCAGGTTTCAGCATGGAAGAGTTGATGAATATTCCGGCTGGGAGGAGAAGGAAGTACCATGATGACGTGACCGTAATTGTGATCATGCTTGGGATGAATCAGCGGACTTCAAAGGCATCAACTTGCATCTGAGTAGCTTTTCATGGACGCTCTTGGTCAAGTAGATTCAAAGTTATATATGGCATTTTACAAATTAGAATCATTAGGTCCTTTGATATGTAAAACTTTTCACTCTCGTTATTTGTCTAATTAAAATACGTTTAATTTTATTCAATTCACTCATAAAATTATTTTATATATTACAAAAATATTATTATCATGTATAACATAATTTGATATTTTTTTTACATTAACATTTAATATAAATACGATGTCCGTATTCTGATATACATAAAATATTTTTCAAAACTTTTTAATAGTATCATTGTTTTGTTTGAACACTCGGGTATTGAATTGCATTTGTAAAGGCTTGCAATTTTAGTGTTTATATACATGCATGTTTTCAATTACACTATCTAATTTCAAATTCAATTTATATCTACATATATAAATACTAAATATAATTAATTTTAAAACTTTTGTTCCCATAGTAAATTATAAATAATGGTAGACACAAAATTTAAGAAAAATAGTATCATTACATATAATATATAATAATATATTAGTGTCAAGCATCACGTGTGTGTGAAAATTCAGATAAAAAGATATGGCCTTTGGAAAAAATAACAATAAATACCCGTTTGTGACTTTTCTATTAACCCATGATTATTAATTAATGTAATTTTTGGTAAAGATAATAAATAGATTTTTTTTATGAAGTAAATAAAGATAGAGTTTTTATCTTTATTTGTTACCAAAAACATTTTAAGGACCTTTATTTGATTTGAATGTTTACTAAAATTCAATATTAGAAGGTTATTAAAATCAAGTTAAGTTTAAAAATTTTAAACAACTGCTTTGTTTTCTCTTCTGTTTTTTTATATAAAAAAAAATCATTATCAATTCAACGGTACTGTCCTATCGCGCGGTGTTTTTTGTTTCAGTTCACTTCAATGCAATACTGCATGTTTCACCAGGCATCACCTTTTTATCTTTTCGGGCTTCAAGCTTCTGATAATGGACTACACTTGACACATGCTTCTTCCTTTAATGCTTTTTGCACTTTATTTCATTGATGTACACAATGGTTCAGGTCCACAACCTGAATGACTCACATGGGTGTCTTAACAACATGAAAAATGTGGAGGACATTAATTGTGGCCTCACACCTCATCATAGAACGATGAATTTGTATGTCAATTTGAGTAAAAATCATTCATATAATATTATAAGAAAAAAAATGTATAACTACAACATAATAATAACATAAATGTCTGCAGTATACAAGATAGCACACAAAAAATAAGGGCAGTATTATTTGGAGATTTACAAATAGAAATACACATTTATCTGTCATACATGTATACATATCCATACTTAAGTTTAATTAAATTCTTCTTAACTTTTTTTTTTGTTGATCAAATTCTTTTAATTTTTAACTGAACTCACTTTGTTTTCAATTTATCATTTTTTTGTTTGTGCAGTCCATAGCTTAAGCACCTACACACTTGTCTCGCATCAGCAAGATGCTCATGGCTTTGAGTTATTATATGCGTTGCGAAAATGGGTGGCCTTAAAATGGGATTTGGCTAACAAAAATTAATCTTCGTAGTGATGAATGTTATAATCATTACTTTTTTTTTTAGTACATTGTACATAATGTTGTAATCATTACTTTAATACCGTCACGTTCCAGCTAGAAACATTGATTTACGGGCTTGCTGCTTTATTTAAGTAGACAAGTTTATTTTAAGAATCAAGATAAAATGAGTAAATATTGATATATACCTTTATAAATATACATTATTCGAAATAAATAATTTGACTTTGAGGTAGATATGATCCTGTTTTGACCCAAGTGCAGAATGTCAACAAAAGATAAGTCCTTTTGGTATGAGATACTAACCCATGTCGTCAAGTTTTTTTTTTTTTGACAAACCCATGGCGTCAAGTTATGCTGTTGAACAATGAATAATGATTTTTTCTACACAATTTTGCAGTTATAAGTTATAACAATTCATAATTTATACACTCAGTGTATCCAAGTTTAACCAAAAAAGAAAAAAAATCAAACAAAAGAACTATAAAAGATTATAAAAAAGGATGATTTTATTCTGCAAAATGAAGAAGTTAGAAACCTCTATAAATATACATGTCCCAAAAATCAGCAAGTAAACGCGGCACGAATCACGGCTCAGTCAATGGCCACTGTAGAAGTGTCCTCGTAGTTGGAGTAAATGCAGTGAAGCCCTAACTCCCAAAGAATAGATATATATAATGAGATCCTCCACTTCCTAGAAAAATATGGCCTTTCCAAGACTGATGCATGAAAAAGATCCTTCTTATAAGTTACACAACTTGAAAACAATTTTCAAACTCAACTTATCTAAAATTTTATGGTTTATATACTATTTTTTAATAATTATAATTAAATAAAAAATGTAATATAATTAATAATTTGAGACGTACTTATGTATATAATTATGAGGATATATACTCTAGTTTATTTTAAGAAATTTTTTATTATTCACAATAATTATTTGATATTTTATTGTTTTATATTTTTAATTTTATTTTCATATGATATGTAAGTAAATAAATTTTTTATAAAAAAGTTAAAATTCTTGTAATATTTTTTCAAATTATGTTTTATATAATTAAATGTCAAGATCATTCGTATATACATAAATAGAAAAATATTTAATAGTATTAATAATAAAAAAATTATTTACACCATTAAAGAAATAATTATAAATTAATCTTTCATCGTATTAATATGTTTTTTTAATTTGAAATTTTTTTTATACTTATGTATTGCTTTTGCCTCTTCTCTCTAAATTTTTTGGGTTCATCACTGTTAATGACATATGAAGTAGTATAAAAAATAATATGAAAAAAAATAATATAAAAAAATTCCACGCCATTTTTTTAATTTTTTTTTACTTATTCTTTATTACCAATTTAGATGCTAAAAGGGCTAGTTCTCAAATCATCAAGAATAAGGGAATGTCAAACTTTATTTATCACATTTATAATCTTTACTTGCTTCATTCCATTGCTTCAATTTTGCTGGAAGTGCCTCAGTCTCTTCTGTCTTCATAAATTGCCCTTTGGACAAGGTATCTTCAACTAGATCATCTAAGATTATCTTGACCTTTACCGATTTGTAAATGACACAGATTTTGATAAGAGACCCCTCATCCCCCCCACAGGCCAGTCAAAGTTTCAAGTTTGAGTAGATAATGATGATGATTATATGCTCTTCCTCTTTTGTTACCATTATGCAGAGAATTTTATTCTCTTAAAACTAAATACATAATACAGATGATACGAATATTAAAGGTTCCATATTAGAACATCATTTATACTATGTTTGTTTTAAGAGAAAATAGGTGGAAAGAAAATGAGAGGAGAGATATGTTTGTTTTAAGAGAAAATAGGTGGAAAGAAAATGTGAGGAGAGAAAATGAAAAGAATATTCTTTTTTTTCTTGTTTGGATCAGCCGAAAAAATAGGGAAGAGAAAAAAAAATACTATAGGTCTCACCTAAATTTTTTTCTCTCCTTTGGTGACAAAAAAATGAGAAAGAGAAAGATGTTAAAAGGTTTAGTCCATTTTAGAAAGAAAATATAATTTTCATCATTTACTCTGTTCCCATTTTCTCTCATCATCCAAACAAAGCATTACAGTTTGGTCCAAAATCAAAATAAGCTAAAGCTGGGCATTTCAGTTTTGAGGTGTTCTAAATGCAAAATGAGGCCCCTATAGAACCAAGGACAGAACAATGTATGGCATGAGCTCAGTTTCCCTCTCATACAAAATTACCATAGCAAAATTATCTGGGACCATCAAAGAAACAAAACTCAGTTAAAAGTGCAACGTACATTCTGTTCCCTTTCAAATCCTCACATTATAGAACAACCATTAGCATTTTCATCACTGAAGATCTCAAAGGAAACCAAGGGTGTTGATTGCAACTGATAATAAGGGTCTTGGTCCAGGCCTGCACACATGTAGGGTAATGGTGGAACATAGTAAGAAGGACCACCTGTTCTTCCCATGGGACATAATCTGTTGTAAGTTGCAAGATAGACCAAAGGAGGATAGTAAGTTTCTGGATACGGGTCTGATTGCTGATGTGTGGGGATGAGATTCATCTGGCCAGCACTCTGGAACTGGGATCCAGTGTGTGCAGTTGCACTGTTGGATGCTGAACTCAACCCATTGCTTCCACTGCCACCACTCTGATCCTTCTTTTTCTTCTTCTTACCAGTACCCCCTCCACCCCTTTGAGCACCCTTGTGGTCCGGTTCCGGTGCCTCATTACCCGCCGGAGACTTTTCCGTCGAGTCGCCGCCTGTTTTTGACTCGCTGCTCTTGCTTTCACCGTTGCAATTGTCAGCAGTACTTTCAATTCCCCTGTTTTTGCCAGAGCTGAGGTTGGATTCAGCATTTGCAGCAGAATGGTTTTCAACGCTTTCTGGGTCTCTTTGTTCCTTCTTCTTCTTCGATTTGCCGGAGGTTTTTCCGTTCCCGGCTAGATTTTCCGGCCAAATCTCAGCGTGTTTCCCAGCTTTGACCAGTTTCCTTATGAGGGTCTCAATACCAACACTTCCAGTGACTGTTACTTTCTGCTGTTGTGGGTCGATTGTTGAAGTAAAAACACCTGCAAAGTGCAAATGTTATGAAATACCCGAAGTTCTCTGTCACAAAAAGAACCCAAAAAAAGTGCAGAGCAGAGCACCAACAGAATGCTACTGCTGTTTGTGATTTTTGGTTAACACAGTGAAATTCGAGCTTTGTAATCTAGCCATGCATGGGAAAAATAGAAGAATGAAGAAACAGGGTACTGTACAAATAGTTGAAATTTGAAGTCAATTTCCTGTTCTAGTAAATGCAGAGCAGACAAAGAAGGAAAATTTGTGTTTAAGCCTTGTACCATCAATGCTCCGTAAAACTTTCTTTACTTTCCTCCTGCAACCTTCACAGTGGATAGAAACTTTCAAGAACCATGTCTGAGAAACAGAGCAGAAATGAATTTTAGTAGATAAATTTGAAAGAAAAAATAACAAAAAGTTCTCACTATAGGGTCTGATTCTTGGGTTGAACTTGAGAGAAGCAATTAAGGTAGATAATTACCTGATACTTCAATGGTTCTGGTGCAACTTCAGCAGACTTTGCATCCATTAGAGTTAGAGAGAGGGAAGTGGTAGTGCTTGTGAGACTGTGAGGGGATATAAGGAAATTGGAAAGTTGAAAACAGAGGTGAGGAGAAATGAAAGTGGGGCGGGGGCTTAAGAAAAGAAGGGAAAATGCCAAGAATGTACCTGTGGCTGTGGTATGTACTCCGTTAGGGAGCAAAGTAAGCAGGCCGGGATGGCTATCAAAGTATAATGTGACAATGACACAAGAACACACTGCTGCTGCTGTTGCTGCCTTCTTTTGCCATCCAACATGATTCTACCCTCCTTTCTTATCATTTTTATTTATTTACTTGTCAATTATGTAAAACAGGTAATACCTTTTTTTTTTAAAAAAAAAAACAAGGGGTAGGATACTAGGGAAAACAGGACCCTTGGCCTTGCTTTATTTCCAATGCAACTCATATATATTATACAACTATATTCTGCATTTCTTTGTTTATCCTATCTTAATTTTTTGTCCCTTGTAGATGTACTAAGCTTTTGTTTCATGTGAAAGGTTTATATAGGAGGCAAATTATTGTTCTTCTAGGTAAGATTCTTTATTGTAACTTTATTATTAACTAAATTGAGACTTATATCATATTTATCATGGATAACAGTAACTATGGTTCTTCATTTTAAAATTTATAGGTCCTATATATTATAGGTGGAGGCTCTTCTTAGCTAACAGCTAAGTTTAATTAGGAACAGGTTTTCCCAACCTGCCTTGAGAAAGCACGTACAAAATTCCTTGCATCAACAAACGCATGGAAACAAGATTTCTTGGCTTTGACAGATTGAGTTTGACCTCTAGTCCTCCATAATTTCTAACCTATTTTCTTTCTCTTTTTTTTTTTGGAAAAATCAAATTTAAGAATATCATTTTGTATACTGTATAGTAGGTTTTGACATTTCAAATTTGTAGGCATGTTTCTTATTTGATAAGAAATTGTGAAAATTACTATTTTCTTTTCTCTAGGAGGGGCATAATACTAAGAGAACCAAGAAATAATATAGGACAAGGTAAAAGCGCCAAAGCTGTGGGGAAAGGCGAAGTGAATAATATATGCCCTACGCTACACCACCATTCAGCGGAACAAAAAGAGGGTCTTAAATACTTTCAGTTTGGACAAAAATCACTTCATTTTACCTACTTCAGTCAATTTAATGCCCAGAAAAGAAAAGACTAGTCTGCTATGGATATGGTCTATGGAGTAATTTACGAAGAGAAGTGACAGCAGCAAAATCCATCCAATCTGAACTAGGTTTCTGCCCAATACAAGATGACCTGGTTCAACATAGCCCCTCGAACGTTCGTTAAAGTGTTCTTCTATCTCCTGGGTCTGTATGCCACATCAAAAGCTTGAGATCGGCATGTCATTTATTTTCACCTGTGAATTACATTGAAGCTCAACCTCTCTTAGTGGCTCGAAGTCCCTAAGTAATACTTTAAGCACAATTCTGGTAATAGTTAAAGCACACTGCCAAACTGATGTATAATATTGAGGGGCAATTTCAAAACGGAACTCTAAATATTACAATATACCAAAATAGGAACATTGCAATTTCGTGATTAATTAAAGAAATCAATACAAATCACTGTTGTGTTTGTTATGTAATATTAGACCTAATAAGATAAATTAATATAATATATTATGATTTTATTAATTATTTAGTATAAATATTATATTGTATAATTTTATTTATCAAATTTTTTTATACATTAAAATGATAGATAACTTAATCAAGTCTCAGATGGTGAAATTAAGTTTGATTAGTTTTGATGTATAAATTTTTATAAAGATTTTTTTATTATAATTCTAAATATTTTGATATCCTTAACCCTTACTTATTAAGTCTTATACTATCAGATCTTATATTATTAAGTTTAATATTATCAAGTTTTATCTTATAATTCATATCAAACGGACCTTAAGGCCATGTTTGGTGGGTTGTATAAGAAAGACTTAATAGTTTAAATTAATACTATCAATCTTTATTAGGTATTTGGTATGTTCACTTGATAAGATAGTCAAATTCGGTCAAAACTTTTTATCCCACTCTAATATAATCTGATAAAATTTTTCTTCCACCACTACCCTCCACTTTCATACGCAGAAATCAAACAACTCAAAACTAAAATCCATCGAGATCAGAAAATCCTCTTCCACCAACATGTTCCTTAAAATCAAGTGATCGGCCATGTCCATGTCCAACAAAGGATTCGTCGTCTATCTTCTATCTGGTTTCTTTCTTGTTGTTCTCTCTGCCCTCTTCCTCACCCAACCAAGCCCTCTTCCTTACCCAACCAATGACTATCAACCATCTCCATCTCTATCAATATCATCATCACTTTCTCCTAATTTCCTTCCATCGCATGCCCCTCATGGATCCGAAACCGATAAAGTTTGGCCCATATGTCACACCTCCTTCTCTGCCATATTCAGGTAGTTCATCTTGAATGAATCGTTGATGGAGGTGAAAAAGATTAATGCTTGGTTATTCTTGGCTTGTTGGATTGCAAGAATTAGAAATCAATTTGGAGACTTGTGTTGGCCACAGTGTTTGATTTTTTGGGATATGCTTTTGGAACCGTTGGTGGAGTAGGTGGGAGAGGCGTTTTTGTTCCCATGCTTACTCTAATTATTGGTTTTGATACCTAAGTCAACTGCTGCCCTTTATAAATGTAATTTTATTTTCTCTCATCTTATTCTCTTTTTTTTTTCATTAATTTACACATTTGAAGGAGAAGGAGACTCTAAGCTGACCATGATATTTTGCACCTTTTTTGTGACTCTGTGTATGCTTTTTTATTTTGTTTGGTGGCTAAACTTATGAATCTAATTAAAAAAATGTATTTTATTTTTATTTTTTTATATTATAAAATATTATAGACACATTAAATAATTATTATATTATCATGATTTTTATATTATTAAACACTAAATATATAATTATATAAAAATTAATCAAATTTTTTATATTATTAACTTTTATTTTATTATTTTATATTATCAAATTTTATATTATTACGAGCATTATTATATCACACGAAAACTCATTTCACGATCTACGAATGAGGAGAAAACAGTTAAAGATATTTATGCAAATGAATTTGTTAAATGATTGAATCATAAAATACACACACGTATAACTATTAGTTTTTAATTCGTGGTCGTTTCACAAATTTCCTATCGTGAGAAAAAGCATTTTCTATTATTATATGCGTCAAACGCAGCATTAGTAATTAATGTTTTCATTGTTTTGTTTTAGTAAATATTTTAACGATAAATTTATTTTTCTTAAAAATATTTCTATTATTGAGGGTATGATTGCAGGATTTTATGGGTCCACAAAATCCCACATGTATTTATCAATCAACCATTATTCCAAAATAGGTCAGGTACAGGTCGGACAAAGGCTGCAGAACTTTTACCATGGTGAAAACTTAAAAAGAGGTCTTGGGTGTACTTAAGAATCTCTCAAACTTGAAATGGACCATTCTAAAGCAGCACTCCACATTAACGTTTAAACATCATTTTCCCATCAAAAACTGAAATTTTCCATAGCGTGGTATGAGGGGAGGTTCTAAGATCTTATGATGCTACTATGGTAGGTAAACTGAATAAACTCGCCATCAATACCTTTCCTGCACAAAACTAACATGCAACCGGAAATGTGATAAAGCAAACCCATTTCAGTTCTTGAAAAATGAAGTTTACTCAACCCACTGACAAGGCAAACTTCATTATGAAAATCATTAATTGATGAAAGAACTCACGATATGATTCATGACTCACTTCATATTCTTTCAAAATGAATTAGCAGTATCTCCAAGGTATATTAATGACCTGTGGAACAACCCCCACACAAACGTCACTCACAAGCCAACGAGCCATGGCTGGTTGAACATTAATTCCAAATTAAATGTTAACTTTTAGTTTGAAATTTTTATTTTGGTAACATCTTTGACGTTGGAACATATATTTGGGAATTTCACTAATTCAGCCATGTGTACATTGCCAAACAACAACATCCAATTCATTTTTTGAAAAATTGCACCCAACTCCAAAGCAGAGGTTACCACCCAAGCAAATGCTAGTAATCCAAATCAAGCTGTTAACTGATTAGATAGCTGTTACTAAGTTCGCTAGGCTAATGATGACTTGTTTATTTAGTCCTAGCAGAGAGGTGCACAACACCGACCTCAACCCCAATGCTTATTTGCATAACCTCTAATCCATGCAAGAGATTAAAACTTAAAATGCTCACATTGACTCACTCTCCATGATCATCATAAACATAGTGAAAAAAAAAAAACGAAATAAAACTAGAGAAAGGCACGTGGGAAGTCATGGGAGGGAAAGAGAAAGGCAAGTAATATGGGAATGCTATTTATTTACTAGTTGAAATTCACTGCACATCGGCAGTTAACTAAACGCAAAAGCCACTAATACAAATGAAAATGGTACTTCCAGGCTTTGCCTCTCTTCAGTGCTTCAGGCTCTCGCTGGGCTGGGGTTTCGAAATTTTGGCGTGAATTTGTGATATGGAAAGTGATGGGCATCCTGTTCTGCTGGCTACCCAATTTTCATTTGCCCGCGGGCCAGCTTCGGCCAAATAGTCAAACCCAACCCATATATTTTATCAAATTATTAGGTTTGTTCCCTCACACTTGACTCATTTAATAATAATAGAAGGTTGAATTTGTTGTTTGGTTGCATTATTTAGTTGTTTATTAATTATTATTTCAAGCTTATTAATTGTGTTTATTGAAACATTATAAGTAATTTATATCATTTTAATAATTTTTCTAATTACTAAATAAAGTAAGTATTAAATGCATTGTATGTACCAAAATATTAAATATTGTATTTTTTTTTCATTTAACACTTACTTTATTAAGTATTATGAAGGTTATTAAGAATGTATTTTAAGAAAATATAATATTACTCATATTATAATTATAAATGAAGTAAATATTAAATACTTTTTTTTTTATAATTTCGCTTGATTCAAATACTTGTCCAATGATTTTGTTCTCCCACTCTCTTGTTGCAACGGGTGTGTTTAATATGGACCCTGCAGTCAAATGTCCTACTATGGGCCTTGTAATATAGGATGTTGGATTTGTGTAAAATGAGATGGACGACTGTGATTGTTGACCGATTACTTACTATTTAGGTAACGTTGAAAGTTAAAAATTGACATTGGTCCTTATAAATAATGAAATTGCTCGGGATAACAAATTACAAAAAATACCCTTTATTCATGAAATTGCTTGCCAGTCTCAACCTCACGATGGGGTGTTGTTGTCTCATGAGTGGGGGAAGGTGGTGGTTGCTGATGTGGTGAGGGTATAGCAGAGCTGCTGGTTCGTGGTTACAGTTGGTGTTGAATCTGGCTTGTTGTGGGGGTGACGTTAGAGGAGAGTGGTGGTTCTTGGGACTAGTTATGGTGTCGGTAGTGGCAACTTTGGAGACGGCGTATGGAAGGGTGTGGTGCGACACGAACAGAGGGGAACGAATGGGTGGTCTGAGTGGCTGAGGTGGCAAGGCGGTTCCCGGGTCGCGCGGACGCCCAGATCTGGACGTTGAGTGGAGATTTTGGTGGTTAGAACATGGTGAAGGATGACAGTTGAACAATTTTGGGTCAAGCGAAGGTGCGGTTGAACTCGTGGTGAAGGAGGTTTGGTGCTGGGTGAGCGGCGAAGGTGAAAGGCAAGGTGGCATGGGGCGTACGGTGATGAGGACGAAGGGGGGTGGATGTCGTGGTCTGGTTCGAGGTGGTAGTGGGTGTGGGTTGGCTAGACGGTGGTTGGGGCGTGGAGGAGTAGATGGCAGTGGCAAAAAGGACGAAGGGAGGTGGATGTCGTGGTCTGGCGGGTTGCGGATCTTCAGTGGCCATGGAAGTGGGGACTCGGGCAGCACTGGTTACGGGTTGAAGATGGGTCCTATTTGCGGATCCGCAAGCCCTTGCGCCGGATCGTCGTCCTCTAGTCATCGTCCTCAAGCTCCATTGAACCAGATCTGCAAGCTCTGGTGGGGCGAAGGGTGGAGGTGGTTATAGGTGGTTCGCACGTGAGCGGCGACAGATCTGGTGGTTGCGCGTGGTTCGTGGATCAGTTTGGGGGTGAGGGTCATAGTTGCAGGTGGGGTTCAAACGCTAACTGCTTTGGGTGATAGTGGTGGCCGGCGTTGGGGTGGTGGGGGTGGGGTGTCCGGGGGGACCTATAGTGAGACCAAAATAGAAAAGAAAAAAACTTTAGGTGTGTGTGGTAGAAATATAAAAAAATAAATGGATTTAAAAATAATAAAATTTTTACTTATTATAATAGGTAAAGTCAAAGGTACATATATGGACCTTTGATTGCAGGGTTCATATTAAAAGCACACAAACTTAATTACAAGGAGCAAATGAAGCTTTTGGTGTGTTTACATAACAAATCTCCTTTAATTTCACATCAACTTTTGTTGATTATTTGAAACTTTCTCACTCGCGATAGTCATGCTAATTTTTGTTTTTGTTCTACTCTTTTCAGTAGAGAGTTCAAGATCTTATTCCAAATGTTATTGGGCAACAATTCTATGATAAATCTTAACAATCTTATTCTAATTTATCAAAATTAAATATTAGTTACACCGAGTGTTGTTAGTTGCCCTAGAAAAGATCAGAAGACATCCTTAAACTAGGGGAGACATTTATAATGCTCCTAACAAGTTTTTGAGTATTAATGTTCTAAAGAAATTACTTATTTTTACAGATAATCCATCGTTGACCTTTTTTTAAACAAAAAATCATCATATTTTTTTCCCTTCCACTTTCCCTTCTGGGAATTTCAATTCTCTCATAGGTTGCAGATGAACTGTCCAGCCATAAGATCGACGGTGGTTGATGGTGGCTCAGGTGGGTTGCAGATCCTATAAATCATCATGACAAATAGGTATTGGTTATATATATACTTCCTATTTTAGCAAATTGGAGAATAGAAGTATTTCATCAACAAAGAAAGTACTACTATAAGCTTCGCTTATGAGTGATGTCAAAAACACATAAATTTTCCCACACTCAGAGCCACGCAGATTAAGAAAGGAAGAGGAATGTACACAATACTAGTGTATTCGCTTGAATTGATTTATTACACGGTATATGTATAAGCATCAAAGATTGATAATAAAACTAATATATAAAATAGGAAACCAATTCATGAAATCGACAACAATAAGTTTTAATTTTTTTCCTTCTGCAAAATGTGGTGTGGCAGCACATGTTGTACCAAGTTGTAGAAACCAGATAAGCTGTGGTTGCAGAGTAGCATAATGCCTACATCTTGACCCTGAAGCTCCACTGCGCCGCCTCGATGTGTACGGCCAAGCACAAGACTCCCTTGTGTCACCCACTCACGTAGAAACACATCTCAGTCATGGCTTCCACCGTGTCGTCCTTCACTACCACCAAATGACCTACCTCGGACTACCACCACCTAGCCGTGCAGATTTGCAGTGCCCTACCGTCATCCTTGCTGCCTCAGACTGCTATCGCACCATGCACGACCTCTGCCCAGATTCATCGTACCTCTTCCCTATGCACACACTTCAAAATTGTCCAGATCTATTCTCACCAACCTATTCATTAGACTATATTACTATTCAACCTTGGTTTCTGCTGTTTTTTTTTTATATTTTTTTTCATACTTTTGCAACTCTGAAAGTAAATCTAAAAGTGAATAGGAAAGACAAAAACGAGAAAGAAAAAAGAAAAGGGAAAGAGAGAGAAAGATAAGAAGAAAAAAAAATGAGAATGAAAAAAAAATGATAAAACCATTGATCATTTTTTTTTTTCATAAATCAATAGTAATAAATTTTAAAGCATCTATGCTCCAAAATTGTTTAGTAGCATTCTAAACTTTTCCTAACCGAGGATGCTAATTGCCTTCAAACCCTGACAATACTAAATTGATATCAAATTACAAGCAGGAGAAGTACCATGAAATACACCACAAAAAGTCTGCACCCGAAGACGTGCAGAGGCGAGAAGGTGGATTGTGAAATCATGAATAGAAAAGGTTCTAAAGCTGTCAATCAATTATAATTGATTTATTTACGTCATTTTCTTGTTCCCTGAACATGAAATGCAACCTTGCCACTTCTGCATACAGTAGTTAAGAGACTTTGATTTGAATAGAGGAAAGAATTATACATCAGCACTAAAGAACCTTGAAAGTAGATTTCCTTGCCGAAGAAACAAGGCCAAAAGGTCAATAGAATAGACGACTAGAGCAAATGTTTCAGTTGCACAAGTTCTAGCGGAGGGAAAACAATACAACTACTTGGTAAACAAGTGCCTTGCTTATAAAATATGTCCCCAGCACGATCAGCATGCATTGTCCTAGCCAAAACTGAACTTTGTGTTCACTAATTCGCAAGGCTAATAATGTTCAACTTCTAAAACACAATGGAGAATTAGAGATAGATAGCATGAAACAAGAAGAACATGCCTAATCTTCATTTCGTCTTTCTTCTAGGCTAAATTTTGTTCAGAATTTAAAGAACCAGAATAAACTGGATTAATAATTCAATTTCTAAGAATCATCACACAACATATCATGTAGAAATATAGAATCAAAATGACGGTTTTGTGGATCATTGGTTCAAGTTGATCCAGATAAGCTACTTGGAAGGAGTGCAGAAACGCCTATTTCATGCAATCTCATACATGTAGATAGGGTTAAGGTATATTGTTAGTCAACATTACCCTGTTTCTGAACTTCACACACAAAAAATTTCAAAGACAACCAAATGCTGGTGACAGAGCATAAAATATCTTATCATTTTAGATACACTGTTATAATTTGGTGGTCTTCTAAGAAGAAACACGTGATGTTGGAGTGGCAAATTGAACTTAGAATATCAATTGAGCAATCATAAATATAATTTATAGATTGGAAGTACAAGTTAAACTTCTACGAAGTGGCTAAATATGTGAAATACGAAGAGAATAATCATAAACTATCATAACAAGTAAAGGAGTAGGCATTAATTTTGGTTGCAGTGTCACTTAGAACACTGAGAAAGTCATCTTGCCATCATCGGCATGTTACAGTGGCAAACAGGCAAGACATACAAAGGCAGAAGATCAGAAAGAAATTCAAGATAGTATTCTACAACAAGAACCAAGGTCTATTGATTATTGGCAAAAAAATTAAATTAAATAAAATAAAATACAAATGCTCTAGCTTAATTTGAACCTATAGTGAGCATAATGAAGTGAAGAAAGAAACTAACGTGGGAAAAAAGAATGAAGAAAAGCAACAAAAATTGCAATTACAGATTGAGAGATCAGATCAAATAAGCAAAGTAAGTTCCTGAAGCCTGGATTGAATCTTATCCAATGTTCCATGAATTGCTATATCAAATGCATCCTTCTTTGCTCTCAAACCCGGGGAACTATTATGCTTCCTGTACACAACTCTGGGTATCAACTCCAAAACTTTCTCCCTCATTCTCCTAACTCGAGCTCTGGGTATTCGTCGCAACATATCCAAAATCCTCAACCCTTTGAACACCACCTCCTCCTTGGGTATAAACACAGAGAAACCCTCAAACTCGTTTTCCGGCAAATGCCACCCATACTGTGACTTGGCAGAAAGGTCCTCAAAGAAAACCGGTATACACCCAGCAAGAACGCTATCAAACGTTGACCTGCGAGTAGGAGTATCCCCCGGAGGCTGCAAGCAGAAACTCGCCTGCAACATGGGTCTCATGAACCTTATAGGATCATGCTCACAAACCCCATTGGAGCAATCAACAACCTCACACAACTTCTCATACCCACCAATATCAGTCGAATTCCCAGTGCTATTGTCACACTCACTCCGAATGCTTCGCCGGATATTGGGGGTGGAGGAAACACCTCCGCCGCCGGCGAACAAGGCCAAAGCAGAGCGCTTGGAGCTCCGCACGCGCTGAACCCACGACTCCAAGAGGCCGAGATTCGGTGGATGAAACGAAGTCGGGTAAGGCACGGCGTGCTCCTGCCATGGCCAGGCACGAGCCTCCAAGGTCAAAGCGGTAAGGTTGAAGAACTCAGGTAGCTCCAGAAACGAAGTGCCCCAAATGGGAGGGTCGTTTTCTAAGGGTTGCGAGAAATCCCAGGCGGGTCGAGCCATGACCAAGAAGTGGTCGTGACCCATGTGGCGGTTCCAGATAGAAGGGTCGTCATCTTGAAGGAACTCGAAGAGTTCGAGGCCGTGGTCGGCGCTGGCGTTGGCTTCGGGGCCGTAGAGGTATCGGAGGGCGTCGAGGCTGGCGTAGTAAGGGAGGTACACGGCGTCTGCAGAAAATGGATCTTGGGTGAGACAGGGGTACTCAAGCATGCGACGATGGAAGATGAGTTCCAGCATCAATGGGTCGGTGCGGTACCAACTGTGTGACCGGTTGTGGGTCTTCTGCCCGAGCCCGTGGTTTGCCAGGTAGGGGCAGAAGTCCTCCAACATTGGGTATTCCGAGCAGTTGCCTAGTAGATCCATGTTAAATCTTGCAGGCAAATTCCTTATGTGGATCCAACGCTTCTCACACTCCTTTTCTGGGTCTGATTCAAAATTTGGACTTTTTTGAGACACACCCAAAGCCAAAGCCAAAGCCAATTTGGTGTACAAGAACAAGAGCAAGACCAAGAGAGAGATGGAAATGTATGAGCAGGAGAATGCCATGGAAGATTTCTTCTTGTGTGGAATTACAGAGAGGGAGAGGAGTGGATGTTATTCGACATGGAAAATGAATGATTCACGGTAAGTGTTGATTCTCTTTGGTGTCTTTTTTTTTTTTTTTTTGCAGAGAGAAGAGAAACAAAAAAGGTGAGGTTTTTTACAACTGGGTTTGTTTGTTTCTTACCATATATAAAATGGGTGCTTGTTGTTTCATTTTTGTTTTCGTCGTGAATAGGGAATAAAAGAGAAAGTGGAATTGGAAAATCTGTATCTTTGTTTAATGCAAATCCAAAAAAGGAAGAGTGGGGTTGGCAATGGCGATGAATGCAATGATTTTTTTTTTAACAAGGATGGAGCAAAGTCTTTGAGTTTGACCCAGTATTGTCGGTGCAGGGAAAAACGGTTGCGGTCCGGGACATGGCGTGGCGAGCAATTCCAATACTATACTAAATACTGCCTCCTTATACGGCGTCTTTTCCATAATGCGAATTCCCCCACCACCACCACTGTTGTTTTTTTACTTGGCGCCATGAATTTTGCGGTTGTTTTCAGCAGTTACACATTGGTTTGGTGACATTGCACTGCAGAATAAGGAAAACATCCGCTGCGGTCGTTCCCTCTCCATATCAAAACTACCAGAAGTTACTGTGTAGCATCCAGTAAAAAAGTAATATGTATGTATTTGACTGAATAATCATATAATTGTTAAATTGATGAATAAAATATTATTAAATTTAATTTAAACGGTTATAAAATTATTGAGAATAATATTTTAAGTATATAATTATTTTTTTTTCAAAAGTTGATGGGATGGGCTGGTACTATTTTTTTGGGTACTAAAATAATTTCATTGGCTTAACCGCTCAAGAGAATCTTTTTATTCTGGAGAAGGGCTCACGTACAGACGGGGGCACCCGATCACCAACTGTCGCAATTTGTCACGAGCTCCTAGTCAACGAAAAGATAAACATAAATAAATAAGCCACGGAACAAAAACCACAAGGAAAATGAAAATGTTACAGTCAAAAATAAAGATTTTGTTAAATAATGTACTAACAACATTTTTTAAGGATTTAAAATAAAGATTTTTTTTTATGAAAAGTAAAATTTTTAACGTATTAAAAATTAATAAAATTATATTTTTATACAAAAAATTTTTTATTTTAAATTTTTTTAATAAAATCTTTAAAACACTTGTTAAAAAAATCTCAAAAATAAAATCTCACAGGCTCATATTTAAAAAAAAAAATGATCCACCTAATCGGAGTGAGAAACTTTATTTGTGAAACTCTCATTGTTCTAAGCATAATTTGACCAAGTCAGAAGGAACCAATTCATATCATAGTCACGTCCCACGGGCCATAAATTAAAAAATATATATATTCATATCATCAGTCTCATAAAAAAAAAATGACTTTGCAAAGAATTTTTCATTTTATCTAAAAGATGGTTGCTGTTTATATGGAACTTTGCCGGAAACATTTCCTAATTCCTACTGCTAGAATTCTAATTGTGTGTTTGGATTAAGAATTTTGAGGAAGGAAAATATTTTTTAGAAGAATTTAAAATAAAAAATACTTTATTTGGATTCTTAACATAGTCATTTTAAAATTTTTAAAGTATTTTAATAGGATATTTTATGATTCAAAATAAAGAATTTTAAATACTACCTAGATAGGAAGAATTTTTAAAATCCCTCAGTCTCTCTATCTTCTCTCCTCCAACCCCTACTATTGCTATTGCTACTAGTTGAGCGTAGGACACGACGGACAACAGTGAACGAGCTCAGGCAATGGAGCGAACAGTGAAGTATGGCGCCTGGGTGAACATCAATTGCGGATCCCATATCAGATCAAACCCATTTACACCACCAGCCACTGCATGCTCCACTCCCATGGAAGTCGCTGCCCTCAATCAGGTCATAACAACCACCAAGTCACGACCCCAACCAAGAAATCGTCTCTGCCATCACTACCAAAAACACGGGTTTTAGTCACGGTTTATTTGCCACGGTTATAATAACCGTAGCAAACCAAACTAAAATTACTCAAATGCGTGTTGGTCACTCAAAGCAGTAGGTGCCACCCGCATTTTTTTCTTTCTTTTTCCATCTCCCACGCACCTTGCTCTTTGTCCCCTCTCTTTTTTCCCCAATCTCACCAGCCATTGTTCTCCAATCAATCAACCGTTGAGCTGCCGCCATCGCTACATTGTTCCTCGTCGTATGAGCCACGGTCTAATCTTCTTGCATTTTCTCACTTTCTTCCCCCTCTTAATTAAGATCTTCTCAACTATTTTCCCCGCCCTCTCTCCCTCTCCTCGTGACCCTCTCTTTTCCCCCTTTATCTCCCTCTCCCCACGACCCACTATGAACCCACGCGCCGCGTCCGTCCACCACACCACCGCTCAGCCTCCGTGTTGCTACAACACGCCGCGACGCTCAAATCCGGTCACCATGCGACACGCGCCGCTCAAACCTCAAAAGCCCATTCTCCCTTTTTTTCCATTCTCCCACGCCGCGATCGCACCGCCACCTCCATTCACGGTTAGCTTCTTTATCCTTTTTGTCTCTCAAACCCATTTTGCCACCACATTCCCAACCCATCAAAACCTTGTTGTTATTATTATTATTATTATTATTATTATTATTATTATTATTATTATTATTATTATTATTATTATTATTATTATTAGATTGAATGTTATTTTAGATTTGATGGAGAAATTAAATGATTGATTGAAGCGTGAGAATTAAAGGTTGATTGAAATTAGGTTAAAAGAACAAATAATATAGAGAGGGAAACAAATCAAGAAGGAAGGCGGCATAACGAGGTTTGAATTATAATATTATTAGGAACCTACATGCAACATATTATTTCACATAACTCTAAAAATTTTGCAATGGAATGCTTATATATTTCTAATTTTTAGATGTTGCTCACTCATGGTTTGGAAGATGAAGCATTCGAAAGTCGATCTTGAAATTCAATGAAGATGGTGACCTTCTAAGTTCTCAAATTTTAGTTTCCTTAACATCTCAAGTTATTGTCATTTTTTTTGGGTTTATAGAGCCCTTTCTTTTGTTTCCTTAACATTTTCTTTAGATAATAACATAGATGCTTATGTAAAACTGTTTATTGTTTACACAAATGCAGAACTATCACGTGATAGCTATTGTGTGAGAATCCAACATAATATCACATCATCCATTCCTAATGTTGGTCTGCAGGTAATAGTAATCAATTTCTGATAACCTTTTTGGTTTTCAAGTGCCATTTGTGCATCTCTTTGGTTTCTTTTTTCTAAATTCCCTTTAGGTTTGGAGAGCTGAACTAGTATTATCTGATTTTATATTGCATAAAGTGTTATGTACATCTGAATTTCATGGAGAAAAAAAAAACAGAGACGGAAGGGTGAGCAAGAGCAAATGAGTGTAGAAGTGAAGAAAAAAAGGATTTAGCCTTTGAATTTTGCATCAGTGAAGTAAGGTTTTTAACATTCCCTATTATTTTGAGCTTTGATTTCTTTGAGTGTTTGTGAAAATGATGCCTTTTTCCCACTTATGCTATGAGTAATATACTACCATGTTGATGATGATACTTTGTTTTAGTTGAGTTCCTCACTTCATCTGCAGTTTGTATATTAAATCAAATTCCCTCTTATTTTCAATTTATTTTTGTTACATTTTCAATTTTCCCTTTATGCTTTCTATCTCTAATTGTTAGTATATATGATTAAAGATTTTAATCCTTTTTTTTTTACTGAAATTCCACAATTGCCTTTGATTATTGCATATTTGAGAGATATGGGAGCTGTTAACTTGCTTGTTTTGTGCTTTAGTAGTGTACTGAATCAACTCATAGCATTAGACAGTGGACACTGGTTTTACAAATTGATAGTAACAAATGAAACTTGCCTCTTCAGAGTTGATAGAGGATTTTCATTTTAAAAAATAGTTAATTAAGAGGGAACTCTTGATCTTCTAGCAAATAAAAGAAGGAAAAAGCCAATTACTTTTTGTTACAAGTTTATGATGTTCCAATAATTCCAGTTTCATGTTTACCTCACAGAGCTGACAAAAGTGTGATGGCTTCTTCTGATTTTCAAGCTGATGTTAAAGCTTTGCAAAAGCAATTGTTTGCTAGGCATTTGGTGAGTCAAGGGTCTCATTATAATTACCAAAATACTAGGTTGCTCTTCTTTATTCAGTTGTTAAGTCACTCTTGTGCAATAATATTGAGCTAGGATTTTCCGAATTTAAGTAAAGGCATGACAGATTGGCGGTTGTGCATGGAATCCCAAAGTATTATAATTTATGTTATTGGTTGGAGTTAGTTTGTCAGTTCCCCTCATATTATCAAGGCTTGGTTAGTTTGCACCTTCATGAAATTTGGCTTTCCAAATATCTAAGCTTTTAGCTTTGAATGTTGTCAATTCACTTTTTTGTTTGATGGTAGTTTCGTCTAGTTTTTTCTCCACCTTTAGGTTCTTTTGCTTTTATTGATTAAAATTCTGAATCATGAGGCATAGAAAGCATATGTAAAGAGAAAAATAACCTATGCACCTCCTAAATCATCTTTGAAAAAAATGCAAAGATCAAGGCCATTTTAGCTTTTAATTATGGTTTAATATATATCAGAAAGAACATGTGTGATTTTAGAGAACAAGGCCTTATTGAGATGTATGGTTTAGCTTCAGCATTGATGACAGTAAGGTAGGTTTCTTTCTTGACTTATATTTTTCATCCTTGGTTCTTCATTCTTCATTATAAGTTTCTTTGTTGACTTATTTTTTTGTTCAATCTCTTGTCATGCTTCTGATATGCAGTTTTGGATGCTTTCATGGTAATATAGTGAATTTTATATTTTTTACCCCTTGGCCTTACATATTACATTGTTTGGTAATTGAATATATATGCCAATGTCTTGGGTTTCAAAGGAGTGTATCCTGATTCATTTTCTGTTTTGGTGTATCTGGTTGGAGCAATGAATTTTCAAAGTCGTTTTTCTGCTATTACATACATGGGATATGATTGTATTTATAGGTGTTTTGCGCCTAGTTTTCTAGTGTGTTTCCCTAACTGATGTGCTGATGTGCTGATTCTAATGTAATTAAATCTAGCATTATTCTTAATGATGGTTGCATACATGAGAAGACTGTCATGTTTTTTTGGAAGTGTTTGACCCAAGTCTCCCTAAATATTGGTTTAAGAGAGTTAAAATGCATTATTGACTGCCATTTAGAATTAAATTATTGTGTTTGCTGCTTGTCTCTGAAAAGGCCTAGTTGTGGTAAGAGAGGTTGCCAATACACATTGGAGTAACTTGTTCAGGTTTAGAGCTTTAGAAATTTGAATGGTAAGGTCGCTTAGGGCCAGTTCCCCCCACTGTGAAACTGAAACAAACTGCCAATCTAATCTTTGGGAATCATTGTTAATTGTCAACCACATAACTTTTCTTTGCAGTACATGAAAAGATCATTTTTTGCTCTGTTTAGCATTTCAAACCTTAAAGCCCCTGCATATTTGAGCACTCTTTTTCATAATTAGTATTTTGTTTTGCTGCTCTTGCTTAAATAGTGAGAAGAAATGGTTATTGGATGTTATTTAAGCTGAAGCATAAAGAGTCAATGAAATTTTAACTGAGGGACTTAATTAATGTTCTGCAAATGTAAACGAGTCCTTTCCAACTGGTTTAGGAAGCAAATTGAAGCCATGCACAAAGTTTTTCAGGTTCAAATCATGATAACATGACTATGAACAGAAATTGTTGATTCTCAAGATCACTTCTGTTAAGTGCTTGCTGAGCTATATATAAATTGAAAGCAGTTCTATGGGATGCAAAACTTGGTGTACATATATTGGTTGTATACAATTCTCTACAATTTGTTTTAAGCCTTTTGCTTTTGCTTATGATTTGCTATATATATATATTTATATGAGATGATTATTATTACCTAATGTTTTAGTTTTTAATATTACATTTAACTATTTAAATATGTCTTGATGGAATTATGAAAAATATCAAAATTAGTAAAAAATATATATAATATTAGCCACGGTTGAACCGTAGCTAATTTAAAAATTTGCCACGGTCAAACCGTGGCTAATTTTAAACAGAAACCTATCATCAAATTAGCCACGGTTACAACCGTAGTTGCACTTGGATTTTTTTCATGCTTCTATGACGATTAGCTTCAGTTACAACCGTGACTAATTAGGTTCATAACCGTAGCTAAATTGATGTTACCATGGTTAGAATAACCATGGCTAAAGTTGGAGCGACGCCATGATTAAGTACGTAGTTTGTAATCGTGGCTAACACACGTTTGTCACGATTTTCTTGCAAATTAGCCACAGTTTTAACCGTGGCTAAACTTCATTTTTTTTGTAGTGCATCCCATATCTGCGTGCTCTGCCACCATCGTACCAGCTTGTTGTCGTTTGAGCTTCATCGCAACACATAATGGAATGTCACCGCACACAATCATCTTCATTTAGTGCACAACTTGTATCCTTTACACCTCAAGCCACCATGTCTTCCACCATAACCTTGTGAACCACCATTAAAACTTAGTCTCAAAACCTACATAAACCAAACCACTCAGTCTCGGATCCTACCATAAATTGCTACCGGTCACTACTGTTTTTGTCACCAATAACAACGCACAAATCACCTCTGTTTTGCAAAACTTGCGTCCTCCTTATCTGCTCCGCCTTCCGTTGGTTCTCTGCTAGCGGTCCACAGTAGTAATAGTGCTTGAAGGAAATTTTGAAAATTTATAAGTAGTAATTATCCAAACTAAAAATTTTGAAAATTATGGAAATTAGATTGATGCAATTCAATTACTTCGCATTTTAAATTTCTTAAAATTTTATGATATTTCATCCAAACACAACCTGACGAGATGAAACAAATAGACTTAAAAAATCATAAAAAGTAAGTCACTATAAATAGGTTAATAGTACAGTACTTGAGTAATTTATGAGATCATAGATTTAATATTCAATATAAGAGTGCCGCTTGAATTTCAGATGGCTTTGTTCATAAATTAGAAAATGTTTTGAATAATATGCTTACGCATAATTATTACTGGTAAAAAAAAGTTTAGAAAGTATATTTTAAAAAATTTATAAATTCTCAAGTTAATGGTGAGAATTTGGTTTATATTTTTATTTACTTATTTTAAAATAATATTTTTCTTACATTATATAGGAAGATTTTATGAATAAAGTAAAAAACATAATATTTATATTAGATATTACATATATCACAATAATATTTATTCTTTACATCATGATTCATAGGTAAAATAATTTTTTTAAATATATAGATTTTAATAAAAGGGAAGAGAGTAAAGCTAAAAGTGAGAGAAGTTAGTAGATTTATTATATAAAGATTAAAAATTAATAGAAAGATGAATTAAAATTATAATATCAATGAATATAACATTGTCATGAATCACACGTCAAATACATATCAAGTATAAACTCTTTTAACTTCACTATTTTTATATTTAGTATAATTATAATTGGCCTCTTTTTAACGTTAAGATTTATAATATTACATGACTTTTTTTTATTTAAGAAATTACCCATACCCCTTACTTTGTATTTATAATAGAACTTTGTTTAATATTTGTACATAAATTAAGAGAAGTATATGTAATTTAGTAAAGAAATAAGGGTATTAGAGTGTAATAATAATATATAAAATCAAGGATGTATATATAATTTTAAAATAAAAGTGTCAATGTAATAAGTCTTAACTTTATAAAAGATCAATATAATTATCTTTTTATTTTTTAGTAAATTAAATTAAATTATTGGTACTTAAAAAAACAAAATTAGTGAGAAAAAGAGGAGTCAAGGCCCATGCTCGCCCCCTTTAGATCTGTCACTGACTGAGAATAATACAAAAAACTTTCAAAACCTAAGTAGGGGTGTTTATGACCCAACACAACTCGATAAATTCGGTTTAGGCCAAAGTTAATTGGATTGAGTTGGGTTTTTAAAAATAATTTTGATGTATTTTTTGAACTAAATTTAGATCACATTTCAGGTTGTCTTAATTCAATTTAGCGTTATATAATATTTTAAACTTATACTTTTAATTACAAATTATAAAATTTATTGGCTTGTATTTGGATAACATGATAATATTTTATGTTGATATATTTTGTTTCAAAACATATATTGTAAAATGTCTTTTAGTTTTAATTTTCTACTTTTAAAATTTTATAATTTAGTTAAATATAACAATCAAATTTATACATTTTATTTAAATATCAAATCGACCTAATCTCAATCCAATCATTATTCGAGACATAATCGGGTCAAGATTAAAAAAAAACATATTTATTTAAACAGATCGAGGCTTTAAACATTTAAAAAAAGCCTTTTAGATCTAACATGTTTTTATTTAATTATATATATTATTACTTTATATATATTGTGACATTTTAATATTTATATAATATAATTAATTTTTATGAATAATAATTTTTTTAAAAAATTATAAACCCATTAGCCTATTTAAAAATAATCTTGTTAATTTATTTAAAAATTTTATTATAAAATAAACTTTTAAATAAAATTTTAAGTTAAACTAATCTTTTAAAAAAGTCAAACCAAATCTTAAAAAATAGATTGTTTCCACTCCTAGTATTAAGTTTCTATGTCTTTGTTATTATAAAAAATAAAAGTGAATACTTATCAAAATTATAATTGCTACATTAAAATTTTACACAATTTTTTTAAAACTATTCCTTTATTTTTTTTCATAAATATCCTAACAACAACAACAACAAAAAACTCATTTTCAATATATTCAATCACATTTTGTTTCATCATATTATATACCATTCCATTTTGTTCCCTACAAAATTCTAAAAAATTAAGAAAATAACAGTCAAGAAATAAAGGAGACCCATATCTTAAAGCATGCATACACAAGTAATAATATAAGTTGGTGTGCTTAAGAAAGGAACAAAACCAATCAACGAAAGCAAGGAAAAGGTAAAGCAGACAGCCAGACCACCAATCCCTCCTATAGGATCCGGCTACTTTTACTTTAATCATACATTTTTATATAGTATTTTAATAATCACAATTTCACAAATCGCTGCTTACTCAATTACTCCGTTCAGATTAGAATTAGATTCGCTTATTTAACAAATAAAAATATTGTCGTGTAATATAATTAATAATTAATTGAACCACCGCCGAAAGAAAATCAAAATCCCTGTAGTAGTAGTAGTAGTGTTGAATGTTGATGGATTATAGATCTCTTCTTTTCAAACTCTGTCAAACCCAGTCAATCATTACAGCTCAAAAATACTAAAATAGTAAAATGGACATAACTCAATTTATTAATAATAATTATAATTATATTTTCGGATGAAAAACGCCGTTGTGTTGTCCAATAATAAATTATGAAAAAAGGGAAATTATTTCTTTCTTCGTAACAAAGAAAAAGAAAAAAGAATAAACCAAACGGAGCCTAGAAATTGCTAACGTAGTAGGACCAGAAGTGTAGAACAAGGAGACAAACCTCTGTCTCTCTCTTTCTCTCTGCCTCCAAGTTCCGAGCGGTGTGAGACTCAGTTGCAGAGCAATGAGTCAGGAATCGTTCATATATAGCTTCGTGGCTCGGGGGACGATGGTGTTAGCTGAGTACACGGAGTTCACAGGGAACTTCCCTGCGATTGCAGCTCAGTGTCTCCAGAAACTGCCCTCCTCCAACAACAAGTTCACCTACAATTGTGACCACCACACCTTCAATTTTCTGGTCGAAGATGGTTATGGTATTGCCATTCTCCTCTGATCTCTTGTTCCTCTCTAAAGTTTTACCTTTTCTGCATTCTTATAACTAGTTAAGCCTTCCCTTGAACCAGAATGAGATGGAAGTTTAATTGATAGTTTAAGTGCTGGATCTAGTCTTGAAAAGGATGTGACATCAAATTGGCACAAAGATTTCATTTTTGGGATTATATTTCTCTTTTGAATTGACTTTCCATCGTGGGTTTTCTTTACTTTTATCTTATGGGTAATTTTGTTAATTTTTTATTTGATTACTGAAATAAACAAATGAATAGAGAGAAAATGAATTTGGGCTCTTGAGATTATTGATGAAAAAAAGCCTTTATTCTGATACATGTCAAGGTGTCACATTGCTAGAGAAGTATTTGCTTTTGGTGACATTCAATTTTTTTTTTTTATTACACTTCATTTCAATGTAAGCTTGTGCCCTCGACCATCAGTAACTAATCAGGGATCTTGATGGGACACCCAATCATTTTGTCCATCGTTTAGAGATATTCATGCAACAAGCAGTCTTCAATCAAGGGCTTATCTTGTGGCTGTGAAGTTGTGAATGCTTCTTGGGTTGGGCTTAGGCTGCCATAGAAATTTAGAAATGCATGGTCAACGGGGTCTTTGCATGACCATGACGGTTGAAATCACAACTATTACTTCCAAATGCTGGTGCCTAACTCCTTGTTAATTTAGCTAACAATGCAACCTCTTGATATAAATGTTTGACTTCCATTGATTTCTGACCCAAACTATCTACTTCCAAGATTTACTGAAACTTTGAGTTGCAGTCTGATGAGGATTTTAATGTTTTACATCTGGGCTTTCTGTTAATTGCAGCTTACTGTGTTGTTGCCAAGGAAACTGTTAGCAAGCAGATCTCTATTGCTTTCCTAGAACGTGTCAAAGCAGACTTTAAGAAAAGATATGGTGGTGGAAAAGCAGATACAGCTGTTGCCAAAAGTCTCAACAAGGAGTTTGGGTATACTCATTTCTTTCCAAGCCCTCGATGATGTTTATTGATAACTCTATGTTTGGATAGAAAAACTTGTTAAAAAAAGGTAAATAATATGGGTGCACATTTGCAGGCCAGTTATGAAGGAGCACATGAAGTATATCATCGACCATGCTGAAGAGATTGAAAAGCTAATAAAAGTGAAGGCTCAAGTTTCAGAAGTTAAAAGTATCATGTTAGAGAACATTGACAAGGTATGTTAATGTTTTGGAGTTAGACATGGAATTTTTTTCTGATTTTCAGCCGTTACCTTGTGCAGTTGTTTCTCTATGCATCCTAGTCTAACCTATAATCCATTGTCAATTATATGCCCTTTGCCTTGAAATAAAGGATGGGTGGAGGGGGAAAATATGGTTTTGGGAGGGTTGCTATGTTAGTTAGCAGATTGCTTTATTGCAATTTTTGGGGAGTTGTTAGGAAAAAATCACTATCGTTCTGTCTGCCTCCATATACTTCTATCAAAAAATTTCTAGAGTTGGAATTTTTGAACGCAATGTAAATACTTGGACAACCTATATGCTTCTATAGTTGCTCCTTCAGTCCTTCCTCTCCCTGCCACTTTTGTTGGTGATGACTTCCAATCACAGTTTGACAATACTTTAAATTTGCATGCCACCTTTAAAATTTTCGCTGACTAAAATAAATTTTAACCTGTTAAGTTCTGTATCACTGTTAACATTTTCCCTTGCATTATCCTGTTTGTATGTGTGACTATCACTCTGCTGAGTTGCCTTAGCTGGATGCATTGATTGCAATGTTAGACAATACAATGTAATACTTTGCCATCTTTGTTTTGTGCTTTCAGGCTCTTGATAGAGGAGAAAATCTAACTATTCTTGCGGACAAGACAGAGACATTGCACTCACAGGTAAGTTGACTAAGGTTTGACAACTACCATTTGGAATCTTACGCATTCTAGAGCTGAAGGATCTCCTAATTTTCAGGCCCAAGAGTTCAGAAAGAAAGGAACACAAATCCGTCGGAAGATGTGGTATCAGAACATGAAAATTAAATTGGTTGTTCTTGGAATTTTGTTGTTTTTGGTCCTGATTATCTGGCTTTCTGTTTGCCATGGATTCAACTGCACAAACTAGCAAAGAATGAAAGTCAACGGATAGGTTTTCAAATGATGTTTAAAGAGCAATTTAGCAAGAATCTGCTTAGAAGGGGGAGTCTGGCAACTGGAAAAAAGTTTCCTTCCTTCTTTGTTGGTTGGTAATGATATACATATTTTTGGAAATTCTTCAAGAGGTGAGAGGGGGTGTCTCTGTATAATGTGCTGGACTGTTTGGTCTTGTCAAACAATACAGTTGTAATTTGCTTCTCTTTTCTTTTTATTTTTACTATAGAAAAAAATGTTAACTTAGTTTCTCTTGTTCTAATCAAGTACTACTGACTTGATTTTGTTTCTCTTCCCCCCAGAAGAGAGGAATTTTTTTAAGAGAATGACTAAAAGAAAATTCTGACATAGATATGGACCGAGTGAAGGAATGAAGAGTAGTTAATGAAGTCAACATGTGGTAAATACGTTTTGACAAAGGTGAATATACTCTCTGCACAAATATTTATAAGAATGCACTCACACGAGGCATCTTGCCCGCGCCAAGGAAGTGAACTCACTTCAGCGTGTACCTAATGGATTAGAAAAATACTGGACAATCATAATTGTTTTTTTTTTTTTTTAAGAGTGAGTTGCCATATTGTTATTGATTTTAGGATGAATAAGTTATTTATACCCTTATGATTTATCCAACAAACACTCTTAATTTGACTGATTCTACATGATTTGTGTCTGTCGTTCCCAAATTCAATAGTCACATACAAAACCTTAACGCCATCAGCCTCACACGTGATATTGTAACACTGAAGGTTCAAAAAATTGTCCATACCTTAACTATTCAAATTAATCACTTCAGCCTGGTTATAACTAAAGAATCTCAAGTATCAAATCATGCTCAACGCAAGGAAATAGCGAACAAATCTCAATGCAATGAAATAGCGAACAAATTCAAATTCTGCCAACTTAGTCATGTGTGAACTTCGGATCAGGATCCTCTATAATTTTAAAGAAACTACTATTTATTTAATCCTTTAAAATTTTGTTTTTCTATGATAAAATATTAAAACTAAACATGATTTCTTATTTTTCAACCATAAGATCTCCAACTGCAGGAGGTGAATTCTATTTGATCCGGATCCGTGAACTTCATAGGCCATTTAGAAGGACAAAAAATACTGATGTGGATTCTACTCATCCCAAGGATCACAAAAGTGACAAAAATTGGGTTGAATCATGAATGAATGTGTATGTTGTGTGTGTGGCACCAAGGTGGAACCATTTTATTAAGCTAGTGCCGCAATGGCACATTTAACGTCAGCTATCTAGTATCTTGTATCCTCTTGTCGCGTTTTTTAGGCTTTGTTTGGGATAGTAGAAAGAAAATGAAAAGCCATACAATAAAAAAGAAAAGGAGAAATGGATGAATTATCACTTTCTTTGTTTAGTATCATTTAATAAAAAGGATAAAAAAGAATAGATATTTTTCTTTTCTTGTTTAATTTTATTCGGGAAAAGAATAAAAATATGTAGGACCTATTTCACTTTTTTTCAGTTTCCTTTTCAATCCTTTAAAAAGGAGGAATGAAATATTTACGGCCCATGGAAATTATACACCTCCCTTTCCCTAGTTTTTATCACTACCAAATAAGGAATAACACAAATCATGAGGTATTTTCCTTTCTTTTCCTTTTCATTGAAGCATACCTATCAGACCCTTAAATTATATGTTTTATACTAATAATATGTGACGTGATAATGTACAAATCCAAAAATAATTTTTTTTCTTATGTATGAAATGTTGTATTTGTTTATATATATAAGTGTGACCAGTTGTTCAGTTGAAATGTATTCATGTACTTTGTTGAGTTGAGTTTGGTTATCGTGTACAATTCTTATATTTTTATATTAAACAAGATATATATATTTTTTTTTATACTTTATTTAATATCATTATATATATATATATATATATATATATATATATATATATATATATATATATATATATATATATATATATATTATCACTTTCTCACTTAATTACATTCATTGAAAATGATGTGAGTAGTACCTATATCCCTAAAATAAGTGTAGGATGATTATTTTCCTATCGTGTAAGGTGGCTTTTATGATAGACCTATTGTCTTCCTCAACATAATAGGGAGCCGTCAGATTAGGAAAAAAGAAGATGGACAGTGGGGATGATGGATGGGGAACCTATTTAGTCGGTTGAGGGAGTTGCTTTTTTTTTTTTTTTTGCAGTATGGACCTTGTGTTTTAGGTTTGTTTGTTTTTTTATTTTATTTTATTTAATAATTCTTAAACCTTGTCAAACGTGAACGGACAAAGTTAACCAACAAGATAGTGGGGAAATGCAACAAGCGATTAGGGAAAGGTGAAGCGGTGCATGACGAAATTGGGCTCTTTCCTCAAACCACGGTCAATGCACATCGTATAGGTTGCGATCATTAGTTGGTTTTCGATCATCTACTTTTCATATGTTGCCATTTTGTAGCTCACTTTGCAACTCTTCCAATTTCGTTTCTGCTTCCCTTAAACAAAGTTTTGATGACTCAATACATTCCTCACTTTTCATTATAGCTATCCCCAATTTAACTTTACATGTTTTTGCCTTATGTAACGTGCATTTTAATTCATTTATGTGCCTGATTTATGCACACATTTATATTCAATCATGCATACTCTCTTGATGAATACATACATACTTAGCGACTCAAAAACTTTTCATAAGTCAAAAAGACAAAACCGTTGTTCAATTCTTTACTAATTCAATTCTACACCTTATTAACGATCATTAGAATTTTAATTTGAGCTTTTTTCATTTGATTTTTTTTCTCTTTTTTTCCACAATAGAAAATATAATTTGGCAACGCTCGAAATCATAACACTGCACCTCCTCCACATGTTACGAACTCGTGCAAAGGACTCGAATTCTTGACCGTGCACCAAATTCACACAAAAAAAACTCTTATCTCCACCTAATTCAAACTTATTATTTTTCGTTCCATACACATTTCAATTTTCACCACCCCTAAACTTATTTTCTTTTATGTACTTGGGTGGATCATATAATTTCCTCTCTTTTTTTCACTTTTCTTTGATTACCTAAATTTTCTTAACTCGGTGCTTCTTAGAACTTCGCTTTGAAAAGAGTAGAAGAATTGTCTAAAGACTAGGGAAGCAAAAAAGAAATCACATCATATACATATGTCAACTCAAGAGCTCATAAATCCAATGAAATAAGTTTTATAATCACAAGCTTAAAGTTGATAAAATGGATTAGGTGAACACAAATAATAATCATGAATTTTTCTTCCACGATCACTTTTCAAAGATATTGATACATCAATCTCTATTAGCTCTTTTCAATAATCTATCAATTCAAAATTTTTTCAAAAGGGTTTGAATTTTGAAAAAGAAACAAACTAACCAATTTTTTTATTTTAAAAAACTTTTTAATTTTTTTGTTAGCTGACACTATTTATATCTCCCTATAAAGATTTTAAACCCGGGAAGACACGTAAGCCGACTCAAAAATAACAAAAAGAAAATAAAACAATCTAAAGACTATTCTAGCCTTCCTCCCACACTTAATCCTTACATTGTCCTCAATGTAAGACAATAAAAGACTAAATGAATAATGGGTAAAGATAAAAACAACACAACCTGATGGAGAGTGAAGAGTCTCAAAGTACTTGCATCAACTCCCAAACATATGTGAACCTGTACCATAAAAAATATAAAGTAAAAGAAAATAAAAAAAAACTAAATAAAATAAAATAAAAGATAAATGTAAAAACAAAAAAAAAATACTTGAGTTACCTCCCAAAAAACATTTGTTTTATTGTCTTTTAGCCTAACACCATTGTGCTTACTCACAAAATCTCAATGGAAAAGTCTCGTTATTCTCCAAGAAAGCATATTTGCGGTGGAAAAAAAGTGACCTCAATTCTAACATAAGAAATTATACAGTGGAATGATGAAGTTAATATTTTAAAGAAGGCAACTGAATAGTATATGCCATCTTAGAGTGAACTTTAGGCAAAACCTCCCATTCAAAAACATACTCAACAAAATTCTCATATAATTTCAATCCTATGTAAATTTTATTTGGCTTATTTTATTCTAAATTGTTCACAAGGACAAATTCTAAGTCATCCTCCTTATCTAATTCATAAACCTAAAAATTTTTACTATACAATTAACAGTTTAGGTACAATACAATTAATCTAAAAAAATTTTACTATAAAATTAACAGCTCCTAATTGTACTGTACCTAAAAAATAAAGCAAAATAAACAATCTATCTCTACCTAAGTCACCTTTATGTTAGCTCTGCAACTCAAAAATGACAGAACCACTGTGATCACAACGACGGAATGCTTCATCCATGCCAAGCACCAATCTCTCCTTGAAGACCGTCCATCACCGTTGTCACAACTCGACGCCTTCGAGTAAGGACATTCTTTCTCCACCGCTCACCCAATCATCTCCAACCCACTGGGATTAAGTTGATTCACCCTTTTCCACTTCATCCAATAGCCACAACAACGTGACCTCCATCAGATCTGATTTTGACTGAAGGACTTACCTGCAATAGAGAAATTTCACAGGATCACTTCGTAAGTTATAAAAAATCGATTATGACCGATTAACTTAATGGGTTCATTGATGAACCCAAACATATTGAGTCAATCATAAAAGCCACTTGTGTTATTTACACAACTACACAAAGTTAACAGAAACCTCCCAAACTGAATTATATAATATTTTGTTTTAGTATTTTTCTTTTTTCTCTCTTTCTTGGTTAAAGAAAAATTTTAAAATTTGATCTATGTAAAATCTATGACTACTTTATCAGTCTAACTATAATTTTTCCTTAATCACAGTTTAATACAAATCATTATTATATAACACTGACTTTGAACTTTGTTTGTAGTGTCCGGAGTTTAAAGTTTAAACTCTTGAAGCAACTAAGCTTGAATGGAGGAGAAGAAAACAGAAACTTAGAATTCAATGTCTATACGTGCATGACATGACATTAGAGCTAATCTATGGCAAGTCTAGTCACAAAAGCCAAACTCAATAGAAGACAAAGAAAGAGCTACTTTGCCCCATTCTTTGGGGATAGGAACAGGATAGAAGTAAAAGTCACATAGTGGACCTTCCCCACATAGATTTCTTCTCCATGACTCTCAATTCCTGTTGAGCTTCATGCATCCTAAACCATGAAACTGACCACTCAATGAAAAAGAGCATCGTAGCCCATTTAAGGCCAGAATGGGCTTCAGGTACAGCTAGCACGCCACGCCACGCCATGTGTGATTAATGAGACTTGCAAGCTAGCTACAGCCTACAGGTCTGGAATTTCTTTGCTTTCCCCGTTTATTATGGTTTTCTCTTTTTTATAATTGTATTATATATAATATATAATATATAATATATAATATTCAAACACGTGGTGATAAGGGTCATGTCCTCGAGAGTTAATTTGGTAGGGGTGAACAACCTGACGTGTCAACCCGCGAACCTAATCGACCTGATCTAATCCGATCATATATATTTGAATTGATTCAGGTAAATGGATCAGTTCGGGCCAGATTTAATAAGTTCGTCTAACTATCAGTTCAGGTGACAGGTTTGGTGAACTAACTTGATAACTCGATCCGATAACTCAAATAAGACGTTATTTTGAATAATTTTTATTAAAAAATATTCATAGATCGGTCTAATCCGACCACTTAACCCGATCAACTTAACCAATCCGATCAACTGACCAACTCAATCAACCCGATTACTCGACCCGAACCAACTCAATTACCATTGAATTGGTTTGGGTCAAGTTATACGAAAAAAATTTACAAAACCCGACCCGAACTCAATTAATTAGTTTAGATATTTTTTTTTCAAACTCGACCCAACCCAACCCAACCCATGTGCACCCCTATAATTTAGTGCCTTTTCCTTGATCGAGAAGGGCAGTGTGGGCATGGAAGTAGAGACATTGGAGATCCTTGCAATCCAATTTCAACCTAAGAGGCACATGTTGCTCGGAATCATTCATGCCTCTGGCTAATAAGTTTTTGGGTTCAATGCATGGTCGCTTGGACCAGTCAGCTTGTATTTTCTCCATTTTAACTTAATTTTGAAAGAGATAAAAATTAAATATTTAAAGAAAAAATAAAAAAATAATTTTTTACGTGTTCTGTTTTATTTTTATATATTTTAAAATTTTTAAATAAAAAAATAATTTCATTCTTCTTATTTTATTTTATTTTTTCTCATTATTTATCATACAAACACACACCTACGGGAAATATTTTTGGGTATGGAAAATTTCCAAAGTAGAAACCTGTATAAGATTCTTTCTTTCTTTGCAGGCAGGATATAGACCGTCTCCGTTCTGTCATTTCAAATCATTTCAGATGGAGGTATTCGATACCTTTTTTATCAGAAATTCTTCCAAACGTTGACATCTCTGTTATAATAGGTCGTGTGGGAAGAGCAAATTAATCGTCAATCTGTATAATCAATCAATTAATATTAATTAATATATAAAAGGAAAATCGGATATCATAAATTTTGTTAAATGACAATTTTTTGACATGCATATCATAAATTTTTTATTCATATGTCATGTATAATAAATTATTATAAAATTTTAAAATTTGAATTTCTATTACTATCTTGTGTGACAATCAATCAAAATTTAAAATTTTATTAATTTTTTTTCTATGAAAAATATTTATTAATAACTCATTATATAATTTAAAATTTAAAATTTTTTTTTTTTTTTTATAACTCCGTGTATGTTGTTAATATAGTATAATGTAGAGGAGAACTCTGAAATATAAAGTAAAAGTAAAAAACAACACAAAAACAAAAATAAAAAAAACTTGTGTCAAATAATTAAGAGAAGCCCATGTGTTCAGAGCCTTTTTTTTTTTGGTACAGGTTCAGAGCGAATTTGGTTTGCTAAGATTCAGTATCTTGGTGAAAAAGTACATTTATATGCTTTTTCTTTATGAAAAATGCTAAATCTTACTAATATCATTTTGTCGAACGACTAACAAATACTTAAAATAAGGCTAATTGCATTTTCATTTTGTCAACTGCTTTTCCATCCATATTTCTCTTTCAAACTGCGATTGGTCACTCATTTTCATAATGTACTTTCGTATGAAATAATTCACGTTACCCCCAATATTAAAAGTTTAAAATATGTTTAAATCTTAATTATATTAAATTTTTAAAATAAATTTATAAAAATTATTTTTATAAATCTCTTAATATCGATATGAATGCATTGTTTTTAATTAGATGATCAGGTGAATTAATCGAAATGTTGAACATTATTTAATTATAAAAAAAAAATTTGAAACAGTTATCATAATTTAAACTTAAATTAGAATTTACATGTATTTGCTCAAATTGATACATCTGGATCACACGGTTTATTAAAAATATTTTCAAATGTCAATAATTATTTTACAAATAAAACAAAGTATAAAAGATCTCAATCTTTGAGTTTGCGACTTTACTTGTGAGGCTGTTTTTTTCAGCGAGGTACATAGATTCGTGGTTTTGGATGAGACTTGGAATAGTAGATACCATTTAAGGGTTCGTTTTATGATAGAATCTCTAGTTAATGAAGTGGTTTTTCAATGCTTACTGCAATGATAGGCGTTGATATTTACAGAAAACAGATCAACGACTAGTATGCATCACCAGCAACTTAGTTATTCGGTAACTTGACATTTGTTGGTATTTACATCTTGGCCCCTATTTAAGAACGCAAGCAAACCGGCTGATGATGATAGACGAATCAATCATTTGATTCAATTTCCTCTTCAATAGTTATCTTATCTTCTGGGTCAGCCTCTATATCATTCATGGCTATCTTCTTTTTTCAATTGCTACACCTAGATATTGATAGAAAAAACTAAAAATACTGATAGAATTAATTTAATTTGAACAGAAGTTAACAATGTCTAATGAATGGGAATGTTTTTTGCAATATAATATTAAACAGCAAAAGAACCGATTTTTAATATTTAAAAATAAAAAAATCTTGTCATCATTTGACTGTATCTCTTGAAAAACCAATGTAATTATCCCATTTATTAATTTTAAAACTGAATTTAAATACAAAATTTAGTTTAATAAAATACATAATAGAATATTGTTGTCCTTGAGATACAGTAAAAGACCAATTTAAACTCTGAGCTATAATTGTACCAAAAAAAAAATTGAGCTATTTTATGAAAAAAAATGTATTGAAAAGAAATTTGTACAAAAGTTGAGGTATGTGGTCCAACACTATTTTTTATATTGGATAAATATTTTTAAATTTTTTTTTTCATGCATGATATGTAGACCCTTAAAAATGGAAAACGTTTTTCGTTTAACTAAATATTCCAACTTTTATCTATCGTATGTTTTCATAGTATGTTTGTTAATTTTTTTGTATGTCAATGTTTTCATTTCTTACTTCTCATTTCCTTTTGTTAGCCAGAAATTTATATTGATTAACTATTTATTCTTAACGTATTAACCAGTTATTCATTATTCAGAATTCTTACTTAGATTCACCAGAAATTGATATAGATTAACTACTTATTTCTAATGTATTAACCAGTTAATCTGGGTTCATCAATTAGTGAGATTCACCAAAAATTTATACTGATTAACCACTTATTCTTAATATATTAACTAGAAATCTTGTGCTGCGTCTACAGTATCGTTATATGAACAGTTTCAGCTTCAAATTTCAAATTTTCTCAAATAAATCAATAAAATATAAAAGTGAATAAAAATTAGAATCTTTTAAATGGACAATAGCGCGACTACTTAAAAATCATTTCAGGAATGCTTGGCAAAATGTTAGTGCTAAATATTGTTAAACAGTTTTCAGCAGTTGGATGTAAAACTGAAGGATCCATTTTCTTTTTATCCTTCTTCAATTATAATTTTTTTACTTTATTTTTTATATTAATGATTACATTATTTTTTTCTTATTATTTTCTCTCACTTAATCATAATTATTAAAAAATAATACGAAATAAAAAGTAATATAAAATTATTATTTTTCATCCTTCTTATATCCCAATTAAAAGAAAAACAGCTGATTTTTTTTTAAAAAAAAACTCTGATTTTTTTTTTATTTTTTTTTATATTATTTTTTATAATATTATTTATCATACATATTTTTTTATAATTTTTTTCACTAAATTATATATCTTTAAAAAAGATGTAAATAGTTTATATACTCTTAAAATAAATATATAATTAACTTTTTTAAAAAAGAAAAGAGGATTGCATGTGCGTACAGCGGCGACAGCCACTGCACAAAAAGTTGGTCTTTAAGAAAAAAGAAAAGTCAAATGTTCAACAATTGAATCTCCTCTCACGTGATCTCTTAATTTCCCCCCATCTATTAAGTCTGGTCATCCATATATGCACCACGATTGATCCTCTTCGTTGCTACAGTAAAGAAAGATCAATGTTACACAAATCATTTCATATTAAAGCACACACATAAATGACACTTAAATATAGAAAATAAAAATGTTAGATACACATAATGATCACATCTCTCGCATTTTAGACGTACGATACTCACTTCTCTCATATTTTAGAGTATATTGTAGAATTAGAATATATAAGTGTATAAAAAATAAAAATAAAAATAGTTATAATTAAATAATACAAATAATACAAATATAAGGTCATGTCAATATAAATATGTATGAATAATATTATTTTATAAAAACTCAAATTTTGATCACAAAATGACTATAAAAATTGAAAAATATTTGTTACACATAATTTTTAAGTCATACTTTCTCACATTATTTTATGTGACATAATTAAAAAATATTTATGTAAAAAATAATATAAGATCAAATATAATTAAATGATAAAATTATATAAAATAAAATAATATAAATATATGTAATTAATATTACTTATAAATTTACAGCTGCACACACATAAATGACACCTTATCCTTTCATTCCTCACCAATCACCAATCAGGCATTCTCCCTCCCTCTCTCTCTCTCTCTCTCTCTCTCTCTCTCTCTCTCTCTCTCTCTCTCTATATATATATATATATATATATATATAACAATTATTAAATAATGAAATAAAAAATAAAAACATTTCGATATATTCTCTTTTCATCTTTATTTTTTTAATAAAAAATATAAAAATGATAAATATAAATATTGATGTACAATAACGATATCCAAACATTAATTAAAACACAAACTCACCTAAACAATACACAAGTTAAACCACTTGGACCTAGACTTCCACCCCATGACCACTAATCTAAAATCAAACCAACACTGCACATGCAGCTAAATGAAAAGAGACAAAATGAAATTAGTTTGCAAGAGTTGAATCAGTAGTACCCAAACACAGAGAACCAAGGTGCCTCCTGCTCAAAGGCCATGCAGCCGCAGGGGTTTGTTCTCTTCTCTTACATGTCCCTAACTTCGAAGGAGTTCTTGTTCTTGACCACTATATCATACATGTGCATAGACTTGAGCTTGTTGAAATCCCTTGGGAGGGAGATGAGGTGGACGGTGGAGCGCTTGTGGAACTGAAGCAGGTCAGGGTCGTCATAGTAGCGCTCCCACCCAAGTGAACTCAGCTTCTGCTCTAGGACCACATACGAGGTAATCACCTCATTGCTTGGTGTGTGAACCAGCACCTTCCGCCTTCCACTCGACCCTTGCCGACTTCCGTCCACTGCCTCCGCCCCCGGGTTCTCCACCAGCCGCACCACGCCGTTCTTGAAAACCCAAACCCCAGACATTATTGTTCTTGAATCTCGACAACAACAACAACAACAAGATGATGATAACTAAAGAAGTGTGTATGTGTGTTTGTGTGTTTTGCAGGGCTTGTGAGCTTGCTTGGAGATATGGATGCGAGCTTTGGAGGGGAGAATAGGCTATGTAATGTATATATAGGTGAAATGATGGAGGTGTGAGGTTGAGATATAGTATCACAATTGAATTATTTGATTTATTATATACACATATATATGAACACTACATGGGGGGAAGAATGGAAGATATATACTATACTATAGAGGGATGTTAGGATGTGAACACAGCTAAGGTGGGACTCAATGAGAAAAGTTCTTAACGTTTATCCACATACTTACATATAGCTCACTTTACATATGTATAATTTTTATTATTTGATTATAATTATTTTATTTTAAAATAATTTTAAATTTTTTTATTTAATTTTTTATTAATTTTTTTAATTATTAAAATATTAAATACTTTTAATATTATTAAAATATTAGATATATTTATTTTTTTATTTAATATATTTTTATTTTAATATTAAAAAAATTACAAAAAAATGTAACAAAACTTTTTATTTTATTTTTTAAATATTTATTTTTTAATTCTGCCACCTAACATACATGTGAGATGAAGTACTTAATGCTGACGTGCTTGGAGCATTATTCTAAGCTAACATGCATTTGGGGACAGGGTGTTTGGGAAGGGGGTAGGGGCCTGGGCTATTTCTTTTCATCATAATCGGATTGGGCGAATCCTGATTCCCTTCTCCATCTTCGTAGTCCAAGTATTGTAACCCCACACCTAGAGAATCTTTGTTTTGTTTGGCGGAGAAAGACTTGTACTAGAACAAAGTCGAAAAAATTATTAGTGTGTAGATATATACACACTGTGAATGACAGACGCTGCTTACTAACATCTATATTATAGGCGTATACAAAGAGTCACACATAAAGGAGCAAAGGAAAATGTGTTATATTTAGCAAATCAAGCTCCTTGATTGGCCTGAGACTAATGGGGGGCTATTTAACTTCAATCAAATTGTATCATGAAGTGGTGAAGAAAAATATACGTCAGAGGATGGGGGGGGAGAGAATTTGGACTTGAATGGTTGTGGAATAAATTTCTTCAAGCAGAAAGGAGGATGCTCATTGCACAGTAGGCTTAAATGAATAATATTCCCTTTTCCTATGGTTTGTGGGGAGATCAAGAAGTGCATACAGTGGGGGTGGGGACCAAAGACTTCAGGAATTGCTTTCAATTAATTTTGTTCGTTGGGTGTGGAAATAACATTGCTGATTTGCATTAGGACACATGTGTATGGGGGGAGGCTTTCCAAGCATTTTTTTTTTTTTTTTGTTGCCTAACTATCTATGCTAATTTATACTTTCGGTAAAAGGGTTTTTATTTTGCCTAACTAGTTTTGACTTTTGACAATTCACATCGCCAGCCTTCAATTTATATTACTATAATTTGCGTGGGGGGCATTGGAGGATAACAGAGAATAATAAACTTTTTCTCACCTTCAAACCAAATCCCTATGTTGAATTTGTTTTAAAAATGACTATATGAACAGTATGCTTTTGCAACTTTCTTTCCCGCTCTATTGGGAATAGGTTAGGTAGAGAGCTCATGCATATTTACAAGTTATAGATATCTGCATCTCCCAAGTAAAATGATCCGTGTAAACTAAAGATCTAATCTTCTCCCAGCAGATTTAGAAAAGATAGACTCTTAGGTCTGTTTGGTAATGTAGAGGAAAAGAAAAAAAAAAGAAAGAAAGAGAAAAGCATAGGAGTTATTCATCTCCTTGTTTAGTATTATTTAATGGAAAAGAAAGGAGATTTCCATTCTTATATTTGGTTTTATAAAGGAAAATAAAATAAATGTATGTAAATGAATAAAGATGTAGATACATATATGATGCAACCTACAAAATTCTCTCTCTCCTTCCTTTCCATTCCTTTTCATCCTCTCCATTCCTCTTAGATGAAAAATGGAAAGATCCACAAAAATATTATCCCTTCAAATCTTTTTTTTTTTCCATCAAAAAATGTGATATTAAATAAGGAATGATGCTCTTCCTCCATCCTCTTCCATTCCTTTCCCTCCTCAAACTTTATACCAAAAAAATCCTTAACAACTCAATTTGAACCTACAATATCTCCATGAAAGAGTCGGTGTCCAATCAATAATCTTTAAAAAGACTCAAAACTTTACAAGGTTCTAATTTAACACGCACAAACTCATGCAATACGTTGTAGTGCATGGAAGTTATTCTAAGAGGAGGGAGACATGTGCAGCATCAATTATTAGTTTATATTACCCAATTACATTTTTGTGTCCATTGAAATTGTCTTCTCCTATATAAGATTGATCCCTCTAGGCTTTTGGAGAGTGCCATTTAAATTGTCGAGGCACAAATAGTTTGTTGTTTGGCCTTTGAAAACCTTGTTAATTTGGAAAAAATTTATAATACTTCTAAATATTTTTTAAGCATTGATGCTTCAAGAATAAGAACCATTGATTTTGATGAGATTCAAATTTATGGTTGAGAATACTTCTGATGAATAGTTTTTTTTATATGTTTTTACCTGTTTTAAATATTTATTATAAATATTTTTATTATTTATTTTTTGACTCTTTCTCTTTCTCCTTTTTTGTAATTACCCAAAATCTCTATGTTTCTTTCTTCAATACCTTTTTCAAATCTATCCGCCCTTAGTTTGCTAACAAGTCAGAGAGATTTTTTATATTCTTATTCAGACTCATTCTCATTCTTTTCAACTCCAATTCAAATAATCAAAACACAGTGAGAATTCTATGGTTCATTTCTATGATCTTTTTGTCTTTGTGTCGGTTGTTGTGATCTTCCTCTATATTTATCTTTTCGGGTACACATCCAATTAGCTGAAGCTCACCGACCCAATTGAAGAACCATTTCAAAGTTTGCAGAGCATGAGAGAGAAACAAAAACATAGAAGTCATTACAGAGATGGTATCTGGCGGCATGAGAGAGAACAACGTTGTGGTTGTGCAGGGAGAAGAGAAATACGGATCGGGGCTTTTTTGTCATTACAGAGATGGTATCTGGTGGCCATTTATGAAGTCATTGTCAAGATCCACTCTTGTTCTCGTCTTCTCTATTGTCCTCATCGACGGCGTGTTGGTTTACACGTGCTTGCTCGACGCACTTGAACGGCACCGGAGACGGTGAGATTCACCAGTGCTGGAAACAAAAATCTTGCTCAGAGCACACCACACAGTCACCGACTAACCACACTAGAGAAAGCAGCACCGATCTCAACGCCGTGAAACCTACACCGCACCATTGTAGATTTGGACAAACCAGGGCCAACCGCGCCTTCGCCCTTGCTGCGCCAACTCCGTCTTGTCTTGGGAGTGAAAGGCAATAACGGTGGAAGGCACAAATCTAAGTCCATTTCTTCTTCTTCATCTTCGTCATCTTCGTATTCTATAGTAGGGAGGTGGTATTGGTCAAGAGTTTGCAAGTCTACAATAGGGAGGTAGAAGAATTAGAGATTAGTGGCTAAAGGAGCACTAACTTGGACGAAGGTGTTGATGAGTGGCCGTTGGAGCAATGCGGGTTTGGCTATCGATGATGATTTGTTGTGGTGGAGAATGTCATCTCACTGTGAATGACAAGACACAGAGAAGAAAGAGAAAGAGAAGAGAGAATAAAAGATGAATTAAAATATAAATAATAAAAATTAAGAGACTAACTATGTAAATTAAGATATTAATAACATGACATGTTACATAAGTAGTCAATATTAAATCTCTACCATTGATTTTCTTTTATACCTAATCAATGATTATGGAAGGTTGAAGCATCCATGCTCAAAACCTTATTTGGAGCATTATAAACGCTGCCGTTAATTTGGGTTAACAACTGCAAGAGTAGACAGAGTTTATGTGATTTACAAATTACATGTATGTATGCGTGCATATGTAGACCGATTGCTTGGCAGTTCTGGCAAGGTTCGTGCCAATAGAATTTTCTGGAAAATGGGGAAATTTCCATACGAATAAAAGTAGAGCTAGATTCCAACACCCCACCCGACCCAACCAAATCAAAGTTGTAGAGCTTTAGGGCACACATGCTCTTTAACCCAACACCATGGTCGTGACTCTGCTTCAATCTGCTACCTCCTTCTCGTGCCACACGGTCCTGTGATGCAGACCTGCACTGACCAAAATTCTATATTTCCTTCTCATGACAAAGATTTTGCCGGGGTCCTCTCTCTTTGTCAGTTTCTCTCGAATTCCCTTTTGAACCCCAATTGGAGCCTTTGACACTCTTCTTAATTTGTTATTTTCCGTCATTTAGTTCATAACTTCTCCCACAAGTTCAAAGTAATCTATATAAATTTTCATTGCAAGCAACTGATGATAACTCCTTCTCTTCAAGCTTTGAAACTTCAAAATTTTCCTCAAACCACTCTTGAATTTGTCTTGGTAATATTCTTTACTAGAAGTTTATGTTATCGAAAAGTAACCTATATAGATACTTGTATCACATACTCACGAAAAGAATAACTAAATTTAAATGAGGGTAATGACGTACGTATACAATGAGGTGGCATTAAAACCTGTTTCTACCCACATTCACTGCTCAGTGCTCACCTCAGACAATTTTGATTCTCAACATCCAAATCAAAATTTCCAAGTTGAGGTTTCTTGATAAGGCCACATCAGTTTTAGCCATTGCTTTTTGGGATTTTGCCCATAATATATATATTTGGAAATAAAGTTATTCGGAGAACATCTGAGTCTCAAAACGACCAACTTTTAAAGAATGGTTACTTCTTTAATCCCATGTCACGTTGAGAATCATAAAGGACTTGGCTCCACCATAGATAGAAAGCTTCCTCCAGCAACACATGTATATACAACAAGCCCATGTGATTGTCCCAATAGAAAATCCAAAATGCAAGTACCATACTGAACAAAGTAAGAAACTAGCTCGTATCAGCATCCTTCAGAGATGTATATGTCTTTCCATATTAGCCTCTTCTTTTAAAAGAAAAGCTATGGTCCATCTAGTCGCTAAAAGGAGTTGTTGGCCAGGGCTTTGCGCTGTGTAATAGATTACTTTCAACGGTTGGTGCCAAAGATCAATAATATTTAGGAATAAGATTTTAGATGACTGGGTTTTTTGACCAATGTATATATGCCACTCGTGCCACTAAATTCGAGGTTATGTGATTGTTCCTTCCTCTCCCACGGCTTGGATACGTCACATCGCCTCCAGGCACGGTCGGTCCAGCGGTAGGGGTATTTGCAAGACATTCTGAAACTCAAATCAAATGTAAAGCAAGGTGATAGTAGTAATATAAGAGAAAGAGAAAAAAAAAATCTTTTCTTATAATGTAAGCACTATATGTTTATAGAAACAGTGACACGACTGCGTACTTTGAACCTTGTAATGGAGAAGTGTATCATGAATCTAATTTGTTTAATTCTATAGATAGATTTTTTTAATTTGATAATATTTATATATAAATTTAAATATATATAAAAATTATTAATTAAAATTTATAATTTTTTTTGTATATATAATTATTCATATAAAAAAATGATTTAATTAAATTTTTATACAAATTTTAATATTTTTAATTAAAATTTATATATAATATTTTAATCTTAATTATTAATTTATTTTAATAATAAATTAATAGTCAGATATTATAATCCATTTCTAAATTATTTTTTGAGTGGTCTATATTAAACTTTTTCTCTTGCGATATTTAGTAATGATTACAATAAATTTGGTCCCAAAATTCTTTAATGGTGTCAAGGCACTTGTCCATTCTTATAGAAGATATTTTCTGTGTGATTCGAGTGATGGGAGTTGAATCCGAGTGGATGAGTCGGATGACCCTCGTACTTTTTGGATTGGTCATGATGGTTTGGTTCGGATTTAGTTCATGGAAAGAGTCGGGTGCTCAATCATCGGGTCAGATTTTGGTGAGTCCGACGGTTCTTAAGGTGTTGGGGCTGACCTTAGTTCCAATATGGTCCGGTGATCAAATTCAACCAAAATCTGCCATGTGATTTTTATGCTCCCTTATCAAACTTGAGGTCATAGTCCGCTTATTGTAACAAAAATAAAATAAAATGATTGAAAATATAGTTGGAAATAGTTTCTGGAAAATTAGATTAAAAAAAATAATAATACTATTATGTTTCACGTCTAAAATTAGCAATACAGCATCCATGCATGCATGTAACTGTCTACTTTCAAAATCTCATTAACAGTCATCGCGCCATTACAAGAAAAACTAGTTCAATGACTTTATAATAAATAATAAACACATAAAGTCGATATGCATGTGATAAAGTCTATTCAGAAATTGTGAAAATTTATTTGTTTATAAATTCATTAAACTCAAGAAAAGCAAAATCTGACTAGATTATAGATTAAATTGAGAGGAGAACTATTGATGATTGGCCCATTGCACTCAAGGTTATCCTAAACAGCTCTTATTATATTACCAAAAAATTAATAAATTATTTGTGATTAACATCTCAATAGATTATCCATTCACAAATAAGGTTTCGAAGTTTTTATGACTTGCGTTTAAAAGTCGGGTTTGCTTAGTTATTCCTTTGAGAAAGGTAAATTTCTTCGTATATAATTGTATAATGATATGGACCACGTCAGTTAATGAGCTAATGTAAATATCTGTCTTCCTGGGAAATAAATGTTGTAGATAATGCACACCCATGCGCAATGTAAATCATAACAATGAGATCGCATACATAGCAGGCTTTCTTTGTATCAAGCAACTAACAACTTTTAGTTTTATTTTATAAGAGAAAGACATACATATACGCTTTTTTTGGGGGGGGGTGTTAAAGATATATATACTATTCTAATCTTCTCTTAATAGTTATTCTCTTTGTAGAAAGAGATCTTATAACAAACAGAACTGCATTATGACCTGATTAAATATTATGTAATACTCTTAATGACCATTAATTAAGTAGCAGTGGTATCGGGGTTCGAAGAACCTAGATGATGTGACCGACATCAAAAAAGAATGCTTTTATCTCTTCTGCTTAGGAGGCAAAAAGTGGATAACACTTAGTATTTAAGAGTGTCATTAGGCAAGAATACCCATTTGTTTTCCATGTATACGAAATTTTGGATATCTTTCAAAGATTTATACGTAAGTTAATTCCAACATTGTTAACGTATAAATAATATGTATAAATAAAAATCGCATGTAATACTATTTACTATGAAAAAGTTAAAGTTAAAAACAGATCGTTGTCAATATCATGGCGACAAAATATAATTGAAATGGTTTTCTTCTTAACAAGATAAAGACAATTTTGAGGAAGGACAATTGAGATTTAAGAAATTTAACCTGGAATACTTGATGACAAGTGGAAGGAGATGGATGACAATGTTGTTGGCAACTGCATCTATCGGTTTGTCAAGTGTTGCGAAAAAAAGGACAAAAAGGAGATTTGAGATGCTTTCACCAAATTGTACGAGGAAGTCACTTCACAACCGAATATTCTTAAAAAGGAGGCTTTATACACTTCGAATGAGTAAATTCATGGCGAAATCACATCAAAATCAAACACGTTATTTTCTCGACAAAGATCGAAATAAACATGGTGGAAAATAAACGTGCGAGCTTCTACTTCAAAGTCTACCGACTCTTAATCAACTCATCATCAACATAACAAATAACAATGTTGCTTGATAATCTTCGATTTGATAAAAGCTATTCTTGAAGAAGAATCTAGGCGGAAGAACAAAGAAGACAGATTGGAAAGCTCAAAGCAAGCAGAGACTTTATCGATGACGAGAGGAAGATCAACGGAACGTGGTTCTAGTAGGAGTCGAAATCAAAGTAGATAAAAGTCACGAAGAAGGAAGAACTTCAAATGCTACCTTTGTGGCATGAGAGGGCACTTGAAGAAAGATTGTTGACACAACAAGAAAAATGCAGATAAAGCTCCTGAAGCAACAACATCCCAAGGATGTGTTGCGAGTACCTAAATGATGGAGAAATCCTTTAAAAGTAATTGGTTCCAAAGGCGAAAAACAGCTCAATGATGTTTGGATTATGGATTCAGGAGCAACATGACACATAACTTCACAACGAGATTGGTTGAGTACTTATGAACCTATCTTAGAAGGATCTGTATTCATGAGAAATGATCATGCCTTGAAGATTGCTGGAGTTGGTACTGTCAAAATAAAATTACACGATGGTACTGTTCTCACAATTCAAGATGTGAAAGGTTTAAAGAAGAATTTATTGTCTTTAATTGGATGACCTCGGGTGCAAGACTCATATTAAAAAGGTTGTTAAAGGTGCTCTTGTGGTGATGAAAGCTGAAAAGATCGCGACAAATCTATACATGCTTGTGGGAGATACGCTACAAAAGGCAGTTGCATCAGTTGCATTAGCAGGCCAAGAAGAATCAATGATAATGTGGCATCGCAAATTAGGCCACATGTTGAAACGTGGTTTGAAGATTCTCGTGGAACGAGATCTCTTTCCCGGGCTCAAATCGGTAAACTTGCCTCTTTGTGAGCACTGTGTTACAAGCAAGCGACATAGATTAAAGTTTGATAGATCAACTGCTAGAAGCAAGCGCATACTAGACTTGATTCATTCTGATGTGTGGGAGTCACCAGAAATGTCCCTAGAAGGAGCAAAATACTTTGTATCATTCATTGATGATTTCTCTAGGAGATTATGGGTGTACCCAATCAAGAAGAAGTCAGATGTGTTTTCAATCTTCAAAGACTTCAAAGCAAGAGTAGAACTTGAATCCGAAAAGAAGATCGAGTGTTTGAGGACAGACAATGGAGGAGAATATACAGATGACAATTTTCTCGCATTTTGCAAGCAAGAGGGTATCCAAAGGCAATTTACAGTTACACACACACCTCAGCAAAATGGTATAGCAGAGCGGATGAATAGAACTCTCCTAAAAAGAACAAGAGTTATGTTGCAACCGACGAGTCTAGCCAAGTCTTTTTTTTTACCTCCAAACCATTAGAGTGATAAATCTTACCATCAATATATTGGTTTAAAATACCAATGGAGATTGGAATGGCAAGCATCTCTTTTTCATACACATGCTATGATGTTTCCCAATCCAAAATCCATATATTCTCACTAAACTTCATCCCACGCCCACAAGGTTATTGTCGGCAGAGATTGATATTTGCGAAAATAAACTACAAAGAGAACAAGAAGATTCTTTGAAAGAGACTAATGGTATAGATAGAAAAGCTGGATAAGAAGATTCCTTTGAAGCAGAACAAGAACCAGAGCACGAGGAACAAGAACCATATGAGGCTAATGATACAGAAGTTCGGCGATCAACTCGTCAGATAAGAGCACCATCATGGCACTCAAACTATGTTATGGCAAGTCACGATGCATATTGTCTTCTAACCCTCAACCTTTCATACTATAAGTAGCTTTCTCTATTATGACAAAAATAAGTACATAGAAACAAGACATAACTTGTTGAACTTCCAAAGGGACTTATTTGGTAACAAATTTATAAGATCAAAAGAGATGGCAACGATCAAGTGGAATGATATCGTGCAATCATAAGGGTATGCCTAAGGAATTGATTTCAATGAGATATTCTCTCCTATTGTCGGACTTACCACTAGTAGTCTTGGCTATGTTATTTATTTACATCTTGAACAATTAGATGTGAAAACTACTTTTCTTCATGGAGAACTTGAAGAGGAGATATACATGCTCCAACCGAAGGTTTTAAAGAACAAGGAGAAGAAAACTTAGTTTACAAGTTAACCAAATCTATCTAAAGCTTTTGATCAAAGTTTGATTCCTTCTTATTAGCCTCAAACACAACAGACAGAGTTCGGACCATTGTACATATTACAAGAGGTTTGGTGACGATGATTTCATCTTTGTTGTTAAGGATGATATTAGGCCCTAACAAAGATCAAGTCTAAGATTCACAACTTGGCTAGGAGTTTGATATAAAGGACTTGAGACCAAAGAAAACAAGATTTTAGGGATACAAATTCACCGAGGATAGGAAGATTTGGCTTTCTCAAAGGAACTATTTGAAGAAAATTATGCGGCGCTCATATCCAAGATTGAATGCGTTTATTATCCTCAGTATGAGTTCTAAATGAAGCAGAGTGGAAATGTCTCGAGTTATGCATCAAAATGGGAAGCCTTATGTATGCTATGATATATATAAGACCGGACATTGCACAAGAAAGTGTCGGTTTTTATGGCGAGATCCTGATAAAGACATTTGAATAAGATCCTAAGATACATTAAAGGGACCTCGAATTGTTATGTTTTGGAGGATCTTATTGTCGATGTTGATTCGGATTTGATAAAAGAAAATCTACTACTAACTTTGAGGAGCGGTTATCTAAGTTAATGAACCCGTTTGAGGAATACTTTACATTGCAAGGAAGCTTTTGGATTAAAAGGTTAATGGAAGAACTACTATAATTACTATATATTGTGACATGTTTGCACATGCAAGGATCAATTCAAGGACAAAACACATAAGGTATCCAAGAAGTAGTAGAAGAAAAAAGTGTAGATATGCAGAAGATTCACACCAAAGATAACCTAGCAGATGTTATGACACTGACAAGTTTATTTGGTGTCGATCCTCCTATGGCCTATCAGAAACGTAAGTAACATGGAATGACAAAGTAGAAAAAGTGGTGTGAAGATATGATTGACTCAATCAAATCTTCAAGTGAGAGAATTGTTGCACCAAAGTCCCACATTGGTGGGTTCTTAACCTTGAAGGCCCTTGAAAGCCTATATAAAGAGGCTTAAGTGAAGCTTTTGTATCATCTCAAAATTTCCTCTTCTTTCTCTTGTATAGTTTTCTCCTTATATTTAGAGAGAGGTCTTGTAATTTCTTCCTCATAGTAAAAACTTTTTTTTACTCTTGTCCGTGATTTTTCCCTCATCATCATTAGAGGGTTTTTCACGTTAAATATTGTGTGTCAGTTCTTCTTTTCTCAATTCTATTTTAATTGTGTAATACTATTTTCTATAACTCTGGTACCCAACAAAAGACATATATATATACGCTTGTTTTGGGGGGGGGGAGGTTAAAGATATATATACTATTCTAATCTGCTTAACAAGAAAGTAAGACAAACAGAACTGCATTATGACCTGATTTAATACTCTTAATGACCATTAATTAAGTAGCAGTGGTGGAACCTAGAGATGTGACGTGATGCCTTTATCTCTTCTGCTTAGGGAGGCAACTGGATAACACAAGGCAAGAATACCCATTAGTGTTATACACTTATAATATATACAAAAACAGTTGCACATCTCTTTTTATACACTGCTGAGTTTAATTATACTCACTAAACTTCATCCTTTTTTTCCAAAACTCAAATTCTCTAAATATTATGCACGCATGCATTAAGCAAATGCCCTCATTGCACAAAAATAAGCATATGCCCTCAAATTTCATACTATATTTTTGTTATATCAAATAAGTATCAAATAATTTTGTTTTAAACTTATTTTATTTTATTTACCTACTTAAACAATCATATAGCCTAAGTGTCTAAACACTATTTTCTTACCACTAATGTTTGGTACTTAGCCTTCAATTGGGGATTTTGTTCCAAAATTGATTATTTTTTCTTTTTCAAATGATCATCTATCTTTAATCAAAGTTTGAGCATCTCAAGTATTAAAGGATAATGACCCCGCCTAGGTATATGAACTTATTCAGTTATTATCCATTCAACTAGGATCGAGTTTAAAAAACCAAAGAAAACCTGATTAGGCTTACTAAGTTATAGTATATTTGAATGCGTTTATTTCAGAGATAAATTGGAGTTTTTCTAAAATGGGGAAAGAAAAGAAGGGTGAGGAATTTAGTGATAGACAGGAATAAGATTAAAGCTAAAGGAGAATGGTTTGTTTGCTTATCGATTATTCGGTTTATGCCTAACTTTGATTAAAAATGATGGTTTGAGGGAATTTACATTGATTTTGAGAATAAAGTACTAAACATAAGGAATGTTGGATCAATTCTCCCATAAGGCCATTTTAAGAGAATTTTCTTGTCATATTCCTTTTTTGACCATCAAATTTAAAAATTCCAAAAAGATTGATACCTGACTAAAGTATCAAAACTAATGTGCAGATAAGGATCTGATCGCCTGATTTGATGTCTATGCCTTTTATACGGTGCGATGAATGTAAGTATGATTGTGTTCTTAATTATTCCTTGTGTGTGTGTGTGGTGGGTGAAATGAGAGATACCGAGTCTATACAAAGTAAACATATTAAACCTATTTTTTGGGGAACCGCCACCCGACCATACATCTTGTCAATGTGATTTTTTTTAAACAATTCCTTGTGTCTAACATATCCTAATTAAAGCTCTAAAGTTTGTATCGGTGGATGCCACACGCAATACTGAAAATGCTTAAACTTAAAAAAATAATTAATACATAATTAAGCATCATTAAACGACAAAAAAATCTAACTACACTGCTTAAAATTTATTATTTTGTGTTCAAGATTTGTGAAATTCGTGTCAGAATTTTGGGTAAAAATTTTGTTATTAGCTTCTATGCAAATCAGTTTTTGGGTAACAGAATTTAGTTAGCTTCTAAGCGAATCATATGGCACATTAAGTTAATAGCTGAAATCAATCAAGAGGATACCTTTTTATACACTACTAGAAAATTTTGATTTAGAGACAAAAATTAGAGATGTAAAAAATTCATCTCTAATAAAGACAGAAACAGAAATAGATTTAATGATTTATAGAGAAAAATAAAATTTTAAAAATTAGAAATGAAATTTAGAGATGGAATAATTCCGTCTCAAATTTTTCGTCTCAAATTCCGTCTCTATATGGTCAAATTAAAGTCAAATATTTTTAGAGACGAAATTTACCCATCTCAGAATTTTTCGTCTCTAATTCCGTCTCTATTTGATCAACGTAAGGGTTGAAAAAGTTAAATATATTTAGAGACGGAATTGGTCCATCTCTGAATATTTCATCTCTAATCTCGTCTCTATTCAGTTAAATAATTAATTTAAAATATCAAATATATATAGAGACGGATATATTGCCGTCTTTAATATCAAATAATTTTTTTAAAGGTAAAGACGATGTGTTTCCGTCTCTAATTTTCCCTAGCCCCAAATCAGAAACCAATTTAATTTTCTCTCTATCTCTATAATATTTTTTTAAAGGTAGAGACGGATTCACATCCGTCTCTAATTTTTCTACTAAATCCCTAATTCCCCTAAATCAGAAACCAATTCTCATCTCCAGAAACCAAATCAGAAACCAATCCCTAATATCGTCTCTCACGGTATCTCTCAGGTGGCTCGTTTCTCTCATCTCCATCTCTGAGCTTCTTATCTCCATCTCTCAGCTCGTTCTCACTCCATCTCAGGTGACGTTGTGGTTCGTTCGCGCTTCATCTCTGAGGTCGTTGTCATTCGTTCTTGCTCCATCTGGAGCTCGTTCTGGTACATTCTCCTTCCTTCTCTGAGCTTGTTCTCCTTCTCGTTCTCGTTCATTCTTGCTCCCTAATTTGTTTATGTTTAGTTTTGAGACTTACATTTGGGTTTTATCTATAAAATACCGATGCTAGGTGGCTTCCTAGATCTGACTTCAATGCATGCATTTCTAGCTACTCCTTTTTTCTCTTTTGATCTGGATAAAAGTTTTATCTTCTCGTTGAACCTTTTTTTGGTTTTCCTTTGTTTGTTTCTTTGTAAATTTTTTTTGCGAAATAAGCATTTTTGTGGTTTTTTTTATTTTGAGCATAGAAACGTTGTACCAAGAACAGAGCTAGCTAATAATCAGCATTCAGCAATTCATAGTTTAGACAATTTTTCATAATTTTTTAGCAATTTTTTTATATTATGTTTTGTCTCTTACAGCAGCTCAAATGAAATGCATTTTATGTCTCAATCGACCTTTAGGCTATATTTTCAGTGTGACAGCTCTATTGTTATAGTTGATTACAATACTTGATATTTAGCTCTATATGGTTCCATCTATTTAGAGAATGAATGTGTGGCTTTATTTTCTATTTATATAGTTGATATTTGACTCTGTTTCAGATTTATTGTCTTTGAATATTGGAAGGACGTACTCTATTTTGCTCTATTTCATATTTATATTGCTCTATTGAATTGACCATGTTTCCTGTTTCAACTCAGATTGGTGGGAAAGAGAAAGCAAGAGTTTCTTGTGTGGTTCTATTGACTTGTTGCTAGCAAGAAGGCCCTCGAGAGTGCTGACCTTGGTGGCTATAGGCTTTCAAAGGTAGGTTTGTGACTTAACTTTTCCTTGGCATTTTTGTTCTTCAAAATTGTGATCAAGTTCTTAAAATCATTATTTTTTTTAATATGGTTGAAAATTTTAGGTGTTTGTAATTGTGTGGATGTGATTTCGGTTTGTCTTCCACTTGGAGTGTTATATGTTATACATTCTTTTCTGTATTTAGATTTGTTTAGTAACCCCCTTATTTAGTCTGTTATTTGCTTCACCGGAAATAAACGGGGTAAGGGTTGGTATTATATAGAGCTGTCAATTCGGGTCAGAGCCCATGGGACAGCCCACTAAATCCTGTATGGGGTCATTTATTTTATTAGCCCATTTATAAGTAGAGTTTTTTTTGCCCTTAACCCACAAATCCCCACCTGTAAGTGGGTTAGGGTAGGGCTATAGATGGGTCAACCCCCATTCATTTTCGTATAAATGGTGTTGTTGTTCACACTTCGAACAGTGTGGGTGTTGTGCTGCTGTTGTCATTCTCGTCATCTCCAAAATCGTCGATGCTTGACCTCATTCTCTGCAAGGTGAACCTGCTCTCCTCCACTCTCAATTCCCTATTTCTTTCAATTGATGATTTGTCGATGCTCCGTGATCTAGGGTTTTGATTATTTGATTATTGAACAGAGAGCGCGTGATCTAGTGTATAATTTCTAGTTTGTGTTATCTGTTTGTTGTGTTGATTTTACTGGTTGAAATCGGGGTGCTGAGCGAGTTTCTAATTCTTAATTGTGCATGTGAGATTGAATTTTGGCTTGGATATGTTAAAGGTCTTGAGCATTAATAAAAAGTTAGATGACTTTTTTGTTTTTTTAACTTTACTCTGAATTTACTGTGTTAAATTTGTAATTTTTATTATGCTTTTTTTCACTAAATTTGTGTGTTGGGTTTGCAATTTACGAAATAGAACACTGCAATTCATTGTTCGTGTTGTGATTGATTTCTTGGATGATTTCAGATGTTGTGTGATTGAATCTTTACTGGGTTTGCCCCGGTAATAATGAATAGGTTTTATTTTAAGGATCTGAGTTTTCTATCTGGTTATGTTTTCTTTAGATTTGTGATCAACACTTTCTTGGAAGGATCCAGTCACTCAAATATATCTTAAGTGTCCCTAATTCAATTTTGAGTTCGTGATTTCTTGGATTCTACCACTTTATAAGCTACTGCTTCTCAATTTTTCATCTTTTTTTCCCACTTTCTTCTTATATAGCTATGTAGAACTTGAAGAACCAAGTATCACTTATTTTTTAATCCCTTGCATTGTCTTTTGATAAAATTGATCATGCATTGACGTTGTCTCAAATTTGGATGTCTCAGTTGCTGAATTGATTGATATGTCCAATATTGATCTATGACCATTGTTCGAAGATATTACATGGTCTGACAATTGAATTAATGCCAGTATTGTGAAGTTTTTCTTTTTAAGTAACATGTATTATAAGTTTTTCACTGGAGGCTATAGTAGAAAACAACAGGTTCTAGATGTAGTTTTAAATTTCTTTTGGGGTGGAATTCTTTTCCAGCAAATTCGTATAATTCAAGCTCACATGCAATTCAGCTATAAATTCTACATTAGCATTGTATCAAGATATCTAGATCCAGAATAATCTAGAACCCTTTTTGGAATAACACAATTGATATTATACTTATATTATAAGAGTTCATCTAGTGAAGACTCCAGAGAACCCTTGATAGTGTCTTATGCATGATCAGTACTGCTGACAAAATGAAGCTAAAGACAAATACATTAGTTGTGATTAAGATTTCTGGTCTTTCACAGTCATTGAGGTGGTTCTCTAAAATTAGCCATGGACATTCTTTTATGTATGAAATCTTTTCCATAAGTTAGTGAATATATGGTTTTGATAAATGAAGTGTTTCTATTCCAATTTATGAGGATATTTGAATTAGTGCTTTCACGATATTTTAATTTCATTTATGGAGTTGTCTTTTGTCTACTTGTTATTTTTACTATGTAAGAATGGATGATTTTCATGAAATGAGTGGATGAAATCTTTACAATCAGAGGATGATGTTAATTTTCACCTTGAATCCTTAAATCTAAAATTGTTGCTAATCTAAACTCCTAAACTTCTTATTTTGCATATTCAATCTCTTCTCTACCAACATAGTGATATATGTTTCCTCTTTTGCAATAACATCAATTTTCTGACGAAAAGATCATCTAACCACAATGTTAAGTTTATCCACATTCAAGATAAGTTCAAAATTAGTTGCCTTTCCATTTTAATCTCGGATCAAGTTTTTGAGTGTTGTCATTACTTCTTAGATTACTTGCTTTTGAATTATTGATTGACAATGTTATCATTTCTTCAATTGACCTACCTTAGATATCACATGTAGCTAAATTTTTTTGATTGTGTATTTGTGGGGTTGGGGGTCAATAGTTAGTGGTCTAACGCGCAACCCTTTATTGCAAGAAGATTATTCTGGATCTAGATATCTTGATACAATGTTAATGTAGAATTTATAGCCGAATTGCCTGTGAGCTTGAATTATGCAGTTAAAACTATGTTCATCTTTTGTGTCCGTGGAATCTTTTGTAGTTTGTAGTTGTACAAGAAAATACTATATATATATATATATATATATATAATATATAATATATATATAAGAATTCATTTATATTGGCCAAATCCCATGTCAAATTTGAGAATCTCTATTTTTACTAATTATAGAATTGCAAATCTCTTTCACTGATTTTTTTCTTTTTATAATTAGAACGAAATTTAAACTAAAAATGATACATAGTGAATCATAGATGCTTTTTATAATTATGTGGGTTTTGTCTGGGTAATTGATGGTTCATAGATGATTTTTTCTATTTTCAGAAATCATGTGCATGGGTTTTAGATTTAGTTTTGTTTGTCATTGTCATCCCTTTTTCTGTGTCGTAGTAGATGCTAGATAGCTTGGAGCCATCTTTGTAGTAGATTGACTTTTACTTAGTTTTATTTTTTGTTGATTAAAGAGAGGAGTTTATGAAGGTGCTATGCACTTAGAAGAGCTAAAATTCTTAGTTGAACATGTTGGTCGTGTTACTTTGTTTATTGAAATTTATTGATATTATAGTTATGATGCATGTGATGTTGAAATGAAAGTGTATGGTTAAAAAAGAAAAAGTCTTAAACTGTTTCGTTCTAATTTATGAAATGGAGCACTTTAGTTTGAATGACTACCTGATAGTGAGTTACTAATATATATGGTTTACAATTCTGATTTTTTATAGGGTTGGTCCATAGGGTGGGCTAGGGCCAGGCCATTAAATAGGAGGGTCAATTTTTTTTAATTAGTGGGTCAGCTCGTGGGCTAGCCTTAGCCCCACTTGGCCCTATGGACTTTTGGCCTTGTGGGCTTTTTTGTCTTGTGGGCTTTTTGCCCCTAGCCCACGTGGGCTAGGGCTTGATGGGGTAGGCTGGGCCTTTTTTTATAACTCTACTGTCATAGTGATTATCATAAAAACAGTTCCTTTTTTTTTTTGTGATTTTGGTGTCCCCAAATTCATTTACCAAATTTATTATTATTATTATTATTATTATTATTATTATTATTATTATTATTATTATTATTATTATTATTATTATCCTCCCAAGCCTACAACTTCTCTGTTCGTTTGCTCATGGCAAGGGATTTCTTGTGATGCCAATAAAAAACATGTTGTTGAGTTAAACGTTTCTGGTTTGGGCCTCTCTGGCCCTATTCCTGATACCACCATGGGCAAGCTTCAATCTTTGGATCTTAGCAATAACAAAATCACTGTCTTACCTTTAGATTTCTGGAGTTTAAGCTCTCTCAAGAGCCTTAACCTCTCCTCCAATCAGATTTCTGGTTCATTGACTAACAACAATGCCAACTTTGGTTTGCTAGAAACCTTTGACTTGTCCAGCAACTATTTCTCTGAGGAAATTCCTGAAGCTATTAGCTCCCTTATGAGTCTGAGGGTCCTCAAACTTGACCACAATAGGTTTGCACATAACATACCTTCTGGGATTCTCAAGTGCTAGTCTCTAGTTTCAATTGATCTTTCATCAAATCAGCTGAATGGAACACTTGCACATGGCTTTGGTGATGTGTTTCCTAAGCTCAGGACCTTGAACCTTGCTGGAACACTTCTAGACATCATATACAACCAAACAATTGTAGCAAAGATACAACAACAAAACTCTTGACTATCAAGCTAGGCCAATTTCAGGGTGAAAGATAATGATCAGTAAAACTCTAGATATTGCAACTTCAAGGAACAGGTTATAAATCTATTCAATTAGTAAATTAGAAAAAAGAAAACGAGAAAATAAACCTGACTCAAAGGCATAACTAGTCAATATATAGTGTTTCACAGGCTCTTATAAGTTGCAATGTTTTCTTCATACTCACCTCACTAACGAAGTGCATAGGAGAAAGAAAACATTAACAATAACTCCTTTGGTAAATCAATCATAATCTTTTCCATTCATTCTCGAATATAAGCTTGTCAATAAAATGGGAAGAAGGATAAGAAAACTGACCAGATTTGTGATATTTCGCTGGTGGGAATTTGCTGATATAAAGTCTTGTAGAAAAACATCAGAGGGTCCCTCTGAAATATAAGGAAGGCACAAACTGATTAGTCAAAACTTAATAAATGTGATGGTTTAGAAACATGAAAACAAGAGCAGCAATAGAAGCTACGATAGTACAGTGAGTTAAGCTGCAAGCCTGCGAAACCACAAATCATACATGGGAGATAAGAGATCGAGAGAGATAATTGGATTGCATGAGAGTTTGTGTTGAAAAAGCCAATAACACTCCTAACCAGACAAGAGAAGTAAGACCAAGCAATTGAAAACAAACAAATTTAAGAACAAATAACGTCAAACTTAAAGCATCAGAAAAAGGATACAAGCTTAGAAAGAAGTCTCAAAATATCCAAATCCTTTAGCTAGTAGGCCAAGTTATTTTTCAACAATATTTCTCAGCTGGTACAATTTTTCTTAGCTGATATAATTTGATTATATTTTCTCTGACATGCAACTTTGTGGAGGATATTGACACCTTTAACTTTTTTATTATATTTTTTTTAATGTTAATAATATATATAGTGGAGATTCTGTTGAAATTTTAAGAGAATCTCCCTTTGAAGTAGGTTGTTTAATTTTGGTCTAATTTGTTAAATTTTAGGTAAATAGTGGGCTTGTGTCTTTTGATGACAATGCCTCCTACTTTTTTGTAAATTTGAAATAGAATGGAAGTTCCTGAGAATTGAAAGGGGATGGATAATAGGGTGGGTCTTGACAAGAGAAGAGTTACAGATGAATTCATGGCAGAGGTTAATAAGTTTGTTGAGTTTGTTTGTTCACAAAATCAGTTTAAAGTAATAGGAAAGTTGATGTGTCCATGTAAAAAATACAAATGTATGGTGTTTCACGTTGTTGACGAAGTCAAGGCACGCCTGTGTATGAAGGGGTTTATGAGTGATTACTATTACTGGACTAACCATGACGAGCCAAGGCCTCCCATTCCCCCAGTGGTTGCAGACAACTCATACTATGGAAGTAGTAGGTAAGGGAAGACTTCAATAGGTATGAGTAGATGGTAATGGATGTTGGTAGACCTTCTATTGGCAATTACATTAAGCAACAAGGGTTTGATTATGCTGAACAAATAAAGAAAGAACCTAACCCAGAAGTCAAAAGATTTTTGGAAATGTTGTCAGCTGTACAAGCTCCCTTGTATGATGGCTGTGACAATTACTCTGAATTATCAGCTGCATGTGAAGCTCTAAATATTAAATCTGACTTCAATATCTCCAAGACTTATTTTTATCAATGGGTGGATTTTATGAGGAATGCATTTCCGAATGATAACTGAATGCCTAGAAACTTCTATTGTGCAAAGAAAGTAGTGGAACAACTAGGGCTGGGTTGCAAAAAGATTTCCCGCTGTCCAAATGGATGCATGCTTTATCGTCCTCCATATGACAATCTTCGTAGTTGTAGATTTTGTGGCGAGGATCGTTATAGAAGCATCACTAGAAGCGGTAAGGTCAAAGGAATTCCTCAGAAAAAAATGTGATATTTCCCACTTATCCTAAGGCTACAAAGACTTTATTCCTCAATGCAAACGGCGGCTCAAATGAGATGGCATCATGAGAATGAGAGAGAGACTAAATCTTTGTCTCAACCATCTGATGGAGAAGCCTGTAAATATTTTGATGAAACATATCTTGAATTTGTAGAAAACCCTCGAAATGTGAGGCTATGGTTATGTGCTGATGGATTTGCTCCATTTGACAAAACAGGTAAGACTTATTCATGTTGGCCAGTAATCATTACTCCTTACAATCTACCTCTATGGATGTGCATGAGAAGAGAGGTCATGTTCTTAACAATCATAAGTCCAGGCCTTTTCAATCCAAAAAGTAGAATTGATATGTACTTGCAGCCGCTTATAGATGAACTGAAACTGTTGTGGAATACTGGTGTCATGACCTATGATGTCTCACGACAACAAAATTTTGTCATGAAGGCTTGTTTGATGTGGACGATTGATGATTTTCCTGCATATGAGATGTTATCAAGTTAGATGACAATGGGAAAACTTGTTTGTCCAATTTGTATGAAGCACTCAAAAGCATTCACACTTAAACATAGTTGAAAGACATCATTTTTTGATTGTCACCGTCAATTCTTGCCACATGATCATTGCTATAGAAGGAATAAAAATACTTTTAGAAAAAGACTTGTTGAGACTTCGTTACCCCCACGAAGGTTGACTGGCGAAGAAGTGTGGGATAGGGTAAGACATATACCAAACATAACTGAATTAGTAGGAGAAAGTCCACCAGGGTATGGTACTTATCACAACTGGACAAAACGAAACATCTTTTGAGAACTGCCTTATTGGAAAACAAATCTTCTTCCACATAATCTGGATGTCATGCATATTGAGAAAAAATGTGTTTCTTAATATCTTATACATATTTATGGATATTAAGGGCAAGACAAAAGATAATTTTAACGCTAGATTGGACTTGACAGAATATTGTAAACGAAAGGATCTAGAGCTACATGATGGTAGAGGTGGAAAGCTAAAAAAACCTAAAGCGTAGTACACATTGACTAAGCAACAAAGATTAGCAGTTTGTGAATGAGTTAAACAATTGAAGCTACCAGATGGGTATGCCTCCAATTTAGCTAGATGCGTTGACATGAGGGAAGCAAAGTTGTTTGGTATGAAGAGCCATGATTGCTATGTGTTCATGCAACGTTTGCTTCCAATTGCATTCAAGGCATTACCCAAGCCCATTTGGAATGCACTTACTGAGTTTAGTCAATTCTTCAGAGAATTAACTTCATCATTGCTGAGAAAGGATAAATTACATGAGATAGAGCAAAATATTCCAATAATTTTATGTAAACTGGAACAAATATTTCTTCTGAGTTTCTTTGATTCAATGGAGCACATTCCAATTCATTTGCCCTACGAAGTAAGGGTCGGTGGTCCCGTGCAATATCGATGGATGTATCCCTTTGAAAGGTTGAGTCATCTATCCATCTTCATTCTTTTCAATTAATTCCTCATAAGGTATTTTTTACACTGACATTCTCAATTAATAGGTTTATACATACCTTAAAAGATAAGGACAAGAACTCCGCTGCAGTTGAAGGTTCCATTTGTGAAGCTTATTTAGTAGAGGAGACCTCTACTTTTGCATCTTATTCCTATCCACCCACTATTCCATCTAGAAGGACAAGAGTTTCACAGAATGACGATGAAGGTGAAGGTTATTCAATCAATCCGTCATTCTCTATTTTTAATTTTCCTAGTTGTCCTATTAGAAAACGCAAATCTTACGTCTTACAAGAAAGGGAAATGAAGGCTGCACACTTATATGTTCTTCTAAATTGTCCTAAGGTGGAACTTTTTTTGAAGTAAGCTTCTAAATCATTCTTTTGATTTCATGTATCATGATTAAATCCATGAAGTGATTTAATTTGTGATTTCAATTCAGCATATATGCAGATTTGCTACGAGAACTTGGACTAAATGACATGCAAGTGGACAAACAAATCTCCACAACATTTTTCACATGGTTTAAAGAACATGTATGCTAAATATCATCTACCTAATTTCTTTGTTAATTCCCTCATTACTTGTTTAGGTAAAACCAATTAACCTCCTATTTGTGATATAGGTGTTTAGCAACAACAATGAAGATGACCTTTTGAGGAGTTTGACATGGGGGCCCTCAAACAAAGTAAACACGTGGCAGACATATTCAATAAATGGTTACAAATTCAATACAAAAGATCATGGTCAATGGATGGGTACAACAAATTGCGGTGTATATGTTTGGGGTGGCGAGAATAAGACCATGGAGAATGATTATTACAGGGTTTTAACTGATATTGTTGAAATACAATATACTGGGTGGCCCTTAAAGATGCTAGTCCTATTCAAATATGATTGGTTTGATCGCACCCCAAATCAAGGAACAAAGATAGATAATTATGGAATTGTTGAAATTAGAGCATCTAAAAGATATAAGAATTATGATTCATTTATTTTTGCACAACAAGCAAAGCAAGTGTATTACACACAGTATCCTGAAGGGCAGCAAGGGTGGTTGGTTGTGATTAAAACTAAGGCACAGAGCATAATTCAAACTTTAGAAATAAAAAGACCTGAAATAGATGATCCATACCAAGATGAGTCAGTCCGCAAATGCCTATGATAGTTGCAAACGATGATCTTGAACAAAGTCTTGTTGATATAGCTGGTCCAGCAGAGGAAGTACATGGTCCAACCTTGAACCAATTCGATTTGGAAGAAGTAGATGAAGATATTGAACTAGAAGAAGAAGAAGAAGAGAGAGAGAGGAGGAGGAAGAAGAAGAAGAAGAAGAAGAAGAAGAAGAAGAAGAAGAAGAAGAAGAAGAAGAAGAAGAAGAAGAAGAAGAAGAAGAAGAAGAAGAAGCATATTCTGACTATATTTTGTCCTGTTTTTTTAATGAAATTATTAATGAAATCATGTGTTATCTATTCATGACCTATTAATAGGGTGTATTAATTTATTAATGAAATCATGTGTTATGTATCCATGTCCTGTATTCATGAAATCATGTGTTATGCATTCATGACCTTTAAATTTATTATTTTAATAGTTTTGTACTAATTTTCTATGTTAATTTAATTATACCTAATTGAATTTTATCATTACCTTTTACATATAGATGGTAGTTAGAGGGAGATGGAGGGATACCTCTCAGACTATGCTTACACATACCCCATCTCCACAGTCTCACATCGGGCCTACACATACCCCATCTCCACAGCCTCACACCGAGCCTACACATACCCCATCTCCACATACGCATACCCCATCTCCACATACGCATACCTCATTTCCACAGTCTCACACTGGGCCTACATCTACCTCATCTCCCTATTCTCATACTGAACCTACATTTATCCCATCTACCTATTCCCAGATTGGGCTTGCACTTATTTCATCTTCACATGCCCTATCTCTTCATTCCCAGATTGGACCTACATCTATCCCATCTCCCCAATCCCAGATTGGGTTTGTACATATTCCATCTTCACATACCCCATCTTTTTATTTCCAGACTGGGCCTACACCCTCCTCAGTTGCAAATTTACATCTAGTGGGTGACCCTTCATTGAGTTCATCTGCACCTCCACACACTGAGGCTGAATCGTCTATTCCACAGAGCATCAGGTGGGGGACAAAGGATGTAGATGGATGAATTTAGATTAAGCCAGCCAACAAACAAGAGTAAGTTATTATAATTGTGAACATTAATTCAAGAAGAATAGTTTTATACAAGCGGAGGAAGATTTAGACAAGCTTCTTGCAGAGCTTGGTGGAGGCCCTCCAATAGCAAAACCTATATGATCAAGTTCATATCCTCCGATAGGTTCTGCTATTGATGCTTCATGAAAAGGAGGGGAAGATCATATATACCGCAAAAAAGAAGAAAAAGAAGAAGGAAAAGGAAAAAGAGAAGAAGGCAGCAGCTGGAAGTGCACCAGAAAATGAAACCAAAGAAGTTCTTAATACTATTGAATCAAAGAAGAATGACTTGAAGACTAAAGCAGCTGACAAGAAAGTGCCAAAGCAAGTTAAGGAGATGCAAGAGGCACTTGCTCGAAGATAGCATTGTCTAAAATTTAGGATTATGTCATTTTTGGGTGTAACTTAGTTGTTTTCCACTGTGTTATACGCATGTTCTTGCATTTGGATGATTTCCCACATTATTGATGATTTGAATTGAAAATGGTTAATGAGGCTGTCTTGGTATTAACTTGCTTTCTTTAGTGTTTGTTCTGGTTGTATGCTCATCATTTGATGAAATGTCAAGTCCATAAATGCTAATAATTACTTGGCAATTTGCATTTGGATATGAAGTTCTTGATACTAAAATATTATATAAATAAATAGATTGAAATGTTATGTCCAGTTTGCCTCTTTGTGTTTATCATTTATTTTAGTTATGCTCATTGCATTTGCCTCTTGTGAATGGCTTATTCTCGATCTGTCATCCTGCTATTATCTCCTTTGATCTGACTTCCAACAAAACATTAGTGAAGGTCTGTCATTACCTTATGATCTGAATTCTTTATTTGTTTCAATAGTGCTTCTAGCGGGGAGTTTCATTTGCATTGGATAACTGAGATGGAAAAAGGGGGAAATGCTTTTGTTGTCTCATCTGCTATATGTATAACATGCTTATACAAATGATTAATGCTTGAACTATCACTAAAACCAATTGAGTCATAAAAAGGCTACTCTAGAAAGGAATATGTTGAGTTAGTTATTAAACTAAATTTTTAATTCTTTTCCAAGTGTATAACATTGCTCATTATAAAAACAAAATTTAGTAAAAACAATATTAATATGTAAAATCCACTGTTTTTTTTTACTGAATATATATTCCCCCTATAGCTAGATAGTTATTTTTTTACTGAATATATATTCCCCCTATAGCTAGATAGTTGTCAGTCAATATCTGTATATATCAATTGAAAATGTGCTTCCTAACTAATACAGGGCATGTGCTAAGTGACTTTTCCGAGATGACTTTGTTGTTTCTTGCTATGAGTTTATATAGTTTATTGTCCAGTGACACACTTGATATGAGTATAAGGTGGCTGGTTAATGTTTAGGTGTTCATTGTTGTAACATTTGACTGTTATTGTTAGTTGTTCCTGTAACACTCTCTCCAGGGTATCACATTTCCGACTCCCAACTCATATTCTGAAGAGAAGTTCATATAAGGTTTAAGTTATAAAATATGGGTTTTAAAATTTCTTTTTCAATGTGGAAACAATATACATAATTTTACAGAAAATCCTTGAGTATTACTGAAAATATTTTTAAACTGTTTAATATACAATATTGACACTAATTAACATTTTACAATCACGTAAAATATTCCTCAATATTCCAAACATTATTTTGGACTTAAATAAATCAATATCATTTTCAACACATTTTTCAAATTGCGTAAAAATATTTTACTGCATTTCAAATCGTTTTTAAGCTACACAAATAATTTTTTACCACAATTTCATTACAGAAAATATTTCTTAACTTTCAAAAATTCCTTTTCAACTTTTCTCAAAATAATATAACTTTATACTTCATTTAATATATTTTCTTACTTAAGAAAATCTTTTTTCACAGTTCTTTACTCAAGAAATTCTTTTTCAAATATAACCCACAAAATTACTTTTCAATTAATTTAATCAATGTTTCAAACTTTAAGAATTTCCTAACGTACTTCAAAACTCGAAAATTAGTTATACGTTAGTAAATTTTCAAAATACCATTATATTCTCCATTTTTTTCCAAATCATTTCCAAAATCAACCTTCCTCAAAATAAATTAAAACTCAAACATTTTCAACCTCTCTTTGTTTTCTGTTACGAAAATTTCTATTCTCTTAAGTGATAAAATACTCTAATTCCCTTTCCAAATTCTTGTATTAGATCAATTATATTTCCACTTAGAAAATCACTTTGTCTCATCAAAATCAAGGCATTACAAGCCTTCGAAAATGTGGACATGACTATTATGAAAACATTTTTCCTTCTAAGTCAATATAGTTTTACACAAACAAAACCATTAAAATTTTGCTTTCAAAACCGTAAGACTTATGGTCATAAAAACCAAACCCATTTGTTCAAATTCATTTTCACTTTCTTTGCAAATCCTTAAAATCAACGTTTGCCCGTTTCATTCAAAACTCATGTTTAGAAAAATACTTAGGATCTTTTTACACAAAATAAATTAATAAAAATTCTTCAAAACCATGTTCTTGTTCTCTTGAAAAACATATCCTTTGTTCATTTTCCATGCTTTTCAAATCAATCCAATTTTATTCTTTCATGAAAATATTAAGTTATAAACACCTATGTTGAGGTGTCTTGGCCGAAATTCTCAATGTTCTAGAGACCCAAAAATTAATTCCCTTGTTCTTAAAAATTTTTAACATAAACCCTCTTCATGGGTATCAAAACCGTATTTCCTTTCCTTTGGCCATTGAAGCCAAAAATTGATTTTCTTTCCATCATCACATCAGGGCATACATATATATAATTTCAACATATTCTCATCATGCATATTATAAGCATACCATATTATCATCATGCATATTATAAGCATACCATATAAGCCATAAAATCATGCAAAACATATCAAGCATAGGCAAATAATCAAAGTTCATAAACACACACAAATAATTTACATGACCATGGATATGAATCCTCACATGGATTCATTATCCATCAAATATAAGACCATCTCTCACCACCATGCTTGGTTGGTGAGATGGATCTCCCTCTTACCTCTTGAAGATCCTTAAAAACTCATTGTTTTGCTTCTTTTTCTAAGTCCTTCACCACCAAAGGTTTCTTAAATACAAAACAAAACATGTATTTATTAGTAAATCAAGCTTGAACAAGATAAACCATGGATCAAACATGGCTTAGAACATGAAAAAGAAGATAAGAAATGAAGTTTCCTTATACTTCACCTCAAATACCCTATAACTTTGCTCTTGAAGAAAGTCCTTGAAAATAAATGATTTAGAGAAAGTCTCCAACATGAAAATTGCTTAGAATATCATGTAGATTCAAGATCTATGGTTTGATGAAATTAAAAGAGATTGGAGGGTGGGTTTAGGTGTCTTGGCCGAATGGTCTTCTTAGGAAGAGAGAATGGAGTTTTCTTTTGTTCTTGTTCTTGGAAGAGAGAGAATGGAGAGAATTGTTTTTAGTCTTTGGTAGAAATGAAGATAGAAATGAAAACTCTTCCTACCTAGTAGTTGCCGTGGAATGCATGGAGAGAAAGGTAATATTGTGTGTGTAGCTTTTTGTTTTTTCTTTGATAAGAATGAAAGAAAAGTTGATAGGAAAGATTAGGTGTAGAAATTGTCTTGCATTATTCATTGCATGACCATAGATGAGTAGGAGAAAAATGAATTAATTATGGGTAGTTTGTCTCCAAAAAGAAGTGCATGGCCGTAGGATACATGTGCAAAGTCATCAAAAATTGACTTACTTTTATTTAGCTTCTTGAATTATTGTTAGAAGAATGATCAAGTATTATTTGAATGTAAAATTTGTCTTCCAATTTTGATGCATAGCCGTAGAGTGAAGAGAGAAAAGAGTGAATTATTTGAGCAAATAATTGGTACTAAATCATTGAGAAATTTTCCAAGTGATAGTAACAAACTTGGACCATTAGATCTTCTTCCTTCTTTAATCTTAGCCATTTAGATAAAGCTACTAAATGGATGGTCAAGATCTCTCCTTCCATGTTGCCATCCAAAGGTCACAATTGAAGTCCAAGCAATTATATAAGACCAAATTTCAACCATAGATTAAATCAATGGTTAAGATTCAATCTTGAAAGTCCAAGCCATTATTTGAAGCATTCTAAGCCATTGATCAGTTCAATGTTAGGATTAAGGTAGACTTTAAGTTAGAAGACTTAATCTAGGTCATTGGATCTTTCTCCTTTAAATTCTAGCCATTAGATGTGTTTCCAAAATGAAGGGTCAAGATTACTCCTTCAAACTTTACATCCAAGGGTCATAAATGGTCCTTGTTACTTTTTAAGACCAAATCTCCACCCTTGATTAATTCTTCATCCAATGGTCATAAATGGTCTTTGTCACTTTTTAAGACTAAATCTCCACCGTAGATTAAATCCATATCCAATGGTTACAAATGATCATAGCCACTTTATATGACTAATTCTACACCGTTGATTAAATCGACGGTTGATATTAAAGCCTTCCTTATTAAGCTTATCAAGATTAAATCTCCACCATTGATTAGATCAATGGTGAACATCTAAAGCTTCCTAACTAAGTTTACTCCCACACCATTGATTAAATCAATGGTGATCATCCAATGCTTCTTTATTAAGTTTGTTTCTTAACCGTTGATTAAATTAAGATCAAGTCTCCACCGTTGATTAAATCAATGGTGGATATCCAAACCACCAATGTTGACTTTAGCAGTATAATATTTATTTTTCTATCTACTATTACCCTCCGAATAATATTTTTACTGTATTTTTATCGTCTGATAATTAAATACAGTACAAACACAGTAAAAGAAAATTTCAAAAATTATTTCAATTCAAAAGTAAGATCCCCTGTCTCCGTCTTCCTAGATAAATTTTTCTATGCGTAAAAAAAATTTTCATTTTGCGGACCCACCTGGGCCTACGTAAGGCCACCTGGTCCACAAATGTTCCAAAAAATCGAGAGAAATATAAAATTTATAATCATCCACAAAAATCACAAATATTATAAAAAGTATGAAAATCAAGTCAGATTGTTAAAAATCATTAAGGATTTTCAAAAAGAAATAAAATAAGGCTGGTTATATGCAAAATAATATTAAAATAATAAAAAAACGTAAAAACTCCCAAAAATTCTTAAAAATCACAAAAATTATAAAATCCATGAGTTGATTGTCAAAATAATTAAGAATAGCCCGAAATAAATAAAATACAATTTTTCGTGGTGTTACAGTTCCTCTAGTCATTAGCTATTTTCTAATAGGTCTATTTAGCACAGAGTCCACTTAGTGTTTGATTTCATTGTCGCTCAATCTTCTGTGCAGCCTGTCTTTGGAATGAGAGCTAACACTGGGAGGAGTTTCACTAGTCATTTTTTGAAATATGATTCTGTTTTTGGGAGCTCAGTTTGATATTGTTTTAAGTAAAATTTAATGTATTTTTGGCTTAAATATGGTCTTGATTTAGAGCTGAATTAAATATCCTCTTTAGTAAAAGATTTGTTTACATTTTTTAATTCTTGCACTCATGTAGGGATGGAGACTGAACATAGTTTATCTTAGTGTTTGATGCAAAGATGGGAAAAATGGTTTAAATTCTGACACTGGTTCTTAGATAATATTAACAAGACTTTATTTATTTGCTGTAATTTGGCTTGTGCTAGGAAAAAGTTAAACTGGTTTTTATTGCTACTATGTGTACTAATATTTATCTATCTACTAACAAAACACAGAAAAATGAATTGTAATACTATTAGAGAAAAAAATTATGCTGGTGTTGTCCATTTGTTGCCTGTTTCATCTAAAGCACAAGTAGCAGACATTCTAACTAAAGGATTGGCTCCAGGACTATTTCAATGTTTGAATTCCAAGCTTGGCCTCATTGACATACGTAGTCCACCTTGCGGGGGCGTATCAACAGAATTACATTTAGCTTCTACTACACAACATCGAATAATTAGTTAGTTAGTTTGTATAATTAAGTTAGTTAATAATTGAGTTGCAGTTTTGTTCAGTTACAAGTTAAGTTGAGTTGGTTATGGTTAGTTAGAGTAATGTAACTAATTACATGATTAGTTTGTCTTAATTTAGGTTGGCCTTTGGCATGTTAATTAATTTCTTTATTTAGTGTTTGTCTTGATTGTATGCTGGCTGGTTAACAAAATGCCTGAACTATTTTTCGGTGGAATCTTGTTCCCATGTTTATGAATAATAACAACAAAACCAAGAGAAAGAATCACGTGAAAATGCTCATAATCTATTGGATTTTGGATTTGAAATATGGAATAGATCTTAAATATGCTTTAAGCCTCTTTTCAATCTTGCTCGTGATCTATCCTAAATAACTATGGTATATGAGAAATATTGGTATTTGTAATTTTTGATCTGTGAGTTCTGTCTGTTATTGATGTACAAGTATCCTTTCATTGTGAATAATGCTTTTAATTGTGTATTGAGCATATGTATCTTGTTATGTGATAGTTGTTAAGTCATGGTATTATTTCTATTTTTTTTGGCCACTTGTTGCCTCTGTAAATTAGTTGATTCTCTTCTGCTGAGTTGGCTGCCATAGTGGTATAAAATCAACCGGATTTACACAGCCATGTTTACACTAACCTCTCGTGTTAACTTTGGGTGAGTGGACTTCAATATCCCCATGATCTGACTCTGTCAACTCACTTGAAGCACTAGAATATTCTTCTGACACAAGAGGTTTGGATTTCCATTTATCATTTAAAGACAAAGTTGTCTCTTCAGTGCATGGATCAAGAAACTGGTTAAGTTGCAGACTTGCAGTTCAAGTTTTAAATTTTGGATTGTGCATGGCCGGTCTTGCTTATAGTGGATTTGTGTTGGGTATTTGAATTTAACAATATGTGTAGTGAATTTTGAATTTAAGACTTCACGCTAGCTGAGGCTGAGGTAGGTTGTTAATATGGTTAACCATATTTACATGATATATATTACTTTGCTTATTGCTTAGTGAGTCTTGTGTTAGCTTGATTTTATGAGTTTTTACTATTATTTTTGTCTATTAGCTGCCTCATATCTTCTGGATCAACTTTTGGTTCTTTTAAGAAAATAATAAACTTTATTTGATTTGATCCACTATGATCATTAAACATGTTGATTTATCTCTACTACTATGAAATTAGTGCATTGATGCATCAACTTTATTATCAATGATAATTAGTTAGTTATTTTTTTTAATGTTTTTTCAATTTCAGCTTTATTTATTATTATTTTTATTTTATTTTTTGTTAATTAGAAAGGTAAATTTGTGCTTAAAACTTATAGATTCAGATCTCTGATTTGTGCATAGCACTTGCTTTATTTCCTTCATTTTTTATTTCTTTAATATACTGTAATTCTTTAAGTTAACAATCCATGATTTATATTGAATAAGTCTACAAGCGGATGACTTATACTTTTGTCTTTTCAGGTGAATCAGATGTCTAGGGAACCAAGCTTTTTTTAGGTCTACAAGCGGCTGCACAGATCCAAGGATAATTTAGAAGAGTATATCACTTCGAAAGTAGCAAAGATTGCAGTAAGCATAACTTAGCATTAAGTTACATCAAGTTTCAAGTACAAGTGTCTTATAACTACTTTTTAGGAAGAGTATGAAAGGCGAATGGCTGAGTTGCAATCCCAGAATGGTGAAGGTAGTAGCAGTCAAGACTCTGCTAACAGTATCTACTTGATGTTGTTGGAGGTCCCAACAAGAAAGGGCGTATCTACAGATAGGGTTCACAAGCAACTAATGTTGTTGGATCTTTCTCCACTCCCTCCACCTCTTCCGTTGATGGAGTATCACCAACAGAGATTGTTGCAATGAAGGCTAAAATTCAGGTTTTAACTGATGAGCTCCGTCAAAAAAATATTAAACAAGACATAATGAGACAGAAGATGGAACAAGAACAAAAGAAGATGGAACAAAAACATAACATGATGAGGCAGAAGAAGGATCAATGGGAGGAGAGATTTAGGACTCTTCTTGTGGGTAGTCAATTTAGAATGCCATCACCTGCAACTTCACAGCCTGAGCCTTCCCATCCTGCACCTAGAGAAGAGGATCACCATGATGATGAGGGTGACGATGATACAAATTATGATGACCTAAATCTGTGATTAGGTTTATTTTTATATTTTCATTGATAATTTAAATATTTGTAGTTACTATTTAAATATTTGTAATGAAAATTAATTATTACTCTACATTTTGATATGAAAATTTGTGATGATGTTCTGAATTGTGATTTTTGTTGCTATATGATTTACTGTGATAGTTAATTGATCAGGTTAGTTATAAAATTAAAAGTATATGAAAAAGATAATTTTGGAAATATAGAGACAGTCATTTTTTGTCTCTAATTTTTTTACTTTATTTTAGGAATTAGAGGCGAAAGTAGAGACAGAAAAGTGTCATCTCTAATGTAATTATTATTATAATTTTTTACTTTATTTTGGGAATTAAAGATGGAATAGTTCCGTCTCTAATGTAATTTTTATTATATTTTTTAAAAATAACAAATTTCATCTCTAATTAGAGACATAATTTTTAATTTAGAGACGGAATGTAATTAGAGACGGAACTAATTTTTCATCTCTAATTTAAAGATGAAACTAATTATCCGTCTCTAATTTAGAGACGGAACGAATTTTCCATTCCTAAACTATCAGCGATGCCACTTTTATTGACAGATGAATTTTCATCTCTAATTCTATCTCTAAATCGTTAGAGACGGAATTTTGGCCTTTTAGAGATGGAAAAATTTTGTCTCTAAATATGAAATTTCTAGTGTGATATAGTTTATTTTCTTCTTTATGAAATAAGATAATTATATTGACATTATTTAATATTAATATATCAATTATACTAGTACCATTTATTATTATAAAATTATTGTTAAACATGATATTGAACTTGAATATAACATGATAAGATTAGCCTCCGTTTCTCTTTATCTCCCTCTTGTTCTGAGTCTTCTTTCCGTGAGAGTATTGGAGCAGGAGGCTATCATCCTCTTTCTCTGGTAGTAGTCTCATCGTCTCTTTTTTTTTTGTTTTTATATGTTTTTTCAATAATTTGCTCAAATATGATAGAATTTGTTCAGATTCGATAGATCTTAAGCTTGGTTCTCCAAATAGGTTTATCTCAATATCAAAACTTGTAACTTTCTTATCATTTTATTGGTATTTTTGTTGTCCTTTTTATGAGTATTAAGTTTTCAATTCTTAGGATGTCTTTTGTTAATTTCCATATAGTTTGTCGTATCATGATAATTTTATAGATAGAGAAGAATTTCAAATGTACTTTGAGAGGAGGCATGATATACATTTCAAGTTGCAGCACTTTCATATTAGTTTCTGTTGTAAAAGATGTTTAAATATCAATAATCTTTAAACAAAGAGTAGATCTATAAATCGTTAGTTAGTTTATATGACAGACTATATTTATTTCTTTATCTTACTAGATTTAATGTATTTTTTTTTATTTGTATATATTGTTGGACTTTAATCGTAATATAACAAGCCAAGGGACTCCATTGCTACTCATTATTTAATTATTATGCGAAAATGCAATAAGGATAATCCTCATTTATAATGTGTTTTTAGCAAGGTGGACATAAGATCTAATAAGAAGACTGTCATTCTTGGGGGATAGATGTTAATTTTTATTTTATTTTTAAATTATGTTGAGGCATGTTGATATGAACAATGCTATATATACATATTTACATATATATTACTTTATATTTATACAATTTTTATCATCTAATTTTTATTATCTAATTATAATTAATTTTTATATATATACATTCTAATTTTACTATGTACTCTCTAAATGTGAGATGATGTATGCAGATCATATATGTGCCAAATTATCTTATTGGTATTGCAGAAAAGACGAATTGAGATTATTATGGATTGCACTTATATATCCTATTCTCGTATCAAATGGGGCACAATATGGGTAAAAATTGTCCTTTAACGAGAGCTAACATAAGGTGACCTCTATCACAAGTTGTGAAATGAGCAAAATGAAAATCTTGTCATTAATTCTGTATCAAAGCTTTATATACAAGATGAATCTCTAGCTTCTACAATTTTCTACAAGTGATAAAAAATAACTGACTCAATAACTAACTTTATAGCTGCAGCAATGACAATTGTAACAGATTGTCATTGATGAGTTACAGAGAATCACCTTAATAAGGTTGATTTTGGTAGTTTTCTTCGATGCACAGTGATTGCGATGGTGGTGTGAGGGGGTTTAGTACCTGCAAAAGACACTTCAACACTTAAGTTAGAACGTGCACATGATAGGTAATGTTTGGAATTAAATGCATATTGACTGCGGGATTAAAGGATGCAAACCCAAGTGCAGGTTGTCTCAAGTAATAAATTTCTTGGGAGTCTGAGGTTGATCCACAGGGAATTGATGAAGAAAAATTAATTGAGGTAAGAAAAGGATTTGTCACAATACCAAAAATAATAAAAGGTGTTCACAAATGAATTTTAGAACTTGTTTGGGTTAGGAGATTCACTCTTGGTAATAAATTAAAGGTAAGATTATTTCTCTTTTTAACTCAATTAAAATCCACACACAACGGAGGTTCCAATCAGAAAATATAACATTCAAAGTTCAATTATATATGTAATCATATTATGATTCCTTTAATTATCTACCAACATTTGTAAATGAGTTCAAGCATTCACTGTGCCAATCTTATTATCTACAATAAATCAAGATCTCCATTAACAAAGAAGGTTTCTAAATTAATTGAAAACAAAATACAACATATATAATGTTCATTTAATAATATATCATTTAAGCATAAGAAATAAAATAATCTAACCTTATTTCATTACCAAGAGCTTCACTCTTTTACCCAAGCAAGATGAAGATTTAGTTACTCATGGATAAGAAGAAAGAAAGAGAGAAAAAGAGAAAGATAAACATAGCTTCAATTTAGAACAAGAGAAAATTACAACAAAGGAAAATAATAAACAAGCATAACCATAACTTGTAAAAACCAAGCCTAACACCAAATGCCCAACACTCCCCCCCCCCACAACATCCAGCTCATGGTGCCTTTTATAGAGGAGTATGGATACAAAAATGACAAGGAGAATGATTAAGAGTAGGTGAATGAGTGGGTGGAGTGGTTGGATGAGTGTTTGAGTGGTTGGATGATTGGATGAGTAGTTGGATTATTGAGATTCTTTGTCTCTGAAATAATTCATTACTTAAGTCATTGATTCCGTCATTTTCGAGCCAAGTGGTCTTCATGAAAGTTCTAGGAAATTGTCTAAGCTTTCCAATGGTTCTAGAATCACCTAAAAATTCATCATACAGCCCAAGATATGACCTAATTACTACAGACTGTTTAGGCCCAGTTTTAGCACCTCTGTTTTGACTTTCAGACCCAATATCACCATCAAGGAGCCTGAATCAAGTTTTGTGTTCAACATGAAAGTTTTAGATCTGGGTCTTAACTTTCAAATGTCCAAATTTCAGCCCAAGATAATTCTTGCAGCCCGAGTTAAGCTCTGATTACTGTACACTGTTCAGGTTTCAGACACAAAACTCGTGTTCTGTCTTCCAAGCCCAATTAGCTCCACTAGATGTCTGATTGAGACTTTGAGCTCTTCATCAAAGTTGTAGAGCTCTCTCTTATCTTTCCTACAAGAAAAATTCATAATTATCATTCATTTAGAACTCAAGATATGACCGAAATACAGAAACAGCATAAGACCAAAATAGTGTTGAAAAAAATCAATTAAGTCCAATTTGAGTCCAAACTTACAAAACATAACTAGGCTTAATCAATTAAGTAAATAGAGAGTGTAAATGAATAAAAATGAGGGTTTATTAATGTATAAAATATGTGATCATCAAATTCCCCCACACTTAGCTTTTTGCACTCCTGGGCAAAACACATAAGACTAAAGTTAGGAGACAAAGAAAAATGACACAGACTCAAAAGCTAAAAACTCTAAAAGACTAAATGAAGCAAGAAAAGCAATAAGAAATTCAAGGGATCAAAGCATTAATGAGGTAACATTTCTTCACATCTCAAACCAACAAGCAAGGAAACTTCAGTTGAAAAGAATGAATCAAGAATGATAGATCCTCACAGAATTCACTCTCAATCTCTCAACTGTTTAAAAGGTAAGTATTTCACTCTATTCAACCTATGAACAATTGCACTACCATAAGCTTGCTTATCTTCTACTTCTCCGCTACTCAAAACACATGCATACAAAAATCAAGAGGACTTTATTCAAGGTTGTAATGGGGTCATGGTAAAGGAAAGGAGATAATATGGATATGAAAAGATAAATACCAAAGAGAATAAAAGAGCATTATGGTACAGTTAGAGTAGAGAAAATGTTTGAGAACATTCATCATAAAGGACAATCACCAATATTTGACAAATGTTTTGTTGAAGATCAATCCCAAATTGGTGAATTGAATTCATTGTTAGACTTGAACATTCTCTTTTTTTTTTTCAAGCATCCACCTTTATTCTGACTCTGATAATCCTTTGATTGCAACAGTGGTCAATTTTTTTTTTATGATCATTTTGCACACACACCCGCATACTTGTTCAAGAACAAGGTCAATGCTCTCTTATTCCCTAAGGTTGAGTAAAAACATATTTTTTTTCTCTTTTTTTTTTTTTTTTTCTTTTTTTGAAGGTACGAAATGAGCTAAAAACAAGGAATGGTCAAATAAGTTCAAATGGGTTACACAATGGAAAATATACAATGATGGCTATTTGGTCAAAGTAGCTATTTCAAAATGCCTCAATCATATTAATGTATGCATGTGAAAATGTAGCCTCAAAAAGAATCAAAGCAAGTTCTAGAGTAACAATTCCATGAGTGAAAATCACACAAGAAAGAAGAGAATGGTACAGATATTCAATCCATTCATCAATAGGCTCAAAATCTCACAAGGCATATTTCTATCATTCTCAATCCACCAATTCAACATCCATAACCAAGCATGTGAAATTTAAGAAAGAAGATAATTTATTCAATCATGCTATGATCCATGAATTTCAATTGCTTCAAAGGATGTGAGAGTGCATTCACTTGAATTTTACAAAGGAAATTAAAAGACAAAAACTTTGTTACTTCCACAGATTAATACTAATTAATTACTATCTCAACTAAGATGCGTCTCAAGAGTAATAAATTGTTTCCAAAATTTACTTCTTACTCTGCCATCCTTAATTGGTTTTACTACAAATAGGTTTCTGACAGTCATCTCACTAAACATACTTCTCAATTTAAATGCTTCTCAGAAGTAAAATTACTCCTTACTCTGCCATCACTAATTGGTTTAGTAAGTTCATGACAATCATATCATACTTTCCAAAAAGAAAAGAAAAAAAAATTTTTTTGGGTCAACTATCCTTTCCCCCCAACTAGATCACAACATTGTCCTCAATGTTAAAATATAGATGAGTAAAGGATAGAAGATATTACCTGTTGGAGAAATTTGACATAAATTTAAACAGAAACAAAGTACGATAAATAAAATCAAAAGTAAAAAAAAACTATAAACGAAGTGTCAAATCTGGCTCTTTTTTCATCCTGCTTCCCTCACTGCTTCCTGCTGACTAATCTATCTGAGCTATTGCTGGGTCAAGTTCATGAACAAAAGCTTCTAATTTATCAATCAACTTATCAATAGTGGAAGCAGAGATAAGAAGTTGTCTTCTTAGAAGGTGTGATAAATTTCGTTCCACAAAGATGGTCAAGAAAGATTAACAAAATATCAAAGAAATTATTTACATTCAACAAACATATGGGTTTATAGTGGATGTTCAGTTGGGCCCAAGAGACAATTTGAAAAACTTCTTCCAAGGTACCAAAATCACCTGGTAAAGCAATGAATGCATCAGAATTTTCAAGCATTATCTTCATTCATTCATGCATTGATGATACCTTAAGTTCCTCCCCAATTGTCTTTCCAGTGATGTTCTGTTGAGCTAAAGGTTCAGGAATGACACCTAAAACCTGACTGCCTCTTACATATGCAGCAAGTGATACAGCCCCCATTAACCCACGATAACCTCCCCCATATACAACATGAATATTTCTCGCAACAAGTGATTGACTAAGAGTGGTAGCTGCGTTTACAAACTCTAAACCCTTCCCATACTTAGATCCACAAAATACACAGATATTTTTAAGTTGACGAATAGAAACACCACCTTCCATTTCTATTCTCACCTTCCCTTTGAATGATTCTAAGTTGGAGAAATGTGGAGAGAATAGAGTGTTTAAATAGGAAAAAGAATGGAAAGGGTAATAATTGCACCTATAAGGGTAGGTTGACTGTTGTCAGAAGAGTTTGAAATTAAGAAACATAGAATCTTTTTTTTTTTACTTCAAGAAAATCATCAGGGTAAAGAAGTCTAGAAACCTCTGAAGGACCCTGCTCAAAGGATCGTCTGTCTAAAACTAAAATACAGCAAAATCATACAAACATAAAAGAAATATAATAGCAAATGATGACATACCTGTATGTACAGCTTTCATGGCGTATCTTTATACTACGCATCATGAGTGCAGTAGTGGCATATCTTTATACTGCGTGTCACCAGTGCAGTAAACATTCACGTCTATTTATTCAAAGAAAGAAGAAAAAAGAAAGAAGAAACCATCGTGGGTTTCCATCCTGGGTTTGGAACCTGGAGCGCTCACACTTGGGCTCGTACCATCAACAAAGATGCTAAAATCTGAAACCCATAACGTCCAAGATCCAAAACATCCCATCCCAGGGCGCTGAGAGCCTCATCTAATAAAAGAGAGGATCAAGCTCAGATGCCTCATACGCTTTAGCCGCCGCGGGTTACTTCTCACTAATAACCAGAGTGGGACGCTTCTGCCTGTCCATCAACTCCACAGTGCCTAGATGGTAAACATTGGGTTATGGAGTGCGGCTCTCTACAGAGCATGGTACACGAACCTTTTTTAAGGACTAGTGTGCAAAGGTCCACCCGAGTCAATGACGGGTCAGCCAAAGGCTGGGGCTCCACAACTAATTAAGAAAACATGAAGAAGAAGAAGAAGACTTTTTTTAGATGCACAGTGACAATTGTAACAGATTGTCATTGATGAGTTACAGAGAATCACCTTAATAAGGTTGATTTTGGTAGTTTTCTTCGATGCACAGTGATTGCGATGGTGGTGTGAGGGGGTTTAGTACCTGCAAAAGACACTTCAACACTTAAGTTAGAACGTGCACATGATAGGTAATGTTTGGAATTAAATGCATATTGACTGCGGGATTAAAGGATGCAAACTCAAGTGCAGGTTGTCTCAAGTAATAAATTTCTCGGGAGTCCGAGGTCAATCCACAGGGAATTGATGAAGAAAAATTAATTGAGGTAAGAAAAGGATTTGTCACAACACCAAAAGTAATAAAAGATGTTCACAAATGAATTTAAGAACTTGCTTGGGTTAGGAGATCCACTCTTGGTAATGAATTAAAGGTAAGATTATTTCTCTTTTTAACTCAATTAAAATCCACACACAACGGAGGTTCCAATCGAAAAATATAACATTCAAAGTTTAATTATATATGTAATCATATTATGATTCCTTCAATTATCTACCAACATTTGTAAATGAGTTCAAGCATTCACTGTGTCAATCCTATTGTCTACAATAAATCAAGATCTCTATTAACAAAGAAGGTTTCTAAATTGATTGGAAACAAAATACAACACATATAATGTTTATTTAATAATATATTATTTAAGCACAAGAGATAGAATAATCTAACCTTATTTCATTACCAAGAGCTTCACTCTTTCACCCAAGCAAGATGAAGATTTAGTTACTCATGGATAAGAAGAAAGAAAGAGAGAAAAAAAAAAAAGATGAACATAGCTTCAATTTAGAACAAGAGAAAATTACAACAAAAGAAAATAATAAACAAGCATAACCATAACTTGTAAAAACTAAGCCTAACACCAAGTGCCCAACACTCCCCCCCACAACATCCAGCTCATGGTGCCTTTTATAGAGGAGTAGGGATACAAAATGATAAGGAGAATGATTAAGAGTAGGTGGATGAGTGGTTGGATGAGTGGTTAAGTGGTTGGATGATTAGTTGAGTAGTTGGATTATTGAGATTCTTTGTCTCTGAAATAATTCATTGCTTAAGTTATTGATTCCGTCATTTTCGAGCCAAGTAGTCCTTATGAAAGTTCTAGGAAATTGTCTAAGCTTTCTAATGGCTCTGAAATCACCCAAAAATTCGTCCTATAGCCCAAGATATGACCCAATTACTACAAACTATTCAGGCCCAGTTTCAGCACCTCTGTTTTGACTTTCAGACCCAATATCACCATCAAAGAGCCTGAATCAAGTTTTGTGTTCAACATGAAAGTTTTAGATCTGGGTCTTAACTTTCAAATGTCCAAATTTCAGCCCAAGATATTTATTGCAGCCCGAGTTATGCTCTGATTACTGTACACTGTTCAAGTTTCAGACACAAAACTCGTGTTCTGTCTTCCAAGCCCAATTAGCTCCACTAGATGTATGATTGAGACTTTGAGCTCTTCATCAAAGTTGTAGAGCTCTCTCTTATCTTTCCTACAAGGTAAAATTCATAATTATCAAACATTTAGAACTCAAGATATGGCTAAAGTACAGAAACAACGTAAGACCAAAATAGTGCTGAAAAAAATCAATTAAGTCCAATTTGAGTCCAAACTTACAAAACATAACTAGGCTTAATCAATTAAGTACATGGAGAGTGTAAATGACTAAAAATGAGGGTTTATTAATGTATAAAATATGTGATCATCACATATATTTGTTATTTTGTGTGGTATTTATAAGAGTGTCTTAGTAGATATCATATTTAAATCTGCATTAAATGTTGTTAATTAGGATAAGAATCCGAGAAGATTGTTATCTCTTATAATTGTCTCCTCTATTTATGAGGGATATAATTGCTTCCTCCATCTATGAAGGATTTTGTTAAAGATTTATTCATCATAAATGAGCATATTTACTTATCCAATAACACTTATAAATATCTAAGATCCAACTTTAGTAGGTCGGGCTGCTTCTGAACCACTAACTTAGAATCCAGTCCAAAACAATTGCCTCTAGCATGACGCTTAGATATGACAGCTGAGTGTCAAGATATCTGAGTTCATCAAGAACAAATGGCATGTGTGGGACAAAGGGATCCAAGTCATGATATGGATGTTGGATCTCGCGATGTCTCTTAACAATAGGCCGAAATTCGTGATCAAATAAAAAATCGAGATGTCACCAGTGTTGATTAATTTGGTCGGGATTCGATATAGATCACTTTGCCTTAAAGTCGTTACACTGTTGTCCAGGATTCATACTGAGTTGACTCCATATCAATTTTGGTTATGAGACCTATTTTTAACTAAAAGTTATTTAAAGGTGAAGTCGTGATCCGTATTATGATTTTATCATAACATCATAGTATTAGTTTGTGATTCGGCTCAATATCATCATGTTCTATCATGGGTTGTTTCATTTTTTACCATATTCCTTTTAGTAGCTATGTCAGGCACGTTTCCCTACGTGACAAAAAGGTATTGGAAGTTGTCGTTTGATTTTCGTACCGTCATGATTACCATTTCAAATTTAATGCAAATGGGTTATTTTACCCCTTCATATGGCAATGGTTGGGGATGCCTCACGTGGCTATAAATAGGAGTGGGGGGTTTTTCCCCACTTTTCTCTCTCCTTCTCCATTTATGCCCTATTCTTTGGCTAGTTCAAGCAATTTCCAACGAGTTCAAGTGGTGGTTTTCGTGGTTTCTGACTTCTTTTAGGCCTTTTCTTCTCTGATTCTCAAGGTATTCCTCTTTTCCACTCTATTTTTCTTCTAAAAATATCATGGTGAGTGTGAGAATGTCACACAACAATGATGGAGAGAGTAGTTCCTTAGAAATCTTGAGTGCTCCACCATCTCTGCCGCCTCAACACGGCGGAGACGTTCTCCTCGTGATAAAGGTTCTAGTAGGGCACAGAGGCCGCTATCCTGGGTGAATATCCTGGAAATGATACGAAGAGCGGACTATACTAAGGAAATTACAAGGCACATACTGTCTCATTCATTCTCTATACTCATGAGGGAGTTAGAGAATTATAATGAAATCTCTTCTGATTCTAACATAAGTATGACCTCTATAGGTAATGCTACCAATTCGGACATGGGACGTTGATTCAAATTTATTTTAAATCAAACTTAAGTTTGCAAAACTAAATTGATTTAAACTTAAGTTTACAAATTCTAATCTAAACACACATTTAGTTCTGTACAATTAATGTGTTTCTGTTGTTGTTTAAAAACCAAGTGAGAAGCAAATAACATCTATATGCTAGATAAGGAGCTTTAAAGATGTCTAACAAACTATGGTCAGCTTCTGTTACAATTTCTCCAGAAAAACTCAGTTTTGTATAGTTTGTTCAATGTGACGGCTTTCATCAGGATTTGTTTCTAAACAGGTCAAATTCTAATTAAAAAGTTTCTAAAAAAAAAAGGTATGAGTTAATTGTACAATATTTTATTTCATTATTTTCAAGTGTACATGAATAAACTATATAAATGTTGTCATTTTTTTTACTTTTAGTGGTAGAGTTAAATTATAAATAAAAAAATTTGCAACGAAGGAAATAAATTATACGCATAAAACATTGTAATTTAAATTGAAATTTTAATTAATGTAGTTAAATACATGTCAACAAGGTAAATGAGTTGAAATATAAATATAAATACACTAGTAATTAAACTGCATGTACTCAATAATTTGATTCTGAATTGAGTCTCGAACAATATCCATCCAAGCATGTTTAGATAAAATATTCAGTTGTCTTTGAATCTCATGTAACCTTTGGCTTATGAGCTTCATTGTCTATTGAAAGAATTTTCACAATGTCTTTCCTCTTATTTTTACCCATTGATTTATTACAAAATAAAGACCAGATGTATTTTTTTTTTTCTATTGAAGGCCTTCATTGCACATGACATATACAATCAATCTTGTTGACCAGTACTTGACGATCATTGGCATTATTTAGCCTTAAATTTCTAAGCTCTTGCACAAATCCATCAAAGGAAAAGATAGTCCATGCCAATGGAAAAATCAATAACTGACAAGAAATAGATAAAATTTCAGTCAAATGGTAAAGATCCACAAAAAGAAAGCAAAAAATGTAAGTTTAGATAATGACCCTCTTCTAAATAAATTTCATTCCTACAGAAACATCAATAACTAACCATAAACAGATAACAGTCAGGGCACAATAGAGATCCACAAAAGCAATAAGCAAAATCAAAGTTCAAATAAAGTCCCTCCTTCCAAATAAATTAATTCCCTGCAGCAAGCGTTTTTCCTTGAACATAATAGTCAACACTTTCAGTAACCTCACTCAGAAGATCTGAGCACAGGATGAAAGAAAGCAACAAGGGCTATATCATATGGAACTGGGCACATAACTGCTCTCATATTGGACCACCCTGCCATAGGAGGAATGGTGACTCACTGTGGTTGGAACTTCATACTTGAAAGCTTGAATGCTGGTTTGCCAATGATCATATGGCCAATGTTTGGAGAAAATTTTACAATGAGAAGTTGCTAGCTGATGTCTTGAAAATTGCAGTCCCAGTGGGAGCAAAAGAAAACAAGTTTTGGACAAGCTTGGAGGATGCAACGAGGAGAAGGGAAAAGACTGGGAAGGTTGTGGTCCTGTTGATAGGAGTGAAGAAAAGAGCAGAGAAATGAGGAGGAGAGCAAGAAAGCGTGGTGATGCTGCCTAGAGGACTATAGAGGAGGGTGGATCCTCTTATAGCAACTTGATGCAGTTGATGGATGAGCTAAAATCATTGAAGATTTCAAGAGCACTTGAGAAAACAAATTAGATAATTGAAATGGAGGACTGATCTTGGTGCTTTAGGAGGTGTAGCTGGTGAAGGATTTTTTTTTTGGTACTATGATGAAAGTTTTGAATAAGATGGAACAACATCCAAGATTTTCTTTTTCCAACTAATTTTTATAGGTATCTGGTGTTCAAGCAGCTTATTACTTGTCATCTGTTCTGATATAAGAAGATTTTAGTTTTTACCAAGCCATTTGCATAGTTTGAAGTTTGAGGAGATGCATGACGCATAAAACCATTGTTGCTAGTAGTTACTTTATTTGAAAGATAGTCAATTGGCTTCTCTAAACCCGTGGAAACATTTTTTTAAGCATATCAATTATGTGCTGAAAGCACAAAATTTCATGTAGCTTCTTAGTAAATATAATGGCAAGAAAGGTATAATGTTGTCAGAACAGAAATTTTGCACAATAATTTTATGGTTAATGTGAAGAAATAAATCTATACTCATAGTTCTATATATGATAAAAAATTCTATATATAGTAGATATTCTAGTAACAAGATGAACAAATGGCTAACTGAAAGAAGGTAAAAATTCTGTTTAGACCTAAAACTAACTTTAGAAATGAGTATACTGGCCTGCACAAATCTAAGAAAACATTAGGTAAAAACAGAATGAGTTGCAAGCAGTATTGGCAAAGTAGCCTTGTTATCTGAGAAATGTCCAAGCAGGGAAATTTTTAGCATGAGTTTCAAAGTAAATATTAAGACAAACGATCACCAAATTGAACAACATTTCAGTAGAAGACAAGTGCCAGGAGGATTCTAGTGAGTATTCTCTTGCATTCTAAATTAGGTAAGCCTCCAAATTTCTAGGTATGAAAAATCAGAATAATAAAACATAAAAAAAGTGCTTGTAGTTGCAGAATATATATGCATAAATTACAAAAACAGAGCTCAATCAATTCTCAATGGATTTTAGCTCCTTATTCCTCCAAATCATTCAAATAGTGGGCCGCTTATTTAATTTGATGTATTTGCTAGATTTTGACCTATCTCAAATTGGTCCAAAACCTTCAAGAAAAAGAAAGATTATTGATTGATGCTTGAGAGTTGCGACGCAGGATGTATTATATTAGTGGGATCTCAATTCTCTAGCAATTGTTTTCCTTCAAACTAGTCTTAAGCTTATATCAGCAAATGATTAGATGGAAAGGGTTCTCTTATTATATAAATAAAAGTTGATCTAATAGTTCAATAAATCTTGCAAAATGAATGCACATAGCATCAGTTTAGCTTCATTGTTACTACTTTTCATTTTCTTTCATGGACTCGTTTGATTGCTATTTTTAATAAATAAGAAAAGGTTAATACTGTAATCCAAGGATAAAGAATCCCACAATATCTTATGGATTATGAATTGGTTTTAACTTGTTTAACCACGTAGGTCCTCCTAGCTATAAATCACGGACAATTAAAGGACCTAACAAAAGAATAACTTTAATGGTTGTTTGGGTCTAATGCTTTTGTGAGATGGCAACAGAGGATTGATTTTTCTGGTTTAAACTGTGTTTGGTTTTGGGGTAGTTCATGATGATTTGATAAAGCTCTTAATTTTTCTTTCTGACATGGGATTCAAGCATTAACATGCACACCACATTCACAAATTTATAAATTGAAGCATCTCATAATAGTATAAAGCATGTTCATTGATCACCAGAGCTTCCATTCACAATACTAAGAAGTACACTAAAACAACAAAAAAAAAAGAAGAGAGGTGAGAGGACTTTCCTGTTATTGAAAACTAAAAATTAAAAGAAAAATCAAAACGATTGGCAAATTGGTTTTTGAAAACTTTTCACTTTATCTCTTTCAAACAAGTAATTTTCACAAAGCAGAATATAATATTGGTGCTTTCCTTGAGAGATTGTAGTAACATTATGAACTCAATTGAGAAAGTCCAGGCAAGTTGATATTCTTTGAGGGAGAAAGAGTTGAAGAATGGCTCATAAAGTTAGAGAATATTATGAAGTCTGTGATTTTGTAACAGAGAGGAAACAAATTATATTGGCTACATGAACCTGCATGGGATTGGTGGTATGATTGGAAAGTCAGTAAAAATAGCTGTTTCACATGGGAAGAATTTTTAGAAGCCATCCAACTTAGATTTTGAGCTAACTCTTTAGAGTTTCATGGAGCAAATTTGGTGGTGACATAGGATAAGAACCACCTATTCTTGATTCTATTGGTGAAGAAAACATTGCTTTGGAGGAGCATGGGGAAACTCTATTAGTAGCTCCAAGTGAAGAATCTGTTCTTGTTGCTGCGACTCAAGAGACTGAGAAATGTACCTCTGGAGAAGAGGGAATGCCTGTAACTGGGGTTGGTCAAGAAACGATAAACTTCTCGGGTTCTTAGTTCTTTAGAGGAGAAGCTGATTGAAAGTGAATCAGGATTTTCCCATTCTGGGTGTGATGCAAAGACTAGAGGTGCATTCCCAAGATTCAAAGCAATCCAAAGATTACTTATCCACACCAAAATTTGTTCTTGACGATGGCCAAGCCAGAAGCAAGATGGTGACTTTTCAGACTGACCCAATTGAGAGGAAAACTCTCTATGGGCTCTCCAACCCCAATACCGGAGGCAGAAGCGGAATCCATAGCCCGAACATTCGAAACTTTGATCCAGAGGGATTGAAGTTCTTGGGGTTCGTTAATGGAGCTAATCAATTACTCAAGTTGGGTGATTTTAGTTCCACGATTATGGAACTCTTCCATGATTGGAATAAACAGCACAGCGTGGCGCCTTCGCCGGAGCCACCAGATAGCCACCATCTCAGACCGGAACCAAAACCTCCCAATTTCAATATCATGCAGAGTGGAGTTCTGCCTCCATCGATCAGGGATTTGTGTGCTCTGTCTCCATCGTTGTTCCATTACACAAACAGGATGCAAGAAGCTCCATACTGCAATGTCGAGTCCAAACTTGTAGTGCATCACTACAAAGGCAGTTTCAGTAGCTTTGTTGTGAAGCCAAATCACTGTTTCAATGGCTTTCATAGTCACTGTCACAGCCTCTCTGAGATTACCTCGGATGGGTCTTTCATGACATTATGTAGGACATTCAAGGGTGGTGCGGCCAATAGTTGTGCATATCTGGTATTTGATAAAATACTAGAGAAAGTTTTCATTTTCTTTGCATATTTGGTGTTTGTCAAATTGCTTAATAAAGATATCACTTTATGGACCATGAAGTCTATGGTGTGCTGCTTGATCGCATTCACGAGAGAGTTTCTGAATTGGGGTGCATGTGAGAGAGGGAATTTTGTGTGCAATACGTAAGGTGTTTGTTGACAATACAATGCCATCATCTTTAATTGGCTTTAGTGATTCCACTTCACACATTGGTTTGTCGTTCAATGAGGCCATCAACAATCAAAGGCTTCAACGTCCAGAGTTAAACTTTTGGAGTGAGAGACTCAATAATTGTGAAATTTTCTGGGCTGCTATATTAGCATTTGTTGTTCAGAGCAAGCTTTTCTTGCTGGTGTTGTGGGAATGGCTTTTGCCAATCACGAGACTAGGGGGGCATTTTCACCAAACAGACCAAATTTCATTGTACCAGAGCACACATTGAGTTTGCTTCAGAAAGCTCGTGGAAGCTGCGGACTTGAAGCTAGTTGAACTGTTGAAGTACTTGCAGTATTGTCATCAACTTCATTTTGTGTGCTCATTTCACTTAGCATCTGGTGTGGGCCTAATCTAATGCCCTTTGGAAGATTGCGGAAAGATGAAGCTGTATTGTTAAATACAATTGCATGCTCTTGATTTTTGTATTTTTCGTTTGGTGTACTTTTGTTTTTTCATTTTTTTTTTTTGCAGTGTCTACTAAAAATATTCTAATTTTTTTAATTTATTTATAAATTTATTTTATATTCTATAAAAATATTATAGTTACATATAATTTAATTTAATATTTTTTATATAAATTTATGATATAAATATGATATATATATTTTAAATATACAAATAATATTATCTATTTTTTCGAGTTTTATCTCAACTTTGAGGACAAAATTATTTTTAAAAGAAGAAGCATTAATACATATTTTAGTATAAGCGTAATGTTAGTTAATGAGAATTGTATAAGTAATAAAATAATAGTGTTATAATGTCATAATTAAAAATAAATGAATATTAAAAAATTACTCTAATTCAAAAAAAATACTAAATAAAATACACACTTATTTATTTTACACATAAACTTACTTAAAAAACATTGTCCATAGGTAGTACTGAATTTGCCAGGGTCAAACATCCTTCTGGAGATAATGTATTCACTTTTCAGAACATTAGGCTTCAAATTATTTTATGATTTTATCAAGGGCTTTGTTAATGTGTTTTATCAATAATAAACGGATAGGTTGCCTTGAAGGCACGTTGGTTGAGCGATGGGACACTTAGGTTTCAGCTTTTTTTTAAATACTACAATACCAAAGTTATGTCAATGACATCGTCATAAGAGCGTGATTGTCAAAAGATCTGAAATTATGAATTCCTACCTTACCCAAAAAAAAAAAAAAGAATTCTTACCATGCCATTTGTCATGGCTGATGGCTATTGTTTTGTAATTAAGTTCCCACAATCCCACTTAGTTGAAAAACAAATACTTACTTCAGAAATGTGATACGTCCCTTTCGATTGCTACTGGACGACCGAGTCTTGGAAGCAATCGTCCGATTTCTCCTTCTAATATCTTGTCATGAAGTATTAATTAAGTTTAACTAATTTGAGAACCCAAATAATTTATATTTGTGATTAATCACCAATTCATTATCCTTTGACTTTCATTCACCCTCATTTGCACGAAAGATAAAGTATGATAGACTATAGTTGCCATCGGAAACAATAAATATAATTTTGATGATTGTTAGGTAAAAATTTTCTTAAACACTAATCATGTACTATATCAATTAACTTAAAAAAACTTGACTATCACGATTACTAAATGATGTATTAATATATTATAAAATAATAAAAAATTTACATTCATACTACATCAAATTTAATCTCCAAAAAAAAATGTTATAGTTTCAAGAAGAGAAAATGTTCATTTACATGAAAAGTAAATGTGTATTTAGATTAACTTATTTAGTATTTAAAACTGTTTATAATTAAAAATTCTTTAAAAGAGTTTTTTAAAAAAATGAATTTTCTCTAAAAAGTAATTGTTTCTAAACATGCAATATGAAAAAGGTGGCACTGTTGATCCATGTTTAAATTAAATTCGTGGCCTTAACAATGAAAGCATTTTTTTTTTTCTCTTATTTAGAGTTGTGGTCAAATTCGTGAGATATCTTTCGTGCTATATAACATTATTGGGTAGGGAAAGAAGTATAAATACAATAATAAAAATTGAAACAATTTTTTTAAAATGAATTTATTTTTAAAATGAGAAAATAAAAATTTATTTATTCTTAAATTATTTAATAAACTGATATTTTTATATATTTTATTTAATTAAATATAAATATATATTTACTTATTCACTTTAGATGAATCTTATTTGATAAAAACAATTGTTCTATTGACTTTTTTTTCTATTCTACCTTTAGGGAATTGAATAATCAATTTTCATCTGAATAAATTAGGTAAGTTTTTTAATTAAAAAAAGTGACGGTTTTTAAAACCACTAAATTTTGCTAGAACAAGTTTTTTTTTAAAAAAAAAACAAAAATCAAATTAATGTTGAATCTAGTGTTGCTATAGTGCAAAAACATTACTCTGCTTCCACTATACATTTGACCAAATAAACTTTATTTGATTTAATAACAACATTATCAAAGCAGTTACAATATAATTTGGGTGAAAGACAAATTATCTCAAGCATTTTCATCAGCCCATAACAGTGTCTTGTCTCCTCAAAACATGAAATCAGATGATGTAATTCCTAAAGAAATAAATTTTAAAAAATGCAGAGATGTGATATACCACTCACTTTTTTTTTTTTTTTATCTGGATATACCACTCACTTAATTACATAGTCATAACTCATAAATTCATAACTTCAACAAATACAAAAAGGACGCTTTGTAGTACACCATCAATATAAACCAAAGAGTAACAGTGTAAACTGTAAAAGCATATTCTAAGTTAGAATACTTCAAAGAGAAAAGAAAAACTACCCCAAAGAAAGAAAACTAAAAAAACAACTGAACAAAAAGAAATTTAAAAATCAAATCCACCAGCATTATCAAAGCCAGCATCGTAACCAGCATCATAAGAACTTGCATCAGAAATCATGTCCCCAATCAGAAGCCCACCCAGCGCTCCTCCAAGCAACCCCGCTCCCAATCCCATTCCAAAATTGTTCTTTCCCGGTTTCTGAACCGGAGCAGCGTACCCGTACCCCGGTTGCGCAGCATACCCGTACCCCGGTTGCGCAGGGTACCCGTACCCTGGTTGTGGAGGGTACCCGTACCCCGGTTGCGGAGGGTACCCATATCCAGGTTGCGACGGGTATCCATACCCCGGCTGAGGCTGTGGATACCCACCATACGGCTGCGGCGGCGGCGGGAGAGGATATCCGCCAGGATACGGCGCAGCATATGGCACAGAACTGGACCCCGCCGCCGGAGGAGGATAAGCCATCACCGGCTCCGTCATGGGCGCCGTTACGGCTTTCTCCGGAGCAGCGAGTTTTTCCCCGAATTTGTAGGAGAAATTCAAGGCTCCTTTGGGCTTCCCGGATGGTTTTCTGACCTGGTAACTGACGTGCTCGAAGGATTTTCCGTCGCCGGTTTGGTTGAGGAGCTCTATGAGTGGGATGTGGACGTGGCCGATGTCCTTGTCGCCGGCGAGGGTGCGCTCACACCGGAGCTTGATTTCGAGGGTCAACCGGTTCTGGCGCGCCAGCGATTCGTTGATGGTGATCTTGATGGGGAAGTTCCAGGTAGGGTTGGTGCCGCCGTCTCGGTCGACAGGGGTCTTGTCCTTCTGTTTGTGGAGGGGATCGCCGGAGATAGAAACGACGGCGTAGACTTCCATCTTGGAGAAGAGATTGACATCTTTGAGGTCCTTGGCTGAGGTGAGGTTGAGTTCTAAGGTTCTGTATTCCATGGTGTTATGGCTGTGGCGGCCAAGAATGAAAGAGGGAAGCGAACAGATGAGAGTTGAATTTTTACACACAAGACAATTAAAGGCCCCGAATACAAGAATATAAAAATGGAATCTTCCCAGCTTTGTATTGGACGCGTAACTTTTATATTCTTTTTTATTGATTTATTTTCTCATTCAATTTTTTTATTAATTTTTTTAATTATTAAATAAAAAATATATTAAATATTTTTTTATATTTTTATGATATTTAATAATATTTATTTTTTTTATTTAATATTAAAATAATTAAATAAAAAATATAACATTACTCTTCGTAAAGGCGGCTCTATATTCAACCTAAAAATTAATCATCAACATATTTGATTAAAAACACTTTTTTTTACATATAGATGAATACCATATCAGTATTTTATTTTTTACAGTATATCAGTATAAATAAGTAACAGAAGAGTCTAGAAGGGAAGGAAATAGTTGCTTATATCTGAACCGTGAATTGCACTTGCGTCGACCTTGACCAAGTCATGTGTGAGAGTGTATGTACGTCACATTGCATATGCAAAGAGGAGGAACAGGTCGACGGGATGAACGCGGCACTCTATTGTGACGACTCACATAATAATAATATTACCATTTCCAAGTTCAGTTCTACAATTGAGGGATTCAAAGTAAATATATAAGCATTTTCAAACAGGAAATGATGTTTTTATATTATTTTTTATCTTTTTATTACACTTTTAATAATTATAATTAAATAAATAATTATAATTAAATAAATAATAATAATATAATTAATAGTGTAAAAATAATATAAAAAGTGATATAAAAAATAATATAAAAAAATTATGGTTGACTTATCTTTAGTTTTAGTGAATTCTCATCCGTTCGTTTATGTGAACTCGTGGAATAAAGACACGGGCACTCCACCATCAGAAGACCATGACGAATTCAATTGGAAGTTCCATATTTGTAGGTAATGAATGAATAACCTTCTAAAGATACTCAAACTTTTGGTTGTTTGTTTTTTTGGTACAACATTCTCTTGGTTTGAAACAAAGAAACTATTCTGATGTAGAATCAAAGGATGCATGGAAAGATACGTGAACAGTGGTCTCCTCTTTTTTATGCAGTTATTATCTCTGAGGGTCTTGAACAAGGGGGTTAAATGTTTTGATGTAGAACTAGAGGATGCCCAGAAGGACACGTGGACGGTGGTCTCCTCCTCCTTATGCAGTTGCTGTCTCTGAGGGTCTTGAACATGGGGGTTGGGTACCTGTAAAGGAACTCTAACGCTCAAGTTAGATCAGGCACCAAAGGGGGGTATACACTGGGAGAATTATGGTTACCTTGCTAGAGTGGTGTTTTCCTGATACTTATATTGCCTGTGCAGAGTCTTTGAGCATTTGTTACCGAGTGCAGGTATGTAGAGATCGTGGCCTGATGGGAGAGGGTGCGCCTCCTCCCACGATCGTTCCGGCAAAGTCCTGACGGACGGTGCCTCCCTCCCATGATCATCCAGGTAGATCCCTGAAATCTAGGGCATGTCGCGTTAGTGGCTAATCACTGTAACAGGTAGTTATGGTCCCCACACTATAAAGGTTACTACAGGTAGTACAAGGTCATGCACAGGCCGATGGAGTGTTAGTTGGGGAGTACAACTAGTACCCGTGCATAGACATACTGCTGAGGGGCGTAATTCGAATATCGGCGACATATATGTCGAGTTTGGCCTTTAAGGGCGATATCCCGAACCACGGTCCAGAACAGTTACCCCCAACTTGACGCTTAAGTGGCACAATTAAGTGTCAAGATATTTAGACCAAGGACGGGATATGTTGCATTGCGAGAATCCTTAGAGATCGAAGTTCGTAGCCTGGGGGTACCCCCGGGATTGACATATACCGACATCCCGTCATTCGGGGTTCGTCCTGCCCCCGTGTCTAGTTACGCAGGGTCTTTTGTCTTTTTTCGTGCTTTGAAGAAAACGCTGAGTTGCCTTGGGAAACAGCTTGTTCTGACTTTATTAGGCATTAAAAGACCCATTAATTTTCTGATGTTTCCCAATAGCACGTTATCTCTTCGCCCAATCAAAATCGAGGAGCATTTAAGGGTAGCTAACCTTATGCGATGGGTACGTTGTTGTCGGGCCCAATAGGAGTGCCTCGCTTCTTCTATAAAAAGGGAGCGTTTTCATCTGGAGTTTGGTAATTTCTTCTATTGTATTCCTCTGCAACTTCACTTTGAGTGACTTCTTCTTTCATGGCTCTTTTTGCCTTTCATTCATGTCCTGAGAGGGTTCTGCTTATTGCGAGTGCCATATTCTTATTTTTTCCAAAATGCTTGAAGTTGTTTTGGTCATTCTGTGGATGCCCTTTCTAAAAGGCATTTTACTTTCTCAGCGTTATTACAGAGGACAGCTTACTTTCTTAGCGTACCCTGATTGCTTGTTTGATATTTGCCGTTGCTAGGGAGGCTTGAGTCTCTGTCTGTGTTGGACGGGGTTCTTCGGAACTGGGGTGTTCACTCTCCTTGCCCGGGTAAGCAGGAGGAACTACTGAAGCTACTCCATGCTTTGAAGCGCCTTTGGGAGAATCGCAAGACCGGTTAGCACTTCGGTGGAACGATCTCCTTCATGAAAGGTTACGCCCCGTCCATCGAAAAAAGATGTATCCCGGCCTGTATTAGTGAAGGCAAGGCAGAAGATTTGACGTCCTGGCTCCTAATGTCGGTTTTGCTGAAGTTCTTCAAAGCCCATCCACTTTTTCAACAGGGAGTCGTGGTGGTGGCAGTGACTCTCCATACCACAGAGGAAATGTGGATGCGACATGACCCGGGATGCTTCTGATGTCTTTCTTTTCTTTAAAGTTTTTATGTCTCTATACTTTCTTTTCCCTCTTTTTCTAATATAAGATGATGTATGGAATGAGTATAAGATTTATAAGTGAAAACTCTTATCTTTGTATCCTCCTTTCTTCTTTTCCTTTCTGTTGTTTGAAGTTTTTATGTTCGACCGGGGTGAGTCCAACGCTTACTCCGGGGCAGCGTTATTTCTTCTTGTCTATCCGTGATCTTTCATTATTGGCCGAGGTGAGTCCAACGCTTATTCCAGCGTGACATCATCATGCCCCCATCTTGGTGCTTTAGCTTGAAAAGGCAAAGTGGCAAGGTAGAAATGCTTTACCCGGGGTATTTGCGCCGGGGAGGGTTGATTCTGGTTTGGTTGTCGTAGTCCGGATGGTGACTTTGAAATCGAAGGTTTACCACGGTTTTATGTCGTGGTCCTGAGTAATATCCAGACTTAACCTTTGAAAATCGCGCGACATTTGAATTACTGTGCAATTGCTCTTGCCTCTGCGCACACGTCTTTTCAACTGCTTTTGTAACTGCGAAGGCCACGTGGCGTGTTTTTAACTGATGGACGTGCCTAGAGCTTTGTGTGTCATGATGAGCACGTTTTCAGAATTTGGACATTGAGGATGAAAATGCGCCCTAACTGTTTTGGACTTTATAAGTGGGGGTTAGGGGTTCATTGTTCACTTTCTGCTGTTTCTGAGTAATCTTTCAGAGAGCTTCGTGTTGAAGAGAGGCGATTTGTGAAGGTTTCAGAGCATTTTCCACCCATCTTCAGAACAGCTGTTAGCGTTTTTGTTCTAGGTAACTTCTTCTCTCAGTCCCATTGGTGTTTTTCCTTTCTCTGGTTGCCTTATACTAGTACTGAGTAGTAGGGAAGTCGTGCATTCCTTAATGGAATATATTCCTTGTGTGCCTTCGAATTTCTCTTTTTGCCCCCGGGAACTCCATCTTTGCCGCGCCATGTACGGCGGAGGTGTCCTTCTGAGATTTAAAATTTTGGAGGGAAAAGAAGCCGGTACACGGGTTCTTTGTGTCCATGTCTGAATCTTTTGTTTGAATGATTCTGACAACTACTTACCGACACTTTTTGATGTTCTCAGGGTTTTTATGGCGAAGGACAAATGAGGGGCTAGGACTAGAGTGTCTTCTTCTGAGGATCTCACTCTGGCTGAGATTGAGCAAATTCGGATCTGTCGTGGTCTGGGGTTAGTATACCCATGGATAGGGGAAGATGTCTGGAAATATCACTCCAACTTTTCTTCTGAGGTCGTTTTGAAGTAGTCTATGGATTTTATTCACCTGACAGACGAGAAGAAAAAGGATAAGGAGTTCGTGATTGTATGCCCTGAATAGAATGAGAGGGTGTGCTCTAGTCGTGAGGCGGGCTCGCATTTCATGTTCCTGTATGAGCCCCTTTTTGTGAAGCTAGGGCTCCGCTTTCCGTTCTCGGACTTTCAGATGGTCATCCTCCATATTCTCCGAGCAGCTCCGACCCAGATTCATCCAAATGGCTGGGGTTATAATAGATTTCGAGAGGTTCTGCTGGGTGAATGGGCTGAGATGTTCGGTCAACACTTTTTTCTACTTCTACACCCAGTTAAGTCCCCAAGGTTCATCAAAGTAGAAGAATTGGGTTACCATTCAGTCTAGAAGTGGTCGTAAGTCCTTTGATGTCTTTCAGGATAGCTTCAAAGGGTTCAGGACCAGGTTTTTTAAGATTATGGCGGCCGAGGGATTCCATTCATTTTTCTTAAATGCTGATGGGAACCCAAAGTTTCCTTTGTATTAGACGTCGGATGCTTGGAGCACTTCGACTATTCCTTTGGAGAAAGAAAAGGATGAGCTTAAGACGGTTGAGTTCATATCCCGGTACGCTGAAAACGGACATATCAACATTAGAGATGTCCTTGAGACTCCTGGTGATGACCTTCTCTTTACTTTGTTAGGTGGGAAGTGGAGTATTATGGATTACCTTATGTGTGGGATTATTTTTGCCTGTATGCTCTTAATCCCTTATTTTCTGATTTGCTTGTCTTGTTTTGTTTCAGTGAGTGGCATGGCGTCAGGACTTTCTGTTGTAGCTTTGCGTGCTTCGAGAGTTAGGAGAAAAGGGGTGGGGTCCTCGAGTGTCCCTTCTGCTTCTGCCTCGGCGCATAATGAGGTGGTTATTGAAGACATCTCTGGGGACCCGGGGTCTCCTCAAAATCTTCAATCGAGGAAGAGAAAAGTTACTGAGGATTCTTCTGACCAGGGTAAGAGAGTTGCTACGGATGGCGGTGCCGAGGATGAAGCTAATATCCTACCTATTATCGCAGGAGATTCTGACCCCAGACCATTCATTGACGAGCACATTATGAAAGGTGAGGTGATGGGGCACATATCCCGGTGGGGATTAGTGCGAACTTTGACCGAACTATAGTCTTTGGCACTCCGAGCTACCGCTGATGTCCGCTATATCGAGATGACCGTCGAAGAACTAGACAGGAAAGCATCGACTGAACTGAAGAATAAAGATAGGGAGATTGAGGAGGCCGGTCGGAGGCTTAATACCGCTCTCAAGCTTAATAAAGATGCGCAAGTGCGGATCACAAATTTAGAGAGGGCATTGGTCGAGGCTAAGGCAGATAAGAAAATGCTTGAATCAAGTGAAATTGAGGTTGAGGAGGCCAGTGCTGGCCTTCGTGATAAAGTGGCTCGGCTGGAGAAAAAGGTGGATGAGCTGGACGCAATTTTTGAAAAAATTGGAAAGGATCAGTTCCAAAATGTTGTGGCTCAGATCCAGCATTTCAATCCTGATGTCACTTTTGCCTTAGAGGATCTCAGTTTTGAGAAAGTTTTTCATAACGGGCAGCTTATCTTAGTAGAGAACCTTCCTCAAGAAGATTCCGGGGATACCTTAGGAGCTGCTCAGACTCCGACAATTGGCGGGGTTGAAACCTGAGTTTTTTTTTATAAAGACAATTGCTTGCGTACTTTTGCTTCTTATTTATTTGTCTCCATATTTACTTTTAGTGGTCCGTTTTGGGTCCAACGCCTATTGTGGTATCTATCGCAATCATGTTGTGGACTTAGGAAATTTCTTGATAAGGACATGAGGACCATGGTCCAGAGTTTCATAACCGCGGTACTGGGTATATAATACCCCTCTGGACTTAGGTAGAAACGGTGCCTTAGTCTATAATCCGTTACCCATAGTCATGAGTATTTTAGCATTTTGGACTTGGGCAAAGATAAACACCTCAGCTCATGATCCATCGTTTGTAGTATAAACTTCTGGAATTTATGAACGCCTTAGCTTAGGATTCAATGTCTTTTTGCCTTAGGCACATATTATTATTAGACCTTGCCCGGGGTCCTTTTGTTAACCACACTAGCTTAACGGAATCGCACTTGGCTTAGGTTTTATGGTGGACCATGGATCATCAGATCCGTTGCACCACTGACTTTGGAATAGTCAATGCTAGGTATTGAGGTCGGGTGTTGACCCTTTAGCTTACTACCAAAATTGGGTGTGCTATACCTCCTGTCCTGGGCTTTGATTTCCTATCGAAAAAGTAGTATTTGAATAAACTCCTTTTCATTGATAAGTGTTGTGGGATAAGGGTCCATACAAAGTCGAATGAGGGCAGATTAAACCTTAGTTTTTACCAACGGACTAGGCCGTTAAAGGCATCTAGCTATAGTATTTCTTAAGCTTATCTGCATTTCAATAGTTCTTAATCGTACTGCCTGCTAGAGTTTTTAGCGTGTAGACTCCCTTGCCGCTGCTGACGACAACACAGTAGAGGCCTTCCCAGTTAAAGGCTAACTTCCCTTGGGAGGCATTTTTTCCTCTGATGTTTGTTCTCTTGAGAACCAGATCTCCTGGTTGGAAGCATCTTGGGATCACATTTTTATTGTATCTGGTCGTCGTCCTTTGTTTGAAAGTAGTGTCACGTATATAGGCTACATGTCTTCTTTCTTCCAATAGGTCCAAGTCTTCTCTAATCAATTCGGGGTTTCTGTCAGGTGAGAATTGTTGGCGACGCCAACTCTGTTCTCCTATTTCCACCAGAATAATTGCTTTGCTTCCATAGGTGAGTTTGAAAAGAGTTTCACCCGTGGTGGAGTGGGGAGTAGTCCTATAGGCCTAGAGGACATAGTCGAGCTATTCAGCCCAATTTCCTTTAGCTTCATCCAGTCTCCTTTTGATTCCCCGACCGATAACCCGGTTGGCAGCCTCTGCTTGTCTGTTTGTCTTGGGATTTTCTACAGCGCTGCAATGATGTTTTATCTTTAGTCCATCTAAAAGTTCTTCGAACCCCTTATCTTTGAACTGAGTTCCGTTATCTGTTACATTGGACTCCGGAATCCCAAACCTAGTGATGATGTGGCGCCAAGTGAACTTCTGGATCCGGGATGCCATGATTGTGGCTACTGGTTTTGCCTCAATCCACTTTGTGAAGTAATCTACTGCTACCACCAAGTATTTTAGTTGGCCGGGGGCCTAGGGGAACGGGCCTAAGATGTCTATTCCCCTTCTGTAGAACGGCCAGGATACGAACATTGTGGATAGCCCTTCTGGGGGGGCCTTGTAGTGGTCCGAGTGGCGCTGACATTTATTACAAATTCAGACATATACATGGGAATCAGCTTTCATCGTTAACCAGTAGTACCCCGCCCCTAGCGCTTTCAGGGCCAGTACTTTGCCTCCTAAATGGTATCCGTAACTTCCTTCATACACTTCAGCCTAAACGTATTCTGCTTCTTTCGGGGTGAGACATTTGAGGAGGGGAGAAGAGAAACCACGTCAGTACAAACGACCGTCGTATATAGTGTATCTCACCGCTACCTTGGTTAGCTTTGAGACTTCTTTGGGGTCTGAAGGAACGACTTCGGACTACAAATATTCCATGATAGGGGTGATCCAAGATGTATCATCCTCTTCTACCTGATAAATGACGTTATCCGTGATTGAGGGATGAGGAAGGGTTTGCTGGATAACTGATCGGTTGTTGCCAGGGCTTTTGGTGCTGGCGAGTTTAGATAAGAGATTAGCTCTGGAGTTTTGATCCCTTGGAATGTGCATAATCTTAGTTTTTTCGAAACCTTTGAGGAGTTCTTATACTTTAACCAAGTATCTTTGCAAGAGAGGTTCCTTGCCTTAGTATTCTCCTCGAATTTGAGAGGTTGCCAACTACAAATCGCTACAAAGTGTGATTCTGGTTGCCCCCATATCCTTTGCCATGGTTATTTCGGCAATGCATGCTTCGTATTCGGCTTGGTTGTTTGAGGTAGGGAACTCGAACTTCAAGGAATGCTCCAACGTCAATCCTTTTGAATTTTCCAGAATCACTCTGGCTCCACTTCCCTTGGGGTTTGAGGATTCATCAACAAAGATGGTCCAAGAAATTCTTCTTGGGTCCTCTGGGTCAGAGATAAGTTCTACCAGGAAATCAGACAACGTCTGACCTTTTATTGCCAGCCGTGGTTCATACATGATTCCAAACTCAGAGAGTTCGAATGACCAAGAAATCATTCTTTCCGCCAAGTCTGGCTTGTGCAACATTTGGCGAATGGACTGGTCCGTCCTTACGACCACGGGATGCATTGGAAATATTGCCGCAGTCTTCTTGTCGTGGTGATCAGGGCAAAAATAACCATCTTGACCTTCTGATATCGGAGTTCTGGTCTTTGAAGCACTTTGCTCACGAAGTAAATTGGTTTTTGACCTTCGTCCGTCTCCCGAATTAACACTGAGCTTATAGCTTCTTTGTGGACTGAGAGGTACAGGAAGAATGTTTCTCTATTGTTCAGTCTTGACAAGATTGAAGGAAAAGAAGGAAGCTTTTTTAAAGATGAAAAGGCATCCTCACACTCTGGGATCCATTCAAAATTCCTTCCCTTCTTGAGTAGTTTGAAAAGGGGGAGAGACTTATGGGCTGCTTTGGAGAGGAACCGGGTAAGGGCTGCTATCCTTCCTGTCAGCTGTTGCACCTCCTTGACACATTGGGGACTTCTCATGTCGAGTACAGCCTGGCACTTGTCGGGATTGGCTTCAATTCCGCGGTGGGTTAGTATGAACCCCAAAAATTTTCTGGTATGAACCCCAAAGGCGCACTTCTCTGGATTTAGTCTTATATTGTGTTTCCAGACTTGTGCAAAAACTTCGTCAAGGTCCGTTGTATGCGAACTGCCCTGTGGGGTTTTTACTATCACGTCATCAACATAGACTTCTAGCATCTTCCCCACTTAGTTCTTGAAAACTTTATTCATCATTCTTTGATAGGTGGCTCTTGTATTTTTCAGCCCGAAGGGTATAACCCTATAACAGTAGCTCGCCCTTCCAGTGATGAAGGTGGTTTTTTTTCATCTCCAGGGTACATCGAAATCTGATTGTACTCGGAGTAGGCATCCATGAATGATAGCCACTTGAAGCCTGAAGAGCTGTCAATCAATTGGTCCACATTAAGGAGTAGATATGGATCTTTTGGGCAGACTTTGCTCAAATCTGTGTAATCCACACACATTCTCCACTTTCCGTTGTGTTTTTTCACTAAGACTACGTTGGACAGCCACGTGGTGTAAGCAATTTCCCTAATGAACCTGCAACTAAGCAATTCTTTTACCTGCTCCTCGATGACCTGCTGCCTTTCAGGACAAACCTTCCTCTTTTTTTGAACAACCAACTTCATATCCTTGCTAATGGACAAGTGGTGGCAGATGAAGGAGGGGTCGAGTCCTAGCATGTCGGATGACGTCCAGGCAAACAAGTCCTTGTTCTTTAACAACAACTCAATCAATTGTTGTTTTTCGTCTTCTTCCAACTGAGCTCTGATCTTAGAGATTTGATCTGGCCTGGCTCCAAGTTGGAGAGCCTGTAGCTCACCTTTTGGTTGGGGTCTGATGTCTTGAAGTTCTTCTCTAGTATCCAACTGGGTCATCAGTATGTTGACCTGATTCAAGACTGGGCCAGGATGCCAGGATTGACAGACTTTCCTCTTTTTGGAGCTCTGCAGATTTTCAGACTTTTGTTGTGACATTTCCTGGTGGCAACTTGATCGCCCTTGATAGTGATCACCTCGTTGTGTTTATTTGGGAATTGCATGACAAAGTGGGTGGTGGATACTACGGCGCCAATGGCATTTAGGGAAGGACGGTCAAAGATGATGTTGTAAGCCGAAGGGTAGTCTACGACCAAGAACTTCACCTTAATTATTCTGAAAATCTTGGAGGAACCTAGGGTAAAATAGGTTTCGTAGTACCCAACCGGGGTGATATTCTCACCCGTGAACCCTGTGAGTTCCCCGTCATAAGGGGTCAAGTCCGACCGCGGGAGTTCTAACTTCTGGTAGAGGTCCAGGAACATAATATCTACCAAGTTTCCTTGATCCACGAAAATTCGGCGGACCTCGGCATTAGAAATGACCCCGGAGATCAAGAAGGGATCATCATGATCCGGGATGATCTCATCAATCACTTATATTTTGTTTCTTTTTTTGTTTATAGAAACAAGGCTCTTGTGGTTGGTTTGAATGGTCCTTACTTGTATTTTGCTTCTTTTTGCAGAAGAAAGGCTCCTGTGGTTGGTTTGAATTAGTTGAGTGAGTGGGGGGGTTAGATATATAGAAATCTCAAACCCAAAAATCTCTTCACCACTTAACAGAGATAAGATAAAGGCGTAGACTAATTTCACATATCTCGAATTTTACAGGGACCAAAACCATATCAAAACATTTTATAGAGACCAAAACCCATAATATTTATAGAGACTGAAAACATATTTTAGCAAACCTAGATATACTTGTATCATAAAATGATTTGTGCTTACTCACCAGTTTGGGCATGTCCAATATGCTTGATAATCACATATTTTATCCATTAAGAAACCCTTATGTTTAGTCATTTATACTCTCCATATTCTTAATTGATTGAGTTTGGTATGATTTTGTGAGTTTGAGCTCAAATTAGTCCTAATTGAATATTTTCAGCATTATTGAAATTTGACACTGTTTCTGTATTTTAGCCATAACTTGAGTTCCTAATATCTGATGAACATGAATTTTACCTTGTAGGAAAGCTAAGAGGAAGCTCTACAACTTTGATGAAGAGCTCGAAGTCCGATTCAGATGTCTAAGGGACCTAAGTTTACATGGAAGTCAGAATACGGGTTATGTCAGTAGAATCCGAACAGTGTGCACTCATAAAATCATATCTCAATATGTAATAATGGAGATGGGCTGAAATTTGGACAGTGGATAGTCAAGATCCAAATAAACAACTTTAATGAAGAACACATTTTGAAAAAATGAAGTCTAGTAGGTCATTTTGAGCTTGCAAGTCGGAACAAAGGTGCTGAAGTTGGGTTTGAGCAACCTACAGTATTTAGGACATATCTTAGGCTTAAGAAAGCCAAATTGGACGAACCAGCTATCCATTTTATAGCCAAGACAAGGATCTACAACTTTCATGAAGAACACTTTTCGTGGTTCTGAAGTATAGTGGGTCGTTTTTGGCTTCCAAGTCAGACACGAAATTTTCGTCCTCAACCACCCACTCATCCATCCACTAATCCACTCATCCACTCATCCACTAACTCACCCACTCATCCACTCATACACTAATCCAACCACTTAACCACTCCACCCACTCATCCACTAATCCATCCACTCACCCATTCATGTCCATAATTTCCCACTCACCAAAAGTCCTTTGGCATTTTTCACTAATTCAACCACTCAACCATTCCACTCACTCATCCACTAAACCAATCCACTAAACCAACCCACTAATCCATCCACTCAAACACTCCACTCACTCATCCACTCATCCACCCACTTCCCTTTGTCATTTTGTTACCTTAGACTTCTATAAAAGGCACCATTTATCATGAACAACATGTAATTCTCCTTCATTTCTCTCTAAGTTTCTTCTTGCTTCTTCATAGTTTCTCATAGTTTTGTATATTTTGATGCTCCCCTTCATGGCAATGGAGGGCTAAGCTACTTTGGGTCAATTTAGAACTCTTGAAGAGATTGTGGTTTGGATTCTTGAGACCTTGGTTATGTATTGTATTTGATTTGTAATTGAATTCCTCCTTTCTTCTTCTTGATCTTGAATGCATGAATGGTGATTCTATTTATGTTGATCTGATTGATCTTGGTTTAAGATTGAGATTTGTGATGAAACTTAGAACTGATTGATCTAAACTAATCACATAAATGAAGATTGAGATTTGTGATGAAACTTAGAACTGATTGATCTAAATTAATTACAGAATTGAAAAGGTTAGGTTACTGATTTGTGCCTAAGTTAATTGAATTCGGTACTTGAAATTAACATAGATTTTCATGAATGATGCGATTGCGGATTTGTGTTTATCACTTGTTAATTGAATTCTAGGCGATCGTCTAGTATGAATTCTGGATTTGATGTAGAGATCTCGGTTAGATCCAAATTAACAATTCAATTGCACTTCAAGTGTTTTATGAAGGGTCTATGATTGAATCCACCCAATCTTGGATAGGTTTCTAAATTGACTACTCTTTAATTGTTATTTCTTCCTTTAATTTTGTTAACTGCGATCTTAAACTGTCAAACCCCCCTTTTTGCTAACTTTCACTTGATTTGATTAAATTGCATTTACGATCCTTGAGGAGACGATCCGGTGTTGTCACTGTGCTACAAGCTTAGGTAATAACTTTGGTTATAATTTTGACTGAGTTCGGCGCTCGTCAATGCTCTCTTGGGATGCTTCATACTCTTTGAGGTGAGGTACAACATTTCATATCTACACCCACAAAGGCTCCTTCGTGATGACATGGTGGGGATACCTCAAGTTGATGATGAAGATCATGAAACCCTAGTCATGGTAATGTCTCTACAAGTCAGGGGTAAGGGACAAAAAGTGACAACAAATTAGTCATGAATGAGGAAGCAAATGTGGGGAAAAAAAAAAATCGACTGATGGAGGATAATCAAGGTTGGAATTGCAACTACATATGAGGGAAAGGGAGGAATGACAATATCTATGCACATTAGAACTTGTTGCACAATGGGGAAGAAAGAGGGAGGAAGAAGAAGATGACGTAGGACCCAGGTGGATGACTTGTCATCCATGTGGCATAAATGAAATAAGATCAAGACATGTAGCAAAGTTGAGATAGAGCATCGTTTGTCACTTCATCACTTAACAGAAATGAGATAACATCAGAGACAAACTTCACTTGTCTTGAATTTTAGAAGGACCAAAACAAAAAAATAACTATATTTAAAAGGACTAAAAAGATAGTTAAGCCTATAAAATTCTTTTATCCTTTCAGACCAATTTTTTCTTCCTCCCGGTAGATCTCAATCCTTCATTTTAGAAAAATAAAAGAGAGAGAAAAAGAAAGTGAAAAGAATTAATGATTAATATGCTCGTTACTTTCCTTGTGGCGTTGGAAAGAATTACTGTAGTGGTACAAACTACAAAGCATCCTATGCTGCCTTTAGTGCTCTCAAGTTGGAGTAATTTTTAGGTGAATATGATTTATCATAAGCATTCAAATTATTATTTGACATATATAAGGTAATGAGGTTTATTATAGAATTACACTAATCATTAACAATATTTTTATAACTAAGTTTTCCTCTCTTTTTTTCTTGGTGTTAGTTTATGTTCTGGACCGTGGTCTGGGATACCGCCCTTAAAGGCCAAACCTGACATATATACTGCTGATATCTGGATTACGTCCCTCAGCAGTATGTCTATGCACGGGTACTAGTCGTACTCCCTAACTAACACTCCATAGGCCTGCGCATGACCTTGTACTACCTGTAGTGACCTTTACAGTGTGGGGACCATAACTACCTGCTACAGTGGTTGGTCACTAACGCGACAGGCCCGAGATTTCAGATATCTGCCTGAACAATTATGGGAGGGAAGCACCCTCCGTCAGGGCTCTACCCGAACGATCGTGGGAGGAGGCGCACCCTCTCTCGTCAGGCCACAATCTCCACATACCTGTACTCGGTAATAAATGCTCAAAGACTCTGCGCAGACAATATAAGTATCAGGAAAACACCACTCTAGCGAGGTAACCATAATTTTCCTAGTGTATACCCCCCCTTTGGTGCTTGATCTAACTTGAGCGTTGGAGTCCCTTTGCAGGTACCTAACCCCCTGTTCAAGACCCTCGGAGGCAGCAACCGCATAAGAAGGAGGAGACCACCGTCCACGTGTCCTTCCGGGCACCCTCACAATTGTTTGATCTGAAGAAAAACGCCCTTCATTCAATTGTTACCACCAAAGAAGAAAGAACTGTACATGGCCATTAATGTGCTAGATAAGCTTACCACGATTACATGACTGTTCTACATCAAAACATTCAACCCCCCTGTTCAAGACCCTCGGAGGCAGCAACTGCAAAAGAAGGAGAAGACCACCGTCCACGTGTCCTTTCGGGCACCCTCTGGTTCTACATCAGAACATTGGCGCCGTCTGTGGGAAAATCATAAACTTCTAATCCCACTCAATTATGGTGAACACGAGACAAAACTCAAGAAAGGACGTTGCGTAAATTTCTGCTAACCACAGACAGGCTTTTGCTACGTAATATCCCCCTTACTTTGTCCCACCACCAACCAACGGAACCTCTGCCATGAGAAACCAGGCACCCAACGCGGAGTACCAGCGCGAGGGGCATTCCGCCTTAATTTCAGACGAGAGTCCTAACCCCTCGCGCAGGATCTCGGTAATGGATAGACTTGGAACCCAAGGCTAAGAGGGGAATCCCAACACCCAAAAACACAGAATTCCAATACGTCAATGCTTGGGAATGCCAAACGGTGATGCCGGCAACCGAGTGTCTCACTCCGAGCATGGGAGCCAGTCCCATATGTCCCAACATTAATTTCAAGACATGCTACAACAACACATGACCATGCTGAACGAGCAATATTAGAGGTCGAAAGACATACAGAGAGCCATGCATGAAAACCAGCCTAGGTCGAACCATATTGACGGAGGACGTAATGGGGAGAACAACCAAAAGAGGGGTCATGCTGAAGCCACGGTATCCAACGTTGGGAACAACAACTCAAACCGCGGCATCCAAGAACACCTCTTCTCTGACCAACTGATGGAGTACCGAGTCCCAAGGAACTTCAAGTTCCCTGCCAACCTGGAGATTTATGACGGAACCACAGACCCCCAAGAACACATAAATGCTTTTGAGCAATCTATGTGTTTCCATGGCAGATCCATAGAGCTTCTATATCGTGTTTTCCCTCTCTCCCTAAAAAAGGGAGCCCTTAAATGGTTCTCCGGTGTACCATGTAAATTCGTGGTAGACTGGTCAAACTTAAAACAACGGTTCTTGCTCCAATACACCACCAGTAAGGAGCAACCCAAGTCCATCAAATCCCTGGCCAAGATTCGCCAGGGGCGAGATAAGCCTCTCCGCGATTACATAAGACAGTTCATGGCAGTATGTACCAACGTAAAAAGCTTTGATGAGAAGATCGCCCTTCACTATGCCAGATGTAACACCCCAATTTTTGGTTAATTACGATTTTGCCCTTATTGTACTATTTTCTGATTTCTGTGTGTTATAAAATTAATTTGACTATTTCATAATTGTATTTGATTGTTTCGTGTGATTTGCTCCGAGTCAAGAAAATAATAATTTTCTACTTTAGGAAAATCTTGTTTGATTATTTGGAATGGCGATCTTACTAAACCCAATCCGAATAATACATATATCAATCTTTTAATTTTTAGAATTTTTTCTCGTATAATAAAAATATTTATCGTGCAGAAAAATCTGTGGGACTCACGTTTGGCTTGTGGGACCCACATTTGCTTTGCTTTAATGGGACCCACGTTTGGGTTTGTGGGCCCCACTTTTAGGAAAAAATTTACCAACGTAAAAGGCTTGTAAAATTCTAGACCAAAAGGTTAAAAATCTATAAAAATGGTTAGATTGAATAGATTAGTTAATTTAAAATCTAATTAAGTTAATCTAAAGGGGTTAAGTGATAATTAAATAGATTAAAACCTAATTAGTTTTTATCAAATTTTAATTAGACAATTGTATTAGTATAATTAAGTAAAAGATTAAGGATTCTAAGTAAATTAATGATTAACTAAAATACAAAGGAATCTAACTAACTTGTAATTAAACTTAATTAGGAGGACTTAAGCATAAATAAGTTATTAAAAATCAATCAAATTTTGATTAGAATTTCCTATAGCTATTTTTGGATCTATGCATGCATTATGCATTTAGTTGGTCAACAAAGGAGACAAAGCTCCATTATGAGTGTCCTATGGCCATTATTAAGCCAATTTTGTCAAAAAGGATGGCTAGCTCTTTATTGAGCTCTACGACCATGCATGATGGGGGGGGGGACTAATATTCACTTTGTTATTTCATTTCAATCATTCTACCTCATCCTTTCATTTCTCTCCTACCCAAAGAAACCAAAGAAAACTCCTAAGTCCCTTTTCTCCTACCATTCGGCCAACACCATTTCTTCTACTTTCATCCATCAAAAATTTCATCCAACTTCATTTTCTAAATCTAAACCATAATCTAAGAACATCTCTAGTTGTGAGTTTTTGCTAAATCATCCATTTGGAGCTTGGAAAATCACTTTGAAGTTTCTTTCCTATAAGGTGATAATTCTTGTTTCTTGTTTCTAATTTGATTTTTGATGTTCTAAGCCATGATTGATCCATGGTTTATCTTTTTCATCCATAGTTTATGACTTTATAATTTGTTTAAGCTTGTTAGGATTTTTCTTGAAGCTACACAAAAATTTCTAAGGAGGAGTCCAAGGAGATCTTGTCTTCCTTATAGGTAAGAGGAAGGATTTAATCTCATCAACCATGTGTGTGGTGGTGAGAAAATGGATGTAATTGTGGTGAAGAATCCATAAGGATTCATTCACTTGGTTGTTTGTTTTGTGATTAATTTTGTGTGCATGTTTATTGTCTTTTCTAGTTGTGATTAATTTTGTGTGCATGTTTATTGTCTTTTCTATTTGTGATTTATTATGCATGCAAGCATGTTTATAGCTTTGATATTTGGTATGTGTTTTATTATTGCTTTAATATATGGTATGTGTTCATAAATATATGTATATGTTCATAGATCTATGATAATTATTGTTGGATGTGCAAATATGTTGAGATTTGCAAAAGTGTTCCAAAGAACACAAGATGAAGAGCTTATGGTTTTGACTATGAAAAGAGAACCAATATGTTCTCAACCATTTTCTAAAAGAATAACCTAATTGATTTAATTAAGTTAAAGGATTTTTCAATGATTTAATGGATGAAAAATAATTTTAAATATGGTTTGTATAAAAGTGGTGATTTTCGGCTAAAATACACTTTTAATGTTTAATTGATCCAAAAATTATTTTCTAAGTGTAAACTAGTTAGTTAACCTAAAAAGAATTCATTTACAATGGATTTTCAAGAAATAAATAAGTAAAAAAAAATTTATTAGAAGTCTAGTATAGAAAAGAAATAAATTTTAGATACTTGAAAAATACTTACCTTTGAGTTTTAAAATATGTTAGCAATTTTCAAAGTGTATTTTATGGTTATAATAAAATAAATGAATTTTTAAAAAGAAAACGTAGAAAATATCATTTAGTGGATTTTCTAAACGAAATCTTTGTCAAAATTGATTAAAAATGAGCAAGTATTAAAGAATGTTTCAAAATGTCATTTAGAAAGCAAGGAAATATTTTACGTAGTTAAAGAATAAAATTAACTATAGAAGAATTTATTAAAATCAAATTTTTGGGAAAAACGTCAGAAATTATTACTTAGAGTAATTTTTGTAAGAAAAATAGAATATAATATTCAAATAATGTTTTTAGTTTGGAAAGTTTAAAAAATTTAATTTGGAATGTCAAGAAATATTTTATACGAAAAAATAGTAGAAATAGCTTACGCGTAATTAAAATGGTGATTTTTAAACTACGCGATTGAGAAAATGATTTAAAAATGTTATGCGATTGAGAAAACGTTGAAAAATATTTACGTGATTGAAAAACATCTGTAAAATGTGACGTAATTGTGAAAATGGGATAAAATATTTACGCGACTTATGGAAACAAGAAATTTTCTTGTCGGGTCAAAGTGGTGGACCGGGACACGTTAGGAAATAGTATTGTCAAGTGGAGACATACTGTTTTTTTTATACGAAGGGTATTTCTGTAATTATGATGACAATGAGGATATTTATGTAATTATGATTCATGGTGATATCGAGGGTATTTTTGTAATTATGGATCATTACATACATAGAGTGGTATGTCAATTTGGTTGAAATTGACGATTGATCGACGAGATGAATTACACCGTATTGCGGGTGTGATAGCGTAGTGTGTTCATGTGGAGAACTTGGAGGCGTTAATGTGCGTGGATTCCACACGCGACAATTGGTAGCTCCTCCTGCGTGGTAATCGAAAAACACACACTAGCGATCTCGACAAATACTATTCTTAATCAAGATCTATCGGGACCGCCTCTGCAGTACTATGCTGGATGTACACGACGTGTTTGATCGTGTACTATTCACACGACGTATTTGATGTGTGTCATTCACACGACGTATTTGATCGTGTGCTATTTACACGACGTATTTGACCGTGTAATAGCTGGTTGAGGCGACTGACGATGTGCGGACATGTCACCGGGATCATTCTCTCGATGTTTGTGTTTAGCTCCATGGAGTAGGAATGAGTCTGAGTACATGGCATATTTAATCTGCATCACTGTGTGAATAATTATAATTTGATTTATGATATTTTGCATCTGTGACATTTATACTTGATTGAGATATGATATATGTTGTGCTAACATGATTTTGTTGCTTTAACCTGCTATATTTGTATGTTTTGTCGTTTTCTTATCTGCTATCTTTGGTAATGATGTAGATTGTCTCACCTCTTTGCATATATTTTCTGTATTATTATTTATGTTCCGTAAAGTCGTTGAGGAAGTGGAAGGGGAGCAACTGTTGGATTGTCAATACAACGAGGAGCAGCAACCGAGTGACCAGTTCGAGGAAGGTGAACCTCGAGATCATCCATATCATATGGATTGATTGCAGGCGTGGTATGATGTTACTGCAGTATTTTGTCTTCCGATAATCTTCCCGAGGAGGATTCTTCGGAGGATCGAACTTCTAGTGTTATGCTTGGGCTAGTTTATGGTTTCTTTAAACCGCATGAGGGTTCTTGTTTTTAATTAACTAGTTTATAATATGTAAATTATTTGTACCTATTAAACACAAAATCATATGTATAATTATGGTGTGTATGTAATAGTTTGTTTTATTTTATGTTCTCGTTTATTTTATAATATAATGTTTAAAAAAATATATATTTTTACAAATTTTATATATTATATATATTACGTAATAATTTATAACTTGGGTAGAGGTTATTATTATTGTTCGAAAATGTGACATCCCTATTAGGGTGTGACACCAGAAGTGGTCTTCGTGTGGGGTCTGAGTTCTTTGCGTCCCTCGTAAAGAAGAAGCCCAAGAACTTGGGAGAATTCCAGAGACGTTCCCAAAAGTACGTCAACCTGGAGGAGGCAACGGAGGACCAGAGGAGATGGGATAAAGATGAGCGCACTCATCAAAAGCCCAATCACGATTCCTCATGGTCCCGGCGTCCCAAAGGTAGTCCACCATGGAGAAAGTTTTCTGATTATACCCCCTAAATGTCCCACGAGAGACGATCTTGAGGGAGGTGATGCAGACCAAGTTCCAGAATATTCGGAGACCGCCCCTCATTAAAAAGCACAAACAAAAAGACCACTTCAAGCACTGTGCGTGGCATAAAAGCTATAGGCACGACATTGAATATTGTTATCAACTGTGCTACGCCATTGAGTTCTTGATCAAGGCCGGACGGTTGCAGCAATACGTCCTCTGTACCCAAAATGATAAACATCACGGTAGGCGCAGGGAGGATAAGGGATGGAGTCCATCTCCCCCCCCCCCCCCCGCGGGAGGAGAAATCAAAGTCCGAGGAGAAGATCCCAGACACCCCTCGCCAGAACGACAATGATCGGCAGGGGAGAAACAAGGACTCCTCACCCAATGACAATAACGATCGTCGTCTCGAACTAAATAGAACGATCAATACCATTGCGGGAGGATTCGCAGGAGGAGGTCCATCAAACGGGGTGCAAAAGAAAACATTATGAATAAAGGTCTTCAACGTCTCCCATTCTGAATCCAAACCCAATACCTTGGAAAGAAAGATGTCATGAATTACCTTTTTGGATGAAGATTACGGCGGAATTTCTGAGTTTGAGATTTATGGTCACGAATGAGGAAGCAAATGTGGGGAAAGAAGAAAATGAGTTGAGGGAGGAAGAATCAAGGTTGGAATTGCAGCTACAGGTGAGGAGGGAGAATAGTAATGTCTCTACAAGTTAGGGTTTGTTGCACATTAGAAAAGAAACGAGGAGGAAGAAGGTGACGTGAAACTTAGGTAGATGACTTGTCATCCATGTGACATGAATGAAATAAGATTATGACATATAGCAAGGCTAAGGTGGAGTATGTTTACTACTTTATCACTTAACAGAGATGAGATAACGTCATAGACTAATTTCATCTGTTTCAAATTTTAAAGGAAACAAAATAAAAAAAATAAATTTGAGAGACCAAAATAAAAAATGATCATATTTAGAAGAACTAAAAAGATAATTAAACAAATTTTATATTGTATACTCCATCGCCTAAAGAGAGTTGAACTTGACTTGTTCTCGGCCTTAAGTCTGTTAATTAATACTTCATATATTGAGTGTTGGTTTGTTTGTGGCATATATCTGTACTAATCTAATCTAACATGTATGTTCAATAAATATTAATTTCATCACACAATATTTTCAGCAAATAATAGAATGTGAATAAATAATTCAATATACAGTCACAAACTATTTCATTATGTAAATACTTTTTCTAGAACAAAACATTGATTTTAACTCTTTTTCTCAAACTCTTTTCTTTAACTCCTTTAATTATTATTTATTTGTTATTTTCAATCTCACTTAATTAAATTAATAAACACATAAAAAATAATCAAAAGAATTAGAGAGAAAGAATTAGAACCCAGTTTTATTCCTTTTTCTGTGCTCTGCACAATACAAATTACAGCCGTTACATTATAAGTCGGAATATGGATGAGAAGCATCACTTCAATTTGAGTAAAGGTTACACATATAGATGTGCCAACTATACGTCCACATGCATCCTATGTCAGTGTCAAGGTTATAGTAGGTACTAAGATATTAAGATTGGGCTAATAGTGGTGAGATTCAAACCTTATTGTGACTTTTTGTAAAAAAAGAACAAAGGGTTACAGCGGGTACTAATAGATCTAACTTCTTTAGTTTTTTCTGATTGCACCAAATGCCAACTTCTATTCTAGACTGATTACATTTTTCTATAGTATTTTTTACACGAGTTTATGGCACCCTTTCAACTCAACAATCCAGGGTCTAGGCTTAGTTCAGAAGTTTCCCGTTACACTACACGCCCCTTCCCTTATGGCCGCGAGAAATCCCGGCATATGGGGTGCACAACTCAAATATTACTGTGGAAATATAGTATATTAACGTGGACTAATCAAAATTCAGAGATGGAGATGCATATATATATATATATATATATATATATATATATATATATATATATATATATATCCTAATGCGGACTTTTGGAGTTATGCATAATTTCACTACACCTGAGCTGATCAGATTGCTTATCATTTGATGGGAGATGCCTACGCTGTGCATGGGAGTAGTTGATGTTGCTGCTGCTCTCTCCTGCTCCTTTCGATCTCATCCAAAACTAAATTTCACAGACTGAGTTGGCCTAGTGGTGTAGCCTGCCTCATCTGCCACAAGCTTCTTCAGAAATGACTTTGGCAACTGCACCAAGGTCCAAGAATCATGGTTGGCAAGTGCAAAACACTTTCCTGGGGTTGCAAAAGAGAGAAGCCGTATTTTGGATTGCAAAATCATAAGCTGCCAACGCATCAGATTTGCATTTGAATTCAACAATATATGCATGTTGAAGATTTCCAAGAAATGAGGGTGGCTGAAAGATCAAGGGGCCCAAAAAAGTGTAAATTTTGCATTCGGTTCTAAAGTGGAGGAAAAGTGCTGACTGTGGAGAGAATTTCACAATCAAAATTGTAGGTTCAGCACTTCTGATTCAATTTTATGTTTCTCTGGAGCCTGATTTGCCTCGTGCAGCACCTATTTTCTTTCCATTTCTGCGATGGGGATATATATGATTCTGATCTTCAGCCTTTTCTTCTGCGCAGGCTTTGGCTTCTATAGATTTTTCTGAACCCCTTGACAGTTAAATAATGCTTCGGTGCAGGACTATGGATCCCTGCATAAGTAATAGTAGATCTCTGCATAGAAAAAATTATGTCTTTCTCACTTAGAATATTACACTGTCATGTTTCTTAAAGAAAAGAATAATATCCAAATCCTTCCATATGACACCGTTGTGACACACTGTTCAATTAAGATTTTCCAATGGTTTGGAAACTATATCTGAATTAGGACCGCTTTCAAGAAATTCCATGACAAGTTATTATAAGCTTTATGAATGTCAATTTTGATAGCACAACATCCAGATTAAATTTTCTTCTGATGACAAATGTTTGAATATATTGACTAGGACCTTCGATAGTTTGATATTAATATATTATCTTATAAGCAACATAGCATAAACTGATAGGTCCAAAACCCATAAAATCCTAAGGAGCAACAGTCTTTGGGATAAGTGATATGAAGGTTTGATTAAGCTTCTTTACCAGATATCCTCTATTTAGAAAAGATATATAATTGAACCTGTATAAAAACCCGTGTGAACAACAACATTCCAAAATGCTGATAAAACGATCCAGGAATACCATTGGGTCCCTGGACCTGGTACCTTAAAAGGAGCCATTATAAAAGGGCTTGTTCAAATCTAGTGCTAAAAAAGGCTGCTAACTCTGTAATTCTGATATGATATTCAGCTCACTACTGCTCAATTGAGTCAGCAAATTTTGGATATTAAGTGTCCCAGCCTCATCACAGCTACAAGAAATTTTATTATTAATTAACTATTCTTTTGTTAACAAGGCTATGGAAATATTTAGACTTATTGTGTCTAACAGATATATAAATTATACTTAAAATATTGAAACAAATAATGTGGGACTTTTAATACCCGCAGATAATATAAGACTCTTAACACTTCCTTCTACAGATATCTTGATAAAAGAGGCGAAAACAAATCTAACAAAATAAGCAAAAACAAGTCTAACAAAGTAGGCAACGAAAATGGATGTAAAATTCACTTAAAACTAATTGACATTAAGTGGAATGACCCAACAGATATATAAACTGCATCTGAAATATTGAAGTAGAGGATGTGAGACTCTTAACATAATAATTAGATAAGGTTCCTTTAAATTGAGTTTGTCTTTGAAGTAAGCAAGTAAAGATATATCTATAATTAAATATTAGTGAGTTATAAGATCACGATGCACTTTATATTAAATCAATGATAAATACATCTTTACTTACTTACTTTAAAAATAATCCCACTTTTAAATTTTTTTTCCCTAATAATTTTATTTAATGATGAATTAGAATGCATGCGAGCTCGAAATGGAAACTTTCTTTATATATTAAATACAACAGGATTACATCAACCGTTATAGTGAGCCACATGGCTTCAAACCTAAAGCGTCTAAGCTTAAAGGGCTTTTCATTCATTCAGTAGATAATACAAGAGGCCCGTACGTCATCACTGATGAGAATGGGTACGTAGCCAGGCAGCATTACAGAATGCTCTATTTGAATAATTATTTTCCATACAAAAACATCATCATCTTCCAATCTGTTATCAGTCCAACGGAACCAGTTACAACTAAAAAATTGTCTCTTGGAACTTGGAAGGCTTGAGGTCCAGGGAGTTGTAAGTTTTTGTTGAGTTTATCATTGCTAGTCAGAACTTGATTGAAGTCTCCAATGCATACACATGCATGCAAGGACAGGGCCATATTTCTTGCCGTTTGTTTGACAAAATCCTCTGGCACAAATCTATCTCCTAGTTTAGGCTGACCATAGATACAAGAGAGAATAAATTTCGAACCTGTTTAATCCAACTAAGCGAGATGAATCCAGTGAGGAGTAATGTCAATGAATGGATAAATGATTCTGTTGTATTGGACAATTGACCTTTATAGGGCAGTTATGTGTTTCCCTCCTAACCTTACATAAAAATCTTTTTTTTTTTTTTTGAGAAATTCTTTTCTCCTCCAAAGAAAGATCTTCCTCCACTATAAACCATCTCAACCATTCAATTCATAAGGGTCTTACTAATTATACAAGTCTCGTCTCAATTTTGTTGATCTAAGATCTATTTAGAGGAAGAATTTTTATATAAGAATTTTTATAAATTATTTGATCATCAAACACATCCTAATTATCAACTGCTTTCTTTTAATAAAAAATACGCGAAGATAGCCATAGCTTTTTAGATTCCAAAATATACTTTTTCAAAGTTTTGCATCATTGCCGGGATAGGTTACTGAAAGAACAAGAAATAATAAATATATATACAGATTTTCAAAATAATTGATTACTTCTCTTGTGAATCATTAATTATACAATATTTTGTACAGATTTCTGCAATTAAATCATCAAATAATGCATGCCACTAAAAGTAAGTTAATAATGAAAAGTTTAATAATTTATAAAAAAATATAAATTTAAAATTTTGTGCTCTCATTATAAAAAATAATAATACATAATTATAATTATAAAAATATAATATTAGTGATTTAAAAGTAGTTATTTCACTATAATATCTCTCCTCACATTTTTTATTCATAACCATAATTTTATGATTCAAATCCACTTGACTGTTGGATCAAAAAATCTGTGACCCAGTCTCTAAGTCAATTTGATTTATACTCAAGACTAATTTTTTTTATTAATCCGGTCAAACTCGAATGATTCGAGTAACCTGTCGGTCCAACCCAATTTTGTTTTTAAATAAAACTTCAAAAGAGTTGTTTATGAGATTTGAACTTTGGGACTTTGGGCTCTATTCTCCATTGCCTCCTTCTTCATCCTACCTTGTAGGTGCATTACCAATTGTCATAGATCTTAAAGACTCATTTGATTTATTTTTTGTTTTTATTTTCAGTTGATATATTTTTATTAATAATTATAAAAATATTACTTTATTTTCATTTTATTTTCTATTTTTAAATTTTTATAAAAAATGATAAAAATAATATTATTAATGAAAATAAATTAACTAAAAATAAAAACAAAAAACAAACCAAAAGTACTAAAGATTTCATCTTTTTGTCTCTCGGCTTTTGCCCTTGTTAATTTTCAATAGTTTTGGGAAATATAGAAGTGGGATGATTTATCATTTTCTCCCTATCTCTTCTCGGTGGCTTCTATTATGGTGATAAAAAGTTTTGGACCATCCGTGGTCTATGGTAACCTTATTTAAATTTATACAAACATATATCAATATCTTTTTAGTTTAAATAAAAATTATGGTTCTAGATCCAAATTATTTGTTAATCAAGTAAGGTTTTCAGGTGCATTTCCTATTATTTTTAATCATTGTATGGTTTTAATATATTTTATTATTTTGTGTCCTTTATGTGTTTTATTTTGTTTAGTTGTTGAAATTTTTATATTCTAAATTTACTCTATTAATTTTTATTTATTACTTAATAATTATATCAATAAAATAGTATATTACATTATATTTATTTATTATATTATTATTATTATAATATAATAAATGAACTACTTTTTATGTCAAGTATTCAAGTGATAATCTATAATATTAATTTAAAAAATAATATAAAAGACACATTAAATGTAATTAAAATAAAAAATTTAAAAAAATCCGTAAAACTCATCAACGGGTATACTAATACAGTATATGAACGTGGACTAATCAAATATATCCTAATGCAGACCTGGAGTTATGCATAATTTTACGACACCTGACCTGATTATATTGCTTTATCGTTTGATGGGAGATGCCTATGCTGTGTATGGGAGTATTTGATGTTGCTGCTGCTCCTTTCTCATCCAAAACTAAATTTCACAGACTGAGTTGGCCCAGTGGTGTAGCCTGTCTCATCTGCCACCGGCTTCTTTATATAAATAAATAAATGACATTGTTAACCGCACCAAGAATTATGGTTGGCAAAAAAGAAAAAGCAAACTGTACCGTAGAATTATTCTGTCCAATCTTTTTTTGTATAAAATTGTCAGTGTGCGTTAAATTCCAACAAACATAAATCAAATAAGGTGTCAATAAAAAAATTAATCCTATTATTTAGACATTTATAATACAATACTTAATCAATATTTCTCTCGACATTGATATACTATATATCTATTTTTCTCTTGTTATGTAATATGTAATATAATCTCGGAATTACTCATATTCATATCAGTAAATGGTGTCAATTCGGAGAGTAATATAACGGGGGTTAAAAAATAACATTTTCCTAAATAATAGAGCCCTTTAATCTTTGTTTGGTTTTCTCTCTCTAGTTTGGGACTTTGGGCTCAATTCTCCATTGCCTCCTTCTTCATCCTCCCTTGCAGGTTTTTTGGCAATTGCCATAGATCTTAAAGATTTCGTCTTTTTGTCTCTCAGCTTTTGCCCTTTGTGTTAATTCTTAGTAGTTATGAGAAATTTAAGCAGAACCCTAATTTGAAGGGCATAGATTTGCTTCTTTCTTTCTGTTATATATATGTGAATTATTGTTATTATTATTACTATTGTGTGGTATATATTATTATGCAAGTTTGATTTCATGGGAATGGGGTGCATCTTGCAGGTTTTAGCATAGTCTGAAAAGGGAAGGGTCAAGGGTGTTTGTGGCAATGGAGGAGCCTAGCCAACTGAAGCGTGCCATAATTGATTCCTCGGCTGGAGCAATTTCAGGTGGAATATCACGGACAGTCACCTCGCCCCTTGATGTTATCAAGATTAGATTTCAGGTGTCTGCATCCTTCATTTATTATTTGTTGCCTGTTCCATTTTCAAAATATAATTGTTATTCACATTCATTCTCATTCACAATGACAGGTTCAACTAGAGCCCACATCTTCATGGGCTTTACTACGCAGAGATTTGGTTGCACCATCAAAATATACTGGAATGTTTCAGGCAAGCAAAGATATTTTTCGAGAAGAAGGCATACAGGTGCAAATTACAATAACCCCCCGCCATTTCTAATTCAATCCTTTAAGTTTACAATGTTGCTTTTCTAAGTTATCTGCACTTTCTTTCTATGACATATTACAGGGCTTTTGGCGGGGAAATGTACCAGCATTGCTCATGGTTATGCCATATACAGCCATACAATTTACAGTTTTGCACAAGTTGAAGACCCTTGCCTCTGGTTCTTCCAAGACAGGTATTCCAACATATTAGCTTAATTACCAAAGTGTTTTCTTCAGACTTAGGTGGTGTTTTATCACATCATTATCACTCATAACTTTTAAAAGCTAGCTCCATAATTAAGCTCTTCAAATTCATTCCGACATCTTGCTCAATTTAAATTTACTAATTTATTTTGTGTAAAGATTTCTTTGGGAGGAGGATACCGTCTGTAGTTAATGGGTGTATACACTATATTTTCAAGCCAAAACCTATGCCCATGCTCACAGTAGCACACTTCAGATATATTATTACTTACCAGGAAATGTCCTATATCTTCTACAATTCTTGATTTATGTCGTTCATTGGTTGCTTTTGTTGCTACAGAGAATCACATTAGTTTGAGCCCTTATCTTTCCTATGTCAGTGGGGCATTGGCTGGGTGTGCAGCTACTGTAGGGTCGTATCCCTTTGATCTTCTCCGAACCATATTAGCTTCTCAAGGAGAGCCAAAGGTATATGCATTATTAAATTTAAGGTTATAAGATAGTTCCAAAGTAAATTTGTGTAATGTTTATTAGTGTTCTGAAGGCCAGTGAGGCAAATTACTGGTCTGCTTCTTAAACACCCTCCTCCAGTCCATAGACATTTACTTGTTCCTCGCCATTATCAAGATGCACCTACAACTCAATCTTTTGTGCTTGAAAGTTTTTATGTTGACATCATTCATTTTGTTCATTCTTTTTGCCTGCTGCAAGGGGTAGGGGTGCTCCCTATTGGCTCCTTCTTGTCTAATTAGTGGTATCGCCAATAGAATTTGTCAGATCAGATCATATCATATACGAGTTGAGCTGGCCTAGAAGCTATACTAAACCCTTAAAGTGCACTTTTTTCAAATGCCTGGAGTGGCACCGACCTTTGGAGTGCACCATTCACTTTAGAGAGGTCAAATCTGAGATTACTTAAGGGGTTGGACTCCAAATGACTAAAGTATATATTTATTTGTCCTCCTAGTTGATGTGTGAAGTCTAATGATTTGCCTTTTTAATTTGTTTTTCACACAACTTGTTAATTAATGAGTACTGTGGGGGAAACTAAAAATAAATGATGAGAGGGCAATATAATAAGTTACATATATTTCTAATGAAAAATCCTTGAGATGAGGGGGGGATGTGCCTCAGAAACTATAACACATCCACCACTGGTTAACAGATTCAGTGACAGCAGCATACTACAATTCGTAGTTGAGTTCTAGTTCTTATAGTGCAGTCTGGAATTATTGTGATTTGTGAATACCTTGAATCTTAACTTTGACTTTAGCTTGGATGCGGAATGGATTGAAGGAGAATACCTCAGTATAATAGTGCTTCCTCGGGCTGTATCAGGCTTGTTGATTATTGGTCCTCTGGCAAATCTATGTTGCCTCTTTAAGGATTGTTACAGCTGAGTATAAGCATTTTGGTGGTCCTTTGGGTTCTATTGGCTGATAAGAGGCCTTCATTAGTGAATTCATGAACTCTACTCTTGTTCATTTTGCTTTTGTGAACTTGAATATGCCATTTATGCTCTTCTGTTTTGCTTTGTGTGGAAATACTGATCTCTGATGTTGTTGTGGTCCTTTTGAAGTTATTTTTTGTAACAATGCTTTGCAAATATTTTGCCACCATTTAGGTATATCCAAACATGAGGTCAGCATTCATTGATATCGTCCAGACTCGTGGATTCCAAGGCTTGTATGCTGGATTGTCACCAACACTAGTTGAGATTATACCTTATGCAGGCCTACAATTTGGTACCTATGATACATTTAAGCGTTGGGCCATGGTAAAATTTCAGTCCTTCTATTTAACATTTCATTCTTATTAGTTGACATAATTATGCCCTGCATGCCATGGATGTTGTCGTTTGTTCATTGTGCAACTATAGTAAGGTGAGATTGTAGATTGTCTTAGATTCTACTTGACTAGTTATTGTAGCTTGTTTTGCTCTGTCTTATGCCATCATTTTACAATTTTGGTGGAGGGTGATGCTAGAAGAATTGGAATGACTCAAAATGTATCATGAACTTATTCCCATTCCCTTTGGGTATGATGAATGCTGGTTTAGTTGTGAGGATTGCTCTGTATGTGTCTCGCTTTTTCAGTTTATGTTGAATCTCCATTTTATTTTTAGATTCGCATCTTACCTGTTTCTTAGTTTACCAGTCTGGACTCTAGACATGGATTTCTATTGGCTTTACATGTCATTCACTATGCTTGCACTAACTATTTGTACTAACAATGCAGCTACACAGCAGTTTATGTTAATTTTGAATTTGAAAAATTAATCATGTTCATGTCTCATATCAGTTGTCAGGTTTGCATTTTGGTTGTAGTTTAAATTAAAATTGCATTGAATTATTAGCAGAAAAGAAAAGGAACTTTGGAATTATATCACTACAAATTTGTTTTCATTTGAAAGTTTTAAGTTGTAACCTTACATGAAAGATGGAGTTGGAATCCTTCATACAGCTGATGAATGTTTTGTTTCAGTTTCACTTTACAGTCTGCTATCCTTTGAGATCTGTTTATTTATTATGTGCATTGTGTGTGTGAAATTGTAGGCTTGGAACCATTGCAGATATTCCAACACCACTGCAGAGGATACCCTCTCTAGCTTTCAGCTTTTCCTTTGTGGGTTGGCGGCTGGGACATGTGCCAAACTTGTCTGTCATCCACTTGATGTGGTCAAGAAAAGATTTCAGGTAACCTTTGCCCAATTGCCCATTTTTAGTATTAGTACTAGGATCATTTGATCAAATATCAATTTTAAAATTGAGTTGTAGACAGCGCTGCTCTCACCCTCCACCAGTGACGGATCTAAAAATTTTTAACATTAGAGGCAAGTCAAAGACAATATATATATGTTTTTTTTTTAAAAAAAATATTTATATTTACTCATAAAATTAATTAAAGACTAATTAATATTTTTTCTTATATATTTTCATATTTTGTTAGCAAATAATAATTTTTTCATTATCAATATTTTCAAATATGTATCTCTATAAATATAATTAAATAAAAATATCAAATCAATTACTTATTGTTAATGATAGTGGGTGCAAATATATATTTTTAACTTGTAAAATTATATAAACATAAATGATAAAAACTATATAATAATAATTCATTTTTAACTTAATGGGGGCATGTGTCCCATTACATATAACTTGGGTCCGTCCCTGCCCTCCACCCCTCAAAAATGTAAACTTCTGATGACCTGATGCCGGATACATGATGTCTTTTGTGTCATCTGAAAAAAGTAAAGGATATTAAAGAAAACTGGATTTGTTATCTTCATTCTTTGTTCGCTACAGATTGAGGGGCTTCAAAGGCATCCAAGATATGGAGCTCGAGTTGAGCACCGTGCATACAGGAATATGTTTGATGCCATGCAACGGATATTACTGTTGGAGGGTTGGGCTGGTCTATACAAAGGGATAGTCCCATCAACTGTTAAAGCTGCACCAGCCGGCGCTGTAACATTTGTTGCATATGAATTGACGTCAGATTGGCTAGAGTCCAATTTTTGACTTGATTTTTTACACTTTTTTTTACGATTATTTATCCCATTCTTTTCTTTAAAAAATATAAAATTGATTCCCTCGTAGGATAGGAAGAAAGCCTGAGGGATATGATATGCTAATTTATTTTAATCATAGTGATAGTTGATAAGATTGTACTTCCATATGATGGAAGAAGGCTAAGATGAAAGCTAAGATCAATCATACATCAACATGTGTTACCCTTGCCTTTTTGGAAACTGAATGGCAGCCTTGCCCCCGGTTGGCGTGTTCGTTCTTGATACTAACATGTTTTGATTTCCAAATGTAAATTTCCAAAATTGCAAGACCTGTCTTTGTAGAACGAATTGAAGTGTGCTTGGATCCAACCTACACTAGGTTTGAAGTGGCAAAATTCGAACGAGTTTTTTTGAGCTTGAGAGCCACTGCTATGCAGATTCTTTTGCATACTTGTATTGGACAAAATAGCTTACCCTCTTCAAATTAGTGTCATTTTTGTAGTCACACCAAATGGATCGAGCTCGTCATTTTGAAAGCCATATAAGATTCGGTTTTTTAATCTTGTATGTGAAAGCATTTCTTTCCCTTTCTGTTCATTTGAAATAGAAGGGACTAACGAAAATATCATGGCCCTGACAGATTTGAACTCCAGGATCTATCTTTGGCTGTTATAAACAATCAAGATCCATTCTATTCCTCTTAAGGTCGAGAAAATAGGTAAATAAATAAATCTGTCAAGATATGCTATTTTTTCTCAATATTCCAGCAAAGATAGACTTCAACTAGATATATGTTAGGCACGCGATTCTTCTATAAGAAATCACACGATACATACTATCACAGTATCTTACAAAGCAAAAACTCAGTTTGCTCCTGTTTAGAGCCTAGAATAAAAATAAAAAATAAAAAATTGTTGCCATGTAAAAAAGAACAAAGAGCCCTATTGTTGGTATACCAAACTTTAATCGGAACTCCCTCCTTCCAAAGGAAATTTCCATCTCAAATCAAATTCAATTTTGGATATTCTGTCTTAAAAGAATCAAAGTACTAGGGTTTTCAGAGATTGCACAAGCACGTTCTTAAGACAGTCACCTAAATATCTTGATTGCTACCTTGTGGAGGTAGTGATAGGAACTGCAGGATCCTGTGAATGTGGACAACATCAACCCGGAAATTTTCAGCAATCTGGTGGACATCCATTGGCCCATTGTGATCATCAGCCTTTACCTTCATGCAAGAGGATGTGCTACATTCAAAGTGCCTGTGGGAACAGGCCATTGCCAGAATCTGGTTTTGTATTTCGCAATTTTGGTATGGGCCTATTATATTTTTCTACCACAGAAGCCTGTAACAATATAAAACTGTTAGAAGAGGTTGTCTCAGTAAAATGTGCATTAATTAACAAGCAATGATTAGACCAGTGCCTAGGAAAGAAAACATCTAACATGAACCCCCCAGTGTTGATAATGAAGAACAGTCTGCAACCAGGTAAGATTTCCAAAGGTGATATTAATATATATAAGGATAAGCATAAAAAAATCAAAAAAATTTGAGACAAATATCAATCCATAACATACTGTCAAGGGAAGAATTTTGTTGGAAGACTTCATTTCATCTGGCAGGAGATGTAGAAAGGGTGAATAACAAAATGTATAATGTCAGAGTCCAGAGGTTAGATAATGATATATAACAATAACACGCAACATCATGACAAATTTTGCATCAAATTAAAATTCCACATAAGGAGTAAAAGCAAGTTGCATAAACTGACCTCACCCATCTCAGGTTTTCCCGCAGGCTTTGAAGTGATTCTACCAATCATTTGACCAAGCATGGCATCAAATTTTGGATCTCTTTCTTCCAGGATGTTGTCAACATTAACTCTAGGATGACCATCTTAAGCAAAGAACAATCAATAACAATGCCATCAAACAGTACAATGAATGATCATAATCATAGTAGAAATTAGAAAATACATACCCCAGTAACTTATTTGGTTTTCTACGTAAGATTAAGAAATGAAGCGAAAGGAGCTCAATTTTTGGGAATTGCATGGCATAACCTCTCAAGTCCCAACCAAAAAGCTTAAACTTGAGAGGCAGCTCGGACTCTTCCAGAAGCTCGACGAAATGCCTGACCCATCTCTGTCACTGTCACTGTGGCATGCACTCTTGTAAGTTCTTGTGCGCATCTATCTCTCACCCTCCCATCATAATGGAACAGCAACTTTTTTATGCCAGAAGCCCCAGATGTGGGATGGTCAATAAATTTTTAAATAAACTTCTTTTATAATTTTTTTCTATGAATTTAACCATTCAGATTTATTTTGTATAGTCTAATTTATTAATTTTTATGTTAAGGTAATAGTTGAAATTATAAAATAAGAATATAGACTCTATATTTATACAAAAAATAATAACGAACTTTATGCCACGTGGCTAGTTCCAAAGTGTAGACCACACGGATGGCTTTATTGTTGAAACGGTCGTCATGTAGACATTACTATCACTGAACTCAAGTGGTGGAACTTAATTAATCCACAACTACATTTGGTTTGGCAGCGATGCAATTTATGTCTGAGAACCCCCTTTTTTTTTTAGGCTTTTGTTTGAGACCGAAAGTTTGCTGGAAATGAAAAGAAAATATTACCGCTTGGATTAGATAGCAAAATAATGGCGTTTTGTTATAGGTTAAAGATCAAAATAGTATTTATTATTTTTTTATTAAATTATTTCAATTACTTAAAGGAAAAAATATTAAATATTATTAAAATTATTTATATATTAAATACTTTTATTTTTAATTTATTAACATGTGTTCTAAACGCACACATTAACAAAATTTAAAAAATAAAATAGAATTACATTTAAATTCTCTCTTTTTTTTTTCATATATCAGTTTAGAAAAAAAAATTCATTTTATTTTATCTATCATTTTGGAAAATTAATAGAGTATTATTATTTTTTAACTTTATATTTGATATTAAAAAGTGAGAGAAGAAAAATTAATAGTGATAATAATATTTTAAATATTTTCATAAAAGGTAATCCTGTCAAAGGTGATGCCATTAACACTCTCAAATACCTCTTCACACTCTTTATTAATCAATCAAATTTTATTTTTTATTTTTAAAAAATCATGAGTGACTAATGAATAATATAGTTAAACAATTGAAAGTCAAATGTAGTTATTTTGCTTATAATCGAAGTTATTTAATGATTTCCTTAACTCTCATGTAACTACCTTAAAAAATATATAAAATAAAATAAATATATATAAAATTACCTAAAAAACATTAAAATTAATATAATTTAAATTTAAATTTTAACTTGATATATATATGCCATTGTATCTTTTGGTAAAAGTGGGATGTATTGCATTTATTGACACTGGTGACGTTGCTGAAAGTAAAAGCTTCAAAATTTTACTTTCAAAAGAATTGATTCTTGTCGGTTGTAGCACTATTTTCCCCTTTTTCTAGTGTAAAACAAAACCAATCAAGAAAAATACAGTACCAATCCATTATACTGAACACAAAGGAAAGTAGGTGTTGCAAAATGTAAAACAAAAATGCAGTAAGTCGTTGTCAAATGCAGAGATGAAAATTGAAAGGTTGAAATTTCAAAGGAAAAACTAATTTCGAAATATGTTGAATAAAGAGAATCGCATAAGCAAAAGATACACACACACACACACACAGAGTAACTTAACATATTGGCATATTGCTGATTCGTACTTGTAGCTTTGCACAAAGTGACATGAGGGGATGATTGGTAATGAAGACTGAAGAGAATTTTAGTAGTACTTGAAGGAGTACATAAAATACCCTCCATGAACCATATCTCTCATTCCCTTCTCTCCATTAAATATTTAGCAAAGCTTAACTAACAACGCTTGGTGAAATTGGAAGCGAAGGCAAGTTACTATAAACAACCACAATTAGTTATGAATGAAAATCACTTCATATATGCATGTATAATGAATATTTGGAGTCATCATCATCCAGGAGGACACACCCAAACAGGGGAAAAGCCTACTGTAACTGCTCCATTTACCTTTACTCTCTCATCATTTGACAGAATTGACGAGGTGAAACATCTGATTATGATGACAAAAAAGCAAACTAGTCATATAATGTGCATTGGCTTGCTGTGTATTCTATCTATAACTGGGCAGCATTGACAAATCACCTGATCAGAAGGGGGGCAGCAGGAGGAAGTCTTAGATTGGAGACTGCCACTGCAACTAGAAAATGAGATCAAAGCATAAAACTTCCAACTCCAGAAGACTTGAAAGTTTTCTCAGATGCTGTTGAAGGCAAAGCTGGGAAGACCAGAGGGGTTTCTCTATGTCCAGATTTTCAAGTAATTTGTCGTTAACGGCACATTCTCTTGGTTGGAAAACCTTCCTTCGAACTCTGTATCTTAATATGTGCAGTACCAATTCAATGAGTGAAAAGACTGCTATCTTCTTCATGTCATATGCCATCTCACAATATAGGAAACAAGTAATCAATCTTCTAGGGCATAGATTCAAAGATGTATCATTCTCATCCCGAGTCCAGAAAGGAACTTGAAAACTTGGTTCCTTTTATCCTTCACTAGACTTGAAGCCTGTATATATCACATTGCTGTTACTGCTACCATTACCATTACAGACAACAATTGCTCCTTCCTCTTTTTCAAAACCTGCCCCACCACTACTAGAACCTGCCACTTTGCGACATGCACGTCGGGAAGGTCTTGATATTGAACTGTCTTGGAGATAATCCCTACTTCTTCGCTTCTCCTTTCTGTCTAGATATCCAGAGGCATAAGCTTCCAGCACTTTTGTTGTCGGTGGCCGGTTTCTTGTGCTCTGCCTCCGGGTGTGCATGCCAGGCTGATGGTCAGAGTGCTCCACAGGTTTGAAGATCGTCCCTACACTGAGCTCATCTGATTCCTTGCTTGTGTTATGTTGCTGTATCTCAGTCACAAAAGGTTCATCAGCTTCAACTTCTGGTGAAACAGGTAAGTTAAGGTCAATCATAGTCCACGGCTGGGGTTTCTCACGTTGATCCTTAGTACCGGGAGAACTAGTAGCAGGAACAGCTTCTCTGCTGATGATTGAGCTGGAATTTGACAGAGGATCTGCTAATGTTTTGTTCTCCTGGGTTGGAAGACCTGCTAACGAGTTATTCTCCGGGGAGGGAATTTCCCGTGAAAGAACATTCTCTCTAAATTCTGCATTGTCAACACAGTAAGTGGCCTTCTCTTGTTTTACTCTGGGAGCCACAAAGAAGTTAGCAGTTACATTCCCACTGGACTTTGAATTGTTGTGACAGAAACTGGCCTCCTCTTGTTTTACTCTGGGAACCACAAAGATATTAGCAGTGTTACTATTTTGCTTTGCACGGCTACAGGAAGTTAATCTCCTCCGTCTTTTTATAACGGGGACTAGATCATTTTTTTTATCAGATACCATTCCCTGCAGTGATTGGCACTTCATACCATCGCTTCTCTGTGTGTTACTGAAGAAGTCTGTCTTCTGGTCCTTGGAGGCAGCAGAAAGACTAGTAGAACCCATGCTGCTCATTGGAAGCTCCTCTTTTGAAGGATTGTTTTCTAAATCATTCAAGTCTGAAGAGACTCCCCTACCAATGTTAAATTTTCCGGCTTTAGTAATATCAGTCTTCCCCCTTTCAAAGAACATGGTATTGACAGACTCAGATTCATTTGTTTGCTCCTCTGAAGTATCCAAATCATCCGAATCATTTTCAAAAGTAGAAGCTTTTAAAACTCCAACTGGTAAGCTTCTTAGTTCTCTCACCTTTGTCATCTTTTCACTAGCCAGACTTGTGTCCACAACAGTAAATTTCATTACATCTGTACTGCGAGTAGGAGTTTTTACCTTGAGATAGCAATGGCGTGGCTGATCAGGGGAATTTTGCTGGTCCAATTTTGTTTCTTTTGTCCACCCATTTCCTTCCTTGATTGTGCAATCATTATCTCCAACTGTCTCAAGCTCAATTAGCTCAGGATCTGAAGCAACTTTACCCAAGACATCACTAACAGAATCAAAATAATGATTTCCCTTCACTAGTTTCCTCGAAAACCTTTTAACTCCAGGGACAAGGAAGACCAGAGGATGCTTAGAAGCAACAGCATAATTATAGCTACCCGGCTGCTCAGAGTGCCAACCTCTGGCAAGTAAACGAGGCCAAACAGCTTCCCAGAAGAGATCACTTGTTCGAGCTTTACTTAATCTGAAATTACCTGTTAGAAAGCTTATTATTTCTGCAGGTGTAAGCATTGAACATGCTTTGCCAACTGGTATTTCTGGGCGAACAGGAAGTGCCTGAGTGGACTTCATAAAATCTACATTGAGACCTGTGAGATCTTCTTTTCCTTTACCAACTCCTACTGCCTCAACAAGAGCTTTGAGCCCAACTAAAGCCTTTAAAGTTAAAACATAATCTTCAAGAAGCATTTCTCCCTCTACAAATGTCTTGGACACCTATCAAGTAATTAAGTTTAATATAGTTATGACACATTCCTAGTGAATAATAAGTAAAAGGAGATGAATTAATAGGCAGCAGACCTGCCAAAAAGGTGAGAGTGAGACAATCAGAATTTCAAATTAGAATGACAATGACTATTACACAGGACTTTTCCATTATGATATAGATAATTAGAAACAAAACTCCAATAGGTAAAATTAACTTAAATAATCCATAATTGAACACTATGATTTCTTTTGAAAGAAAGTATAGCTTTGAAACTCATCTCCACCCTCAACCAAACAACATCATCACTTTCAGAAGTCATGTTTATTCAAGAATGAACAGTTGACACCTGCAAATTCTGGCATTTTCAGAAGTTTCTTCTTTTTCTTCTATATATGGTTGGGAGGGAGGAGAGATGTTGCCCAGTAAATTCTGATTTCTAGGGAATGAAGGATTGATAGCTTCAATCCATGACAGTGAAGCAATGATGATATTAAAAGGCATAAACTTTGGAAGAATTTAAGTCACTACCTCAAGTAATTTATTGTGGCATTCCTCTGATAGACTGGGTTGTAAACGAGACAAAAGCTCCTGTTGCCTTGGCCCTGTGAAAATTTTTTGCCCATAAATGCATTTTCTGCTTCTCATTTTCCTACATCCAGACCATCTTCGATACCTGTCAGACTTATAAAATTTCCCATAATAGAATGACAGTATATCCCCCATCTTCTTATGGGCAATAAATCTTTTCACTTGAACAAGGTTCTTCCCAAATATATACAAGCCAAGGATGAAACTGGCCTCTTCAATTTCATTCCAGGAGTAACTTGCAGACCCAGGAACCAGAGAATGGCCTTTGTCTCTATGCCTTTTATGCATCCCAATCTTTGTTTCTAGCTTCACATTGGAATTTCCCAATTCTCGCATTTTCATTCTATTGACCAATGTACTATCAATGACCTCAAGTTTAGGATTCAAGTTATCATAGTCCAGACTATTCTGGGTCTCTTTGATACATTCTAGTTTTGAAGATTCAATTTTATTGGTAACTCCAATTGACTTGCTTGCATTTTTCAGTGGATCATGCTTATTGTTCTCTACTTCGTCCTTAATCCAAATTATTGGAATGGGTAATCCTACTCGAAACTCATGGAGAGCACTGGCTGTGCTTTCTGCCTCATGTGGGTTCTTTCGAAACCAGGAATAGTCAGATTCTGAAATTAAAGGTGGAATTTCAACCTGGTACTGCTCACCCACCCGAGGAAATATTTCTGGATCACCAAAAACATCATAAGCATCAGAAAATTCTTGAGAAAGTGATAGCTCATCCGCTTGCTCATCAATACAATTCAGAAGGTCATTAACTTGCACTGCATCCACCTGTCAAAAAAATTGAACATATTTAAAGAAAACATCTGAAAAATATATACTTCTTCTTGTTGCTGTGGGGACAGTACAGCAATTGTTGGGTTTAAGGCTAATTATTAAGTTTGCCCTTCTCTTTTTATAAACATCACTTGCACTATAATGTGCAGATTTAACATTGTTAACCTAATGATATTTTTATAATGAACTGACAAAGAGTAACAAAGTAGCAAGAGCAGAACTACACAGCCGATGTCAAGAAGACATCAATCTTCATTTCTTGCAGTTGCATGTAAAATGGCTGTTTTCCTAAGTAAATGCTAGTAAATTAACCAAAACTGCAGAGCTTTAATGGTACTGAGAAATTTTCACTTATTCCTGAACCTTCATCTAGTATTCAGCCAAAGCCAAACCAGTGAAACTGAAAACTTCACTAATTAACCGAATTTATACGCTAAGACTGCCTACAAATCCACAAGTGAGATTTGCTAGCCATGTTAGTGGCGTGCTTAAACAAAATGCTTCAGAAGCATTTAGGATAATAACATTGTGATACGATTTATAAATAAACTATATTCGTAATTCTAATTATCACAAGTTCCAATCAGCAAAAATAGAGAAATTTAAACTAATAAGAAAAAAATTAGAAATTTCGAGAAAAGAGAGAGAGAGAGAGAGAGAGAGAAATAAACAAGAAGAATCATTCTCATAAATCTTATGGCCGATATAAATATTTTTTTAATTCCGCCAAAATACAAAGCATACTCGCAGAAGAACAAAATTCCCAAATTAAACAACAACATTTAGGAAAAAAACTAAGCTGAAGCAGATTCTCCAAGTTTATACCAACAACCAAACCAAGTCTACTCCTCACAAAAACAAACTTTGGTATATTAGGAGTTGAGATATTTATTTATAGGAAGTAAGCAACAGAAAAGCGAGTGGAGCACCGGCTGCAAACTCAGAAGAAGGCAACGAACCAGATCCATTTCCCGAAACAAGATACGAAACGAGAGCAACCCGACATCCGAAGTTGAAGACTTTATTTACACAAATGCATGCTAACCCATTAAGCACATTATTCTCGAATGCCAAAAGCAACACAATCTCTATGAAACCAACAATATTCAAAGCTGAAACAGGACACAAACAAGAAGAAGAAGAAAGAACACGAGAGAAAAAAAAATGTATTAAACAAAAAGAGATAAATAAAAGTACCAAGAAAGAGACAAACACAGGCACGGGTTTCTTCCCAGAGAGAATTCCAATATGATCCAAGAAAATTAGAGTTATTTATTACGAGGACATTAAAATCGTACAACAAGCAGAGAGAGAAAGAGAGAGAGAGAGAAAAGAAAAGATAAAAACGAAAATAAGAAGATTCCCAGTGTTACCTCCATGGAAGAAGAAGAACCGGGTGAAATCCACATGAAGAAGCGAACCTGCAAAAATGGGTCGTGATGGTTATACACCGATTGGCAAGTTGCAGATTGAAAATAAAGAAAACGTGAAGAAAGCATAGTTTTTGTTAGGAAGAAAAGCACATATAGCTATAAATACATATAAACAAAGTTGTGCATATAAAGAGAGAGAGAGATGAAGAGAGAGAGATGAAGAGAGAGAAAGGGAGTGGTAGTGGTACCTGCGTTAAGAAACTAAGAAAGATGAGGTTTCATAGCTACGAGGGTTGAATTGGAGGGGACTGTGCTGTGGTGTGAGGGGTCGACTGAGGAAGAGTAAAAACAAACAATTATACGAGAAAATAAAAAAGCGAAAAACCAAACCAAAGTCCTTCTCTTCTCTATTATTCTCTTGCCTCTTGCTCATATAGAGAGAAGAATCAGATGGGGAAATAAATAATAATAATAATAATAATAATATTATTATTATAAGCCTTTGGATAGAGAAAATGTAGTGAGAGAAAGAAAGGGTTTTCGTCGGTCCAGGGTCGGGGTCGTGGGGAAGTATTTCCACACGCGCACTTGGTGCGTGAGTACGATAGTGACACGTGGCTCTGAAGATTCCAATCATCATACTATAGAGATAGAGAGAGGACGAGGAGATCCTCCTCCGTGAATTGCTTTTACTTGTGTGAACTACGTTGAGTTCACAGATTCAGCTTTATAATAATTTTCACCTATAATATAGCTGTGATCCGCATTGCCATTTGTAATACTCACACATAAAGTTATGCATATATTTTTTCATGCCAATTCAATCAAGCTTTTTTTTAATATATATATATATCGAGTTTAGCAAACTCACATGATGATAACTTCATAGTTCTTACCATATCTCTCTCAATAAAATTGAACTGAAGACAATAAGGTTAGAACTATACTCATTTATCATACGAGCAAAACAGTGGCAGAGCTAGACTATTGTAGAAAGGATAGCTAGGGTTGGCCACCTTAAGAAAAACTAAAAAAAAAAAATCATGTAACTGCATTGAGAATTTAAGAGAGAGGGGGTGCGACAGCCTCCATGAGCATTGCAAGCAAAACATTTTTTAATAAATTATTACTTCCTCCTTCCTTTTAAGATGTTCTTTAAAAATTTTATATAAGAATTAAGTATGTTATTAACTAGCTTCAAAAATAGATAAATATAATTTAATATGACTAACTTATCATTTTTTAAGAAATTATAAAAATTAATTAATTATAAATTATGTGTAATTATTAATTTAGTTGAGTTAATAAAGGATGAAGATAAAGTTAGAACAAATTAATTGATATTTCATTAATATTCTTAAATGACAAATAATTTGAGACAAAATAATTTGAAAAAAAAAACATATATAAAGAGACGGAGAGAGTAATAACCACTTACTCATATGAAATACTAACTAATTTAATTTAATTTAATCAATTGGCTATCATAATCTTAATATTTTATTAAAAAAGAATATATTTGTTTACTGTCCAACTTTAATTTGAATTTCAAATTACATCAATATATATTAGTTGGCCCTAAGTCCAATGGCACGTATGCAATGCAGCCCACCATCTCAAACCCTAAGTCACCCCTTGTATTTAAGCAACTCAATAGGGTTGCCTCAAGTACATTTGTTTTATGTCAATTCTCCTAACTCTATCTTGATTTTTTTTACTGAGTCGAGTGTTGGAATATTTTACACATACCCAGCCATCGTGCCAATTGACTACTCTTTCTGTAACGCACTATGGATCAAGGTAAACACCACTCCGTAATAATAGGCAGAAACACAAACCATATTTAATATGCAAATTTAGCTCACTTCAAATTTGAGGTTAAAAAGAAAGTTTAATTGCTTGAACTTAAAGATTTGGCCATAAAAATAAACTTATTCAAGCACCTCCCTAAGCTAGTCTAAAACAGAGCGAGAGACAGGACAGAGAGGGTTGTAGTTGTAGAATAACGTGTACCGCACCTTGAGCTTCAGTGGGGGACCACTACAGTGTCATAACGCTTACGTGTAGCGCGTTTACGTAGCCATCTCATTTGAATCAGAACGTTTGTCGAATTGACCAAACTACCCCCACCAACTTTATCTAGAAGAGGAAACTGATAAACAAACTGCATAAAATATATATATATATATATATACGATTGAATAAAAAAATATTATAATATACGATACGATGGGGAAAATGGGGTTTTTATTTTTGTTTTTTAAGGATTATAATATATTATGAATTGTATGTATGCGGTAGTTCAAAGGTCCAAACCACAAATTCTCAACTCCACGTGAGGTTTTTGGATTTATATATATTTTTTCCCATACTTTTTTTAAAGAAATTTTCTTTTCACTCAATAATTGATTTCAAACTCTACAGATAGACCGTTATTATCTTGCCGCAAAAGTCACACTGGTTGAACCGAGTCTTTCTTTTAAAAGGGAAAATGTTTTTTACCACTAATTTTGGCATCCATATAGACATAGTATATTAATGTAAATGTAGGTGAATATTAAAGTATTTTATATTTTGAGGTAAAATAAATATATCGTATGAGGTATAAATTAAGTATCAAATTCTGAATATATAAATAATATTTTTTTAAAAAAAAAATACACTCCTTTTTGCTATAAAAGAAGTAAAGAACAAACATATCCTTAAAGGAAAGTTATTAAAAAAGGCTAACTATATCATTTATTTATAATTTAACTAGTAATTCTTTTTTATTTAATTTGAATGTATTATTAATATAAAAAGATTTTATATTGTCATTTAGTCATGTATTATAAAGTCATAAAAAATATTTGATCTTCACAATAGTTATTTCAAAAATTACATATATAATGATGTATAATTAGTTGATGGTAGAAAAAAATTTATATTAACAATACATTAAAATTAAAATATTTATATATAAATTTAGAATTTAATTTTGATATAATATAAAAAAAAAGTTTTGCATTGTCAGCATCATTCAATGATATATTGCTATATCATTTAATCATTTAATGAATTTAATATTTTACGTAAATTTTAATTAACTTATTAAAAGATGTGGTAACATACTATTAAATAATAGTAAAAAAATTTTAATATTAACATTGTATCAAAATTAAATTGATAAAATGTAAAAAAAAAAATGATAAGTTTATTGCTTCATCTAAACCATTGATCATATTATGTCTATCCCAACATGAAATTGAAATTGGATGAGCAATTACTACACTATCATATTATGTCTTATATGTCAAAAAGTGAAAAATTATATTTAATCATCCGAGAGACAATGGGATATAAATTCTTCGATTTTGATGATTGATTCCAAAGGGGAAAAAAAAAGGTTTTATATTGCAATCTATATTTTTTATTATGATTGTAATGTTATGATTATTAGCAACTTCTCCAATAATTTTGTTCTTTATTTTGATTTGCATCAGTTTCATTTATATATTTTTAATTGGCAGGGCTAAAACGTGCCTGGTATTTTGTCACCATAATTTTGGCTATTGATAGTGAAGTAATTAAACTTTTTATGTTTAAAATAAATAATAAAATTTTGATGCATAAGTTAACTATGTTTATTATGCATAGTTTTTTTTTGAGCTGTTTATTATGCTTATTAACAATATTTTATAGGCATGCAATCATAAATTGACATTATTAAAGCTTTTGTATAAGTTAACTATGTTTATTATGATTAATTATTGAAAGTCAAATATGTTTGTTATGCCTAAGAAATATAATTAGTCTATATTTATTTTATTTAACAAATATATATTTTATTTAACAAGTAAAAATATTCATTTATATGATAAAAAATATACTTAACAAGTACATCCTGTTATTATTATGATTGTGCAAATCTAGGTTTGATGTGCAGGCAGAGACAAGTCGTAGACCATTTTCGTCTAAAAACATAACTGGTACGATCTAGACAGGCCCACCCCACTTATTGGTAGGTGTCGAAGCCTCGAAGGGTTTATAACTTAAGAAAAAAAAACGATATTTGTACTTAAAAAAACTTACATAATTCTTGCATTATTTTTTTTATACAAATAATTTTTTCAAAACATTCCCTTTCTACATTTGTTATCCAAATAAATAAAGTGTAAAATCAATAAAAATTTTAATGCATATTTATAACTAAACTTAAATATGATTTTGATTCCTATAATTTTTTTTATTTATGTCCAATTTTTTAAGAAATAGATAGTTTCAGTCCCTACTAGTAATGAATTTTTATTAATTGATGATATTTAAAATAGAAGTATAATTTAGCGATGACATATGTTATTACTAATCCTTATATGACAGAATCTTGGCCCAGGTAACTTGTCAATTTAGCAAGTGAGACCCACATTGAACCTTTAAGCGGTGTCATGTGTTGGTCATGTCACTTAAAATTCATTTTCTTGCATTGTCCTCATTCATCTTCTCCTAATTCTCTCATTTTCAAGCCCTAGGGTTGTAGAGCATCGCTTCACCTGCACACACAAGACAAAATTTATACACTACACCTGCACCACACTCCACAACACAATATAATTGGGCACCAAGAAGCAGTTCATGTACACAAGCAGTGGAAACAAGTGGGATTCATTAGAGCGGGGGAGAAAAAATGAAAATTTTGTAGATTCAATGAGAACTTTAAAAATACTGAGGAGATAGCTTAGAATTCTCTCTGTTGAAGAATTTATTGTGCCTCTGCCTCCCAAAACTCATCTGCACCATTTTTCCAACACAACCCCCAAACAAAACCCACGATTTCACCAAACTTAACATGTCACAAGTTCTCTACAGCACCCAAATAAAACCAAGCTCACCGAATCAAAATCGATTCAGCCCAAAAATGGAACCTACTCGGTTTGAAAATCGAACTGTTTTATCGTTTTGTTTTAGTTCAACTTTCCATGCTGAATCGAACCATGCCCACCATTACCAAATTTTATCTTCCCTAAACACACAAAAACCAATAATTTAAACCACCAACCTTCCCTCATCAACCATGCATCACACCAAACAAAAACCACACAAAACCCTTTTTTTTTTTTGCCTTAAACCATAAGCCTTCCACCATCACCATAACCACAAACCTAAAAAAAAAAAAAAAATTCATCCTCTGCTTCCTACTAGCAAACCTCCAAAAGCTATAACCATTCATTCCCAAACACCCCATCTAACAAACACAACACAAATCAAATTGTCCTTGACCACCATGGCTATCATCTAGCCTTGCCTGAAGTTGTGCCACCACCGCCGACGAGTTGCGCTAGCTCATGTCGTTGTGTTTCACCTCTTGTCAAACCTTATTGTTCTCCATCTTTGCTGCACCACCATACTCATCCCGCATTAGAGCTCCCTTCACCATGCACCAATCGCCATCCAGTCACACGGGAGTGACTAGACGTCTTAGGATCCACCTCCTTTGTATTGTCTCACAATCTTGAGTTTCAAGATGAACACTAGAAATATGGTATATAAGGACCAAAATCAAAATGTGATATATTTTCAAGAATCAAAATCGTATTTAAGCATACCTTATTTTACTTTACTCATGTGTATGTGAGTCCCACATGCCAATTTGACAACTTACATGGACTAAGGCCCTACCACGTAGGATTAGTAATGACACATGACATCCATGAGCAAGACTTCTATTTGACATATCATCAGGTAACAAAAGTCTATTAACAACAGAGACTAAAATTATCTATTTTTGAAAAACTTGGACGTTAACAAAGAAAAAATCTAGGGGCCATAACCAAAAGGTGTCATATTTATAGGGACTAAAAACATATTTAAGCCTTATAACTATATCATTGCCTACATAAAACACTTATTTCCTTAACAGAAGAAACAATAAAAGCATATTTCATTGAGAGAAATATCAAATATGTTTCCTTTTGTGAAAAACTGAAAATACTAAGTAGAATTACTTTGTCTTTTTTTACACAATAGTTATTAGTTATTACACATGCACTTGGCGTTATATTTTATTTTTGTTGTGGATCTAGGTTTTCATTAAAATTTGAAGCAATCAACATTTTGCAATTAGTACTAATAAATATTAAAAATTACTTCCTCCGTTTCACATATTAGTCATTTAAGATTTTTGTACACAGATTAATAAATTATTAAATACTCTCAATTTTAGGAAAATATAATCACATTTGACTAAATTGTCCTCTACTTCTATTAATGCTTCTTTTCTCATTTTACTCGGAGAAGATACCAAGTAAAATATAACCACATTTGAACAAATTAAATAATGGAGAAACCTCACCCGATGTCTCTGAAAATAGCAACATGCTTTGAATCTTGCACATTAGGGCAGAAAAATTTGAGAATCTTCGAGTACAATGGGTAGAGTATCTTCCTTCTTTTCTCCATCATTTTTTTCCCTTTTTTCTTTCTTTATATGAACCCCAACCCAGTCAGATATCCAATCAACAATCTTAACTCATATACACACCTTCATGAATGACACATGGAGTCCAAGCTGGAGTTAACAGTCCACTTAAGCAGATAACAACTCATGTAGGATGCTCATGGACATTGTCTGAAGTTGGGCGAACAAAGGGATTAACGTGATGTCACTTTTTGTCTTTTAAAGACCAAATTGATGTCATTTAACATTTAGAGACTAAATTGATAGCAACCTCATCTTTTAAGGACCAAAATGAATGTTTATTCAAAAGAAAATCATATACAAGGTTTCTTTGTAACATTTAGGTGTAATATTAATCTTGCTTGAGATACTAAAGCTACCTTATAAAAGTACCACAAAGACTATATACCATTTAGATATTCTAAAACTTTTCAACGATATTATAAAGGTCTCTTATCTATTGATACTTTTTATGAGTTTAATTTTGAGGTAATATTAGTGTAAAAAAATTATATCATTATTTAATGATGTATTATCATATTATTTAATAAATTTTGACATTTTATATGAGTTTTAATTCATTAAATAATATAGTGAATTATTAAATAATAGTGTAAATTTTTTTCATACTGACAATATATTAAATTTTTTATATATTTGTAGTAAATATGATTTTTTTTCCCCATATATAGATGGGTCTGGGCATGCAATGCACATGGGATCCCACATTAATATGTAAACATTGAATATCCAGCTGGGCACTTAGATAGTTAGAAGGAGTAAAACGCGGAGATATTGTGAATTATTGAAAACAAAAATACCTTAGTGTTTAGTTTAAGTTTGGAAGTTAGAATGCACACAGGGCATGGGAGCTTATTTTTTGGGAAAATTAATGTCAAGACTTTTAAGGAATAATAATAATATAAAGAGATAAATAAAAATAAAATTATTAAAAAATACTATTTAAATTTTAATTAGAGACAAGGATTATTTAATTTAACATTATAGTCAATAATATTTTTAATGAATAGTTATTAATTGTTTTTATTAAATGGTCATTTGCTTCTAAATGACTAATATTTTTAAATTAAATTTTATATGAAAGAAATTTACAAATGACTATTACTTTTTATTAAGTAGTCATTTTTTGACACCAAATGACTAACATTTCAAATAAAGTTCAATAAATAAAATACATGAAATTAGAATAAAACTTGCGAATGATTATTGCTTTTGATTGAATAGTAATTAGTTGTCATTAAGTGACTAATAGTTTCAAATTAAATTCTATATGAAATAAATTTACAAATGATTATTGTTTCTTATTAAGTAATCATTTGTTTCTATTGAGTGACTAACATTTTAAATGAAATTCAATATATTAAAAAAATATGAAATTATGAAGAAAACCGTGAAGACTATTGTCTTTTATTACACGGTCATTAAGTGACTATTTATTTCAAATTAAGTTTTATATAAAAAAAAAGTTTGTGAATGACTACTTCTTTTTATTGAGTGTCATTTATTGTCATTAAGTATCTACCGTTTCAAATGAAGTTAAATATATAAAATACATTAAATTATGAAAAGATTTGTAAATGACTATTGTTTTTTATTGAGTGACTATTAGTTATCGTTTAGTGACTAACAATTTTAAATTAAGTTCTTCATATTAAGTAGTTATTTTTTGTCTTTAAATGATTAACTTTTCAAATAAAAAGTGTATTAAGGGTAATTTTGATTATTAAGTAAAATTAAATAGTTTTTTTCTTTAATTAAAATTTAAATAATCTTTTTTAATAATTTTGACTTTTTTATACATTTAAATTAAATAATAGTCCTTTATAGTCTTTATTTTTAATTTCCTCTTATTTTTTTATATTTGTGTTTGCCACTTATTGCTACTCTTTTCAAGAATTTCCAACTAGCCAGCACGCATCACACCAATTGATTATTTTTAGAGGGTGTGGTATGTGGTTATTTTAGTTTTTTTTTTTTTTGTCTTTGATCAATTATTCAGATAATTTTAATTTAAGGATGGTAATTTTAGTTTTTTATAATAATTTAAAATTTAATTATTTTATATGGAGTATTATACATGTGAACATTTTCATATTAAATATTATTTTTAATATATCCATATGTTATAATTTGATTTTTTATATTTTATATTCAAATATTGTATAAATAAATTTTAAAACAAGGAAATGATTGTTGCAAAAAAAAAAAGGCAACTTCACAAATTTTCGAAAATATATATGAGCTATTGATGTCAAGAAAAAATAAGAGAGAGGGAGAGCGAAAGAAAAATAAAAATAAGAATGTTTTTTATACAGACTTTTTTTCTCATAAACTTTACAAAAATTTAATGATTACCATTTAGTTTTTTTTTCTTTCTCTCTCCTCTTTGTTTTTGTTTTCATCTTATCAATGACCCCCATGAGGGCTTTGTACAAAAAATTACGAGACTTATGTGAGAACAAAACATATGTATTACTGTTTAAAAAATTAGAACTTAAAATGACCACATACCATATATGTACTTAGAACCACAATCATTGAATATTTTACATGTCAATTTACAGTTATTTAATTCAATGGCCTTATATCGTGATTTTGATTTTTAGAAATTATAACATGTTTTAGGAAGAATTTTTATCATTAATTTTAAACAAACTAAATCATTAACTTAAAATCAATGTTAAACTTTTTACTTAGAGTGTGCATTAATTATGCTTCAGAGCGTACAATAATTTCTATTTTAATTGTAGCCATAATGTACTTGGTCTTAAATGTTGAATAATGATTGATGAACTCAAATTTAAAACTAGACAACCACTAGTTATAAATTCGTTTCTCTTCTATATTGGGTGAGTATCTATTAATACTATTTTAAAAAAATATAGTAGATATAATTAATACATGTCTCTTAATATTTTAAGAGATTAATCTTTCATTTATCAAGTAGAAGAATATTATGAAAAATTAAAAAAAGTTATAATTAATACAATATAAATATTGAGTAATCAATTATTTTAATCTTTCAAAGATATAGGTGTCATTAGTTTAATCATCCAATGATAAATATGTTAAAATATCTAATTAATATTAAACTTTGACATTAATTTTGTTTTTTTAGAAGTCTAATTTTGTAACCCCTTTATTATATTAATGTCTGATAGAAAATTTTTAGTCAAGGGTATTACTCTTATTCTTTCTAAGCATGACCATAATATTAAAATTAGTGAGTTTACTTCATAAAAATTTTAATTTTTGTTAAATAAAGTTTCAAATTTCAAATACTTTAAAGAATTCAGTTAAAATATAATTTTTTTTTTCTAAATAAAGTAGAGAAAAATAAAAAACTTTAGAAATCGAAAATTGTATTTTACAGTAACCCAGATTTCAATAGAGTTCAAAATCGAAGGAAAATATAAAAAATGAAGAACAAAAATCATAATCAAAGAAATCGAAATCAAAACAATAATAAGTAAAGAAATAATATAAAAAACATAAATTCTAATTAAGAAACTCAACAATAAAGTCATGATTTTGCTTACATATATCAAAGTTATTATTTAACCAAAAATACATATATTCCTAATAATTTCAATATACATATATTTCTCTTATTTGGATTTAGAATTCATACATGATCGATCTGAATGATGATAACCATAATGCATCATGTACTAATATGAAAATACCATGAACAAGTGAGAATTGAAAATTATCAATAGAAAATGAATAGTTATAAAAACGTTTGAAAATACATAATAAGTTTCAGTTATGTAATATACACAGAAAATCTCATGATAACTCAAGTATGACAAGAATAACACAATTCTAATATAACAGAACAATTGTTAAATAAATCATGCAATACAACCTTAAGTATTAATATCAACAAATTCCTCAAATATCAGCAAACAAGTATCAATTATCAGTAAGTTTCAGCAAACATCAACAAGTTCCAAACATCAACAAACATCAACAAACATCAGTAAACAAGTTCTTCATCACAGGAAATCCACCATTTACTTTTCTTTTTTCTTCATTGTTTGCTTGTCTCATATTTTACTCGAAGACATTCACTTTCATAAAGAATCTACCCTATCTCTGGTGTTACTTTAACATCATGACAATAAAGTTAAACATACCAACACTAATCAGGCAGATAACATAAAAGGAAATCTATCTTTCTATCTCTCAACGGTTAGGTGTAAACTTTTTTATAAATTACTTGCTTGTCATCACACACAAACATAAACAATACAAACCACTAATATATCATAAATAAATTCATCATATAAATAAATCATGACAATTAAATAAAACTCACAAAATTTAGAATCATTAAATTTAAATATCAATTCTTCAAAAAACTAACTATGATTTAAAATTAATTTAATAATTCCCTTAATAATTCATATCACGATCCATAATTTGTCAAGTCATCATCATAATTCATATTTTGTCAAGTCCTCATCATGATCCATAGTTTGTCAGATCATCATCATAATTCATATTTTATCAAGTTCTCATTATGGTCTATAGTTTGTCATGGTCTTGGTAGTACATTCATTGCACAAAAGTCTTTTTATTGCAAGGGTCAAAATAGAAGTCATAAAATTGCTCCCAATGCTAAGGTAAATATAAAAAAGATCATGTAAATCAAGTACATATATTTATTGCCTAATATAATTAAAAATATTTATTTAATTTAAGTCTTAAGTGATATTTTAATTTATTATATTGATATAATGAAAGTGTTAACATTCAAATTATGATAACTCTAAATTTTGTCAAATATAATAAACATTTCAAAGCCAAATATATATCAAGTTTTCATAATATAATAACATTACATGTACATAATAAATATATTTAACAAAAATAATAATATACATAAAATATTAAAATAATAAATAAATTACTAGTAAAACATATAAACATATTCAAAACCATAATTTTATTTTTTAAAAATAAATAAATTCCTACCTTATATAAATTTTCTTCTTTTTTTTTTCCCCTTTTTGCTTTTCTCTTTTCTTTCTCACTCATTCTTCTTTTATTCTCTTTCCCACGTTTCCACTGTAACACACACTACCCTTTTTCTCTCTCTCTCCTTCTCTATTTCTCACTTTGTTGTTTCTCTCTTTCAATTTCCCAATGCCTCAGCTACGTCTATCTATCTTTATTTGTTTCTTCATATTTTTATTCATCTATTTATAGCCACAAGAAGTGGCTACCATTGGTGCACGAAACACCAATGAAAATGGTGCACGTTGCACCTATCTCATTATTTTTTTTAAATAAGCTATTTATTTATAAGTAATCATTAGACTTGATATATTTAGATTAAAATAATATTATTTTATAAATATCTTTTTATAAATATCTCTTTATATTTCATAAATATGTTTTTTATAAATATCTCTATTTTTTATAATATACTAATAATTTTATCTTAACTTAGAAAAATACCTCTAATCTTTATTATAAAGATTAGATGCTAAATTTTATAAATAAAAAAATAAAATGTTACATTTTTTTTTCATCCTTTAAAAATTTTGTTCTCAAAATTCATTAACTTGATCGAATAACTATAGATAGGACTTTTAGATGTTATCTTCTAATTTTCATATTGCCTCTTCTAGTGACAGTCCTTCCCAAATCACTTTAATTAAAGATATTTCTTTTTCCATCAAGTGTTTGATAAATTTATCTATGATTCGTATAAGTTTTGTTCTATAAGTTAAATCATCTCTTATTTATATTGTTTTATGTTTTATGATGTGTGAAAGGTCAAAACAATATTTTTTTTAAGTTAGGATACATGAAAGACATCATGAAGATTTGAAAGATTTAGGGGAAGTATAATTTGATAGGCAACATGTCCTATATTTTTAAGAATTTGGAATTCGATTTTTTGGATTTAAGGGTTTTACCAATCCTAGTAGTATGAGCGACTCTGAGGAAAATATTTTTCCCTTTTTCAAATTCCAAAGGTCTTCATCTTTGATCAGCAAAACTTTTTTATCAACTCTGAGCAACAAGTAATTTTTTTCTTGATAAATTTGATTTTTTCTATGGTTTGCTGCACTATATCAAGTTCTAATAAATTCTTTTCCTTTTTTTCTATCCAACACAAACATGATCTACATTTCCTACCACACAGAACTTCAAATGGTGTCATTCATATGCTCAAATGGTAACTGTGGTGGTAAGCAAATGATAATCATATATTTTATACATTAATAAACCCTCATTTTTAGTTATTAACACTCTTCATGTACTTAATTGATTAAGTCTGGTTATGTTTTATAAGTTTGACTCAAATTGACTTAATTGATTTTTTTCAAGACTATTTTAATCTTACGCTGTTTCTGTATTTCGGCCATATCTTGAGTTCTAAATGTCTGATAATTATGAATTTTACCTTGTAGGAAAGATAAGAGAGAGCTCTACAACTTTGATGAAGAGCTCAAAGTCTCAATCAGACATCTAGTGGAGCTAATTGGGCGTGGAAGACAGAACACGAGTTTTGTGTTTGAAACCTGAACAGTGTACAGTAATCAGAGCATAACTCGGGTTACAATAATTATTTTGGGCTGAAATTTGGATATTTGAAAGTTAAGATCAAGATCTAAAACTTTCATGTTGAATACAAAACTTGATTCGGGCTCCTTAATAGTGATATTGGGTCTGAAAGTCAAAACAGAGGTGCTGAAACTGGGCCTGAATAGTCTGTAGTAATTGGGTCATATCTTGGGCTGTAGGACGAATTTTTGGGTGATTCCAGAGCCATTGGAAAGCTTATACAATTTCCTACAACTTTCATGAAGATGACTTTTCCATTTGATGACAGCATCAATGACTTAAGTAATGAATTATTTCAGAGACAAAGAATCTCAATAATTCAACTACTCATCCAATCATCCAACCACTCCACCCACTCATCCACCTACTCTTAATCATTCTCCTTGTCATTTTGTATCCCTACTCCTCTATAAAAGGCACCATGAGCTGGATGTAGGGGGAGTTAGGCACTTGGTGTTAGGCTTAGTTGTTAGAAGTTTTTGTGGTTATGCTTGTTTGTTATTTTACTTTGTTGTAATTTTCTCTTGTTCTAAAGTGAAACTATGTTCATCTTTCTCTTCTTCTCTCTTTCTTTCTTCTTATCCATAAGTAACTAAATCCTTATCTTGCTTGGGTGAAAGAGTGAAGCTCTTGGTAATGAAATAAAGTTAGATTATTTTATTTCTTGTGCTTAAATGATATATTATTAAATGAACATTATATGTGTTGTATTTTGTTTCTAATCAATTTAGAAACCTTCTTTGTTAATGGAGATCTTGATTTATTGTAGACAATAGGATTGACACAGTGAATGCTTGAACTCATTTACAAATATTGGTAGATAATTAAAGGAATCATAATATGATCACATATATAATTGAACTTTGAATGTTACATTTTCCGATTGGAACCTCCGTTGTGTGTGGATTTCAATTGAGTTATAAAGAGAAATAATCTTACCTTTAATTTATTACTAAGAGTGGATCTCCTAACCCAAGCAAGCCCTTAAATTCATTTGTGAACTTGTTTTATTACTTTTGGTGTTGTGATAAATCCTCTTCTTACTTCAATTAATTTTTCTTCATCAATTCCCTGTGGATCGACCTCGGACTCCCGAGAAATTTACTACTTGAGACAACATGCACTTGGGTTTGCATCCTTAAATCCCGCAGTCAGCAAACTCTATTAATGGTAGATGAGTCTTTCAACTTTCTTGAAATTCTAACACATAGGTTCTAAGTATATCTTCCAAGGTTTGAGTGGTTCTTTCAGTTTGTCCATCTGTTTTAGGGTGATAAGATATAATAAAACGAAGATTAGTACCTGTTTGTCCCTTTATTAGGCTGCAAGTGCACGAGTCATTCAAGTAATACAATGAAGAGTAAAGTTCATTCTCTTGAGGATGTTTGGCTTCCAATATTAAGTATCAACTAATAACTTATCTACTTTTATTCAAGAACATAAAAATAGGGGAAAATGCAGTAAAACTAATATAAAGACAGAAAAACGATAAATGAAAGTAAACATAATGGTTTAAAGATTTAAGAAATCCTTCTTCACCTTCTACTTCAATCAATGACATGAAACCCTTCAAGTAACATAGATGAATGAGTTAAGTTAACTTGAGAATCTGATTTAGTTAAAAGCTTATGTTTAGGTCAATTAACCGTGGCTTCATTTACCTTGCTCACTATGCTTCCATGAGAACCAGAGTGAAATCAACTAATGAACGATCTATTCTCAAATACACTCTATGCATGGCTAAGAGGTATATTTCTATCCCATTAGCAAATCAACTTATCCAAACCAATTGAACTCATCGAACATGCATCAACCATACATATGATCTCAAATTCAAATTCCTATGTCTAGGTTCATCAGATTTCATCAAATCACTTAAAAGCTGATCAAACTATTAAGAACATTAAGATCTATAGGATTGAACAAAACTAAACATCAATATATGTTCAAAGTAATACAAAATTATCAATATTCATACAAAGATCCAAAGTAATCCCTAAATACAGCTCAACTAATCATTGAACACGAAAATCTACACAAAATCAGTGCTCAAAGAATAAGGAAAGAGAATAAAACAAAGAGAGAAGGAAGGAAACTCGTGAATGTGATCTTCTATGCTTGAATCATCCTCCATAAGGAAGATGACCTCCAACCTTGGCTCCCCAAGCCTCCAATCTCCCAGAAATGAAATTCCAGCCACGGCCTCTCTAAAATCTAAAAAACCCCCCTTGTAAAATCTGTTAAAAATGTAGCTATAGGCCTAAAAAACAGAGTTACGTTGTCGCGTTAAACATGTTGCGCCGCGACGCGCATACAATTAGGTCACCACGCCATGGCATTAACATGCCTACGCCGCAGCGTATAAATTTCGTAACTCTCTGTCTGGATGCAGAGGATTCACCATGCCGCGTCGTCAGCTGCCAAAATGCTTATTTGACTTTCTCTTCCAATTTTAGCTCAAATACTCCATATACCCACTTGTTTGGAGCCCTTCCTATAATAGAGAAATCACCAAGTCAATAATAGTTGCAAATTCACTCAATCACCAACATAATACGCACAGTTTGTTCAATATCATATTGGAGAGGCATCAAAATAGAATATAACAAATTAAGCATAAAACCTTCCAAATATGCATAATAACTAGGACTTAAGCAATCAGTAAAGTACAAATATGGGTCACAAATAACTACACATTGTGGAGTTATCAATACCTAAAGCTTATTGTAAGGCTACCTAGAATTTTGAAGTAAATCTTAGGTCTGAAACTATGCTAATTGGTATACCATGTAACTTTATAATTTTTCGAATGTAATCTTAGACCAACTTGTACAATGGGCAACTGACCATAATAAATAAAATATGAGTAGAGATTCTTTAAGGGAACAATTATGATTTAAAATTAATTTAATAATTATATTAATAGTTCACATCACAATCCATAGTTTGTCAAGTCATCGTCATAGTCCATATTTTATCAGGTTTTCATCATGATCCATAGTTTGTTCTGGTCCTGATAGTGCATTCATTACACAAAAGTTCTTTTATTACAATGGTCAAAATAAGGTCATAAAATTGCTCTAAATGTAAAGGTAAATATAAAAAACTTCATATAAATCAAGTACATATATTTATTGCTTAATATAATTAAAAATATTTATTTAACTTAAGTCTTGAGTGATATTTTAATTTATTATATTAGTCCAATGAAAAAATTATCATTCAAATTATAATAACTCTAAATTTTGTCAAATATAATAAAAATTTTAAAGTCAAATAAATATCAAAATTTCATAATATAACAATCTCACATGAGCATAATAAATTTAATAAAAATAACAATATGCAGAAACTAATAAAATAATAAATAAATTACTAATAAATCATATCAACATACTCAAAGCTATAATTTTATTTTTTGAAAAAAAAAAGTTCAATTCTTACCTTATATAAACTTTTTTTTCTTTTCTCTCTCCTTTTCTATTTTCTTTCTCTTTCCCACGTTTCCACCGCAATGCACTGCCCTTTTTCTTTCTCTCTCTCTTTCTCTATTTTCCCTTTGTTGTTTCTCTCTCTCAATTTCTCAATGCCTCTGCTACGTCTATCTTTATTTGTTTCTTCATCTTTTTATTCATATATTTATAGCTACAAGAAGTGGCTACCATTGGTGCACGTAACGCTAATGTAAATGGTGCATGTTGCACCAATGGAAAATGATGCACATTGCACCTATCGCATTATTATTTTTCTAAAAATAAGATATTTATTTATAAATAATAATTAAATTTGAGATATTTAAATTAAAATAATATTATTTCATAAATTTTTTTTATAAATATCTTTTCATAAATTTTTTTATAAATATCTCTATTTTTTATAATTATAATACATTAATAATTTTATCTTAACTTAGAAAAATACCTCTAATCTTTATTACAGAGATTAAATGTTAAATTTTATAAAAAATAAGATGTTACAAGTTTAATGTTAAAAAATGCTATTAAAGACTAAATTAATATTAAAATTTGACATTAAATAAAATTCTAATATATTTGTTAATGAATGACTAATTTAATAATATTTATAACTTTAAAGGACCAAAGTAGACCTGTATCTTTTAATTTTATTTAGATTTGTTCGAATGTGAATTTTTTATTTAAACAAATTGTATTATAATTAAGTGTATTAAGTTAATTAAAATTTAATAATTTTATAAATTTTTATATCTTATAATTAATTTTATAATATTCTATAAAAATATTAAATTTTAATTAACTTAATACACTCAACTAGATGTATTATATTTTAATAAAAATTTCTCCTGCCCGAATAAGGGATGTAGTGACCGTTGAAATCGAAATATTAATTTGCTGATGAGCTTTTGAGACCTGACTCCGTGGATCGTCGAGGGTGAGGCAGTCACGGTATCAGCAGGCAAAGGCGGTGGATTTGAGTCGAGAGCATTTAGCTACTGCAATTTTGATGGCTATAGGCAGATGTAGGGTAGCCGAAGCTTATTGAAGGCTCAAATTGCTGCATTTAAAAACAAGGACCTCAAATGCCGAAGTTCCTCTACTGGGGGGGTGATACGGCACCCCATAAGGGTCGAATGGTGGAAAACCTTGGTCCTGATATTACTCCAGTTATTGCTCATGTACAAAATGCCATCCATGGCCAATTTTTCAACGATAGCTGGTTTGAGCGATTTCTGACTGGGGTTGGAGTCACTATTCTCATGATACTTCTCATTATAATTTCGATCTTTTTAAACAATAAAAATGTCTAGGTTAGGTAATTGCATAAAACCAATCCGCACGAATCGGATTCTTTTGATGAACATATGGAGAGAGAATTAGATTTGATTCGACAATGTGTAATTGGTAAACAAGAATCAATTTTTTAACAAAGTACGGAATGTATTACCAAATATTCAATATGATTCTATCATATATGGTTTCATTTAAGTAATGGATTCTAGTCATTAGAAAAGATCTTTTGATCAATTCAGGGATTATTTTGATTCCATTAGATATGAGGATTTCGAATATCACACATTGATTAATCAAATAAAAATTCAACAACTAAAAGAAAGATTAATTCTTTGTTAAGATCCTTCATTTTTTCAAACGGAACGAACAGATATATAGTGTATCTGGTGAGAAGATGATTTATTATAAAAGATGAAAGAATTAAATATTAACTATTAGATCTTATATGAATGGTCAAGATTAAAACATAAATATATGTGACTTTTTAAAGTGATCACATAATATTTAAGTAATTTTTAATTTTAACTATTTATATATAATTGTATAGATAAGATTTAATTCTCTCATTATCTCACAATAAAATTTTTTTTATTAAATATGCTCCACATATATATATATATATATATATATATATATATATAAAGTTAATATATAAAAAAAATGTATTTAAAATATATGAATGAATATATATTTGCCATATTGCTGCATTGTAGGTCACAAAACAGGGACCTCAACTGCATTAGTGCTCAAACGTTGCGTTTTGCAAGCCCCAATACATGCCCTTATCGCTTCAATTACACTTGATCCGGGGACTTGCTTTGCAATTTTTGTAACTTTACCCTTCCACCATAACTTCACCATCTTCAACGGTTACAGGCAAGTAATCCAAGCCCTTAAATTTATTTATTATATATCAATGGTTTATGAATTTGTCAACTCACTCTTTGGATGTGAGCATTGAAGACAACGCCAAATTTATATGTGAATATCATTTAGTCTTGTTCTTACCATATTTAATTATTTATTTCCACCCGTGTTTCCCTCAGAATGGTCCACGAAAGACACCCATGTACAAATTTTGGGATGTTAGATGATAGTTTTAATTGTACATTACATTCAGTTGATATTTACATCTATGCCCGCTTGGACTGCATCTGGATTGGGGTGAAAATAGAAGTTTTTGACTTTGACTTATTTAAAGTTTGATTTAATTTAGTCGGTTTAATAAAAAGAATAAGTCAAATTTTTTTTTAAAAAATTATTTAATTAAATGAGTTAGACTTTAGATTTTTAAGAAAGTCTTTTAAATTTTTATTTAATTATATATATTATTATTTTATATATATATATATGATATTTTAATATTTTTATAAATTATATAATATTTTTAAAAAAATTTAGGTCTTTTATAAGATTTAGGTTCATTAATTTATCATGTTAATTTATTTAAAAAATAAAATTATTATTTTATTTAAAAATTTTATTATAAATTAAATTTTTAAATTAAATTAAATTTTTAAAAATTAAATTAGATCTTAAAAAATATCAAATATTAAGTAAATAAATCAAATTTAAATCTTATATTTAAGAAATAAGTCAAACTTAACCTACTTAAAGTAAGAAAAGACTTAATCTAACCGATTTCACCTGTAACCTTGGGCGAAGTAACGAGACATTTTGAAAGTAGCAGTGGAAAAGCTACTTAAAAGTTTATAATATATTTTTTAAACACCTATATTTAACGTAAAAAAATGCGGATGATTTGAAACATCATTGTATCAAGTGTTTCAAAAAAAATATAACAACTAATATTTTTTAAAAACCTATTTTTTTCACTTTTTTTTTTATCATAATTGAAAATGGATAAATAGAAAAAAAGGTTGAAATTTAGAGAATAATAATTTTATACTTACTTGTTTAATAATAAAATAAATTAGAGATAGTTGAAAATGGCATGCTCCGTTTTCTTATATTTCAACAGTTATTCTAAGTACTAACAGAATCAAAGGAAAATGCATTTCCATTCTCCTCCCTAGTTAAAACATCTCTAGCTCATTATTACTTGAGATCTTGAACATAAAAAACTATGGATTTTGAAAAGCCAAAGCTTGGCTTTTTAAAATTAGTTTAGGAGGAACGAATGTGTATTAGTTAAAAAAAGAAGACTATAGAAGTAGTATAAAACTTTGATGTAAATGATTTAAAATTTCTAATGATCAATCACCCAATCCTTCATTGTCATCAAGAGTTGCACATGCATTAACTTTCACAACACGACCCCTATGATTATGGAAATTTACATTAAAAAAGGGCTTTTCAAAAATAAAATAAAAAAACATCGATCAGTCCACTTTCTGTGGTTAGTAGTTGGTTCCAATCCCTACAGTCCTCTTGCGAGTGGTCTTGCTTGAAATTAATTGATCAACACTTGTCTAAAAGTGTATCGTTGCCCTGTAATCTAGAAAGATCTGATAACGGCCTTCAAGATGAGAGCATGTTTCAGTATGAAGTAGACAACTCTCAATTGGTCCCTAAAGAAGTACAGCATGATACAGGTCCCTAAAGAAACTTGAATCGTAATCCATGGATGCTTAACGGTAAATATCTTCTTTGTCTCACAATTGGTATCTAGGCTGGTGCTCCCAATAGGATAGCCTTCTGGATTAGTGATTAACCATCAACACAACAGTTAAAGAAATTCAATCAAACTTAGTTATCATCACAATAAGTTATTTTATCCCGTGTATGCAGGTATGACAATATGGTTGTTGATTTTCTCTCCATGTTGGCATCAGAACAGCAAGCTGTAACCCATTTATGGTGGTTAATGCCATAGGATTAGTCCAGTATCGTAGAACTAAGGTTGCCTTGGAATAATTATATCTAATATTTACGAGGTTATACCCTTTGAACTTTATCTTTTAACCCAACTTCCAGATTTACCAATCAAGAGAAGTAAAGGAACACCCCAAATGCCATAGGATTAATCCAGTATCGTAGAACTAAGGTTGCCTTGGAATAATTATATCTAACATTTACGTGGTTGTACCCTTTGAACTTTATCTTTTAACCCAACTTCCATATTTACCGATCAAGAGAAGTACAGGAACACCTCAAATACATGCACCCAACTACCCAAACATAATACACTCCCACAAAGAGGAACGGCATAGGAATTTTGGACCTTGCAGTCTAAATGACATTAAACAATTAAATCCGCTTAGATACAATGGTTGAAAACTGAAATCCTTGAAATTACAATATCGATCTCAACTGCAAAAGCTACAAAGTTCCTCAACCAAGGTTCTCAGCTGCAAAATGAGCTAAGGGTTTCATCACATGTCAGTTTCTTCTAACTCAACTTTCACTAATCCATTGGAGCATTAGCATGGAGTCCAAGTTAAATCAGTCTTTCTGTTGAGTCCAGATCTTCACAGTTTTGTCATTGCCGAGAGCACCAGAAGCAATCATGTTCTCTGTAGGGTGACATGACACAGATACAACAGTATCGGAATGACCTTCCAATTTCTGTACTATTTTCCTTGTCTGCAGTTCCCACAAGTATATGCAATTATCTTCTGAACCACAAACAACATACTTCCCATTTGTTATAGAAAAAGTGGATGAAATGCAGTATTTTGAATTCACATGACCAGTGTAAGTCTTCAGAAACTTCCCAGTTGAATAGTTCCAAAGCCTCTGTAGGGAAAGAAAAATTCCCATGTAAGTCAATAACATGGAAAACTAGACTAGAGCATTGAATGGTGAACCATGAATTTTTTTTTCTTGTAGCCCATTGAACCAACAAATTGGCTATTCAGCAAATGAGAAGAAGAAACAAAAAACTGTCATATTAGGTGTATGCCATCACATGCAAAAACATATTATTGCAAAAAGTAGAGCCCATTAGAGAAACTGAACATGAAAAGCAATTAATTTTGCTTTTTATTTTTATACAGCCAAGAGATCCCAAAATCTAAGTAGAACTTTTGAAGACTATGGCCTAGAGTAAGAATTTTATAATGAATCTCATGAGTACATTTACTATTCAAACATCACATCTCCATTTCTTAAATCCACAATTTATCATTAGTTCTGCCATTTTTGCCAAGTTAAAGAGACCCACGGGTTTATAGCAAGACAGGAATGCTTTCAAACTTTGTAATCTCATTACACCATATTGCTTGGTTCAAGTCCAAGACCAAATGGTATACTAGTCTCCCCAAAATAAACAAAACCATTGGTGCCTTTTTTTCATTCAAAAAACAAAAAAAAAGAGTATAAAAACATAAACTCCCTTCTATGTTATGTACAATTTATCACTAACCGTATTATGGGTGGCAAGCAAATTACTTGGCAAAATCTGTTGTAACAGTGTTATAATAGTGTTCAATCATGTTTGGTAATATTAATTTTAATTTTTATACGAAATTCAATACATTATAAAAGTTTTTTTTTCATAATGCTGAAATTTCAGCTTATGATTCTAAATTGAATAATGCTATATCCTCTTACAAATTCTTCATAATAATCCTCCTAATACTAAATGAAGAAAGTATTAAATAAAAAAGTAAATACATCTAATATCTTAGAAACATAAAAAACATTCAATACTTTCTTTATTTGGTAATTAGGATGATTAATAGGAGGATTAGGTAGAAGGATAAAACATTTTTCTTCTAACTTGTAGATTATTTATTATACTTCGAGATGTAAATATCATTTTGTCCTCAATCAAATAACTTTTTTAACCATTCTATATCTATTTTGTTAATTTAATGCATAAAAACGATTTTTTTTATACCATCAAAATTAAACAGATTAGCTTAAAATCGTTTTCAGCTAACATATCTAAACATAAAACTGATTTTCTTATAATTAATTATAAAAAAAGTTTTTATACAATAATCCGTTATTGAAATAATCAAATTTTCACAATTATTCTAAACACCTAATAAGAAATATAGATGCTTAAGCTGATAATTTGAAATTGATATAGAAGTTGGGTTTTAAACACATTCCTGACAGCAATATTCAAATTAAATTTTCACCATTGTTGTGCAAATTAAAGAGAACCTAGAAAAGAGGAAAGACAACAAGTTACAGCTCTCACTGGAATGATTCAAACTCTAATAGTAATAAGCCAAATTCCACATGAGTAATGGTCAAAATGAAAGAAAACAAAGCAATGCTAAAATAAAATATGAGGAATTACCATAGTGTTGTCCAAGGTGCCAACGAGAATGAACTTGGCATTGGGGGAAAACTTGACAAAGGAAACAGGAGGGTTCTCATCATCAATCAAAGTCTTCATACAATGGCCAGTGGAGGCATCCCAAATCCTGCAGAGGCCATCGTAGCTGCTGGAAACAATAAGAGAACCGTCGCGATTGAAATCAACGGCAGTAACGGGGTCAGAGTGAGCGGGGAGGACCTTCAAGCACTTGCCGGACTTCACATCCCAGAGCCTGACGGTCTCGTCGAAGGAGCCAGAAACGATGACGTTGGACTGAGGATTGAAGTTGACGCAGAAGACGTAGTTGGTGTGGCCCTGCAGGGTCTTGATCAGCGACCCCGTGGGGACGTCCCACAGCCGGAGGGTCTTGTCGTCCGACGCCGATACAAGGAACCGGGAGTCCGACGAGAACGCCAGATCCGACACGCCCTGCTCGTGCCCGGAGTACTCCTGCATCGGGGACAGGCTCAGGCTGTCGGAATCTGAGTCCGAGTTGGTGAAGCCGTACGTGCGGAGGGTCTTGTCTGCCGAGGAGGAAGCCAGTAGGCGGCCGTTCGCCGAGAATTTCACGGCGGAGACGGCGCGCTTATGACCGCTTAGGGTTTGCGAGAGTGTGTAGGGCTTGAACGATTCCGATGCCTCCGTTGCCATATTTCCTTCTTTCTAGCTTCTTCGAGTGTGCACAGCAGCTTAGCTTGCACGGTTGTTGGATTATATGGAGGGTTTAAGGATTTATTTTAATTTTACATTTTCTTGAAGCTGAGGCTCTGCCTCAATTTTTTCTTTTAAAAAAAAAATAGTCATTGAAAATTGAAAATTATTTTATTTGTAATTTGATTTTTTGTAAGAATTCATTTTTTAATTTAACTCAATAGTTTTTCTTTTTTACAAAAAAGTTTAAAGTGAGGGCTATCACATTCTAATTTGAAGACAAATTAACAATTTTAGTAAGCATTTATAGTAAGATTATAAATTGTTTATCAACAAAAAAATTAGGATTCAAATACAAATTATATAGTTGTCATGAGTAAAAAATCATCTAAGTGAGTTAATACTTGTTGATAATTTAATTTAAGATGATTAAATTAAACAATTAGTCTCTATAATTTCACTTAATTTAAATTTTGGTTCCTGTAATTTTTTTTTTTTGGATATTGATTCTTACATTTTCCCTATTTTGAATTTTGGTCCTTATCATTATGATATTGATATTTATAAATTTTACTCATTTAAATTTTAGTTTTATAATATTTACTTATTAAAGTACTTGTTTCTATTTTTTTTTTATTAAGAATTAGTTTTTACAGTTTCAAATTGTTTATTTATTGGTTCCCAAAGGATCAAAATCTAAATAAAAAAATTATAACAACCAAAATTCAAAACTGGTGAAACTATAAGAATTAGTTGTTTAGTTTAACTATTCAACATTTAATTAATTCTTTAAATTATTGAAAAAGCTAAAATACAATAAGTTTGACTTAATTTTATATCTAGCATACAAAATTTATTTTCTTACCAAGTAGCACCTTAAAATTTGATAAATTAGAAATTTGTTAAATTGAAAATTATATTTCATGGAAAATCATTTACCTCTATGTTATATGACATGGATATTATGTTAAAAATATTTTTTGTGTATTAATATGATGTACTATAGAATATGTATTTTATTTATTAGTTTAATTTTGATGCAATATCTCATTTAGAAAGTTTATCTTTTTTTAATTACATTTAGTAAGTTTATCTCAACAATTATAAGTAATTTTAAATTCCTTAAATAATATTATAATATATCATTAGATATAAGTGTAAAATTTTGTTCATACACCTATAAAAAGGTAGGTCAAGGTAGTAAACAATCTTGGTCCAATAGAATAAGGATGAGAGTTTGAATCTTAGATAAGTAACTTTTGTGAGAAGACTATAAATTTTCGTACTCTTATGTTCAAATGGAGATTAGTCTCATAAGTGATTCAATAGATCGAACATATAAGAATATGTCGTAAATTTCACTAATTTTTTTTGTTTGTGCACTAAAATTAAATTGTTATTTTAAATTATTTAAATTGATTTTATACTTTTTTTTTACTAAACATTTAATTTTAATAAGTTCATCTTCAAATTTGGAATTCAAATTCTCCAAATTTATTTCTTTTGTTATTATCTAATTTTATAGAATTTTAATAAAATTCTTCTAACATAAATTTATTTGTAAAATGAATAAATGAACGTGTATTCATTTTTAATTTAATAAAATACACAAAAATCTCAATTCATTAAATAATTATAGGGTAGATATCGTCACTTACTTATTTTACATACAACTTTAATTTAGATGAACATTTTTCATAGGATTTTTGTTTATTGTAGTAAGTTGTTTTTTTTTAAATATTATTATTTTTACATGTTTTTTTTTGGGGTATATTTTTATGTGAGTTTAAAAATTCGGTCTTGGTCACTTTGGATTCGCTCGCCGCTCAGAGACGAAGGTTCTGGAACGCCTTCAAATTACTGGAGCAGTAGCAGTAGGGCATATCTTGGTTGAATCAACTTCAATCTCCAATCTCCAATCTCCAATCTAATGTTTAGCTTTTTCCGCCAAAGAGCTCTTGTCTACTTCAAGACTATCACCGAAGCATCGCCAACCCCAAAATGTTACATTCTTCTGCAACACCAACGCTACCTATCACCATCACCATTACCATTACCAATCTCTCTCACCTTCTTCTCAACCGCTTCAGATCAACAATCTTTCACCGTGTCCTACCTCACAACCAATTGTGGGTTCTCATCAGAAACTGCTCTCAAAGCATCCAAGCGAGTTCGTTTCGACACCTCCCACAAGCCTGATTCAGTTATCGCCTTCTTCAGAGACCACGGTTTCTCCATCTCCCAGATACACAGTATAATTCACAGGGCACCGGCGCTGCTTGTATGCGATCCCCACAAAAGGGTTTTGCCCAAGTTTGATTTTTTAGCCTCCAAAGGTGCTTCTGCCTCTGACATCGTTCTCACGGTGACTAGGAGCCCAGGCTTCCTGCGTATAAGCCTTGAGAATAATATCATCCCTGTCTATGAAATGGTTAGGAGATTCTGTGCCTCTGATGCGAAAGCCATTGCTTGTTTAATTGCTTGTCCCACTTCCATTGGTGATTCTCGTGTGCCATTAAATGTGAAATTGTTGCTTGATGATGGAGTGTCCCATTCCAACATTCACCATTTGCTTCGTACCAGGCCTTCTATACTCTGCTCTGCTGACTTTAAGAAGGCTGTGGATGAAGTAAAGCAATTGGGATTTCATCCTTCCAAATCAAGTTTTAGTGTAGCATTACTGGCCAAAAGGGCTATAACCAAAGCCCAATGGGATGCCAAAGTTGATGCCCTTAAGACCTGGGGCTTTTCCGAAGAAGAAATTTTTGATGCCTTTAGGAGGCTGCCCCACTTTATGCTACGATCTAAGGACAAACTCAATGCAGTGATGAGTTTTTGGGTCGGTCATCTCGGTTGGGATCCTTCAACACTTCTCAGAGCACCAGTAATTTTTGGATATAGTTTGGAAAAACGGCTTATTCCAAGGGCTTCGGTTATCCGGGATCTTCTCTCCAAAGGTTTGATAAAGAAGAGTGCTAGCTTAAGTACACCATTTGGTTTATCTGAGGAGTTGTTCATGAAGAAGTTTGTAAAACGTTTTAAGGAGGAAACATCTGAGCTATTAAAGCTATATCAGCGAGGATGTTAGCATCTGGCGGTTGATTAACTTATGACCACAAATCTTGGTGTAATCCATCCATATTATGTTTCCTCATCACATTCTAGTACTTGTTCTACTCCTGCCTAAATCTGGATTTCTACTAATTTGTTTGAATTTTTTCATTTGCTCAGTTGGAACCTTTTTTTTTTTTTTTTAAGTCACACTTCTGATCAATATCAATAACTTGATACTTTATAAATGATTGATCCTATAGATATTAATCAAATATCATTTTCCCTATGTTGGCAATTCAATTTCAGCCAAAGTAGAATTGTTAAAATATCAGAAATCCTTGTCTGGCCTAGGGGAAATCTGAGTGATTGAATACTTATTCTGATTATTTATATGCATATTTTTTTTGTGAAAGCTTTTGTATATACTATATAGTATCCTATCTTCTTTATTTTTTTCTTGCCAAATGACCATTGCTTTTGTTATGAATTTGGAGAAAGGTTATTCTTCTTATGGTTGTTTGATTGTTTTGTGTGGAACAAAGGGATCAATGTGGATTATGTTGTTTCATTGAATAATAGCTTCCTGTTACTGAAAGTTATATGGGGTTGAATAGTGTATAGGTTCCTTTTGCCCATGAATAGGTACGAGTTAGTTACAAGTTCACATTTGCTGAGAAAAGTATTAAGCAAATGGATCTATCGCTTGGAGAGTTGTTCCAGGTTTAAGGATGCTTTAGTATAATGTCTTATAGTAGTGAAATGAGCAGATATCTCAAAGGATCTTCAGGTAAAACAGCTATGAAATGAATTTGTACATACTATTCATGAAGAAGTTAAAATTATTGATTTTTTCTTGGAATTTGTGGATTAGTTGAGTGATGAGACCTTGTCCATGATATTATAAATTCTTCTGGATCTTGTCCTTTGTTTATCTATATGTTTTTTCCCAGGTTAGTATATCTCTTGATGGTTGGTACACTTTTGAATTGTTGCAAGCCATTTTTGTTACAAGAATTTGTTTCCTATCTGAAAAGAAAAACCTGTCTGAGGTCTGGTCAACTATTGGGCAAGTGAAAATTGAGATATAGGCCTTTCGTAAAGATCCATGGATCAGCAAGACGGCGGATGCTAATATGCTCATTCTCATCTTTGGGTGTATGATACACCTTGCAACCTGACCTTCAATAACCAGTTTTTAGTTATTTAATGTGATAAACCTCAACTAAAGCTATTTATAATTTAGTCCTTAGGCAAATTAATTGACCTAAAAAAAATTAGCATCCTCGTCTTCTTTGTTTTTCCGGTCACTGGCAAAAAGGACCAGCAGACTATTGTCATTTCGCCCAGTCGTCCAACCATCAACTGTCCACCACTAGTGGCTTGCGGACCTATGCAACCATGGTCGGATGTCTGCAACCATCAACCACCTTGGTTGATTTATTCGATTTGCAAATAGTGATGAGAGGCTGGTTTGCTGCCTTGAGGCAGAGGGAGAGAAAGAGGTGGCTCGTGGTTGAACACCATCACGAATGATTGAAGCCTGTGGTTGTCTAGTGGTGCGTGGTGGCTCCGAGGACAACGCTGGCTCGAACCCCAAACTCGTGGTGGTGGGTGGTTGCCCATCGTCGCACATGTCCACTTCTCATCAAACCACAGCCACACCACCCTTTGAGTCACAGTGGGCGGATCTGACTTGTGGTGGCCAGATCCGTGGAGTGTCGGAGCATTTCGCTGGAGCAACAAATCCTCCACTACAATGGCTAGCTTAGCCCCGCATCTCCTTCATCGATGACCTCGACGACCCAGATCTAGAACCTTTCTCTCAAATTTCGAGTTTCGCCTCAAAGATTCCATCGCCATGGAGCTCAAGGTTGAAGAAAAAGGCGGCTGAGTTCGTCGTTGTTGCCTCCAAGTTGCCGCTTTCTCCACAGTCGTCGCTGTTGGGTAAAGATCCTCCTCTTCCTCAACGGCGGCGGCGACGGCAAAGATCCTCTCCTTCCTCGTTGTCAAACGGTCTTGATTGCCGATCACGATGGAAGGGTTTCATTTTGAGTGAGTTGGTAACTAGGTGGAGGTGTTCTGTTTGCAAGTAGTGGTGGTGGCCAATTGAGTTATTGAATTGATAAGACAAGACAAGGACACCAGTTTCTTCAGGTGGTAGATTGAAATGAGGTTTGAACAAGAGTACTGGAATTTCAGACTGCAAACAAGCAAATGTGGTACTGCCTATGCAGTTTTGGATTGTCTGAAATTTCTTCGCGCAAACTCATGATCTTGGCTCCTCCTTTTTTGGTTTTTTTTTTCCAGTTTTATACTACTCGGTATATCAATCAAGTTTGATACTCAACATGAAGATAATTGTTCTTAGTGATGCAACTAATCGGTTTTAAATTTGATACTCAACAAGAATGCAAGCTGGGCTACAGTATTAATTATGGCCTATGGGATGTTGTTTATGTTAACAAGTCTTGGGGCCAATTGTTGTGGAACCTCAGGGTGAGTGAGTATGATAATAATTGAAGAGTTAATATTTGATGCGAAAAGAGTTGAGCTTAATTGTTGGAGGATTTGTTTTTTCATATTGGAGAGTTGTTCCAGGACAGCATACTTGGTTATGTTTGACTAGAGTGAATTGAGAAGGTATTTCAAATAATACTCGATCTTTTGAAATGAGGCACATGTTGCGTGGATTTTCCACGTCTTTTGAAATCGAAAGATGGTTTGATTTTTCTAGGAAGGGACAATAATTTAGTTACTAAATCATAAGCTTCATTAACCATATACTATTCTCATAAGTTCATGTGAGTTTTAGTTAAAAAATGATAATAAGAAATTCTGTTTTATTTTTTATTTTTTTTTTAAAAAACCATCATTCAACCCTTTTCTTTCTCATAGTAGTAATTGACACTCCAGTGTTAGGGTTGCTGTTGAATCTATTTAGCACATTTTGCAGGATTGTGACTTGTCATCAGCACAACGTAACGGTGTTGTGGCCGCAACAGCCGCAAAGTCATCAGATCAGATCTCAATGACAAACTTATCTTTCATTATTCAAGCTTGGTCGATCGTGGTCGTGGGCGATTGGGCTGAGAGAGGGAGGTGGGCAACACCGCGACGGCCGCTGGCTCTCTGCAAGGGCATGATTTTGCGTGCAAATCAGATAGGAAGGAGAAGCAGAGAGGAAGAGGGGGTAGGGGGTGCGTGCGGAAGAGTGGGTTGCGGCCATGGAGAAATGAAGATGGAGATGGAGAGAGACTGAGAGAGAAAGAAAGGGAGAATTTGGGGAAAGGGGGAAAAATTTTGGGCGGGCTATATGAGAAGGGAAAGTGGGCTTTGGGTTTGAGAGGGATTTGGGGGTAAAGAGGGGAAATTGGGAAAAATTAGGGAAATTTTTTTCGAAGAGTGGATAAAATTGGAGAAGAAGGAAATTGAAAAAAATGTGAAAAAATTGTGAGATTTAGTTTATTATTTGTGAATTGCTAGTAAAAAAATTCTTATAATGCTCCTAAATATTTCAAAAATTAATTAAGAGTTTATATCATACTTTCTTTTACAATCATGTATTTTAATAATGACATTGTTCTTTGCATAATTGGTGACGTGATTAAAGTTATAGTTAGTTGTATTCTTCTAAGTAAGTTAGATTTTTTTTTATCAGTGTAAAAAATACGACATATTTTTGTGAAATTTATTTGAAACTTATTTAAATTTATATATTATTTAAATTCTTACTCTATTATAGTTATATATGTCAATAAAATTTTAAAAGGTTTATTAATAATTATTATAACAATAATTATGTTATTTTGGTTATGAATTCAATTTCAATTATTCTTTAAGATGATATAAAATCTTATCAAATGAGTAAAAATCTATAAAACATTATAAATAAAAATATATGAAGAGTTATAATAATTATAGATTTTTTTACATTTTATTCAAGTTTAAAAAAAAAAATTCACACTGCAACGATCGCAATTTAAAACCATGTCAGCAACCATTCCGTTCCGCCAATTCTATCTCTCCATCTAAATCTCGAGTGGTAGTGATGCGCAAGTTTGAATTTTTAAGTTCTAATGGTGCTTCTACCTCTGACATTGTTCACGGGGTGAGTACGGGCCCTAGATTCCTATCAAGAAGCTTCGAGAATCATATAATTCCAACATATGAATTTGTAGGGTTCCTTCTATCTGATAAGCAAACCATTGCTTGTTTAAATCGTAATTCAATTTTCCTCTCTAATAGTCGTGTGGAACTCAATGCCAAATTGTTGCTTGATAATGGAGTCACCCATTCAAGCATTGCTAGATTGCTTCATAAGTGGCCTAGTATATTTTACTCATGTGACTTGTTGAAGGACGTTGAGGAATTAAAGGAACTGGGTTTTGATTCTTCGACCTCAACTTTTAGTGTAGCATTGCTTGCCAAAAGAACCGTGAGCAAAATCAGGTGGGCTGAGAAAATTCAAACCTTTAACAAATGGGGTGGTCAGAAGAATAAATTCTTGAAGCGTTTAAAAAGCACCCATACTGTATGTTGTCATCCAATGATAAAATTAATGCGGTGATGAGTTTTTGGGTGATTCTATTAGGTTTGAGTTCTTTGGACCTTGTCAAAGCTCCAATATTTCTTTAATCGAGTCTCCAGAAAATGATTATTCCAAGGGCTTCAGTGGTGCAATTTTTTCTCTCAAAAGGTTTGCGAAAAAAGAATGCAAGCTTAACGAGTCCATTTCTTATTTTTGAGAAGTAGTTCCTGAAAAAAATTATGAAATGTTTTAAGGAGGAATCTTCTCATCTGTTGAAGCTGTATTAGGATAAAGTGAATCATTTTTTATTTTATTTTTTGTAACTCATCTTCCTTATCCTGTTCTGTCATTCCCTTGAAATACTTGTCCTATCCTGTCTAGACCAGGACTGGAACTAGTTTATCTGACTTGATTCATTTGCTTACTTGACCATTTATCCGTAGTTGCTAGCGTTCATTCTAATCTAGTGGCAGTTGTGATGTATATCATTATCAATCATAATAATATCTGACGCTTTGTCAGCAAAGTTCAAATGATCTTGCTTATATAATACTTTTGTAAGTTGGGTTATTTCATCTTCCAATTGTGTTTAATCAAAAAATTCGATCTGTCTATTATGCTCTTCCCATCCAAGGTTGGCGGGATCAGGTTCTCTATGTCACTAAATCTGTTATATATTGGCGTGATCGACCGTATGCAAGTTTTTATCTTTTGGCCCATTGTCTTGAATGTATGATGGAGATGGGTTTAAACTTGAGACATCATAGGGCTTTCTTTTGTTTTCTTTTTTTTGTTTATTGCCATTTTTTCTGTGGTGCGATTTATAAAATAAGATCCATGATTTGCATTTTTTGAGAAAAAGGTTGTTGAACTTGAAGCGATGAGAAAAATTGATTGTTTCAACACCTCTTTCTTAGTGAGAAAATGTTTTGCATGATTGCTTTTGTATGTATATAGTCATTAGTTCTATTCAATATTTTGGTATTTTTTTCGAGTTATCCAGCTTGGCCTAGCTAACCAATTTGGCTCAAATGGGCTCCACAAGTCCATTAATATTCATTCATTTTGGCTCAAATTATCCCCCCAAAAAAATTGAAAAAAAAATTAAGTTTTATTTCTATAGTGATTGCAGGTTTAGAGTTTCGATGTGACTATTGCATATAACAGTAAGCTTCACTGCTCAAATCTGAAGCTAATGTTGAGCTCCCAGTGCCGCAAAACCCTTGTCTACCTCAAGGGCATCATTATCATTATCATACCAATACCAAATTTCAATCTTATTTTCCCAAACCCAAACTTTACTTTGAATCTCAAGTATTGTGCGATCACTTGTTCACAATCACATGGCCATGGACACTCATTTGCGGTGTCCTACCTCATCAACAACTGTTGCTTCTCACCAGAATCTGCTTTAAACGCTTCCAACCAACTTCGTTTCAAGGCCTTAGAAAAGCCCGATTCAGTTCTCAATTTCTTCAGAAATCACGGTTTCTCAAACTCCCACATAAACAGTATCATTAGAAGGGCACCGAGACTGCTCTTATGCAATCCCCATAAAAGGGTTTTGCCCAAGTTTGATTTTTTATTCTCCAAAGGTGCTTCTACATTTGACATTATGTATGTTCATGGTAAGTAGGAGCCTTAGTTTCCTACATGGAAGCGTAGACAATCAAATAATCCCTGCCTATGAATTGGTTGAAGAAAATTTGTAAAGTATCAAGTATTTTCTATCAGGTATTTTGAATTTATCTTCATGATGTTAAAATAAATTTGAACACAAAAATAATTATTTTTTTATTGCTATTATATTATTCTGCTGCGTAATTTGATCACTATGCAATGCTTTAGTAGTATCAGAACGTAGGTTATTTATGTTTAAATTGTATTACTAAAATTTTAATTTATGAATTTGTGAAGTAGATGCATGATTTAAAAATTGACATGCACTAAATTTAATCTATTGTGTAATTTTTCAGAACACAGTATAATTATTTTATTTTTGATAAATAACATGACATTTAATTTATTTTATCATATTTATTATTTAATTAATATGATAAGGTTCTTGATTAAATTTATACATTTGTCATCATAATAAAGATCATGATAATGAGATGCGAGTTTTTATTTATAATTTTATCTAAAGTGTTATTGATCGTAAGATTATTGATAACAGGACATTAGTAATTCAGATAGATCAATGTATGTGTGATTGTCTCTATTAGATAGAGATTGATAGATCTCATTTATTAATTCACATATATAGATGATGCATATAGAGATATGATCATTGAACTGACTCAACTAAGAATTCCTAATGATTTATGTTATCGTTAAACTGTCAATATGATATTCTCATGACGAACATGATATAAACTTTTCTTTTGACCTGAAATTATCATAGTAATTAACAATTTATTTGTTATACTTTGATTCCAAACACCTAATGCCCTAGGGCGCTAGTTGAATGGATATTGGGTATGACTAAAGACTTGTAGAATTAATGATATATCAAAAAGAATCCATTAACTCTTGCTAATGAGTTTGAGCTATATGATTATAACAATAAAATTAAGACATTGGCCAGGACAATTGAATAAATAAATAAATGAGTTTCTTAAATCATTCTTTAGTTGGTTATAAAACATAAAACTTTACCTATTAGAGTTTGACAATTATACTATATTTTAAGGTTAACTCAGAGCTGGAACGATGGAAGAAAATATTGCATTATTCTTCTAAAGGTTCTTAAAGAAAAAAAATGTTACTTCATACTATCCGGTCGTTAAAGAGTGTTGCTAGACACCAACCTTGATTAATAATTTGGTTCGACTAATTTACTACTAGTTTAGTATTGAACTTATAGGGTCACACACTAACGAGTATTCCAATATTTGTTAAAAGATTATTTAATTTATTATAGGGTCACAGACTAATTCTGTCCCTCTGATGCGAAAGCCATTGCTTGTGTAATTGATCATCCCACTTCCATTGGTGATTCTCGTGTGCCACTAAATGTGAAATTATTGCATGATGATGGAGTGTCCCATTCCAACATTCACCATTTGCTTCGTACCAGGCCTTCTATACTCTGCTCTACTGACTTTAAGAAGGTTGTGGATGAAGTAAAGCAATTGGGATTTCATCCTTCCAAATCAAGTTTTAGTGTAGCATTACTGGCCAAAAGGGCTATAACCAAATCCCAATGGGATGCCAAAGTTGATGCCCTTAAGACCTGGGGCTGGTCCGAAGAAGAAATTTTTGATGCCTTTATGAGGCTGCCCCACTTTATGCTACGATCTAAGGACAAACTCAATGCAGTGATGAGTTTTTGGGTCGGTCATCTCGGTTGGGATCCTTCAACGCTTCTCAGAGCACCAGTAGTTTTTGGATATAGTTTGGAAAAAAGGCTTATTCCAAGGGCTTCAGTTATCCAGGATCTTCTCTCCAAAGGTTTGATAAAGAAGAATGCTAGCTTAATTACACCATTTGGTTTATCTGAGGAGTTGTTCATGAAGAAGTTTGTAAAACGTTTTAAGAAGGAGGAAACATCTGAGCTATTAAAGCTATATCAGCGAGGATGTTAACATCTGGCGGTTGCTTAACTTACGACCACAAATTTTGGTGTAATCCAGCCATATTATGTTTCCTCATCACATTCTAGTACTTGTTCTACTCCTGCCTAAATCTGGATTTCTACTAATTTGTTTGAATTGTTTCATTTGCTCAGTTGGAACCTTTTTTTATTTTAGTCACAGTTCTGATCTATATCAATAACTTGATATTTTATAAATAATTGATCCAATAGATATTAATCAAATATCATTTTCCCTATGTGGGCAATTCAATTTCAGCCAAAGTAGAATTGTTAAAATATCAGAAATCCTTGTCTGGCCTCGGGGAAATCTGAGTGATTGAATACTTATTCTGATTATATATATGCAAATTTTTTTGTGAAAGCTTTTGTATATACTATATAGTATAACATCTTCTTTATTTTTTTCTAGCCAAATGACCATTGCATTTGTTATGAATTTGGAGAAAGGTTATTCTTCTTACTTGGCAGCTGGTTGTTTCATTGTTTTGTGTGGCACAAAGGGATTAATGTGGATTATGTTGTTTCATTGAATAATAGCTTCCTGTTACTGAAAGTTATATGGGGTTGAATAGTGTATTGGTTCTTTTTGGCCATGAATAGGTACGGGTTAGTTACAAGTTCACATTTGCTGAGAAAAGTATTAAGCAAATGGATCTATCGCTTGGAGAGTTGTTCCAGGTTTAAGGATGCTTTAGTATAATTTCTTATAGTATTGAAATGAGCAGATATGTCAAAGGATCTTCAGGTAAAACAGCTATGAAATGAATTTGTACATACTATTCATGAAGTTAAAATTACTGTTTGTTTCTTGGAATTTGTGGATTAGTTGAGTGTTGAGACCTTGTCCCTGATATTATAAATTCTTCTGGATCTTGTCCTTTGTTTATCTATATGTTTTTTCCCAGGTTAGTATATCTCTTGATGGTTGGTGCACTTTTGAATTGTTACAAGCCATTTTTGTTACAAGAATTTGTTTCCTATCTGAAAAGAAAAACATATCTGAGGTCTGGTCAACTATTGGGTAAGTGAAAACTGAGATATAGGCCTTTCGTAAAGAACCATGCATCAGCAAGACAGAGATGTCCATCCATTTAAAACGTTTAGCTTAATATCCATTTTATTAAGTATTCCTTTAATACTTCCTTTTTGTCCCATTGAGTTATTGAACTGATAAGTCAAGACAAGGACACCAGTTTCTTCAGTGGCAGATTGAAAGGAGGTTTGAACAAGAGTACTGGAATTTCAGACTGCAAACAAGCAAATGTGGTACTGCCCATGTAGTTTTGGGTTGTCTGAAATTTCTTCGCGCAAACTCATGATCTTGGCTCCTTCTCTGTTTTTTCTTTTTCTTTTTTCCGGTTTTATACTACCCGGTATATCAATCAAGTTTGATACTCAGCATGAAGATAACTGTTCTTAGTGATTCAACTAATCGGTTTTAAATTTGATACTCAGCAAGAATGCAAGCTGGGCTACAGTATTAATTATGGCCTATGGGATGTTGTTTATGTTAACAAGTCTTTGGGCCAATTGTTGTGGAACCTCAGGGTGAATGAGTATGATAATAATTGAAGAGTTAATACTTGATGCGAAAAGAGTTGAGCTTAATGGTTGGAGGATTTGTTTTTTCATATTGGAGAGTTGTTCCAGGACAGCATACTTAGTTATGTTTGATCGGAGTGAATTGAGAAGGGATTTCAAATAATACCCGGTCGTTTGAAATGAGGCACATGTTGCATGGATTTTCCACGTCTTTTGAAATCAAAAGATGGTTTGATTTTTCTAGGAAGGGACAGTAATTTAGTTATTAAATCATAAGCTTCATTAACCTTATACTCTTCTCATAAGTTCATGTGAGTTTTAGTTTAAAAATGATAATAAGAGATTCAATTTTATTTTTTATTTTTTTTAAAAAAACCATCATTCAACGCTTTTCTTTCTCATAGTAGTAATTGGCACTCCAGTGTTAGGGGTTGTTGCTGAATCTATTCAGCACATTTTGCTGAATTGTGACCTGTTAAAACGAGTTTGGTCTAGTATCCTGCCCACTTAACATGCAACGCAAGGGACTTTTATCACCAAGAAATTCTTGCTTCTGAAGTGTCTTGGTTCTAGTGAAATAGGTCACACTAGCTATTATTACAGGTGATTGGCATATATATGATGTCAGTAACTGCCATGTCTCTCATTTGGCATTGCAGAAACTTGCTCGTCTTTGAGAACGTGCATCTGCATCACAGTGCTGTGCAAATGGTGTTCATGATCAGTTTCTGTACAGAACAGTATGTGGCTGCAACTATGGCCAGCAACCATTCCGTTCCGCCAATTCTATCTCTCCATCTAAATCTTGAGTGGTAGTGATGCCCAAGTTTGAATTTTTACGTTCTAAACGTGCTTCAACCTCTGACCTTGTTCGCGTGGTGAGTATGGGCCCTAGATTTCTGTCAAGAAGCTTCGTGAATCATATAATTCTAGCATATGAATTTGTAAGAGGGTTCCTCCTATCTGATAAGCAAACCATTGCTTGTTCAAATCGTAATTCAATTTTCCTCTCTGATAGTCATGTGGAACTTAATGACAAATTGTTGCTTGATAATGGAGTCACCCATTCAAGCATTGCTAGATTGCTTCGTAAATGGCCTAGTATACTTTGCCCATGTGACTTGTTGAAGATCGTTGAGGAATTAAAGGAACTGGGTTTTGATTCTTCAACTTCAACTTTTAGTGTAGCATTGCTTGCAAAAAGAACCATGAGCAAAATCAGGTGGGCTGAGAAAAATCGTGGTCAGAAGAATAAATTCTTGAAGCGTTTAAGAAGCATCCATATTGTATGTTGTCATCCAGTGATAGAATTAATGCGGTGATGAGTTTTTGGGTCATTCTGTTAGGTTTGAGTTCTTTGGACCTTGTCAAAGATCCAATACTTCTTCAATCAAGTCTCCAGAAAAGGATTATTCCAAGGACTTCAGTGGTGCATTTTCTTCTCTCAGAAGGTTTGCGGAAAAAGAATGCAAGCTTAACGAGTCCATTTCTTATTTCTGAGAAGTTGTTCTTGGAAAAAATTGTGAAATGTTTTAAGGAGGGATCTTCTCATCTGTTGAAGTAGTATGAGAAAAAAGTGAATCATTTTTTATTTTATTTTTTGTAACTCATCTTCCTTATCCTGTTCTGTCATTCCCTTGAAATACTTGTCCTATCCTGTCTAGACCAGGACTGGAACTAGTTTATTTGACTTGATTCATTTGCTTACTTGACCATTATCCGTAGTTGCTAGCGTTGATTCTAATCTAGTGGGAGTTGTGATGTATATCATTATCAATCATAATAATATCAGAGGCTTTGTCAGCAAAGTTGAAACGGTCTGGCTTATATAATACTTTTGTGTTTCATCTTCCAATTATGCTTAATCAAAAAATCCATTCTGTATATTATGCTCTTCCCATCCAAGGTTGGCGGGATCAGGTTCTCCATGTCACTAGATCTATTATATATTGGTGTAACATCCCGGGACTGCCTGCAGGATTGACAAGTGTCTCCACAAACTAACACGGGTCTTTTTAGCGTGCTTTGTCCTCACTCATACGCATCCCTAGGAAACTTCCCAGGAGGTCACCCATCCCACATTGGCTTTTGGCGCCAGATTATGAATCCATTGAATTATTCATTTGGCTAGTTTAAAAAAAAATTAAGTTTTATCTCTACATGAAGTGATTGCAGAGTTTTGTGTGTTTCTACTGTAATATGATAGAGATGTATTTTGATGATATAACAAACATGAGGATGATGAGAAGACCAAGTCAAGCTTAGCTTTAGGACTTAAATATACAAATATTTAAAGATAACCTAAAAGCTGAAGGTTTTAAAAGATCAAATGTTTTAAAAAGTTAAAAACAAGCATTTAGAAGCTTTTTGGAAAGGATCTTAAAAGCTCCGGTCAAGCACGCTTACCAATGGAGTTCTTATGTTCTAGGCTCTCGAAAGAAGTTGCAACTTGTTGATATGGTTATGCCTAATCAATTCCTTTAAGCCTTCCTCAACTATGCGCCCCATACTCCGCACGGTCTCGAATCCCTCTCATTCCGGTGCGTATTCAGTTCATTCATGGGACCTTTCGCCTAAAAGCATGCCAGGAGCCGCTCCTTGTACGTGCCTCTCATGCACCGGCGTCCACTCCCTGCCCTCATCAACCCCGGGACACCACATACCCACCAGCTTCCGCCTGGTTCGTCCCCGAACCACACCGTACTGGGAGAGGTCCCGTCTCTGATACCATTTGTAACATCCCGGGACTGTCTGCAGGATTGACGAGTGTCTCCATAAACCAACACGGGTCTTTTCAGCGTGCTTTGTCCTCACTCACACGCATCCCTAGGAAACTTCCCAGGAGGTCACCCATCCCACAATTGCTCCAGATCAAGCACGCTTAACAATGAAGTTCTTATGTTCTAAGCTCCCGAAAAGAAGTTACAACTTGTTGATATGGTTACGCCTAATCAATTCCTTTAAGCCTTCCTTAACTATGCAGTCCCATACCTGCACAGTCTTTGAATCCCTCTCATTCCGGTGTGTATTCAGTTCATTCATGGGACCCTTTGCCTAGAAGCATGCTAGGAGCCGCTCCTTGTACGTGCCTCTCATGCACCGGCGTCTACTCCCCGCCCTCATCAACCCCGGGACAACACAATTGGCATGACCGATTACATGCAAGTTTTTATCTTTTGGCCCATTGTCTTGGATGTATAATGGATATGGGCTTAAACTTGAGATATCATAGGACTTTCTTTTGTTTTTTTGGTTTATTGCCAATTTTTTATGGTGCAATTTATAAAATAAGATCCATGATCTGAATTTTTTGAGAAAAAGGTTGTTGAACTTGAAGCGATGAGGAAAATTGATTGTTTCAACACCTGTTTCTCAGTGAGAAAATGTTTTGCATGACTGCTTCTGTATGTATACAATCATCAGTTCTGTTCAATATTTTGGTATTTTTTCGAGTTATCCAGCCTGGCCCAGTTAGCCATTTTGGCTCAAATGGGCTCCACAGGTCCATTGACATTCATTCATTTTGGCTCAAATTACTCCCCAAAAATTTTTTTAAAAAAATTAAGTTTTATCTCTATAGTGATTGCAGGTTTTGAGTTTCGATTCGACTCTTGCATATCACAGTAGGCTTCAGATGTGTTTAATATGAACCCTGTAGTCAAAGGTCTTACTATGGACCCTGTAATATAAGACGTTAGATTTGTATAAAATGAGATGGATGGCTGTGATTGTTGACCGGTTACTTACTATTTAGGTAACGTTAAAAGTTAAAAATTAATATTGATCCTTGTAAATAATGAAATTGTTTGGAGTTACAAATAGCAAATAACACCCTTTATTCATGAAATTGCTTACCGGACTCAACCTCACGACAGATATTACTTGCTTTTGTGGATTTTAAATTATATCATAATGGATGTTAAAAGTGCTTTTTTAAATAAAGAAGAAGTATATGTTGACCAACCTCTATTGTCTCAAGAGTGGGGGAAGGCGGTGGTTGCTAACGTGGTGAGGGTATGGCAGGGCTGCTGGTTCGTGGTTACTGTTGGTATTAAATCTGGCTTACTGTGGGGGTGACGTTGGAGGAGAGGATGAAGACCAGATGACGACGATCCAACACAGGGGCTCGCGGATCCGGGCAGAGGTGGTTGCAGGTGGTTCACGCGGTGGGTTGGGTGACGGATCAGGGCAGAGGTCGCGCGTGGGTGGCGCGATGGTTGTAGGTGGTTCGCGCATGGGTCGTCGCCTCCATCACGTGGCCACTGCCCAACCAGTACGCCTGAACCTCCGTGCACAACCAACGAATCGTCACCCCCATACTCAGATCTGCGACCCACAAACCCAGAAATTTCGTTGCTCGCGTCGCACTCATCAAGCCAGCTGCGACCCAGATCTGCGAGCCACCACCACGCGTAGTCACGACCCGCGAACAACGACTGGAACCAGATCTCCACCACGCTGTCAACACCGTCCACTAGAACTGATGACCCACTGCGCTGATCTGGTGGTCGTGCGTGGCTCACTGATCGGTTTGGGGTGAGGGGTCATGGTTGTCAATGGGGTTCAAACGCTGGCTGCTTTGGGTGGTGGTGGTGGCTAGCGGTGGGGTGGAGGGGGGTAAGGGTGGGGTGCAGAAGGGGTGGGTGGGCACCTATAGTGATAAATTTTTCATTTGAAGGACCAAAATGAAAAAGAAAAAGATTTTAGGGACTTATGATAAAAATATAAAAAATTAAATAAATTTTAAAATAAAATCTTTACTTATTATAATAAGTAAAGTCAAAGGTCTATACATGAACCTTTGACTACAAGGTTCATATTAAAAGCACCCGTAAGCTTCACTGTTCAAATCCGAAGCTGATGTTGAGCTCCCAGCGCCGGAAAACCCTCGTCTACCTCAATGGCATCATTATCATACCAATACCAAAACCAAAATTCAAAGTATTTTTTTGGTTGAAAAAAAAAAGTCTTACATAGTGTACTTGGGATCACATGAGCATGGTGGAGGAGTTACAGATGCTGATTTTGATCGAGTTACAGAAAGTCATTATGAATTCCTTGGATCCTATTTGGGAAGGTACACGCACATACACTATTTGAGTGTACTAGACTAAAGAAACTTGACTTGCATATTCACTTTTTGTTGGTTCAGAAGACTTGTTTCTCTGATTAACATAACATTGTGTGTCATGCAGTTCTGAGAAAGCAAAAGAAGCAATAATTTATTCTTACACAAGGCACATCAATGGCTTTGCTACCATCCTCGAAGAGGATGAGGCGGCTGACATTGCAAGTAAGAATGCAGAAAGTCCTTGTTTTCAGTGTGAATGTGAATGTGATGAATAAAGTTCTTCTGTTGTTGGGTGTTTGATGCAGAACATCCAAACGTTGTGTCAGTATTCTTAAACCGAGGAAGAAAATTACACACTACCCATTTGTGGGAATTAATGTCACTGGAACAGAATGGTGTAGCTTTGACTCCCTCTTTAGAAAAGCCAGATTTGGTGAAGATACTATTATTGGGAATTTTGACACTGGTAATTTACCTGCTTCTTGTTTCTGCCATTGTAAATTTTCAGCTACTACCTGAGGTAGGCCACTCTAGTGTAAAAATTATTATTATTTTCATGACTCACTCTTGCCGACCACTGCCCTAATGGTACTAATGTTTAAGCATTTGATTTGATAGCTTCTATTCAATGTTTCTAATTATTTAAAAAAGGAAAATTCCTTCATGTTGGAGATTTGGACTAAAATGAATTATATATGTATCACACAAACACAAAGCAGGCGTTCTTTACGTAATACGTATCAGAAGTTAAAAATTTGAAAGGTCCCCTTTCTTATGTTTTCGTTCATCCTTGCTGACTAATAAAAAGTACCATATCTTTCCTCTGTTGTCTGTCTTATGCCAGAAAAAAAGAAATAGACTGACAAAAAAAAATTTGACTCTAATTTTTTACTTTAACTTTTTTTTTAATCTCATTTAATTTTTTTCCATTTATTATTTTTAACCTAATTTAATTAAACTAATAGATACATAAAAAAAAAAGATTAAATGAGATTAGAGAAAAAAGGTTGGAGTCAAAGTTTTGTTCCACAAAAAATGTTTAATAACTATCCATCTGTGAAAAGGTGAAAGGCATCACCTGGATTGTTTTGCAGCCGTGTAAATCACTTTGGCGTGGACCCTTCTCATGTGTAACAAATCACTGGTGACCCATTATGGACTCTTTTACCAATCAGGTGCAGTTAGGAAAAATATTTACTGATTAAGTATAAGTCAAAAATTAATTATCAAAGTGATATAAAATAAATAATATATTATAGTAAGTTGTGGCTCAAAGCATAAGGTGATGACGGCAACAGAGAAGGCAAGATAGGCGTGAGTGAATCTGTAACTATAACTTATGTTACTTCATCTTCCTTTTTATCTAATACTAATTTGTAGGCAATGTGTAACATCTCGAGAAACATGTTAGGATTGTATATGGTCTCAGAGGTATTATTATACTTGCATAATATGTCAGTTCAGTTTTATGGCAAACTGAATTAATTTAGACACTTTGCTGCAACACAGAAGGTGGAAAGTGACCTAAAATAACTTAGGAAATGGTTTTTAAAGGTTAAGTTAAAGGAAATACATATGAATAGTTTATTTCCAAGTTATAAATGAGTTAAGAAAGTTGCAATTAAAGTTTGAAGGTAAACTGAGTTCGTTTGGTATTTTTGAGCACATCAAGTAAGTATTTTAATACCGAATGGACTTAGTGCAGATATGAAAAATTAAGGAAATGACAAAATAAGTATTAAGATGAATCATATGATTTATTTTAATATTTATAGAGATTAGAAAGCTTAAAATAATGAGATCAAAAGTATTCCTAGCAGATATAAATTTTGTGAAATGACCAAAATACCCCTAAGTATGTTTTAAAATTGAGTTTTACTCACTTTCTCTCTTCATCTTCGGATGGGAAGCAGAAGACAGAAGACGAAAGAAGAGAAGAAGAGAAAAGGAGAAAGAAGGAAGAGGAAGAGAAAGGGAAGAAGGAAAGCTCAAGGCCAAGAGTCATCAACCAAGGTAGGGGTGTTTGTATTTTCATCTATTCCCTCCTATTTTTCATCTTCTTCTTAGTTTACTTGGATGATGATAAATGGATTTGGATGAGAAAGTGAGTTTAAATACTAGTCTCTGAGTTAGAAACTAATTAGTTTGATTGTGAATGAAGCTAGAAACATGTTTGTATGCTTAATTTTCCATGAGTTAAAAAGCATGAAAAATAAGTTTTTCTTGGAACTTTGAATTGAGTTTTGATAGCCCTAGATTATGTTTGATAGTTATAAGAGGTTTGTAGTCATTGTTGATGCTTGATTTTTTATCTTGGGTGATTGAAAATTGGTTGGAATCAAGGGAGCACAAAATCACGTTTCTGCAGAATCTGAGTTCTGCATGTCATGCCATGGCGTGGACCGAGGCGTGAGCATGCTGCGGCGTGGATCCTGGCATGCCGCAGTGTGGGGTAGTTTTCTGCCTAGAAGTTGCACCTGAGAGTTGGGCGCTGCAACGTACACAATTTTACGTCGCGGCGTGAAACCCTGAAGCTTCAAAAATGTTGTTTTTGAATGCTTTAAGTCTTTTAGTTGATAGAATCCTTTGGTTATACCTAGTAGAATATGTTGAGACACTAGAGAAATATTTAAATTATGAAAAACATGATTTGTCTATGAGTTTAATGATTAAGATTAAGGATTGAAAATATGATTGAGAAAAAGGAAAGATTGTACATCCATTAGAGATGGATTGACTTAAATATAAGTTTAGTTCTTGATGCAACAAAAGGTTGGATAGATATTACATGGAAAATGATGGGAAAGTGGAATATAAACATATAGATAATTGTAGCAAAGGTGAAGACCATAGTAATTGGCTAGTAAAAGTGCCTAAATGATAAGAATAAGGGGCCTTGGTGCCTAGTTATTAAGAATTAAGGGGAATTATGAAGTAAGCAACCAAGGGTTGCCTAGATATAAATTGAGAAGACGTAAGGTTTGATAATCATATATTTTATATATTAATAAACCCTCATTATTAGTCATTTACACTCTTCATGTACTTAATTGATTGAATTTGATTATGTTTTGTAAGTTTGAACTCGAATCGGACTTAATTGATTTTTTCAGCATTATTTGGGTCTTACACTGTTTCTGTATTTTGGCCATATCTTGAGTTCTAAATGTCTGATAATTATGAATTTTACCTTTTAGGAAAGATAAGAGAGAGCTCTACAACTTTGATGAAGAGCTCAAAGACAATTTCAGACATCTAGTAGAGCTAATTGGGCATGGAAATCAGAATACAGGTTTTGTGACTGGAACCCGAACAGTGTGTAGTAACTAGAACATAATTCGAGTTTGGGTTTATAAAATGGGCTGAAAATTTGTAATCTAAAAGTTAAGACCCATATGTACAACTTTCATGACAAACACAAAACTTGATTCGGGCTCCTTGATAGTGATATTGGGTCTGAAAGTCAAAACAGAGGTGCTGAAACTGGTCTTGAACAGTCTATAGTAATTGAGTCATATCTTGGGCTGTAGGACGATTTTTTAGGTGCTTCCACAGCCATTGAAAAGCTTAGACAATTTCCTAGAACTTTCATGAAGACCACTTGGCTTGGAAATGACGAAATCAATGAGTTCAGCAATAAATAATTTCGGAGACAAGGAAGCTCACCTACTAATCTCACATACTAATCTCACCTACTCATCCACCTACTAATTCCACTTACTAATCTCACCTACTCATCCATCTACTACTCCTAATCCTCTATAAAAGACTGGATGTGGAGAGCTCTAAGAAGACACTTGGTGTTAGAGATAGCTTTTCATAGTTCTTGTATATTTTTTCCTTCATTATAATGGAGAGCTAAGTCACTTCTAGTCAATTTGGGACTCTTGAAGAGATTGTGGTTTGGATTCTTGAGACCTTGGTTTATGTAATATATTTGATTTATATTTGGATTCTTCTTCTCTTCTTCTTCTTCTGTTTTCTTGATCTTGAATGCATGAATGATGATTCTGTTTATGTTTATTTTAAGATTAAGTATTGTGATTAAACTTAGAACTGATTAATCTGAATTAATCACGTAAATGAAGATTGAAGATCTGTGATGAAACTTAGAACTGATTGATCTAAATTAATCACAGAATTGAAGAGGTTAGGTTACTGATTGGTGCCTAGGTTAATTGAATTCGGTGCTTAAATTGACATATATCTACATGAATGGTGCGATTACGATTTATGTTTATTACTTGTCAATTGAATTACGACGATTGTCTAGTATGAATTACGGATCGATCTTTGAGATCTCGGTTAAATCCAAGTTAACCATTCAAATGTGCTTCAAATGTTTGTTGAAAGGTCTATGATTGAATCCACCCAATTTCGGATAGATTTATGAATTGACTGTTCTTTTTTAATTGTTATTTTTCTTCAGATCTTGTCATTGTAATCCTTGAACAATCAAAACCCCCTTTCTAACTTAACTTAATTTGATAAAATTGCATTTACGATCCTTGAGGAGACGATCCGGTGTTGTTCACTATACTTTATGAACTTAGTTAATAACTTCGGTTATAATTTTGATTTTAGAGTTCGGCTTCGTCAAAATTTTGGCGCCGTGTTAGGGGATCTCGAAGTTGTAATCTTTTCATTTTGAGTAACCTTACTAATTTTTGTTCTTTCTTACCTATTCTAACAGTTATTTTTCATTTACTAACATTGTTCATACCATACTAATGTTTTTATCTTAGCTTTGAATTTTTCTGATTTAGGAAAGACGGAAAACAGGTGATTACGAGTAACTATTGCAATTCTCGAACTGAAACATGCCCAGAATGAGCTAAAACATGGTCGGTTGAAGGAAAATAGCCTGATAAACAGGACTCACAGTTTACTGTGAGGTCACCCCTGGTTTTTCAAAATTCTATCATTTAGACCACTTTTTTAATTTTTTATTATTTTTTGTTGCATTTTCTAGTTTCATTTTTATGTAGATTTTGTTCTGTGTTGATTCCATAATTTTTAAAAATGTTTAGACATATTAACTAGATTTATTTTTGCATATTTTGAGTGTTGTTTAGTGTATTTTGCTTAGTTGTAGTTTTGTGTTTTTGTGCTTTAGTTGATGCATGAGTAGGTCCAATCCTGATATCTTGCTTGATCTTGATCCTGAGATTGAAAGGACCTTGCATAGATTAATTAGAGCTCGTGTGATAAATTCAAGAGTTAATTCTGAACCTAACTTTGATTTTGGGAGTGAACCTGATAACTTAAGTAATTCTAAAATCATGGCTAATAGAACCCTTAAGGAACTTGCTGCTCTTGATGTATCTTACCAATCTTTGTGCATTCAATATCCTAATCTTGATGCAGATTTTGAATTGAAATCTAGTTTGATACACTTGTTACCAAAGTTTCATGGTCTTGTGGGTGAAGATCCTCATAAGCACCTGAAAGAGTTCCATGTTGTGTGTTCAACCATGAAGCCACAAGGCATCTCTGAGGAACACATCAAGTTAAGGGCATTTCCCTTCTCACTTGTCGATGCAGCCAAAGATTGGTTATTTTATCTTTCACCAGGTTCAGTCAGAAGTTGGAATGACATGAAGAGGTTGTTCCTGGAGAGATTCTTCCCTGCCTCTAGAGCTGCTGCAATTAGGAAGGATATATGTGGCATCAGACAGATGTCTGGTGAAACTTTGCATGAATACTGGGAGAGATTCAAGAAGTTGTGTTCGAGCTGCCCTCATCACCAAATTAGTGAACAACTCTTGATTCAATACTTTTATGAGGGCTTACTGCCAAATGATAGAAGCATGATCGATGCTGCCTCTGGAGGAGCCTTAGTAGACAAAACTCCTACCGCCGCAAGAGATCTGATAGCAAACATGGCAGCCAATACCTAAAAGTTTGGCTCGCGGATCATCACCGCAACCAGAGGAGTAAATGAAATTCAAGCATCTCATATGGACCAACAAAGAATGAAACACATACTAGATGAATTGACTTCTTTGGTAAGACAAATAGCAGTGGCTCAACAACCACCCATGCAGATGACTGCATCAGTGTGTGGAATTTGCTCTAATTCATCTCATCCTACTGATTCATGCCTTACACTTCAGGAAGATGGTTCCACTTTTCCAGATCAATGTGTTGCTACAGCTGGTATTTTTCCTGGTAGATCCTAATATCAGTAACAACAGCAACAATCTAGATATGATCCATTTTCTAGTACTTATAACCCTGGTTGGCGAGACCATCCCAATTTGAGATATGAGAATTCTAGCCAGCAACAACAGCCCCACCAGCAGCAACAACAGCCCCACCAGCAGCAACAACAATTTAGATACCAAGCTGCAGGTCCAAGCAACAAATACCAATAAATATCCCTTGCATTCAGACAACAGCAACATGTTCAGCAGTCTGTCCAATCCACTCCAGCTGAGCCATCATTGGAAGACCTGATGAAACAAATGGCCACAAATAACATTCAGTTCCAGCAGAACGTCAGTGCCAACATTCAGAATTTACAAACTCAAATCGGGCACCTGGCAACCACTGTGAGCGAGCTAAAGAGTCAAAGTTCTAGCCAATTGCCTTCACAAACAGTCAACAATCCAAGAGGCAACGTAAGTGCAATTACTTGAGAAGTGGCAAAGAAGTTGATGTTCCAACCTTACAGCAATCAGAAATTGACCAAAAACGGCAGGAAATGGATAATTCAGTCCAGAAATCTATGCCACTGAAGAAAATTGTAGAGAATTCAGATGTTACCATTCCATTACCTTTTCCAAATAGGATCACACAATCTAAGAGAACAATGCAAGCAGAAATGGAAAAAGAAGTCATGGAGACATTTAGGAAAGTGGAAATCAATATTCCCCTCCTAGATGCAATCAAGCAAATTCCAAAATATGCTAAATTTCTCAAGGAGTTGTGCACTCATAAGAGAAGGTTGAAAGGGAATGAGAAGATCAGCATGGGTACTTCGATCAATGTTATGCCTATGTCAGTTTATAAGTGTTTAAACATTGGTACTTTGCAACCCACTGGTATCGTGATTCAGTTGGCAAATAGAGCCACTGCTCATCCTGCAGGTGTGCTGGAAGATGTGTTAGTTCGGGTGAATGAGTTGATTTTTCCAGCAGATTTCTACGTTCTGGACATGGAAGATGAGTCTTCAACAAACCATGCTCCATTGATTCTAGGCAGACCATTCCTCAAGACCGCCAAGACCAAGATAGACGTGCATGCTTTGCACCCTTTCTATGGAGTTTGGCGATGATTTGGTACAATTTAACATTTTTGATTCCATGAAACACCCCTAGAGGAGCATTTTGTTTTCCATGTTGATGTGATTGAGATCTGGTTGATGATGTCTATACTGATTTATATGCTGAATTCCCTGATATTGTTGACTATCTTGGTTCTGTTTCTTGTGATACATGTGCTACTTGTGATGTTGAACCATGTCTTGCATGTGCTGAGATTTGTTCTGTTATGAGTAATGATACAGCTGCTGATGATACAACAATTGAGAATGAGAGTCAGTACCATGCTGCAATTAATGTTGCTGAGATAGTTATTTCAGATCACTTGTTACCTTCCATTGTGCAACCTCCATCTTTGGAGTTGAAGACTTTACCAAACCATCTTAAATATACATATTTGGGAGATGGTAAGACACTTCCGGTGATCATTGCTAAAAACCTACAACCTGATCAAGAAAAAAAATTACTGCAGATTTTGAGGCAGAATAGGCAAGCCATCGGATGGACTCTTGCAGATATTCCTGGTATTAGTCCCTCCACATGCATGCATAAGATTTTATTGGAAGAAGGGATCAAACCAGTTTAGACAGACCCAAAGGAGACTAAATCCCCGATTCTAGATGTGGTGAAAAAGAAGTTACAAAGCTGCTTCAAGCTAGCATTATTTATCCCATATCTGCGGTCCAATGGGTGAGCCCGTGCAAGTGGTTCCCAAGAAATCTGGGGTCACAGTGGTTGCGAATCAGAACAATGAGCTTGTGCCCACACGAGTTCAAAACAGTTGGCGAGTTTGCATTGATTATAGGCGGCTTAACCAGGTTACCAGAAAGGATCATTTCCCGCTGCCCTTCATTGATCAAATGTTGGAGCGGTTAGCTGGCAAGTCACATTATTGTTTCCTGGATGGATATTCGGGCTATTTTCAGATTCATATAGCCCCATAAGACCAAGAGAAGACTACTTTCACTTGTCCATTTGGCACATTTGCATACAGGAGGATGCCCTTTGGTCTATGCAATGCTCCAGGCACCTTTCAGAGGTGTATGGTAAGTATCTTTTCTCGATTTTTTAAAAATTGCATGGACGTATTTATGGATGATTTTACTTGTCTATGGATCTTCCTTTGATGCATGTTTAGATAGTCGACTCGGTCTTGCATAGATGCATTGAGACTAACCTCGTTCTAAATTTTGAGAAATGTCATTTCATGGTAGAACAAGGTATAGTCTTAGGGCATGTGATATCTCGTGAGGGTATTGAGGTAGATCCTGCAAAAATAGATGTTATTTCATGCTTATCTTACCCCACATGCGTGCGGGAGATTCGTTCTTTCCTTGGTCATGCAGGTTTCTATCGGCGGTTCATAAAGGATTTCAGCAAAATTGCACTTCCGTTATCCAACTTACTGCAAAAAGATGTGGAGTTCCACTTTGACAAGAAGTGCCAGGATACCTTTAATCAATTGAAGCAGGCATTGACCAGTACACCTATCATCCAACCACCGGATTGGACACTTCCATTTGAGCTGATGTGTGATGCCTCTAATTATGCATTGGGAGTTGTTCTTGCACAAAGGGTCGGTAAAGTATCTCATGTCATTTCCTATGCTTCGAGAACTTTAGATCCTGCACAAATCAACTAAACCACAACTGAAAAGGAACTTTTAGCAATTATTTTTGCTTTAGATAAATTTCGATCATATTTGCTTGGTTCTAGAGTGATTGTGTTTTCAGATCATACAACATTAAAGTTTCTCCTGAAGAAGTCCAATGCCAAGCCTCGGTTGTTTAGGTGGATGTTGCTCATCCAGGAGTTTGATATTGAGATCCGTGACAAGAGTGGAGCGGAGAATTTGGTGGCCGATTACTTGAGTCGAATTGAAAGGGAGGCAGATGTTTTTCCCATCCATGATGTTTTCCCTGATGAGCAGCTTTTCAAGCTGCAAGGCAACATTCCTTAGTTTGCTGATTTGATTAATTGCTTGGTTGCTAACGCAATACCTGCACATTTCACTAAGGCTAAGATTGATAAATTGAAAAGTGAGTCAAAGTATTATATGTGGGATGATCCTTACTTATGGAGATTTTGCAGTGACCAAGTAATTAGGAGATGTGTGCCTGATGATGAATTTCATTCCATTCTTAGCTTTTGTCATAAACTTGCATGTGGCGGCCACTTCGGTCCTCAACGGACTGCTAGGAAAGTTTTAGACTCTGGATTATATTGGCCCACTCTATTTCATGATGCATATATGTTTTGCAAATCTTGTGATCAATGCCAGAGAACAGGGAATACTTCTCGTAGGAATGAAATGCCCCAGAAATCCTTATTATTCTGTGAGATTTTTGATGTTTGGGGTATTGACTTTATGGGTCCTTTCCTGTATCATTTGGTTTTGTTTACATTCTCGCTTCTTGTGTGGATTATGTATCTAAATAGGTGGAGGCTAAGGCCACTCGGACTGATGATTCTAAAGTTGTTGTGGATTTTATTAGATCACAGATTTTCTGTAGGTTTGGAGTCCCGAGAGCCATCATTAGTGATCAAGGTTCACATTTTTGCAATCGAAGCATGGAGGCTTTGATGGAAAGTATGGAGTCAACACAAGGTTTCTACATCCTACCACCCCCCAAACCAATGGGCAAGCCGAGGTCTCCAACGAGAAATTAAGCAGATACTCCGAAGGCAGTTCAACCTAACAGAAAGGACTAGAGCAAGAGGCTTGAGGATGCTTTATAGGCTTACCGGACTGCTTATAAGACACCAATCGGGATGTCTCCGTATCGGATTGTTTTTGGAAAAGCATGCCACCTGCTGGTGGAAATTGAGCATCGAGCATTCTGGGCGGTGAAAAGGTGCAACTTGGACCTAGATCAAGTAGGTATGGAGAGGAAGCTGCAGCTGCAGCAATTGGAGGAGATCCGCTTGGAGGCTTATGAAAGTTCCAAACTTTATAAGGAGAAGACCAAAGCCTTCCATGATAAGTTGATTCTGAGGAAAATATTTGAGATTGGTCAAAAAGTTCTCCTCTATAACTCCCACCTCCGACTTATGCTTGGCAAATTAAGGTCTAGATGGGATGGACCATTTATTGTTACTAATGTTTTTCCTTCTAGTACTGTTCAGATTAAAAGTGAGGTCACTGCCAAAGCTTTCATCGTAAATGGACACCGCCTCAAACAGTATCATGAACTTCCAGAGAATGCAGAAGTGGAGGTGATGAACCTTCTCCATCCGCATTATGAATAAAAAATAAAAATTAAAAAAAAAAAAAAAAAGAAAAAAAAAAAAAAAAAAAAAAAGTTGTGTGTGTGCCGACAATGAGGTAGGTAGTGTCACTCGAAGCATGTGGAGGTCATTTTTTCTTTAGGCGATAACAAGCTATGAAAATCTTGCGGTATGGATTTTATTGGCCTACTTTATTAAAGGTGCATTTACACCTTTTGCAAAAGTCTGCGGAAATTGGTCAAAAAAGTTCTGCTTTGAGATTATCATCTGCACCTACTCCTTAGAAAATTGAGATCTAGGTGGCACGATTCTTTTGTTGTCAGACACGTGTATCCTCTGGGGACGTAGATATTGAGGATCCTAGGAATGGTACTGCGCTTAAGTTAATGGACAAAGACTCAACCATTCCTGGAAAACCAAGTTCTTGAGTTCTTTGTGTTGCCGGTTAAGTGGCGGATACGGTACTCCGTGACTCTCGAGTCGGTTTATTTTTCAGTTTTCCAAAATAACTGAACTCTTCTTCTCCTTCAAAATGGATGTCATTCTTTCAAACCTGAGAAAACATTTTCCTTCTCTTCCTCAAAATGCTCTGAGAAAAATCTACAAAGTTCGATGTGAAAGATTGAGAATGTTAATGCACAAAGGTATGCCAGAAGATGTACGCTGGATAATTGAAGCAAAGGTCCGATTAGCAGGTGAGTCCTCAATTTCATTTGACTCATATATGCCCGGTCTTGGAAGAAGTTCATATTCTAAAAGGAGAAGAGCAAAAATGTTACAAGTCTGTCACAAATGTGGACGATGGAACTGCAACAAGCGATGTCGTACTTTGGGGATGGTTTCCACAAATAGAGAAGACAAAATTTTCTTCATTAAGAATGGACTGAGTAAGGAGTCATTAGATAATATCTTATTGACTCTTGAGACGCATTCTTGTGGATTGGTGCATCGTGAAATTCTTAAATTGTGTAATCTCTTCAAGGATGAAGTAAAACGCAACAGTCTTAGGAATCTGACTCTAAAAGACCCTGTTTGCCAATTTATAAGAAAATTGGATGGGAAGCTTATCCTCGACTCATAGAAGACGTTTAAGCCGTTACTGGACGTTAAACCAGAGGCAGATGTGAGCCACATCCACAAACAATCTGTACATATCATCCTCTTCTTCTTCTTCATGTCATCTTTCAAAAAAAAAACAAAAAATAAAAAACAAAAACAAAAAAAAAATTATGTATACGTCTTAGGGTTGGCTTTGGTAACACAAACCGTGAATGGAGAAATGCATGCATCCTGATCCAGCCTTCTTAATTGAAAAACAAAGAAGGTAGATTGTATCCCACATGTGAGGCAGCTAGTCGTATTATGGCCACTTGTCCCTTTTGGGAGCCCTATGTTGCGCTGGTCTTGAATGGGTCGAATACTGGTCAACAATGCTTTGGCACAAAGCCGAAAGAGCAGACTACCTCCATCCCAATCTGAAGTAAGTATACACTCATCTTTCATCAAGTTTTTCTAAAAATTTCACCAAAAAAAAAATCAAAACAAAAAAAAATGGACGTGATGTCTACTGCACTCATGACACGCAGTATAAAGATACGCCATGGAAACTGTACATACAGGTATGTCATCATTTTCTATTTCTTTTATCTTTGTATCATTTTGTTGTATTTTGATTTTTGTACAGACGATCCTTTGAGCAGGGTCCTTCAGGGGTTTCTAGACTTCTTTACCTTGATGGTTTTCTTGAAGTCAAAAAAAAAAAAAAAGATTATGTGTCTCTTAATTTCAACCTTTTCTGACAACAGCCAATCTACCCTTATAGGTGCAATTATTTCACTTTCCATTCTTTTTCTTATTTAAACACTCCATTTTCTCCATTTTCCTTCAAACTCAGAAACGCTCAAAGGGAGGAAGAGTATAGAATGGGGCCTTCTATTCGTAACCTCAAAAATGTCTGTGTTTTTTATGGGTCGAGTTATAGGAAGGGATTAGAGTTTGTAAACGCAGCTAGCACTCTTGGTCGATCACTTGCTGCGAGGAATATTCATCTTGTATATGGGGGAGGTTGTCGTGGGTTAATGAGGGCTGTATCACTTGCTGCCTTTTTAGGAGGCAGACAGGTTTTAGGTATTATTCCTAAACCTTTAGCTGAAAATAACATCACTGGAAAGACAGTTGGAGAAGAAATTCAGGTAACCTCTATGCATGGACGAATGAAAACAATGGTTGACAATTTTGATGCATTTCTTGTCTTACAGGGTGGTTTTGGTACTTTGGAAGAAATTTTTCAAATTGTCTCTTGGGCCGAACTGAACATCCACCATAAACCCATTGGTTTGTTGAATGTTAATAATTTCTTTGATCTTTTGTTATTTTTTCTTGACAAAGCTGTGGAACAGAAATTTATCACTCCTTTGGCAAGACAACTTCTTATCTCTGCCTCCACTATTGATGAGCTCATTGATAAATTAGAAGCTTTTGAGTATGTACCTGATCAGGCATTAGCTCAGATAGATTAGTCAACAGGAAACAACAAAGGAAGTAATAAGAAAAAAAAGCTAGATCTGAAACTTTCTCTTTAATGGGTTTCATTTTATTGTACTTTATTTCTGTTTAAATTTGTGTCAACTTTCTCTAACAGGTAATATCTTCTATCCTTTCCTCATCTATATTTTAACATTGAGGACAATGTTGTGATCTAGTTGGGGGGAAGGATAGTTGACAAAAAAAAAACAAAAAACAAAAAAAAAACAAAAATTTTGTTGTTTTGTTTGGAAAGTATGATATGATTGTCATGTACTTATTAAACCAATTAGTGATGGCAGAGTAAGGAGTAATTTTACTCTTGAGACGCATCTTAATTGGTGGCGAGTAAGGAATTTTTAGGTAGTAACTAATTAGTACTAAAGTTTTATTGTTTGATTTCTTTTCGAGTCGATGCGATCGACAAATGTTTCTTTTCTGCTTAGCGTTGATTCACTTCTTATCAGGTTGTGTTGTTCTTTTCTATATCTCTCTTTCACATTGAAGGCAATGTTATATTAAGCATGGGGGAGAGATTTCAACATGTTCTTTTTGTAAATAAAAAAAAAAGAAAAAAAGAAAAAAAAAGGGTTCATTGCATGATTGAATAACTTTTCTCCCTTCTTGAACTGATATGCTTGGTGATGGATGATTGAATTGATGAATTGAGTTTGATGGATGCATACCTTGTGAGATTTTGAGCCTAATGGATAGATTCAACATTTATGTCATTCTCTTCTTTCTTGTGTGATTTTCACTCATGTTAATGACCACTCTAGAACTTGCTTTGATTCTTTTTGAGGCTACATTTCACTTGCATGCATGAACATGATTGAGGCCCTCTTTCTTAATTAGCTAGTTTAACCAAATAGCCAACCTTGTTTTCAATATGATATCAAGCACTCTTTTGACTTCTTGAAAATTCTCTGATTCCTGCCAACCTTGTATATTTTCCTTTGCTTAACCCCTTTGAGCTTATTTGACCATTCCTTGTTTCTATCTCATTATGTACCTTAAATGAAAAATCGTGTTCCTACTTTACCTTAGGGAATAAAAGAACATTAGCTTGGTTAATGGATGAGTTTTTGAACAAGTGTGGGGTGTGTGTACAAAATGGTTGTTGAAAAAGGAAAAGAGTGCCAAAAAAATAAAAAAAAAAAAAAAAAAAAAAAAAAAAAAAAAAAAAAAAAAATAAAAAAAATAAAAAAAAAAAAAAAAAGAAAAAAAAAAGAAAAGGATTGGGAAATGAATATGTAAAGGGATATACATTAGAGTTGGGATGAACTTTTATCTTTGTTATTTGAACTCACTCTCATTTGCTTTTATTCTCTTTGGTATTTATCCTCTCATATCCATTTTATCCTCTTCTGTTTCCTTGACCTCACTACAACCTTAAATAAAGTCCTCATGATTTGTGTGTGCATGTGTTTTGAGTAGTGGAAAAGTAGAAGATAAGCAAGCTTATGGTAGTGCAATTTTCATAGGTTGAATTGAGTGAAATACTTACCTTTTAAATACTTGAGAGATTAAGAGGGAATTTTGTAAGGATCTATCATTCTTAATTCATTCTTTTCAACGGAAGTTTCCTTGCTTGTTGGTTTGAGATGTAAAGAAATGTTACCTCATTTATGCTTTGATCCCTTGAATTTTTTGTTGCTCTTCTTGCTTCCTTGAGTCCTTTAAAATTTTTAGCTTTTAAGTTTGTGTCGTTTGTCTTTGTCTTCTAACTTTAGTTTTATATGTTTTGCCCAGGAGTGCAAAAAGCTAAGTGTGGGAGAATCTGATAATCATATATTTTATACATTAATAAACCCTCATTATTAGTCATTTACACTCTTCATGTACTTAATTGATTGAATTTGATTATGTTTTGTAAGTTTGAACTCGAATCGGACTTAATTGATTTTTTTAGCATTATTTGGGTCTTACATTATTTCTGTATTTTGGCCATATCTTGAGTTCTAAATGTCTAATAATTATGAATGTTATCTTGTAGGAAAGATAAGAGAGAGCTCTACAACTTTGATGAAGAGCTCAAAGACAATTTCAGACATCTAGTGGAGCTAATTGGGCATGAAAATCAGAATACGGGTTTTGTGACTGGAACCTGAACAGTGTGTAGTAACCAGAACATAATTCGAGTTTGGGTTTATAAAATGGGCTGAAAATTTGTAATATGAAAGTTAAGACCCATATGTACAACTTTCATGACAAACACAAAACTTGATTCGGGCTCCTTGATGGTGATATTGGGTCTGAAAGTCAAAACAGAGGTGTTGAAACTGGTCTTGAATAGTCTGTAGTAATTGAGTCATATCTTGGGCTGTAGGACGATTTTTTGGGTGCTTCCACAACCATTAGAAAGCTTAGACAATTTCCTAGAACTTTCATGAAGACCACTTGGCTTGGAAATGACGAAATCAATGAGTTCAGCAATAAATAATTTCGGAGACAAGGAAGCTCACCTACTAATCTCACCTACTAATCTCACCTACTAATCTCACCTACTAATCTCACCTACTCATCCACCTACTAATTCCACCTACTAATCTCACCTACTCATCCACCTACTACTCCTAATCCTCTATAAAAGGCTGGATGTGGAGAGCTCTAAGAAGACACTTGGTGTTAGAGATAGCTTTTCATAGTTCTTGTATATTTTTTCCTTCATTGTAATGGAGAGCTAAGTCACTTCTAGTCAATTTGGGACTCTTGAAGAGATTGTGGTTTGGATTCTTGAGACCTTGGTTTATGTAATGTATTTGATTTATATTTGGATTCTTCTTCTTTTCTTCTTCTTCTGTTTTCTTGATCTTGAATGCATGAATGATGATTCTGTTTATGTTTATTTTAAGATTAAGTATTGTGATTAAACTTAGAACTGATTGATCTGAATTAATCACGTAAATGAAGATTGAAGATCTATGATGAAACTTAGAACTGATTGATCTAAATTAATCACGTAATTGAAGAGGTTAGGTTACTGATTGGTGCCTAGGTTAATTGAATTCGGTGCTTAAATTGACATATATCTACATGAATGGTGCGATTGCAGATTTATGTTTATTACTTGTCAATTGAATTACGACGATTGTCTAGTATGAATTCTGGATCTGATGCTGAGATCTCGGTTAGATCCAAGTTAACCATTCAAATGTGCTTCAAATGTTTGTTGAAAGGTCTATGATTGAATCCACCCAATTTCGGATAGATTTATGAATTGACTGTTCTTTTAATTATTATTTTTCTTCAGATCTTGTCATTGTAATCCTTGAACAATCAAAACCCCCCTTTCTAACTTAACTTAATTTGATAAAATTGCATTTACGATCCTTGAGGAGACGATCCGGTGTTGTTCACTATACTGCAAACTTAGTTAATAACTTCGGTTATAATTTTGACTGAGTTCGGCGCTCGTCAAGGTTCAAGTATGCTAAGTAAGATGGATAATTGGGAGTGGCATAGTGACATGGATGTCCCATAGTGATGAGGAAAATGTTAAAGTAAGAAAGAAAGTATACTAAGAAGAAGAAGTTTATTTAAAGTCGTATGAACGCTCTCATAGAGGTAGAGTTAGTAGTGTAAGTATAGAGATTTTGTAGTGGTTATGTAAGAGTTAGGCATAACACTACATTATGCATACATATTCATTCATAGCATAGAAACAGTTCTGAATGGTGGGTTAAGGAGGTAACAGATTCCCTCCCCACTATAGAAAGGAAAGTAAAGATAAGAAACCAATCAGTAAAGAAGGTAGTGGGTTAAGGAGGTAACAAATTCCCTCCCCACTGCAAAGAAAGGAATAGTCAAGTTTCATGACATTCATGACATCTCATGACATTGCACTTACCTCATTATGCATCATTGTTTGAGCATAATCATACATTATAACATCATTGCATTACTTGATGTTTGATTGTTTTTGTCGTTTGGTGATTCCTTGTGTTTGTGTGTTGTGCTCAATGATATTAGGTAATTATATGGGTGGTTTTTTAATATCATTGATAGTTTGTGTTTGATTGCTCAATGTTATTGTTCCATTGTATGGGCGGTGGTTCAATATCATTGATTGTTATCGTTTGATGACAGTTGTATGGACAACTATCTTATCTTGTAAAGAAGAATTAGTTCAGAGTTATGGCTAGACTGAGAACATTACACAAAGAGTTTGTGTATGTTCCTAGAGTAAAGAATAGAAATTCAAGGGATTATACAGATTTATTTATGATGTTAATGCCAGTTAAAATTTCATGTCAAATATTTATGGGTTGTATGATGTTATACGACTGCTGATATTAGTACACTTCTACTGAGAATTATAAATTCTCACCCCGGGTGTTCCATGTAAATCCAGGTTGAAGATTCAAGGTCACAGAGAAGATGAAGAATGAAGAATAATATATTTATATTTTATTTTGAATAGATAGATTTTATATTTCCATGTATATGAGATTAAGGATGTAAAGAAAATTAGGTATGTATTAGTGAAAAGTTATGTATATAAGTGGATTTTGTTTCCACAAGGCTCTCCATGATAATTTATTTGTATAAATGTTATGGATTAGTTTATGAATAAGTTAGAAGTAGCATAGCTAATACCGTTTATCTAGGTATATGTCAGATATACTAGGATTTCAGTATTAGGATGTTACACAATGCATGCTCTTGAATTTCTTGATGATTATGAAATTAGGAGAGGAAGCTGTGCAAATGTGAATATTGATCTATGGGTTGGCATGTTATTTGAATCAAAACAAGCAACAATTAATGCAATTAAGCAGTACCACATTCAGAACTCATTCGACGATGTGGTTGAAGATAGCAGACCTGACAGATACGTCAGGCTCTCGAGTTCACTTGATGTATCTCCCTTTATTGGCTGATTTATCTGAAGTTAGGAATTATAGTTGGGGTTCAGCTGTTCTGGCCTGTCCGTACCGAGGATTGCAACGTGCCACAAATCCTACACAGTCTGACATTGGAGGATGCTTATTACTTCTTCAAGCATGGGCATGGGATCATATTCCTAGCATTGCACCACGACTAGAACCATCATATGATGGTGAGGTGCAAAAAGGACTTGGCTATCATCTTGCACGCATGTCTAATCATAAATTTAATTATTATTTTTTACTATATAATTTGACTCTAATTATATATATATATATATATATATATATATATATATATATATATATATATATATATAGGATGAGAGGAGTATAACAGGTGGTGTCGTCCCATGAGCACAACCTTTATACTCGGCCATGCTGCTAACATCATACAGTTAATTTTAGATCGTTTACGTATTGATGAGGTTAAATCTACTTTTCTATTTCTATATTCTTTCAACAATAATATTAGTTAATATTATAAAAATTAACAACTACACATATTTATCAGTTTATATAGAGACCATATGCGACACCTGAAATCATGCAGCTAAATATTCCTGATGTCTCTTAAGTTACATATGCAATGGTGTCATTGATATGTTTTGCCACTGTTGAGTGGCACCCTGCAGATCGGGTCATGCTACAATTTGGATTACAACAATGCATTCCAGCAGACCTATACAACTTTGATACCTTTCACAATATTGACATAAGGGGTAAAGGGGAAGTATACTGGGCCAATAAACATCAGTAGTGGATTGCCTTGTGGATGAACCGTCATAACTAACTCATTTAGGGCAACGTATATAGTGGTTATTTACATGAAAACTCTGAGTAAATGCAATAGTACTTACGTCACACTCGACGATATATCTCTCGAGATGGTGCATATTCTGGTGGTGCGGTATGATCATTCTTTCATTATTTAATTTAATGTGGTATAAAAGCATTGTTATGTTAACATCAAGTATCACTAACAATATAATGAATTTTTTTCAATATTCTTTTGTGCACGTAATTCAAGGCTACACTACCTTTCCAAACATTATCGAAAATCTCCTACAAATCATACAAACCATTAATTGGGTTTATTGTGATATGTTGAATGACTTGGAAGAGATCCATCCATCAGCCTTCTCAATAGTACATGAGGAAGCTGCTCCTACTAAACATTTTGTTGTACTTGAGCAGGAGCCTGACAAACAAAGACAAAGACAAAGACAAAGACGACATGTGCAACAACGTCAAAGAGAAAATGTTGATGAACATCCACAAACATCTTAAACCCAGGCACATGAAGATGTCTATGTTCCCCAAGGCTTTTCAACATCTCAATATCTACAATCATTCCACCATGTTCCTTTCACTTCTCAATTTTCAACATATCAACATCCATCATCATCCTACCATGTTCCTTGCACTCAACTTTTTGATTCACCACCACCACCTAACATATTTGTTGCCCATTTAGGCATTACGTTCACAACATTGATAGATTCAGATTATCGTCCAACTATGCCTAACGAGAACGCTGAACATGATGGTAATAACGAGAACCTTGTGCCATTATAGCAAAAACCAAGAACAAGAGGAGGAATAAGTCAAACATAGAGAGTTAAGGTTTTTTAACTTGTAAAGTTTTTTGTATAATCAAGTTATGAATTAATTAATTTTTCTCATAGCTTCTTGTAATATTTCTTTTTAACAAATTAATTTTAAAAATATGAAAAATGAAACCCTAGACTTAAGCTTCGCTTGAATTAAAAAAAAAAAAGAAGTCGTGATACCAAGCCACGACTTCAATAAAAAAAAGTAAAAAAACAAAAGTCGTGGCTCCCAGCCACGACTTCATTATGAAATAATAAAAAAAAGAATGGGTAAGTCATTAGTGAAAAACATGACTTATCCTAAAAAATTAATTTAAAAAAAGACCGGATGTAAGTCATGGTTCTCAGTCACGATTTGCTCCTCTTTGGTAATTATTTTTTGATTTACACCTGATATGTAAAATTTATTTCTACTTATACCTGATTGGTAAATTAATCCCCATTATGTTTTTTCAATAAACAATTTCAAATAGCAATATGTGTCATTTTTACTAATTTTCTAAGAAACAATGTGTTACAATAATTCATACGTTGTTATTTCTTTTACATATTATTGTTTTCATTAAAGTTTTTATTTAAAATTTATGTATTGTAGGTGTATGGCCAGAATCTCCGAGCTTTAGAGATGAGGGGATAGGACCCATTTCTTCAAGATGGAAAGGAGCCTGTCAGAGTGATATCGCTGGCTTCGGTTGCAACAGGTGGTTAAGGTCTTTTTTCACCCTTTTAACCATTTCCCCCCACATTTTCCCTACTTATATAGTCCATTTTCTAAGATCATAAGAAGTTTAGTTGTATTTAAATTTTCTCAACAAAAATATACAACCAGTTCAGTTCGTTGATGAGTAGTATGCTTTATTTATGAATTACATACATGCATGGTATCTTCACAGGCATCAATGAAATCACAAGAAATCTAATCCATTTTCATTATTAGATGTTAAATCTCTTTACGTAATACAGGGTCGCTTATGACCGCTTATGGTTTGCGAGAGTGTCTAGGGCTTGAACGGTTCCGATGGCTCTGTTGCCATTTTTCCTTCTTCATAACTTCTTCAAGTGTGCACAACAACTTAGCTTGCACAGTTGTTGGATTATATGGAGGGTTTAAGGATTTATTTTAATTTTACATTTTCTTCAAGCTGAGGCTTTGCCACAATTTTTTTTTAAAAAAATAGTCATTGAAAATTGAAAATGTATTTTATTTGTAATTAGATCTTTTTTTGTAACAATTCAATTTTTAATTTAATTTAATAATTTTTTTTCACAAAAAGTTTTGAGTGGAGGAAGATTTTCTCATTCTAATGTGAAGACAAACCACCAACCTAAATGGGAATTTGCAGTAGGATCACTGATCGCTTATCAACGGGAAAACAAGGATTCGAACCTAAGTTATGTGATTGTCATGAGTGAAAAGTCATTTAAGTAAGTCAATCCCTGTTGATAATTTAATTCAAGATTGTTAAATTAAACAATTAGTCTCTATAGTTTCACCCAATTTAGATTTTGGTCCATGTAGTTTTTTTTTTTATATTGGTTCTTACATTTTCATTATTTTGAATTTTGGTCCTTACCGTTATGGTATTGATATTTGTAATTTTTACTATTTTGAATTTTAGTTCTTATAAAATCTACTTATTAAGCTATTAGTTATTTTTCATTAAGAATTGGTCTTTATAGTTTTAAATTGTTTATTTATTGGTCCCCGAATAACCAAAATCTAAATAAAAAATTATAAGAATCAAAATTCAAATCGATGAAACTGTCAAAATTGATTGTTTAGTTTAACCATTCAACATTTGATTCATTCCTTAAATTATTGAAAAAGCTAAAATACAATAAGTTTGACTTAATTTTATATATAGTATACAAAATTTGTTTTCTTATCAAGTAGCTCCTTAAAATTTGATAAATTATAAATTTGTTAAATTGAAAATTATATTTCATGGAAAGTCATTTACCTCAATGTTATATGATATGGATAGAATATGTTAAAAATATTTTTTGTGTATTAATATGATGTACTATATATTATGCATTTTATTTATTAGTTTAATTTTGATGTAATATCTCATTTAGTAAGTTTATCTTTTTTTTAAACTGCATTTAGTAAGTTTATCTTAATAATTATAAGTAATTTAAAATTCATTAAATAATATTATAACATATCATTAGATATAAGTGTAAAATTTTGTTCATATACTCGTAAAGAGTGGGTCTATGTAGTAAGTAACGTTGACCTAATGAGACAAGGATAAGAGTTTGAATCTCAGGGAAGCAACTTTTGTGAGAAGATTACAAATCTCTGTGCTCTTGTACTCGAACAGAGATTAATTCTATAGGTGATTTAAATAAGTCAAACGTGTAGAAGTATGTCATGATTTCACCTTTTTTTTTTTACTAAAAAACACATTCATTCATTCAAATTGGTAGAATACATCGAGAACAATACAAATTCAACATTGCTAAAAACTGAAAAGGATGAATCTGCGAACAAACTCACAGCACCCAGGTTAATAGCGTAACACGGCAAAATGCCTACAAATGTGACAAAATCAAAGTGACCAGAATACCCATACCTCCGGATCTGTAACGTTGACGTCTAAGTCTTGATTGAATCTGTAATGGATCAAAGCTGATCTACTAATCTGAAGCAAACGAACACCGCAACAAGACGGGAAACCACCGCAACAAGACGGGAAATCAAACGACGCCGTATCAAAACGATGAACCAAACATCGCTAAACGCAGACGACAAAAACACCGAAAAACACAAAAGAAAAACCAGATCTATGTCATGATTTCACTTAAAAAAAATTGTTCGTGCATTAAAATTAAATTGTTATTTTAAATTATTTAAACTCATTTTATACTAATTTTTGTTTTTTTACTAAATATTTAATTTTAAAAGTTCATCTCTAAATTTAGAATTTAACTCCTCCAAATTTATTGCTTTTGTTATTATCTAATTTTATAGAATTTTAATAAGATTATTTTAAAGTACATTTGTCTGCACATAAAATAAGTGAAGATATATTTATCATTAATTTAATAAAATTCATAAAAATCTTAATCCAATAAATAATTGATGAATATATACCTTTATATGTTTTTGTTTTGGGGTATATTTTTATGAGTTTTAAATTTTAAAGTGCCCATTTTCGGTCTTGGTCACTTTCTATTCGCTCGCCGCTCAGAGACGGAGGTTCTGGAACAGTAGCAGTAGGGCATATCTTGGTTGAATCAACTTCAATCTCCAATCTCCAATCTCCAATCTAATGTTTAGCATTTTCCGCCAAAGAGCTCTTGTCTACTTCAAGACTATCACCGAAGCATCGCCAACCCCAAAATGTTACATTCTTCTGCAACACCAACGCTACCCATCACCATCACCATTACCATTACCAATCTCTCTCACCTTCTTCTCTACCGCTTCAGATCAACAATCTTTCACCGTATCCTACCTCACAACCAATTGTGGGTTCTCATCAGAAACTGCTCTCAAAGCATCCAAGCGAGTTCGTTTCGACACCTCCCACAAGCCAGATTCAGTTATCGCCTTCTTCAGAGACCACGGTTTCTCCATCTCCCAGATACACAGTATAATTCACAGGGCACCGGAGCTGCTTGTATGCGATCCCCACAAAAGGGTTTTACCCAAGTTTGATTTTTTAGCCTCCAAAGGTGCTTCTGCCTCTGACATCGTTCTCACGGTGACTAGGGGCCCAGGCTTCCTGTGTAAAAGCCTTGAGAATCATATCATCCCTGCCTATGAATTGATAAGGAGATTCTGTCCCTCTGATGCGAAAGCCATTGCTTGTGTAATTGCTCTTCCCACTACCATTGGTGATTCTCGTGTGCCACTAAATGTGAAATTGTTGCTTGATGGTGGAGTGTCCCATTCCAACATTCACCATTTGCTTCGTACCAGGCCTTCTATACTCTGCTCTACTGACTTTAAGAAGGCTGTGGATGAAGTAAAGCAATTGGGATTTCATCCTTCCAAATCAAGTTTTAGTGTAGCATTACTGGCCAAAAGGGCTATAACCAAATCCCAATGGGATGCCAAATTTGATGCCCTTAAGACCTGGGGCTTGTCCGAAGAAGAAATTTTTGATGCCTTTAGGAGGCTGCCCCACTTTATGCTACGATCTAAGGACAAACTCAATGCAGTGATGAGTTTTTGGGTCGGTCATCTCGGTTGGGATCCTTCAGCGCTTCTCAGAGCACCAGTAGTTTTTGGATATAGTTTGGAAAAAAGGCTTATTCCAAGGGCTTCAGTTATCCAGGATCTTCTCTCCAAAGGTTTGATAAAGAAGAATGCTAGCTTAATTACACCATTTTATTTATCTGAGGAGTTGTTCTTGAAGAAATTTGTAAAACGTTTTAAGAAGGAGGAAACATCTCAGCTATTAAAGCTATATCAGCGAGGATGTTAGCATCTGGCGGTTGCTTAACTTATGACCACAAATCTTGGTGTCATCCATCCATATTATGTTTCCTCATCACATTCTAGTACTTGTTCTACTCCTGCCTAAATCTGGATTTCTACTAATTTGTTTGAATTGTTTCATTTGCTCAGTTGGAACCTTTTTTTTTTTTTTTTAGTCACGGTTCTGATATATATCAATAACTTGATATTTTATAAATAATTGATCCAATAGATATTAATCAAATATCATTTTCCCTATGTTGGCAATTCAATTTTAGCCAAAGTAGAATTGTTAAAATATCAGAAATCCTTGTCTGGCCTAGGGGAAATCTGAGTGATTGAATACTTATTCTGATTATTTATATGCATATTTTTTTGTGAAAGCTTTTGTATATACTATATAGTATCCCATCTTCTTTATTTTTTTCTTGCCAAATGACCATTGCTTTTGTTATGAATTTGGAGAAAGGTTATTCTTCTTACTTGGCAGCTGGTTGTTTGATTGTTTTGTGTGGAACAAAGGGATTAATGTGGATTATGTTGATTATGTTGTTTCATTGAATAATAGCTTCCTGTTACTGAAAGTTATATGGGGTTGAATAGTGTATAGGTTCTTTTTGGCCATGAATAGGTACGAGTTAGTTAGAATGTGTTTGGTTTGTAGTTGGAGCATTTTAAAAGTAAGTTTAGAACATTGAAAGATGTGTCAACATGTTTGATAAAATTTTTTGTTAGTAAAATTTAGTTAACTTCAATGAAAAATGATTCCCAAACCTTAGTTGAAGTGAAAGCAAGAATTTCTTGCTTTTCTATTCGGCAAAAGTTCGTTGGAGAATATTTTTTCTTTCAATCTTGTTTTAAAAGTGATTTTAATCTTTAATCCAAATAATATTTATTTTGTTAAACTCACTTTTGAGATAAAAGTTCTTAAAATATAAATCACGTTATTACAAATTCACTTTTAATTAAATTTAAGTTTACAAAATTAAATTGATTCAAACTTAAGTTTACCATCTCTAATCTAAATACACACTTACAAGTTCACATTTGCTGAGAAAAGTCTTAAGCAAATGGATTTATCGCTTGGAGAGTTGTTCGAGGTTGAAGGATGCTTTAGTATAATGTCTTATAGTAGGGAAATGAGCAGATATGTCAAAGGATCTTCTGGTAAAACAATTATTAAATGAATTTGTAGATACTATTCATGAAGAAGTTAAAATTATTGATTTTTTTCTTGGAATTTGTGGATTAGTTGAGGGATGAGACCTTGTCCATGATATTATAAATTCTTTTGGATCTTGTCCTTTGTTTATCTATATGTTTTTTTCCCAGGTTAATATATCTCTTGATGGTTGGTACACTTTTGAACGGTTGCAAGTCATTTTTGTTACAAGAATTTGTTTCCTATCTGAAAAGTAAAACCTATCTGAGGTCTGGTCAACTATTGGGTAAGTGAAAATTGAGATATAGGCCTTTCGTAAAGAACCATGGATCAGCAAGACGACAGATGCTAATATGCTTCTTCTTATCTTTGAGTGTATGATACACCCTGCAAGCTGATCTTCAATAACCAGTTTTTAGTTATTTAATGTGATATATCTCAACTAAAACTATTTATAATTTACTCTTTAGGCAAATTAATTGACCTAAAAAAATTATCATCCTCGTCTTTTCTGTTTTTCCGGTCACCAGCAAAAAGGACTGACAGGCTATTATCATTTCGCCCAGTCATCCAACCATCAACCATCGACCACTGGTGGCTTGTGGACCTATGCAACCATGGACGGATGCCTGTAACCATCAACCACCTAGGTTGATTTCTTCGATTTGCGAAGAGTGATGAGAGGCTGGTTTGCTGCCTTGAGGTAAAGGGAGAGAAAGAGGTGGCTCGTGGTTGAAGACCACCACGAATGATTGAAGCCTGTGGCTGTCAAGTGGTGTGTGGTGGCTTCGAGGACAACGCTGGCTCGAACCCCAAACTCGTGGTGGTGGGTGGTTGCCCATCGTCGCACATGTCCACTTCCCAACAAACCACTGCCACACCACCCTCTGAGTCATAGTGCGCAGATCTGACTTATGGTGGCCAGATCCATGGAGCACCAGAGTATTTCGCTGGAGCAACAGATCCTCCACTACAATGGCTAGCTTAGCCCCGCATCTCCTTCAGCAATGACCACGACGACCCAGATTTGGAACCCTTCTCTCAAATTTCGAGTTTTGCCTCAAATATTCCATCGTGATGGAGCTCAAGGTTGAAGAAAAAGGCGGCTGAGTTCGTCGTTGTTGCCTCCAAGTTGTCACTTTCTCCACAGTCATCGTTGTTGGGTAAAGATCCTCTTCTTCCTTGACGGTGGCGATGACAAAGATCTTTTCCTTCCTCATTGTCAAACAGTCCTAATTGCCGATCATGATGGAAGGGTTTCATTTTGAGTGAGTTGGTAACCAGGTGGAGGTGTTCTGGTTGTAAGTGGTGGTGGTGGCCAATTGAGTTATTGAACTGATAAGACAAGTAAGGAAACCAGTTTCTTCAGGTGGTAGATTGAAATGAGGTTTGAACAAGAGTACTGGAATTTCAGACTGCAAACAAGCAAATGTGGTACTGCCTATGCAGTTTTGGATTATCTGAAATTTCTTTGCGCAAACTTATGATCTTGGCTCCTCCTTTTTTGGTTTTTTTTTTCCAGTTTTATACTACCCGGTATATCAATCAAGCTTGATACTCAACATGAAGATAATTGTTCTTAGTCATTCAACTAATCGGTTTTAAATTTGATACTCAGCAAGAATGCAAGCTGGGCTACAATATTAATTATGGCCTATGGGATGTTGTTTATGTTAATAAGTCTTAGGGCCAATTGTTGTGGAACCTTAGGGTGAATGAGTATGATAATAATTGAAGAGTTAATACTTGATGCGAAAAGAGTTGAGCTTAATGGTTGGAGGATTTGTTTTTTCATATTGGGGAGTTGTTCCAGGACAGCATAGTTAGTTATGTTTGACTGGAGTGAATTGAGAAGGTATTTCAAATAATACTCGGTCTTTTGAAATGAGGCACATGTTGCGTGGATTTTCCACATCTTTTGAAATCAAAAGATGGTTTGATTTTTCTAGGATAGGACAGTAATTTAGTTATTAAATCATATGCTTCATTAACCATATACTCTTCTCATAAGTTCAAGTGACTTTTAGTTAAAAAATGATAATAAGAAATTCTGTTTTATTTTTTATTTTTTTAAAAAATCCATCATTCAACCCTTTTCTTTCTCATAGTAGTAATTGGCACTCCAGTGTCAAGGGTTGCTGCTGAATCTATTCAGCACATTTTGCAGAATTGTGACCTGTCAAAACGAGTTTGGTCTAGTATCCTGCCCACTTAACATGCAACGCAAGGGACTTTTATCACCGTGAAATTCTTGCTTATGAAATGTCTTGGTTCTAGTGAAATAGGTCACACTAGCTATTATTACAGGTGATTGACATATATATGATGTCAATAACTGTCATGTCTGTCATTTGGCACTGTAGAAACTTGCTCGTCTTTGAGAACGTGCATCAGCATCGCAGTGCTGAGCAAATGGTGTTCATGATCAGTTTTTGTACAAAACAGTATGTGGTTGCAGTTATGGCTTGCAATCAAAGTTTTAAATTGCGGTTCACATCACTTGATGCGACTACAATATTGCAATTGCGGCTTGTGCCGCAACGACATCAGGTCGCAATTACGTTGTAAACTAAAATCACGTAAATTAGCCACAACGTAACAGTGTTGCGGCTGCAATGCAACGGTGTTGCGACTGCAACAGTCGCAAAGTCATTAGATCAGATCTTAATGACAGACTTATCTTTCATTATTCAAGTTTGGTCAATCGTGGCCATAGGCGATTGGGCTGAGAGGGGGAGGTGGGCAACACCGCGACAGTCGTTGGCTCTCTGCAGAGGCGTGATTTTGCGCACAAATTAGATAGGAAGGGGAAGCATAAAGGAAGAGGGGGGGGGGCGCGTGCGGAAGAGTGGGTTGTGGCCATGGAGAAACGAAGATGGAGATGGAGAGAGATTGAGAGAGAAAGGAAGGGATGATTTGGGGAAAGGGGGAAAAATTGTGTGCGGGCTATACGAGAAGGGAAAGTGGGCTTTGGGTTTGAGAGGGATTTGGGGGCAAAGAGGGAAATTGGAAAAAATTGGGGAAAATTTTTTTGAAGAGTGGGTAAAATTGGGGAAGAGGGAAATTGAAAAAAAAAATTGTGAAAAATTGTGAAAAATTGTGAGATTTAGTTTATTATTTGTGAATTGTCGGTAAAAAAAATTCTTATGATGTTCCTAAATATTTCGAGAAATTAATTAAGAGTTTATATCTTACTTTCTTTTACAATAATGTATTTTTTAATAATGACATTATTCTTTGCATAATTGGTGACGTGATTAAAGTGCAGCTTAGTTGTATTCTTCTAAGTAAGTTATATTCTTTTTTATCAATGTAAAAAATATGACATATTTTCGTGTAATTTATTTGAAACTTACTTAAATTTATATATTATTTAGTTTCTTACTATATTATACTTATATATGTCAAATAAAGTTTTAAAAGGTCTATTAATAATTATTATAACAATAATTATGTTATTTTGGTTATGAATTCAATTTCAATTATTCTTTAAGATGATACAAAATCTTATCAAATGAGTAAAAACTTATAAAATATTATAAATAAGGATATATAAAGAGTTATAATAATTATAAATTTTACTACATTTTATGCAAGTTTAAAAAAAAAATCATGCTGCAACGACAACGACCGTAATTTGCATTGCAACAGTCACAATACTTGCAATCACAGTGACCGCAATCACAATTTAAAACCATGTCAGCAACCATTCTGTTCTGCCAATTTTATGACTCCATCTAAATCCCGAGTGGTAGTGATGCCCAAGTTTGAATTTTTAAGTTCTAAAAGTGCTTCTACCTCTGACATTGTTCACAGGGTGAGTATGGGCCCTAGATTCCTGTTAAGAAGCTTCGAGAATCATATAATTCTAGCATATGAATTTGTAGGGTTCTTGCTATCTGATAAGGAAACCATTGCTTGTTTAAATCGTAATTCAATTTTCCTCTCTAATAGTCGTGTGGAACTCAATGTCAAATTGTATCTTGATAATGGAGTCACCCATTCAAGCATTGCTAGATTGCTTCATAAGTGGCCTAGTATACTTTGCTCATGTGACTTGTTGAAGAACGTTGAGGAATTAAAGGAACTAGGTTTTGATTCTTCGACCTCAACTTTTAGTGTAGCATTACTGGCCAAAAGAACCGTGAGCAAAATCAGGTGGGCTGAGAAAATTCAAACCTTTAATAAGTGGGGTGGTCAGAAGAATAAATTCTTGAAGCATATAAGAAGCACCCATATTGTATGCTGTCATCCGATGATAAAATTAATGCGGTGATGAGTTTTTGGGACATTCTATTAGGTTTCAGTTCTTTGGACCTTGTCAAAGCTCGAATATTTCTTTAATCGAGTCTCCAGAAAATGATTATTCCAAGGGCTTCAGTGGTGCAGTTTTTTCTCTCAAAAGGTTTGCGAAAAAAGAATGCAAGCTTAACGAGTCCATTTCTTATTTTTGAGAAGTTGTTCCTGAAAAAATTTGTGAAATGTTTTAAGGAGGAATCTTCTTATCTGTTGAAGCTATATAAGGAAAAAGTGAATAATTTTTTATTTTATTTTTTGTAACTCATCTTCCTTATCCTGTTCTGTCATTCCCATGAAATACTTGTCCTGTCCTATCTAGACCAGGACTGAAACTAGTTTATCTGACTTGATTCATTTGCTTGCTTGACCATTTATCCATAGTTGCTAGCGTCGATTCTAATCTTGTGGCAGTTGTGATGTATATCATTATCAATCATAATAATATCTGACGTTTTGTCAGCCAAGTTAAAAAGATCTTGCTTATATAATACTTTTGTAAGCTGGGTTATTTCATCTTCTAATTGTGTTTAATCAAAAAATCCGATCTGTATATTATGCTCTTCCCATCCAAGGTTGGCGGGACCAGGTTCTCTATGTCACTAGATCTGTTATATATTGGCGTGATCGACCGCATGTAAGTTTTTATCTTTTGGCCCATTGTGTTAGATGTATGATGGAGATGGGTTTAAACTTGAGATATCATAGGACTTTCTCTTTTTTTTTTTTTTGTTTATTGCCATTTTTTCTATGGTTCGATTTATAAAATAAGATCCATGATTTGCATTTTTTGAGAAAAAGGTTGTTGAACTTGAAGCGATGAGAAAAATTGATTGTTTCAACACCTCTTTGTTAGTGAGAAAATGTTTTGCATGACTACTTTTGTATGTATATAGTCATCAGTTCTGTTCAATATTTTGGTATTTTTTTTGAGTTATCCAGCCTAGCCCAGCTAACCAATTTGGCTCAAATGGGCTCCGCAGGTCCATTGATATTCATTCATTTTGGCTCAAATTACCCCAAAAAAAAAATAAAAAAATAAAGTTTTATCTCTATAGTGATTGTAGGTTTAGAGTTTCAATTTGACTATTGCATATCACAGTAAGCTTCACCACTCAAATCTGAAGCTGATGTTGAGCTCCTAGCGCCGCAAAACCTTTGTCTACCTCAAGGGCATCATTATCATTATCATACCAATACCAACTTTCAATCCTATTTTCCCAAACCCAAACTTTACTCTGAATCTCAAGTATTGCACGATCACTTGTTCACAATCACATGGCCATGGGCACTCATTTACGGTGTCCTACCTCATCAACAACTGTGGCTTCTCACCAGAATCTGCTTTAAACGCTTCCAACCAACTTCGTTTCAAGGACTAAGAAAAGCCTGATTCAGTTCTCACTTTCTTTAGAAATCACGGTTTCTCAAACTCCCACATAAACAATATCATTAGAGGGGCACCTATACTGCTCTTATGTAATCCCCACATAAAGGTTTTGCCCAAGTTTGATTTTTTATTCTCCAAAGGTGCTTCTACCTTTGACATTGTGTATGTTCCTGGTAAGTAGGAGCCTCAGTTTCCTACATGGAAGCTTGGACAATCACATAATCCCTACCTATGAATTGGTTGAAGAAATTTTTTAAAGTATCAAGTATTTTCTATCAGGTATTTTAAATTTATCTTCATGATGTTAGAATAAATTTGAACACAAAAATAATTATTTTTTTATTGCTATTATATTATTCCGCTGCGTAATTTGATCACTATGCAATCCTTCAGTAGTATCAGAACGTAGGTTATTTATGTTTAAATTGTATTACTAAAATTTTAATTTATGAATTTGTGAAGTAGATGCATGATTTAAAAATTGACATACACTAAATCTAATCTATTGTGTAATTTTTTAGAACACAGTATAATCATTTTATTTTTGATAAATAACATGACATTTAATTTATTTTATCATATTTATTATTTAATTAATATGATAAGGTTCTTGATTAAATTTTTATATTTGTCATCATAATAGAGATCATGATAATGAGTTGCGAGTTTTTATTTATAATTTAATCTAAAATGTTATTGATCGTAAGATTATTGATAACAGGACATTAGTAATCCGGATATATCAATATATATGTGATTGTCTCTGTAACACCCCAAATTTCCTATCTCTTAAATAATAATTTTGACAATTAACAGAATTTTACTGTTTAGTAATTTCTGTGTGCTGTAAAATTATTTTGATTATTCCGTCAGCGTATTTGATCGTTTTGAGTGATTTGCTCCGTGTCAGAAAAATAAAAATTTTCGGGCCGGGGAAAACTTTACGTAATTTAATTTTTACCGTTAGGCAATTATTTTACGTAATCTGATTTGATATTTGTGTGTTTTCTAATTTTTGTGATTTTATGAATGATTATGAAATTTTTACTGTTTGTGGGCCCAGTAGGGTGTATGTGGGCCCAGGTGGCCATACGTGGGCTCAGGTGGGTCCCGCAAAGTGAAAATTTTTTTACGTATAGAAAAATTTGTACTGTTTAGACGGAGACAGTGGATCTTACTAAACCTGAATCCGAAAACAGTTTTAAAAATTTTATTGTACTGTGTTTGGTACTGTATTTAATTATCAGGCGATAAAAATACAGTAAATATATTCTTTTGTGGGGTTTTAGCAGATAAAAATATAAATTAAATTGCTTAAGTCAACCTTGGTGGTTTGGATATCCACCATTGATTTAATTAATGATGGAGACTTGATCTTGATTTAATCAACGGTGGAGATTTGATCTTAAAAGTGAATAAGATCATTTATAACCGTTAGATGGAGATTAAATCAGGGGTAGAGATTTAGTTTTATAAAGTGACTATGACCATTTGTGACCATTGGATGAAGAATTAATCAAGGGTGGAGATTTGATCTTGTAAAGTAACAAGGACCATTTATGACCATTGGATGTAAATTTAATCAATGGTGGAGAATTAGTCTTAAAAAGTAGCAAAGACTAATTATGACCCTTTGATTAAAAGTAAAAAAGAGCAATCTTGACCCTTAATTTTGGAGACACGTCTAATGGCTAGAATTTAAAGGAGAAAGATCCAATGACCTAGATTAAGTCTTCTAATCAAAAGTCTACCTAAATCCTAACCATTGAATTAATCAATGGCTAGAAAGGCTTCAAATAATGGCTTGAAAAAGATGACAACTACATGAATGCATTAGGAAGAGGGGGGACGGTTTTGTGGTTTTTTTTTGGAGCTAAAGAAAAAGCTTTATGTCATTTTAGATGTCTTAGTCAATGTTGCATCATTATTGATCAATTTGCACTCAAGGAGAATGCATTGGAGGGGGGCTACGGTTTTGGTGGCTTAAGTGAGTAGCAAAGTTGAAGACCACCATTATTACTCATTCTTGGTCTTTTTCTTTGTCAATTTCAAAGTTGTAAAAACTTAAAGCAAATTTTCTCTTCATTTCTCTTCTCCTCTAGGTTTCGGCCATGACCCTCCAATCTACATTCCATCACTCAAAAATTTCATATAACCATACTTCTTGAATCCTTACATCATTCTAAGAACATCTCTAGTTATGAGTTTTTCCAAAATCAGTCATCTTGAGCTTCAAATCCAAGCTTCAAATTTCTATCAAAAATGAAAAATTCCATCTTTGTGCTTCAAGAGAAACCATTCGGTCAAGACACTCAAAACCACCATCCAATCTCTTTTAATTTCATCCAACCATAGATCTTGAATCTACATGATATTCTAAGCAACTTTTATGTTGGAGACTTTCTCTAAATCATTCATTTTCAAGAAGTTTTTCCAAGAGCAAGTTCTAAAGTTTTTGAGGTGAAGTGTAAGGAAACTTCGTTTCTTCTCTTCTTTTTCATGATCTAAACCATGTTTGATCCATGGTTCCTCTTAATCAAGCTTAGTATACTAATTTTTATGTATTTTGTTTTGTATTTGAGAAGCCATTGGTGGTGAAGGACTTGGAAAAAGAAGCAAAATAAGGAGTTTTTGAGGATCTTCAAGATGTAAGAGGGAGATCCATCTCACCAACCAAGCATGGTGGTGAGAGATGGTCTTATATTTGATGGATGTTGAATCCATGTGAGGATTCATATCCATGGTCATGTAATAATTTATATGTGTTTATGAGCTTTGATTAATTGCCTATGCTTAATATGCTTTGTATGAGTTTATGATTTTGATGCTATGCTTATATTATGCATGATGATAATATGGCATGCTATATATATATATATATATATATATATATATATATATATATATATATATATATATATTGTGTATGTATGTGTATGCCATGATTTGATGATGGAAAAAAAAATTAATTCTGGTCCCAATGGCCAAGGAAGAGCTACGGTTTTGATGCCCTTGATTAGGGTTTATGTTGAAATTTTTCAAGAACAAGGGAATTAATTTTTGATCCCTAGAACATAGTCAATTTTGGTTAAGACACCTCAAGATAGGTATTCACAAAATTAATATTTTCTTGAATGATGAAAATGGATGTTTAGAAAAAGCAAGGAAAATAAATAAAGAGTTTATTTTTCAAAGAGTACATGAACACGATTTTAGAAGGATTTTTATTGATTTATTTTGTGTAAAAAGTTTCTAAGTATTTTACAAAACATGAGATTTAAATGAAAATAGCAATGATAATTTTAAGGATTTGCAAAGAAAGTGAAAAAGGATTTGTAAAGGAAGTGAAAATGAATTTGCAAAGAAAGTGAAAAATGAAAATGAACAAATGATTTTTTTAAGACTATGAGTCTTACATTTTTTGTAAAGGATTTTTAATGATTTTATTTGTGTAAAACCATATCAATTTAAAAGGAAAAATATTTGATGGTTTCAATAGTCATGTCCACTTTTTTTTTAAAGGCTTGTCATGCCTTGATTTTATGAAACAAAGTGATTTTAAAGTGGAAACAAAATGTTTGAACAAAATGTTTTAGTACAAGAATTTTGGAAAGGGAATCAAGGTACTTTACCACTTGAGAAAATAGAAATTTTCATAAACGGAAAAATAAAGAAAGGTTGAAAATGTTCGAACTTCAATTTATTTTGAAGAAGATTGATTGTAGAATTTATTTGAGAACAATGGATAATATAATGGTGATTTAAAAATTTATTAACGTATAACTTATTTTCAAGTTTTGAAATACGTTAGAAAATGTTAAGCTTTGAAACATTGATTTAATTCAATGGAATTGTGAAATTGTGGAATATATTTTGGAAAATGATTTCTTAAGTAAAGAAATGTGGAAAAATTTTTTTCTTGAATGTGAAAAATGAAATACAAAGTCATATTATTTTGAGAAAAGTTGAAAAAGAATTTTTGAAGGTTTAGAAATATTTTCTGTAATAAAATTATGGTGAAAAATTATTTATATATCTTAAAAACGTGATTTTAAGTTACGTGATTTGGAATACATTAAAATATTTCTATGCGATTTGAATAACGTTTAAATATTTTATGTGATTTAAACTACTATTGATAAATCACTACGTGATTGAACAGCGATAGAATATTTTTACGCGATTGTGAAAATGGAGGAACATTGTTATGAGATTTGGAAAGTGTTTTAAATATTTTGAGGATGATAAAAAAAATGATTTACGTAACGTAAAAGAATGATTTTTAAGATACGTGATTTTGAAACAGTGGAAAAATAATATGCGATTTGAGAAACGTACATTTTTATGCGATGGAGAAAAACGTTAAAAAATTAGTACGTGATTTAAAAGTGCAACAGAAGAGTTGCGGCATTTTGAAAATGTAACAGAAGTGTTACGGTATTGTGAAAATATAACAGAAATGTTTCAGAATTTTGAAAACGTAACAGAAGTGTTACGATATTTTGAAAACGTAACAAAAACGTTTTGGAATTGTGAAAACGTAATGGAAATATTGCGCAAATTTTGTAAAAACATGGCGAAAGTGTTTTATAACCATGAAAATGTGATAACATAATTTTACTGTTGAAAATACAGTATAATTTGGTGCAATCTATATGCATTGAAAAGAGATGCCTGTGATTGGATTTGGTGCATTATACATGCATTGGAAAAATATGCGTTGAGGCAGATGATACATTGAACAAATGAAATTGAAAAGATTTGGCCCTTTGGGGTTGACTTCTGACCGATATATTCGTGCATTGTATATGACCCTTGTGGTTGAAGAGGAATGAGAATTGATAGTGAGGTCTATGATGGATCTTGGGGCGTCGAGGCGCGGCGGTCGACCAAGTGGACGGTAGCGAGTACCCTGTGCCACTTAGCGTGCGATTCGTTGCAACGCATTGACGATACCCGACAAGAACACGATTCTTTTCAACAACCTGGAAGGTTGTCTTTTGGCTAAAGTGACAATTGATGAGCATTCTCCTCGAAATTGTGAAAACCTCCATGGAGTTGTTTTTGAAAAAGCGAGTCTTTGTCTTGCATGTACATGAAATCGAGCATTTTATATCTAAATGATATATTAATTAAGGGATATTGGCTATGATAATTGTTTTGAATACTTAGATGATGATGATGATAATAATGTGATGGTATTATTGTGTTTATTGTTATTTTATACATTATGATGATGGCATAATTGTAATTATGGTATGATATATCTGTATGGTATGCTGTTTGTGTTATCTCTATGCTACCATGTTCTTATTTAGCGTAGGTGATCTCACCTCTTTGTTATATTGTTTTCTTTGTGTCGTATTGTTAAAATTATACAAGTAGAAGGAATGAGTTGTCTTAGACATACCGGGTGATAGATACTCGAGAGATTGATGAAAACATTGAAGAGTGGGCATGTCTCAAGTTCGAAGGTGTTCGAGTAGACAAGGAGCGAGTTCGATGCAACAAATTTGGATACAAGATAAGGAATGAGTATGTTAAGTTTTATCGTTAGTGTTATACCGTGCTATTTAGTAGGATCTGTCATGGGGTTTGCTACTGTAAAAAAAAAGAGTCTGTTAATTTTATATTTCTCTTTAAATTGTGAAATATTAATTGGTGTCAATATTGCATAATGAATAGTTAAAATATGATTTTCAATATTACCTAATATTTTTAGTAAGTTTATGTTTCAGTAAGAAAGAAATTTTAAAACCCATCTTTTATAACTAAAACTTTGTGCGAACTTCTTTTTGAATAAAAGTCGGGAGTCAGACATGTGATACCCTAGGGAGGGTGTTACAGTCTCTATTGGATAGAGATTGATAGATCTCATTTATTAATTCACATATATAGATGATGCATATAGAGATATGATCATTGAACTGACTCAACTGAGAATTCCTAATGATTTATATTATCGTTAAACTGTCAATAGGATATTCTCATGAAGAACATGATATAAACTTTTCATTTGATCTGAAATTATCATAGTAATTAACAAGTTATTTGTTATACTTTGATTACGAACACCTAATGCCCTAGGGCGCTAGTTGAATAGATATTGGGTATGACTAAATACTTGTAGAATTAATGATATATCAAGAAGAAATTCATCAACTCTTGATAATGAGTTTGAGCTATATGATTATAACAATAAAATTAAGACCTTGGTTAGGGCAATTGAATAAATAAATAAATGAGTTTCTTAAGTCATTCTTTAGTTGGTTATAAAACATAAAAGTTTACATATTAGAGTTTGACAGTTATATTATACTCTAAGGGTTAACTCAGAGCTGGAACGATGGAAGGAAATATTGCATTATTCTTCTAAAGGTTCTTGAAGAGAAAAAAAAATGTTACTTCATATTATCTGGTCGTTAAGGATTGTTGCTAGACACCAACCTTGATTAATAATTTAGTTCGACTAATTTACTACTGACTTAGTATTGAACTTATAGGGTCACACACTAACGAGTGTTCCAATATTTGTTAAAAGATTATTTAATTTATTATTTGATATTTAAATTAGAGAATTTAATATAATCAAACAAATAATTTTTTAATCCAAATAGAATATTATTATATTTTTTGCTAGCACTTAGAATACAATTAATATATGATACAATTATTTGAAGAAATTCTATTTGGAATAGAAAAATCAAAAGTTTATAGCAACTAATATTTTAAATCCTATTGGATATGATTTATTGTTGTACGTTATCTTGATATATAAAATTTATTGCCGCATGTTATCTTAATAGATAAGATTTATTGCTACACGTTATTGTGAAATCTTATTAGATATACACCAAAAGTAAAGAATGTGGTACAAGTAGTAACCAATGGTTGGTTAAATCCTATTAGATATTGCACGTTGTACTTGATATGTTGTACGTTAGAAAGGATATGTTGCACATTAAGTAAGATCTGACAAGTTGTATATTAGATAAAATTTTGTAATACTGCACGTTATTTATTTTTGGAATAAACAAATAAAATAACTTTTATTACTATTTAAGGTGCGCAGTAAGGAAGCTTCAATATATACTGATATATCAAAACAGAAAATGTATGTTTTCTGCTCTGATTTTTTGTTCTCAGATTTTTGTATAAATTTTATGTTTCAAAAGAGTTGATAGTAATGTTTGATCTCGGTGTGAATACACATAAAGTCTTCTTATAATTAAAGAAAATTTTTAAAATATCAAATACCTTTTATCAAGTATTTCAAATTTATCTTTATAATATTAAAATATATTTAAATACATAAATAATTTTTTTTTGAATTGTTATTGTGTTGTTCCGCTGCATAATTTGATCATTATGCAATCCTTCATTGATAAGAAGATTTTTTCAATCTGATCACAAGACCATTGATCGTTTAGTCACTTGTCCCGTTTTACTTGCATACTCTTGTTTGGCACAAAATGTGAACTACTTGTTTGATCATGGAGTTTCCCACTCAAACATTACTAGAATGTTCCGCAGGCGCCCTATTATACTCTGCTATCGTGATTTGGGGAAGGCTGTAGATGAAGTAAACGAATTTGGTATTGATCCTTTGAAATCAAAGTTTGGTGCAGCATTGCAAGCCAGAATGGCTATAGCCTAACCCCATTGGGATGAGAAAGTCAATGCCTTTAAGACTTGGAACTGGTCTCATGAAGCATTTTCAGATGCATTTAGGAGGAACCCCATACTGTATGTTGGCATTCAAGGATAGAATTAATGCGTTGATGAACTTTTGGGTCAATCAGCTTGGTTGGAACTCTTTGGTCCTTGTCAGAAGATCTGAACTTTTTGGACAGAGAAATGATTTATTTTTTTATTTAATTTTTTTATTAATTTAATTTTTTTATTAATTTAATTTTTTTATTAATTTTTTAATTATTAAATAAAAAATATTAAATATTTTTTATATTTTTAAAATATTATATGTATTTATTTTTTTATTTAATATTTTTTTCATTTAATATTAAAATAATCATTAAAATAATCAAATAAAAGAATATAATATTACACTTTTGGATATAGTTTGAAAAAAAGGACCATTCCCATGGCTTTTGTTGTCCAGTATCTACTCTCAAAAGGTTTGATTGACAAGAATGCTAACTTAGTTACTCCGTTTGCTATGTCTGAGAAGTAATCTTTTGTAGAGGAAACCTTTTGATGCACGTTTGTTAGAATTAATCATTAACTGTCTATTCTTATTTCTTGCTATAATAAATATAAGTTAGTTAACGTGTTAATTTTTTTTTTTTTGGTTTATCATAATATCTATCGTTGACAAGTAAGAAATTAATTTATACTAATTTTACTATTTTATCATAATTTATAATAATATCATAACATAATTGTGTAGGAATATGTCGTGATTTCATTAAATCATTTTATTCGTGCATTAAAATTAAATTGTTATTTTAAATTATTTAAACTCATTTTATACTATTTTTTTGTTTTAACTAAACATTTTATTTGAGTAAGTTTGTCACCAAATTTGGAATTCAATTTCTCTCGGTTATTGCCTTAGTTATTATCTGATTTTATAAAATTTTGATAAGATTCTTTTAAAATAAATTTATCTAAAAAATAAATAAGTAAAAGTGTATTCATCTTTAATTTAATAAATTACATATAAATTTTAATTTACTAAATAATTAAAGTGTAAATATCATTGCTTACTTATTTTAAAGATAAATTTATTTTAGATAAATATTTTTAATAGAATTTTTGTTTATTTGTAGTAATTTGTATTTTTATTCTGAGATGTCAAATTGGTAGCTGAAACCGTGAATTCCAAATGTTGCAAACCTCATTTTACAGGTATAGTAGACAATACCCCCACCATTACAGGGTAAGGAAGAGACAAAAGCAATAAATGGTGAGGAAGCGCGACGGTGCACGACATGGGGACAACGTCCCATGGAGGATGATGAGGAAGCACAACTCGTAGAGACATAGAGAAGGAAGAGGTCGCGACTTGGCAGAGGGAGTTTGCTCTTCGAAATGGGGACAGAGACATGGCTAACACTTAGGGTGTTCATTTTTTTCCCTTAGATTCGGTTGGGCTGTTGCCACGTTAGATGTCCACAACATTCGTAAGTTTCCAACGAATTTGGATTCGTGGAAAAAGTAGGGGTGTCAGTGAGTTGGGTTGGGTGGGTTTAGAGTTATTTTTAGACTCGACCTGCTCAAGAAATTTATTCACTCTACCCGACCCAACCCGACCCATTCATGAATTTTTTTCGCTCAACCCGACCCGCTCGAGAGTGAGTTGGATTGGGTTGAACCCGCAGGTTTGACATATTTTGTTTTTTAAAAAAATTCTTGAAAAAAAAATTAAAATGTAAAATCTAACGGCACTGGAAACCAGATCTGGAGTCTACGGTGAGCAAACAATGAGGAACTTTGACACCGGCACCGGAAACTAGATTTGGAGCTGTACGGTGAGCAAACAGTGAGGCAAGGAAACAGTGAGGCACGAAAACGGTGAGGCATGAAAACGATGAGCAAATGGTCAGGCAAGGAAACAGTGAGCAATGGGTATGACTGTGAGCCTGTGACTCCGTGCGTATGGGTGGAAATTGGAATTAGGAATTGAAGTAAATGGGAATGGGTATTGACCGAGTTGTAACAGATTAGAAATGCTGAAATGGGATAAAATGTTGTGAGTTGGGCCACGTGACCATGTGTGAAAATTGAATTAAAAATATATATAATGAGTCGTGAGTGGGTTGGATTGTATGAGTTGGAAGTGTTTCAACCCGTTACCTGACCCACACATTGCGAGTTGAACATTTTTTAACCGATCCAATCTGTGAATTCAACAGAACCCGCACTTTATAAGTTAAGTTGGGTCAAAACTCGTGAGTTCGTGGATCAACCCGACCCGTTGGACACCCTTAGGAAAATGCATTTTCCTATTTTTATATGAGTTTTAAAATTTGTAAGTGCCCATTTTCGGTCTTGGTCACTTTGGGTACGCTCGCCGCTCAGAGACGAAGGTTCTGGAACGCCTTCAAATTACTGGAGCATATCTTGGTTTAATCAACTTCAATCTCCAATCTCCAATCTAATGTTTAGCTTTTTCCGCCAAAGAGCTCTTGTCTACCTCAAGACTATCTCCGAAGCATCACCAACCCCAAAATGTTACCTTCTTCTGCAACATCAACGCTACCCATCCAAATCACCATCACCATTACCAATCTCTCTCAACTTCTTCTCAACCGCTTCAGATCAACAATCTTTCACCGTATCCTACCTCACAACCAATTGTGGGTTCTCACCAGAAACTGCTCTCAAAGTATCCAAGCGAGTTCGTTTTGACACCTCCCACAAGCCAGATTCAGTTATCGCCTTCTTCAGAGACCACGGTTTCTCCATCTCCCAGATACACAGTATAAATCACAGGGCACCGGAGCTGCTTGTATGTGATCCCCACAAAAGGGTTTTGCCCAAGTTTGATTTTTTAGCCTCCAAAGGTGCTTCTGCCTCTGACATCGTTCTCACGGTGACTAGGAGCCCAGGCTTCCTGCGTTCAAGCCTTGAGAATCATATCATCCCTGTCTATGAATTGGTAAGGAGATTCTGTCCCTCTGATGCGAAAGCCATTACTTGTTTAATTGCTTGTCCCACTTCCATTGGTGATTCTCGTGTGCCACTAAATGTGAAATTGTTGCTTGATGATGGAGTGTCCCATTCCAACATTCACCATTTGCTTCGTACCAGGCCTTCTATACTCTGCTCTACTGACTTTAAGAAGGCTGTGGATGAAGTAAAGCAATTGGGATTTCATCCTTCCAAATCAAGTTTTAGTGTAGCATTACTGGCCAAAAGGGCTATAACCAAATCCCAATGGGATACCAAAGTTGATGCCCTTAAGACCTGGGGCTTTTCCGAAGAAGAAATTTTTGATGCCTTTAGGAGGCTGCCCCACTTTATGCTACGATCTAAGGACAAACTCAATGCAGTGATGAGTTTTTGGGTCGGTCATCTCGGCTGGGATCCTTCAACGCTTCTCAGAGCACCAGTAATTTTTGGATTTAGTTTGGAAAAAAGGCTTATTCCAAGGGCTTCAGTTATCCAGGATCTTCTCTCCAAAGGTTTGATAAAGAAGAATGCTAGCTTAATTACACCATTTTGTTTATCTGAGGAGTTGTTCATGAAGAAGTTTGTAAAACGTTTTAAGAAGGAGGAAACATCTGAGCTATTAAAGCTATATCAGCGACGATGTTAGCATCTGGCGGTTGCATAACTTACGACCACAAATTTTGGTGTAATCCAGCCATATTATGTTTCCTCATCACATTCTAGTACTTGTTCTACTCCTGCCTAAATGTGGATTTCTACTAATTTATTTGAATTGTTTCATTTGCTCAGTTGGAACCTTTTTTTTATTTAGTCACAGTTCTGATCTATATCAATAACTTGATATTTTATAAATAATTGATCCAATAGATATTAATCAAATATCATTTTCCCTATGTGGGCAATTCAATTTCAGCCAAAGTAGAATTGTTAAAATATCAGAAATCCTTGTCTGGCCTGGGGGAAATCTGAGTGATTGAATACTTATTCTGATTATTTATATGCAAATTTTTGTGTGAAAGCTTTTGTATATACTATATAGTTTTTATTTTTTTCTAGCCAAATTACCATTGATTTTGTTATGAATTTGGAGAAAGGTTATTCTTCTTACTTGGCTGCTGGTTGTTTGATTGTTTTGTGTGGAACAAAGGGATTAATGTGGATTATGTTGTTTCATTGAATAATAGCTTCCTGTTACTGAAAGTTATATGGGGTTGAATAGTGTATAGGTTCTTTTTGGCCATGCATAGGTACGAGTTAGTTACAAGTTCACATTTGCTGAGAAAAGTATTAAGCAAATGGATGTATCGCTTGGAGAGTTGTTCCAGGTTTAAGGATGCTTTAGTATAATGTCTTATAGTAGTGAAATGAGCAGATATGTCAAAGGATCTTCAGGTAAAACAGCTATTAAATGAATTTGTACATACTATTCATGAAGAAGTTAAAATTACTGATTGTTTCTTGGAATTTGTGGATTAGTTGAGTGTTGAGACCTTGTCCCTGATATTATAAATTCTTCTGGATCTTGTCCTTTGTTTATCTATATGTGTTTTCCCAGGTTAGTATATCTCTTGATGGTTGGTACACTTTTGAACTGTTACAAGCCATTTTTGTTACAAGAATTTGTTTCCTATCTGAAAAGAAAAACATATCTGAGGTCTGGTCAACTATTGGGTAAGTGAAAACTGAGATATAGGCCTTTCGTAAAGAACCACGGATCAGCAAGACAGAGATGTCCATCCTTTTAAAACGTTTAGCTTCATGTCCATTTAATTAATTATTCCTTTAATACTTCCTTTTTGTCCCATTGAGTTATTGAACTGATAAGTCAAGACAAGGACACCAGTTTCTTCAGGTGGCAGATTGAAAGGAGGTTTGAACAAGAGTACTGGAATTTCAGACTGCAAACAAGCAAATGTGGTACTGCCTATACAGTTTTGGATTGTCTGAAATTTCTTCGCGCAAACTCATGATCTTGGCTCCTCCTTCTCTGTGTTTTTTTTCTTTTCCCGGTTTTATACTACCCGGTATATCAATCAAAGTTTGATACTCAGCATGAAGATAATTGTTCTTAGTGATTATTCAACTATTCGGTTTTAAATTTGATACTAAGCAAGAATGCAAGCTGGGCTACAGTATTAATTATGGTGTTGTTTATGTTAACAAGTGTTTGGGCCAATTGTTGTGGAACCTCAGGGTGAATGAGTATGATAATAATTGAAGGGTTAATACTTGATGCGAAAAGAGTTGAGCTTAATGGTTGGAGGATTTGTTTTTTCAGATTGGAGAGTTGTTCCAGGACAGCATACTTAGTTATGTTTGATCGGAGTGAATTGAGAAGGTATTTCAAATAATACTCGGTCTTTTGAAATGAGGCACACGTTGCATGGATTTTCCACGTCATCAAAAGATGGTTTGATTTTTCTAGGAAGGGACAGTAATTTAGTTCTTAAATCATAAGCGTCATTAAGCATATACTCTTCTCATAAGTTCATGTGAGTTTTAGTTAAAAAATGATAATAAGAGATTCAGTTTTATTTTATTTTTTTAAAAAAAAACATCATTCAACCCTTTTCTTTCTCATAGTAGTAATTATTTTGCGGGATTGTTACTTGTCAAAACGATTTTGGTGTAGTATCCTGCCACTTAACATGCAACGCAAGAGACTTTTACGAGTGACAAATGAATAATTTTAAATCTTCTTAATTTTTTTTAATAATTCTTTACTTATTAAATAAATAAAATATTAAATATTTTTTTTTTTTAAGATATTAAATATATTTATTTTTTATTAAATATTAAAAAATTATTAAAAGAATATTTTAAGATGATATAGCAAAATTCTTGAAAAATTCTTGTTTCTGAAGTGTCTTTATTCTAGTGAAAGAGGTCACACTAGCTATTATTACAGGTGATTGGCATATATACGATGTCATTAACTGCCATGTCTGTCATTTGGCACTGTAGAAATTTGCTCATCTTTGAGGATGTGCATCAGCATCACTGTGCTAAGCAAATGGTGTTCATGATCAGTTTCCGTACAGAACAGTATGTGGCTGCAACTATGACCAGCAAACATTCCGTTCCGCCAATTCTATCTCTCCATCTAAATCTTGAGTGGTAGTGATGCCCAAGTTTGAATTTTTATGTTCAAAAGGTGCTTCTACCTCTGACATTGTTCGCGTGGTGAGTACGAGCCCTAGATTCCTGTCAAGAAGCTTTGAGAATCATATAATTCCAGTATATGAATTTGTAAGAGGGTTCCTCCTATATGATAAGCAAACCATTGCTTATTTAAATCGTAATTCGGTTTTGCTCCCTGATAGTCGTGTGGAACTTAATATCAAATTGTTGCTTGATAATGGAGTCACCCATTCAAGCATTGCTAGATTGCTTCATAAGTGGCCTAGTATACTTTGCTCATGTGACTTGCTGAAGACCGTTGATGAATTAAAGGAACTGGGTTTTGATTCTTCAACTTCAACTTTTAGTGTAGCATTGCTTGCCAAAAGAACAGTGAGCAAAATCAGGTGGGCTGAGAAAATGCAAACCTTTAACAAGTGGGGGTGGTCAGAAGAATAAATTCTTGAAGCATTTAATAAGCACCCATACTGTATGTTGTCATCCACATCCAGTGATAAAATTAATGCGGTGATGAGTTTTTGGGTCATTCTGTTAGGTTTGAGTTCTTTGGACCTTGTCAAAGCTCCAATAGGGTTAATCGAGTCTCCAAAAAAGGATTATTCCAAGGGCTTCAGTGGTGCAGTTTCTTCTCTCAAAAGGTTTGCAGAAAAAGAATGCAAGCTTAATGAGTCCATTTCTTATTTCTGAGAAGTTGTTCCTAGAAAAATTTATGAAATGTTTTAAGGAGGAATCTTCTCATCTGTTGAAGTTGTATGAGAAAAAAGTGAATCATTTTTTACTTTATTTTTTGTAACTCATCTTCCTTATCATGTTATGTCATTCCTTTGAAATACTTGTCTTGTCCTGTCTAAACCAGGACTGGAACTAGTTTATCTAACTTGATTCATTTGCTTACATGACCATTATCCGTAGATGCTAGCGTTGATTCTAATCTAGTGGCAGTTGTGATGTATATCATTGTCAATCATAATAACATCTGACGCTTTGTCAGCAAAGTTCAAACGGTCTTGCTTATATAATACTTTTGTAAGCTGGGTTATTTCATCTTCCAATTGTGTTTAATCAAAAAATCTATTCAGTATATTATGCTCTTCCCATCCATGGTTGGTGGGATCAGGTTCTCCACGTCACTAGATCTGTTATATATTGGCATGACCGACCGCATGCAAGTTTTTATCTTTTGGCCCATTGTCTTGGATGTATGATGGAGATGGGTTTAAACTTGAGATATCATAGGACTTTCTTTTGTTTTTTTGGTTTATTGGCATTTTTTTATGGTGCGATTTATAAAATAAGATCTATGATCTGCATTTTTTGAGAAAAAAGTTGTTGAACTTGAAGCGATGAGAAAAATTGATTGTTTCAACACCTGTTTTTCAGTGAGAAAATGTTTTGCATGACTGCTTCTGTATGTATACAGTCATCAGTTCTGTTCAATATTTTGATATTTTTTCGAGTTATCTAGCCTGCCCAGCTAACTATTTTGGCTCAAATCGGCTCCACAGGTCCATTGACATTCATTCATTTTGGCTCAAATTACCCCCCAAAAAATTTAAAAAAAAATCAAGTTTTATTTCTATGATGATTACAGGTTTTGAGTTTCGATTCGACTCTTGCATATCACAGTAGGCTTCACCGCTCAAATTCGAAGCTGATGTTGAGCTCCCAGTGCCGCAAAACCCTTGTCTACCTCAATGGCATCATTATCATACCAATACCAATACCAAAATTCAAAGTATTTTTTTGGTTGAAAAAAAAAAGTCTTACATAGTGTACTTGGGATCACATGAGCATGGTGGAGGAGTTACAGATGCTGATTTTGATCAAGTTACAGAAAGTCATTATGAATTCCTTGGATCCTATTTGGGAAGGTACACACACATATACTATTTGAGTGTACTAGACTAAAGAAACTTGACTTGCATATTCACTTTTTGTTGGTTCAGAAGACTTGTTTCTCTGATTAACATAACATTGTGTGTCATGCAGTTCTGAGAAAGCAAAATAAGCAATAATTTATTCTTACACAAGGCACATCAATGGCTTTGCTACCATCCTCGAAGAGGATGAGGCGGCTGACATTGCAAGTAAGAATGCAGAAAATCCTTGTTTTCAGTGTGAATGTGAATGTGATGAATAAAGTTCTTTCTGTTGTTGGGTGTTTGATGCAGAACATCCAAACGTTGTGTCAGTATTCTTAAACCAAGGAAGAAAATTACACACTACCCATTCGTGGGAATTAATGTCACTGGAACAGAATGGTGTAGCTTTGACTCCCTCTTTAGAAAAGCCAGATTTGGTGAAGATACTATTATTGGGCATCTTGACACTGGTAATTTACCTGCTTCTTGTTTCTGCCATTGTAAATTTTCAGCTACTACCTGAGGTAGGCCACTCCAGTGTAAAAATTATTATTATTTTCATGACTCACTCTTGCCGACCACTACCTTAATGGTAATAATATTTAAGCATTTGATTTGATAGCTTCTATTCAATGTTTCTAATTATTTAAAAAAGGAAAATTCCTTCATGTTGGAGATTTGGACTAAAATGAATTATATATGTATCACACAAACACAAAGCAGGCGTTCTTTACGTAATACGTATCAGAAGTTAAAAATTTGAAAGGTCCCCTTTCTTATGTTTTCGTTCTTCCTTGCTGACTAATAAAAAGTACCATATCTTTCCTCTGCTCTCTATCTAGTGCTAGAAAAAAAGAAATAGACTGACAAAAAAAAATTTGACTCTAATTTTTTACTTTAACTCTTTTTTTTTTAATCTTATTTAATTTTTTTCTATTTATTATTTTTAACCTAATTTAATTAAACTAAAAGATACATAAAAAAAGATTAAATGAGATTAGAGAAAAAGGTTGGAGTCAAAGTTTTGTTCCACAAAAAATGTTTAATAACTAGCCATCTGTGAAAAGGTGAAAAGCATCATCTGTATTGTTTTGCAGCAGTGTAAATCACTTTGGCGTGGACCCTTCTCATGTGTAACAAATCACCGGTGACCCATTATGGACTCTTTTACCAATAAGGTGTAGTTAGGAAAAAATTTACCTATTAAGTATAAGTAAAAAATTAATTATCAAAGTGGTATAAAATGAATAGTATATTATAGTAAGTCGTGCCTTAAAGTCACGATTTACATTTTTATTTTTTTATTAATTTTTATGGATAAGTCGTTAGTGTAAAATACGGCTTACCCATTATTAATTTTTTTTATTTATTTCATTACGAAGTCGTGCTTGCTGAACACAACTTAATTTTTTAATTATTTTTATTGAAGTTGTGGCTAGGAGCCACGACTTTTGTTTTTTTAGTATTTTGGCTTTGAGCCACAACTTGTGTAGGGCAACAACGATTGACTTTGCTGCGACTTGCCCTTCCTTCTTCGCTATATAAGACATCCTCTCGTTCTATTGTGACTTTGTATCATTGATCAGGATTTCTATAAACAAATTTTAAGTTTTCTTTGTCATTATGATTTTATATCAAATTCAGCTTATTTTTATTTAATTCTCTTCATTAAAGGTATTTATCAAAAATATTGATTATATTTTTTTATTATTACAACTTTATTTTCGTTTATTGAAATGAAGTTTGTTATTTTTTTTAAGTTAACAGATGTCATCATTTGACCCTCCTCGTAGTTCATTCAGTGCTAACGTTGGTTATATTTATGATTATGAATATAGTGATCCTCATAGACCTCTAAGTCCTATGATCACTAACCCTGTTATTGGGGTAAATATTCATTCAACAGAATCATATGATCCAAACAATGTGACTCTAGGTATAAGAAATAATGTTAATGAATTTAGTGAAGAGGAGGATTCTCAAGAAGGTGATGACGACAACGGAGAAGGCGAGATAGGCGTGGGTGAACTTGTGACTATAACTTATGCTATTTCATCCTCCTTTTTATCTAATACTAATTTACAGGCAATGCATGCTCCTGAATTTCCTGATGATTATGGAATTAGGAGAGGAAGCAGTACAAATGTGAATATTAATATGTGGGTTGGCAAGCGATTTGAATCAAAACAAGCAATAGTTAATGCAATTAAGCAGTACCACATTCAGAACTCATTCGACGATGTGGTTGAAGAGAGCAAACCTGACAGATACATCAGGCTCTTGAGTTCACTTGATGTATCTCCCTTAATTGGTTGATTTATCTGATGCTAGGAATTATAGTTGGGGTTCAGCTGTTCTGGCTTGTCTGTACCGAGGATTGCATCATGCCACCAATCCTACACAATCTGACATTGGAGGATGCTTATTACTTCTTCAAGCATGGGCATGGGATCACATTCTTAGCATTGCACCATGACTAGAACCATTATATGATGATAAGGTGCAAGAAGGACTTGGCTATCATCTTGCACGCAGGTCTAATCGTAAATTAAATTATCATTTTTTACTCTATAATTTGACTCTATTTTTTTTTATATATATAAAATTTATATGTGTGTGTTACAGGTGGTGTCATTCCATGAGGACAACCTTTATACCCGGCCATGCTGCTAACATCATACGGTTAATTTTAGACCGTTTACGTATTGATGAGGTTAAATCTACTTTTCTATTTCTATCTTCTTTCAACAATAATATTAGTTAATATTATAAAAATTAACAACTACACATATTTACCAGTTTATATGGAGACCATATGCGACACCTGAAATCATGCAACTAAATATTCCTGATGTCTCTCAAGTTATATGTGCAATGGTGTCATTGATATATTTTGCCACTGTTGAGTGGCACCCTGCAGATTGGGTCATGCGACAATTTGGATTGCAACAATGCATTCCAGTAGACTCATACAACTTTGATACCCTTCATAATATTGACATGAGGGATAAATGGGAAGTACACTGGCCCAATAAACATCAGCAGTGGATTACCTTGTGGATGAACCGTCATAACTAACTCATTCAGGGCAACATATGTAATGGTTATTTACATGAAAACTCTAAGTATATGCAATGGTACTTATGCTGCACTCAACGATATATCTCTCGAGAGGGTGCATATTCTGGTGGTGCGGTATGATCATTCTTTCATTATTTAATTTAATGTGGTATAAAAGCATTATTATGTTAACATCAAGTATCATTAAGAACATAATGAATTTTTTCGGTATTCTTTTGTGCATGCAATTCAAGGCTACACTACATTTCCAAACATTGTCGAAAAACCCCTACAAACCATACAAACCATTAATTGGGTCTGCCGTGATATGTTGAATGCCTTGGAAGAGATCCATCCATCAGCCTTCTCAACAGTACATGATGAAGCTGCTCCTACTCAACATTTTGCTGTACCTGAGCAGGAGCCTGACAAACAAAGACAAAGACAAAGACGACATGTGCAACAACGTTAAAGAGAAGATGTTGATGAACTTCTACAAACATCTTAAACTCAGGCACATGAAGATGTCTATGTTCCCTAAGGCTTTTCAACATCTCAATATCCACAATCATTCCATCATGTTCCTTCCACTTCTCAATTTTCAACATATCAACATCCATCATCATCCTACCATGTTCCTTACACTCAACTTTTTGAATCACCACCACCACCTAACATATTTGCTGCCCATTTAGGCATTACGTTCACAACATTGATGGATCCAAATTATCGTCCAGCTATGCCTAACGAAAACACTGAACATGATGGTAATAATGAGAACCTTATGCCATTACAACAAAAACCAAGAACAAGAGGCGGTAGAATAAGAACAAGAGGAGGAATAAGTCAAACATAGAGAGTTAATGTTTTTTAACTTGTAAAGTTTTTTGTTTAATCAAGTTATGAATTAATTAATTTTTCTCATAACTTCTTATAATATTTCTTTTTAACAAATTAATTTTAAAAATATGAAAAATGAAATCCTAGACTTAAGCTTCACTTGAATTAAAAAAAAAAAAGTCGTGTCGTGACACCCAAAGACGACTTCAATAAAAAAAGTAAAAAAACAAAAGTCGTGGCCCCAGCCACGACTTCATTATATATAAAAAAAAGAATGGGTAAGACATTAGTGAAAAATACGACTTATCCTAAAAAATTAATTAAAAAAAACCGGATGTAAGTTGTGGTTCTCAGCCATGACTTACTCCTCTTAGGTAATTATTTTTTGATTTACATCTGATTGGTAAATTTATTCCTACTTATACTTGATTGGTAAATTAATCCCCATTATGTTTTTTTCAATAAACCATTACAAATAGCAATGTGTCATTTTTACTAATTTTCTAAGAAACATTGTGTTTCAATAATTCATACGTTGTTATTTCTTTTACATATTATTGTTTTCATTAAAGTTTTTATTTAAAATTTATGTATTGTAGGTGTATGGCCAGAATCTCCGAGCTTTAGGGATGAGGGGATAGGACCTATTTCTTCAAGATGGAAAGGAGCTTGTCAGAGTGATATCACTGGCTTCGGTTGCAACAGGTGATTAAGTTCTTTTTTCACCCTTTTAACTCCCCCCCCACATTTTCCCTACTTATACAGTCCATTTTTTGAGATCATAAGAAGTTTAACTGTATTTGAATTTTCTCTGCAAAAATATACAACCAGTTCAGTTCGTTGATGAGTAGTATGTTTTATTTATGAGTTACATACATGCATGGTATCTTCACAGGCATCAACGAAATCACAAGAAATCTAATCCATTTCCATTATTAGATGTTAAATCTCTTTACGTAATACAAGCACGCTTATGACCGCTTAGGGTTTGCGAGAGTGTGTAGGGCTTGAATGGTTCCGATGCCTCTATTGCCATTTTTCCTTCTTCATATTGGTTTTTATTTTTCATTAAGAATTGGTCTTTACAGTTTCAAATTGTTTATTTATTGGTCCCTGAAGGACCAAAATCTAAATAAAAAATTATAGCTTCTTCAAGTGTGCACAGCAGTTTAGCTTGCACAGTTGTTGGATTATATGGAGGGTTTAAGGATTTATTTTAATTTTACATTTTCTTGAAGTTGAGGCTCTGCCACATTTTTTTTTTTAAAAAAAATAGTCATTGAAATTGTATTTTATTTGTAATTAGATTTTTTTGTAACAATTTAATTTTTAATTTAATTTAATAGATTTTTTTTTCACAAAAAATTTTGAGTGGAGAAAGGTTTTCTCATTCTAATGTGAAGACAAACTACTAACCTAAATGAGAATTTACAGTAAGATCACAGATCGCTTATCAATGGAAAAACAAGGATTCGAACCTAAGTTATGTGATTGTTATGAATATACCTTTGCTTCCTTATTTTTATATGTTTTTGTTTTGGGGTATATTTTTATATGAGTTTTGTATTCGCTCGCCGCTCAGAGACGGAGGTTCTGGAACGCCTTCAAATTACTGGATCAGT